>OU744728.1:37596127-39082130 GCA_916613615.1 Steromphala cineraria
GATGTAGGTAGCGTGGCCGAGTGGTCTAAGGCGCTGGTTTTAGGCACCAGTCTCTTCGGAGGCGTGGGTTCGAATCCCACCGCTGCCACACCAATACTTTTACTTCCGTTAGAGGTATTCTGCAAGTGTCCCAGTGTAGAGTAAAGAACAAAGTTACTTTGACCTTAAAAACAAACCACTATAAATTTAACAATGAAAGACACTCAAAATATTTTTCAAAACTCTCTGAAAACTTCCTCCATGAAACAAGTTAATGACAACGGTGACCTGTCATCAAAATCTTCACAAAACATTTATGTGGCCAACATGGGGGTCGAACCCACGACCTCCGCGTTATCAGCACGGCGCTCTAACCAACTGAGCTAATCGGCCAGCTCGATGAGAGAGGCACATTCAATGGTCCATGTTTCTAACGACTGCTATTGCCGCACATTACGGGTAGCTGTGCTGATCACCTTGAAGTCAAATCATACTGTTATCTTATATTGGCCCTCGTGGATGTAGGTAGCGTGGCCGAGTGGTCTAAGGCGCTGGTTTTAGGCACCAGTCTCTTCGGAGGCGTGGGTTCGAATCCCACCGCTGCCACACCAATACTTTTACTTCCGTTAGAGGTATTCTGCAAGTGTCCCAGTGTAGAGTAAAGAACAAAGTTACTTTGACCTTAAAAACAAACCACTATAAATTTAACAATGAAAGACACTCAAAATATTTTTCAAAACTCTCTGAAAACTTCCTCCATGAAACAAGTTAATGACAACGGTGACCTGTCATCAAAATCTTCACAAAACATTTATGTGGCCAACATGGGGGTCGAACCCACGACCTCCGCGTTATCAGCACGGCGCTCTAACCAACTGAGCTAATCGGCCAGCTCGATGAGAGAGGCACATTCAATGGTCCATGTTTCTAACGACTGCTATTGCCGCACATTACGGGTAGCTGTGCTGATCACCTTGAAGTCAAATCATACTGTTATCTTATATTGGCCCTCGTGGATGTAGGTAGCGTGGCCGAGTGGTCTAAGGCGCTGGTTTTAGGCACCAGTCTCTTCGGAGGCGTGGGTTCGAATCCCACCGCTGCCACACCAATACTTTTACTTCCGTTAGAGGTATTCTGCAAGTGTCCCAGTGTAGAGTAAAGAACAAAGTTACTTTGACCTTAAAAACAAACCACTATAAATTTAACAATGAAAGACACTCAAAATATTTTTCAAAACTCTCTGAAAACTTCCTCCATGAAACAAGTTAATGACAACGGTGACCTGTCATCAAAATCTTCACAAAACATTTATGTGGCCAACATGGGGGTCGAACCCACGACCTCCGCGTTATCAGCACGGCGCTCTAACCAACTGAGCTAATCGGCCAGCTCGATGAGAGAGGCACATTCAATGGTCCATGTTTCTAACGACTGCTATTGCCGCACATTACGGGTAGCTGTGCTGATCACCTTGAAGTCAAATCATACTGTTATCTTATATTGGCCCTCGTGGATGTAGGTAGCGTGGCCGAGTGGTCTAAGGCGCTGGTTTTAGGCACCAGTCTCTTCGGAGGCGTGGGTTCGAATCCCACCGCTGCCACACCAATACTTTTACTTCCGTTAGAGGTATTCTGCAAGTGTCCCAGTGTAGAGTAAAGAACAAAGTTACTTTGACCTTAAAAACAAACCACTATAAATTTAACAATGAAAGACACTCAAAATATTTTTCAAAACTCTCTGAAAACTTCCTCCATGAAACAAGTTAATGACAACGGTGACCTGTCATCAAAATCTTCACAAAACATTTATGTGGCCAACATGGGGGTCGAACCCACGACCTCCGCGTTATCAGCACGGCGCTCTAACCAACTGAGCTAATCGGCCAGCTCGATGAGAGAGGCACATTCAATGGTCCATGTTTCTAACGACTGCTATTGCCGCACATTACGGGTAGCTGTGCTGATCACCTTGAAGTCAAATCATACTGTTATCTTATATTGGCCCTCGTGGATGTAGGTAGCGTGGCCGAGTGGTCTAAGGCGCTGGTTTTAGGCACCAGTCTCTTCGGAGGCGTGGGTTCGAATCCCACCGCTGCCACACCAATACTTTTACTTCCGTTAGAGGTATTCTGCAAGTGTCCCAGTGTAGAGTAAAGAACAAAGTTACTTTGACCTTAAAAACAAACCACTATAAATTTAACAATGAAAGACACTCAAAATATTTTTCAAAACTCTCTGAAAACTTCCTCCATGAAACAAGTTAATGACAACGGTGACCTGTCATCAAAATCTTCACAAAACATTTATGTGGCCAACATGGGGGTCGAACCCACGACCTCCGCGTTATCAGCACGGCGCTCTAACCAACTGAGCTAATCGGCCAGCTCGATGAGAGAGGCACATTCAATGGTCCATGTTTCTAACGACTGCTATTGCCGCACATTACGGGTAGCTGTGCTGATCACCTTGAAGTCAAATCATACTGTTATCTTATATTGGCCCTCGTGGATGTAGGTAGCGTGGCCGAGTGGTCTAAGGCGCTGGTTTTAGGCACCAGTCTCTTCGGAGGCGTGGGTTCGAATCCCACCGCTGCCACACCAATACTTTTACTTCCGTTAGAGGTATTCTGCAAGTGTCCCAGTGTAGAGTAAAGAACAAAGTTACTTTGACCTTAAAAACAAACCACTATAAATTTAACAATGAAAGACACTCAAAATATTTTTCAAAACTCTCTGAAAACTTCCTCCATGAAACAAGTTAATGACAACGGTGACCTGTCATCAAAATCTTCACAAAACATTTATGTGGCCAACATGGGGGTCGAACCCACGACCTCCGCGTTATCAGCACGGCGCTCTAACCAACTGAGCTAATCGGCCAGCTCGATGAGAGAGGCACATTCAATGGTCCATGTTTCTAACGACTGCTATTGCCGCACATTACGGGTAGCTGTGCTGATCACCTTGAAGTCAAATCATACTGTTATCTTATATTGGCCCTCGTGGATGTAGGTAGCGTGGCCGAGTGGTCTAAGGCGCTGGTTTTAGGCACCAGTCTCTTCGGAGGCGTGGGTTCGAATCCCACCGCTGCCACACCAATACTTTTACTTCCGTTAGAGGTATTCTGCAAGTGTCCCAGTGTAGAGTAAAGAACAAAGTTACTTTGACCTTAAAAACAAACCACTATAAATTTAACAATGAAAGACACTCAAAATATTTTTCAAAACTCTCTGAAAACTTCCTCCATGAAACAAGTTAATGACAACGGTGACCTGTCATCAAAATCTTCACAAAACATTTATGTGGCCAACATGGGGGTCGAACCCACGACCTCCGCGTTATCAGCACGGCGCTCTAACCAACTGAGCTAATCGGCCAGCTCGATGAGAGAGGCACATTCAATGGTCCATGTTTCTAACGACTGCTATTGCCGCACATTACGGGTAGCTGTGCTGATCACCTTGAAGTCAAATCATACTGTTATCTTATATTGGCCCTCGTGGATGTAGGTAGCGTGGCCGAGTGGTCTAAGGCGCTGGTTTTAGGCACCAGTCTCTTCGGAGGCGTGGGTTCGAATCCCACCGCTGCCACACCAATACTTTTACTTCCGTTAGAGGTATTCTGCAAGTGTCCCAGTGTAGAGTAAAGAACAAAGTTACTTTGACCTTAAAAACAAACCACTATAAATTTAACAATGAAAGACACTCAAAATATTTTTCAAAACTCTCTGAAAACTTCCTCCATGAAACAAGTTAATGACAACGGTGACCTGTCATCAAAATCTTCACAAAACATTTATGTGGCCAACATGGGGGTCGAACCCACGACCTCCGCGTTATCAGCACGGCGCTCTAACCAACTGAGCTAATCGGCCAGCTCGATGAGAGAGGCACATTCAATGGTCCATGTTTCTAACGACTGCTATTGCCGCACATTACGGGTAGCTGTGCTGATCACCTTGAAGTCAAATCATACTGTTATCTTATATTGGCCCTCGTGGATGTAGGTAGCGTGGCCGAGTGGTCTAAGGCGCTGGTTTTAGGCACCAGTCTCTTCGGAGGCGTGGGTTCGAATCCCACCGCTGCCACACCAATACTTTTACTTCCGTTAGAGGTATTCTGCAAGTGTCCCAGTGTAGAGTAAAGAACAAAGTTACTTTGACCTTAAAAACAAACCACTATAAATTTAACAATGAAAGACACTCAAAATATTTTTCAAAACTCTCTGAAAACTTCCTCCATGAAACAAGTTAATGACAACGGTGACCTGTCATCAAAATCTTCACAAAACATTTATGTGGCCAACATGGGGGTCGAACCCACGACCTCCGCGTTATCAGCACGGCGCTCTAACCAACTGAGCTAATCGGCCAGCTCGATGAGAGAGGCACATTCAATGGTCCATGTTTCTAACGACTGCTATTGCCGCACATTACGGGTAGCTGTGCTGATCACCTTGAAGTCAAATCATACTGTTATCTTATATTGGCCCTCGTGGATGTAGGTAGCGTGGCCGAGTGGTCTAAGGCGCTGGTTTTAGGCACCAGTCTCTTCGGAGGCGTGGGTTCGAATCCCACCGCTGCCACACCAATACTTTTACTTCCGTTAGAGGTATTCTGCAAGTGTCCCAGTGTAGAGTAAAGAACAAAGTTACTTTGACCTTAAAAACAAACCACTATAAATTTAACAATGAAAGACACTCAAAATATTTTTCAAAACTCTCTGAAAACTTCCTCCATGAAACAAGTTAATGACAACGGTGACCTGTCATCAAAATCTTCACAAAACATTTATGTGGCCAACATGGGGGTCGAACCCACGACCTCCGCGTTATCAGCACGGCGCTCTAACCAACTGAGCTAATCGGCCAGCTCGATGAGAGAGGCACATTCAATGGTCCATGTTTCTAACGACTGCTATTGCCGCACATTACGGGTAGCTGTGCTGATCACCTTGAAGTCAAATCATACTGTTATCTTATATTGGCCCTCGTGGATGTAGGTAGCGTGGCCGAGTGGTCTAAGGCGCTGGTTTTAGGCACCAGTCTCTTCGGAGGCGTGGGTTCGAATCCCACCGCTGCCACACCAATACTTTTACTTCCGTTAGAGGTATTCTGCAAGTGTCCCAGTGTAGAGTAAAGAACAAAGTTACTTTGACCTTAAAAACAAACCACTATAAATTTAACAATGAAAGACACTCAAAATATTTTTCAAAACTCTCTGAAAACTTCCTCCATGAAACAAGTTAATGACAACGGTGACCTGTCATCAAAATCTTCACAAAACATTTATGTGGCCAACATGGGGGTCGAACCCACGACCTCCGCGTTATCAGCACGGCGCTCTAACCAACTGAGCTAATCGGCCAGCTCGATGAGAGAGGCACATTCAATGGTCCATGTTTCTAACGACTGCTATTGCCGCACATTACGGGTAGCTGTGCTGATCACCTTGAAGTCAAATCATACTGTTATCTTATATTGGCCCTCGTGGATGTAGGTAGCGTGGCCGAGTGGTCTAAGGCGCTGGTTTTAGGCACCAGTCTCTTCGGAGGCGTGGGTTCGAATCCCACCGCTGCCACACCAATACTTTTACTTCCGTTAGAGGTATTCTGCAAGTGTCCCAGTGTAGAGTAAAGAACAAAGTTACTTTGACCTTAAAAACAAACCACTATAAATTTAACAATGAAAGACACTCAAAATATTTTTCAAAACTCTCTGAAAACTTCCTCCATGAAACAAGTTAATGACAACGGTGACCTGTCATCAAAATCTTCACAAAACATTTATGTGGCCAACATGGGGGTCGAACCCACGACCTCCGCGTTATCAGCACGGCGCTCTAACCAACTGAGCTAATCGGCCAGCTCGATGAGAGAGGCACATTCAATGGTCCATGTTTCTAACGACTGCTATTGCCGCACATTACGGGTAGCTGTGCTGATCACCTTGAAGTCAAATCATACTGTTATCTTATATTGGCCCTCGTGGATGTAGGTAGCGTGGCCGAGTGGTCTAAGGCGCTGGTTTTAGGCACCAGTCTCTTCGGAGGCGTGGGTTCGAATCCCACCGCTGCCACACCAATACTTTTACTTCCGTTAGAGGTATTCTGCAAGTGTCCCAGTGTAGAGTAAAGAACAAAGTTACTTTGACCTTAAAAACAAACCACTATAAATTTAACAATGAAAGACACTCAAAATATTTTTCAAAACTCTCTGAAAACTTCCTCCATGAAACAAGTTAATGACAACGGTGACCTGTCATCAAAATCTTCACAAAACATTTATGTGGCCAACATGGGGGTCGAACCCACGACCTCCGCGTTATCAGCACGGCGCTCTAACCAACTGAGCTAATCGGCCAGCTCGATGAGAGAGGCACATTCAATGGTCCATGTTTCTAACGACTGCTATTGCCGCACATTACGGGTAGCTGTGCTGATCACCTTGAAGTCAAATCATACTGTTATCTTATATTGGCCCTCGTGGATGTAGGTAGCGTGGCCGAGTGGTCTAAGGCGCTGGTTTTAGGCACCAGTCTCTTCGGAGGCGTGGGTTCGAATCCCACCGCTGCCACACCAATACTTTTACTTCCGTTAGAGGTATTCTGCAAGTGTCCCAGTGTAGAGTAAAGAACAAAGTTACTTTGACCTTAAAAACAAACCACTATAAATTTAACAATGAAAGACACTCAAAATATTTTTCAAAACTCTCTGAAAACTTCCTCCATGAAACAAGTTAATGACAACGGTGACCTGTCATCAAAATCTTCACAAAACATTTATGTGGCCAACATGGGGGTCGAACCCACGACCTCCGCGTTATCAGCACGGCGCTCTAACCAACTGAGCTAATCGGCCAGCTCGATGAGAGAGGCACATTCAATGGTCCATGTTTCTAACGACTGCTATTGCCGCACATTACGGGTAGCTGTGCTGATCACCTTGAAGTCAAATCATACTGTTATCTTATATTGGCCCTCGTGGATGTAGGTAGCGTGGCCGAGTGGTCTAAGGCGCTGGTTTTAGGCACCAGTCTCTTCGGAGGCGTGGGTTCGAATCCCACCGCTGCCACACCAATACTTTTACTTCCGTTAGAGGTATTCTGCAAGTGTCCCAGTGTAGAGTAAAGAACAAAGTTACTTTGACCTTAAAAACAAACCACTATAAATTTAACAATGAAAGACACTCAAAATATTTTTCAAAACTCTCTGAAAACTTCCTCCATGAAACAAGTTAATGACAACGGTGACCTGTCATCAAAATCTTCACAAAACATTTATGTGGCCAACATGGGGGTCGAACCCACGACCTCCGCGTTATCAGCACGGCGCTCTAACCAACTGAGCTAATCGGCCAGCTCGATGAGAGAGGCACATTCAATGGTCCATGTTTCTAACGACTGCTATTGCCGCACATTACGGGTAGCTGTGCTGATCACCTTGAAGTCAAATCATACTGTTATCTTATATTGGCCCTCGTGGATGTAGGTAGCGTGGCCGAGTGGTCTAAGGCGCTGGTTTTAGGCACCAGTCTCTTCGGAGGCGTGGGTTCGAATCCCACCGCTGCCACACCAATACTTTTACTTCCGTTAGAGGTATTCTGCAAGTGTCCCAGTGTAGAGTAAAGAACAAAGTTACTTTGACCTTAAAAACAAACCACTATAAATTTAACAATGAAAGACACTCAAAATATTTTTCAAAACTCTCTGAAAACTTCCTCCATGAAACAAGTTAATGACAACGGTGACCTGTCATCAAAATCTTCACAAAACATTTATGTGGCCAACATGGGGGTCGAACCCACGACCTCCGCGTTATCAGCACGGCGCTCTAACCAACTGAGCTAATCGGCCAGCTCGATGAGAGAGGCACATTCAATGGTCCATGTTTCTAACGACTGCTATTGCCGCACATTACGGGTAGCTGTGCTGATCACCTTGAAGTCAAATCATACTGTTATCTTATATTGGCCCTCGTGGATGTAGGTAGCGTGGCCGAGTGGTCTAAGGCGCTGGTTTTAGGCACCAGTCTCTTCGGAGGCGTGGGTTCGAATCCCACCGCTGCCACACCAATACTTTTACTTCCGTTAGAGGTATTCTGCAAGTGTCCCAGTGTAGAGTAAAGAACAAAGTTACTTTGACCTTAAAAACAAACCACTATAAATTTAACAATGAAAGACACTCAAAATATTTTTCAAAACTCTCTGAAAACTTCCTCCATGAAACAAGTTAATGACAACGGTGACCTGTCATCAAAATCTTCACAAAACATTTATGTGGCCAACATGGGGGTCGAACCCACGACCTCCGCGTTATCAGCACGGCGCTCTAACCAACTGAGCTAATCGGCCAGCTCGATGAGAGAGGCACATTCAATGGTCCATGTTTCTAACGACTGCTATTGCCGCACATTACGGGTAGCTGTGCTGATCACCTTGAAGTCAAATCATACTGTTATCTTATATTGGCCCTCGTGGATGTAGGTAGCGTGGCCGAGTGGTCTAAGGCGCTGGTTTTAGGCACCAGTCTCTTCGGAGGCGTGGGTTCGAATCCCACCGCTGCCACACCAATACTTTTACTTCCGTTAGAGGTATTCTGCAAGTGTCCCAGTGTAGAGTAAAGAACAAAGTTACTTTGACCTTAAAAACAAACCACTATAAATTTAACAATGAAAGACACTCAAAATATTTTTCAAAACTCTCTGAAAACTTCCTCCATGAAACAAGTTAATGACAACGGTGACCTGTCATCAAAATCTTCACAAAACATTTATGTGGCCAACATGGGGGTCGAACCCACGACCTCCGCGTTATCAGCACGGCGCTCTAACCAACTGAGCTAATCGGCCAGCTCGATGAGAGAGGCACATTCAATGGTCCATGTTTCTAACGACTGCTATTGCCGCACATTACGGGTAGCTGTGCTGATCACCTTGAAGTCAAATCATACTGTTATCTTATATTGGCCCTCGTGGATGTAGGTAGCGTGGCCGAGTGGTCTAAGGCGCTGGTTTTAGGCACCAGTCTCTTCGGAGGCGTGGGTTCGAATCCCACCGCTGCCACACCAATACTTTTACTTCCGTTAGAGGTATTCTGCAAGTGTCCCAGTGTAGAGTAAAGAACAAAGTTACTTTGACCTTAAAAACAAACCACTATAAATTTAACAATGAAAGACACTCAAAATATTTTTCAAAACTCTCTGAAAACTTCCTCCATGAAACAAGTTAATGACAACGGTGACCTGTCATCAAAATCTTCACAAAACATTTATGTGGCCAACATGGGGGTCGAACCCACGACCTCCGCGTTATCAGCACGGCGCTCTAACCAACTGAGCTAATCGGCCAGCTCGATGAGAGAGGCACATTCAATGGTCCATGTTTCTAACGACTGCTATTGCCGCACATTACGGGTAGCTGTGCTGATCACCTTGAAGTCAAATCATACTGTTATCTTATATTGGCCCTCGTGGATGTAGGTAGCGTGGCCGAGTGGTCTAAGGCGCTGGTTTTAGGCACCAGTCACTTAGCCCTGTCATCAAAATTTCACAATAATTTATTAAAAACATTATGACAATTTAAGGAAGTTTTCATATCACTAACACACAGCTAGTATATTATACTATGAGTATGATTTGTTCGAAGATCTGTAAACAATGTATGATTTAATGCCCAATCATTTAGCATTATTTCATTCATTCTGAATACAGTTTACCATACGGAAAAATGGAAAAGCTTTTCCGCTCGGCTGATTTTCTCGTTGAAAACTTTGTATTAACCACTTGAATTTAATTTGTTTAAAGTCTTCATTTAGAAATCAATGATCTATGTTTACATTCTAGTACATCATGCCATAAGTATCCCTTTTATTGCTGCTTATTTTTGATAAATAACCATATATATATATAGTCGCACTTAGCTGTACATGGCTCGTGAAGCGTGAACACTGGCTGTACTTGATTCGTTAAAGGTCGTATACACTAGACCGCGGTGTACGCCGGATCGACAACACACTGAAATTTTAAAAAATCTATCGGCCTATGCACAGGAAATAGCAGACCCGTGCCAGTTATATTCGGACAGTGACTTTTTTTCCATAGACTTGCACGTTATATTAGTGCAACAAAAATAATTTTCATTAAAAAGGTTCTTGTATTATAATCAAACTTGGCAGGTTGAATTTAAATCATCTCAGCTTGAAGTACATAATTCATATTTTATTATCCGATTATTACTTATGTAACGTCACCAGATTTACCGATTTATGTACAAAATTAAGACACCTGTCCTATAGATCGCCATGATAAACTTGTTCACAATAATGTACATAATTTTATTGAATTACTGTCATTCCTTAGATAATCGATCGAAAATTAAACAGAAATTATGAGGTTGTAGCTGAGATGATTCATTACAAATGTGAAAAAAATGAACAGAATCTGATGTAAATTAATTGCGTGAAAATTATTTATGCTACGCCAATTAAACAAGCAAGTCTATGGAAATAACGTCACTGTCCGAATGTAAAGTAGTTTCAATAATCATGTGTCAGGCGAATTGCCTTGTTTGCCTTGCGCACACGCTGAATACCAATCAAGCAAAGCCATATTCATGTGTAAAGGGCTCATATCAAAAGTCTTCTGGTGAAATTTGTGACAGGCCTACTCCATTTTGTGACACTGCAATTGCATTTGTTATCGTAATTTTTTACACAGCGCATTAGATCCTAGCAAGTGATGGTGAATGTGTTTTGACCAAACTTTTCATATTTTGAAAGCGTTATACATTTCAGGTATATTTTTTAAAACATCATATTAATCCAGGTTCCCGTCTTGTCTGAAAAAAAATCGGCCTATAGTTCCGAGGAATAACATATTCAAGATACTAACTCTACAGGAGATATGAAATTCTCTAGTAGAGAGGAAACCTATCGAAATATTAAGTTCGTAAAGATAGTTAAATTTTGAAAACATTGATTTCTCGGAACTAGGCCGATTTTACTCAGCCTCGGCTCTCGTCTAAAATTATATTAAAGCTTAATTTATGCTTATCAGCGAACCTTTCATGTCTATATAAACTAACGAGCAAAAGAAAGTATAACACTCACTTGTTTTCCATTAATTCAATATTTTAAAGAAATAAGATGCATTTGATTATGGAAGCAGATAATAACACCTTTTGGCTGTAGTTTGAATGGCTTTATTGGTGACTGTTTTATATTTTCACTTAAATGTCATCATTTAAAGTAGACTAGGGTAAGAAATGAAATTTACACCAACATGACCCCTACCATGTTCAAAATGTTGTAAATGTGTGCATGACGATGAACATTTATTGATTTTCACACAGAGTATGTGTTATATGTCGATGAAAAGTTGTGTATTGTCAAAATAAATTTAGGGAAATTTTAATATTGAATTTTTAAATTTTTTTTTTAAATTTAAAAAACCGCGTATAGGTATTCTTTTATTTATTTAATGTTTTGGACTAATTTTCCAAACAAGTCATTTTTGGAAAACGACGTCAAAAACTCGAGATATCTGACTTTGAAAATTTTACATATGATAAATACAACTGAGTGTTATACTTTCTTTTGCTCGTGAGTTTAGATGTATTATCAAGTGAACCTTCAGATTGTCGATATAGATACATACAAATACTAAAATCGTAGCACACAAACATGAAATTAAACAAATACGTTGTTCAGGAAAGATAAAGTTTTATTTTCCGAATTCCAAAGAAAAACATTAATTGTTCCCCAATGACTTCTCATGAAGTGCATACATAGCCCGTTTTATATAAGGAAACATATAATCTTACAACTAAATATAAAACATAACTTAAACATATGATTGATAAACATAAATAAAATAATCAAAAAGTGGTAAAAAAGGTTGAATAGTTAGAGTTACAAATCACAACAAACACAGAATGTTATAACATTTAAAAGTTATTTTTGAAAATATCAAGAAACAGGATATCAAATAGTAGGTTAAATTAATGGTTGGTTATCAATGAAATAGTTAATTATTTAAAGAAAATCTTAAATATTAATATAAAAGTCACATTTTCTAACAAGAAATATTATTTTGGATAAAAGTTATATCCAATCTTTTTAAAAAATGCCGATAATTTTATTAAACAAAATAAAAGACATCTAGATTTGCCTTTGTTCTTTTGTATATTGTAAACATATGTAACAATTTGAGTGCAAGAATATTTTAGGATGTATTTTTTCTATTTCGACGGACCTCCGCAAGCGACGTTATGTTGAAAGTCACAATACAACATCTCTGGGTTGAAAAACAACCCAGCTGGGCAATTTTGAACGTAGGGGACATTCTCAAAACACGACAGAAACTTGCTACAGTCGTTGGGGTGGGGAAAGAGGCCCGCCTCTGAAGGACAGGCGAGTCCATTATAACATGTCACGAATTCTTTGTGGTTGCAGCGTTGTATGAATGAGTCAAACAAAAGCCCATTAGAACAACGCACACGGTTCCCTGTTTCGCAATCGTAATAGTATGCGCAGTTGGTAGGATCAGCGAGGTAGCCTGCAGATGATGCGCACGTAAAATCCTCCTCGGGTTCGGGTTGCTGGATTTCTGAAAACGATAATGTTTAACATTAGTCACTGAGGGAGGATTTCATTGTAACAGTATGAGAATAATTCATTCATAATTTACAATTTCAAGTGAACATTATGTATACATAAACATACAGATTATTTGATAAGGGAGACTTTATTTGGCTAAAATTTAATAGTAATCTGATAATATCAATTGAATTATTTTCCCTACCTGGGAAACAACCCCCCTGTGAAGGAGTCACATCGTCATCGATAACTGAAAGATAAAAAATTAATTAAGAAATATATTCAATATTGTACGTGTCTGCCCCCCTGATTTTGATATAATCGGTTTGAAAGGTGCAAGTTAAAACTGGTATAATGCCGAGAGCTTGTCGATGGCTTATATACAACAGTTTTACTTTCTTGTAGATTTGTTATAACAAAATAAATCTCCTTAAGAATTAACTAAAAAATTATTGATAGTAACCAAATGGTGTAGTTTTAAAAAAAATAAGTATTATTATTTTTTTTTTTTTTTTTTTCAATCATTCTTAATCTTCCCCAAAAAATCTGAAAAACATAATTTGCTCATATACAGATTCTTACCATAACACATGGAACTGGCGAGATAAGGCAACAGACTTCCGAAGCCCTCAAAAGATCTTAGACTGAACATCCTACAGGTGTCCCCGGTGATATTAAGGAACCCACGAAAACCACCCCCGGAGTTAGTCGCAAACAGGTTTATCCCATCATTTAGAGCGCTAATTGATAAGTTCTCAATCGTCTCGGCAACTTCTAGTGAATTCGATGAAGTCAGATCATCGCCACCATAGGTCAAGATGACACCAATCTTGGGAACACCGACCCTTCCCCCATTGAGCATGTCGTGGACCTTTTCGATGGCTTTTGGTACATTCTGACCTCCCGATATTTGATTGTGGACCGCTTCTCTTTGAGATAACAATGTGATTCTTGCGTTTAATGCCTGGGCATTAGTGGCATTGCCAGGATAAGCAAACACCACAGGCTCTCTTCCGTACAAAACAAGGCCAACGTTTGCGTTGTCTGGGGATATGTCAAAATAACTGAACACTCCGATGAGAAAATTCTCAACGTGCTGGAATTCAACACTAGGTACAGTTTCGTTAGAGCCAGGAACAGCAATAACTATGTCTACAGGGCCTCCACAATCTGAAACAATAAAATATATAGATATAGATATAAAAAACTAATAAAGATTATTGAATAACCACCACTTTGTAGCAAGGGTAAAATGTTACAAATACCGGTACATCTAATTCCCTAAAAGCTTAAAGTGTAATGTAATATTCCGATATCAATGGAAAATTTCTAAACAAGAATATCGTTATACATTGAAATTACTACGTTGAACAAAGCTTTGTAAATAACCGATAATAAGATGTGTTCAAATTTCCATATATATATACCGCTTTTAAAGGGGCAGTAGCACGTTTTTTTATAATTATATATTTTCAAATTTTCAATGATAATTGTACGTTAATGCTAAATGTATTACTTGGATAGTGTCAAAAATCTCTTTACACAAGCCAGTCATCCATAGTCAGAGGACAAAGTATGAAGATTCACATAAAATCCATTGGCGGCCATTTTTTGTGAACACCTTTAATTCATTTTGTGTAAGAAAAGGTAATCTCATGGCTACACTTTACGTTATATATTTGAATTATGACTGTTTCATTTCGTTTAAATACATTGTCTTTCAGTTACAACCATTAATTTTCATTTTCCTGACATCACCTTATATTCCCCCTAAAAACGTGCTACTGCCCCTTTAAACTAAAAAAATATTGTATAAATTGCCTCTTAAATTTTAGTTAACAAATTTATGTGCATTAAAGCCAGAAATACCGACATTAACACCGAAATGACGTGCAGAGCAAACTTCAGATAATATTCTGTCAGCCATAAATCACAACCACTCCCAATATTATATAGAGGATTTAAATCAACAGCCTTTAGATCCGGTTGTAGTTCGTTTATGGGCATATTTATGATATGCATATGTGGTTTCTTTTTGTCAAAATTCACTCGATTCTCGCACAGACATACGAAAGAGATGAATAAGTGATGCATAGTCGAGGTGACGCAATTATAAAGTTTGGGAGTTTATTTTTATATACCACCGGGTATTAAGTTTTATTGTACAACTTCTAAGGAAAGCATTTCATAGCAGCAAGGAGATGTACCAAGGATTGTTATTGCTCATAAAAATGGTTGGATTTACTAAGATGAAACGAAAATTTTATTTTCGTGCTTCCATTCAAAACATAAATGATATTGAACTGTTCTCAAGCAGAGGGACTTGTGTCGCTTAAAATTAAGCGTGAGAAGACATATTCCTCATCGACCGTATAGTAGTAGGGTAGACTCTATGGGTAAATATGTCTTACTAAAACGTTGTTTAAAGGGGCAGTAGCACGTTTTTGGGGGGAAGATAAGGTATTATAATGTCAGGAAAATGAAAATTAATGGTTCCAATTGAAAGACAGTGTATTTAAACTAAATGGAGCAGTAATAATTCAAATATATAACGTAAAGTTTAGCCATGCGAATCCTTTTTCTTACACAAAATGAATTAAAGGTGTTCACACAAAATGGCCGCCAATGAAGTTTATGTGAATCTGTATTCTTTGTCTTCTGACTATATGGCTGACTGATTTGTGTTTTGAAATTTTTGACACTGTCAGAATAATACATTTAGCATTAACTTACAATTATCAGTGAACAATTTAAAATATAAAATTATAAAAAAAACGTTCTACTGCCCCTTTATGGCTAAACATGTCTCTGTGTTCTCAAACACTGAAATTAGAAATCCATCGAAAAAGCTGAGCGTAATCACTCAATAACGATATTAAATAATGAAAGGAGAACAATAACTCTTCTTTTCATGTCTAATGAAAAGGGAAAAAAATACAATATCTTACCAAGTTCGGCACCACATGCCACAAGCAATAAAGTCACGATTGCGCCAACCTCAAACTTCATTGTGTAAATTCAGTCTTTCTGAAGAATGATAAAGAATATCATTTAAAAATACTAATAAACAATAGATAATAGTATCGTTAAAAACGCGTCAGCTATTTTTCAAGAACAAACTTCGAGGTAAGTAAATTGCTAACATTTAATTATATTTCTGTCAAAATATTCACTTTACAATAATTTATGTATGAGGCACGTTTTTTTTCATAATTTTGGAGAATTTAGATTTAGAATTCATGAAAATGAAGAAGTTTTTGAACAATTTTCATAAAACTATATTTAATATTACATATTTTAAGTGGTTCATCACAATGTTCTACATTATAAACACGTTACACATAAAACTCCAACATAACCAAATATTCCAATAAAATGGTACTCACCTTAGGGTCACAAGTGAACTGCGTATCTCTAGTTACGTTTCTACATTTATAGTTAGCGTAGCAACAATCCTATGTAGTATTTATAACTTTTACTATCCTTTACCACAAAAGCGTGCGATCATATCAGAAAAGAACAGGATCTGACAACAGGATATTGTACAGTCAGGTGTGACTGGGAAGTGTTTTCACCTGCAGAAAATAACTCTGACATAAATTATACCGTGCCCATTGAGAAGGCGCACTTACTGTTACCTCTTGATACAATAGACGTCATAGCATAACTGTATACAAAGCGAAATAAAATCATGATATATTACGTCAGATATATATCATGATTGTTTTTTTTTTTTTTTTTTTGCTTTGACAACATTTTTGGCAACATTTGCCCTGAGTATTAATCCAACAGGTAAACATACAGTGTTACCTATAGGACGACCTATAGTGGTATCAACATGTAAGAGAAAATCGTTCATATATCTTCGTTTGTTTCGTTTCAATGTGTTTGCACTATTAATGAAAGTCAATGCAGGTTGTTACGCTCCTTTATACAAATACGTACCCAAGTATATTCTACGCTCATTTCTTGAAATCAAGACGAACTATTCCTTCTTATAGCTGGGGAGGGGGGATCTTGATGAAGTCATCCAATATGAAAAGTCTGATGAGTTACAAAAATAGAATATATGAAGTAGTAATTTAAAGAATACATATTGTCCTAGTACATTTCACAAAAGGCTCCTTAAGTTTTGCTCCATGTGTAAATGGCATACTAGTCATAATCTTTATGTATCATGCAATCTAAATAAATTCAGATCAACGGGTTTTTTTCATTTGGTTTACAGTATTAAAAAATATGGAACTGCATGTCGATTTCAGTGTTACCTAATATGGAACTGTCTATTTACATTTATATTGGTTATCATTCGATTACGATTGGTTTTGCCTGTTATGTCTATGATGATAATGGTAGTCGTTTTAACTATTTCAGGGGGGTTTGGGTTTGGTTTGGGTGCGCCCTTCACAAATCAAAAGAGAGAACTATTTTTAGAATAGTTGTTTGATCAAAGAATATATATGTGTGTAAACGTGTACTTGATTACTCTAAACTGTTGTTGTATACTTTAACAACATCAATCATAAGTGAGAAATACGACTCTTGAGATGAAAATGTCTATATTTGGAACTCTCTTGGGGCTTTATGACCCACCCCAGCACCCTCTTGTGCAGTTAGTGGGCTACATTAGAGATTTTACAAGCGCTTCTATGGCTGATTTCGCAACTAATTAGTGGGTCCCTAGTCTGTCAGCCAGACCCTAAAATTAAATAAAAGCCTAAGCAAGTCTATAATAAGGCTTGAGAGCTCAATTCTGAAAATGAAGAAATCTCAGTCCCCTTTTTTTAATTCTTTTTTTTTTTCAAATTTCAGTTTTATTGAAAAAAAAATCATTTCAGAGTCTAATTGTTAGACTAGTGGGTCCCTTGTGGATCAATCAATGCTAGGCTGCTATAAATTCACTGGAATTTTAGGGTTGCTGAATACGTTGTGACCAAAACGAGTCGACAGTTAACAGTTAAAATCATAAGAAGAGCAATTAGTTTTAAAACTTTGATTACAAATAGGCAGAATTTTTTTTGAAACCCCAAATAAAGAATTAATAAGCTTGCGCACTGTACGCAGCGAGTTGTAAAAAATAAACTAGTGTTGTCACACATACCGAGTGGTTATCAAAACTTTTCATCAGTGTTAGGCGTGTTGTTTACTTGGTAGGAATTTTTTACAAGTTATATAGGCATTCACTAAACTCTACAGCAACAGTCTGATTACAAATAATCGGCCTAGCTCCTAGGAATAAAATATTCAACAACTAACTGCACGGAGATATTGAATTCTCTACATCAGTGGAACATGTTCGATTCCAAAAGAGTTATATTTTAAAACTTTTATTCCTCGGAAATAGGCAGATTTTAATCAGACTGTCTACAGCAACTGCTTGTTTGAGTAAAAAGCAAAGCCCATTCATTAATTTTAGTTAGTCGACCCACCATGATTATCTTCAGTTGTTATTTCCTCTACATGCAATTACGTATTTCAAATGCAAAAACAACAATTTGTATTAAATCACAGTTTAGACAGTTCAAGATTTTTCTATGCAGACATGAGAAAAGGCGAAATACGTCCAATATAGAGTTTATGAAAGTATTGTCTACAATGACAATATTCAAGATTATGAATTCATTTATTTACATTCAAATTCTACAAAAAAAATATTCATTTCTTCACATGCTCATTAAGTTAGTGCCGTACGTATTACATTGGATCACATATAAAACAATAATTTAAAAACATGATTTATTTTCTTTTTTTAAAAAAGAAAAATTTTAATAACTGATTCATTACACAAAGAGAAAATCTATCCTCCAGCCTTACGAATTAAAACTTCATTTCTAAAAGTTATACATTTTTAAACCCGAATAGACTGTTTTCGTTTCCGCGTTTCGTTGACTTTGCATTAACCCATTCAAGGGAGACAACACGCCTCCAAAATGGCGGAGGAGAAATTTTCTCACGCCAGAATGCTTCTTCAACTTGCAAGATCCCTTGGAATGATAAAACCTACTCCAGTTATTAAGGTTTGACATTTTGCAGGCATTATTTATTGCATAATGACTCACTTGTTGTGTCAAGCTACGTCAGTACCATTGTCAAAATAGTTTGACACCCGACCGGTGTTGTGATTTGTCAATATTTCCGGAACATTACCGAGCAAAGAAATCATAGATAATATCTTTATAACATGTGCACTCATATTCTTGTAATAAACCTTATCAACAACGGTGATGTTTGTCACAATTCAACTGCAAATAAACTAAAACAAAAACCATTAGCGGTTGACAAATAATCAATGTGTTTGTTTATCCGGCGAAACCGCATTATCGGTGGTTGGGCCTTTTCTAAGGGAAGTAACTCTGTTTTCCCACATTCATGCGGAGCTACGGCCGTTGTTGACGTAGTCACGCGCGCAATGGATACTAATGGCGTGTCTGTATCCTATCTCCTTTACATTTTCCTTGATTTCTTGGTAAAATGGCACTTACAGTCGACAATAAATGTGATTTAGGGTGAGTAGTTTTCCTAAGATTATGAGTATGTTTTGGGATAGTTCGTGTGACAATTCCTAACTGCAGAATGATTGTTTCAAATGTGGGCCCACTGATTTTCATTCCCCTTATGCTCTGGGACCACAATTACAGAATTCGAATTTTTCGAGAGGTTCAGCGATTCTGTTATACTTGTGATATATTGACATTCTATATATTTCCCATCAAGTAATTTTGATGGAAAAGGTTCACCGATATGCAATATTTCTGATGAAATATTAACGTGACTAATTCAAATAGTATTGGTGGAAAAGATTCAACATTCTAAAATATTTATGATTAAATACTGACGAGGCAATTTCAAATAGTTTTGATGGAAAAGGTTCATATCATTCTATGATATTTTCCATCATGTAATTTTGATTGAAAAGGTTCAACATTCTAAAATATTTATGATTAAATACTGACGAGGCAAATTCATGGAAAATTAAGGTTCATGTTATTCTATGATATTTTCCATCAATAAACTTTGATGGAAAAGTTTCAACAACATCACTAGAACATTTCAGAGAAATTGATCATAAAATAAAGTATTTTGGTAAATGTGGGCCCATTCGTTTCGACCTCTATAAGGAGCTCCCGAAGTGGTTAAATTTTGACTAAACAAATTTAATTAGTTTTGATGGAAAAGGTTCAACATTCTAGATGATATTTCCCATCAAGATCAATAATCTAAAATGTGGGCCCACTTCGGCCGCTCCCTATAAGAGACCAAACGAGTGGGCCCACATTTACCGAAAGACATTATTTGGTGATCAATATCTCTAACATGGTCGATATATACGTAGAATCAATGTCACGACCCTTGACCTAGGTCCTGACCTTTGATGTGACCAATGACAGGACATCACTCATTAATATGCATGAGCTGTGTCTTCTTTTTTCGCGGAGAATTTTAATGTCGTTTCTGATGGGAAAAAAACAAGAATAATATTCATTGGTAATGTTTATTTCGTATGAGAACATAAGAGTACTGTTTCTAGAATGTTTCCCCTCCAAATAAGTTACTTTTTCTACAAGAATAATATTCATTGGTAATGTTTATTTCGTATGAGAACATAAGAGTACTGTTTCTAGAATGTTTCCCCTCCAAATAAGTTACTTTTTCTACTGTTACACGCTTGTCAAATATGCGAAATCGTCGGTAGACCGTGATGATAACAAATGTGGGCCCACGTATCTCGGCTCTATATAGGAACCAGTTCAAGTGGGCCCACATTTACGATTACCCAGAAGATGAGGGAACTTTGCTGATAAAGTCACTATTACTAAATAAGAAAACATGATAAACGTACTTAGTACTAGCATGTCTTAATTTACTTGTAATCAATTATTTAATTGTGAATACGGAACTAAGTGGCATAGCTTCCATAGGTTCAATCAGAGTTACTTCCCTTAGAAAGTCCCCAACCACCGCTAATGCGGTTTCGCCGTTTATCCTAACAAATGAAGCTCATTGGTTGTTTTTTTGCAAATCATAATATGAATATTGTTTTTCATTGAAGAAGGCATATTTCAAAGTGTTTTGAAATCTTACGTAAAAATTAAAATAAATGTAACTAGCCAACATCATGAATTCAAGTTACAATATCATATGTTCAAAGCACAATTCTTACATTATGCAGAGTAGGGTCTGGAATGTCACAATGCACCAATCAATGCATTGTCGTGCTTCAGTTCACAAAACAATTAACTTAATCATGTGTGAATATGGCTATAGCAAAAATCCCAATGGCACAGAACCAGTGTCTGCAAAGGAAAATAGTTTAAATCACTGAAAATCAATCAATCAATCAATTATCAATCAACGGTATCATTATTTTTGGAAATAATGATCTTGACAATAATAATATTTGCATTAAGGAAGGGTTATAGTCAAAACGGCAACAAACCAAAACGGCGACAGGCCGTTAGTCAAAACGGCGACAAATTAGACGGAACGGCCACAAAAATAACTAGTCAAAACGGCGACAGCATAGCATTTGTAATAATAAAGGACAACAGAAAACAGGATTCATCTTTCCTTTGTTTACTATGACATTGTATAAAAAATTATATTAATTCTCAACGCACTTGAGTCATTATCAATTATACTGAGTCCAAATCGCTAGTTATGGCCTATGGCAGTACAATGAAACATATATTATGATATGAAATATAGATACAAATAGATATAAAACATTGGGTAAATATAGTTAGGCGCAACCTTCTATGATACATTTTCTTACTACTTTAAAACTGACTTCACCAAGAGTTAAAAGTGCTATGTTACTAGTCTGACTGAACAAAATGATTTAGACTATTGCATGATCTTATCAACTAAGTCATTAATATAAACTGAAAACAGCGTGGGGATTAAAACACATCCCTGACGGACACCAAACTGAACTTGAAAGGAATTAGTTTCATTATAATTTATACATTAACACATTACAATGACGATTGACTTTATCAAAAGCCTTTTGATTGTTTGTACATAAAATTTATATCTCTTTGTACACTAATACCACCAATGTTGGTTTTTGGAGAATAAAGTGAAGTTGAAGTTGATAGAAAAGATCGTGTGTACTAAGTGATAATAATCACGGCAAATCGTGCTCTCATTGATGCCCCTCCGATATCAATCAGTGTCATAGTAATTGGTCGTAATTAATTAATCGACTAAAGTAATCAATGCTTAATTGGAAGGAATTGACCATTGTTCTGTAGTTACTGATATTGTGATCATTATTCGTTTCCAATTGTTACAGTTGTTCTTTCCTTTACAGTTCTTCTCAGCAGTAAAGCTGCATGATCTTCGTTACTTAGTTTGTTTAGAATAAATATCCAATCTACTGGGTGGAATGATTTTTCAATTCTATTTAAAAAAGTAATTCGGGTATAGATTTACATTTTCCTTTTTTGGTACGCATGCAATGTTCAAAAAGTCAAGATCACCTATACATTATTACATACAACATTTGATGACAAACATCGATAACAAAATTGATCACATCGTGCATGGTAGCCATTGAGGTGCTATCTTTAGGTTTGTACCAGTGAACTTACAATAAAATATTATGGTAATACTGAGTGAAAGCAATCATATATACCAAATATGATACTTGAAAACTTATTCTATTAGTTATAAAAAAATAAACTACGACTCGAAAGCAAATCAAACGCTCACAAGCAACACATTTCACATGCATGAAAGAATGCCTTATCAAACTTTAAAAAACAAATTACAAAACAACTAAAAAACAAACATGCTACAACGTCATTTTCAAATGTATTTAATATATTTAAAAAAATTGCTGTCGCCGTTCCGTCCAAATGTTGTCGCCGTTACGTCCAACGAATTTGACATATATTTTATTGATAAATGTGTTTCGCCGTTTCGACTAGGCATTTGTCGCCGTTTTGACCAAATTGTCGCCGTTTTGGTCTGTCGCCGTTTTGGCTTGTCGCCGTTTTGACCGCATCCCTTAAGGAACACGTCAGAAAAACATGGTAACAACTTTTTATCAGGATCATGTTGCCTCCCTATGTTACGGAACCTCATCAATGGGGCTGTAGGATAGCAAAAAATCAATTAATTTTTTGATGATAATTAAGATCCTTTTTATTAACATATACTGATATGTTGAGTTAATGTGGCATAAATAATTTGCAGTTAATGAGTTTTTGTTTGATAATTGTTGAATTGGCTCAGCTGGAAGTACATAATTTCATTATGACTTTTTGTCAAATGTTTACTAATTTCATCAGAATTACTTACAGATGTATACAAATAAGTACCATCTCCAATAGATCACTGATATAAACATCTCTACTTTGTGTATGTTGCTGAAACTGTTGTCCTTTCTGAATCTAAGATTAACAATGGAGGATTTAAAATATATATTTTGAGGTTGTAGCTAAGATAATATCCCACAAATGTATATTATTTAAACAGGATATGAGGAACGCTATATATTCATGAAAATCATTCGTCCGACACTTAATTAACATGCAAGTCTATTGGAATAGCCTCACGGTGCAAATTTTTGTGTCCACTGAGCTGAATCTTGCTTTCCTTTTTCTAGCTCTCACGAGCCAAGCTGATTTACAGATAATGGAGACACATGTCCCTAAGGAGACACATTAACCTTTATTCAAAGAATTTATTGATGATTCTGGTTTTCAAATTCTTGAAGAATGTCACTATATTCATTACAGGTAAACAGACTTCTAAACCTGTGCCCAACACTTGGTCGAGGTACTCTCAAGTTGGATCAGCGAGGCCAAGATGCAATCATCGCTCTTGGTGTTTACTTCCTGGAGTCAGGTCTTCAGGTAAAGTTTTCATTGATTTATTACAAGAAAGTACTAGGGCTGAGTATCGTGGGAAATCTCAGGATTCAATATGTATCACGATACATTGTTTAAAGTATAACTTCGTGCATATTTTGTGAAATATTCAAGATGGTGTAAATTTTGTGTTATGAGATGATCAAAAATCAACATTAAAATTTTTTTTTTTTTCTTCAAAAACAGTTATTTATGAATCAGATTGCTTCATGGTTACTGTAGTTACTGCACAACACTAGCTGCTTTTATAGTGTTCACTTAGTTTTTCTTTTAATTTTTAAGTAGGTGAAATCTATTTTTAGTGTATCACGATACAGGAAGCTCACGATACAATAATCTACGATTTCCCAAGCTACGATTGTATCTTAGGTATCGATGAATCGTTACAGCCCTAGAAAGTACTGTAACATTTTCTCTGATAAAGTGTTTGTGGCATGGTGCAAGCAGAGAGTAAGACATTGACACAGCTGGAACTGCAAGGGCAGTTGAGCCAAACTAGTGCTATAACCCAAACTGAGATAATAAACACATTGGAAAACATTCAACACTTGGATTTTGGGTACGTTGAGAGTTTAAACATAGGGCTACATAATTTTATGCATTCACGAGATTGTAGAGAAAGCCTCAGATTGTTTAAGAAATCCCAAGCCTGTCAAATGTCAATAAGATTTCTAGAGGTGTTAAGATACGTCAATACATTATCGTATCGTGATATATGGGCCACAATATATTGTATCGTATTGCAGGATGCGTATCTGGATACATAACATAATGATATACTCTTATGTAGGTGCTCAAAACTGAGATATACATTAAAAAGATACTTCATTATGCACACAAAAACCTCTCTTAAAATTTGGAAGTTGGATTATATTACAATTACATCAAAAAAGCTGCAGATGAAGATTAACTGACTCAAATATTTTGTGAAAAGGTCATAATGTCAGGAGATAATATGTATCAGGATACGTATTGTATCGTGACCGCTATATCGGGATACATATCGTATCGCAACCCTCCTGTATCATTACACCTCTAAAGATTTCACCAAATTTAAAAATTCCAGAGGCGCTCTATTCCGCCGCTCTATTCCGCCGCTCTATTCTCCTGAATCTGATATACATGTAAATCACCTTTAACTTGATCTGTGTATCTTTGCAGTACAAGGACAAGATCTTGCCATATCTACTCAAAGTGCTACAAGGACTGTCAAAAGCACACTGGGTGGAGGGCCCCAAGGGTCTCAATAAATACAGTGAGTACAAGAGATTTCTTCCTAGATAAAACAATGTGAAAAACCTAAGAAATAATGTACAGTAGAACATGGATATAACAAACTCCAAGGGACCAAAGAATTAAGTTCGCTATATCCGGTGTTTGCTATCCGCATGTAATTTTAATGATATTATATATAGGGATGGGACTTGAAAATTTGTTCGCTATATCCGAGTTCGTTATATCTAACTGTGTTCTACTGTACAATGAGAAAATGTATTTCCATCATGCTGTTCACTCTTTACCTTGTTGTGCCGGAATATGTATTGTTATGAATTTTTAGCTCATCTGGCCTGTAAGGCCCGATGGGCTTATGGCATGGCATGGTGTCCGGCGTCCGTCCGTCCGTAAACTTTGTGGAATTACGACTTCTTCTCCAGAACTATAAGGCCTAGAACGCTTAAACTTGGTGTACAGACTCCTTGACTAGTGGGGATTAAAAATTGTAGCTTTGGTGGCCCTGTGACCCCTAATAAGGGCCACAGGGGCCACACCCTAAAAACCTATTTTCATCTTCTTCTACAAAAGGATAAGGCTTAGAAAGCTGAAACTTGGTGTACAGACTCCTTTACTAGTAGGGATTATAAATTGTAGCTTTGGTGGCCCTGTAACCCCTAATAAGGGCCACAGGGGCCACTCCCTAAAAACCTATTTTCATCTTCTTCTCCAGAGCTATAAGGTCTAGAAAGCTGAAACTTGGTGTACAGACTCCTTTACTAGTGGGGATTATACATTGTAGCTTTGGTGGCCCTGGGACCCCTAATAAGGGCCACAGGGGCCACGCCCTAAAAACCTATTTTCATCTTCTTCTACAAAAGGATAAGGCCTAGAAAGCTGAAACTTGGTGTACAGACTCCTTTACTAGTAGGGATTATAAATTGTAGCTTTGGTGGCCCTGTGACCCCTAATAAGGGCCACAGGGGCCATGCCCTAAAAACCTATTTTCATCTATTCTCCAGAACCATAAGGCCTAGAAAGCTGAAACTTGGTGTACATACTCCTTGACTAGTGAGGATTATAAATTGTAGCTTTGGTGGCCCTTTGACCCTTATTAAGGGCCAGAGGGACCACACCCTTACAACCTATTTTCATCTCCTTCTCCAGAAGCAATAGGCCCAGAAAGCTGAAACCTTGTGAAAATACTCTTTGACTAGTGAGGATTATGATTTATAGATTTTGTGGCCCTGTGGCCCCTAATAAGGGCCTCAGGGGCCACACACTCTAACCTAATTTCATCTTTTTCTCAAGGAGCATCAGGCCTAGAAAGTTGAAACTTTGTGTGAAAACTCCTAAGTTAGATAAGGAGGAATCCAAATTGTACATTTGGTGACCCTGTGGTCCAAATAAGAGAGGAACCACATTTGCCACACCCTAAAGCAAAATTGATATGAAGCCTGATGAGCTACAGAGCCACTGGCTCTATTTTTATTATCTTGCTTATTCTTGTAAATTGCTATTGTAATCATCTTCTTATTCCTTTGATTATTATTTGATAAAAGGTTTCTCACTTATTCATTCATTCACTAGAAGGTTTATAAATCTATTGAATGTATCAAAATACAACTGTTTTAATTTAATCTAGCATAACGGCCGTTTAAGATATCACTGTTTAATAAATCTGCAAAGTTATTACACACTGTTTAATAGATTATACCATTGCATGCTTACCGAATGATGTGACGTGATAATTATGTCATAATCGTTAAGCATGACATTACAATGTTACCGCTTTCGCACGTTAAATACTCACACGTTTCATAAATTTGTTATTAAACGGGATGTTGTTTAGTACTCTCTATATTTGTAACCAGTAATCAATTGTGTTTCAGAACTTCCCATGCCGGAGTGTTTTAGTTTTTGTCTCAACTCAATTTTGAGTGATGTTGCATGTCGAGATGATGATCTGAAAGATCAGGTGGGTATTTTTCCCATACATAATTGATATGGATTATGAATGCATTGATAATATCCTTCTTATTCCAAAAATAACTAAGATACTTATAAGGAACATTATTTTAATCGAGTAAGTTCATGAAAATATTCAGAATGATTATCATGGTAAAATATTAGAGAATCGTTTGACATTTTTCTCTTTCAGATTATTTCTACTCAGCTTGAGGTGATGGAAGTTTTGACAAAACTTTGTGAAGGGACATTCGAAATTCCAAAAGGTAACTTTGCATGTTAACAAATTGTTTGAGAAAGATAATTCTGATACCTTATTCGTAATTTCCTAGCTAGCATTTGTCCAGGTGACTTTTGTCCGGGTGGCATTTGTCCGAGTGGCTTTTGTCCTGCTCCCATAATTTCCAAAAGGGAATAGTTTACTTTTGGGAGAAAACTAAGAAAAACTCGGTCAGACCGTCACTTCAGTCTTATTGATTTCTTTTAAAATTCATATATCAAATAGAAAAGCTGATTTGGTGCACACTTTCCTTATTTTGAAAAACAGTCTCCGACCATCCTGAGGTTACCCAATTTTCAAATTTTATTTTCCAGAAACACTTGCATCTTCCATTGTGCCAATACTTCTCGGCATGGCAAGATCAGTTGGTCGGTCAAGTGATGAAGAGCGACCGCTCATTTCGTGCATCCTGTCAATAAATACAGGGAAACCATTCCCAGTTCAAGAGGCCGACAATCAAAACAGCAAGAGAGCCTTCAGCACTTTCAGACCGATCCTGCCCCGAACTCTCTCATCCCTGGTGATCAGTTCAGATAGTCCGAGTCCTACAAGTCCCTCGCCGACAGCTCTCGATCACGTGGAGACTCATCGCGAACGGTCTCCATCGCCGCTGTCTGTCTCCATGAAAGATGGGCTGAATGCTGACGACAAGTTGGACCCCGCCTCAACCTATTTTAACAAAGTTGGATCAAGTTTTACACGTACGAAGCCATGGGGTTTTGAGATTATCCCTGAGCAGGATCATCTGACATTCTCAAGTGCTCATCTTCAAACTCTTGTCAGTGTGGTGAGTGATTTATGTGGTCTTAGGTCTACCTTGGATGAAAATATAATGAACCAATTTTATAAATACTTGATAACTAACATAAATAAATCACTGCCAAACTGATAAGCAGTGTTTAAAATATAGCCCGTCCGCCAGTCCTTGACTGGCTACTTTTTGCCAGGACTGGTTACTATTTGGTCAGGACTGGTAACTTTTCAAAAGATTTCTTTAGTTTCCCCTAAGGAATTGACAAATTAATTTTCAGGACAGGCTAGGTTTTCAATCTATTTTATACACTGTGATAAGGCAAGTGGATTTAATATTCACTGGCACAGCAAATGGATTTAGAAAAGAAAATTTAAAAATTCAACTTTGTAGTACCGATATCTGAATTCTTTTCCGAAGTTGAAAGAAATTCACTCTTAGTACCATTGGTGCTATTGAATGAAAGCATTCTGTTACTATTTTCTACTATCAATAATCCATTAATTGGAATTAATTAATCTTAAAAAATTGATTGGGCAATTAGTGGTCCATTTCCATCACACTTCTTAGTGACTTCTTCTATGACAGGCCAAGAGACTCCTGGGTAAGGATGTGCTGAAGAACCTAGATACCATGGTGCAGGAGGTCCTAGCTGACTGTTCTCCTAAGGTAAATTATAGAGGCAGTCTAAGTAAACCTAGCTTCAATAACACTCGCAATACTCTTATATTGAGTCTAGCTAGGTGTAGTAACGGATCGTGTCAGCCCACTTATCGAATTGACCAATCAGGGTTAGTCTTACCATAGTCTGCTTTCGCACATATAACGTTGGAGTTCATAGGTTGCTGAAAGGTCAGCTGATGCGACCTCTTACTGTATCTCGCTAGACTCAGTATTGGAGTATAGCAAGTATCATTGAGGCTAGGTTTACTTAGACTAAACATAGAGGATATTGATAGTTTCAAATAATGTTTAAACTTCCACTTGTGAAAATATGTATTATTCTTCACTCAAAATGATAAACATGGTATTCCATCAAATATCAAATGTTCTATTTATTAGAACATATTTTGTATTTCCAAATATGTTGCAAATGATGTTAATCTATGAATGGAGTAGCTTCACAAATCATGGTCAACTCATGACATCATTGGATAGTTTGATGAAATCAGCGATGACGTCATATCATTGTAAGAGCACTTGTACCATCTAGTACTGACCTTTCACCTTCCATGGTATCAACCAACGTGGCCTCCATATCTATGTCAAATGATGATTTTCTAGTCTTGTCACTGATAAGCTTTCTATTATCATTACTGATGTATTTTTGTTGCAGTGTATAAATCTGTCTCGATTCCCGTACAAGTCGTACAGTGAAACCATAACAGTGGTTATTGTCACGCTTCTTAGAGATGTCCTGGAGCAGGAAAAAGGTGAGGAATCTAAATGCTTTTATCTTTTTCATGTTTACGACAAGTTGGGGATATATTAGATTGTGTGATTAAGGGTTTTAATGTCAATCACGATCAAATTGCTCAAATGATTCATTGTCCATTGGACTATAACAACTTGCCAATGGTACTTCGATAAATTTTTGTGTGCATCAAGACCTTGATAACAAACCCTGCCATTTGATCATCATGAAAATCAATAACATTGTCCAAAATGTTTCCAACCTCCGTGTGTCTAACAGATTAGAAACGCCTCTATAGTAACTTGATATTTCTGCGACAAAAAATCCACTGTAGAAATAAATAGTTAGTGGGGTAAAATAAGCAATCACTTTGGACATTTTTGTATTATTTCCCTTACACACAGACTTGCCTCCATCATTCATGAACGTGTTTGAAGACCTTGTGAAGATGCTGTATTTCTTCATTAGCACTCACATTGGACATTTATGTTTTATCCGTCTTTAACACAGACCTGCCTCCATCATTCATGAAAGGAGATAGAGGACTTTGTGAAGATCATGTATTTCTTCACTAGCAATAGTTTTATATGTTTTATCACACTTACACACAGACCTGCCTCCATCCTTCATGAAGGAGATAGAAGACTTTGTGAAGATGCTTTATTTCTTCATTAGCAATAGTTTTATATGTTTTATCTGTCTCTTACACACAGACCTGCCTCCATCCTTCATGAAGGAGATAGAAGACTTTGTGAAGATGCTTTATTTCTTCATTAGCAATAGTTTCATATGTTTTATCACACTTACACACAGACCTGCCTCCATCCTTTATGAAGGAGATAGAAGACTTTGTGAAGATGCTTTATTTCTTCATTAGCAATAGTTTTATATGTTTTATCACACTTACGCACAGACCTGCCTCCATCCTTCATGAAGGAGATAGAAGACTTTGTGAAGATGCTTTATTTCTTCATTAGCAATCATTTCATATGTTTTATCTCTTTTACACACAGACCTGCCTCCATCCTTCATGAAGGAGATAGAAGACTTTGTGAAGATGCTTTATTTCTTCATAAGCAATAGTTTTATATGTTTTATCTCTCTTACACACAGACCTGCCTCCATCCTTCATGAAGGAGATAGAAGACTTTGTGAAGATGCTTTATTTCTTCATTAGCAATAGTTTTATATGTTTTATCACACTTACACACAGACCTGCCTCCATCCTTCATGAAGGAGATAGAAGACTTTGTGAAGATGCTTTATTTCTTCATTAGCAATAGTTTTATATGTTTTATCACACTTACACACAGACCTGCCTCCATCCTTCATGAAGGAGATAGAAGACTTTGTGAAGATGCTTTATTTCTTCATTAGCAATAGTTTTATATGTTTTATCACACTTACACACAGACCTGCCTCCATCCTTCATGAAGGAGATAGAAGACTTTGTGAAGATGCTTTATTTCTTCATTAGCAATAGTTTTATATGTTTTATCTCTCTTACACACAGACCTGCCTCCATCCTTCATGAAGGAGATAGAAGACTTTGTGAAGATGCTTTATTTCTTCATTAGCAATAGTTTTATATGTTTTATCACACTTACACACAGACCTGCCTCCATCCTTCATGAAGGAGATAGAAGACTTTGTGAAGATGCTTTATTTCTTCATTAGCAATAGTTTTATATGTTTTATCTCTCTTACACACAGACCTGCCTCCATCCTTCATGAAGGAGATAGAAGACTTTGTGAAGATGCTTTATTTCTTCATTAGCAATAGTTTCATATGTTTTATCTCTCTTACACACAGACCTGCCTCCATCCTTCATGAAGGAGATAGAAGACTTTGTGAAGATGCTTTATTTCTTCATTAGCAATCATTTCATATGTTTTATCTCTCTTACACACAGACCTGCCTCCATCCTTCATGAAGGAGATAGAAGACTTTGTGAAGATGCTTTATTTCTTCATTAGCAATCATTTCATATGTTTTATCTCTCTTACACACAGACCTGCCTCCATCCTTCATGAAGGAGATAGAAGACTTTGTGAAGATGCTTTATTTCTTCATTAGCAATCATTTCATATGTTTTATCTCTCTTACACACAGACCTGCCTCCATCCTTCATGAAGGAGATAGAAGACTTTGTGAAGATGCTTTATTTCTTCATTAGCAATCATTTCATATGTTTTATCTCTCTTACACACAGACCTGCCTCCATCCTTCATGAAGGAGATAGAAGACTTTGTGAAGATGCTTTATTTCTTCATAAGCAATCATTAGCAGCCCCGTCTAAGGACGTGGCTGCTATCAGTTTTTGTGAAGTTTCCATCGCCGCCGCCGCCGCACTCGTACTACTAGCTATAACTTTTTTCCACTAAGCTTTCCAGAACTCTTATTCATACCTTACTACTCATACCTCGGGGGAACGATTTTGACATGTTCACTTTCAAGGTCAAAGGTCAAGGTCACGAGATATGTATTCACTCTAAGAATTCCTTGTAAACGCGATAACTTGAAAAGTTTTTGTGCTATGAAGCTCTAACTTGGTATATATCAGCCTTGGAAAATTAAAAAATTTTGAAAAGGTTTTGGCTACAATCCGTCAAAGGTCAAGGTCACAGCAAGGTCATGATGTAAGCATGTTTTAGCGAAAATGCTTTATTTTAACTATGAACACTTTTAATCAATACATGATTGTTATACTCAATAAAAAGTGTTCAATGAGTGTGTGACCTTGAAGGTCAAAGGTCAAGGTCATGAGATATGAGTTATTACAAAATGCACTAAATTTGGGTATAACTTTATCCCATTTAGCTTTTCAGAACTCATGAACATGTCTAAATGTTAATACTTCCAGGGAATCATTATGACATGTTCACTTTCAAGTTCAAAGGTCAAGGTCACGAGTTATAAAATCACAGCAAAATTCTTTGTAAACACGGTAACTTGAAAAGTTTTTGTGCTATGAAGCTCTAACTTGGTATATATCATCCTTGGAAAAGTAAAAAATTTTGAAAAGATTTCGGCTACAATCCTTCAAAGGTCAAGGTCACAGCAAGGTCATGACTTAAGCATGGTTTAGCGAAAATGCTTAATTCTAACTATGATCACTTTTAATCAATACATGATTGTTATACTCCATAAAAAGTGTTCAATTATTGTGTGACCTTGAAGGTCAAAGGTCAAGGTCATGAGATATGAGTTATTGCAATTCCTTGTAAACACAATAACTTGAAAAGCTATGAAGTTTAGATTTTGTATATATTATCTCTTGAGAAGTACAACATTTTCAAAAAGTTTGGGGTACGAAATGTCGAAGGTCAAGGTCACAGCAAGGTCAACATATATGGAGAAAATGGATTAGTTTAATTTTTAACACTTTATTTCATTACAATGATGTTATACTCAATGAAATGTGTTCATTGATTGTGTGACCTTGAGTGTCAAAGGTCAAGGTCACGTGAAAATTCCCAATTTGGTGAGGCCTGTAAAAGGCGGAACAGGGTAAGGCGAAACCCCAAGTTCCGGGGCTGCTCTGCTTTTGCGGTATCCCGCAAACGTTAATCTAGTTTCATATGTTTTATCTCTCTTACACACAGACCTGCCTCCATCCTTCATGAAGGAGATAGAAGACTTTGTGAAGATGCTTTATTTCTTCATTAGCAATAGTTTTATATGTTTTATCTCTCTTACACACAGACTTGCCTCCATCCTTCATGAAGGAGATAGAAGACTTTGTGAAGATGCTTTATTTCTTCATTAGCAATCATTTCATATGTTTTATCTCTCTTACACACAGACCTGCCTCCATCCTTCATGAAGGAGATAGAAGACTTTGTGAAGATGCTGTACACATCAGGTCAGCACGACCTGGAGAAGAAGCACACATACACATACAAGGATCTGGACAAGGACTTCAACCCCTACCAGCTCACTGTCTACAGCAATGCAGCTTGTGTTGACCTTCTATTCTGGGCCATCAGGGCAGAGTCGGGTACGTAGTTTGGAAAAAAACTTTGTATAATGGGATGGTTTTGTCATATCTGTGTTTAATGCAGAAACACTTATTGTGTCAATCAACTATGCTGGGCTATCTAGGCAGAGCTGGGTAGATAGTTTGGGAAGCTATAACTGAGTAAGGTTTGTTACATCTTTGCTTTATGCAGAAACACTAATTGTATCAACTGTCTATAATGGGCTACAGTATCTAGGTAGGGTCGGGTAAGTAGTTTGAAATTTTTTTTTACTGAGTAGGGTTTGTTACATCTGTCTTTAGTGCAGAAACATACATTGTGTTGACCATTTCTTCTTGGTTATCAGGGCAGAATCAGGTAAGGATTTGGGGAAAAATATCTGTAACTGAGTATAGTTTGTTACTTTCCTGTTAAGTTCACGTTGACCTTCTCTTCTTGGTTATCAGGACAGAATTGTGTAGTTATATTTTATAAAATTTCTGTAACTGGGTAGGGTTATGATAACAGTGACTGATTTGTATTTAAATTTATGGTCTGTTAAGCAATGTCATCATTTTACTATTGCAGAGGCTGAGAACCTGTGTATGAAGCTGAGTGAGAAGATCAGTATGAACACTGAGAGGAAGCTGCTTCTGTCTCACACTCCCCTCATCCTTGTAGCTCTCGAGGTAAGTTTTTTAAAGAGTTTATTACGCATAGGGTGGTTAATAAGTAGTGACATGTTTTCATATAAGCACATGTGCACATAGCGCAACTTCTTGTAAATTTACATCTGTGATGTCAATAAGCCATTGTTCGTGTCAAACTGTAGCAATTCATCGCAAAGGGAGCTGGCTGTTTTCTGGATATTTCTTAGAGAATACAATGGAATAGAATTGGTTATAAAGAAATTATTACCCCCCTTAACTCGTGTAAATTAGTGCTCGGGTAACAACAAAATTTATAATTATTTAGTAAGAGGTGCATAACACTCTTCCTCAAGTAATTATCTCAGTTTATCATCCAAAAGTGTGTTCCACAGGAGATATCGCTTGTGAAAGATCAAGGAGATATCGCTTTGACAGTAGATTTTGAACAATGCCCCGTATTCAGCAGGGACATGACATCACAAACAATTTTGCATTATCAGAATTGACGTCACAATGCTATGACGTCATAAACCCAACGACGTAACAATGCTATGACGTCATTAACACGATGACATCACAATGCTATGACATCACTGGTTTAGGAGTTGGAGGGCTATGCAGTGTTCAAAGATGTACATTTTTCATGCTGATGTGATGAAAAATGATTTTTGATGATAAATAGAATCTCACCCTCGTGTCTTCTGATATCAAATATATCAACACTCGTTGATAAAAGTTAAAATATCCTTGGCAAGCCTTGGATATCAGAAGACACTTGGGTGAGATTCTCTATATTACCTTCCTATATATCATTAAGGAGTGGGTGAAAATTATAATCTGGTCACTTTTGGGTCGAGCTTGATAGAAGTTGGTTCGATAATATTGCAATGTATTGCTTAATGAAAAAAGTATTGCAATAATTCTATCTCACAATCTGTATTTCAATATATTGGTATTTCAAAAATATTACACAGTCCTGGTAACAAATGCATTCCTTGATAAACTTGATAAACAATAACTATAACTTTCACTATATGTTTTCAGGCTATAGGGAAACTGGCGGTGAAGTTTCCGAACCTGGCGAGCACAATGGTTTCAACTTTACGGGACTTTCTCGTCAGTCCATCGCCCATCCTGAGCAAGATGAACAAATATGCGTCAGCAGACAGCGGTTCCCCCAGCGTCAAAATCATGGTTACAGACGAGAGCAAACCGTCACTTAGCACACCAAAGAAGAAGCCAGAAAGAAATAAATTGATGGCAACATTAGAGAATCTGCGAGACAATGCTATCCACAATATCTGCAGGTTGGTTTCTCTATCATTTTGACTTATCCTTTTTCTTTTTCATAAATTTCGACTTTGTCAAAGTTGGAAATTCAATATTTTCTTACTAAAATGTTCCCTATCTCTTAATTCATAACCAGTGTGTCTGCTCGTTTCTAAATATTCTAGGATAGTTTATCAGTTGCTTGTGATGGTTTATCTCTAAAGTTAGAGCACATTGGTGTAGTTGTTAGCATGCTTGCCTCTCACGCTAAAGGCTCAGGTTTGAATCCCGATAAAGGCATCATTATAAGTGACCTGGCTGTCTGTGATTTTTTCCTTGGCAAGGTATTTCATCCACACTGCACTCAGTCTACCTAGCTTTACAAATGGGTACCTGAACATGGGAATGTATGGACCTATATACAGTTACGCAAATCGCTGATTAGCGGCATCAAAAGTATATTCCCTCAGGGTAATGATAGAATATGTGCGCTTTGAACATGCTTAGCTTGGAAAAGCGCATCACAAATGGACTCCCCCCTTGGTAACAGTTTGAACTTAGTGTATTTGGGGGTTAGGGCCAGTTTCAGGGCAGGGTAATTTTCTGATTAAAAGTTGGGGCGGGGGTCATCACATGTACATATTTCTAGTATTTATTCTGTTTCTATCCAGAGCACTGAGGGCAGGACTCCAGGAGGATCCAGATTGTGTACAAGCCTTCCTAGCCTCCCTGTCCAACAGACTCTACAGAGCTGAGATGAGTGACAGGTTTGTACTTATAGATATACATACTTAGCCTCCCGTACTGACAGTGTTTGTCTCCAGTGTAAAGATCCAATTGTTGTGACATGAGGGGCTGATAGATACATTTATTCAAATTTTGACCTCTGTGTATCTGATTTAGGGGAAAGGGCTTTGTAACTATGAGGTTTAGAAATTTTGCAAAATTGGCCCTCCTTTTGAAACGTTCCGGTACATAATAGATATGGCTTATTATATAACTCTAGAAGGTATTCATCTTTAATTGCACTTACTTTTGGTTGTGGATATTAAAATGCAATAACTTTCTTACGAGCAGAAATGCAAAATATCTAAGTAGCATTTTTTACTTGAAATTTTAGAAAATCTTATCAAATCTGCAATTTGCTGTCTTAAGATTACTTCAGATAATAATTTCAAAAAGATTTCATAACAGTAGGATGTTTTGAAAATGCCCTAACTGATCTGTATACTATTAGCTCTTCTTTTGGCAGTGGTGTAAACCCATAGTGAACTGCATGTTAGAATACCTGTATCCATAGTTGGTGTTTCTGCATACTAGATTGTGCATGGGTAGTCTTCCGGTTCTTTTTCATTTTAATTTAATGTCAACCATTAATGTCAAACATTTATATCATTATTGATTTTGTTTGATGTTAATCAACCCGGCATGGGATATCAGAGATTTCATTTAGATGGGTTGTAACCTTTTCAATTCAATGTCAGGCAGGCCTAATTGTCATGGATTTTGCAAAACATCAGGGTGATATTATTGTTCCAGGGAGGTAACTCATGTTATTTGTGTATCACATGTTACATCTCGCTAGGGGACATTGATACGATATGATTTTCAATGCAAGTAATATTATTTTTGTGTTGTTTGAATATATTGTAATCTATTTCAATATTTACTTTAAAATTTTTTTATGAGTAGCAATTTTATTAGGTTACGACAGTGTTGTTCCAATAGGGGGTCCTGGCCAAATTTGCCCACCCTTTTTGCTTCGTGACCCTAAGATTTTTGGACACAAGTGCTCAGAGTTGGATTACACCACTCAGCTGATCACCTAGGAACAACACTGCTGTTATGTACCCTTTCAATGTTTCGCTACCTGTATGATAAATGATTTTTAACAAGCATTACCTGTAGCATGTATGATTTATCCCGCATGTGATGTTATGGATGTTATGTTACCATCAGAGCTGTTACCAAGTCTGCAGAGGCTCGCTGGCAACAACTGAAAATGGTCTTGAAATTTGTCCGCCCCAACCATTCTAAGTTAGAGGCAAAGGACGTCATGAGGCAAAAACTTATTTTATATAATTCTGATCCTCCTAATCATCTAGATTACACAAATCTATTCAGTATTTCACATCAACTTCTAAAAGAATTATTATGAAATTTCATTTTGCCAAATTATCGTTTAATCATGTCTACCTTTGCAAAGCATATCATTGGATATTTTCTATGTTAGCTCCCTATATAATCCCTATAACATAATAGATATGAAATAACATTTTTCAATAAGAAAACCATTTGTGATGAATAATTTAGTCAGATCCTATATTATACAAGAATTTTAGAAGTACATCATTTTGGAATCTTAAAAGTTTTTGTCCTACACATAGATTTTTTACTTGCATTGCAACTTTAAAGCCTATTTTTTTGTAATTGTTGAGTATCCATCAATGTTGGATGTTTCAAGCATGCATGCATTTTTCAACAGTTTCACTACATAATTCATAGATTGCTTCATTGTATGAAAAATAATAATGCATGAAAAAGTTGCTTGTTAGAATTGGGACTATTTGGTGACGAGACTAATTTGAATCTTTTGAAGCATGAAGCTAAAGGATGTAGTTGATGTGAACTGCTGTAATTTGTTATATAAACTGACACTAATACGACTTACTGCAGAACTTGTGTGATGTTGCTAGCATATAGCATGTGTGTTTCTTGGCCTGTCTGTCTCATCCGTCTGTCCGTCTGTCAATTCCTCCTCTGTCTGTCTTCAATCTAGCCTGTATCACTTTTACAAACAGGTATAACGTAGTTGATACACAGTTTTCATATTTCTTAATATTTAGATTCACATTCTTGTAACAATGTAGTTGACACTTAGTTTTGTTTTCTTAACTTTTTTCTACACATATTTAGTCTATTTAACTAGCTTTTCATATTTCTACATATTTTATAAAAAAATTTTTTTTATATATCTTATAGAATCGCTAAGATTTTTTGCATATTTAGTCTATTTATCTTATATATTCTACATATACTGTATATTCATGTTTTTTAAAGTAGTGTAGTTACCCATAGTTTTATTGTTTTTATTCATAATTCTTATAGCCAATATGTCTCATTTAGTATAAGTTCAAATTATGCAGTCACAACACCGAAAGTGAAATTAAATGAGATCAGTAAAATCTTGTTGCCAAAGGTATTTTTACCATTTCAAATTTATTTTCTGATCCGTTTTCAAATCTATTACATAAATTATGACAGGCCTTTAAAAGAGTTGCTTTTATCCAGGGTTTTTGCTTCCAGAGATAAAATTTGATCAATCCTCCTTTCAGAGGGCTAAGGAGATTTTCATAATAATTTGTTAATCTCAATCGATTATATCCCAACATTGTATGAAATAATTTCAGAATCATTTTTTTTTAAATAACTAATATATCAGGGAAAAAATTTCTGAATTATTACTTACAATTATTATTTATTGGTATTAGTTAAATTTTCAGATATCCTCATTTTATTTTGTAAACTTTTATTTTCATCATGACCATTACAACCTTGTCTTGGAAAGTAATCATTCTTATCCCCTTATCCCTTTACCTCTGATTTGAAGTGTGTTGTGATTTTCTTTATCCTTTTTATTAACGAGAGAGTGTTTTCAGGTGATCAGAGAACATTGTAATATATTTTTCATGATCATGATTATGGCATCCAATTTTTCATAAAGTTTTCATTTCAAGATACCATATTTATAATGTTAATGGGTATTAATATATTCTTACAGGCAAAAGCATGTTTTTCTCTGTAACACCTAATACGATTAACAATTATCTGTTCATTTTGAAGTAAACCCTGTGGTGTCAGATTTAACAAATAAGATAATGGTGTAGCATGTCTTTTTCAAAGCTAACTCTCATCTGTATTTATCATGTTGCAAGGATTTCTTTATTGATTATTTGAAATTAATAATAATGTAGAAAAAACCTGTTTTATATTCATCATATGTAGTATTTAAGCAATCAGTATATTCTGTTTGAATTATATCATTTTGTCATTATTTAAAAGTATTAATCTTTATGTTCATCTTCATTCATTCTTATATAATCTCTTTGTCTAGTATTATTCTGTTCTATGTGGTGTAATTTTTACGTTTGTGTTGATAACATGAAGTGAACTAGATAATGGAGTTTTTTAAATGTTGTACTGTTGACAGAAAGATCTGAAAAAACTCTTACACATCATATTTGTATCAAAACTTATTTCAGAATCCAATAATGTAGTTATTTCTCAATTCAGTTATGGCCAAATAAGTATCTTAAGGAATTCTAATATTTTGATCAGCAGAAATTAGACACAAATTAAAATTAAACCACAAAGTGCTTTATAAAGTCAGAAATATGTTGTACCCGGTACTCGTTACGGTAGACATCTTCTCGGGCTATTGCCACAGGGTTGCCTTGAAGCATATGCCAATGACAGCATCACTGAAATTTTTAAATTGAACTTTATTGAGAATATATTTTTGTATTTTGGCACATGCTCATTTTATTCTCAATCATTAATGATCAAAACTTGTATTGTGTAAATTTATATGTTTATAAGTTAATATCAATGAAACAGATTTGAAAATATTAGTTAACACTTGTTTAAATTTAGCTATGTTTTCTTCAGAGAGTCGACCCTCATTTCGACCAACACAATCCTGACCCTCGGCCATCTGGGCGTGGCACTCAAGAACACCCCCAAGACGGTTGAGTCCATTCTCCAGATCTTCCTCCAGAGATTCTGCTCTCCTCCCTCCCCCCTCGATGTGCTCATAGTGGACCAGCTCGGCTGTATGATCATGGCTGGCTGTGTGAGTATGAGAGCCTTTACTGCATTGAAAATATAAACATCACTTATAAGCATCTTGGGCTGCCCCAGTGGTCAGAGCACATGACTGTATGCTTAGCGATATGACCCTTAGCCTTTAATAAAAAAAAGGCAATTGGTACCCCTCAGCAGCATCAGGTAATGTCAACTTCAGCTTGTATCTGAACATTGATCAGGTAATACAATCATGGAACTTTTCAGCTGATCTTCCGATTTCATCTGTTTTTGTTTTGTTCTAACTATTGGGTTTATTCATAGAATACCCCCTGGAAGCTTAATTCCATGCATTTCAACTGAAACCATTGCCATCCATCGATAAGATATCCCATTGCACAAAATGTAAATATAAGGAAAATGTGATGAGACAACGCTAGAACAATGCTATTGCGAGCTATTTGAAGGATGTAAACAACATTGTTTGTCAGCTATGAATACAAAGGGAAATGGCATGTCTTGTTTCAAGGATAATGCCATGTTGCAAGTATGATGTCTTGTTTCAAGTATGATGTCTTGTTTCAAGGATAATGTCATGTTGCGAGGATTATGTCTTGTTTCAAGTATGATGTCTTGTTTCAAGGATAATGTCATGTTGCAAGGATTATGTCTTGTTTCAAGTATGATGTCTTGTTTTTAAGGATAATGTCATGTTGCAAGGATTATGTCTTGTTTGAAGTATGATGTCTTGTTTCAAGGATAATGTCATGTTGCAAGGATTATGTCTTGTTTGAAGTATGATGTCTTGTTTCAAGGATAATGTCATGTTTCAAGGATAATGTCATGTTTCAAGATGATGTCATGTTTCAAGTATGATGTCATGTTTCAAAGATAATGTTTCGTTTCAAGGAAAATATCATGTTTCAAGGCTAATGTCTTGTTCTCTTGTAGTCTGGGATCTACCAGGAGGTGATGAACCTCTTTAACCAGATCAGTGTTGAGAGCAGCTCCGCCTACTCCATGAACAAAGATGAGAAACTCAGGGGATACCGGTATGAAGCGATTAGTTTGTACAAGACCTAATAAAAAGTAGCCAGCTAAAAAGGATTTATTCCTTCTAGTTAAACAAAAGACTGCACACATTGCCTGCCCTGGAGAAAAGGAAATAAAATTTGTTGAAATCTATATCCTCGTCCTCACTGTATACATAATACAGAGAATTATCATCATTCTTTCGTCTATGTCAATGACTAGCTATTTATTTATGTTGATATGGCATTGCGATTAAGACCTTGCATCATCTGATCTTTTATCATAAACATCACCACCTAACATAGATGATACAAACATTGTATAGGGCAGAATTTTACAATGTTATTTGTTCTTGTCAAGCAATAATATTTCTCTTCAAAACCTTGTAGCATTAACATGTATGGATTCACTCTGCAGCCAAGTTTCCCAGTCAGTGATCAACGCCTTTGCCAACATTGCGGCCAACATCCAGGGGGACTCTGAACAGCAAGACTTGCTGAGTCGACTCCTTGAGCTCTTTGTACAGATGGGTCTGGAGGGAAAACGAGCCTCGGAGAAAATCTCAGAGACCATGAAGGTACAGTCAATTCAATATTGATGACTTTTGGCTAGCGATTGATGGGTCAGACAGCCAATTTTGTACGACTATGATCAGCATTAGTCTGAATGTTCACAGTGTCCCTAAATATTTCATTTAGGAAGCTACCCTCCACCCTTCTGCCATTAGGTTGTTCTACAGAACATTGTTATTCCTGATCCTATCTGTAAAGTGGTCCTTCTTGTAGCTTGTGTAGCAATTTTTTAAAATTCGTAATCATTCACAATTCAATAAGATGGGAATTCTTATCATTAGTGCAATATATATTAGTGTTACCAATCAATCTAAAATAAATCATAAAGTAGCTAATTTGGGAAAAAAGGTGAAGTTATTGAAAATAGAAATTGTTTTGGTAATAGCTCCAGCAATGAAGAAATCTTGATGATTATTATACCTTCGAACAATCCGATTGTTTCTACATGGAGGAGTGCAGTGCTAAATTATAACCAATTTCATTAATTTTTGAATTAAAAAAAAAAATCCATGTTTTGTACTTAGTCATTTTCCGATATCAGAACTTGTCCGACCAATTGCAGGAAAACAGTTCATCAGAAACAATAAAGGAAACAGTTATTTAGTCGGTAGTAATGTAGGGATGCAACGTCGGGGGTATCATTGAGCTATGCTCACTTTTTTGCTTGTTGACATAGTGTTCCTAAGTCAAAGAATAATCTCTTTCTCTATCCAGGCCTCCAGTAGTGCAGGGAACCTTGGTGTCCTCATTCCAGTCATTGCTGTGGTAAGTTGAAACTTTTCAGCTGAATGTACCCATGTTCTTAATGTAGTATTGCACAACTGAGTATATTGTTTTATGAGTGTTTCAACTGCTTTAAGATACTTGTGATTTCTTAATTTGTGTTGATCTTAGCGAGAATCCTTCGCTGTAATTCTGTCAACAAAGTGATGAGAAAAGCTGGATTAAAGACAATTTGATTTTGACTTCATATTGAGCATTTATTGGGATAGATTTGTTTTAACCACAAATAAGAAATAACAACAGACTCTATGATTAGAAAGGCCTATAATATTTTTCAACCTTATCATAAATTTTTTCTATTCTGTCTGTCTGGAAAGTCTTTAAAACCAGTGAAAACAAAGTGTTTTCAAATTTGAAATTGACAGTCTCATCATGCTTCATAAATGTGTAATTTCTGTTTTCAGTTGACGAGGAGACTCCATCCAATCCGAGACCCAAACCGTCGACTCCACAAGCTGTTCCAGGACTTCTGGCAGTACTGTGTGGTTATGGGCTTCACTGAGGAGGAGTCAGGTGGGTCACTGTGCTTTGTCAAATTTCATTACTTGGAGACAATCATTAGAGACAATACAGTTATGTCCAAATATGATATGTATCACAATATTTAAGAATGTTAAGAATTGTTACGATACATGTCAGGATAAACTAGTTTCGGGGTATCTTATAAAAAAAAAAACCCAATGAATTTGACAAACATCTTGAATTTAAGGTTAAATAAGCAATTTTTATGGCAACGATGCGTATCAAGACACAGATGTCATGCCACGATAGATATAAAGTCGAACACGGATATAGCTAACACGGATATGGTGAACTAAATTCTTTGGTCCCTTTGAGTTAGTTTTATCAATGTTGTACTGTATTTTCATATTTAGTATCGAGATTCTCAATACCGATATGCATGCATTGTCACAACTCTAGCCATCATCAACTGTTCAATCAAAAATCACTTTGTTCCTTCTTCAAGTTACATCATGGCTCTAAGGATCATGTCTGCTTAACATACAATTCTTATTTGGCATTGTGACCTATAAGGATTTTTTCAACCACAAATATTTTGTGATGACAGGGTTCTGGCCGAGAGACTGGTACGACGGGGTGTGTGAGATCTCCACCAAGTCACCGCTACTTCTCACACAGGATCATCTGCGTAAAGGTCTCAAGTACAGCGCTGCTCTCCGCAGTGAGACGGTCGGACAGGTCTGTCTTCATTTGGTTTTTCAGCATGAAACTTCGTGTATTTGGTTTGATGGACTATTTGTTTTGCTTAAAGCATTTTCAAGGGAAAGATTTTAGGTCTTCATTTGTTAAGACATTTGTGCAACAACATAACAAAGAAGTGTGTAGATACAAAAGTTGTATTGGAGCAAAACATCTGAAAACATATTTATGGGGGCTGACTCTGATGAAAATATAAAGTTGTAAGTGGCCGTGATGACCTTAAAGTAAAAAAAATGGAAAGAATTTGCCATGGGGGTAACAGCTATTTGACTTGGTAAAAGCTGAATGCCCAAAACGAGGTAGCAAATATACAACAAAGCTTGTAGAGACAATGGGTAAAAACAATAGAGGGAGGCAGAGGTCACGTGATCTTTACTTAAATAGGAAAAAATTCTGTGACATACTTCCGGTTACATAAAAATAGAAAACATGATAGAGAAAGTTAAAACGAGCAAAAAGGGTAATGAAGTATGAACCCATGGGTTGAATTAATACATGACAATGGTATTAAAAACTTAATAAATATATATAGCATGTAATCTGTTGTTGCACAAACTAGAATTTATAAATTTATATTGAAAACAGTGATTATTTGTTAAGAACGCTGTAATACAGAGAAGATGATGTATGTTTTGTTTCTCCCTTTGATATTTTCTGTTCCAATAATGTTTTGAAGTATTTTATAAAATGAACTGTGTAAAGCAAGATTGGGAATACGGTATATGCAGTTTAACACTTATCTTCAAATTCATTTTTGATGGCAAGTAGTATTTAGATATGTGGTGAAAGAACAACAAATAGGTTAATAACCTGAAATTATTGAAAGATAAAAAACCTGAAAATAATTTATTATTAATTCTGTATTGCAGGCGGATGTGAATGAGTTTCGGATGAAGATCTGCACGATGTTGGACAACCCTCCAGAAGTGGTCCCCATCATCAACAGACTCAGTTTCGCTCAGCTCACATATCTCATGTCGGTCTACAAGCTGGAGACTCTCAGGTAGGTAGTCCATGATAGAAAATAAGTGTTCAACATTTTGTTCTGAGAGGAATTTGTTTAGAAGACCAGACGAGATTCTACAGCCGACAATTTTATCATCAAGCCTGTGTGGTTGCAATGTTCAGGGCATAAAAAATCCCCTTACGTTCAAGAAATCATTTCTTGTGAGTGGCATATTCAAGTTCAAGTTTGAGAGGAAGTAGTTAAATCTTTCATCAACACATGGAGTTATCTTCTGGAGGAGCAGAATTTGTAGTTGGCTGTTTCTAGTGTTAGACTCCCTTCAGATTCTCCTCTTCATTGTATACATAATGTAAATGTGAACTGTAAATAGTATTAGGAGAGGGATTAATAAGTTTGACAACTTGTGCCCAATCTGTTTCACTTATGTGAATAAAATATGATAAATCAAATTTCCTCTTCTCAATAACTGTCAACCTCTGTCGGTCCAATATACTTCAATATAGATTCTCATGCTGTTATACACAAAAGCCTCACTTAACATAGAATTTTGCATTGATTTTTTAACTTCAGGCGAAATCGGTCTAATTTTGTTTTTGTATGAACTTATCCTTTGCAAAGTTGTGAATGTTATATTTGTTTCAGGATCATGCATTCCAATGATCTCTATGCATTCCATGGGCTTTTTGAATATCTGCAGGATAAAACTCTTTTCAAGGACAAAGACAGTAAGTAATTTCTGGTTATCCTTCATGGAAAATATCTAAAGTTACTTCACAGAAGATATGTTTTTCATTTTGATTAGCACTAAAGTTAAACTGTTCTCTATTTCTGATTTTAACTATGCGAATAAAAAGATATTATTTTCCAAAGAACAAATGCTGTTTAAAAGTTTTATGAAATTTGATTTTAGTTTGTTTTTTGTATTTGAAAACTGTTCAACGCATTATATCTCACATTTGCTGTCTTACTTCAGGTATGTGGCAGTGTGTGCTGATTGTAGCAGAAAAAGTTTTCGAAAATTTCTTGGATGTCATGTCAGCAAAGGTATTTTGTATTGTCAATAAATACAATGATGTGTTTGATAATCCTAGCAATCTCCTTATGATACATGCTATGGGTCTGTTGCTTGAATTTCCGTTTTATGAAGCATTTCTTAGAAACAATGTTCTGATGTTCACACTGGAATATTTCATCTTAATTGTTTAGGTAAACATTCTAAGTCCATTTTAATAAAATATAAATATTCCATGTACATGATTTAGTAACATTGTGATGTCCAGTTATCTGAAAGTTTGCATATCATTAAAAAATTATCCCTTCACAGAGCTGGATAGAAGATTTTGATTATTGGTCCAATTTACTAGGCATCCATTCATGATTGACTTTGATTTGTTGAATACATCTATGCATTCGCTTTCAATTAAAAATTTACTCACTATCAATCCAGTGTAACATGTCTCAGATTTCAAAACACACTAGGTTTTATTTCCTAATCATATTTGACCAACCGTGGGAGGTAAAAAGCTCATTTAGTCATACAATGTTCTAAACACGATATAAAACATAAAACATTAAAAGAACACTCATTTGTGAAAAATCATATATATATCTATGATTTTGACTAAGTTCGTAAGTCTTAAGTCTGTCTGCTTTTAAAAAAAGATATGCTTGCTTAGTAATGCAAACATTTTATTTCAATGTTAGTTTACATTTCTTGAAGGTTTTCAAGCATGTTTGAATTTGTTTAAACATGGGTAATGTTATTTTTAAAACGCTGTCTCTGATTCAGCCTCGTAACGAGGAGCGAGAGAGAGAGCTTGACGTACATGCCCAATTTCTCCTGGTCAAGTTCAACCACATACACAAACCTATCAGACGTGTGGCCGACAAGTTCCTCTCTTATCTAGTTGACAGGTGAGATTTCATAAGATTGACATTTTACTTTTTCAAGATATAATCTTTGCAGTAGTAGGTAATGCAGATTAGAATCAATGATAATAAGAAAAAATAATTAACAATTTTCTAGCACTATCTATTGCTGTGAGAAAGATGTTTAAGATTTTGTAAGCTTGACAGTCTCAAAATGTGGTCTAACAACAAAATATTCATTTGTACGATTCTCTATGAAAAAAACTGATTTCTTATCAGTAGGAGAATCCTATCAGAGTCACTAGTAAACATTGTGAAATAGAGTTTAAAGTTGTTTCAATAAACGGTATCAAAGTGATTGTAAACTAGTAGTTACAAAATAATGTTCAGCGAAGACTACATGTAAGCAAAGAGTGTGCTAGGCAGTTCTGAAAGAAGACTTCAATACAGAAAGGTTGATATGTGAAATGATCTTACTACAAGTGCCCTGTTCATATAGATTCCCTCACCTTCTGTGGAGTGGCACTGTTCTCAAAACCATGCTGGATATTCTACAGGTCCTCTCTAAGTCTTTGGAAATGGTAAGTGGAAATAGTTACACCATCCTGAACTTCTCGTCTTACTTTTGTATGTGTAAATTGTAATTTTGATCTTAGTTGTAGTTTTAAACACACAGATAAGCATCATAAGTTCTGTTTTAGTTATTTCTTGTGGATTCAGGGTAATTGTTTTTTTGCCTAAACTCTCTAAGTTTCTGCAGATGGTAAGTGAAGAAAACCACACTTTCAACCCTAAACTTCTAGTGAAGCTTTTAGATGTGTAAATTAGCAGATAATTTGAAGCATTAATAGGCAGAGAACCCTGGGTAATTGTCTTATATATAAGTAATGAAAGTGACTTACTTCCGGTGACAATGAAAAATAAGTTGCATATAAAAAACGAAAAGTAATACATGTGAAAGAAAATAAGTTGTTGTTGCACAAACTAAAATTATCAATTCTCATAATTGTTATGTTGATCTAAATTGTAGTCATAAAGACACTAAGCAAAGCATCATTAGTTCTATTTTATTTATTTCTTGTGGATGCTGGGTAATTGATTTTTGTCTAAATTCATGTTTAGGACCCCCACAAGGAGTGTCCAGAACTGAAGATACCAGGGACACTGTATACTCTCCGGGTCATGGATACTATGATGGATAGAGAGGTGAGATATTTCGTCATGATAATAACATAATAACTCTTCATTGTTCTTAATACAATTATGTAAGAAATTAATTTGTGCAATTTGTACAAAGCTGCCACAGTGCAGTGAGGGGAAAAGGGGAGAGGGTCAAGAAAATGTTAAATTGAAGAAGAGGTGATGACCTTACCCAAATGATTAATTGTGCGCCGAATATGTTGCACTCTCATAGTAAAAGTAAATTGTCTCATTGAATAATTTCATGTAACCCTATGTGGGCATGATAGTATTTTCTTGATGCATATGATTTTTGGAAACTATAAAGCACATAGGACAGGTAGAATGACTCTTTGTAAATATGAATGTACAAGTAGGGCATGAAGGTTTGCAAGCAAACACCTCTGCATTTGTTCATATATATTCAATAGCCTACATATGTACATGACATGTGAAAAGTGCGGACTTGTATGTTCATAACACGCTGTAAATAGTTGACAGAAAAAATACTATTTCTCCACCAAATTAATACAAGTCAGTGCACTTTAACATGCCATGTCATCAGCATAATATCAGTACACGAAGGCTATTATTCACCAAAATATTCTGAAAGAAATTGTTTCCAATAATATAAGAACACATTTCCTATACACAGACCACAGTGAAGGATTTCGCAGCCCGAAGTGCAGGCATCCTGCAGGAAGCAATGAAGTGGGCGCCCAACGCGACACGGTCCCACCTGATAGAGTACCTGCTCCAACAAGACAACTCCTCCGAGGGTCTCTTCCAGCACAGCGGGTTGGCTCTGGCTACAGAGAGTGTCCTCAACTACGCAGGCTATAACCAGGTTGCAGCTCCACTCGGGGTCAGTCACATTGACATACCATAATTTCTCCATTAATTCAATATTTCGACCATGTATTTTTTCTGAGGTCAGAAATTCAAATCACCTCCAAAATTTCAACTGAGTTGATACTTTTGTGATTAAACCAGAGACATTTTGTAAACAATCTGTTGAAAATGTTAGGGTTGGATTGAGAACATACATCTCTTATGTGTATAATCTCTTTGTCTTGTTCGCAGCTAATGGTTGAAATATTGTCCATACAATGCTAAATTTCAATTCACCTACTCATGTCTTAATCTAGTAAAGGGATTGTAGCCTTGTTTGAGATAAGGCAACTCAGCTTTATATAGATAACCTATCCAAAATTCTAAGAAATCAGTTAACAAGTAATTCATTTCAAATGGACAAAACACCAAGTATAAGTTCACTTGTTTCGCTATTAAATTGTTGTCTGTGTGTTCATAGAAATCCATACTAAACATTGTTGCCCTATTGTTGGTCAATGTTAACCTCCAACGATTTAATACTGATATTTTTATTGATAAAGATCCTTATTTATTTCAGGTTGCAACTCTGGACAGGAGACCGACCTGTGTCAACACGGACAGCTCCAACTTCATGGCCAACCTCAGTCTTAGAAGTCGCTACTTGGGGGAGGTGAGTAACATTCTTCTCATTCTGAAGATGGATCACAACAGATTCATTATCATATTTCTAATTGTGTTCATGACCAGTTTAACCAGTTTCCACATTTGATGTGACCTTTCGAAACGTCACATGAAATATGGAAAACGTGATTTAAAACAGACTTAAAAGTATATCATCTTTGATACAAAAATTTCTTTACCATTCATAATTACACTTTTGTCTCAACATTGTAAATCATTCAGATATGGCTTATATCTGTTAAAAGACAAAGATTCATTTTATGTTGAGAACTTCTTTCTAAGTGCTTTGAATATTCATTGCCACCTAACTGTACAGATAATAAGATAGATGATTTATTTCCTTTTTATATTCAATTCTACCTTACTGTACAGAGAATACTACACTGTTCAGTATAAGATAAGATAATTTATTTGCACACAGAACAGTGCAGTGATGACAAATAGAATATACACATTACAAACTACAAACATATTCAAACAAACTATGACACCATTATCTGCATTGATGTAAGTAATTCATGAAATACTATCCTCATCAGAATAGTTTGTCACTAATAAATTACACCGTATAAACAATACGCAGGTGTCGGGTATGATGAGTATCACGGAGAGTGAGGAGGAACTAGCCAAGGCTTTGTGCAAGAAACTCGAGGCGGCTCTTCAGAGCTCTCAGTCAGGTAAGATTGAGTGTTTTCTGATTGGGTCAGATTTTAGAATGATGTTCTTTGAAATAATCTAAAAAATCGTGACTCCTTGGTCCAACAAGATTCTATGATCAACTTTTTTCTGCTGTGATGGACAATCATGGATTATTTTTCTTTAAAAAATATTATTCTTATGAATTGTGTTAATTGATTTTTTGGTTATAGTTTTGATTAAGGTAGAGTGAAACTTTTAGATAATCCTGTCGAGCATTATACTCCTTGTCTCCTGTACAATAAATTTTGTTTTGTATGTAATAATGTGAGATATATTAGAATGCCAATAGCAAGCTGAATAATATTCAGTCAAATCAGTTGATTATTGTGGATTTTGAATATTCACATTCCATTATGTCATTTCTTGTTGTTAAAATAATTAAGTATCTGGTTACAGATGACGCCTGCAAGAAGGCTATGCTGAGAATCTGTGCCATGCAGATCTCAACCAAGGGTACGTACAATATGTTGATTTTATGATATTTTCTTGACTTGCCAAGAAATCAGTCCATTTAATAAAGATGATGTCAAACTAGCCTCTGAAAGGCATGTAGAAGTACAAACATAAGAACAGGAAGATTTTCTTGATTACAAAAATGCATCCCAGGGGTCGAAATTAGTCCTAAATGGGAACTAGCCATTGGGACTAGTGCATTCCTGTGAGCACTAGCCCATACATATTCTGACTAGCCAAATACACCAATATAATTGTATTTTCTTTAAATTCAACTAGTCCTTCGGACTACCCATGATTACACTTTACTAGCCCAGCATCTTTTTCACTAGCCATTGGCTACCGGGCTAGTGCTAATTTCGAACCCTGCATCCCACTTTGTTATTCCCAACATTTCACCTAACAGATGATGAAGCATATGATCCAAAACTTTATGACTTTCAATGTAATGAAGCAATGATACTGTTAATTCTTATGACTTACAGGTTGATTTGATCTCATCTGTGCTTAAATTGTTAATCTTCAAACAACTATTATCTCTCCACAAAGAGCTGTTACCAATCTATTTATCTCCACCTCAGTTCTGAGCCGCCCCCTGCTCCATGCGCTATGCTGGACGCCTGTCCGTCACTTCAAGGAGAAGATGATGGAGATCAGTGTTGCATGCTGGGAGTGGCTGTTGGCCGCCAGGCAGGATCTTGCTATTGAGGTGAATGTTTTGTAGATATGATCTATTGTAAATGTACCACTGTTGTCGATCAGTTTGTACTAAAAAAATGAACAGAAAACAATCAATTTGTAGAGTGTTTGACATTTCAAATTATGATTTCTGTGTGTATGGGCTAGTGATCTTGCTTTTTAGGTTTGTAGATGTAATTATTTGCTTTTCATTTGTCAATTGCAAATACAGATTTTGCAATTTAAAGATATGCTTCCTGCTGATTTGACAATGAAAGTTATTTGACAAGTATATCATTTCAAGATAACAAAATTTATCATCAGTTCTATGAAATTAATCATCTATGATTCTATAATAGTATTAATTTGCAGATAGTGTTATATCTGCAAAGTAATCTTTCATAAATGTAGAAGCATTTTTTACGATTGCTTAACCTCACCATCAAATCTTTCATGATGTGGTGAGCATTTACATTTTGACATATATTCCCAATGAATAGCAGTTTTCACCCAAAAATCACTCAACTAATTAATTTAATACTTCAGGAAGTATATGAAATTACATGAATTCCAAGGAGAAAAAGACCAGAGTTACAACAAAAGTATGTCCCCATTCCCATTCCAAGACTAATTTCAGCATACATGGTGTGTATTTCAGTTCATGTGCGAGATGGCAGCTGCCTGGCAGATGAGCATTGATTTGAAACTGGGAATATTTGCGGAGGACAAACCCATTCCTGATCCTCTTGCACGGAAAGAAGACGAAGAACTGTCTCCAAACCCTCCATATGTCATGCCACACCAGATCTGGACTAAGGTAGATCTCATTATGTGTTTGTGTTGCCAAAAGTCTTTATCATACACTTAGAGTCAAGTTCAAGAGTCCTTGTATTTCACATAATGACCTCATCATGAGTTATTGCTTTAAAATGCTTAATTATACTGAAATTCTCAGATTTGTTATGCATGTGTTTTATGTGTTACGTCAAAACAAAGCATCACATGACAGAATCAATCATGTGACAAATCACATGACTAGTCGATATCTCAGGTCAGTGTCACAAATTTCCGTCACAAAACTGACCACCTCACTGATAGCCAGGGTCAGTGTACAGATATGTTTTTCAATCACGTGATGTTAACTGACCAATGATATTGTTACAAATTTAATAGAGGTATAAAATTGCCTATTTTTGAGAGCGGCCTAGTTGTTAATTTTAAGTATTTGTATACAGTGGTGAGACTTGAAAAACATACTACCTGCAGTTCCAAGAGGGGGTCCTGTAGAAATTTGCCAATCATTTTGGCGTGGTGTTCCTTAAAATTTTGAAAACTATGATACTTATTCCATTGCAAAGGCTCCCATATTCTCAGAATAGGCCAAAATGATCCGTCAGCTTATTACCTAAGAACAACGCTGACCTGTCCCAAAGCCCTTTGGTTTAGAGTCAGACACTTTACCAATTCAGCCTTAGAGATAAAGGCAAAAAGGAATAATATTATGATTTTCCCTCACCCTGCTAATCAATGAAATATGTGTCATTCTGAAGCGGAGGTTATATTATCAAGAAGTTAATGTTTCTTCAAGTTCTTCAATGACTCTCAAAGAAGTAACAAGGTACGATTTAATCTCAGTTCCTGGCGGAGAGACTGGAGATAGCCAAGTACAGCAGTGGGTCCCAGGTGGACATCTTCATGAGTCTCCTCAACAAGTCTCTCCCGGTTAGTGTCGGCAGGAAGCCAGGGGTCATCTCCAGACATCCGGCAGCCATCGGACCACGCTTCAGGTGAGATAGCGGTCATTTGTACGAATGATTAGAAGTATATCTGTCATCCCAATCTTTTAAGATCATTTTTGACCTAACACTTTACCTCTCTGGGTTTCCATTTTGGGAACTGTTCATTAATCTAATAGCTTGATTTCTTTTATCCTTTTTTATCCCCCGCAACAACGAAGTTGCGGGGGGTATTAAAATGGGTACCGTCCGTCCGTCCGTCCGTTACACTTTGTGTCCGGCTCATAACTTTCTAACTAATCAACCATTTCAATTCAAATTTGTTATGGACATGAAGAAATGTGTAATAGTGTGTCATGAGAAACAATTTTCTGAAAATCTACATAAAATATTAGGATTTTGGAGAAAAAGTGGTAAATTTTGTAAGAAATCTGTTACAAGTCCCGTCCGGCTCACAACTTCTAAGCTAATCATCACATATTGATAAAATTTGATATGAAGATACATAATCATCTGAAGGTGTGTCATGAAGAACAATTTTTAAAATATTTTTATAAAATTTTGCCTTTTTTGGCAAAAAATGAGGACTCTGTTGGAAAAGTGTTACAAGTCCTGTCCGGCTCACAACTTCTAAACTAATCATCACATATTGATAATATTTGATATGAAGATACATAATCATATGAAAGTGTGTCATGGAGAACAATTTTTAAAATATTTTACTAAAATTTTGGCTTTTTTGGCAAAAAATGAGGACTCTGTTGGAAATCTGTTACAATAAGGTCCTGTCTATCTCACAACTAAATTTATCATCACATTTTTGATCAAATTTGTTATGGAGATACAAAATCTTATGTTGGTGTGTCATGAAGAACAATTTTGAAAATATGTTTGTTTAAATATATTCAAATTGATCTTGGAGATCCAAATACATAATACATAAATTCATTAGTTTGATTTTAATTTCGTCAGTTAAGTCGAATTATGCCCAACAGTGAACATAAAGTTGGTATGATTTAGTTTTTTTATTAGAACAGTTTCTTTCATATCCTGGAAAATTTGTGTTAATTTGTGCGACAAAAATTAATCGCCAATATGATAAGGAAAACTTTTACATATTGTGTAATTTGCGGGGGATATAGCTCGACCATGTCAGCTGCTTGTTCACATGATAATGCAGAGGAATATATGGATGACAACGTCTTTCTTCATTGTATGCAGTGGTTCATTGCATACAATTATATACATATGTATGCATCTACATCATTCCAACTTCTAAAATGCCTCTCAAAGAACTTTTTTCACAAGTGCTCTATTTTTAAAGGTATGACATGTAGTAATGTCAAATATGACTATCTATGGCCATCTGTGATCCTAGTGCTGAGAAATGAAGGGGTAGAATAAATAGATAATATTTTTTATACATATTTCTTACCCATATTTAACAGACTGCTGTCCATGGGCCTCTCACTGCTACAAGGTGATCTGCTTCCCAACACACCAGCCAAAAGTGTTCTCAGGGAGCGGATATACGCCTCTTCTCTCGACTTCTTCTGGTGAGTCTTTGTGGAAATCTTTGTTAAGATATTTCAATTTTGACTTAGTATCATCTGGTGTCTGGTCAAAGGAATCCATTAAAAAGTTATTATTCAAAAAGTACTAGTACTTAGTAGTTTTATGTGCTTGACAGATTGCAACCAGAAACTGAAGTGTCGAAGAGAGAGATAAACATATATATATATATATATTCATGGGGTTTGTTGTGAACTTAATTGCCAACAAATGTTCCATAAATGTATGACATGTATCTTTGTGTATATTCAAAATATTTCTTCTGTAATGTTCCCCCTTTTACATTGTTTCATGTTGTTGTCAAGAAAGTGACAATGACATTAGAATATGGTATATCCATAAAAATTAAAAATCATTTTGCATAGTTCCAATTTCAAAAGGGCTATGAAATGATGAAATGTTTCATATTCTGATCTGTATATTATGTTAGATTGAACATGACTCACACCATTCCTCACACTTTACACCTTCTATACTTGAAGCCGACCAATCCTGTGCCCCTCTCAGCGCGGTTCAGACCTGAGGGAAGACATCATCACCCTCATCAAGTTCTTCCAGCTCATCCACGCCGACAAGAAATATCTCACTTCCAACGTCATGAGCTTCGGATGTGAGTTTATTTATGAAAGTGATGTGTTTGAAAATAGCTGAATTTGTTTGAAAATGGCTGAATGTGTATTGCTGAAAGGGGTTTGAAAATGGCTGAATTTGTTACAATAATTCCTCAATTTGTTACAATAATGGCAAGATGTGTTACAACAATGGCTGAATGTGTTACAATAATGGCTAAATATGTTACAATAATGGCTAAATATGTTACAATTATTGCTTATTTTTTTACAATAATACCTGAATGTGTTACAATAATGACTGAATGTGTTATAATAATGGCTGAATGTGTTTCAATAATGACCTGAATGTGTTACAATAATGGCTGAATGTGTTTCAATAATAACCTGAATGTGTTACAATAATGACTGAATGTGTTACAATAATGGCTGAATGTGTTTCAATAATGACCTGAATGTGTTACAATAATGGCTGAATGTGTTACAATAATGGCTGAATGTGTTACAATAATGACTGAATGTGTTACAATAATGACCTGAATGTGTTACAATAATGGCTCAATGTGTTTCAATAATAACTTGAATGTGTTACAATAATGACTGAATGTGTTACAATAATGGCTGAATGTGTTTCAATAATGACCTGAATGTGTTACAATAATGGCTGAATGTGTTACAATAATGGCTGAATGTGTTACAATAATGACTGAATGTGTTACAATAATGACTGAATGTGTTACAATAATGACCTGAATGTGTTACAATAATGGCTTAATGTGTTTCAATAATAACCTGAATGTGTTACAATAATGACTGAATGTGTTACAATAATGGCTGAATGTGTTTCAATAATGACCTGAATGTGTTACAATAATGGCTGAATGTGTTACAATAATGGCTGAATATGTTACAATATTCACTGAATGTGTTACAATAATGGCTTAATTTGTTACAAAAATGGCTGAATGTGTTACACTTATGACTGAATGTGTTACAATTATGGTGAATTTGTTACAATAATGGCTGAATGTGTTACAATAATGACTTAATGTGTTACAATAATGGCTGAATGTGTTACAATAATGGCTGAACGTGTAACAATAATGGCTCAATGTGTTACAATAATGGCTGAACGTGTAACAATAATGGCTCAATGTGTTACAATAATGGCTGAACGTGTAACAATAATGGCTCAATGTGTTACAATAATGGCTGAACGTGTAACAATAATGGCTGAATGTGTTACAATAATGGCTGAACGTGTAACAATAATGGCTCAATGTGTTACAATAATGGCTGAACGTGTAACAATAATGGCTCAATGTGTTACAATAATGGCTGAACCTGTAACAATAATGGCTCAATGTGTTACAATAATGGCTGAACGTGTAACAATAATGGCTCAATGTGTTACAATAATGGCTGAACGTGTAACAATAATGGCTCAATGTGTTACAATAATGGCTGAACGTGTAACAATAATGGCTCAATGTGTTACAATGATGGCTGCTGCAGATGACGAGTCGTCCAGCACCAACAACACATTGACCATCACAGGAGTGACCGCTGACCTCCGCAGTCCGACCGGTAGCTGGATGAACACAATCAAAGGGGGATCCTCAACCTACTCTAAGAGATCTGCAAGTACGTCTAATCAACTTATACAGTTTTACTCTGGAGATTCAATGATTGTCCATAGGGATTGGAAAATTTCTTTTTTCTGATTCGCAAACTCCTACATTTATCTTTCATAGAGGTTTTTAAATGTCAATATGGTAAATGCCTCTGAAATACTTTCCTTATTGTTTCTTTTTGAGGCACATATTTGTCATATAAGAAAACATCTTGTATATTTCATGCGTATGGTATAACTTGTTTGTTGATGAAGTGCTTTTTCAATTTGTTGATTTTCTATGGATTTTTTCAACAGCAAGAATTTTTAACCTAGCACAACTGTGTTATTTGAAGGTGAATATAAATTCAAAGATATTTTTCCACCTTTCGGAAGGCTCTGAATAAATTCAGGAAACCCAACTGTTAAATTGAATCTCATTTACACTCTTCTGTAACTGGTTTTCAAGCATGTGAGATGAAAAAATATAAAATGTTGCTTGTTAGATTTTTCATTATCCAAAAATGAGTTTGTTCAACAATCTACATGAATTTGATTTGGTATTGGAACAACATTTTATTCTCCATCTATTCTTATCTCATTGATTTCTCAATTTATATGCCAGAAAAGAGTTGCATTTAGTTTAATCACCTTTTCATGACTTTAAATATTGTCTGCATTCCTTACTTTTCATAATACATATAAGATCTTCATTGTTTTCTGTCCTTTTATGAAGTTTTCAATTTTATCACAGCTCTCTCTTATCCCATGCACTCCCTCACTTAGACTGCATCTTATCTTTTTCATTTCTAATTAGTCGTAGGCGGACAACGTCATTCTATTGTGTTTGGTCTTCATGGTCATATTGACCCCCGCGCCACCGATCTTGAGTTTTTATATGTCGGCAAGTATACATCAACGTGCCTGACATCTAATGTGTTCGTAGAGGTCTTGTTCATGCATGATGACTGCATTCATTCTCCTACGTTCAGTTTGTGTGATATTTCAGTATTATCTAAATATCTCTGTTTCGATGCTATTGGTTTAACCCTTCATTTGCTGAGAAATAAGAAATTCTTTGAGAGGCATTTTGAAGTTGGAATGACAATAATCGGAGGAATATATGGATGACAACTTCTTTGTTCATTGTATGTTGTTCATCCTTTGCGTGAGAACGATGCAAAAATCTGTGTCGAAACGTTGCATACATTGAACAGAGAAGATGTCATCCCAATATTCCTCTGCATTATTGACAAATAAGAAATCTAGAAAGTGTATGAGCAGTGAACTTTGGCCTACTTTAGACAGCCAATTCCTGTTATATTTCATATCATTCAACTATGAATAGCAGATTTATGGTTGTGTTATACAGGGGATGAAGTTATTATCAATTCTAGGTCAAAACTGACACCAAATTTGATGGATCAAGGTTTTTTTGTTATTTTTCCTTACTATAGCTGCTTCCTGTTAGAATTGATCTTATCAATGGAAAATATAATTTCAATCGTTTCATAGACTGATTATTTTCTCTACATCATGATAGTATCTAGTTTTTGTGTACTAAGTCAACATATTTAATTAATTATATTTATCATTGTTAATTGTTCTTGGCGAAAGGTCTAATACATGTAATTAACAATACACTTTGTCATAATACACTGAGGTGTTTTTAATCTCTGGGAAGAAAAAACTTTCCGCGAACATATTTTAGGCTTTGAAATACTTTAATAGTCTTCCTTCTTTTGTGATGGTAGAATTATTTAAATCTTACTGATAGCATGGTATTTGGAACTCATTAGAGTTCTGATTTATTGCTTAACAAAACTAACACTATGTAGATCAATAGATTAAAGATAAAAAAGCATGAAGTTTCTTTGTTGGAAATATTTAGCTTCTATGGGGCAGTATCACGTTTTTAGGGGGAATATAAGGTTATGTCAGGAAAATGAAAATAAATGGTTCCAATTGTAAGATAATGTATTTAAACTAAATGGAGCAGTAATTTAGTGCAGCCATGCGATTCCTTTTTCTTACACAAAATGAATTAAAGGTGTTCACACAAAATGGCCGCCAATGGATTTTATGTGAATCGTCACACTTTGTCCTCTGACTATGGATGATTAGCTTGTGTAATGAGATTTTTGACACTGTCAAAATAATACATTTAGCATTAACTTACAATTATCAGTGAAAAATTTAGAATATAAAATGATAAAAAAACGTGCTACTGCCCCTTTAACAACTAATAAAATCAAATAGCAAAACCAACAGGAAAGGTACTTGTTTTATCTTAACAGTTTGGTCTTTGAAAATGTCATTAAGTTAGTTCCTCTGTTCTTTAATCTCTTACTTCTGACCTGTGTTAACTCAAACTTGACTCAACTGGATTGACCATTGCATGTCAACAATTTTCCAATCTAGTTAAAACTAGCTGTAATGTATACATCCCATAGGTCCTATGTTATATCTATCCACTTACCCACTAGGTCCGTGTCGAGCATGCGCGGAAATCAACCATTGAAAAAGGACTGGCTCAACTCTTAGAATCGGACAATTTAGTTAAAACTAGCTGTTAGAATCGAGCAACCTAGTTAAAACTAGCTGAAAATTATGTGTCCAAGTTCTACATTAAATTATTGACAAATATATTTACAATTTTTAGCAAAATGCAATGTAAATCCTAACGATACCCGATTCTAAGAGATCAGCCGCTTCTTTTTTCATTTTTTGATTCCACGCATGCTCGAGTGTGTAAGTCGCTAGATGTAACATAGGACTTATGGGATGTATACATTACAGATATTTTTAACTAGATTGACTGTTTTCTCTCCTGATTCCGCTACTGCTAAATGATATCTGTGTACGATGGTAACCTTTCTAGAAGTGATGAGCACATATTCTTGATTATTTTATTGAATTCATCATCCAATGGTGTTGCAATTTAATCCTGGTTTGAATTTGTTTCCATTCAAGTTTTGGAAGCCTTTCCAGTTTAGTGTCTAGATATTTGCATATTTGATTTAAGGTAAGCGGCAATTCATTCTCTCCCCACAGAAGCAGATCAAGTCATGTAATTAGCCTCTGTTCTATTACGCCGAGTTAGTGGGATAGAATGGGAGATGTCTGATTGGAGGCAATCAAAGTTAGTTGTGCAATCAGTGACGCTGTTCTTAAATTACCGTTTTGGCTACTGAATCAAGGCAAAAGCAGTGTGATATGACCCATCCTTTTCATGTGAGAAGCGTTATCATTTGCTAAAGAAATTCAAATGTATTGTGATGCAGTTTTTTTCCGCCAGGGGAAACTGCCGGAACCCACAGATTTCGGCGTAATAGAACAGAGGCTAAATCAACATGACTTGATCTGCCTCTGTGGGGAGAGAATGGCCGCAATTATCATTAATAAATGTTCAGAATATAATTTTATTGAGATAGTGTTATTCAGTTATTGTTAATTAAATCAGAAGTATGATTTGTTATTTACAGTTAACTTATTTCTTATGGTATTTAAGCATGCTCTCAGTTTACTTAGTACCAATTCTCATGAGAATGATTTCAGTTGTGTGTGCATGTTGCACGTAGTGTCGTCAGGGATGCTGTCATTTACAGCATTTGATTTTAAGTTATACCTTAGTTCTACTTTGAATTGTGAAATTGATTTGATGAGGACATGTCAAATGATGCGTGTGTGCCTGAAATATTAGTTACTAATAAACTAAGAAATAATTATCAGTGATAGAAACTGATAAGAAGTTCAAAGTGTTCCAAATATTTGAAACTAATTATACCTGTATGACCTAATGTAATGCTCTGTTTGGCTAATTATTTGTGGTCAGAAATATTATGCATTTTGGAGTTTTCTAAACAGAGAACACATATTGTCATTACAATACCGGTAATACATCATGAGTTCTTTTAATTGCTAAGCCTAATTGGCACACTAAATCTTTTCATTCAGTTATTTGCTGGCTAGGAACTGTTATATTTTCAAAGAAATCTTAACCCAAAAGCAAATCTGTCATAGGTAGTTTCTAATAGTGATATTCATCACAGGAACAAATATTGGGAAACAATGAATGTGAACTGGAAATCAAGTTGACATGTACATATGTTACGATTTCTTGAACATTTATTTCAAACATTTGACATTTTTCCAAAAAATAATGCAGTTTCATATTGATAAGTTGAAAATTAAAGTTCAGTAATACACTTACATCACAAGAAGAATTCCACATATGGTGAGTGCTAGTTAATTCTATTGCCGGTATCTACATCTTTCAATATAGTTTATGAACCATATTGCATGTATCAATTTTCAAATACATTTCCAACCTTTCGTATGAAGTAAAATGACCTTGCATTCACATTGTCAGATTTGTAATAGGCAAAGTGTGTTATTTTGCAGGTGCCCGCAAGAATATGGTTGCCGGTACCAGTCTAGTGAAGGACTACATGCGCAAACGCAACCTGATTCTCTCACTTGTGGTAAGTTGAACATGTTACTTGGTTTTCTAGTTTGATTGAGATGACAAATTCAGAGAGAGAAGTTGATATGACACTGACATCATGCAATAGCAAGTCCCATACAGATTTATTAATAGAAGGTTAAACAAAAACTAAAGACTTTCAGTTACATGCAAAATCTGTGAATGGGTTACCTGATTTATTGCTAACACAACCTAGGTTAAGTAGGTTTTGACAGTTTTCTGTCCTTAAAAAAATGTGCCTCTGTTCATCCAGCCATACATTTTTATACCATGTGAAATTTGTGTTGGGGATGACTTTTTACTTGTAATTTTAGCATAAATAAGCAATACAGAGAGCGTATCTAAGATGTAATGGATATTGACATGTGCACAATGTATGCAACAAGACAAAAGTTTCGACTCTGTGCAAGATGAAATGTGTTATTTTCGAGCACAAATATCTTAAAAACTAGAGACTCTATTCTTCATGATTGGAAATAAACGCAATAACCTTGACGTAAGGAAAGCTTGAAAATTTAATTCGACCCCAATGATGAAACACTGTCCCCGATACAAAGGGGTTCATAATGACGTAAAAAAAGTTGCATTTTCAATGATGTCCTTGGACATAACCTGAGCATTTGTCATTAAAGTTTCGTGATGCACATGTTTATAAAGGTCAATTAATGACAAATGTGTGACACTTTGGAAATACGTTGAGACTTGACCAGCATAAATCAGTTCTAAAATACCTGCTAATACTACAATTTAATAGCATCATTTGATGGTGAGTCCAAACTATTGTCGCTTAGTATGTGAATGCTCTTATTCAATCTTTATTACATTTACTCTCAAAGGCTGGATGTGTGGACGCCCTGATCACGTTGCACAATCCCCTGGAGCTGCCGGAGATGAAGATCCCGGACGAGGAGAAGATCTCAGCCTGGCAGAACACGCCCTTCAGTGACAAGCAGTGGAGAGAGGCGGCCCGGGTAGCCTGGGATATCTCTCCCTTACTCGCTGTCTTCCTGCCGGCTCGGTGAGTCACCTTTGTACAGTAAAATGGTCATTTAGAGACTTTCAAATTTTATGGGTGGATAAGAAGCATGACCATTTATTAAGTAAGTAAAGGCCTTAAGCGATTGAGAATATTTTATCTCCCCATTTATAAAGTAAGCAAAATCTTAAGAATTGAGATGATATATAATTGTCTGCAATCTTTGCTTTCCAAATACACACTCATCATAAGATTTAGCAAAAGGAGTGCAAATTAATAGCATGGTTCTGCAAAACAAGATTGAGTGAAAAACACTTATGCTTACTCCTAGATATTTTGAATGGTGATGAATATATGAAGTGAACATAGTATAGTGATACATTTAAAACAAATGCAGGGAACATAATATCAAAGAGCATAAATAAGTGATGCAAACATAAGGCCAAATTCACAATATTGATTTAAAAACCATCACTACTGATCAGAATAACCTTGAAACATGGTAACCAAGTTACTACAAAAAACACCTTTCTTACTTTAACCCACGCAGTCAGGTTTGGGTGCAATGCTACACTGAATTTCAGTGTAGTACCACCTGTGGTTGCTAGTTCCAGTCGATGCTCGCAGGTTTCACCGAATACATACCCACAATAGTGTTGCAGGCTTTTTCCCTTCAATAATACTAGCAGCCGCGATATAAGTGAAATACTCTTGAAAGCGGCGATAAACCCAACATCACCTCACCTCTTACTTTAACCATAAATGAAGAAGATATCACAGGTTTTCGACCTCCCTGCTTCCAGATTCCGTCAGTCAGAAGGGCTAGCGAAGGAAGTGACGAGACTGGTGCGTACCAGCCCCGAGGCTGTGTGTCAGGTCCCGGATGCTCTCAGCTTCCTCGTCACGGCCCAGAGTGTGGAGGATGATGCTCCAGAGGTAGGCTTTAGTGTTTGTCGCAGGAATTGAGAAAGGCAGCGGCTATCGGCCATTTTGCATAATGCATGAAATAAGGGTCCATTGAAATGTTGAAGATTATGCTTGATGTAAGTAAGAGCAATGGCCAAAAATTCAGAAGGTTAGGCGAAAGCCTGAAAATGGCCCATTGTCAAAGATGTCTTCTCCATCCCTGTTGTCTTATCCATGAAACTGCTGATGCAGAAATTAATTGATTTCTGATTTGAGTTCTATCATACAGGTAAAGTGATAATGCAGCGTTGTTACTTTCATGACCTTGTCACTGCCAAGTGTGTGGAAAACAATGCCTCTGTGGTAGGCTTGAGTGCTTTTATTATTCTTTTCCCTTGAGAATTTATGAGAATAATGGAGTATCTTTTAGTGTTTCTTCTCACATGAGGTGGAGTGAACATCTGATTTCAGCTTTTATGCTTATCGTAAGATTCACTATTTAGTCATCTTTCCATTCTCCAGATGGACTACCAGTAAATGGTAAATACACTAAAGAAAGTGTCAAAGATAAATGCCTACATTCTGATAGTCAGTTTTCAGCTCTTTGGGAAAACATTTCCAGAATAGCGTATTTTAGTTTAAGATTTGAGAATCCAACAGATGATACAACAGTAATGCAGCATGTAACTAAGATAACTTAGTGACCCGAAAAGGAGGTATTATTTCAAATCGACAAGTATTTATCTTTTCCAGTTGACGCACATGATGACGTGGGGAATTGTCTCCCCTGTGTTGGCGCTCTCCTACTTCTCCCGTCTGTACCCACCTCATCCTCTCACAGCTCAGTTTGCAGTCAGAGTACTTCGTTCTCATGCTTCGGTCAGTATAATCTTCTCTACGAGGCATTTATGAAGTTGGAATGACAATAAGGAAGAGGAATATATGGATGACAACTTCTTTATTCATTTTGACATGTTCTTCAAGCTTGAGACCCCTGCTAAATAACAATATCTGTGGAAACATGGCATAACATGAATAAAGAAGTTTCCCATCATATATTCCTCTTCCTTATCATTTAAATCTCTTACATAAAAATAAACCACAACAAATGTGTTGGTATAATAGAACAAATTGATTAATAAAGAAAATAGGAATATAAGCGTATTTTACAGATGAAATTCATAGCGTTATTGCAAAAGATCATATGTAGAAACACTAGCTGTACTATAAAGGATGATAAGAATATTTGACAGATGAAATTCAAAGCAAAATTTTATTGCAAGAGATCATTTGTAGAAGCACTAGCTGTACTAGCTGGTTGGTTAAATTTACTGTCATACATTTTTGTTTACAGTTTCAATTTTAAATGCACCCATTAGATTATAAGGTTAACGGTTTTTTTTTTCCTGGAAATGTTCAGTAACTAGCCATATTTGTTCATCTTATGCTTCTTCCATTGATACAGGAGGCCCTGCTCTTCTACATACCTCAGATTGTTCAGTCTCTCAGATATGATCCGGTAAGTTCCTTCTTTTATTCTTTGCTTTCTCTTTAATACAATATATGGAAAATTCTCTTGTCCGTTGAGTATATCAGAGAATGCAAAGAGTATTTCAAGGACATCTTTTCTTTGGTAATCTGCAAAGTTCAGAAGCATCTTGAAGCATTTTGAAATAATTTTAGATGTAAGCCATGATTCGCGGTTGACGTTTGTAGCAAAGCTACCAAATGCCAGATACTCTTTCTACCCTAATATCATGATTATGCATCTAATGCATATGGTGTATGTTCACTGTCAACATCATTGATGCTTATGTTCTTAAATATGGACACTGGAAAACAACTTATCCATGCTGGTCTTTATAACATGATATTCAAATTAGCGTATAACCTTTGTGCACAAACACTATCTTAATTCGACTCCAATTACTCCTATGTCCATCTGGCTTCCTCATGCATTGTTTACTGTAATAACAATCAATCACCACCATGTACATCAACTTATTTATGTCTCACTACATCAAACTACTCAATTGTATAAAATTGTTATCCATTTATGTATATATAACTCCCAATCATCATGTCCAGTATCACTTGCTTGATAACGGTGTTTAATAGTATCTACACGGAAACGTCACATTTCATGCAATAAAGAAGTTGACTATCCATATACATGTAACTTGTTCTTCTTCATCAACCAGCTTCTAAATGCCTCTCAAAGAAATGATCATACAATGTCCCGTTCTACAGATGGGATACATGCATGAGTTCATCCTGTGGGCAGCTAAGAAGTCTCAACTGCTGGCCCATCAGTTACTGTGGAACATGAAGACCAACCTCTATAGGGACGAGGAGTCCACGGAGAAAGATGGTGAGTCCACAAAGAAGGATGCAGATTTTGTGAAGCTCTCTTAGCGATGAGATTGTTTTCACTTTCAACATTACTTCTTATGACTGTCTTAGTAACAGGAGCTTTTTTAAAGCTTGAATTTTTTAAGTGAAATAGACATAGATTTGGAAATTGGAACGCTTTGACTTATCAGTTTTGAAAATATAATCATGAATTTAATTGCTCTATTATTATGAACACTGCCAGAAAACTTTAGACGACAGAATTTTATTATTCTCAATCCTCCTTTCAATATTTGTAATCTTTTATTTGATACCTTTAAACTCAGTTGATTCAGGAAAGCTTCTCACTATATTAGTTCTTTAAAATTTGCATGTGCTGTGCGTGACTGCTTGCTCTCAAACAACTGATATAAACAAAATCATATGATCAACCATTTGAAACCTATACATACTTTGTTTCTGTATACTTGAATCCTTCTTTGAATATGATTTGATAATAGGATGAGCAATGCTTGGAGAATGCTTGATAACATACTATTGTCATTTCAGAGGAGATAGGCGACAAACTTGAGGCATTGATGGAAGCCATCTTGAAATCTCTTTCTGGTTCTGCTCTTGAATTCTACAAAAGAGAGTTTGACTTTTTCGGGAAGATAACAGCAATTTCAGGAGAGATACGGTTAGCAGATTAAGTTTGTCAATTACCACTAATGCCAAATTTGGCCCTTTTGAAGATATAACTGATTGAATATCAAAGTCAAATTATATATTTTATCGCGATATTAATTCTTTTGCAAAAGTACAAATTTGATTTTAACAAATTATATGCTAAGCACCAGAAGAAAGAAGATTATCAAAATGAATGTGATGCTAAAGCATCATGTCATCGGATGCTTCAAATTATATCTTGTTCAATTTGCATTTGCTACTTACCAATTTTCCAATGATGTACTTATGTTAATTTGTTTATATCACTCTAGGCCGTATCCAAAAGGACCAGAGAGAAATGAGGCCTGTCTGAAAGCACTGGCAAAGATTGTCCTACAACAAGGTGAGCTATGTTCATGTTAATATGACAGGCATTTCTAAAAAAATTTTTTTTAGTTTTTTGAGTTTTAAAATGTATATTTACATGAAATATTGCAGTGATTTAAGGATGCCATAGTATACTCTTTAGTCCAATTTACTCAACATATCAATAAAAGCTTTAAGCTGAATGTTGATGTTGCAAAGATCATAATGCCATTTCCATGTAGATTGCTTGATAAAAAAGTTTCTTTTTGCAGAATACTGATCTATATAACATTTTAAGGATTTTTTCAGGGTAATAATTAGGAGGTCTTAATCACCAAAAAACTAAGGTAGTTTTTAATTTCTTTCATGAAGGTAACCCCTCATATTAAAAATTTAGAAAATAGTATATTAAAGATTTCTATTTCCTTTGGTCCAGGCTGTTACCTGCCTTCCAACCCTGAGGCCATTGTCACTGAGATTGACCACAAGTCTGGCACTCCTATGCAGAGGTAAACAACTCTTGCGTATCCTTAGATTTTATATGTTTTGACTTCTATGAGCCACTCGATTTCCTATAGTTGTCTCCCGCCGCAACGCGGAACGGTGGACATTGTATTCAGCAATAGGTCCGTCCGTACGTCCGGATCCTTGTTAACGCGATATCTAAAGAACTGTTGCACCAAAAATCTTCAAATTTGGTCACAACCTCACTTGGGGGATTACGCAGACACCAGTCACTTTTGGTGACCTTGACCTCTTTTTCAAGGTCACAACAGCACTTTGACCACTTTTGAAACTCTTGTTAACGCGATAGCTCATTAACTGTTACACCCAAGGTATTCAAATTTGGTCACAGCCTCACTTAGGAAATTACGCAGACACCAGTCACTTTCGGTGACCTTGATCTTATTTTCAAGGTCACAACGGCACTTTGTTCACTCTTGAAACACTTGTTAACGCAATAGCTCATGAACTGCTGCACCTAATGTCTTCAAATTTAGTCACAGCCTACATTGGAGGATTACAAAGACACCAGACACTTTAGGTGACCTTGACAATATTTTGTCCACTTTTGAAACTCTTGTTTACACAATATCTCCTGAACCTTTTTACAAAATGTCTTCAAATTTAGTCACAGCCTACATTGTGGGTTTAGGCAGATACCAAATACTTTGGATGACCTTGATCTTAATTTTCAAGGTCAACACAGTTCCTTGAACACTTTTGAAACATCTTATGTCTTATGAACCAAATTTCCTCAAATTTGGTCACAGCCTACATTGAGGGATTACACAGACACAAGTCACTTTGGGTGACCTAGGCCTTAATTTCTAGGTCACCACTTTGACCACTTTGGAAACTCTTTACTTGATATCTCATAAACCACTGCTCCAAATGTTTTCAACTTTGGTTTGAGACAACATTGGGTATTTACGCAGACACCAGTCACTTTGGGTGACCTTGACCTTATTTTCAAGGTCACAACAGCACTTTGACCACTTTTGAAACGTGACAATTCTATCACCATATCCAAGCGGCGGGGGACATTGCCACATTAGTGGCAAACACTTGTTGTGGTAGTTATAATTTGATGATGAGATTGCACCAGCAGAATTTTAATAATTAAGAGGACAAATCCATCATCAATGAACAGCGTTATCCATTGACTAATCGTAACTACTCTACCTTTTCTGAGAAAAATCAAATGTTGATGACATTGAAGGTATGTATTTGTTAGATTACAAGTTGTAAGGTTTGATAGTGTTGACTGTAAACTGTACATTTATCTATGAATTCTTCGAGTTGTATTCAATTTTGTAGGTGTATCTTTAAAAGTTTTAAGTAATGCCATTGATATTAGAAGAACATAATGTAGGTTACAGGTAATTCAAATGTTCATATTACAGTGCTGCCAAGGCTCCATACCTAGCCCGGTTCAAGGTGAAGAAGTGTGGAATCCACGGCCTGGAGAGAATGGCTACCGGAGACCATCACTCACTGGCACAAGACACCAAGGTTCCTGTGTACTGGCAGGCCTGTATATTCAAAGTGGGAGACGATGTCAGACAGGTACAGTGGATTAGCTTCTATTCGTTCAGACATCATTTAAAGACCCACTCAGCATCTGTTTTGCTTAAATGCGATTGTAAATGTCATAATATATTATAAAATTAAGATATATTTCGTTCCCATATTCGAAAATAGATTATGAATACTAGTTTTCAATTAAATCTTAAAAAAGTCATATATACATTTTTTCACATGTCCGTTGTTATATAACCTATCTAACATTATTAACTCAAGACATTCTGACTGCTTTACATATGTTTCTAAAATTACGTTGGAGTGATTGAAAATACCAAAAATGTTCTGTTTTTAATCATTATCGTGACTTGAAACCTTCCTGTTGTCACTGTATATGCCAATAAGCTTTAAAATGATAAATTTCTGCAACAGTCGATACTTCTCAATCAGTTGACTCAATTAGTAAAGTTTGACATATATGACCCCTGACAACTCTTGGATTTGCTCTTTAAATCTGTTCAAGAAATTTAGGAGGAATAGTTTGGCACAATTCAACTTGGTGTGTTACAGAAAAAATATTTCTGAACCGGGAATAATGAAATAACTGAAATGTTCTTATGAATAGACTAAAAGATTGTCAGTTTTGTTGTCAGTTAATCAATGATGAAATGCAATGATGAATAATTTTACCAAGCATTTAATGAAGAAGCAAACTTCTCTCTGTTCTAGGATATGTTGGCACTGCAAGTGATCGGGATGTTCAAGAACATATTTGAACTGGCTGGTCTGGAGTTGTATCTGGCTCCGTACAGAGTTGTGGCTACAGCACCAGGGGTAGGTTGTGGATCTGTTCTCCTCTTCTTATGATTCAGAAGTTTGTAATTAACAACCAGAGTGTTCTTCTGATTTTAGTTTATATATTCTCCTTTCTTGAATCATTCATATGTAAATCATTTGTGCAATTGTTTGGGATTTTTTGTATAAGTCAATTCATTGAAGGGGGAAAATTCTGGCATTGGATAACTTTCCTCAGATTTACTTTTGATTACCATGTATGATTACGAACAAGCATCAGAGTTTGAAATTGTCTCTGGCATTTTGTAAAGTGCCTGACAAAGAATTGATGGTAATAATGATATGCTTCAATCATTGGCAGGAGCATATGTACAAGATGATCAATACACAATCAAACAGTTGAACTCGACCCCTTAAGATAGAACAACAACTGAGCAAAATGCATAACATTGAAGGAACAAGAAGATTCATTGAAGTTGAAGAATCCTGTCATTTGCTAGGAACTTTTCTCTGTTTGATAACCATGTATGACCATGCGCAAGCATCAGAGTTTGACATTATCTCTGGCATTTTGTACAGTGCCTGGCAATAAAATGATTTTAATATCATATGCTTCAATAATTGGTAGAAGCAAACATTTGAACATGTCCACATAAGATAGGGCAACAACAACTGAGTTTAAAATTATCTCTGGCATTTTGTAAATGCCTGGCAAAAAGATGATTTTACAATGATATACTTCAATATGTATAAGCATATGTATAAAATGAACAATACACCATCGAACAGTCAACTTCGTTCCCTTTAGATAGGGCAACAACTGAGCAACATTAAAAGGACATAAAAGAGGCCGACATCTTATGTTTGTTTTATTTCTTTAGTTTGTGATTATCCATTGTTACAGTGTGGAGTTATAGAGTGTGTGCCCGACAGCAAGTCTAGAGACCAGATTGGACGGCAGACGGATATCGGAATGTACGAGTACTTCATTGCCAAACATGGAGATGAATCATCACCAGAATTTCAAGCTGTAAGTCTGAACAATGTAGAATAAGATTTTAAAGCTTCAATATTTCATGTTGATTGTATTGAAGTGTTTATATCTCTTTTGGCATCTTAACCATATTCTGAAATTTTTATCATGCAGCTATATCGCTTGTTCTATTTCACCATATATCTTGAGGGAGCTGGATAACGAAGTGGTTAGCCCGTTTGACTTAGGATCAGGTGATCTGTGGTTCGAATCCCGCTAGGGACTCGGCAACCTTGTCTGCAGTAGAGAACTGTTCTACACGCAGTTAGGTTTGGGTGCAATGCTACACTGAAATTCAACGCAGTACCACCCATGGCTCACTAGTTCCAGCCAATGCTCGAAGGTTTCACTGCAATTCATAGCAACAATAGTGTTGCGGGCTTTCTCCCTGTAATAATACTAGCAGCCGCGATATAAGTGAAATACTCTTGAAAGCGGCAATACACCCCATTTTTGAAAATATTTTCTTCATCCTTAGGATGTTGGTTGTATGGAAATGTTTTGGCATCTCTCCCATGTTCTGAAATTTTTACCATGCAGCTATGTTCTTCACTATGTCCCTTGTAATATTTTACAATATATCTGAAATTTATACATCTGAAAATATTTCTCCATCCCTAGGCACGACACAACTTTGTGGTGAGCATGGCAGCTTACAGTATCATCAGCTTCCTGCTGCAGATCAAGGATCGACACAACGGGAACATCATGCTCAACAGCAAGGGTCACATCATCCATATTGGTCAGTACATATCCCCTGCACATTAAACTTCCTCATCTAAGCTTAGGCTTTTTATTCTAACACTGGCTTGAATTTGAGTTGTTGTGATATTGAGCAACAAAGGATATGACAAATGTGGTACTACTGTGACATTCCTAGATGAAGATCAAAATCACATTGTGGAAAAGAATGTTAAAAATATATGCCACATTTGAAAATATGAATTTCTAATTCAACTTTATTGGATAGAAATGGGGTTTATGGGCTAAAACAATAACTTTACCATTTCAGACTTTGGCTTTATCTTTGTATATTTGTATCACCAAGCCACTTGACACATTATCATTTTACTCACTCCACTCGCTGACTTTCAGCAAAGGAATTCAATTTTGAGTGCCATTGCAGACTTATGGTTTATGTTTGAAAGTTTGTGAAATTGAGCCTCTTCATACAATTTAAAAAATATCTTAGATCAAAATATATTGAAAGGTCTTATTACCATTTCAGACTTTGGCTTCATGTTTGAGAGCTCGCCAGGCGGTAACCTCGGTTGGGAGCCTGACATCAAGCTGACAGAGGAGATGCTGATGATTATGGGTGGCGGGATGGAGGCCGCTCCCTTCCAGTGGTTCATGGAGCTGTGTGTCAGGGGCTACCTCGCCGTCAGGTCTGTACTGAGTACAGGAGTCTTGCATCATCCTGTCTCACGGTACAAACATTATGCTAACTCCACTAATCTGTAACCTGGGCTCAGAAGCTAGATTCACTAGCGCAGCCCGACTTGGGATAAAGCCAATCAAATCATTTTCTCATTGAAATTTTATAGAGAAGGTCGCTAGAGAATGATTTGATTGGCCGCGCAAGCGAATCTAGCTTATGAGCCTAGGGTACAGATTAGTGGAGTTAGCATAACGTTCGTACCCTGAGACAGGATGTACTTGCATCTGTTGGTTGGTTTCACCGACATTGCCAAACTTAAAATGGTTAATGGAGCTTTATGCTAGGTCAATACTTAATTGATAGTACCAAATATCTGTTAGGCCAAGATGTGAATCCTAATGTTTGTTGTTGATTTGACTGGTTTAATATATTATAAGATCTTAATTGGAATGATGAAAGCCGTTGCCTCGTGATGAGGGCTACCTCACTGTCAGATCAGAGTCTACATCAGTGAACAGTTTTATATATACCTGTTAGGTGTTTGTGAGATACCTCATGTTTTTTGGCAGCTTTGACTGACAATGTTGTATATATATGAAAAATGATCCTTGTAACAGCGAAAGGTGGCTCATAAAGGAAGGTTTGAGGCTGAATGCAGTTTGTTTGAATGAAGTTTGCATGACTTTGACAGTTTATTTTGCATCAACTTCTTTGCAAAAATAATATGCTCTATTGCTGAATATCAATGTAATGTTGTAAATTTTTTACCATTTTAAACCATTATGTTCATAAATTCTGGGTATTTTTGCAGACCGTACCAAGAAGCCATCATTTCTCTAGTGTCCTTGATGCTGGACACGAGACTGCCATGTTTTCGCGGACAGACAATCAAACTTCTCAGGGGCAGGTTTGCTCCGCTAGCCAATGAGAGAGAGGCAGCTAACTACATGCTGAAGATTATCCGAGACTGTACTCTCAACTGGCGTGGACGTACCTACGATATGCTGCAGTACTATCAAAACCAGATTCCATACTAAGAAGCTGTTAGGATTTGTACATTTTTGTCATTGTTGTTTTACTTTTTGTTTAGTTGAATTGTTGTTCAAAATTGAAAGAAAGAAAGAAAGAGAACACCTGGATATTATATTTCACTTCTGGTTGCAATCTACATTGTTTAGAATCTTAAATATTAGTGTTTTCCCGAAAGATTATTTTTCACATTTAATTAGAGAAGTATTCTTTCATTTCAGTATGTTGTGAAGCAAGTTGATTTTTTGTAAAGCTCAATTTTGACTCTTTCTGTACTTCATGTAATTTATGTTATATATAGTTGATAAGAACAAGTTTGGAAACCAAATTGGAATTATCTTTTTGTAAATGGTACAAAATACATGAGGCAAATATGAGGATGATTTGTATAGATAGTTTAATGTGTAACTGAGATAAAGTGATGGAAGTTCTTGGCAAATTATCTGATATCAATTTCTTTGATAAGATTTCTTTCCATAAGTCAAATAATTTCAATTACCGGTAGGAGTTCCGGTTTTTCATGTTGATTGTGTCAGTCATGTTTTTGATAATTTTCTATATTTTGTGTCTAAAATCTCTTCTTGTGACGTGTTTTTGTTCTGTAAATAAGAAACATTGTTATTTATCTGTAAATAGGACTTGAGAAATGGCTGTGATTCTTATAAAACAAACGAGATATTATCAATAATCTTTCTTTGTGGGTTTGAATATGTGCATGTTAAACATCTATTGGAGTCCAACAAAAACATGAATTTATGAGTCTAAAATGATTTTGTTTGTTAAAAGATGAATTTGATAGATATCCTATGATGAAATTATTTTATCTTAGTAAATACCAGAAGAAAATTCTGCATCATTTGAAGTCAGAAACTGAATTTGTGGATAGAAAAAATTCAGGGAACTTTTTATTTACTTTTTTTATTTTGAGGAATTTCAGCTAAGAGTGAAGGGGAGGGATTAATGTTACTTGAGTACATTTAATATTTTTTAAGAGACATGAGTTAAATATGAGGCATTTATGATATAAATTTGATATTTGAACCAATATTGCTTTATGGAACTGTTGCCTGAGAAAAAGTTTCACACAGATTTCTGTGACTAAAGTTAAGAAACTTATTGCAACATGTGTTTTGTCAAAGGGGCCATTGTATACATAGATCCTAAAGTTTTCATTACTGTTTCTCGAGAAAAACTGAAAAAGGCTGTGATATTTTTGTTTTGAACATGCATGTATTTATAGTAGGTGCAGAGTTGACAATGTTGGCAAGCTGTTTCAAGTTGATATATCAGCATAATACTGGAGCATATTCTTCCTAATGAAGTGAACGTGAACAATAATTTCTTATATTCTATTGTATTTTGCAGGAAACGTAACTAACTTTGAAAGGCAGTTATGCAATTCATATGACAAAATTTATTACTTTAAAGAGGCAGTAGCATGTTTTGAGGGAGAATATGACATGTCATGAAAATGAAAATAAATGGTTCCAATTTAAAGACAATGTTTTTAAAAGAAATGAAACAGTAGTAAGTCAAATATATGCGAAGCCATGCAAAACCTTTTACTAACACAAATTTAAAATGAATTAAAGATGTTCACACATAAATGTCCGCCATTGGACTTTATATGAATCTTTATGATTTGTCTTCTGTCTATGGGTGATTGGTTTGTGTAATGAGTTTTTTGACACTATCAAAATAATACATTAAGCATTAACGTATAATTATCAGTGAAAATTGAAAATATTAAATTTTCAAAACATGAGCTGCTTCCCCTTTAAGTGTTGAAATGCTTTCTTTCCTACATATGTTCATTAAAATTTCATTATATTCTGAGATCACATAAGAAATTGGACAAAAGTGACTTAGATGATGTATTATTAAAGAAATAATGATGGTATTAGTTTAGGAATTTAAGTCTGCATGGAGATTAAAATTGGTCAGATTTGTATGTGTAGGATTGTATGTGTTAAGTTTAGGGTAAAGTAAGTTTTTGAATTCAAGTCCTTCAACATAATCTCTCGAGTGCAATAGGACAATTGTCCCATCTTTCAGCTTTAGTGGTTGAGCTTGTCATAACAATTGTATATTGGACATTCTTTGTAAACATCGTGGATGTTAATAAAAAGCTTCATCAACTGATATGTATATTTTTTATTTTGACAACAATATTGATGCAAAATATTTAACACCCCTCCAAACAAATATGTGGTATAACTCATCATCTATGCTGTATTTATGAGTGACATATTTTTACAAGTTTTTGTGATTTAATTGTTAAATAACAACTAAATGATTTGGTATTAATCAAGCAAAAGTTAGTGTGAGAACAAGTAAAATGTTGAATAACTCTCATAAAAAAATGTTGTGTTCTGTTATCATCACTTTGGTAAGACCTGGCGTCCAGTCAGGATCACTTTCTGCCACCTGCCACATGACTTGCTCTCAAGCAATCATATAGCCCAAAAAATTGATTTTACATATTAAATCACTTTTTTGCAATACAGAAACAACATGATCCGCATTAGAACACACTTTTAAAATATCCATTATATCGGATGTGTTTGAATAAAAATATCTTCCAAACATTATGGATAAACACAGCCCAACACAAATTGATTTCACAGTAAGTTGTATAGAGTGTGCACTTGTTTTGGGAAAATATCGCATATATGGATAAGGTGACATGTCAAAACAAGCTAGTCATTGAAAAATCTCTTTTTCCAAAACGACGGGGAAGCTGGGCTAAGAGGATGTTTTAATCACAGTTATTTATTGGAAACCGCATTCAAAATCATCAATTTGAAAAGTACAAATATATTATAGCATCACATATTGCAATTCACTCTCATTTGTGTAATGTAATGTAATACAAAATCAAGGAACGATCCCAATCCTTGACATAAATCAAGCATATACTTGCTGATAGTGTGCTTCAACTTAATTGGTTTCTTGAAATCTTGAGTACCCGTACTTTTGGTGATGAAGGTGTGAATATTTTTTCTTTCATCAGGTAAAATGAGTATTTTGTTGCTGAACATTTCAACTGAAAAGGGCAGAATCAGCCGGTGTACATTGTAACCTACAAAACAGACCTTTCTATCAATATGACTTTAGTTTTTAGCTTACCTTTACAAAGTAAATGTGAGCTTATGTCATGGCGCTTCGTCCGTCGTCCGTCTGTCCGTTCGTCCGTCTGTCCGTCCGTCTGTCCGTCCGTCTGTCCGTCCGTCTGTCCGTCCGTAAACTTTCACGAAAAAGACAACTCCTCCTAAACCAATCCGGATATCATTCTGAAATTGTAGTATGTTATACCCATGGTGATTCGTCACAGAAAGGTAGACGTTTCAGTTTTGAGAATCCAAGATGGCAGCCATATTGAATTTTCAATTAAATTTCAGGAAAAGGACTACTCCTCCTAAACGAATCCAGATATCATTCTGAAATTGTAGTATGTTATACCCATGGTGATTCCTCACAAAAAGGTAGACGTTTCAGTTTTGAGAATCCAAGATGGCCGCTATGGCAGCCATATTGAATTTTCAATTAGATGAAAAGACTACTCTTTCTAAACCAATCTAGATATCATTCTGAAATTGTAGTATGTTATACCCATGGTGATTCGTCACAGAAAGGTAGACGTTTCAGTTTTGAGATTCCAAGATGGCCGCCATGACAGCCGTATTGAATTTTCAATTAGATTTCAGGAAAAAGAATACTCCTTCTAAACGAATACAGATATCATTCTGAAATTGTAGTATGTTATACCTATGGTAATTCCGCACAGAAAGGTAGACGTTTCAGTTTTGAGAATCCAATATGGCCGCCATGGCAGCCATATTGAATTTTCAATTAGATTTCATGACAAAGACTATTTCTCCTAAACCAATCTAGATATCATTAGCTCATCTGGCCTGTAAGGTAGACGTTTCAGTTTTGAGAATCCAATATGGCCGCCATGGCAGCCATATTGAATTTTCAATTAGATTTCATGACAAAGACTATTTCTCCTAAACCAATCTAGATATCATTAGATCATCTGGCCTGTAAGGCCCGATGGGCTTATGGCATGGCATGGTGTCCGGCGTCCGTCCGTCCGTCCGTCCGTCCGTCCATCCATCCGTCCGTCCGTAAACTTTGTGGATTTTCGACTTCTTCTCCAGAACCATAAGGCCTAGAAAGCTGAAACTTTGTGTACAGAATCCTTGGCTAGTGAGGATTATAAATTGTAGCTTTGGTGGCCCTGTGACCCCTATTAAGGGCCACAGGGGCCACGCTCTAAAAACCTATTTTCATCTTCTTCTCCAGAACCATAAGGCCTAAAAAGCTGAAACTCTGTGTATAGCCTCTTTGAAGAGTGAGGATTATAAATTGTAGCTTTGGTGGCCCTGTGACCTCTAATAAGGGCCACAGGGGCCACGCTCTAAAAACCAATTTTCATCTTCTTCTCCAGAACCATAAGGCCTAAAAAGCTGAAACTTTGTGTACAGACTCCTTGGCTAGTGAGGATTATAAATTGTAGCTTTGGTTGCCCTGTGACCCCTAATAAGGGCCACAGGGGCCACGCTCTAAAAACCTATTTTCATCTTCTTCTCCAGAACCATAAGGCCTAAAAAGCTGAAACTTTGTGTACAGACTCCTTGGCTAGCGAGGATTATAAATTGTAGCTTCGGTGGCCCTGTGACCCCTAATAAAAGCCGCAGGGCCACACCCTAAAAACCTATTTTCATCTTCTTCTCCAGAACCATTATAAAGGCCTAGAAAGCTGAAACTTTGTGTAAAGATAATAAAAGCAACAGGAATGTCCTTCAAATCTATTTTCGTTTTCTTCTCCTGAAGTATAAGGCCTAGAAAACTGAAACTTGTCGCCTATATACAGGTACTTAATTTTATGATTGGTGCCCTTGTGGCCTCTACTAAGAGGGAATCACATTGGCACACTCTACAGCATAATTGATGATGAAGCCTGATGAGCTACAGAGCCAATGGCTCTATTTTTATTTTTATATTGTAGTATGTTATACCTATAGTGATTCCGCACAGAAAGGTAGACGTTTCAGTTTTTAGAAACCAAGATGGCCGCAATAGCAGCCATATTGAAGTGTTTCTAAAAAAATTTAAGATGAAAGACAAACATAATTGATTAATTTGTTTAAAATCTTTATGGCAACTAGCTGCAAAAACCAAATCACATTAAACATGTTAAATTTTAAACAATGGTTTCTCCCTTATATTCCTTTAAATACCACACATAAGGGGTCAACCAGAGTTCAGATATTCCACTATGCTGTCTAATACACATCCCAAGGCAGGCTGCTAGCATCACAGTGTCAGCTGTTAGTCTGTTGCATAATCAACCTGACCCAATTGATATGGTAGAGCATTATGCTATATGGCCATGGCCCATGTGTATGCAATAAAAGTTATGGACTTGTATTGTCATGTACTCTTGGGATTCTCAATATCCCATGCAGCATAACCATCAGTGAAATAATCTTGAAATCATATTAATGATTCACTACAAAACAAATGTAAGTGGCCACCATCCTGTAAGTAATGAATGACATTTAAATGGATACACCTAAACCAATCAAGATAACATATTGAAATTAATACGGATGCCCACATAAAAGTAGCATTTTGAAGATTAAAAAGTACAAGATGGTCACCAATTCAGCCATAGATATAGAAAAAGGTAATACAAAAACCTACTGCTTGTTAACTTATCATGATTATATCATTCGTGTATTAATGTTTGTTCAAGCTCTAGTCGTTTCCAAAAGAAGACTAGTATTTTAAAAGATAAAAAATCATGATGGCAGCCATAATCAATTATATAAAAGATGGTTACATGTATAATTAAACCATTTTACCACATCATTCATTTTAAGGTGAGCTTCTGTACCCTCGGTACTTTTATTATAAAATACAACTAACTTCTATAAGCCTCTCATGAAAAAGTTATTAAGCTTAATTAAGTTTAATAATAGCGTATCTACATGACACTAAATATTCCCTCATGTGCAATTAGAAAAAACGTTATTCCTGTGTCCATATCCTCAGTTAATGACCTTATGGTGCTTTTATATCACATGTTAAAATTTTAAAACACCAGTTAATCACCTCGCTAGGTTTGACATCAGCAGTTAATCACCTCGCTAGGTTTGACATCACCAGTTAATCACCTCGCTAGGTTTGACATCAACAGTTAATCACCTCGCTAGGTTTGACATCACCGGTTATTCATCTCTCTAGGTTTGACATCACCAGTTAATAATCTCTCTAGATTTGACATCACCAGTTAATCATCTCTCTATGTTTGACATCACCAGTTAATCATCTCTCTAGGTTTGACATCACCAGTTAATCATCTCGCTAGGTTTGACATCACCAGTTAATCATCTCTCTAGGTTTGACATCAACAGTTAATCATCTCTCTAGGTTTGACATCACCAGTAAATCACCTCTCTATGTTTGACATCACCAGTTAATCATCTCTCTAAATTTGACATCACCAGTTAATCATCTCTCTATGTTTGACATCACCAGTTAATCATCTCTCTAGGTTTGACATCACCAGTTAATCATCTCGCTAGGTTTGACATCACCAGTTAATCATCTCTCTAGGTTTGACATCAACAGTTAATCATCTCTCTAGGTTTGACATCAACAGTTAATCATCTCTCTAAATTTGACATCACCAGTTAATCATCTCTCTATGTTTGACATCACCAGTTAATCATCTCTCTAGGTTTGACATCACCAGTTAATCATCTCTCTAGGTTTGACATCAACAGTTATATAATCACCTCGCTAGGTTTGACATCAACAGTTAATCATCTCTCTAAATTTGACATCACCTGTTATTCACCTCTCTAGGTTTGACATCACCAGTTAATCATCTCTCTAGGTTTGACATCAACAGTTAATCATCTCTCTAAATTTGACATCACCAGTTAATCACCTCACTAGGTTTGACATCACCAGTTAATCATCTCTCTAGGTTTGATATCAACAGTTATATAATCACCTCGCTAGGTTTGACATCACCAGTTAATCATCTCTCTAGGTTTGACATAAACAGTTAATCATCTCTCTAGGTTTGACGTCAACAGTTAATCATCTCTCTAAATTTGACATCACCAGTTAATCATCTCTCTATGTTTGACATCACCAGTTAATCATCTCTCTAGGTTTGACATCACCAGTTAATAATCTCTCTAGGTTCGACATCAACAGTTATATAATCACCTCGCTAGGTTTGACATCAACAGTTAATCGTCTCTCTAAATTTGACATCACCAGTTATTCACCTCTCTAGGTTTGACATCACCAGTTAATCATCTCTCTAGGTTTGACATCAACAGTTAATCATCTCTCTAGGTTTGACATCAACAGTTATATAATCACCTCGCTAGGTTTGACATCAACAGTTAATCATCTCTCTAAATTTGACATCACCAGTTAATCACCTCTCTATGTTTGACATCACCAGTTAATCATCTCTCTAGGTTTGACATCAACAGTTATATAATCATCTCTCTAGGTTTGACATCAACAGTTATATAATCATCTCTCTAGGTTTGACATCAACAGTAATGACCTCACTAAGGTTTGACATCACAAGTTCATGATCTCATTAAGGTTTAATAAAACAGTTAATTACTTAACTGAGAGTTTACATAATCAGATGACAATCTAGTTAAAACTAGCAGTAATTTATACGTCCCCTAAGTCCTCACGTAGGGGACGTATACATTACAGCTAGTTTTAACTAGATTGACAGGTTTATGACCTCACTAATGTTAACATCACTAGTTAATGGCCTCTCTGAGGTTTTATATTTATAGTTAATGACGTCAGTTGATGACCTCATTTAGGTTTGACATAAACAGCTACTGACCTCCCTTAGAATTGAATTTTGGACCTCACTACTGTTTAACATAAGAAAGTTTAAGTTAAGGAAAGACTTTTTTGAAAAATGAAAAAATACACGTCGCACGTTCACCTGTGAAATCATATCGTATCCATCAACAAAAAATGAAACCAACCAAATGTTTGTACCTGTCTGTAAATAAGAGTGTGGACAATTTAATCACGATTATATGATATCATAAATACGGAATCCTTTGTCTTGAATTGACCTCAAATAAATTTGAATCCTATGCAAAATCATCAATTCATTTATGTTGTTTGCATTATCCTTCAATAGTCACAAACTACATTATCTAGTGCATTATCGCTAATTAGTGTTTACCAACAGCAGAATTATCACGTTGTTTAAAAGCTCCGGCACTAATGATTTATCTGATTGAGTCCAGAGAGAATGGACATGGCAAACAAGTTCAAACAATATGAGACACAAAAGCTAAAGAGCTGAGAGATATTGCAAATATTCACAGGAATGACCAGCAAATGTGTAATTGTGAGTTGCTATAGGAATCAAAGCCACGCTGGAACGGGAACTATACAAAATGGTTTCCAGTTGAAAGACAGTGAGATTCATACTGAAAGAAAAAATCGTCACATTGAAGTGCAAATTTTCACCTTAACGATCATGAAATAAGATCAATTGTGAGTTGCTATAGGAATCAAAGCCACGCTGGAACGGGAACTATACAAAATGGTTTCCAGTTAAAAGACAGTGAGATTCATACTGAAAGAAAAAATCGTCACAATGAAGTGCAAATTGTCACCTTAACGATCATGAAATAAGATCAATTGTGAGTTGCTATAGGAATCAACGCCACGCTGGAACTCTAAAAGGTAACTTTACAAAATGGTTTCCAGTTGAAAGAGAGTGAGATTCATACTGAAAGAAAAAATCGTCACAATAAAGTGCAAATTGTCACCTTAACGATCATGAAATAAGATCAATTGTGAGTTGCTATAGGAATCAACGCCACGCTGGAACTCTAAAAGGTAACCAAACAAAATGGTTTCCAGTTGAAAGAGAGTGAGACATACTTATGAAAGAATAAATCGTCACATTGAAGTACAAGGTGCTGCTTTCATCCAAGCAGTCTTAAAGTAAAAGGATTCATGAGTACACGATGAATCAACCCAAGGGACAAAAGTTGAAATCCTATCAGGGAATCACTTCAAATATCTATGCAGGAACTAACTGAGTAACAAGAAGTAAAACCGAACGGAGTTATAAACTTGCAGAAAGGGAAACTGTAATATTCCAAAATGGAACCGAATACACCAACGACGACACACAGTAATCATGGAAAATCATCTTTTACAGCTTCCGCATTCCATTATCTTCGACTCATTTGTGTAGTAGGTGCAATCTATCCAGGAGAGAACCCAAATTCAAGAGGGAGGATTCGCAGAACCTTGATGAAGGCATTTGTTGCTCTACTGCAAATCGTCATTTTCACAGATGTAGCATTTTTCATTGCATCACTGTATTACCGATCCCAATCCTCGAAAGATTTTGGAAGACATTCTGCATTCGCCACCATATCAGGAAGTTATATGGTTCTTTCAGTTTTGTCTTCAATCGTTGCGCCGTCGTCTTTGGAAAGATTGGAAGCAAGAATGACTCGATATGAAGGCACCTATGGTCTGGCAATTGACACGAGGAAGTGGCTTAAGCGATGGAAGGCAGCAACAATTGTTCTTATTCTGACCTACATCACAACTCCATTCATGTCACTATCTGCCTTCAAGGACCAGCCGGAATTATTCTGTGACATATATCCAATATGCGATGTTCCACATTCCGTCTACATACCAGCTCTAATCATCAGTGGGTGTACATCTTTTGCTGGTACTGCTCTCTGGGTTGGGTCTGACACCGTCGGGGTGTTCTTAACCTTAATCCAACTGAAAGAATATAAAGCTCTCAACAAAGAATTTGAAAAGCTTGCAAATCTCTTGCCTGATGTACTTGAAGTAAGATTTGAGTACCTTGTGGATAGGCATGAAGCCATGGCTGATATTGTGCAGGCTACCAACACCTTCATCCGGGGCTTTAACTTTATAGGACTCTTTCTGACCATCCCTATCAACTGTGTCATGATGTACTCGGTGATCACCAGAGAGATAACCTTCACCGACATACAGTTTCTTATAGCTGGGATGGGTATTGGAGTGTTCTCAATGGGAATTCTTCTCTTCCTTCAAGCTCGAGTTTCAAGTCATGTGAGTATTGTTCTTAATTTATTTGCATCACAATTCTATGCAGGAGCTAGACTTATGTCGTTGAAATTCAAACCCAACAATCCATCCTTCATCTTTGCGTTTGATTACTGCTCTTTAGATCTCCTACCAGGTCTGTCTGTATCTTTCACTCCCAAAATGTCATCAAGGCCCGCGAAAACATCAAATCGAGCCGAAATCTAGTCTCGTTGTTATTGTATAAGATTCAAAGGTTATACCTGGCACGATCAGTGTTCGAAATAGTGCCTGTCCGCATTCAAAGTGCTGGTTTCATCTAGATTTTTGCCGTTTGAGAAAAGGTCAGCAAGTCCGACTGGCTTGGGTGATTTTAGAAATACCAACTGCTTCAAATGGCAAGTCTTGTCAAATGTTAAGGAAGGCTGGTAGATTTTTCAAACCACAAGCCCTGATTGCTTGTAGGAACTAGAATTGATTTCGAACACTGGGCACGACCCATATGGAACAGTACCCAGACGAGAAACGCCACAATGTACGAGACATGAGTTCTATTCTATTTAAAATATTTACAATGACAGTTATCCCAAGGCTGTTGATAAAACCAGATCGCACTTCAATACACTATTGCCTTTCTTTGCTAATTAAAGCTAAACGCTCGTTAGTTTTCAATAGTCACAATTGGTCCAACAGGATACGGTCAAACTAGTAAAGAATAACACAAGAGCATCAATTGTTTGCCCAGGTGTTCCCATGCATACGACGGTGTCTTTAATGTTGATTTTAACAGATTATACAACTTTGCCTAATTTTACTGGCACGAGTGTTGTAAAAACAATACGCAAGCTTGCGAGTGTGATAATTTCAGGATGGATACATTGGTTGTGTAATTCGATCACGATAAACACGTTTAAAAGCTTTAATGTGTAGCGCTAGTTTCAAACAACAATACTCAAACGGAAACATCACCATTTGAATGTAATCGATCAATATCAATATAAACACATATCAAGTGATGCAGACTTAACATTCTTCTATATTCCAAATCAATGCTGTGTCAAAGTCAGGCAGATGAAATGACACGTTTGCACTGATTCACCCGCCCGCTGTGTGAGTGTACATGACTCTGCACGTGCTGCACGCTTTTCGTGTGCCGCCTTGAAGCCCTCGGTCGCGCTAAAGAGAAAGTCGAGAACCTCGTAAAGTAGTCCCACATTGCGATGTCACGAGGTTTCCTTAACCAACCAATGAAATTACTGCTAGGGTTTATTACACATGTGCACAATATCGGTATTTATGTCATGACTTATTTCATCACATATGTATAATAAAGTGTTAAAATGACAACATCTTATAAAGCATATTTCATTCATTGCAGGCTAATGCAGCCCTGGAACATCTTTGGCCTCTTGGGAGAATCATGGTGACAGAAAAAGCATCAAACAGCGTATGTTGAATCCGAATATTTCAATATAGATTTTCTCAAATGTCCCATAGCTTCTGTACAAGATTTTAGACACAAGATTCAACTTGGTACAGTTTGAGTGGCTTTCTAGAAGTTCGTAGTAAAAGGAAAATAGGGACATTCTGTCGATAAACAACATCTTAATTTTCGCAATCGCCACGTTTCAGTATTGATTCTCATACCTTTTCAGGCAAGAACCCAGCTGTTCATCAATAGCATATCCTTGTCTTCTTTCATTACATTATATTAAGATTAAATATTATTACACAAAGTCGAAATTTTTATTTTCAAATGGTAGGCAAGATAATGCATACCTTTCCAAGAATAGAAAATGAAACAAGAAAGTAAGATATAAGTAATGGGTTACATCCTCATGAAGACCCTTACCTAAGGCAAAAGCCTCTCTTTGCTAGATTGCTCGAGGATGAGGCTGTTATCCATCTTATATACCGAAAAACATCATAGATATTTTACCTTTTATAAAAGTGAACAATTTACTTCAGCGATAGTAACTGTAGTCACTTACGTTTTTGCGTAAATAGCACACCTGTGCTCAGAAAGTGTTTTTAATCATGCCATACAAGTGTTGCTGCATTCACTTTCGGCTTATGAGGAACATAGGGTTCCTACTTACAAACAGTTATCGTTGTTCTTGTGATTCTTCTCAGTATTTCGCCAGTGAAAGGTTCAGAGAATGAAATAAAAAGTTTACATAAAAAACATTCAAAATTTGCTGACAATTTATGACGATATTATGTGAAAGGGAGACTTTTGAGCATTGATGACACTTAGAACATGCTCATTATCCATAAGAAATATAAATTTGTTTACATCTAACTTGCCATCGAGGTACATTATATTGTTTAAACAGCATCACGCAGTTGTCCCTACTTGTCTGTCGGTTGAATCCAGGAAGCATAATGAAAAGTAATGGATAACACTTTCATGAAGACCCTTACCCAAGGGCAAAGGCCCGAGTATAAAGGTATTATCCATCTTATATACCGAAAAAATGAGAGATATTCATTTCATCGATTTCTAGTTTTATAAAAAAGTAAACATTTTTACTTAATTGATATTACTTATAATATTATTGAAACAACATCTTACAGCTGTCCCTGCTGGTTTGTCGTCTATCTCGATGTCCGATTGCCTACGATATCTACGAACTGATCAGTATCAACATGTCCTCGCTATTGGCGGTACGTATATAGAGATTATTACCCAAGTAAGTGTATCATATGACTTTTACGAAACGGGTATGAATTGTTGTATTGCCCGACCGAGCGCAAGGGTTATACACACATTTGCACGAGTTTCGTTAAAGTCATATGACACACTTGCGAGGGTAATAATTTCTTCATTACCGATTCTATTCCATTTTACCATCTTAGACATATCCAAGAAACGGGCCGCTTTCCTTTCGAAGGCCGGCTACAGTGATGTCACGAACAATGGTGTTATGACGTCACAGGCGAATAAATACGGGAACTCGCGCTACAACAATCGTTGCTAGGCAAAAGTGATATGTGCACTAGTGCTCATATTGAAAATATGTCACCACTTATTTTCAACCCTATGGGTAATATAGAAACTCATCCTGATAGCTTCCCCGCATTTTCCAGTACATTACTTGTTATATACGAATGTGTCTCAGAAGATGACGACCTAACATGTTCTCTTTGTCCAATGATGGAATTTATTTACAATTAATTTTAAAGGAATCATTAGCAAATCCAATATTGTATATACATCTGGTAAATCCGGACACCTTAAAGGGGCAGTAGCACGTTTTTTGATAATTTGATATTTAAGAATTTTCACCGATAATTGAATGTTAATGCTAAATGTATTATTTTGTTGGTGTCCAAAATCTTATTACACAAGCCAACATTCCATAGTCAGAGAACAAAGTATGAAGATTCACCTAAAATCCATTGGCGGCCATTTTATGTGAACACCTTTAATTCATTTTGTGTAAGAAAAAGAAATCGCATGGCTAAACTTTACATTATATATCTGATTATTACTTCTCCATTTAGTTTGAATACATTGTCTTTCAATTGGAACCATTAATTTTCATTTTCATGACATCACCTTATATTCCACCTAAAAACGTGCTACTGCCCCTTTAAGGTTAACAATTTGTAAATTTATCAAAAGGCAGTTATCATCTTTCCCTTTCGACCTCTTGTATAATGTTATGCTTTGCAGCAATGTTAAAGACAATCATGGAAGTCTGGTATTAATTAGTTATGACATCTGTGATGTAATTCAGTACAGACTTTAAACCTTTTGAACCGTTTTCGAAAATGCGAACAACTAAAACAAGCAAACTAAGCTAATTCATCATACCAAGATCAACTTGGTACTTTTGTTCGGGAAATACATCTACACATTATTCAGATTTCATTATTGCAGATACACATCCTTACATTATTATTTGGGTGAAGATACAAAACTGTGGAATCTTCTATGGACGAGAAATAGTCTTACCCTTCACTAATACATCAATTCTTAAATTATGTCGTTATACCTTGTTAAAACGTTGTGACGTCAGGATATCTCCACACATCTAATACTAAGTGCTGATGAAATTCAGTTTTCAATACCTGTAGCTTGTGTTTGGTATAAACATTTCAAAATATAGGCTCATCAATATATATGTTTTTGTCGTTTCAGATTTTCGGGACGTTTGCTACCTACGTTATTGTAGTGATACAGTTCCGGCCTACAAACACCGACTCCTGCTGTGAGAGGATACTGAGAAATGCAACCATTATAGGTGCAAATAGCACCTTGTGTTCCTTCTGAGATGAACGGAAAGAGAGTCAAGAAAAGAGTTATGACCATCTCAGAAATATGATACTTCAGATGTGACCAACTTTCTCTGAGTGGCAAATCCAGACACTTTGAATGAGGAGGGGGGGGGGGGGGGGGTAACCTACTACCTACGTCATCCATAAGATCCACCCGTTTTAAGGGCGAATTTGAAAATACAAAACAAATTGGTTGGGAGGGGGATGTCAGAATTGATCCACAACTGTTTCTCAAATCGATTTAATAAATACGACACTTTACGTTGTTGCCAACATCTCGTCTCCTTTGTGACTTTTGGAGAATCAGTGTTTACACAGGGAACCAAACTTTTTCATGTGAAGAATGAGAAATGGAATGAAAGAATACTAAAAAAAGGAATTTTAACGTGATTGTTTCCATTATGTCGTAATAACATGTATTTTAGAATAGTGACAAGGGGAAAGGTGAACTTTCAACCAGGGGAAATAATATCTGTCGATTGCACGATAAATCAGTGAAATTTGAATATCAGATCCGTTGTAGAAAATTGTAATAAAAAAAGGTTGTTGTATATGAATGTCTGCTTTTGTGCAGTTGGGTGATACAATTAACAAAATATCACATGTTTTTATTCATTACCAAATATATTTAATGACATCTCAAAATAATAACACACTCTCCTAAAAGAAAGAATGGAGAAAACAACAAATCTTTAAAACACCAGCACATCTACACAACTAAACAAAACACAACATGCAGTTAGAAAAGCGTTCTGGGTTATACTTGGTTCATGGGTCTCAGAAAGTAGCCACAATTGTCACATCAACACTAACCGCATTGGCAAATACCACCTTGGGCAATTGCCACATTGACACTTGCAAAGGACAATTGCCATCATACGAAAATAATATCCAATTCGACACCAGATACCTTTGAGGAAATTGATTAAACGCAAAAAATAGACAGCCTATATAATAGTACGAATAATAGAACTGCATAACATTAAAGAAATAATTGCTCATATTGAAAATCTCACATTTTCATTGTCAGTCTTCCACAGCGGAAGAGCGCACATGTAGTGATACAAACATATTTACAAAGATATCGAGTAGCTTGGAGCTGTCACAATATGGTCCTATATCCAATAAATCAATTGACTACAGACAGATAACTTAAATGGTTCAACAATTGTACTACTACAATTGTGGTCGATTATGATTTAAGAACTGCATAACACAATCTCATAATTTCTTCACAACGTTTCGCAGATTATATCTACATGCGTAGCGTAGTGTAGCATATAGATAATATTTAGATAAGATTGTGCGTAACATTAAAGGTCTATTTAAATATTTCGGCTGTTATTTTAAATACTAAAGGCTTTGTGATGACATTCCATTACTTGTGATTAAAAAAAAGTTTTATTCGAATTTTGGACGTGTCTTTTTCACAATTTAGTGTTTTTTTCTTCCGTAACTTCCGTAAAACTCTTTGATAAAGTATTCTTATATTTTATGGAATTGTCATATATGCTTTGTATTTTCCACACAATGCGCAAAGCTCAAACTTTTACGACAGTCACCTACTGCGAGAAAGCTAAAGTATAGTGTTACAGAGCATATTTACAGAGATCTCGAATACCTGGGAGCTGTCACTATAGGGTCCATTTTCCTATCAATTAATTTGGTACAGCTCACTAACTGAAACGGTTCAATATTGTACGATGATGAAATATTATATACCGAACTTTACTTTCACTGTATTAGAATAAATAGGTCATCATAGGGTTTCGATGTTTATCAGGGTTTGAGGCTTTAGTCAACATGAGATTCGTACATCTATATTTTGATTAAACGTTTCAATTACTTTTACTATTAAACACTACATCATTCCAAACACAGCACGGCTTACTTTTCGATAACTAATGCCGATAATGTATTTATTATATAAATCAAGACGTTTCCCAAATAAACTGAAAAAGTGAAACGTTTCTTTAAAATCTAAAACGATGTCTATTTCAGGTAGATGACATTGGCATGAGACTCTCGTGTTGCACGTGCAATTTGCTGAAATGTATGAGCGGGATCTTCCAGGCTAGACCAAATAGATTGAGGATATCTGTCTTTTCTTGACTAATACCATGTTTATCTCATCGAGTGAGGTAGAAAGTTAATATTTTCACGAGTGCCGCAGCCACGAGTGAAAATATTTAACTTTTCTACCTCACGAGATGAGATAAACATGGTATTTGTCAAGAATTGACAGGTATTATATTTATTATATGACGAAATCCTTCTTATTTCGTCAAAAAAAGCCGATTTCATGTTGAGCGGCTGCTTGGAAGAGCCCGTCACCGCGGTTACCGTGTGACGTCATATGAGAATTCATGACGTCAGACCATTGTTACATGACGTCAAACTCTTGAACTTGACGTCACTCGAGTGGTGATAAAGTTTATCGCCACTCAGTAGAGTGACGATAAAGGTTATCGCCACTGTAGCCAGATAGGGGGTTTATTTCATTGATAGAACAGAGTATCTCACCCTCAATCATATAATAAATTGCATAACCAGTGTTAATCAATCTCATTAAAATGATATCTTAATTGCTTCACTAAGTTACGTAGCGTAGTGTAGCAAATAGATCGTATTTTAATAAGATTGACTTGGAACAATACTCGATGTCACAAAAATTGACCTCAACGTTGAAGATACAAATTCGTCAGTTTGTCCTGGTCGTTTCCATACAACATATTCGATATAGCTCTATCTACAAACAACTTCAGTAGGATACGATTCCTTTCAATACAAACGTATCCAAACCGATATTTAAAAGGCAGTCCACACCTTTCCATTGGTAGGTATCGTATCTATTGAACATGTTTATCCTCAAATATTCACGACAAATATGGCGTTTTTGCATTATTCACTCACAGATCAATGGGCGTCTAAGCATGTGAGTAAAGTTGGTGGAGTGGTTCCAGTTTGTAAGTAAACTCACGGGCAAAAGAAAGGTTTCACCTTAGTTGGTTTCGATTTTACAACGATTTGAAATATATATGACGCATTTGATTATGGAATCATCAACATTAATCATATCTACAATATCTCATATGAATTGATCGTTGATTGATTAATTTTTTGTTAAGATATCTTTGTTAAAAGAAGATCGGGGTAAATAAATGAAATTTACACCAACATGACCCCTACCATGTTAAAAAGGGTGTAAATGAGTGGAAAACAAGGTTTGTTTTGTGATTTTTTAGTAAAATATAGCTTATAAATCGATAGCCATTTGTTGTTTATTAAAATTAATTTAAAAAAAAAATAATTAAAAATTTCAATTTAAAAAAAAAAAAAATCAAACACGTCTAGAAGTATTCTTTGATTGATAACTAAAGGATTGCACTGTTCTGTTTTAGCGTACGACGTCTAAAAATGAAAATATTTGTAATTGAAAATTATGTATATAATGAAATCAACTAAGGTGAAACCTTTCTTTTGCCCGTGAGTTTATCAAGAAGAAGTGAATTGATGTGATCAGGACAGGTGTACATAATTTATTGATTTATTCATAATGTGTTTTTGGGATCAAATGATAGAGATTTTGAGGAAAAGGAAATTTAATATATTGGAACTTTAGAGGTCAATTGCATTATTTCTACCGTTTTATACGAAAAAAATATCATGATGTATAATACTCAAAACAACATGTGCCACATTCATCAACATCCCTGCTCCTGATAACCATTAAAGGGGCAGTAGCACGTATTTATGGGGAATCTAAGGTGATGTCAGGAAAATGAAAATAAATGGTTCCAATTGAAATACAATGTATCTAAACTAAAGGAAGCGGTAATAATTCAAATATATAACGTAAAGTTTAGCCATGTGATTCCTTTTTCTTACACAAAATGAATTAAAGGTGTTCACAAAAAAATGGCCGCCAATGAATTTTATGTGAATCCTCATACTTTGTCCCCTGACTGAGTGATAGGCTTGTGTTATGAGAATGTTAACACTGTCAATATAATACATTTAGCATTAACTTACAATTATAAGTGAAATATTTAAAATATAAACTTATCAAAAAACGTGCTACTGCCCCTTTAAGTTATGCTCAAACCAAGTGTGCATGAATCTTTGCAAAGATGTTTGGACTTTGGATACATTTTTTGTTGTCAAGGTTACAAAACATCAATCTGTCTTTATCATTGAAACTTTTGATTATATTTCACAGGTTGGTCCTATAGTTTCAGCATAATTATCTCTACTAGGGTCGTTGTACGACATTCAATTCCAGACTCGGATTTTGAAGAAATTTTACTCATTTCACTAATAGTGCTAACACAAAGTTTTGTTAGTCAACTTTAAAATAATGAATCTAATTAACCTAAATGACGAAAATGACCAGTATTGTATTGATGTAAAGTTTTTTTTCTGCATAGGCAACGTTAAGAGATGGATTCTAATCTAGTTGTCAAGAAAGAGATTTTTAAAAAAAGTATGTGGAAACTTGGCTTTTTCTTTATCAAAAAGTTGTTTAGTTGTCATTTTTACTGCATCAATTTCTGAATTGCCGTTCAAAAAGGTCCCTCATTAATATTAGAACAATTCAATTATGGAGGAGTCTGTTTATTTGTCTTTTAATCTTTTATGAGATATTTCTTCTTGATGATATAACAGAAATGCAATGAAAGCAGTTATGATATAATGAATACATAATTGATAATTGCAAAAGGGAAATAACGTGTGCCGTATGCAGGGGATTGTACTGGAGAGTAATTCTTAAATCATACCTTTTCTAGATGAGACTTAAAGAGACACTCCGTGAGTTTCATCACGTAGTGTTTTGCTTTGATACGAACCTAAATGGTAAAATTTGTTATATAAATTCAAAACATCTCATGTATTCATTCCCAAATGACAAATATATGACAAATACTTGTTTTCAACGAAAATCTTAAAACAGTCATATAGGTTCGTGTAAATCAAAATTACAAATATAATTTCCACGAATACTTGTTATATAACCTATGAAACAAATACAACTCGTAGCTGTAATTCTGACTGCTTTACATACGTTTCCACAAATACATTGACTGATTAGCGCGCGTCATTGTCCGGTTTTCGATCATAATCCCGACTTCAAACCTTCCTCTTGTAACTAGACGAAATCGATTAGCTTTAAAATGATTCTTTCCTGTAAGAATGGATATGTCTCGATCAGATGACACTATTCGTAGAGTCTCCCATATATGACCCCCAAGAACTCGCGGAGTGTCTCTTTAAGAACATGAGTGATCCCACATAATAAGTCATATATTGGTTATCAAATGGTGGGTATCTGCCTTCTTCGTCCGTATTTAAGGGATAATAAATTGATGAAAAAGTCTGTAAAATATGTTAATAAGAGTGAGTAATGTGAAGCGCCCTGATCACCCTGAAAACACCATATATATAGAGAGGAAGAAAAAAGATGTGCCGCTGATGACTGGCAATGAGTCCAATTTGTTTATGAGATCAATTTTAAATGTTTTAAAGTAATAAAATCTTCAACAACATAAATCGTAGTTATACAGCTACAAAGCAAAAAGTCTTAACTTCACAATTAGCACTCAATAATTTTGTTTATTATCTGTTTATAAGTTATACCATTCTAGATTTAGAAAAATAATTATCCAACCACATGCATACCTAAATTTGAAAGTCGTATTAATACAACAACAAATTTGGTGAGGATTTGTGAAACACTGGGGTAAAAACACAAAAGCTGAATTTTCATTTCTAAATAATAAAATAAGGTATGAAACAGATCATGATGAATAATTCATCTAAATCAACTGTTCATGTTATTGTTCTACCAGCTAAATTAACAAGACCCAGCATTGATAGCGTAAGTAATGAACAAGAATGATTCGGTTCATGATAAATAATCAACAAGATATTTAACCCATGAATGGCCGTGCCACGATGTCTTTCACAGACATCATGATCTTTATCAATGTATGGCTTTATGCATATCACGGGTTTTCGTCATGCTACCCACGTCCTCCATTTGGGCTGCACGCTTTACCCACCCAATGCAACACAAAGGTTTCTTACTAACAAACTTACCTTGTTTATTTGACAGCCCTAGACTCCCTGAACCCCCACTCTTACGGGACAGTTGAAGAGCATGTATGATTGAAAAACAATCTACTTTTAACAAAATAACGGAAAGACAATTTTTGCTGGTCAATATAACTGCCGAAACTATCAATAGGAAGTCCAGTAATTGTTGAAGCTGTGTTGACGATTTTTGAGATTTTGTTTTATTCCAATGAAAAACACAGTATAACCAGTCAACTAAAGACAGGCAAAGTGCATTTGTTACTGGGAAAACATCCATTATTTACACATTGGCGTGACGTCTTCACTATTGATACATTTAACGTTAAATCTTATTATGGAAGATGTATAGATTAATCGATGATTAATGATATATTCCTCATATCAGTGTTGACAGGGTTATGCTAGCTAAAATCTTTGACACTATAGGCTTCTCTTCACTGTATCCGAAGTTGCCTTTATTCTCAAGTTCTGATGTTGTCAAAGAGGAACTGTTATTGCAGAGGTTTTGGTAAAGTTTGGGTTGGATGACTGCATAATATTTGTTCCCTCTTATTGTGCCTGAATCAAGTTCAGCATAATCGTTTTATGAAGCGTTATTGCTTGACTGCGCATGCTCCGAAAGGTCAGCAGTCTTCTAGGTCCTTGATCCACTGCAGTCTACAGGAGAGAATAGTAATAACAAAAAGTTATGAAAGTTTGTATATTGATACGTATTTGATTTGTCGAAGTCACAAGCAAATATATATTTAACAAATAACGATTGTTGCAGCTACGCAAAACTTCTGTTCGTGTGCTGTATTTACAACGTTATATAGATATAAAGAGAGAGAAAGAGTTCCCTCACCGCCCCTGCCTGATGAGACAGATATGTGTTCCAACACCCAGCAGAGCCACCACCAGGATAGTTCCGACAACAGCACCCACAAGTGATGTGACATCATAAGAGCCTTGCTCAATGTCGTCATGTTTACGTTCAAGTTTTGTAGTTGGGTCTTTCTTCATTAGCTTATAGGTGGTTTCATCTTGAAGAATGTCTTCTACCATGAAGTGGAACTGATCAGAATCAATGACTACAGCTGCTCGTTCTTTATCTGAAGGGGCAATGACAATGTCAGGATCTTCTCTGAGTTGTTTGATGGCCTGTTTGTTTGATCTTGTGATGTTCGGCTTCTGGGGCTTGGCTTTGTGGAGAATGTCGGCAATCTGATGTGGGAGATCCACTTTACCACCTGGTGCAAGTTGCTGGAGTCCTTTCTCTATCAATTAAATGTAAACGCACTGCATTATACATTATTGGTTTCCTACCACTTATCTCTGTTTTAATTACATTTACTCTTCTCATTTAGTTCTTGTAACTGTGTATTGTACTATATACCTATATATCTCCCTACTTCAATACTCTACCTCTGCTTGAGAACGACACAAGAATCTGTGTCGAAACGTCGCATACAATGAACAAAGAAGTTGTCATCCATGTATTCCTCAGCATTATTGTCATTCCAATTTTTAAAATGCCTCTCAAAGAATGGTTGGAAGACACAAACAGTTGCTAAAAAGATAAGCCAGCTTATCTATGAATCTCTAGTTGTCTCATTGTTAAATACTTGAATACTTACAGAAATAATCCAAAGAAATAATTTCACAATTTGTTTGTAATTTCAAGAGTCAAACTTCATTGGATTTTGATAGATATCCACTCAAATATGTAAAACACTTACTACATTTTAAAAGACATTCACTTGAATCTTGAAAGATATCAACTTAAATTTGTACGGGCATTCACTAAAATTTTGAAATATATTCACTTAAATTTGTATCGGCATTCACTAAAATTTTGAAAGATATCCACTTAAATTTCCATTAACTAAAATTTTCAAAGATATTCACTTAAATTTGTATCGATATCAGTAAAATTTTGAAAGATATAAACTAAAATTTGTATCAACTTTCACTAAAATTTTCCAAGATATTCACTTAAATTCGTATCGACATTCACTAAAATTTTCAAAGATATCCACTTAAATTTGTATCGACATTCACTAAACTTTTGAACGATATTCACCTTAATTCGTATCGACATTCACTAAATTTTGAAAGATATTCACTTAAATTAGTATCGACATTCACTTAAATATGTATCAACATTCACATGCGCTAATCCAAAGAAATAATTTCACAATTTGTTTGTAATTTCTAGAGTCAAACTTCATTGGATTTTGATAGATATCCACTCAAATATGTGAAACATTTACTACATTTTAAAAGACATTCACTTGAATCTTGAAAGATATCCACTTAAATTTGTACGGGCATTCACTAAAATTTTGAAAGATATTTACTTAAATTTTATATCAACATTCACTAAAATTTTCAAAGATATTCACTTAAATTTGTATCGACATTCACTCAAATTTTCAAGGAAATTCACTTAAATTCGTATCAACTTTCACTAAAATTTTCAAAGATATTCACTTAAAATCGTATCGACATTCACTAAAAATTTCAAAGATATCCACTTAAATTTGTATCGACATTCACTAAATTTTGAAAGATATTCACTTCAATTAGTATCGACATTCACTTAAATTTGTATCAACATTCACTAAATTTTTTAAAGATATCCACTTAAATTTGTATCGACATTAACTAAAATGTTCAAAGATATTCACTTAAATTTGTATCGATATCACTAAAATTTTCAAAGATATAATCTCAAATTGTATTGATCATTTACTAAAATTTTCAAAGATATTCACTTAAATTTGTATCGACATTCACTAAAATTTTGAAAGATATAAACTCAAATTTGTATCGATCATTTACTAAAATTTTCAAAGATATTCACTTTAATTTGTATCGACATTCACTAAAATTTTCAAAGATATTCACTAAAATTCGTATCAACTTTCACTAAAATTTATTCACTCAAATTTGTATCGATCATTTACTAAATTTTTCAAAGATATTCACTTAAATTAGTATCAACATTCACTAAAATTTTGAAAGATATTCACTTAAATTTGTATCGACATTCACTAAAATTTTCAAAGATATTCACTTAAATTCGTATCAACTTTCACTAAAATTTTGAAAGATATAAACTCAAATTTGTATCGATCATTTACTAAAATTTTCAAAGATATTCACTTAAATTTGTATCGACATTCACTAAAATTTTCAAAGATATTCACTTAAATTCGTATCGACATTCACTAAATTTTTGAAAGATATTCACTTAAATTCGTATCGATCATTTACTAAAATTTGGATCAGGATTTTAATAGCTGCATGATGACTGTATGACGTGTTGTATCGTGAAATGAAGCATGTAGATGTATCGGGACCATCTGAGCAACTTACCCTTGGTGCCGTCCTTGACGGTGATTGTGAAGGTGTTGTCAGGGAGACCGGAGGCGCCATTGTTGAGCAGTTCCAACGTTAATGTCTTCTCGGTGGTACAGTATGTTTGGGGGGAGGTAGTGGCGCAGGTGTAGGTCTGAAACAAATCCACAAATTTAAACTTTTTGCATAACGAAATTGACATGAGCTCTTATATGATATAAACAGTTCATCAGGCTACATATCAATTGTGTGGTTTCCCCCTAAGTAGGAGCCAACATGGTCACCAAATGGAAAATTTAGAATCCTGATCACTGAAGAGTCAGTATAAAAAGTTTCAGCTTTCTGGTTATTAGGGGTCATATTATAACCCTCTTTTGCTTTTAGTCCTGGGGCTGAGGGGGGTCCTGTGTGCAAATCTAATGTCCCCGAAGTTTGACTCTTGATTCCTGTAGGCACCCTTATGAGATTGAAAAAAACACTTGGGGACATTAGATTTGCACACAGGACCCCCCTCAAATAAATGTCATCATTCTAGATAAGATTTATTATTGCTTTTTATATATGTTGTTTCTCTTTATTAGCACTAGCACGTAATTTCATGTCACTCCCCAACATTTCTGAAATAGTCCATTAAATGTTTCTTTTTGTACGTTGGATATGATCTTATTGGGTTCCTTGACCCCGAAAACATAGGTAAAGACACCATATTCAACACTCTAGGACAGATACAGATTGAGTTACATGGTTTATTAGGATGTGGCTGCCATCTTGGACGCCATCTTGAATTACAGCTTTCTGCCCCACATTTATTTGACTATCTATATGACATATATACCATATTGATATTGCACGTGGTTACATAATAACAAATATCTAATGAAGAGTCGAAGTTTTGAACCCTGTGTAAAAGGTAATGTTTTGAAGTTTCAATGCAAAGTTGTCATATCATATTTCCTTTTTTTATCAGCTAAACTCAAGAAATGGACAATACAAAATGATATGGGCCTCATCTCCGATTGATTTTTTACAGAGAACACGTAATCCTCTCCATCTACTTGTTTCTATTGGGAGTCTATGGTTACAAGTTATGATTTTAGTGAGCCAAATACGCACATTTTATGCGCATGTCATTCAATCGGAAGTGCGATCACTACAATCATAACCTCGGATACATACGTTTCATTCATCAAGACGGAATCAAACGAGATTTTCCGATTGCATTGCTAAACATGAAGCGACTTTTATGATTGATTACATAATCAAGTTAGCATATTATTTTTTATTGATCAGGTGTTGGGAATAAAATAATCCAGGTACGTTGCGCAGTAGTATGCTAAAATTGCAAGATTTCATGTAATTTAGCGGCATGACTCCCCCACATCGACATGAAATAGCGCATTACACGCAATCACGCAGCTTTGATGCAACACAGCTAATATTTTCCTTCCACCTTGGCCTATCAGATTCAGATTCAGATTATCTGATTATTATTATGCCTATCTCTTGGGCAGTGTGCTTCCTTTCCACTGGAAAAAATACTCAACATGTGTAATCCTTCACTCCACAGCAGTATTGTACTTACATGAGCCTATCCTTCAACTCCACAGTAGTATTGTACTTACATGAATATGTCTAAAGCTAGCCGGGCCCCCATCAAGAACATTCATGGTGTAATCACATTCATCGGCTCGCAGGCTCTGGTACTGGTAGCAGACGGTCTTGCTAGGGTTGGTGCCGATGTACTCAAAGTAGAGAAGACACACGTACTTTTGGGTTTGGATCCGGCTGCGTTGATCGTCTGCACAGACACTGTACTGTCACGCAGTTTGAATGTTGTGGCACAGTCCTCATCAAAGTAAGCTGAATTACAAAGGTGCGACTATTCAGAATAATTAAATGTTAGAAATCTTTTTAAAGTTAAGTATTATGACTTACCGCTTATTTAAACATTCAATAGATACTGAATCGTATATTTTAGCTTCTCTTCGGCGTTCTCACCTCAGTACACTCAGTAAATTACGATGTGGCACTCTTCCCTTAGAAGTAGAATTAGGTAGGTTTTCTCGGCTTAAAGTTCCTCTTGATCAAAGATTATGTAAATGTTGTAACAGTAATAGTATAGAGGATGAAATTCACTTTCTCACTGTTTGTAGTTTCTACTCAGACTTAAGGTATGAATTTTGGAAATCTGTTTCTTCTGCTGATCCTTCTTTTTTACACCTCAATCCGACTGACCAGGCTGTATATCTTTTATCTATCAGCACGTTATGTGAGCGACTTGCTGCCCTAACATATCATAATGTATAGACGGAGGCTGCGCCTCATTTAACTATCTACAGTTTCACTCCATCCTTAATATTTCATGTTTTATATTATTATCTATATTTTAATATATAATCTTGATAATAAAAGTATTATGGTGTCTCATAGGCCTTGTAGGCCGGGTGCTATCTCTTTATATGTAAGTTTTTTTTATCATGTGATGTATTGTTTTATCTTGCCATATTTGAATTGTATACTTGTAAGCACGTGACACCGAAATAAAATACTTTTCTTCTCTTCGTCTTCTTCTGTAATAAAAGTGGAGCGTCTGTCCTCCCAACCATGTGATTGAAATAACTTTCAAACTCAAACCATCTTCCTACGCAGAGCCTAAAAGGCCAGTTTTCAAACTGTCATTTTATGCCTTGCTGCATAGCCTTGAGTTTTCTGTGCTTGCTCTCTACTCTGTATGGGCACTATAGCAGCACAGAAAAGTAAAGTCTCTGCAGCAAGGCATAAAATGACAGTTTGGAAACTGGCCTTTTAGGCTCTGCGTAGGAAGATGAACTCAAACAGACTCTCTGGACCCCGACTAACTCCTCCTGTCACAGGGAACGAACGTTGCGCTAACTCCACTAATCTGTACCCTGGGTTCAGAAGCTAGATTCGGTCGGGCGGCCCGACTTGAGATGTAGCCATTCAAATCATTTTCTCGCCACCTTCTCGATAAAATTAGGAAAATGATTTGATTGGCTATATCCAAAGTCAGGCCGCGCGAGAGAATATAGCTTCTGAGCCCAGGGTACAGATTAGTGGAGTCACATGTACCGACTAAATATATAAACTGTGTCAATCACAATGGAATCTTTTTAATACTGCAACCGACCTTGAACGACCCTCTTTTATTTTAGCTTGCCCAAGTGCTTTTAGAATAAGTGCCAGAAGCTGCAAACTAATTTAAGAACAACGCCGCAAAGTTTTAGTAAAAAAATGAAGTTCTACCTTTTTAATCAATTTATACCGTATTTATATGCTAATGTAAATTTACCCTTTTAATGCATAATATTTATGTTTTATAGCACATGTGCTCTTTTTAACTTTGTATAATAGTCTCTCATAACCTTTTTTAAGGGTGGCTCGTATATTTTTATGTTTTATGCCTTTTTTGTATATATGTAAGAGGTGAGACTGAATAAACTATCTGTCTGTCTGTCTGTCTGTGAAACACAGTAGTCTTCGATGAATAGCCAATCAAAACATGTCCTCCTTTAAATTTTATCGAGAAGTTAGCGTTTGATTTGATTGGCTTTTATCCGAAGTCGGGCAGCGCGAGCGAATCTAGCTTCTAGCTCAGCGTACAGACAGACAGATTGTTTATTTAAGTCTCACCTCAATATATAAATTTTACAATACATACAAAACAGTAAAAGTTGAGCCACCCCTATAAAAGGTTATGAGAGACTACAGTCATTTAAATACATAAAAAGATACAAAATGAATATATATAAAAATATATACATGGATATATGGAATTACAAGTTACAAACATTTAAATTATAAGAATAAATAGTTCAAGTTAGGATGTATATACATAAGATTTGCGTATAGAAAGAATATAATGGCAGGTTTTGGCCGCAATAAAACATACATTAGGGCTGGAGAGTAAAAAACTTAACTTTTGGTCACTTGTATAATTGATAAAATCATCACATTCCGTATGACATTTTCTCATTAAAATAGATCTTTCACACTCATACAATGGACATTTCATTAAAACATGATACTCATCTTCAATCACATCTTTACAATATAGACACACTCTTTCATTTAAAATAGTGCAATCATACCGGCCAGTCTCAATTCTAATAGGGGCAACTCCACATCTAAACTCAGCCAGTGCTCTTCTGTGCGACCTGGGGATGGGATGTTCTACGTAGTGAGCTACAGTAAAATCAGTCTTAAAAGTACAATATAGTCTTAACTTATTCCCCCCACCCCCAGTACCCGTAGAACTAAAAGGCTGTGATATATCCTGTCTACACTTAATAACAAACCTATCCATCATTACCCGTTTAACTTCAGTGACAACAAACCTAGTATGATAATTAACCGAAACATTTGCGAAGTGGGATAAATCTAAATCTAAAAGTTCGAAGCGAACTTTGAAATTCCAGTTTCTCCTGTTATTTAAAGCATGATTATTTCCCCAGATAAAAATCCTAGCTGTTAATCTATCATTTGAGATGATGCAAAGACGCCTGTAAAATCTAATTACGCTACACCACTATAAAATATAAGATGGCGTCCAACCCATTTCCGCAATAACAGCATTATTAGGAGCATACTTACGAAGACCTAAAAAGAAGCGCATCGCTCTATTTTGCACTGCAGTAATAAAAGAAAAATCATAAACACCCCATAAAGCAGCACCATATTCCATAGTGGACCAAACCATTGAATTAAACAATTTTGTGTAAGTGTGGTAGTTCATACCACCTAACAATTTAAACTTCGTTATCAATAAACCTAAAGCCCTGCTTGCTGAACTGGCAACAGCTTTTGCAAAACGTTTATAATCTAAATGTTCTGTTTTAATAACACACCAAGGTAATTGCAATCAACAACTTCTAAAATCATATCACCACACTTAAATTAACACATTGTTCTAGCAACAGAAGGTGTTCTAAAATGTACAACTTTAGATTTTAAACCATTGACTGACATTTTGTTTAAAACACACCAAGACTGAAGACAGTCTAACAAAACATTTAGATCATTCTCATTTTCTGCTAATAAAACTACATCATCGGCGTAGGCTAAAATACTAATGTTTGTACCATCTATATTCACTCCAAGTGATAAATTATTAACAGCATTGATAAGATCATTAATATATAAGTTAAAAAGAAGTGGTGACAATAAACAGCCTTGTTTTAAGCCACTATTAACATCAAACCAGGGTGTATAGAGCCCATTTAAGCGAACACAACATTTAACATTTTTATACAGGGATATCAAGGCATTGTACATATTTCCCTTCACATTGGCATTAAAAACTTTCTCCCACAAAACATTTCTATCAATACAGTCATATGCCTTTTTGAAATCCACAAAGGCAACAAAAGTAGACTTGCGGAACGATTTCCTTGTCTCTATAATAGTAGTGAGGCTAGACAAATGCTCAGTTGTAGATCTTCCTTTCCGGAAACCGTTCTGTTCATCATGAATAATGTTATTTTCTTCAACATGTTTAGTCAGTCTGTTATTAAGGACACCACAGTACAATTTATAGGTGGCACTCGCCAGTGTGATACCTCTATAGGCCAGTGGGTCCCTCGGGTCGCCACCCGGCTTGGGTATAGGGGCGATTATACCTTTACCCCAAACGCTTGGTACAGCACCGGATTTAAAACATATGTTAAACAGTCTATGCAGGAATACACAACAGCTTTCATTTTTAATAACCTCCACTGGAATTTTATCATACCCTGGTGATTTGCCTCGTTTTGCGTCCATGATAACTTTCCGTACTTCCTGAAGAGTAATAAAACAATTAAGGGGCGAGTCCTCACTATCACTGCTGTCTGGCGTATCTGCTGCCTCACTAGAACTATTACAGTTTAATAAGTCACAATATGCAGTCTTCCAAGTGTCTAACTACATCAGGGTCACTGCTAATACTTCCATCTGATAGTCTTACTTCCATGGGAATTCTCTTTCGTCGCTCATACCCTATTCCTACCTGTCCGATCTTTTACTGTTTGACTCACATAAATGTTCTGGTTCTTGACAGTAACAGTTTTTCTTGGTAGCTTCGCTTTCATTTCTCTATCTATGATATCTGTAAATGCACAAAATGCTTCATCTACCTTATTCTGCTCAGAATTTAAGGCAGTTAATTTGTCAATCACATTAATTAAAGAGTCCACACAATCACTCGAAGCCATGAAATCACCTGGCACTGCTCGCGTGTCGTACTTAGTGTAAACTGTCTCCATGTCCCTCTCAACCGTGGACACCTCCTGCTCTGTACGACAGTCTAACTCAACATTCCAAGAAAGAAGAGAGTGGTCCAGTTTGAGCACAGTACTAGAGCTACATGTGGAGACCCAGCCTGCTTTTTCAACTAAGACACTGGGACGTATTACAGTAAAATCAGTAAAACACTGTAAACGTTCATAAGGGCATATACAATAGTCAACAACTGAAGTTCCTCGTGAAGATATATATAAGTAAAATCATTTGTAACATTTTCTCTTCCATTCAAGGTACAGAAGTTTGCATTAATCAAAAAGTCTATAAAAAGACGTCCATGAGAGTTAATGGTTGTGTCAATTATCTCTCTAACTGGTAATGAGTCTACTCCTTCCACAAAGTCCAGCAGATTCCCTCAGCGACTGTTAAAGTCACCACACATGTAGGTTGTTCCTGATTCATAGTACTTATGTAATTGTAATAAAAGATTGTCATAGAAGTCCGAGGCATCAATATTTCTTGTTGAGTTTTCCGGCGGCAAGTAACACACACATGCCGATAGGGTACAAAAGGTGTCTTTTTTATTTACAAGTTGAATCCACATAATACCTTCGTAAGAAGAATCTAAAAATAATAATACATTAAAATAACACATCCTTAACTAAAAAACCCACACCCCCAGATCCACATTTAGCGTTTATATGTAGTGATGTTCTATTCTGTCCATACCAAGTATAACCATCAACTACAAGTTTACTATCTTTCACAAAATGAGTCTCAGCTATACCGATTACATCTAAATCAGCATACTGTAGACAGTCAGATCGTAACACATGCTTTTCTGATGAAGTGTCCGATGACCAGCCCGCTACGTTCCAGAACCCGCATTTTACTCAGTATCTACGGTAAGTGGTGTGTGCGTTGTGACCTGTGGGTTCATCGCGTCCTTGACCTCTGCTCTGACGTGCATCACTCTGATTGGTCGAACGAGAGCTATCACGTGATCGTTGTTTATAAACATTCCCACGTGGGGACCTGTCACTGTAAGTCTGTAAACATCGCCTGACTGAGAGTTCTGGTGTCGTCCAGTGTTGTGTCCGAGCCGCCGATGTTCACGGTGGTCATCCTGTAGACGTTGTATCCGCCCCCCAGACACTTTCAGCTGCCCATTTCCAACGGTATCCACCAACATTTTCATATTCGATTCGAACATTCTCTGTTGGAAAGATTTGTCCCCCATGACGTAAACATTGCTGTAATTTCTACTGTCCCGCAGTTGCTTCTTTTCAGCCAGTATCTGTCTCTTATCTTCAATGGAACGACATTTCGCGATGATGACTCCCGGGTATCTAGAGTGCCTGGATAACTTTCTCTCTGCCAAGTCGATATGGATGTCTCTCAGTTTCAACCCCTCCCTGATCAAACTGTTTACCTTCACACACATCTTCCGATCCAGTTTCTGGCACATTTCTGATAACAATATTGAGAAATGTATTGTCTGTTTTTACTGTCTCAGCGTATGTGCGACTCCGTTTTATATCTACCACTTCTTTCTCGAGATTGTCTATAACACGAAACTGATCATCACGGATTAGTGGAGTTAGCGTAACGTTGGTACCCTGAGCTCAGGGTACAGATTAGTTGGGTTAGCGTAACGTTGGTACCCTGAGCTCAGGGTACAGATTAGTGGGGTTAGCGTAACGTTGGTACCCTGAGCTCAGGGTACAGATTAGTGGAGTTAGCGAAACTTGGTACCCTGAGGCAGGATGAAAAAAGCTAGGAGACTGAACCAACCTATTCTCTGTGTCCCCTGCATGTTGAATACTGTGATCAAGGCATCGATATCGTTAATATTTGCATCAGCCTCCAGACTGTGCAGTTTGAGGGTCAACCCATACACGTTGGAGCAAATCTCAATTGGAGTCCCGTAATAAGAGCTTCGATTGTAGCTCTGAAAACATAAAAAAACGCAAAAAGTAGAGCAGCCCTGCAACTGAGATGATTGTAGTAGTAGTAGTAGTAGTAGTAGTAGTAGTAGTAGTAACAGTAGTAGTAGTAGTAGTAGTAGTGGTAGTAGTAGTAGTAGTAGTAATAATAGTAGTAGAAGAAACAAGTATGTTTATGTACAATATTAGAGATAAATGTCATTTAGATTGTGGACAATTGTAACAAAGTTATACTTGGGATACATCTTGAATTGTACAGATTCTTGTACTTTTTCGGGCTGAGGATTCGAACCCTGAGGGTGTTGGTTCAAATCCCGCATGGGACTCGGTCCAAAAAAGTACAAGAATCTGTAAAAAAAAGTACAAGAATCTGTACTATTCAAGATAGTGTGATCCCAAATATAACATTGTTATGTACAACAGAAAGGTTGAAGAAACATCAATTAAAGTACACAATTCAGACTGTCAAGAAGAAACAAAATACATCATTGATAAATCTACCCCTGCGTTCTGCATCAAATAATCATATAATCTTGAGAGGAGCTATGTTTGGGTTAAAACACGAAAACGAGGTTATGCTTGGGTTTTCATAACCTGAGGAAAGAAAGCTGAGCGGAAAGTAAGACCGAAAGCGAAGCTTGAGGTCTTACTTTCCGCGAAGTTTTCTTGTGACATGGGTAAAGTTGATATTTCACTCGTGGCTGCGCCACTCGTGAAATATCAACTTTACCCATGACACTCGATGAAATAAACCTGGTATTTGGAAAACAACATTAAGTATCCTCTATATATTGGAATTATTACTGCTCCATTTAGTTTAAATACATTGTCTTTCAATTGAAATCATTAATTTTCATTTTCCTTACATCACCCTATATTCCCCCTAAAAACGTGCTACTGCCCCTTTAATATCAATAATGAATGTTTGTTTGAATTTAAAATTGGAATTAAAGTTATCACCATGCTTTAGAATCGACTTTTTTTATATCTAAAACTGAAATTCAATCAATAGATTGTTTAGCATAGCCTTCACTACTATCTGGTCCGTTAGAGTAGTGGTTAGAGTGCTTGCTTACGGATCAGAGGGTTGAGGGTTCGAATCCCGCACTTCAGAAGCATGGAAACTTTGTAGATTTTGTTCAATATAGTTTGGTCTATGGGGTTAGGTTATTTTGGAATATAAAACCCTTTGACTTTGAAATATAAAAAGCTTCCAACCCCCGAGTAGGTCTTACATTAGACCGAAACTTCTGTCGCCGAATGCTGTATCCTCGCATAGCGAGCCGCATACTAATCCAGTGGGGTTGCAGGTAGAGCCTCTCGAACTAGTCTTACATATGAATATAATGCCCTGACTTCCCAATGTAAAACCTCCTTTGAGGTTATTACGAGAAAACAAGAGACCTCCAAAACAATAGACGAAATCCCCGATTGGTTTCTATAAACTGTTAGTCCAGTCTCTAATACAGTGAGGATGCAAGTTCTTTAATGGATTTAGCTTAGGTATAGAGGGACTCACGATCTAGTGGCAAATCTATGAACTCAAAAGGTGATATCTGAATATTATCACTGCTACCATCAACATTAATCAATAATAACGTGAATATTTCAACAGCCAGTTTATAGGGGTAAAACAGTACGGTTCGGTGCGTATTGCGGTAAAGAGCTCTCGGTTCGGTAATTTGCGGTCCGGTCCATCAATATTTCTAAACCATGCGTTAGCCATAAATATAACAGAGATCTAAGGTATGAACTGCACAAAAACGTTAATTGCGGAAGAAGTCTTCAAAAATACTCAAATATCAGACTAGAAAGATGACTTTTTAAATATGCCAATCTCACAAGGAAATATTGCTACCTCTAAATAAAGTTCCACATGTACCAACCCATCTTCCTACGCAGAGCCTAAAAGGCCAGTTTCCAAACTGTCATTTTATGCCTTGCTGCAGAGACTTTACTTTTCTGTGCTGCTATAGTGCCCCTACAGAGTAGAGAGCAAGCACAGAAAACTCAAGGCTATGCAGCAAGGCATAAAATGACAGTTTGGAAACTGGCCTTTTAGGCTCTGCGTAGGAAGATGGTACCAACCTTGGTTGGGGTTGTTCCATCGACGGGGTCGAGAGAATCAAAGTACTGGAGCTCCAGCTTGTTGGTGCTGAAGGTGAGAGTCTGGATCTTGACACAGATCTTGTCCTCCAGGGCCCCGGCTCGGAACAACAGTTTACAATCCGTGAAGGCACTGGAGGCGCCGGACGACGGGCGTTTGGGCGCAATGTCAACCACATGGTCTCTACCCACCGTGTACGTCTCGTCACATTGTGTGTAGTCGGAGAAAAAAACTGGAAAAGTAATGAGGTTATATGATACAAAAATGACAAAATGATGTTAACAAGAAGAACTGTTCAGAGAAACTGTTTAGTCTGAGATATAAACTAAGAAGTAACAAGACAGAATGGCCAGAATAGCAATTACATTGGCGGTTTTTTTTCAGGGAAGGCTTAAAAAATTGTGCCTGAAAGAGTATTTTCAAAAACCTTTGATTTCTTAAGTCAACATTTACACAAGATGAAAATGATTTTCATTAAAATATTTATCCCTATTTATGAAACTGTATCGTGTAATGTATGGTAGTATCCTGACATCCATACTTTATGCTTTTCTGTCCTTTCAGTCTTTTGAACAGCGAACAACTTGAGTCATTAAATGTTATTTCAGCGCTAAAAAGTTGGAAATATCAAGAAGACAAGGAGCTTTATGGATGATCATCTTAATTTTTGTAGAAATAAGCTACATTTTGGGTTTTAAGCACATGGCATACTCTCTTTTCCCCCATGTGCTTGAAAAGGTGTTTAAGGATCGCTAGTTTTGACAATAAAGAAGTTGAGTCTGTGAGTGAGTGAGTTTGGGTTTGATATGTTGTCAGCTATATGTAAGTGGGTGTTGCCATCCAACAAAGAGTAGTCACATCAGAGGAAAGAACATGGACAGGATGAAGGGAACAAACGAAAGAAAGGCATAGTGTTAAGAATTTCACCATCCTTAAAACTCTTTGTACTTTTCTTTAAACCAGTCTAAGCAAACTTAGCCTCAATATTAGCCGTTTCACTCCCATACTGAGTCTAGAAAGGCCTAATCGAGGGTCTTGTCAGCTTAACTTTCTGCGACCTATGACCCTCTAATGTTATACGTGCGAAGACAGACTATTATTGCTTGGTAAGATGAGTTCTGATTGGTCAATTCAATACGTGGGCTGACGCGACCCTCTACTAGGCCTTTCTAGATTCAGTATAGGAGTGAAACGGATGATATTGAGGCTAGATTTACTTAGACTGTCATTAAACATATTTGCTTAGAAGCAAAAATGGACTTCTTTTGATAAACTGATGAGAAATAATGCCTACCATATTCTTTTGCACTGTTGACTGAATGAACTAGTAGCATGAGAACAGCGACTGACAGAACGCTTCCAAAGAGTCCCATTGTCTGTGATGTTTGGTTAACTATCTGAAACGAAAACAAAATTAAAGTAGTTATTACACAGACGTGGGAAAGTGTAGGCTACATGATTCATTGTTGACAAACTTTATATGGTGAACAGAAACAGAAACCTATTATTAACAGAACCTCTCTTGTTTCAATGTAATATCACTATATATAGCCCAGCTCTTGACGGAATTAAGTTTCTGATTTCCTGTCATATCTTGTCACTTGTTGATAGATTAAGTGATATCGCAAAGAAAAATTAAAAATATATAATATATATAAATAAAATATGTATATTATGTATGACATTGTAAAAGGTGTATGACTTTTCTGTTTTCTTAAACTTCCTGAAAGATCTGCCCGGGAAAAAAGGAAAAGTTCTACTTGATGAGGTGTTGTGTTGGGGTGAGGTGGGTTAGACAGGGTTAGCTGGGGTGAGTAAGAGTGAGGTGGTTTGTTCGGGTGAGGGGGTGAGGTGGGTTACGTGGGTTAAGGTCGGGTTAGATGGGGTAGTGCTAGGTGGGTAGAGTTTGGGTAAGACAGGATGAGTTTTGAAAGGTGGGTTTAGATGGAGTGAGGCGACGCGGGGGAGGGGTAGGTGAGTTTAGATGGAGTGAGGCGAGGCGGGGTAGGGTAAGGTTGGTAGATTTGTGGTAAGACAGTATGAGGTTGGTAAGGTGGCTTTAGATGGAGTGAGACGAGGCGGGTAAGGGTTTAGATGAGTAGAGTTGGGGTAAGACAGGATGAGGTAGGTAAGGTTGGTTTAGATGGAGTGAGACGAGGCGGGGTAGGGTTTAGATGAGTAGAGTTGGGGTAAGACAGGATGAGGTAGGTAAGGTGGGTTTAGATGGAGTGAGACGAGGCGGGGTAGGGTTTAGATGAGTAGAGTTGGGGTAAGACAGGATGAGGTAGGTAAGGTGGCTTAAGATGGAGTGAGACGAGGCGGGGTAGGGTTTAGATGAGTAGAGTTGGGGTAAGACAGGATGAGGTAGGTAAGGTGGCTTTAGATGGAGTGAGGCGAGGCGGGGTAAGTTTTTTGGATTAGATGGGGTGAGACGAGGCGGGGTAGGGTTAGATGAGTAGAGTTGGGGTAAGACAGGATGAGGTAGGTAAGGTGGGTTTAGATGGAGTGAGACGAGGCGGGGTAGGGTTTAGATGAGTAGAGTTGGGGTAAGACAGGATGAGGTAGGTAAGGTGGGTTTAGATGGAGTGAGACGAGGCGGGGTAGGGTTTAGATGAGTAGAGTTGGGGTAAGACAGGATGAGGTAGGTAAGGTGGCTTTAGATGGAGTGAGGCGAGGCGGGGTAAGTTTTTTAGATTAGATGGGGTGAGACGAGACGGGGTAGGGTTAGATGAGTAGAGTTGGGGTAAGACAGGATGAGGTAGGTAAGGTGGGTTTAGATGGAGTGAGACGAGGCGGGGTAGGGTTTAGATGAGTAGAGTTGGGGTAAGACAGGATGAGGTAGGTAAGGTGGGTTTAGATGGAGTGAGGCTAGGCGGGGTAGGGTTAGGTTGATGGAGTTGGGGTAAGACAGTATGAGGTTGGTAAGGTGGCTTTAGATGGAGTGAGGCGAGGTGGGGTAGGGTTTAGATGAGTAGAGTTGGGGTAAGACAGGATGAGGTAGGTAAGGTGGCTTTAGATGGAGTGAGACGAGGCGGGGTAGGGTTTAGATGAGTAGAGTTGGGGTAAGACAGGATGAGGTAGGTAAGGTGGGTTTAGATGGAGTGAGACGAGGCGGGGTAGGGTTTAGATGAGTAGAGTTGGGGTAAGACAGGATGAGGTAGGTAAGGTGGGTTTAGATGGAGTGAGACGAGGCGGGGTAGGGTTTAGATGAGTAGAGTTGGGGTAAGACAGGATGAGGTAGGTAAGGTGGGTTTAGATGGAGTGAGGCTAGGCGGGGTAGGGTTAGGTTGATGGAGTTGGGGTAAGACAGTATGAGGTTGGTAAGGTGGCTTTAGATGGAGTGAGGCGAGGTGGGGTAGGGTTTAGATGAGTAGAGTTGGGGTAAGACAGGATGAGGTAGGTAAGGTGGCTTTAGATGGAGTGAGGCGAGGCGGGGTAAGTTTTTTGGATTAGATGGGGTGAGACGAGGCGGGGAAGGGTTAGGTGGGTAGAGTTGGGGAAAGACAGGATGAGGTAGGTAAGGTGGGTTTAGATGGGGTGAGGCGAGGCGGGTAAGGGTTAGGTTGGTTTAGATGGAGTGAGACGAGGCGGGGTAGGGTTAGGTGGGTAGAGTTGGGGAAAGACAGGATGAGGTAGGTAAGGTGGGTTTAGATTGGGTGAGGCGAGGCGGGTAAGGGTTAGGTTGGTTTAGATGGAGTGAGACGAGGCGGGGTAGGGTTAGGTGGGTAGAGTTGGGGAAAGACAGGATGAGGTAGGTAAGGTGGGTTTAGATGGGGTGAGGCGAGGCGGGTAAGGGTTAGGTTGGTTTAGATGGAGTGAGACGAGGCGGGGTAGGGTTAGGTGGGTAGAGTTGGGGAAAGACAGGATGAGGTAGGTAAGGTGGGTTAAGATGGGGTGAGGCGAGGCGGGTAAGGGTTAGGTTGGTAGAGTTGGGGAAAGACAGGATGAGGTTGGTAAGGTTGGTTTAGATGGGGTGAGACGAGGCGGGGAAGGGTTAGGTGGGTAGAGTTGGGGTAAGACAGGATGAGGTAGGTAAGGTGAGTTTAGATGGGGTGAGGCGAGGCGGGTAAGGGTTAGGTTGGTTTAGATGGAGTGAGACGAGGCGGGGTAGGGTTAGGTGGGTAGAGTTGGGGTAAGACAGGATGAGGTAGGTAAGGTGGCTTTAGATGGAGTGAGGCGAGGTGGGGTAAGTTTTTTGGATTAGATGGGGTGAGACGAGGCAGAGAAGGTTTAGGTGGGTAGAGTTGGGGTAAGACAGGATGAGGTAGGTAAGGTGGCTTTAGATGGAGTGAGGCGAGGCGGGGTAGGGTTAGGTGGGTTTAGATGAGTGAGGCGAGGCGGGGTAGGGGTAGGTGGGTAGAGTTGGGGTAAGACAGTATGAGGTTGGTAAGGTGGGTTTAGATGGAGTGAAGCGAGGCGGGGTAGGGTTAGGTGGGTAGAGTTGTGGTAAGACAGGATGAGGTAGGTAAGGTGGGTTTAGATTGAGTGAAGCGAGGCGGGTAGGGTTTTATGGATTAGATGGAGTGAAGCGAGGCGGGGTAGGGTTTTATGGATTAGATGGAGTGAAGCGAGGCGGGGTAGGGTTTTATGGATTAAATGGGGTGAGACGAGGCGGGGTAGGGTTAGGTGGGTTTAGATGAGTGAAGCGAGGCGGGGTAGGGGTAGGTGGGTAGAGTTTGGGTAAGACAGGATGAGGTATGTAAGGTGGGTTTAGATGGAGTGAGGCGAGGCGGGGTAGGGTTAGATGGGTTTAGATGGAGTGAGGCGAGGCGGGGTAGGGGTAGGTGGGTAGAGTTGGGTTAAGACAGGGTAAGTTGGGTGAGTTGGGTTAGGTGGCCAGGGTAATTTCAAATTTAGCCTTATTACTCGTCAGTAACTCACAATTTGCATAACAAAACGTTTGAGTCTCCGGGAAGACACAAAGAACTAAGGTAAGTAACTCTATATGTTATTGACGTAACTAATACGAGTTGTTTCACATTCTTATATTATTGATACATCATTTTTTTTATTTTATAGCATAAGACGAGACGGTTTTTAAGACTTTTTGTATGCTTTTAGGACCTTTTCAAGACAAATTTAAAATTCAAGACTTTTTCAAGAAATAAAGTTTGGGCAAACCCTGTGGGGTCAGGTGGGTCTAGTTGGGTTGAGATGGGGTGAGATGGGATGAGGTGGCTTGAGATGGGGTGAGATTGGTCTGGTTGGGGTGAGGTTGGTTGAGATGGGGTGAGGAGGGTTGAGATGGGTTGAGGTGGGTTGAGATGGGTTGAGATGGGGTAAGATGGGTTGAGGTTGGTTGAAATGGGGTGAGGTGGGTTGAGATGGGTTGAGATGGGGTGATGTGAAATGTCGGGGTGAAATGGGTTATCAACGAAAGGCAATGACTCATTTGAATTAATGTTTAGGTATTAACCGAAAACCAATAATTCATTTCAATTAATGTTTAGGTGTTCAACAAAAAGCAATGACTCATTTGAATTAATGTTGAGGTATTCAGCGAAAGGCAATAACACATTTTAATTAATGTTTAGGTATTGAACAAAAAGCAATGACTCATTTGAATTAATGTTGAGGTATTCAGCGAAAGGCAATAACACATTTTAATTAATGTTTAGGTATTGAACAAAAAGCAATGACTCATTTGAATTAATGTTGAGGTATTCAGCGAAAGGCAATAATTTATTTCCTTAAATGTTTAGGTTTTAAACAAAAGGCAATGTTTCATTTCAATGTTAATGTTTAGGTTTTCGGCGAAAGGCAATGACTCATTTCAATACATGTTTAGAGATTCAGGACTCAGAGTAGCTCAGAATAAAATCACAGCCTAGGAACACTCTGACAAGACTGACTCCGGACACAAGGTAGCTGAGAGTAAAATCACAGTCCTGGAAGACTTTCACATGACTGACTCAGGACACAGAGTAGCTCAAAATAAAATCACAGTCCTTGAAAACTCTGATCAGACTGAATACGAAGCTTGTCTTATATGCAGTACGATTGAATTCAATTAATACAACTGTTTGTATAATATATATGTCCTAAAAATCGATACCCGATGGGCATTTGGCTTGGCATGGTGTCCGGCGTCTGTTCATCCATCCGTCAGTCAGTCCATCCGTTATTTTTTTTCTATTTTGGACATGATCTTTAGAAAAAAAAGAAGCGTAGAAGACTGAAATCTGCTGTAAAAATTCCTTGACTTATGAGAATTATAACTTATAGCTTTGATGACCCTGAGTCCCCTGAAAAGGGTTACAAGGACCATACCATTAAAACCTATTTTCGTCTTTTTCTTAAGAAACATAAGGCCCAGAAAGCTGAAACCTTTTAGAAACACTCTCTATGCAATGGTGATTAATTTATCGATTTGAGGACTCTGTGGCCTGTAATAGGCATCAGTGGACCTTTGGAACTTAAACCCTACGTTATCAACGTCAGATTTGTAAGCCATCTAAGTCTTACCCAATTAAGGGTCACTCCATTTAACATTTTTACATTTCCCTGATTGTTTGAGGGAATGCATGAATTGATTGCCAGAATCAGGAATCACGTCACCTACATACTAAACTTTAAAGTTTGTGATCTTGTGACCCCTACTTAAACTTTTTTGTCATCTTCTCATCTTCCTCCAAAAGCACAAAGTATACAATGATAAAATGTTGTCTGAAGACTCATAAGATAATTGGTAATTAACGAAACTGCACATTTGGTAACCCTTTGGCCCCAACTATTTGGAGAACAGCATTTGCCGCACCCTAAAGCAACGTTTAATATAAAGCCTGATAAGCTGCAGAGCCAATAGTTCTATTTTGATATTTTTAATTTCTTCTAGATAAGTTAATAGGCATGGAACCAACACACATTTCAACCATTTTTATAGTATCGTTTTATAAAGATCAAAGGCACTGCTCCCTATTATTCCGTTATAATTTTTGATTGACGTCATGAAGTAACGGTCAATATAAAACTATACTATGACGTCACTTGAAAGGGCCCTGGTCTTGGAACTAGTATAGTGTAGGTAAATAATATAATGCACTTACAAATACTTAAATATAATTCACTTATAAAAATCACAGGCACATAGATTTGAAATTTCGCACCTGGCAACAGATAATCCAAATAAAATGTAGAAAAAAATTTCACATACGGGCAATTGGTGCTTTTAAAAGTTCAGTTGATCATTCTAAATGACGGACAAACTAAATCCGTATTACATTAGTACATCATTTTTACAATAGGATACAAAAAGGAGAAGGACAAAGTTTGTGCCTAGCCATCATTGCAAACATTCACATTAAAAATGTAAAACAACACTGACAAGCCAACACAGGCATATCGCTATATATCTACGCTAACCAGTTACCGATTCTTTCAACAAAAATGGGGATTTTCTAAAGAAGTATTTTGGGTTTAAAAATTCAATCTTCCCTGGCTTAGAGTAATATTTCAAAAATATTGTAACATTACAGTCGATACGTTTTGAATAGGTATTGTATGTATATATTCTTGTACTGAATCGAGTTTATTTTTAAATAATGAATTTTTGTTAAATGTTAGAAACTGAAAATATGAACAGCTCCCGTAACTGAATAGAATAGACGCGGTTGTAAACACTTGGCTACACACAAACAATAAATTTCTGCTAAAGCTAGCGTCAAGTTGCAACCGAGTAAGACTTGTTAAGTGTTAGGTCTAGTGGTTTCACACCTGTGTTGCGTCTTACAAGTTCAGAACGACCTACTAAATGCAGTTGACTCACAAGGTGCGGCGATACTGGTTTTATTAGACCAATCAGCTGCTTTTGATACAATCGATCATTCAATTTTGCTTTCAATACTGGAATCAAGGGTTGGAATCAGCAGTGTAGCTCTATCATGGTTTAAATCTTTTCTCTCTGACCGCTATCAGTCAGTGATCATCGGTGGGTGCAGATCAGTAAAGCATAAACTTAACTATGGAGTGCCTCAAGGCTCTGTTCTGGGGCCTGTGTTGTTTACTGTTTATACACTACCAGTTGGAGACATCGCAAGGAAGCATAATCTATCTTTTCATCTTAACGCAGACGACACGCAGTTGTATCTCGGTTTCAGACCTCTGAACACATCATCTGCTAAGTCAACATTTGCATTAGTGAGAGATGCTATCGCCGACATCAGACACTGGATGTCTACCAACTATTTAAAGTTGAACAGTGACAAAACGGAACTTTTGATTATAAGACCAAAGTCTTTATCGGAAAAATTAGATTTGCCAACATTAAAGATCGAAGGCAGCACTATATCACCAAGTGTTCAAGCTCGAAACCTCGGAGTTGTCTTTGACTCAAGCCTGAGCATGGATAAGCATGCAGACGCCGTCTGTAAATCCGCCTTTTTTCCATTTGAGGAACATCAGCCAAATCAGGAAGTTTATTGATCGACCAGCTGTCCAGTCTCCTGTCCAAGCACTGGTGATCTCGCGGCTGGACTATTGTAACTCTCTAATGCTTGGGGTCCCGCAGCAAACTCTCAACAAACTCACGAGAGTTCAGAACGCTGCAGCACGTCTCATCACTGGTGCAAGCAGATACGATCACATCACACCCGCATTACGAGAGTTACACTGGCTTCCAGTCAGACAGAGAATTGTCTTCAATGTCCTGGTTTTTGTGTACAAGGCCCTTCACAACCAAGCACCAGAATACCTGACTGAGCTAGTGTCATGGTATCAGCCACCACTGGCTCTCAGGTCAGCCTCTGCAAAACAACTAGCCGTGCCCTCCACAAGGACGACTAGTTACGGTGATAGAGCCTTTGCGAAAGCGGGTCCTGTGCTCTGGAACCAGTTACCTGAACATTTGAAATATTTGACTGACATCACTCCATTCAAAAAAGAACTGAAGACTGTTCTTTTCAACAGAGCATTCGACCAAGCGCCTTAGAGCAAACCTTTGGATTTAGGCGCTATATAAATTCTAACATTATTATTATTATTACAAGATGGGCACATCAGACATTTGACTGTACAGACTAAGGTTACATAAAGAGGAGGGGATGTCATGTGTAAAGACATACTTATGACCGCATATAGTTTATCTCTGATTACCCAAACAGTCAGCGTTACTCTTATTTAAATTCGGCATGCAATCCAGGTTGATTGATAAAAGGAGAATGTCAGAGATTGTGTTTGACATGATCATAAATGTGTCAAAACAATGGTTCCAAATGCATCATTATATATTAAAGGGGCAGTAGCACATTTTTGGGGGAATATAAGGTGATGTCAGGAAAATGTAAAGCAATGGGTCCAATTGAAAGCCATGGTAACTACATGAAGCAGTAATAGTTCAAATATGAAACGTAAAGTTCAGCCATGCGATTCCTTTTTCTTACACAAAATGAATTAAAGGTGTTCACACGAAATGGCCGCTAATGGATTGTATGTGAATCTTTATAATATATCATCTGACTATGGATGATTGATTATTGTTATGAGATGGTTGACACTATCAAAATAATACATTTAGCATTAACATACAATTATCAGTGAAAATTTAAAAATACTTAAATGTGCTACTGCCCCTTTAAAAAAATGAACAAAAATCTGTTCGCAAGTGTTATGAGGTCAGTCATGTATTATTATTAGAAACATTTATATAGCGCTAGAATCCAGCGGAAGCTGCTCAAAAGCGCATCAGTTCCAGGGAAAACACCACAAGCAACTGTTACAGATTGAATGCTTCTCTGTATAGGTGTGTTTTAAGCTGAGCTTTGAAAGTTGAGAGCTGTTCTTCTGATCTAAGGTAATCAGGTAGTCTGTTCCAGAGAACTGGGCCTGCTTTTGCGAAACATCTATCTCCGAACATCTTTGTCCTGGTCCGTGGCACCACAAGTAAATTCTGTTCAGCTGATCTTAATTGACGGACTGGTTGATAGGTTTCGATCATGCTTGACAAGTATGGTGGAGCAAGACCCTTCAGACTTTTGAAAACCAGAACCAGGATCTTGTATTGGATCCTGTAGATGACAGGGAGCCAGTGAAGGTCTCGAAGCACTGGTCTGATATGGTCCCACTTCGCTGTTCTAGTGATGACTCTTGCTGCCGTATTTTGGACTTTTTGTAGTTTACCAATTAGTTGTTCTGGAACGCCATATAGGAGCGAGTTACAGTAGTCTATCCTGGATGTAACATAGGCTTGGACTAGCGCTCGTGTTGTATCCGTATCAAGGTACCTCCTAATCAGACCAATGTTTCTTATGTGGTAGTATGCCTTCTTGCAGACAGAGTTGATATGAGTCTCCAGACTGAGGGATGAGTCAAATATAACACCCAGATTCCTGGCATGTGAACTTCTGGGTATCGTGTGCTCGCCAATTTGGAACCGTGGCAGATGAATCCTTGTCATAGTGTGCTTAGGACAGATGACTAACAACTCTGTTTTGTCATCGTTCAATTTAAGGAAATTTGATGTCATCCATTTCTTGATGTCCTCTACACAGTGTTCAATTCGACGGTAAGAGAATGTTGCTGTAAGTGGTTTGAAAGCTAGATAGATCTGACTGTCATCAGCGTAGAAATGAAAGTCAAGGTTGTGTGCTCTGGCAATGTCACCAACTGGTAGCGTGTATATGGTGAACAGGATCGGTCCAAGGACTGACCCCTGTGGAACACCATACAGTAGATCTTTCTTCTGTGAATTCACACAACCAATACTAACAACCTGTGATCTGTCTGATAGGTATGATCTGATCCATTTTAAGGCTGAACCCTTGATGTATAGATTTGCATGTTTTTATATTTGATAGTGTATTATGATAAACTTAAACATACGTATATCTGTTTCTTATGTAATTGAGATACTCCGTTCTATCAGTGTAGTAAGCCCTCTTTCTGGCTACAGTGGCGATAACCTTTATCGTCACTCTACTAAGTGGTGATAAACTTTATCACCACTCGAATGACGTCAAAATCAAGAGCTTGACGCCATGTACCAATGGTCTGACGGCATGAATTCTCATATGACGTCACGCTGTTACTGCGGTGACGGGCTCTTCCAAGCGGCCACTCAACATGACATTGGCTTTTTTTGACGGAATTAGACATCCTGTCTCCGGGTACGAACGTTACGCGAACTCCACTAATCTATTACAGATTAGTGGAGTTAGCGTAACGTTCGTACCCGGAGACAGGATGGGAATTAGAAGGATTTCATTATATAGAAAATAAAATATCTGTCAAAATCTTGACAAATACTCGTACCATGAGGTAGGAAAGTTGAATATTTCGTGACGCGGTAAAACCTATATTTGCACTCGTGGTTGCGCCACTCATGAGAATACTGGCTCTACCCCGTCACTCGATGAGAGAAAAGTAATATCACAATTAAAAGAAAATATATCCTCTATCATCATTCAGTCGAAGCTGAGAGATCAACGATTGGAACTGCGCATAACTGTGACAGAACAGAACAGAATTTTATTCTCATGAATCATATACAATGATATAGAGAACATACATATAATCAAAGATAATTTACATAATATGATATTAAGTTTAGAAAAAACTTAGTACAGCTTTAACGAAGTGTACTAATTTGAATATAAGCGGGGTATAATCCGACTTCATAAGTGATACAAATTTGTCAATATATGGATGATAGTGAAAGTAGGGTGGAGGTAGTTCCTTACGTTTATCATTAAGATATGGACATGATAAAATGACATGATATTCGTCGCAAACAACAGGGAATTTACACAATGTACATATTCTGTTTTCTCTGTTAACATTAAACCATCTCCCTGTTTCTATAGGTAATCTGTGATTTGATATTCTTAATTTTGTCATCCATGTTCGTAATTTTGATGGGAGATCTAAAAGATATGGTTCTAAAATGAGGGAAGTTTTATATAAATGGTAATACCTTCCTTTAGACTAATTTTGAGCATCGGCGTACCATGATTGTTTGAACTGGTCTATTAGTGAAATTTTGACATGATTTTTTAACCAGTGGATGCTGGGGAAATTTTGGGAATGCCAAATATAAGAAAGTCCGACGTTTTGAAGAATATTTTTAACAATTTCCAATTGGTCGAAAACCGCATCCTGCTGAGATGATCGAATTTTCATTACATTATAAAGTATGTGGGGGAATTTACCAGTTTCCGTTACAACTTTACACCAAAAGCTGATAATGTTTACTTTTATATGAACATCGATAGGATACCTGCCCAATTCGCCGTAAACCATGACATTGGAGTTGATTGTTTGACTTTAAGAATAAATTTACAAAATTTCAAATGCGTTCTTTCCAAGATGATAGTATTTTCATATCCCCACACTTCCGAACCTGGAAATTTCGAATGATTTTGAACATTGAGAACATGGCCATTGATGCCTGGTCCGAAAGTCTCTTGATAGCCTTTGTGAATTTACCATTAGCATTAAATAATACTCCCAAGTAGAGATATTCACGTACAACCTCAATTTCATCCTTACAGATGGTAAATTTAAATTTATTCTTAACGTACCCTTTTGAAAATATTACGATCTTAGTTTTACTAATATTTACTTTAAGTTTCCATTAAACACAATATTCTGAAAATCTATCCAAAGATAACTGTAGATCTTGAGCATTTTCTGCTAACAGAACAGTATCATCTGCATACAGTAAAACTAACATCCAAAATGTTCATTAATCATGTTGACTGGGGTTATTGTTGACATTTTTGAGAAAATCACACCTGTGCCTGAATTATGTGGTGAATGGATTGCTTATTTAGACTCTTAAGAAGTAGGGTTTGGGTGATTCTTTAAAAGGAGAGCCATGACTCTGTAGCTCACCAGGCTTCTTATTAAATTACAATCTTAACTAGTCAAGGATTCTGTAGTTTCAGCTTTCTAGGTTTTATGCTTATCACGTGTCAAAGAGTCTGTACACAAAGTGCAAGCGTTCTGGCCTTTATGCTTCTGGAGAAGAAGATGACAATAGGTTTCAAGGGCGTGGCTTCTTTGATCCATATCAACCCTAGGGCCCCCAAAGTTTGTACACACTTTTTTAGATTTAAAGAGCTAATGCTCCTGGAATAGAAGTCGAAAATGCACAAAGTTTATGAACACATGGACATATGGACCGACGGACGCATGACACATTGCCATGTCATAAGCCTCACAGGCTTGATGAGCTGAAAATGATAGAAGGTAGTAACATGGTACAAAGTGTTATTGAGCATATCGACAGGATGCCACTGAAACTATTTACATGCTAATTTTGCAGTTTCCACTGCAAACCAAACAAGTTACCAACTCCTCTGGTAAAATAGCACAGCGATTGAAAACTGAAAAGGATTCGTTTGGAATATACGTTTTTTTAAAGCCATAACTTTTATTAAAACACCATTCTAAAATACTGATTGCCGCCTGAATGATTTCAACTACTTAAAGAATATCTATAAAAATAAGATTTTCTTTTTTAATAAGCTGGTGGTTTAAATGCTCTTAAACATAGCTTCAACGTTATCAACGGTTTCTATTCGTTCTCCGTTCGTTGACCCTCTGACTAATAACACCTTTCGTCGGGCTGCATCTCTTTTAATATACTACAGTGAATTCCAAATGAAACTTTGCAATTTTAAAACTGAAATTTCGGAAACGATCTCACATTTACATTTTCATTTAAGTTGACAATGACATAGCTTAAACCCACACTTTCAAGTTTAAAATTTTAAATTGAGCAATGTTCATGCATTTTTGCAGAAATGGCAAAAATGTCATAATCACGTGACGTTTCCGCTGGAATATAGCCCCTTGACAAAAACGTCTATAACTGTCCATAATGAATGTTTGTCACTCCAATAGTGAAAAGAACACCTTAAAATCAGTAAACGGTATAGCAAAAATATCGCAAATCCCTCTGAAAATTGACAAAATTTATATAAAACAGTCCTTTTGACAAGAATCGGTAGTGTTTCTTCATTTCTAATGATAACTTGATCCGGCTATACAGAGAGAATGCCAGGATTGCTGACAACCCTAAAACACAAAAAAACAGTTGTTTTTTTTCTGCATGAAAGCCGATATCTGTGACGTTAGACCACCGTCAACGTTGTATTTCAGTGACGTCAGAGATAGCAAACATCAGAGGTCGGCATCTTGTTATGTTCCCATGCGCATTATGAACTTGGACAGATCTAATCAGAGCTCATCGACTACTAAGTTGATAGCTATTGGTTACTAAACATTGACACATGGCAATTTCATTCAAAGTCATAACGTCAGAATTGGCATGCAATAACAAGATTTAATTGCGATTGTTGAGCTCTTATGGTTGGTAGCCATTTGTACGACTCAAAGATGTGTCAATATGACAAGTAAGACTTGTGTCTACACATTCCCATTAATGGAAAAGCTTCGTGTAAGTTAAAATGTGAAGTTGAACCTGCTGAGAGAAGACGTAATTTAACGTTTGATCTTTTTTGTTACTCGTGGCAGATTTGGAAGTTATAACACTCGGGCTGCTCAAAGCTGATACTAAATTAGCTTATTTTAGTACTTTAGCGAAATTATTGCGAAAACATCATTTCAACAAACGTCTGAACAACCAAAATTTTGACCCCTGCCCACTTCAGATCAAATAAGTGCAAAACTGGGTTTCCCACCTTTAATTTAGATTCGATGGTTGTTAAAACAAATGATTGATTAATAAGAGGTAATTTGTTTTGAATTTCTATCGTTTTTCAATTTTTAATCAGAATCTTTACAAAATGGTGCAACGTTTCTTTTTGAAGTCAGTGTACTCAAAACAATCTAAGGAACACTTGTATAGTGTCCCATATACACCGAATACCTCAACTCATGGTGAAAACTTTTTTTTTGGTGTTAAATGAACACTATTTTACTGACATGTTGGAATCAAATTCTGCGTTTGACGCAGTTTCTGTTTTGCGCGTTGATGTCAGAAACAAGGCAGGGGTAAAAAATGAAAGTCACAACATGTCAGATGGCTCAGATTCAAATTAGTGTGGTCTTGTCTTGGGAGACTTTATCGCTTTGAAAGGGATATCTCTGGTAGAGAAGGAGTTGATGAAAACATTTTCATGAACAAATGTGATTCAAAATTCAAAATTTCGAAAATTAATCAAAATTTCCAAAACTTCTTTGAAGTTTAAAAGGCTGTCACCTAACGCCAGGTTTGCATGTGGGTATGAATAAAACTTCAAACAAAACCCTTCTCTTTGAGCTGCTGATATTTAACGTTGGTGCAAGTGATATTACAACTTTAGTGTTCCTTAACTTCTTTTGAGTAGTATACTTGAAACCTTGAAGAAATGAAGCATGTTTCCTGGGTGTGATGAATAAGTACATCCCTAAGCTGCAAACTATACCACAGTAGCCCGTCTTTCCACTACAAGTTCTACTTCATCACATATAGTTTCCTTTTAACTTCACTGGATTACAGCTTGGGCATTTAGCAAATATGTCGTCATAGCTTAAGATTTCCAAAGCCACGTGGGAAATATACAAACGACAGCGGTTGTTTAGATCACACAATTAATGATTAAACATGACTTTTCGTTGTGATTTTCAAGAACATTTAATTTTAGAAGTATATCACATCCATTTCTATCCTTTTCTGACATTATCCGTATATCTCGTACTAAGATCGCTTATAAAGAATATATCATTTGAGATCATTCATTCCGATTAGTCGAGAGCTGATCACGTGACAGTCGTCAGAAAGCGCTATTGACTTGACCCGAGTCCGTTTTCAAGGGATATTGACTTGAGTCTACAAATACGTCAAACTGTTTTTCATGACGTCATTGGCCGTCCTCACTAACAGTCGCCCTGAAATGCCATTCATGACTGTAACACTGTGTATAACCGTACACCGGAACTAGCGAGGTGTACGGCGGGGAAGTGTTGCTAGCGAGGAGCCGAAATCGAAAATTAGGTAATATTTTACTTCATAACTTTCAAATAATCAAGATCATGTGGTAATTTTAGCACACATACTTAATAAAATGTATGTGCTTGTCGTTCTGTATCCAAGGGACAGTAACAATGACAGTTGCGAGTAATGCTGTTGTAAGTAACATATTTGCTATCTCTGACTATGAACAGGATATGACATTAAATAGTTATGTCTCGGAAAGCTATTGACATGATAATAACATAGAAAAAGTTGATGAAACGGTGATGATGGCTTTTTAAGTGATCCTGTTTGCGATCACGCTCCTCGCTAGCAACATTTCTCCGCCGTACACCTCGCTAGTTCCGGTGTACGGTTATACACAGTGTGTAAGCGTTTCTTCTCATTTCATTTTACAACCGACACAATACCTATTACCATACCTACGAACATTCACTGGTTTCTGTTGATGGCTAGATAAAAAAAGTAGATTTAGCCCAAGAGCAGGCCTCAGGTCAGTCTGCGAGTATGTTTCAATAAACGGAAGACAAATCAAAAGCAAGAATGAGTAATACTGAATGCTTCATCTGTATTCTTATGTATGTATTCTTTTCTCATTTTATCTTCAGAAAGCGAGACACCAAAAATGACAATTATAATAAACGACTGTTTACCTTGAACGATAATCCTTCTGTACTGACTCTGCATATGATCCGATTCGGACATGCGCATTTCAGCACAAATTTATCACACGTTTAATCAAATTGAAGTATGAAGTAGTTACAGCATCGCTCAACTAGCTGCTTATTGCATCAAAACTTTGATGTTAGCTTTGTAATGGAGGTAAAACTTGTTTGACGACTCTCAGTCACGTGCTCATGAATGTTTAAAATATGTGTACAATCTGATGTATAATGGGCCTGTGGCCCTAGCTTTTACTAAAATAACTCTCTCTCTATAAAAAAAGGTCACGTGATCAAATTCACATCACTATAGCAAAATTCAACTAATGGGTTAGATTGTTCATTTCAAACAAAGTGTTACCATGCAAAATATTCAGTTTATAAACACGGTGTTACTCAATTGGCGCCTAGGTTATAAATGTTATGGTCTACATACCGCCCTGTATATTTGACTAAAGAATGTGTAGAAACGTCCAACGGTAGAGTTTTTATATCCTTATAGAAACAAACCTTATGAAGATTCAAGTAATATTTGACTTTTATTTCTATCCAATCTGCACGCCGCTAATGGCTGTAATATTGCCCAAGCGGCGTAGAACAATAACTCACTCACTCACTCTATCCAATCTGATAGCGCGAGGGGAAGTGCAGGGCAGTTGTGACCTTTCTCGGGTAAAAGGACAAACATGGCGGGCGGTCGGCCCAAGGAGTTACGACGATATTACAAACTGCTGATGAGAATGATATAGTAGTCTGTGTACGTGGATTTTGTGACGGAATCGTATCAGCAAGTTATTTTTCGGAGTTTCCGTACGGACCAGCAAATGGTTCATATCTGAAATACGCAACCGATTTTTGATGTTTATGGCTTGCCTTTGAAGCTATATATGACACGGTAGAAAATTGTAAAGATTTCATTGTGACATATATCTTAAACAGACATCGGGTGCTGCTTTCGTCACACTCCTGTTGTTTTCAACATTACACGTCCCAGTGATATGAACTACATCTTCAACTGGGTAATATCCGTGGCTTTCTAGAAATGTAGAATTTTAGAATAAATAAACATTTGCGAGGAATTACTGATGGTATGCCCCAACTTAATTCTACAGTGATATATTACATACAAATTATAATAATCAATCTTAAATTAACCGGTGCATATATTTAAAAAAGGTGTTATCGTTTCATAAAAAAACGTTTTCACGCTTTTCAGTTTGCAAGTATGTCGCACAGATTATTTTTGTCATGGGATATGAATTCTACTGCTGTCCAAATGATCGGTGATCTTCTACGCTTGGTTTAATAACCACACAATGTGTTAAACAGTCCGTGTCATGCTGCATCAAACTGCGTCATAAACTTTAAGAGATGTATTTTCATGTGACATAGATTTGATATATTCGTCGCTTTACATACATTCTCCAATCTCCGTCAATGAGTTAGTTTTTGCTGAGTGGGCAATATTCAAGAGATTTGGCGAGCCCTCTCTTACAGATATCGTCATTCAATCATTCGATTTGTAAGGAAAACAATAGTAATTCTATTGAATATCCGTTTATGCTTGAAAACGGTATAAGAATGTATACCGAAACGTCGCCACCGTCCAATAAAGAAGTTGTTCAGCCATAGAATTACTCTTGTCTTCCTTATACCATCAACTTCTAGAATGCAACTCAAACAGCCCATTCCATTTGTACTTGTACAGTCCCTTGAATACAACAGTTCGAACAGCTCGCACACTTCTGAAGAACGGTTCATTGATGCTTTCAGCAATAGGGTTACATACTTTACGTGTAGGATATGGTCCTCAAAGTCTCCATTAGTTTGGCACGAGGGACTTGTCTTAGGCCGTTAGGCCGTGGACTAGTCCCACGTGTCAAACTAATGGAGACTTTGAGGACCATATCTAACTTAAAGCAAAGTCACTGTCAACTATTGGAGCTTGAGTGTTTAAAGGGTTTGACAACTGTTTTTTTGTATCGCTCAAACTCAACTCCACATGGTAAACTATTGGAGGGCTATCCTGCTTTATTAGCCTTAACTTTACGTGCAACATGGCATTTCACATTTACACCTGACAGGTAAACATATGGTTAGCGAAGATGATAAACTTTTAATTACACAGTTTTCCAATTTCATTTGATGTTGATATTAATTAAGATTTTGAATATTTGACTGACCGCCCCGAACAACGTTTTGATGCTGTAGTGTATGTTGTGTACACTTTGCTCTGCGGGTTGACGACAAAAACCGGAATCTGCGGGTCGACCCCAACTCACAGTTTACTATTGTCTCAGAATCGTTAGAAGGTAATTCATTAAAAATGTATTACATATTTCGTACATAGATTTGATTAATTGAAACAACTTAAATTCCTTTTTCATACACAAAATGAATTAAAGGTGTTCACAAAAAATGGCCGCCAATGTATGTTATGTGAATCTTCATACTTTGTCCTCTGACTATGGATGGTTGGTTTGTGTAATGAGACACTGTCAAAATAATACATTTAGTATTAACTTACAATTATCAGTGAAACATTTGAAATATGAAATTATCAAAAAACGTGCTACTACCCCTTTAAGATATGATAACTATTTTTTATTTCTGTGAATATTTTGATCAACTGGAGTTTTGTCAAAACTACTCTTATCTAGTAAGATTGATAAACTGGTTAAACGTTAAATAAGGCTTTATGTGGGTGATTATGTTTAAGTACACAAAGGATGTTTCGAAAGAGAGGAACATTCACAAAGAAGGCAATAATGATACGGAAACTGAACAACCAGAAAGGAGTCTACGGCTCAAGAAAAATTACATGTTACTCAGGTAATATATTTCATAGTCCTAGATAATTAGGTCCTGCTCTATATGTATATCTGGGGGAAAAAACGTTCTTAATTTATTTTACATAATATATCTTTAATGATACGGCAAGATTGAACATGCTGTTTGCATCAACATTTCATTCTATTGATGTGAACATAGTTCCAAATAATCAATCTGCAGAAAAGTATGAAGATTACACATTCATAAAAATACCATGTGGTCATTTGTTACTCGGGGCTTTTGCATGTTGTTTTGTTTACTAGCTATGACCAAATACATTATTATTCATATAATTGCGAAGTTTTCGATTGAATAAAAAAGTTGGATATGCATGAAAATCTTTTACTTTATATCTGCTTTCTGTTACCTTGGAATTTCTCTAAATATTGAATTGATCACTTTACACGTTGAAGAAGATATGTTTGTTTTGGAAATCATCTTTCCTTTAAACTTCTATTCTTAAAAATACCGTTTCTTTTCAGGCCTGTTTCTGAAATGTGACAATTGCAAGCATTGTATCTTCGGACGCATCTGTATGTGAAGTAGGATGTATAGAGACATCTTCAGAGTTGGAGGACCGTGTCAGCGAAGTACTAGATGCCCCTTTACGTCAGTCGTCATGGAAATACCACGATGAAAAGGAATATTTAACTTGATTTGGACCATGGATGGAACCATTGTGAACATTTCATCCTGAATAATTTTTTTTATTTGTGTTTTGTTCTTATTTTCGTCTCAGATGAACATGGTATGAAATTAATCTTTTGAAATGAAATTAAACAATGGTTACGTTTGGGCGATAAACTCACAACTACGACACACAGTACTATTGGAGGTTGAACATTAGTTGGAAACTAATGGAGGGGAAACAGACAATACATAACTTATTGAAGACATCCATAAAATCATATCATGACGCATAAATACTAATGTTTCCACAACTTTGTTTTAAAGGGGAATATTTCCATATGTTGAGACGAAAACAAAAAAATAGAGCCATTGGCTCTGTAGCTCATCAGGCTTCATCATCAATTATGCTGTAGAGTGTGGCCAATGTGATTCCCCCTTTGTAGAGGCCACAGGGACACCAATCATAAAATTAAGTATAAAGGCGACAAGTTTCAGTTTTCTAGGCCTTATGGTTCTGGAGAACAAGATGAAAATAGTTTTTTTAGGGTGTGGCCCCTGTGGCCCTTATTAGGGGTCACAGTGCCACCAAAGCTACAATTTTTAATCCTCACTAGCCAAGGAGTCTGTACACAAAGTTTTAGCTTTCTAGGCCTCATGGTTCTGGAGAAGAAGATGAAAATAGGTTTTTAGGGTGTGGCCCCTGTGGCCCTTATTAGGGGTCACAGGGCCACCAAAGCTACAATTTTTAATCCTCACTAGCCAAGGAGTCTGTACACAAAGTTTCAGCTTTCTAGGCCTCATTAGTTCTGGAGAAGAAGATGCAAATAGGTTTTTAGGGTGTGGCCCCTATGGTCCTTATTAGGGGTCACAGTGCCACCTAAGCTACAATTTTTAATCCTCACTATTCAAGGAGTGTGTACACAAAGTTTCAGCTTTCTAGGCCTCATGGTTCTGGAGAAGAAGATGAAAATAGGTTTTTAGGGTGTTGCCGCTGTGGCTCTTATTATGGATCACAGGGCCACCAAAGCTACAATTTTTTATCCTCACTAGCCAATGAGTCTGTACACAATGTTTTAGCTTTCTAGGCCTTATGGTTCTGGAGAAGAAGATGAAAATAGGTTTTTAGGGCGTGGCCCCTGTGGCCCTTATTAGGGGTCACAGGGCCACCAAAGCTACAATTTTTAATCCTCACTAGCCAAGGAGTCTGTACACAAAGTTTCAGCTTTCTAGGCCCTATGGTTCTGGAGAAGAAGTCGAAATTCCACAAAGTTTACGGACGGACGGATGGACGGACGGACGCCGGACAACATGCCATGCCATAAGCCCATCGGGCCTTACAGGCCAGATGAGCTAAAAAAGTTTTTAGGGCGTGACCTCTGTGGCAACAGGGTCAACAAAGTTACAAATTACAATGACAATTCTCTTACGATACAAAACGTTTCAGGTATCCAGGCCTTATGCTTCTGGAGAAGAAGTCGAAAATGCACAAAGTTTACGAATGGATGGACGGATGGACGGCCGACACCATGCCATTCCATAAACTCATCGGCCTTTACATGCGAGATGAGCTAAAAAGTGTATCGCCCGTTGACATGTTGTACTACATACCTTCCCATACGAAAACATGCAAATATTGTATATAGGTCTATTCAAGTCTCGCTCTAGTTGCTTATGTAACTGTTAGGATTTTGAGGTCAGAGAATCTGATCTGAGCTCCGCCTCTCTTTATTTATCTTGTCTCTGCTGATAAACTTCCTTATTTGTCATGGTTAAGTAAACAGATAGCGCCACTATGGTTATTATACACGTCAACACACACCAATCTTCTCAAAGGCCCACAGGACACCGATGATCTTCTTTAATAAGAACTTTATTTACGACTATACACAATCGTCGTCAGACTAGAAAAACACGAGGCCCAAGCAAGGGAGCTTACTCTATATGCTATTCTACAGTGCTGTTCTTCGCCCTTAATTTCACCGGTCGCATACCGATTCGTCGAATTTCAAGGTTTAGAATAGAAAAATCCATTCGACGGATCGGTACTGTGATTTTAGCTGTTGATTGGCTTACATAACGTTAGAACGTTCCAAAATAAGACAAAGGGGGTGTTTGGACTCTCATTCATTTATTTTGATCACTTGAAGATAGGATGGTGTTGTATATAATGAGTAAATATATAAAGAATTGTATAAAATATTATCTACACTTTTGGATTTAGCTATATTTGGGAACAACAGCAAAATTTTAATAAATAGTATAAAGTTTTGTCAGAATTTGTGTTAAGACTTATGAAGAAGAATGGTACACGTCACTTGTCAATAGTATTGTTTTGTATGTAAATTAAAAATCTTGTGATTATCTACATATAAATCGCTTTATGAATCTATGAATGTAGACTGGGACTATGGCCTCCACTATGCACAAAGAAATATAGATAGATTGATAGAGTAAATAACATTATCAATATAAAACGCGAGGGCCATGCCTCAATTATAGCCAAATGGTATTAGCATAATATTTTAAGAGGTCATGGACATCATCAAATTTAATGGAAGTTAGAAAGTAGTAAAAACTTGGAAGTACTGATTTGAAAGTGATGCATATGTCATACATGTATTTGAATAGGGACACAAAGGATCATTTAAAAGTTTCACTTGTACCCTTCATCAAAGTATTAAATTTAGATAAACAGAAAGGAGTTTTACAGTGTGAACCCTTTACTCAGTAATATTTCCGTCGATGAAATACGATTTTATCATGTAAGCAACTTACTTTATTTCAAGTGATCAATCGTAATGCTTGTAAACAACCCGTACACCCCTTTATTAATTAACTGAGATTCTCCCAGGGTCTCATGCTCGCCAAGATTCGACCGATCGGTACAAAATCACTCAAGCGTTATTCGACGGATAGGTACAGTTCAATTTTGAAAATTCGACGGATTAGGCCGTAATACCGATTAGGTCGCATACCGATTCGTCGAATTTCAAGGTTTAGAATAGAAAAATCCATTCGACGGATCGGTACTGTGATTTTAGCTGTTGATTGGCTTACATAACGTTAGAACGTTCCAAAATAAGACAAAGGGGGTGTTTGGACTCTCATTCATTTATTTTGATCACTTGAAGATAGGATGGTGTTGTATATAATGAGTAAATATATAAAGAATTGTATAAAATATTATCTACACTTTTGGATTTAGCTATATTTGGGAACAACAGCAAAATTTTAATAAATAGTATAAAGTTTTGTCAGAATTTGTGTTAAGACTTATGAAGAAGAATGGTACACGTCACTTGTCAATAGTATTGTTTTGTATGTAAATTAAAAATCTTGTGATTATCTACATATAAATCGCTACCTACCTACCTACCTACAGTGCTGTTACAGTCAAAGGGAGGTAACTCTACAACTAATAATATAAGTGCTCCTGCACTGGCGTAGGGTCACATTTGTGAAAATCAGATTTTATTTAATATTGATAAAAATATGTATTTTGGACTATTTAAGAAAAAGATCAACATTGCCTTAGTAACTTCAATGTCCTGCCAAATGTGTTACGGTTGTGTGTTAGTTATGACATAAGCATATAATAACGCAAACTGAATCTTATGCAGAGAAATATCAACATTAAGCGTTTTGTATTTGCACTGCTCGGATGCCTCAGGACTTTCAAAATTACTTGATATTTGCACATAATAATGTACAAGTCGAGCATTTTTGTTCAATATTCTCAATATGACATGCATTTAGACTCATCCTTGCTTAAATGTACACCAAGAGGATGGATTACGACTGTCAACCAATCTTCTCCCAGATTTTAAGTTATTGCTCAAGATCCGACCTTAATGTATGTTACGTACAGTAAGATTCATCTTCCTACGCAGAGCCTAAAAGGCCAGTTTCCGAATCGTTTCACAGCTAAGATATGATGAAATTCGTCTCCGACAGCACTTGAGTCACAGAGTGGACATGTTCACAGGGAATGCTCAACCATCGACCTGTCTCGATTTGTAATTGATTGCTAGTTGTTCTAAATTATAAAATGGGAAAATATATACCTTTCGGCAGTAGAAAAACTCATGGTTCGATTGCAATGAGAAATGAATATTCTAACAAAACAAAAGAGCTGGTGTGTAATTAAGGTTCATCGTCTGCATCGGTTCCAACATCTGATATCCATCACACCAAAACCCTCGTATCGCTAACGGCTGGTTACTCAACGCTATATATATTATCTAATAACTCGATGGTTAATTTGCACCACACCCGTATGAATCCCCACCGGTTTTGTGCCGCAATTGCTGACAGCACATAATTTGATTGACTGGTTAAATATAGCACTAAGAGTGTTTGGTGCGATGAGTATCAGGATATGTGTGTTTGGAGACATATACGCTAAACGCCGATGAAGCTTGATGTTTAAGTAGAGGTTCTATGGGGGTAAACGAAAATTTAGGACTTTCCTGTTAACAAATACATAAGATTTTTACATGATTATTTCAAACTTTATTTCAAATATGTTAGTGAGGTTTACATCCAATTGTTCAAGATTTAACAATTTGGCAAAAAATAAAGTGTATCACTGAAAAAACGAAAAACATCCTCAATTGAAGCCATTCATCGGAGCTACAAGCGTTGAATGCATTACTACGACAAAATATTGTTGTAAAATATTGTTATGAATTATTTGTAAATTATGCTGCTATTCTATCAACCAATTAGTTACTTTTTAATTTTGTTAATAAAATAGCATTATACAACAGATTTGCTTAAATTTCAAGATGGCGAATAAAAGCCGATAAATACGTGTCTATAAGGGTATCAGTAAAGATACAAATACGCTGATGCAGCAGAATGTCGATGAATAAGTTTTGTTATTTGGACGAGATTTTCTATATCTACTCACACGCAAAAGAAACGCAAGTTATACATTCAAATGGAGAAATGCTCTCAGAAGCTTAGATTTATATGAAAATCTGTCCATACTGATGTCTTAAGTAGACTACCTCACTAATTCAACAATGCCAAGTTAATCAAAATTCAAAGAAACCAGGCTATCGGATGCCTGCAAGCTTGGGAGTCTGTTCAGGATGTTGCGCATCATTCTACCCTGACCAGCCATCATTCCTGACCTGAACCCCATCAAGCACCCATAGGATGATATTTAAAGACGGTTGCACAATGTGAGACCAAGAACTACAAATGTACTTCGCACAATGTTGCTCTCAATGTTTGCATTGGGATCACCAGTGCCTTCACAAATCGTCTGATTCACTCAATGTACAGGAGATGTGTGACTGTGATTAATGTGTGGTCCTGACTTGCGTTTCTTTTGCGTGTAAGTCTACATAAACTTCAACGGCTTTCAATCAGCTGTTTTTAAAACACAATAGCTTTGGATTAGTTAGATAGTTTGCATAATACCTGATAGTCTAAATGTAAGTATACAGTTCGTGGGAAAAAAACAACCAAATGTATGTACATAACATGTTGAAAATATAAAACAGACAAAACGTGTTGATATATCAAAAATAATTTCTGATTAACATAACAGAGCAAGCATGTGTAAACATGCAATAAAAATGAAATCATATTTTGGATTGGATGCTCATAAGTGTCAAACTGACAGTTATTGTTCTTAAAATGTTTCTGGAGTATAGCCCCAGTAAGGGAATGACAATTTGTCAAAACGTTTAGGTTAGGCTTTACCAGCCTTTGGTCCCAGTTTGAGGGATAAACTGACACCCTGTGATTTATGTTAAGCCAAACAATGAGCCACTAAGACAGTAGGACGCCCAAAGCTAATCATTCTCTCCCCACAGAGGCAGATCAAGTCATGTTGATTTAGCCTCTGTTCTATGACCGTGGGTTCCGGCAGTATCCCCTGGCGAAAAAAAACTAACACAATTCATTGGAATTTCTTTATCAAATGACAACGCTTCTCGCATGGAAAGGGTGGTTCATATCACAATGCCTTTGCCTTGATTCAGTAGCCAAAATGGTGATTAAAGAACAGCGTCGCTGATTGCACAACTAATTTCGATTGTCTCCAATCAGGCATCTCCCATTCTATCCCACAAACTCGGCGTAATAGAACAGAGGCTAAATCAACACGACTTGATCTGCCTCTGTGGGGAGAGAATGAAAACTAATGGGAGATTTGGCAAATTGGTTATTTGTTTTTAAAAATGGTAGGATTTCAGGATATGTACCAATGTCGATAAATGATACATATCGTTATCGTTCGGGAATCACACGTGTCCATTTCGTGATGTAAAGAGTAAATTGTCTTGCGGTCTCTCATTACACACACATCAGCAATGGTGATACACATATTGAACAAGATCGTTGTCAATGAACGTTTAAAGAAACAAATGTTCATTTACACACTTGTATGCTTCATGTATTATTCTTCTTGATTTAAAACGTTTTAAGTTGTTGACATGCATCATTTAAGATGAAGAATGACAATATACGCAACCAGAGACTTTCTAAAGTCCTCCAATAATTAGTATCTGACGTAAAATTAAAAGTTCTCTCTTCCTAACACCAAACTCTCAATGGAATATAATGCCTATCACTATTATATGATTATGTTGTACGAAAGCCTACAGGGCTCAGAATTGATGTTAAACATTTCTCTTTAAAAAGTGGCAATAACCACTTTTTAATGGGTAATTACCACTTTTTTCTGGTAATTGCCACATTTGAAAAAAATGGTGTTTGGATTTTTAAATTTTATAATTGGTAATTACTATTTTGTGCTCGTAATTAACACTTTCAAAACTGGTAATTACCACTTTTCACTAAAGCTGTATTTGAAATTGTCTCTTGTAAAATCAATTCACAGCTATTTGGGCTTTCGTAATGTTGCATACAGCGAGTGATATGTCCAACTGTACCAATGGTTAAGCAGCAGTAACGTTGAAAAGAGTACTGTTAAGTTTAAACGCGTCAGGAACAACGTCGAAGTGGAAGATGGCGTTACCCCAGGTCGCAGTAGCCATCAGTAGAAGAGGAACGGCCAGGATATTCATCATCAGACCTGCAGTCGCCTGATAAAACATTTACAAAAGTATTTAGATAGTGAGAAATTAATTTTGATAGATGTAGAATACGGCTGAAATATTGCCCAAGCGGCACCAAAAAGAAACCGCTCACTCAATGATAGTGTCACTCAGCATAACGGACATAAATGATACTGAATTGTTTGAAGTAGGCTACATGTCATTAAGTTATTAATACCTTGATTCAGTTTTAGCAAACTTAGCTTCAATAATACTGGCTATACTCCGATATTGAGTCAAAGATAAATCAAACATAAAGCGGCTACTATGGCTATCATTTGTTTGAAATTGGAACGTTATGTGCGAATGCAGACTATTGCGGCTTGGTAAGATGTGTACTGATTTGTCAATGTGATAGGTAGGCTGACGCGACCAGTTACTGCGTCTTGCTAGACTCAATATCGGAGCGTAGCGGGTATTATTGATGCTAGGTTAACTTGAACTGGCCTTGATTTACCTTGGATACATTTTCTGCGATAATGAAAAATAAGTTTGCCCAGACCCGTCATATTTCGATAGTTAAAATGCGAAGGGGCCAAAAACGTTATTGCTTTTTACAACATTAAATCGTCTGAATTAATGATTAGTTTAATAGATGTCATTCTAAAAGCAAATACAGATTTATTTCGATACATCCTGATAGTTAATTAGAGGAAACATAAATAAAAATCCATTTAAACATTGATAAAAATCAATCCACGCTTTGACCAAACATCAAAGTCAAGGACCAACAACTAAGGAAATCAAGTTTTGTTTTCGAACTGAACATTTGTTACTCTTCAATACCTCGAAGTTAAAAAATAATTTAGCTTACCATGTCAGAGACCTTGATGTAGCCGTAGCCGAATACGATGGCGTTTGGTGGTGTAGCGGCCGGCAGCATGTAGGCGAATGAAACAGACAGGGCGGCCGGGAACATGTAGAAGAGAGGGTTCACTCCCGTGCCTATAGCCTGCAGGGGGTTAAACAACATGAAGAGATGGTTGTGAAGAAATACAAATAATGTTGTTAACTGGTGATAAACTAATTTCATATTGTCATACGAAATGTCTATATTTTATAATTGAAAGGGTTCTTGGCCTAGTTTCACAGTGGTGATCTCAAAACGGGTTAATGCCAAACTTTACAAATAATGTTATCTGATCGAGAAGTATCGATTGTTGAAAGCAAGTAAAGTTAATGTATCGTGACAACAGGAAGGTTTGAAGTTACACTTACATGTATCTAAAGCAGTCAGAACGAAAATTACGAGTTGAACATGTTTGATAGTTTATATAACGAGTATTTAGGAAAGTTGGACGTGTAAATTTGGCCTTTGCGAATATATATGACTTTTTAAAGAATTTAATTAAAATATTTTTTATCATATAATTGGCATTTTGGAATGAATATGTGAGATATTTTGACTTCATATAATGAATTATGCCTTTTACGTCCGTACCAAGCAAAACAGTTTACGATGAACATCACAGAGTTGCTCTTTAAACCAGTGTCATAACGATGGAATAAACAAGATCTTCGCTCTGAGTTTAAACAAATTATGTTCCACTTTGATCTAGTGCAAAATATGGATAATTGACTCCGAGCAAATCGCTCAAAGAATACGATAAAATATAACCTGGAAAAAATATTGATCTCACTAGTTCAGAGAGGACTGGCATGACAATGGTTGCGGTAGCAGTGTTACTTGTGACCTCAGTGAACGCAGCGCATACATAACATAGAACCAGTAACATCAGCCATGGGTTGAGATCCTTCAGCACTTGCAACTGGGTACCCACCCAATATGATAGTCCGGATTCCTAGAAGAAAAATGATATTTTACCCTTTTATCTTACACTAAAAACATATCAATTTTATGAAACAAAATCAACCTTTTTTCAAGGAAGTATCAAGGTGATATCATAGTGCATTTTATTTTCAAGCATTTCTCTCTGTAAAGAGGATACACAAATTTCTAGCAATAAGCACATAATTACTGCAAAAATGAAGTCATTATGTGGCGTAAAATTGCATTTGAGTGAACATCAGCAGTGTTTGAAGCTAAGTGATAAAAACAGGAAGAACATGACCCAAAAAATATCAGTATTTACGTTTTAAAGAATAAAACTTGTGGCTTGAAGGTAAAACTGTCATTTCTCTTCAGTAACAGAGTCTATCAAACTTGATAAATACAAATTTTACTTTCGTACTTAATATTTCACTTCCTATAAAGCTTTTCGTGAAAAAAGTGTATTCAATTAAATTAATACCCATGCATAGATGTCAAATACAATAGGTGAATCTAAAATAAATTTTCGAATGAGAGCGTGGAAAGTATCGTTTAATTCGGACGAGTGTTTCAATAAACAATATGAAATCTCTCGAGTATGTTAATTTCTTTATTATCAATAACGTCAGAAAGCCCGAATTCTGATAATTTGAACATCGGTATATCAAGACATCGGCAAAGGTGGAATCACTGTTGTCAGCGAGCATGGATACATCTATATAATTATGATCGGTCACTGAAAACACAAAGAATAAATGTATACGGTCAATTTTAAACAACACTACTCAGACGGAAATATCGCTATTAATGTTATGTATTAATTTCTAAATATACAAATATCAAATGAAGCGGAATTGTCTTTCTTCTACCTTCGAAATCAGGTCAATTGAGTAATGTTCGACAGATGAAATGACACGTTTAAACTGTCCGTTACGTCAGTGGACACGACTTTGCACGTGCTGCACGCTTTTCGCGTGCTACCCTGAAACTTTCTGCTGTGCTAAAGCAAAAATTGGCAAGCTCTTAAAGTTGTCCCAAATTCTGATGTCACGACCTTTTAATCAACCAATAACATTACCTCTGTGGTTAATATCACAGATGCAACATAGCGTAATTGTTTTCATGACCTATTCCATGACATATGGACAATAAAGACTTCTATCTATACACATTCATAATGCAGCCCTCATAGACTTCGCCAACGCCATAGTTGTTTAAACTTCTATATAACAATCTCCAAATTTGTTTTCCCCATTAATGACGATGTTCACCTTGCATCCAGTAGCGAGGGCGTACCCTCCCCCCAGCAGGAGGAAGAGGGACCAGGGCATCTTCTCGTGCACCACCTTCCACGTGAGGAGGGGACGGATTGGCTCCTCGTCCTCAGCTCGCTCCTCCTCGGTCATCGAGTACCCTGTGGGTTTAAAGGGGCAGTAGCACGTTTTAGAGGGAATATAAGGTGGTGTAAGGAAAACGAAAATACATGGTTTCAATTAAAAGACACTGTATTTATGCTAAATGGAGCAGTAATAATTCAAATATATAATGTTAAGTTTAGCCATGCGATACCTTTTTCTTACACAAAATGAATTAAAGGGGCAGTAGCACGCTTTTAGGGGGAATAAAAGGTGATGTCAGGAAAACGAAAATACATGATTTCATTTGAAAGACACTGTATTTACACTAAATGGAGCAGTAATAATTCAAATATATAATGTTAAGTTTAGCCATGCGATACTTTTTTCTTACACAAAATGAATTAAAGGTGTTCACACAAAATGGCCGCCAATAGATTTTAAGTAAATCTTCATACTTTGTCCTCTGACTATGGATGATTGGCTTGTGTAATGAGATTTTTGACGCTATCAATATACTACATTTAGCATTAACTTGCAATTATCAGTGAAAATATAAAATTATCAAAAAACGTGCTACTGCCTCTTTAACATAGGGTCATAAGCATTGTACACTTACAGGTACCCTAATACATACATACTACTATAAAAAGATGTGCTTGATCGTCGACCCGAACTGTTTTAAATCATTTATTTTCGACGATAAAGATTCCTGTGCACTAATAGGTATTAAGGAGATCCGGTCCCATGCCACTTTGAAAGATTCCCAGAAATTCATATTTGTTTATGCACACATGACAAAGCATTGATTGATTTGTTGCTGTCTTTCAAAAAGTGGTTTAAGTGCCGGTGTTTCATATAGTGGTTTGCTTTCTAGTGTCGCGAAATATCAATATTTGCCAACGTCACATTTACACATTACAAACTTATCATAACGTGTGAGTGAGAGAGTTATTGTTTTCTCCGCTTGGGCATTATTTCAGCCATTAGCGGCGTTATCATTTAATATGTTTATCATCTGACAATTATTGCTTCAAATTCAGTTTGGCAACAGTAACAGTCAAAATGTAAAGTTTTGCATGTGCATGTGCACAGAACTGAGTATATTGACGAAAGTGTTCAATCATACCATCCTGTCTCAGGGTACGAACGTTACGCTAACTCCACTAATCTGTACCCAAGGCTGAGAAGCTCGATTCGCTCGCGCGGCCCGACTCGGGATATAGCCAATCAAATCATTTTCTCGTTGAAATTATAGAATAGAATCTATAGAAGATGGCGAGAAAATGATTTGATTGGCTATACCCCGAGTCGGGCCGCGCCAGCGAATCTAGCTTCTGAACTCAGGGTACAGATTAGTGGAGTTAGCGTAACGTTCGTACCCTGAGACAGGATGTTTTCGACGAGAAATATTCCTGTGTTCTAATAGGTATTAAGGAGGCACCTTACCAATTGAAGGATTCCCTGAAATTCAAGGTTTTTTCATGCAAACATTACAAAGATTTGATTTATTCATTTCTGTCTTTCTAAAACGGATTTCAGTGCTCCTGTTCCCTGGTTCCTGTTTAATGATTAAATACCTACAAAATTCCATCACCAGTATGCTTTTCAATAGTTTGTAACCTTTCCCGATTCAGGAAGATGTTTTTTATGAACTCTAATTTTAAAACGATTAATATTTTGCAAAATAAATCAAGATCGTTACTTTCTCATAGTTCAGGAGTTTGCATTGTTTTTCTTATCAAACTTGGTCCTTGGATTTGCTCTAGTAACGTGCTTTACAAGTACTTGATTCATTAGAAGACTTCAATGCAATTTGACAACAGGAACAGTCAAAAGTAAATGTAAACTAGCGCATGTGCACAGAAGGAAGTATATAATGAAGGCGTTCAATCATATGCGTCAAAGACTCCGCAGTGCCTCGTTCCTGAGACCAAACTTACCATTTCTTCTGAGACAGAAAACTCGTGGAACTTTGGAGGGAAGCATAAACAGGAGAACAGACATGAGAATAGCTGGTGTTGAATCTTTCGCCATGCTGTAATGTTAAACATCATACATTATTTCATTTAGTATATATCCTTAAAGGGGCAGTAGCACGTTATTTTGAAAATTTCATATTTGACGTTTTTCACTGATAATTGTACGTTAATGCTAACTGTATTAATTTAATAGCGTCAAAAATCTCATTACACAAGCCAATCATCCATAGTCAAAGAAAAAATTAGAAAGTTTTACAAAAAGTCAATTGGCGGCCATTATTGGCTTTACTTCATTTTGTGTGAGAAAAAAGAATCGTATGGATGTATTTTACGTTTTATATTTCTGATTAATACATTGTTTTCAATTGGAACCATTTATTTTCATTTTCCTGACATCACCTCATAGCCCCTCTAATCGTGCTACTGTCCCTTTAAGTCACATAATTGTAATTTTCGTTGGACATGATCATACTTGTATTTTTATTGTATTCATATGCATTGCCATTAGTTTAGCTATCTTATTACAAAAAGTTAAAATGATAATACTTATAACTTCTTTGAGAGGCATTGCAAAATTGGAATGACAATAATGCTGAGGAATATATGGATGACAATGGATGACAACTTCTTTGTGCATTGATTCTTGTGTCGTGCTTGAGAACGGCACAGGAATCTGTGTCTACACGTGGCATACAATAAACAATGAAGTTGCCATCCATATATTCCTACGCATTATAATTAGCTCATAAGTTTTTAAGCGTTTTGAAGGTCATCACAGTGTTTGATAAATTCCACTAAATTAATAACATTTAAGGGTAGGGGCTATAACGGATAAAACCATGACGTAGCCAAACTCACTTCTCTTCAAAGAGGTCTCCCCAACCCCCGACTCCGCCGAGATCTCGCGTGATCCAGAGAAGAACGAGACATAGGAAACAGATCATCACACACCCCTGGCCGTACCTGCGAGTAAAATCATCACAATACCTCTCAATACAACTCATTTAAAGCGAGTCTGCGTCCCCGTAAATGTGATACATCACATTTATTAATTAGTAGCCCGCTACCGTGCGCCGAGTCTCTCCTAAGCTCCGCAGCAGTGTTGATTATTCATCGCTGTACGGAGCTTGACTGTGACAGAGAACCGGTTTACGTAAACTCTTCGGTTTCTCTGATTGAATTGTTTGTTTAATAAAATACATTGTTTAAACCGCTATAATGCGGCTTTAATATATCATGATTGATTGAGTTATCTCACTGTGACAGTGAGTTGTTTTGGTAACAAATTAATGCATCTACAAATTCTGAATAGAATAGCTTTTGCATATGTCATAACATTATTAAATCATCATAACAACACATTTTCTTGTATTGAATAACTGTTTTCAATTGGAAATTTATAATTAATTTCCATTTCAATTACTAAAATATAAAACAAATAAAATAAAAATGTGTTGTCTTTCAAATGTCCTGTAACAATAGACATGCAACCGCAAGAACATATTCTTTGACATATAATTAATAATTAACATTATTATTTTTAAAAATAAATGTAATCTATTATATACCAATTCGTTTATTAAACAGTGTGCTGTTTCAAACTGCGTAAGAAATATCAGTTATACGTAGTTTCCAAAATATGATAATATTCACGATAATGTGAGGATAATGAAGGGTAGTCCAGCAAAATAGATGTCTCCTTCGGGTGCGCAGTCATCGCACATATACCGAAGTTTAGATAATCATTATCTAAATGAGGGACAGTCATGTAATTTGAAAAAGCATCGATTACGATTTGGTTATTTGTCACCAATACGTTATCGATAACACAGACAGACAGATATAGTTTATTATAGTGTCACAAGTTAAATATACATTGTAAAAAGCATGATTAAAAGACATAAGATATATTTAACAACCAGCCAATTTTTGGCTTATGAGACACTTTACAAGATAAAACAGTGTACAATATATTCGTTAATATAGGTATGTAAAAGTAGCGATAATACAGGCTTAAAATTTAAAAAAAAATAGATAAATAAGTAAATACATGTAAGAGTTATAAAAATAATTGCCTTCTAAAAAACATATTCCTTATTGTTGTACTGATACATTTAATGCGTTTTGGGCTGTTTTCCGATAAATAGGTCCTAAGGCCCCGTTGCATTATAACAATCTAAATTAAAATTGCTTCTTTGATCATTGTAAAAGTGGCATTCTGAAATAAAATGAACTTCTGTTTCAACATTTTGACAAAATCGACAAATTCTACTCTCTAATGGGGTGGGGGGTCTGCAGTGTCGTACTGTCTCTACGTATAAGGGGAGGCTTCCACATCGTAGGCGATGGATTATCTTCGTTTTCTCTTGATTAACATTCAGACGCCATTTAGAACACCACGTTGTTACCACATCCAATATTCGCTGCAGCTTGTAAAGTTGAGATATTTTTTTCTATTTAATTTTGTATTCTGTAGATCGTAAATAAGAACCATATAAGAAGTGATCAATAATGGAAATTTGTTGCGGACGATGAAACGTTCACCTACTGGTTTTCATTAGTCAGATATAATGTTCTACAGCCTCATCTGGTTTTGTAAGCTAGACATTCTGTCGGGGATTGAAATAACGTTTAATTGGCGGCAATTGTCTTGTATATGTCTTGTATGTGTATCCATTGTCCACTCAACCAGACAGGATGGCGCCATCAAACAGTGACCCGGCAGTTATATGACCTGTTACGACACATGACTAGAGTCACTGGACGTCAATAAACTGACGTCTCACACCTGTTATCTGTTACATCCGGCTCCATAATACACAACATCAAATGACAGTTCCCCGTTATATCAAGTGTTATTTCAAGCTGTTCAGTGTATCACACATATTCAAAACGATGTTATTTAACCATGACAAATCACAAAACAAAATGAATAGATGACAAAATTGTTTCAATTTCCTAACCTCTTACCTTTCCTATCTATTAGATGTCTCGGCAGTTATTATGAGCAGCAACGTTTTTATAAAGTTATTGGTTTAAACATTGTTTTTTTTTTAAAACAATAAACACAAACAATTGGCGAACGGGCTGTACAACGCTTATTTGAGTATCCACTCTTATTCACGATTCATAAATCTGAACACAAACACAAGAAATTGTGAAAATTCAAAAGCAGAGGGATCCGTTTAAATGTTTACATGTAGGTTTTCAAATGTTAATTATTTGGTATGCCTCATTTTGAAGTTGTCTACGGCATCAGCTAGATGAAACCAAATTAATTGAAAAATGATTTAACCCACACTGTTACTCTTCACTACCGTATAGACGCAGGTTTCGCCAATCATTTGTAGCAAATAGTATACGTAGTCCTTTCTTAGTATAAACTATCCAATGAAGTTGAATGGTATTTTTTTAGAAATTTTGTTTGTTTAATGATTGATTATCTTCATATTTTACACTAGACAGAAATTATTCTTCAATTTGATAACTTTTTAAACAAACTTTTCAAAAACATTTGTATCACAATTTGTTGATAAAATTAAGTGTTTTATAAATTTAACTAAATTGAAACATGTTTATTTCCTTATTTGAAATTATTAAACAAACAATAGCCAAATACACATATTTTGTAAATAAACCATGACATGTTCCTTATCTTGTTTTTGGGGCGTTTTTTTTTAATGGTTATACCACTCCGATATAAACAGATATATAACATTTTGTGGTGATTTAAACAAAGAGGACTCTAAATAAACAAGCTAGAAGGCGTTCATGATATACAGACAATACTGTTTGTATACAATTTCCTTTTAAAAACACTTTACCGTTGTCATGTGATTCAGACATCAATTGAGATTGTATGAAAATAGCATAATTAAAATTTTTTTTTTATCAGAATTAGAAAATCCTTAGCATTGTTTCACTGAGTAAGTTTCATGACGCTTTGTCAATACCCCAGTCATTAGCGAAACTTGAAAACTTACAATGTCTTGGCAAGCGCATTCGTGTGGATATTAAAATTAAAATACTCTTACGAAACTAAAACGTTATATATATATATAGAGAGAGAGATATTATTTATTACAGTCTCGCCCAATACAATATATGTCAAAAGTAGTGGATGTATTATTAACCAATCAGCGCGCATGATTAACGAGGGGATTCCCCTAAAGAAAAGCGAACCCTAAACCGCTCTCTTCTCCCCATCTCAGCGGTAAAGCGTAGCTCAGCTCAATAATGAGCAGGCTTCTCAGCACGGACCGAAGGCCATTTGTGTTGGGGACGGCGGGTCCCTTTAAAGTTGATTTTGCATAAAGTTATTACCAAAGTAAAAAAGTTTTCTACACATTATATTCAAAGCCATCTTCCTACGCAGAGCCTAAAAGGCCAGTTTCCAAACTGTCATTTTATGCCTTGCTGCATAGCCTTGAGTTTTCTGTGCTTGCTCTGTAGTCTGTAGGGGCACTATAGCAGCACAGAAAAGTAGAGTCTCTGCAGCAAGGCATAAAACTGACAGTTTGGAAACTGGCCTTTTAGGTTCTGCGTAGGAAGATGATTCAAAGCTATATACAGTATAAGTTCATAAACCAATCCTAGATATATGGCCTTGAAATCTGAAGAAACTCAATCTATTGATGCAAAAACTAGTATGTTTTGAATACAAATGTTTCGAACTCATATGATGAAATTACTGTTATATATAGTCAAATCTGAATATCATGTTGATGTAATTTTTTTTCAAGTGTTTATACATGTATATAAATATCCGTTGCGACAAAAATATCTATTTAAACATTGTTCTGCAACTTACACGACAGGTCCGAGTTTCTTATATTCTGTTACGATGACGTTCTTCACCTTCTCAGATTGGATCTTCCTGATTGGATCATCTGACAGACATGCGCAGATTCCACTGAAACACATATGATGAAGTTAGCATTGACTAAACATTGCAAGGAGATTTGGGCAAGTCGACATACGTAAATATTTTCAGCAAAAAAAGTAAATCAATATCTGTACTATCACTGGAATGACAACTGGGGACGTCAATTCATAAATATTAATATATCAATACCAAATCAGGTGATAACAAGTTTTATCATCTTCGGCTATTGCAACAATCTCATTAAAATAAGATCATAATTTAGATGCGTAGTGTAGTGTAGCACATAGATCATATTTGAATAATATTGTCTTTTGCAAAAGAATGACGTTTCGGTACCATTACTGTTATCATATAAGAAATACCTCAGAAGGTTAAATGCGTCCCAACAGTTCAGTGATTAATCCCTTGAATTAGTCTAGCCTTAAAAATACTCCCCATACTCCCATATTGAGTCTAGCTAGGTGTAGTTAGGGCTCGCGTCAGCCGACTTATCGAATTGATCAATCAGGGCTCGGCTTACCATGCCGCAATAGTCTGCTTTCGCACATCTTACATTTGAGGGTCATAGGTGACGCAACCTCTTACTGCATCTCGCTCGACTCAGTGTGGGAGTATAGCGAGTATTATTGAGGCTGGGTTTACTTAGACTGCCTTTGAATAAATCCTTTCGACAGTGTCAGTACCTAATCCTATTTCCCTAAAACCTCACTTGCATCTGAGATAGAGTATGTTGAGCCAACACCAGCACACGATGAGTACCACACAGGATAGAGGGAAGCCGTACGCCATCCATGTGGCGAAGTTTACAGGTGATTCGATGCCTCGGGACGCGTATAAACTACACAAGAAGAACAGAAGTTTCTTAAAATCATTTAAATGCGTTTTGTTCATATCAAGAATGAGAAATATAATGTATTTGAAATAAAACAACAACGAAAATACCCATATTTTAAGCATGTCAAAGAAGACATTGAATCTGCAAATTTGTTTTGACAAATTTAACGCCTATACAAGTATCACAACTTTATTAATTTCTGGTCAATCTGTCATAATCTATTCTGTCTTAATAAATTATGTATAGGCCTACCCAATACTATATTTCAATTACTCTCAGATTGAACTTTAAATGAATATCGCATGTATATCAAAACGCATGTGTATCTGTAAATAATTGTTTGTGTGACTCTGTTATTGCTGAAACTGTCGTAAGTCCTTCTGCATTGAGTTTTGAAAAATAAAATATTAATAAAATAGGAAAATAAAGTTGCTGTGTTAATGGTATCATCTCGGAGGGAGGTCAGAGGGAAGCTGTTCAAAATCATATCAATATATTATTTTTGAGAATGAAACCATACTCATCAGTTTGTCCTTTCAGAACGAGATTTGGACCAGTTCCGGTGAGACTAGCGATGCCTCCAGAGTTAGCTCCGTACGCTATGCAGAGCGACAGAGCTTTGGTCATCCTCACATAATGCTCATCTTCTTTTGTCTTCGGCTCGGCGCTGTCCAACAAAATAACAAAGGATTACAGATATTGAAAGGTCTCAGATATTGTGAGAGGGGTCATCTATTTAAGGGAGAAGAGGGGAACCCTTAGGGTAAAACATTTTTGCTGTTGTTTTTCTAAAGTAATGAGCCAAGCTCTCTTGTTCCGTCTCTTGGTGTTGAAGAATGAAGATTCATAACATTACATGTACCTGTGAGATGAGGATGAGTATGATTGGACATATCCTCGGAACGGTAAGGGAAATGAGTTAAACATTGCAATGGGATCTCAATTTTGACAATTGAAAGGATTGTTAGTACCTTCTTATTTCCAATAGTTCGGTTTAATGTATGTCTCAAATAGATTAACATCTGCAGTGACATGGTTAGGTGAATTATTACGCTTCATTAGCAGACATCTTTAATAGTAAATATTATATGTTATAATGTTTCCACGATAGTCTTCAAAATGCCCTTGCTTGTTGATGGGGCCATTTTAATGCTCCTGCATACATCATAGTAAGTTGCAAAGAGACCTTTCAAAGATCGTATCAACGTATGAGCCCGATTGTTAATTTCCTCACTGTATGTTATTTTTAAACTCGTAATACGGGTCATATATTCACGATGAATGTAGTGAATGTTAGGTACTTTTAACCCCGAATAGCTATGCTTGGTACTCACGATTCAATGTTAGCATCAGCAACGTCTTTCTTGCTTATTGCTTGGGGATTCTCAACCTTTTCTCCATTTTCTATAGGTTTCTTTATATGGTCAAGCTCAGTCCCGTTTGCATTCACGTCATTACCTGGCATTGAAAGATGTGAAAAAATACTACAAACAAATAAAATCTGAATAAAATATAAGAAGAAATAAAATATTAGTAACTTTATTATATACCAGCTTAAAGCCATGTTTAAACAATTTCAATGGAACTGAAGTCTTAAGTGATTGACCTCACTTTAGTGCAAATGCAGATTCATTGAGGTATCTTTTGGAGATGTTATTTATAATAATCTGAATTTATTCCTGATATTTATTTTATAGAGAAATATACTACGATAACATAGGAACCGTGCAATGCATTTATCATGTGAATAAACATAATGGTTTAATTTCATGATCTATACTCGACGACTGGTTCACTATGCAATCGGCAGGGGATATAACTCTCTGGACAGCGACCACGTGATGGTCCTGGTCTAGCGCCACCTGGTGGACGAGATATCCCTTTTGCTGAAGGGTGCTGCTATCAACTGCAGACATCGGTATGACCTGTGTGCCCTGTAGACCGAGGTCAGTGTGAACTTCGTTGGAACAATAACATTCGGCACATGAGTTTTGCCTACACTCACCCATTTCCTGTTCCTTAGTAAGCGTCCTGGTATCCTTCAGCTGCAGCAAGATGGCGTTAGCGATCGGGATCATCATGGCAGTGGTAGCCGTGTTGCTGATCCACATAGACAGAAACCACGTGGATATCATCAGGCCCAGCATCAACCTGGAAGACAACAATCATTAATACAAGGTTATACAGCTGCATACCATAGGTTTGTTCACTTGCTAATGTACATGTATCTTAGATCGTCGTTCAAGGTTCATGTGTCGTTCTCAAGCAGGGGTAACAAAAGTGATGTGATGTGCTGTGTGGTGGGGTTTAGTGCCGCTTTCAAGAGTATTTCACTTATACCGCGGCTGCTAGTATTATTGGAGGGAGAAAGCCCGCAACACCATTGTGGCTATGCATTGCGGTGAAACCTGCGATCATCGGCTGAAATTAGAGAACCATGGGTGGTACTTCGCTGATATTCAGTTTAGCATTGCACCCAAACCTGACTGCGTGTAGAACAGTTCTCTACTGCAAACAAAGTTGCGGAGCCCCTGGCGGGATTCGAACCATGGACCTCCTTATCCGAAGTCGAACGCGCTAACCACTGCGCTATCCCGCCCCCAGGGGTAACAAATAATAACTTTAAGAGCATAAATAAGTACATGGTAACATTGAGTAGAAACAACTTAAGAGTAAATTAAATTAAAAATAGATAATGATAAGAAGACAGTGATATTCAAAGCAGTGTTAACCTGTTTACATGTAATTAATTGAGGTCAAAAGCTCATGAATCTTCATATACTTACGTCTTGAAGTTATTTTATTATGAAATCGACGTAAACGCCGTACGACTCATCTCTTGAACGTTTCTGACATCCTTTTGGTACGAAAACGACAAATAGGCCTATACCTCTCGTGTATTTTTTTGGACAGAAGAAATTTGTTATTTTGTTTATATTCATTAAGTCATGTCGATACAATCTCCTATTGATGATCAAATCTAAACAAATCCTTCTCCTTAACTCGATGAAATGGTTGAAACCAGTCTGATTAAAATCGACTGTGATTCGAGAAAAAAAAGTGTCAAAATATTGTCTCTAGTGGGGTTTGAACTTCTACCAGCCCGGTTTTCTTCTCTGGCTTGTTCTAGCCCTGATAGAAACAATATTTTTGATATTTTATTCCTCGGAGTACGGTCGATTTTAATCAGACTGTGGTTGAAACTCACCATCTTGGTTCAGAACCCACGAACATCAGGATTCTAAGGGCTATCCTTCGGTGAATGTTCCAGTCCTCTATAGCAACCGCCATGCAGAGTCCACCCAAGAATACCATAATAGTGTCCTAAGGTATAAGAGCTTTGAAAATTACGTCAAATGAAGCTACGAGGCAATGGCTGCTATAATTATTTAGGTGTCCGATACGAATTGATTTCAATTGAACTGAAGATTGACATCGATTTTATCCAATGAGCATTTGTTACGTTGTGGTTTAAGGGGGAACATCTTCTATAATATTTGAAGATCAATCTGAAGATGATCAATTCAATTTATTTCAATACTTAAAGGCCACAGGCCTATAGTACAAAAGATCCATTTACCTCCTTCGCAGGGATAATATTAGAGTGATAATTATAATTTCAAACATATCATATCTAGTGAAATATTTAATTATAGCATATACAATTTCTCAAAATAGACATAATATCACAGAAAATCAGAAAATCAACCCCTCCCCCCCAAATCAAACAATAGAATATACAATCAATTCATACTAGTTCATACATTGTTCTTTCTTAGTAACATGGCATGATAAATAAATGTTGACAACTTACGCATAAGGACAGTATTGTCAGTAATTAACAGTAAATAATATAATATTTAAACATTGCTAGTACAAATCGTCAATCAAAAACAACTAAAGTTTATCTATTCACCATACGATACCCAGTTAAACAATAAACTGTATATGCACAGAGAGGATAGACATGAATGATTTACATATGCTATAGTTATGAATAAGGTTTGATAAACAAAACGTTTACGTGATAAAGTTAAAAAAGGTTGACATTGGTGTACATTCCTCATTAAATGCAATTATTCCATCTATACTCTAATTATAGCAACAATAATATGCCAATATTATTAACTTCTATAAAATCCTGTAATATAAATGTTACGTTCGTATGTGCAAGTAATGAACATGATTCGATTTAAGTGTGATCCATATATCCTGATTTAGAAATGAAATATACATGTTTGCATTTCATTTTCAAAAAATTCTATATCTATAGTATGAGAGTAGTTTAGAGTATGATCTTTTACTTTCTAGCTTGTTATGATGAATGAATGATCAAGCGATTCATGAAACTGGACCCACCTATCACACCTAAGACCTCGCCACAGTGTACACATTCCCCCAGAACTCTCCGCTCTCACGACCAGTTTCTTCTGTCCACCCCAACTTATAAGCTAAAAACATTTGGTGCCAAGTCCTTTCAATATGCTGCTACTCTATGGATCTCTCTGCCCCTTGACTTGAAACTTGTACCAACTCTTTTTCCAGCGTTACACTTAATTAATTTTCAAATTGCAATTGTTGTATATATGTATATATCTTAATTGTCAGCGCTTCGAGCATTGCCGATGTGTGGTGGAAGTCAGCCCTTTATAAATATCCTTATTATCATTATTAATAGGTAAGTATAAATATAAACTGTAAATACTTACGTTCATGTAGGACTTGCAGATGACCTTGGCCGGCACGATGTTAAGGAGAGGGAAGAGGATGACAGGGATGAGGGCTGTCACTGAGATGGGGATGGACTCGCTCACCCAGTAGACAGCCATCAGACACACCACGTACCCACATTTACCTTCCTGGAATAAAGAGACTTATTAGATCAAAGTTATAAAAAGATATATTTATGTTTCGTTGAATTTTCATATTATACGTTTACACATTTACCGGATACACAACATATATAGTTATAGGAAGAACTATCTCTTTGAAGATGAATATCACTTCGTTTTAATTTGCCCTGTTTATAATTCCCTGAGAAAGTTGTATATCAAATCTTATTATTCTGTACATCCAAACCTTTTTAAATTTGCAGAATTGTTAAATAACAAAAACTATACAGTTATCCAAAACCTGTCCATGTTTGTGTATTATGCCATGTTATTTCGATCAGAAAATATCTCAAACCACAGTATAAGTTACACTTAAATTTTGTTATATGCTTGTAAAGGACTTGTGCGTGTAAATATTATTATATACATGTATTGTACTACAGGCCTGCGGCCTTTCAGTACCGGAAATAAATTGAATTGAATTGAATTCAAGAAGGCATGCATTACAGTTGTTACACAACGTACCCAAAATTATTATGGATGTGGACATGACAAAACATACCAACGTTTTACGTTCCTGTCGTAACGATACTCATGAGATCATACCCCCCCTCCTCACAAGCAATAAACAGCAAAACACAATTTCCCTTGTTATATTAATCGAATGGACTCTTGTTCTCCTTCCCTCTTGCAATTAAGGTTTCATATTTTATAAGAGTTGTTAGAACTTGAGAAAGTATTTTGTTTCTTGATCAAACATGTAGCTAGTGTAGGCCTTTTAAGATGCTTTTACGCAGTAGTAAAATGATATTAAGTTCAAAGCTTTTTTCTCTCTATATGTTCATTGAAAAATAAATTATGCCACTATAATTAATTTGGCTCGTGCTTATTACATGTACCTTTCTTATAATACAGCTTCCTAATACAGCGTTATACATTAATTCCAAATAAGGAAAAAAATATGAAAAAGATCCTAAATGCAAAATAAAATCAGCGTCATGGTATTACTTTTCCTGTTAAAAACAAAAAATATCTATTTTTATTTTTTCGGGAATTTAAAATTCTAGATACATTTTAAAAACTAGTAAGTACTTCAAAGCAACGTTTGACACTGGCTTCTGACTTTATACAACACGCACGTGTTGATAAGAAGAAAAAAGAAGTCAAAAGAAAAGGGTTTTCCTTATTGAGTACAACCATGTTAATAGTACTTTGTTGATTGCCAGGTTACTTAATGTAAATACATTTTCAATTAATTCAATTTTTAAAAGACAGGTTGCGTTTAAGAAATATTGCAACAGCGTTCAATAAATGTACGTTTGTTGTTAAAAAACCGATAACTATTTGGTTAGTGACTATCACAGTTCTTATATAATGAATGATCATTCCGATGTTCAGTTGCTGGAAACACGCCAATACCTAATACGGCGATAAACATTATTTATTAATATGGGATAAATATGAAAAGATGCTGAACTACAACAAAATCCTAGTCATTGCATTACTTAAGTCCTTCTGTAAGGACCAGAAACATTATGTTTAATTTTTGAAATGACAAAAAATCGAAGAGTATGATCCTCCAAACAACTATCGCATAACAGCGAGAAAACAACAAGGTCACACTGACCTCCATGCATGAAATATGTCCTACATATATGAAAAGGAATTTTAAAAGATGATTATACATTAAAAGTTTGATATTTGAAGACACTATAACTAAACACTTACCACCTAAACATTGCTCTTATATAACATGTTGTATCCTAGTTATAAAAATGACATTTATAGCGTTAAAGAAACAGTATGTATAATATTTATCAAGTGATTTTTGCTGAAAAGTTTCACTTGAGCGCTTTTTTGTTACGTAAAGGGACCTTATCTTAACACATATACATGATCTTAAACGAAAACCGGGAAATATTTGCGTTATTATCTGTTAGTGTTAGATACGTTAAAAAACTAGTCAGTATATGAAAACCTGAAATATACATGATTTTAAGCGACAACCGGGCAATGATTCAGTTTCTTTCTAAACATATCGAAAGCTGGCAGCATGTGAAATTTTAGTTAGTGTTTGATATGTGAAAATCAAGTATATCAAAGCTACGTCTTACATCGGTTTCTGACTTTATAACCCTACGCATATAAGTGTTGTAAATGTCTCTATGAAAACATAAGTTGTTCACATTTTGAGGGAAATATTTGTGACCTGTTATAATTTCATAATAATTTATTGTAATTTGAAACATTTCAAATTTCATTTCCCAGAGAGTCATGCAAAACACGTGATGTTCGAAACGCAAACAATAACGTGACAGTACAAAGTTTAGGTAGTTTATCTCTAAATGACCCAATGACGTTCACGCAAAAATGGTCGCTAGCAGTTTTCGCTTGATGCATGTCAACTTCTTCTACAGCTAGAGTTGAGTGGTTAGGTACATGTACTCTCTTTAGATTATACGTTTATCAACGTTAATTAGGAAAATTTTCAGAACGACGTTACTGCGCCTTTAAAATATCATGTTGTTAACTCTCTGGGTGGCTTTGAAATCTTTAACTGTTCACAGCTATAATTTACCAAGGGCCTTCTTTATGTTCTCTTTGTTCCCAGTCACACAAGCAGAACAACACGTGTCTCAAACAATAGCACACAGTGATCTGCAGCTTGTATCCTTCTTTAAAGCATATACCATCTGAAACATGCATTTCTTCTTATAATTATTTCATCTTATACGTATGCCTCTTGTTATATAAAACATCAAACAGGATTTCTTACAGTGGGATGAATAAGCACCCTGACCATGACATAATGTTGTTTTTGTCTGAATATAATCTTTCTCTAAGCTTTGTATGAAATAGTCCAAACAACAACATTCTTAGCAGAAGTAAGACAGTTTTCATGATATTGTTACTGGGTTATTGTTTAGGTAAATGTTAAGGTGACATGACATACTAGTAAAGGCCCTTATTTCCCACTTCCGGCTTCGTTGCTATGGTTTCCTTTCTTCTAAGTGTAGGTATATTGACCGATACACCTCTACTTTCTATGTTCTAACTGTAGGTGTATTGACCGATACACCTATACTTTTCTTATACACCTACTTTTTATTGAACATCTACATTGGTCAGGTTAAGAGATCTATGAGAGAACTATGGCAAATATAAGGACTTGTAAAATTTAGAATCTTAAATTGATGAGAATCATTAACAACGATGTTGGGAGTCGAACCCGGGACCTATATGTTGCAGAGCAGCGACTCTGCCGACTGAGCTACAGAGGATTGATACAAGCAGAGGTATTTTCAATTGTGGCATGTCTATATTGTTATTTTTTCCTATATAAGTCTATTCATAGATACTAATTTGTACGAAGGTTGAATATGATTAAGTAAGTACATGTTTTTTAAACCCGCAATTAGATGAGTATTGTAAATATGTTATTGATCTAGTTAGGTCAAGACATATACATAGAAAATGGTGGACAGCTCTTTTTCGTCAAATATAATTCGTCCGGGGTGGAGAATAAGTCAGATATACCCACTTCCCTAGGCGCAATACACCTCCTGTTTAAATCGTGGGTCCCCGAGGAGTATAGGCGATACAAGGGTGGGTATATCTGTTACTTAGATATTGCTTATGTCTATATCATATATATAACAGAGTTTTTACTAAGTATAAATTATAGCTTAGCACTTGCATCCTGGTAGGATGTTCAATCCTAGATACTCGTAATCTACTTCTCACAGCGTGAAAGAAGATACTCAACCTTTAAGGCGTCATGGCATACAAGTACTAATTCTTGCCGAGCACTTGCATAGTATTACTGATAGTTCGTTCAACCTTAGATACTCATAAGGTGTATATTTACTCTACTTTGATAGCGTCCTTACCATGTGAAAGTAACTCAACATTTAAGGCGACATGGAATAACAGTATTCATTCTAGCAAAGCCCCCTAATACTGGAGGGTCGTTCAACCCTAGTTACTCATTAGGTGTATATTATATCTACTATAACAGTGTCTTTGAAAGTGAAAGTAACTCTGCCTTTAAAGGGGCAGTAGCACGTTTTAGGGGGAATATAAGGTGATGTGATGAAAATTAATGGTTTCAATTGAAAGACAATGTTTTGAAACTAAATTGAGCAGTAAAAATTCAAATATATAACGTAAAGTTTAGCCATGCGATTCATTTTTCTTACACAAAATGAATTAAAGGTGTTCACACAAAATGGCGCCAATGGATTTTATGTGAATTTTCATACTTTGTCCCCTGACTATTGATGATTGGCTTGTGAGATTTTTGACACTGTCCAAATAATACATTTAGCATTACCTTACAATTATCAGTGAACATTTTACAATATAAAAGTATCAAAAAACGTGCTACTGCCCCTTTAAGGCGACTTGGCAAACTAGTAAATATTCCAGCATAGCATAGCATACTGTTAAGTCCTTAAACATTCTTTAAGTGGGTATATCATATGTACAATCAAAGTGCTTTTCTATGTGAACGTAACTCCGTTTTTGAGGTCACATGGTATGTGTACTATCAAAGTGGCTTTACCTAGAAATTGTGGCATAGGCACTACGAAAGTGGCTTTACTTAGAAATTGTAACTCAGTCTTTTCCTTTTTCTTTACCAGGAAATATACGCACTGTGTATAACCGTACACCGAAACTAGCGAGGTGTACGGCGGAGAAATGTTGCTAGCGAGGAGCGTGGTCGCAAATGGGATCACTTAAAAAGCAATCATCGCCGTATCATCAACTTTTTCTATGTTATTATCATGTCAATAACTTTCTGAGACATAACTATTTAATGTCATATCCTGTTCATAGTCAGAGATAGCAAATATGTTGCTAACAACAGAATTACTCGCAACTGTCATTGTTACTGTCCCTTGGATACAGAATGACAAGCACATACATTTTGCTAAGTATGCGTGCTAAAATTACCACATGATGTTGAGTATTTGAAAGTTATGAAGTAAAATATTACCTAATTTTCGATTTCGGCTCCTCGCTAGCAACATTTCTCCGCCGTACACCTCGCTAGTTCCGGTGTACGGTTATACACAGTGATACGGCTTCTCTTGTTATGTACGCATAACAATAGTTCAGATTTGGAAAATCAAGATTGTAAAGATAATGTTGATTCATTCAGTATTCGAAGTTCTGCGGGAATTTGATTATGGTTATTGTTTAGAGGCAATGAGATTTTGCATATTGGCTAAAGGAAATAAAAAGTTAGTTTTCAGTTGGGGAAAAAAGTCAACCAAAATGTTTTTATTTATTTGCTATGTTTGTATTGTGTATTACCTTCATAATATATCAGCATGGGTTTGATTATATACAAATATAATGTGCCACCATATACATAAAATTTATATGTAAAACTATTTGACTTAAACTATTTGATATCATCCATTTTTTGGGGGATGTTTTTTCTTTACATGTGAACTTGAAATAATGTTTGTTAAAATGTATAGATGAGATCCAGTCTGATTAAAATCGACTGTGATTCAAGGAAAAAAAGTGTAAAAATATTATCTCTAGCGGGGTTCGAACCACACCCAGCCCGGCTTTCCTCTCATTCACAGAGAATATCCCGAATGGTTCGAGCCCCGATAGAGACAATACTTTTGATATTTTATTCCTCGGAGCACGGTCGATTTTAATCAGACTGAGATGAGATCAATTTTTAAGGCACGATGTTTACTTAGCTATGTATACATTGTTTGTATAAAAATATGTTTACATCATACGAAATGTAATATTTACGTACACTGAGACTGGCAAACTGTTCCCAGTAAGTAGAAGACTGCTGTGACATTATGAGTGTATTCAACCGAGAAGGTCATGAAAGAAGGAGCCTGACACAGTTAAGAGATGTAACTTATATGAATAACCGTTGTACTCTAGAATACAAAAAAAATGTTTTGGCTGAGTTAGAGTTTAAAGGGGCATTAGCACGTTTTTTGAAAAATATTTATTCAAAGTTTCACTGATAATTGTACTAAAAGCGATATCTCCTGTGAAACACAATATTGGATGATGAATTAATGTACTATATATAAAAGTACCTTACTACCGGTAAGTGAAATTACTCAGCCTTAAAGGTGACATGGCATATGTACTATCAAAGTGCCTTATCAAGTGATTGTAACTCAGCCTTTAAAGGAGCAGTAGCACGGTTCTTGAAAATTTTATATTTCAAACTTTCACTAGTAAATGTACGTTAATGCTAAATGTATTGTTTTGATAGTGTCTAAAACCCCATTACACAAACCAATCAACCGCAGTCAGAGAACAAGTTGTAAAGATTCACACAGTCCATTGGTTGCCATTTTTGTGTGGACACCTTTAATTCATCTTGCGTAAGAAAGAGATATCGCATGGCTGAACTTTACATTACAAATTTGATTTATCACTGCTTCATTTAGTTTCAATTAATTGTCTTTCAATTGGAACCATTTATTTTCATTTTCCCGAAATCACCTTATGTGTTATATGTGCTACTACCCCTTTAATGAGCAGTTGTTGCTCTATTTTATGAATAATCGTGTGAGTGAAGACATTCTTAGGTTATAAAACACACTCAACATTTTCTCAAATTTAAGGTTTTATGTATAGAAAGTCAATTTGCTTACATATATTACCATGTCAACAATACATATAAGAACAATTCGCAATCGTTCACATAGGCCTATTTAACACGGCAAGAGATGTTGTGTTGTAATGCTTACTAAGAGGCTATTCTTGAATATTTATGTGACAAAAACCATTCCACTTTTTCTTAAACATACAAGTTAATATATATAAACTCATTTGGCACACATTGGTAATGATACATTAGTACACTTCTTAATCATGCAAAGATGATCAATACGGCACGTGATGTTTTCCAAAATGATATTAGGGCCAAAAAAAGTGTTTCTGGTCATTACATTCAGGCAAAAAGGATGCGATGACGCGGATTTTCTTTTTATTTTCAATTTTTTTCATCATTGAACATGAACAAAACAAAAGAAATATAACCTTTGAATAAATTTTCACTGCGTCTTATAAGGCACTCGTTGACCGAAACGAGTAACATTTGAAAAGCCTGCGTTTCTTTTTTTTTTCATTTCCATTTATTCCCTTGTTAACAACTTGCAAAAAAAGCCTGATGCGGGGGTTTGAAACTGACGCGGGCGGAAACCAGACACAAATTATTTTTTTCTAGGCTTTATGTACTGATGGCAGAAATTTAACAACGTACACTGTATACAGATATCCAGCATAGTACTCGATGAGCATACTTCAAAGAAGTAAAATGTATGCATTCGTTCAACTGTTAGCTCGTTAAATGTCGTTAAAGAGAAGATAGAAACACCTTAACTGAAATTCTCAAATATCGTTCTTAGAAGAGATCTTTAAAATTCAATACTTTGAAAGTCTTTTTCATCTAAATGAATAATTCAACATACATCTAAGATGCTAATTTGAAATATGATATAAAGGACATCCTTGACGTATTCAAATCATCCAGTAAACACACCATTTATTTCTTATAAGTACAACAATGTTCTTGTGTAAGTTTAATCATGCTTATAGATACATTAGCAATATAGTTACATAATTCTGTAAAAAAATCTTTCGTCGAAATTTTGACATCACATTTACATTTTTATTATCAACAATAACATACTTATTTCGACGCCGAGAGCACAGTACCCATTAAAAATAGCATTTAATTTTGGCAGCAACGAATACCTTTTTCGGAGAAAAATAAAATAGTATGTTTTTGTTTAAACATCATTATTTATACTCACCGTCGATAGTTAACAATATGCCCGATTATCCTAATCTGTCAAAATCCGACAAACCTCACACAGAGTAAAGACAGAGTTATCGCTACCCTAACCTGTACTGCATACTCACCACCAGGTGGCTAACCCTACGTCATCATTGCTTCTTCTGACGGGCAGAGAACGCCGATCGTACAGAGGGGAGGCCGGGTGGGAGCTAACGATTGTTAACTATCGACGGTGAGTATAAATAATGATGTTTAAACAAAAACATACTATTATTTAATATACTCTCCTCGATAGTTAACAATATGCCCGAATCCCACAGGCGGAGGTGGGTGCGAGAGGTTACAGCGATAACTCTATCTTACACCAGAGAGCTAGTGACCGACCCAAGGTCGATGACCAGGAAATCCCCTAGGGGGAGACCCAAACAACCAGAGCGTAGCCCTGACCCAACCTCGCCACGCGAGGGGGTGGAAACTAAGGTCGCTAGCTAGCATAACAAAGACAACAGACACACAAGTAAAATCAACCTCGGGTTTATTGCGAAGAAATAAAACGCGTTAACGAGTGAGAGGGTGACTCCTGCGCTGAGGAGCCGAAGGAACTCGCTGCTGGGCGTACACCTGTGCGCCCAGGCGGTTGATTCCCTCCAAATCCTCGTTGGATATATCCCGAAGGTAATGGTTGGCGAACACCAGGCCTGACTTCCAGAAGCAGCCAGCCATGATGTCCGCCACCGCCAAATTGCTGTGGAGAGCCATCGTCGCTGAGATGGCCCTGATCTCATGCGGATTGGACCTCGCCGGGGGATCCAGATCCGCGGCCTTGTAAGCGTCTAAAACCGCAGAGCGGAGGTAGACGCTAAGTTGTCTTTTGTCTATTTCCCGAACACTGGTCTGGGAATGCGGGATGAAGAGTCTCCTCCTCCCTTGACGCAGTGTCCGGGTCTTCTCCGTGTAGATCCGCAACGCACGTACTGGACAGAGGAGGCGGTTCTCCTCGTCCGTTGGATCCACACTCCCGGAGATGGACGGTAACGAGAAGGTCCTACCCCTCTCGTCTGCGGCCTGATTCTTACAGACGAACTCAGGTGCCAACCCCAGAGTGGCCGATCCCCCATCCCTCACATCAAAGCGCAAGAGGTCCGCTTGGAGAGCATGAAGCTCCGAAATCCTGGCTGCGGACCCCATCGCGACTAAGAAAGCAGTTTTGATGGTGAGACGGAGGATGGTCGTCTCCGTCAACGGTTCGTAGTGGTCCGACTTAAGGTGGTTGAGGACCACCGCTAAGTCCCACTCTGGGGGCCTGAGTTCCTTCCGCCCGTCTACATTCCGGTAGGTCCTCACTAGTTCCTTGAGGACCGCAATATCTAACTGGGGGTCCCGCTTCCTGAGCACGGACATAATCGCCGCCAGATTAGTGTTGATGGACGAGGCTTTCAACTTCCTCGTCTCCCGTAGATGGACCAGGTACTCAGCAACCTGAGGGACCGTTACTGCCTGTACATCATACCCCTCCTTGCCACAGAAGGTCGCAAAAGCCCCCCACTGTGCATCGTAGAGATTCCTAGTGGAAGGCCTTTGAGACGTCGCCACCGCCTCGGCAACGGATTTGGAAAAACCCGCCCCCGTCAGACCCCTCTGGAGACAAACCAAGCGTGAAGCTGTAGAGCCTGGGGATTCTCGTGAACCCGCCCGCTCGGTCTGCTCGACAGAAGATCCCACCTCAGAGGGAGAGGGATCGGGTCTTGGCGGCACATCCTTCGGAGGGGAACGTACCAGGCCCTGGCTGGCCACAAAGGCGCTATCAACAAAAGTTGAAGAACCCGTGTCTCCTGTATCTTCGCCACCACGAGGTTCAGGATGGCGGGAGGGGGATAGGCGTAGGCAACCATCCCCTCCCATCCTAACGAAAGCGCATCGAGAGCCCACGCGGTGGGGTCTGGCACAGGAGACACGTACGTCGGCAACTGGTGGTTGAGCCGCGTCGCGAAGAGGTCTATGTGAGGTCTGCCGAACCTCAGGCACAGACTCTCGAACACTCTCGGGTGCAGCATCCACTCCGTGGACGGAGGTTGGTCCGGGCGAGACAAGGCGTCGGCAAGGACGTTCTTGGCTCCCGGGATGTGCACCGCTCGGAGAGAGAGTCCGATACTGTCCACTAGGCGAAACAGCTCCATCACCAGTTGCAGAAGCGAGTCTGATTTGGTCGAGCCTTGTTTGTTGATGGCCCAGGCCGCCGCTGAGCTGTCCGTGTGAACGCACAGGACCTGCCCCCGCAGCCGACCTGACCAATGGTCGATTGCTAGACGAATGGCATCCAGCTCTAAGACGTTGATGTGGCGGCTCACCTGAGCTGCCGACCACACCCCCGCCGTCTGTTCCGTATCGAGATGAGCTCCCCACCCTTGGGTGGAAGCGTCCGCAAATAGGTGACACGTTGCTGGCGGTTCCCTGAGGGGAACCCCCACCAACACGTTGGACTCCTGCTGCCACCAGGAGAGGTGACGTCTGAGTTCCGGAGGTAAGGAGAAGACGTGCTGACACGTCCCCTCCCTGACATGCACGTTCACGAAGATCTGCAGGGGCCTGAGTTGCAACCTCCCCCTCCGAGTGAAGAGTTGAGTCGAACTCAAGAACCCTAGCAGCCTTTGCCACTTGCGCAGTGACAGAGGCCCCCGAAGCGCTAGCTCTAGGAGATCTCGGTAACGCCCCATCCGTTCCGTGGTAACGAAGGCCTTGTAGACTGCGGTATCCAGACGGGCGCCTAGAAACACCAGGGACGTCGTCGGTAGGAGGTCTGACTTGTCCAGATTGACCAGCCACCCCAACCGCCTGAACAACGCTATCACAAAATCCCGTTGAGCCTCCAGAACAGATGGGGATCTGTTGTGACCGAACCCGTCGTCCAAGTACATCACAAACTGCACGTCCACCGAGTGGAGGTATTGGACGATGGGCTGGGTCACGCGGGTGAAGAGCCACGGAGCCGACGATATCCCGAAAGGGAGGACGTTCCACTGGAAGTGGCGGCCCGCCAGGACGAAACGGAGGTACCTGCGATCCCCATGATAAATGGGGATGTGCAGATACGCGTCCTGCAGGTCGAGAGATATCATCGAGTCCGAGGGCTCCAGAAATCGCATCACTGACGGCACTGTCAAGAGACGAAAATATGGCGGCGGATCTAGGAAGGATTGGTTGAACTCCTTCATGTTGTGGATCAGCCGCCACTTTTTCGGATCTCGCTTCGGCCGGATGAAGACCGGAGAATAGAAGCCTGGGGAAAGATCTTGGAGCGGGAGTTCCTCCACCGCCCGCTTGGAGATAAGCGTCTCCACCTGCTCCAGAGTCAGCGCGAGCCGCTCGGGCTCTAGCGGGCGCTCTGTAGGAGAACAGGTCAACGGGGGGCGGTGTGACACGGGAATGCGAAACCCCCGCTCCAAGATCTGACAAACGAAAGGATCCAGACCCAACTGTCTCCAGTTGGCCGCGAAGAGTTCGAGACGGCCTCCAACAGGCCCATCCCGAGCTGGGACCACCTGAGGTGGTAAGTCCGGAGGTGTCCAGTCACGACTTCTTGGGGGTACCTCCGTAGGCGCGTCCCTTGTAGCGAGGGTTCCCTTTCTTGGGAGTGCGCTTTGGGGAGGGGCCGGCACTGAAGTCGCGACTCCTGTCCTGCCGACCCCTCCCACGAAAGGACACTCCTCCAGTCTTGGTAGAGAAGGAGGGGGCACCTCCCCCTTTCTTCTTCGGCGTAGTAGTCTGAGAGGAGGCTCTACCCCCGCCAGCGGCCAACCTGTTGGTTAGCTCTTGCTGTTGGCTTTCCTGGCGCTGGCGAAGGGCCTGAGCAATCTGCCCGTCAAACAGGGTGGAAGAGGTCCCTGGGGCGGCCCTCAGTCTGTTGCGGAGTTCCGCCGGAAGGGTAGTCCGCGCCAGGAACCCATCGCGCCTGAGGTTCGTCAGTCCCGCGGAAATGCGGGAGGCCGACAGCATCATCTGCGCCAAGTTCCCGGCTACGGAACCAAACCCGCGATACAGAGCCTTGGCCCCTCTCTCCATCCCCGCCTCGTTAGCGAACGCTGTCATGGCTTGACACGCGTGAGCCACGTGGTTGGCCAGCCCCAAAATACTCCTGGCCTCCTTGTCCAGGTGGGATAAATGAGCATCCGACACCTGGTGAGCCACGGAGGGGGTGGCCACCCGGCGGATATCGTCATCCAAGGTAGGAGGGGAAAGAGGTAAGGCACCGCCGTGAATGGGTAAGCCAGACCGAATTTTGTCCGTCAGAACCAGGGGAGGCAAGAGACGACCCGGCGCCGCGGCCGCGACGTTAGCGTCAAAGTCCTTGCCTGCCGCCTGAAAAAGCCTGTGCGCCGGAAGCGCCAGCTGGCGCTGCGTCGGCGTCTCCTCCTCCGCGCAAAAGGTCTCCAACCTTGCCGTCCTAGTAGAGGAGGGTTCCTCCTCCACTTCTTGTATGCGCACCTGGCACCAATCAGCGATTGCCGTCAGGCGGTCCTTGAGGTCTGGCGCGTCCTCTGGCGCTGTCACCAGGGTGACAGGCGGAGGGGGGGAAACAACCCCTATGTCAGGCGCCCTATCCTCCAGGTCTCGTCCAGGCGGCGGAGAAGAGTCCCGATCCGAGGGGGAGGTGACGGGAGACACCACCACCACTCTCCTCCTCTTGGGAGTGGACGGCGCTTCAGGGGAGGGGGGGTGGGACCCCGCCTCATCCTCATCCCTGGACCGAACACGGTCCCGTGACTCGAGCATGGAGGTCACCAAATTCTTGACTGACGACATGATGTCGTCAGTCAGTTTCCTCTGATCGAAGGGGGGAGGGGAATCGCCCCTCGACCTCTTCTTCTTTTTGTGTCTCCTCTTCTTCTTGGCGGACCGCCGAGGGTCCGGGGAAGCGACAGACTCAGGGGAGGATCTCCTGACAGGAGACCTCTCGGCCCCGCTAGTCTGAGGAGACACATCCCTCAAAGTGTCCCTGGGGGGAGACAAATCACCCGACACTGGCGCATCAAACTCTGCCGTGTCCTCCGAGATGATGAAATCGGAGTCCTGGACGTTATCCGAGGAAGGGTTGGGAGCGGTGGCTGAAGAGGAGGCGGACGGCCGCCTTGCAGACCTTAGTTTCTGCTGGGACTCCGACTTCTTCACCGCGGCACGGTACTCTCTGTGCTCCGCAGGCGAGAGCGACTCACATTCCCTGCACCTGTCCGAGTCGGGACAGAGATTGCGGCAAAAGCGGCAGAGCGAGTGTGGATCGAACCGCGCCGACTTCCTAGATCCACACCCTCCACAAAACCCTGAATAGGGAAAAGCCATAGAGACGGCGACCGCTACCCAGGAGGTAGACGCCTGTCCCACGCTATCAACCTGAAGGGGGGTACCTACCCTCCGAAGGTCGCTAACCAAGCGCTGACGAAAGCACTAAGCGCGGCAGGCGACAGCGCTATCCCAGCGCCAACGCGCGAGAGGCCGCCACAGAAAGCGGTAGAGCGCCTGACACAACCCCGGGCGCAAGCGAGGGGCCGCCTGAAGCGACCGCGCTTCGGGAGGCGGTAGAGCGCCTGACGCGGTAGGCGACAGGCGCCGTCCAACACCGGGCGCAAGCGAGGGCCGCCTGAAGCGACAGCGCTTCGGAAGGCGGTAGAGCGCCTGACGCGGCAGGCGGCAAGCGCAGTCCAACCCCGCCTGAAGCACTAGGCGATAGCGCTACGGAAGGCGGTAGGGCGCCTGACGCGGAGGCGACAGGAGCAGTCCAAGCGCCAGCGCTACCAAGGCCGCCTGAAGCGCAAGGCAAGCGGTAGGCGCTAGCGGCAAGCGGCCCACGCAACGAGACGGTAGACGAGAGGTCTACCTCCAAACCAGCCAACCAAGCTGGGCGACCCGCACGAGACGCACGTGCAACCCGGGTCAGCCGAAATCGACAACAGCTGACAAGTCAACTGAAGGCAAACACGGCAACAAACACAACGGAAAGAAGGACTAGCTATTCCGTCGAGAAATAGCTACCCCTCAAACCTACACCCGAAAAAGGAAGACAAATAAGAAGTTTATTCAGCACACAAAGCAGTCGAAATACAGAGCTATCAAAAACACGAGTGTCCTTGATGGCCGACAGAAAAGCAATGATGACGTAGGGTTAGCCACCTGGTGGTGAGTATGCAGTACAGGTTAGGGTAGCGATAACTCTGTCTTTACTCTGTGTGAGGTTTGTCGGATTTTGACAGATTAGGATAATCGGGCATATTGTTAACTATCGAGGAGAGTATATTAAATAATAAAATTTAGTCGTGCGCGACAAAGACGGTTTTCAAGCGTATATTTAGAAACCGGAAGTTGTGAGAGGGTCACACTTTTTTTTTTTTTTTTATCACTTTATTTCTTTTTTTGGGTACCATACGTGTACATAGTTATTCCACAAAAATCTTTTCAACATGAAGTACATTATATCAAATTGACATGGGTAGTAACATGGTATACATTCTCAATCCAATGCGACAAAATTGCAAACCAACAGAACAATAAGAGGTAATTTATGTAAAAAGGCTATGGCAAGAGGACCAAAAGGAAATGAATTTTTCATATCTACAGTCCGTATAGAGGATCTGTTTACTGACATTATATGTGTCTTGAAGAACCGATTTTAGGCCGTTTATATGTGGTTTTCTGCTTTTGCATTTGCATGTATATATGAAATGTTTGGTTACAATAAAGATCAAGTTCAAAACGTCATTTCTTTTTTCTTTGTAGCCCAAAATTAAGTGTACTATATCGGGTTTCAATCTTATGCCAGTTTTGCATTTTATCCATTCCAACAGCTGATGCCACAGACTCTTTACATGTACACAATCAAATAATAAATGCTTTATGGTTTCGTTTGAGCATTTGCAAAAAGTACACAGTGGGGAATCTTGTAATTTGTAAAGAAATGCACTTTTGTTCGTTGTTAGAATTCTGTGAATAATGCGGTACTGAAACCACCTTAGTTTATAACTACCTGTGCTTCGGAATGGTATATAATTATATATGATCCACTCTTCCTTTTGAAAATGAGACTCAAAATCGGTTTCCCATTTTTTCTCACTACTTTAATTTTCATATCCGATGGAAATCCGGATTTGATAAGATACATGTAGAAATCTTTACATCCCTTTTTAGCCTTATAAAGTACTTTAAGATTATTGGGAATGAAAGGCATATCGAGTTTGTTATGAAGATTTTGTGAAGTCGTTTGAATATATTTCTTTATACAGTGTATCAAACCAGTAAATTCCAAAAAGTTAGTTTTTAAGTGATATATTCTTTGAAATTCAGTAAAGTTTAGAAATGTGCCATCCATTTTCAATAGATCATTTATAAAATTTATGTTTGCTTTCACAAAGTGTTTGAACAAAACTGGTTTTTGAGCAATCTGAATATTGTCATTTGTCCAAAGATACTCTGATCGAATATCGCTCACAGTTAATTTACATTGCAGTGTTGCCCATGCGTTAAAAACATCTTTCCAAAACACATTTCTTATATATGGTATAATATTTTCTTTAAGGTAAGTTGAGCCCATTTCTATAGGATCTAAAACAGTGTTTGGTAAGAAACAATTTTCAAGGTGATTCAACTTAGTATTATTTGTGTACAATCGTCGGATCCAGGATATTTTCTGGGATAGTATAGTTTCTAGTATCGAAGGTGCTTTTAACCCCCCATGTTCAAAGTCTTGTATCATCAGTTTTCTTTTTACTTTATCTGGTTTACCTTTCCATATAAATAGGAAGCATTTTTGTTGTAACTTACTTATTATATCAATTTTCGGGTTAGGGATGGATGTAAAAAGATGATTAAGCTTTGGCAAAATGAGACTTTTTAGAACTGTTATCCTACCCATCGGCGTTAAATCTCTTCGAGACCAGTGTGTCATCAAATTGTCTACTTTTTTAAGCTTATCTTTGTAATTTCGTTCAACCATTTCTGCCACATTATGGTGAAATTGTATACCAAGAAGTGTAAATGGACGTTGTGTCCAGTCCATGCTGATCGAATTATAGTATGTTGTAGAAGCATATCGCTTAGATCCAATCCATATTACCTTAGTTTTATCAATGTTCATTTTTAGACCAGAGAAAGATGCATATTTATTTAGGGTGTCTATGGTCGCCTTAAAACAATTTTCAGTTCCATCAAGAATTATTGTTGTATCGTCAGCAAATTGAGTCAGGAGATATTCAATGTCAAGCATCTGTATACCTTTAATATTTTCATTTGTTCTGAGCATATGTGCAAGTATTTCAGCACAGATAAGGAAAATGTAAGGTGATAATGGATCACCCTGTCTACAGCCTCTTGTAATTTTGAAAAAATCTGATGCAAATCCATTAACGAGTACACTTGAGGTAATGTCTGAATAAAATGTTTTAATCCATTGTTTTAGAGATGGTCCAAAGTTGAAAAAATCCAGACAGTTATCGATGAATTTCCATTCGACTGAGTCAAATGCTTTCTCGAAATCAATAAGTATCAGAATACCTGGTTTGTTCATATAATCTGTATATTCCATAATATCCTGTACTAGTCTTGTACATTCTCCAATATACCTCCCTTTCATAAAACCTTTTTGGTCTTCGCTAATAATTCTAGGTAAGACATGTTTTATACGTGCAGCTATTGTTGCTGATGCAATCTTGTAAGATGTATTAAGTAATGATATAGGGCGGTAATTCTTTATGAGTTCTTTTGATTTTTCTTTTTTTGGTATGCATGTGATTAACCCTTGTTTTTGACTCACTGATAGTTCGCCTTTTTTCAAAGATGCATTTAATGAGTTAATTGAATAAGAGTGTATATCTTTCCAGAAAAACTTATAAAATTCAGTTGTATATCCTGATGGACCAGGACTTTTTTCATTTTTCATGTTCTTGAGGGCATTAAATACCTCCTGGTATTGGAGTTCCCCTTCGAGACTCTCTGATTCCTCTTTAGATAATTTAGGGATATCTTTATTTGCAAATAACTTTTCAAGATTCTCATCCTTCACTTCTTTACTAGTGTAGAGGTTATTGTAGTATGATTTGACATGTTGAATTATTTCATTTGTCTCTGTTACAATTTTGCCCTCATTACTTAACTTGGTAATGGCTTTATTGAGGAATTTTTGTTTTTCTAATGATAGGAAGTATTTTGTTGGTTTCTCTCCCTTCTCAACGCAAGTTGCTTTTGATCTTAATATAATGCCGTCTGTCTTAACCTTATTTAATTCAAGTTTTCTAGTTTTTATATCGTCTATCGTTTCAGTCTTATCCTCCCCGAGGCATGTGTCTAATTCATGTTCTAATGTCACACTTGATTCGCCTTTATGTCGGCTGCCGTTTCGGTAAATTTGGTAAATTATCTCCTATTTAATGAATTTTTGTCCGATTTCCTCTAGGTTGGTAGCAAAAATACAAGTAAAACGGTAAAATTACTTTTAAAACTATTGAACTCTGATAATGTATCTTTAATTCTAAGGAGGGAAACGAAATAACGTACATGTATATAAGGCAATATGTTTTTATTTATTCAGATATTGTTTTTTGGAGTCCCGTGATTGTGTTTCATTTTGAATAGACTCTCACGCGAGACTTGAACCAATATACAAAACAGTATCCAGGTGCAATTTGAATATTCAAAATATGTTAACATGATATGTTTGTATGTGTACACGGATTTTAAACAAATGCAGTCAGTGAATAATATATGTTTGCCATGTACATATCGATGTCCATCTTCCTACGCAGAGCCTAAAAGGCCAGTGTCGGACAGAGACTGCCTGAAAAACGATATAAAGTTGACATACAAGTAAAACAGCTGTGTTTTTTATATTGATCAAAAGCTATCGCACATAATATCATACGCATGTAAAGTAAAATTTTGAATAAAAAATATTACCTTTTCCACTGCACTCTTTATCTTAACAAAATGCCTCAGACAAAATCTACTCCCAAGATGTGAACTTTTTCCTATGTTGGAACTTGGATTAACTCTTTAAAATAATTGTCTAATAATATTTGAGGGATGAGCACGTTTCTTTATTCAAAATGTTAGGTTTAATTAAAATTGAATTTTAATCAGTTACCAATTCACATTCTACCTAATTGATTTTATCGAAAAGGTTTCAAATCTACTGACAAGTTCAAACATCTTTATCTTTTATGACGTTTAGTCTTATATGTTAGAGAGTAAAATGCAACGTTTATTTGTTTATTCAAAATATTTAACATATACTATATTTACAGTCATATGACTGATAAAACTATTTAGGCTATGTTTAACATTGATATGCTACAAAAAAAAAACTAGTTTCTTTTAAAATCGATAAATCAAAATGGGATGTTCATTTTAGTATTAATCGCATTTTAATATTCATCAAACCGAAATAAATTGTTTTGACGACATTGAGTCATGTTCAATGTTACTTAAAACCATTATGCTATAGTTACAATTTAATGCTTTGTTTCTTCTTATTGTCCCTGGATCGTGCATATTCGAGACTTGGTCATGACAGGATTGTGACAGAAACAATTATTTTCATGACATATATGTTTCTCCGAAATTTCTATTTGTACTCTCAAATAGGTCACGACGACATTTCTGTACATAATTTACGACATGTATTTCTGTCAAAGTACCGCTAATGCCCAATATCTAATTTGCACCGCAGGTTTTCTTTAAGTAATCATGAATTTAGAATAAAGGTGTTATAAAGAACCCTAAACTTACTATCAATTAAAGTGGCAGTAGTACGTTTAAAAAAAATTCTATATGTTTATTTTTTCACTGATAATTGTGCGTTCATGCTAAATGTATTATTTTGATAAAAACTCATTACACAAACCAATCATGCATAGTCAAAGAACAAATTATAGAGATTCACGTTAAGTCCGATGGCAGCCATTTTCTGTAAAAAAACATTAATTCCTTCCGTGTAAGAAATAGGAATCGCATATCTGAAATGTATATTATGTATTTGATCTATTACTGCTTCATTTAGTTAAAATACATTGTCTTTCGATTGGAACCCCTTATTTTCAATTTCCTGACATCACCTTATATTTCCCCCTTAAACGTGCTACTGTCCCTTTAAAAATCCACAACAGCGGAAAGAGTTAAAAGTTTCTCTGGCTCCTCTGTCAGAATGTATCGCTTAAAAATATAAGTTGCATATTTACTAATTTCACTGTCATGTTGAAAACTGACAAAAAATGAAGACAATAGGATGATGAAAAGCATCCCAACGTACGAGCTCCTAAAATTAAAAATAATAAATCCTTGTATAGGGCAACCCTTGTATAGCATGTCACATTATGTATACAAACTCAACGAGTGTACATGTCACGGTTGTGAATAGGTAATGTAGACAATCAACATATTGTATACACATGGTAAGGACGTGCTTGTCAATATATTTATAGGTGTCGTCTTGTTTTACCACACGAATATCAAACACGTCCCGACAGCGAGTCAACTAACATCTTATTTCTGTATCAAACCATGGCTGCCCTAGTTACTAGTGGGATTCAATTGGAGTACCGCAGTGTAAAGATCACAAAGGGATTGTGTTATACCTTGAAATGAACATCCTGTCTCAGGGTATGAACGTTACGCTAACTCCACTAATCTGTACCCTGGGCTCAGAAGCTCGATTCCGCGCGGTCCGACTTGGGATATAGCCAATCAAATCCTTTTCCCGTTGAAATTTTATCGAGATGGTGGCGAGAAAACGATTTGATTGGCTATATTCCAAGTCGGGCAACGCAAGCGAATCTAGGTTCTGAGTCCAGGGTACAGATTAGTGGAGTTAGCGTAGCGTTCGTACCCTGAGACAGGATGTGAACTGAAGTTTTATCGTCAGTTATGTAAGCTTTGGCATGAGATAATAGGCTAGGGGTCAACATAGTAACATTTCTGTATATTTTCAATATCATTAGTCATATGAATCTCATGAGAACTGCACTATAAGTTCGAATTGGGCTAATCAAAAATTTTCATTTATAAAAACTTTTTGGGCGTAGCCTTTGAGAAATTTGAATAATCTCAGTCATGTCATTACTGAACATGCAAAAACGTTCAGCCCACAAGAATTTCTTCATTACTCACTTGTAATGATATTTGTACCATTATAGATGTTGTGATGCTAAGGTATTATAATTATTACTTTTGCTTATTACCATTGTTTATTGATTTGATTTTATAGACCCTATAACTCTTACCATACCAAAATATATCATCGAAAGTTATCTTCAGGATGAGCAAATGGCAATTCATGTTAACATCTTATTATAATAAAAGATTAGGGATCAAATGTTAATTTTATAAATCTATCAAATTCCCTTCGAGATTTATATGCTACATATAAAGAGAGACGTAGCTATATTTGTGACCAACAAAACATTTACTTTAACACAGTCAGATGGAGATGAAGAGAATCAACTGGAAAGGCCAATGGCTAAAATGTGATGGTAATATCGAGGGTCCCTCTACCGTGACTAAAACGAGCTTTTCAACTTACACAAAAGCTGACCTCAATAACACATATTGACAATGAAGTTTAACAATTCAAAGCCCTGTCGTATGTAGGTTTACATTTCACTGCATCTTTGACAAAAACAGTTCAGTATTTGCATCTCCATATCCTAACATGACACAAATTGCAATTTTTTTTACATTGTTCGATAAGAAATTTAAAAACTTGATGACTCCTCAATTTATTATAATAAATCCGTTTTTTCAAAGCTTGCATTTCTCTAACAAAGTCAAATTTTAGAGGATTTATCAAAATGGGATTTGTATTACGAAAGGGGAGGTAAAACAGATATTTGAAGATAATATACGACTTGGTCCAAAGGGGTCTTATGTCACCATAGCGATATAAAGTATGATACTATGGTTGCCATGGCTGACTATCCTCGTGACCTCACGTAAAGTAATGGACGTCGTCCAGATACATTCATCATACACATATTATAGTTATGAACATACACACGTTGCTATGTATCATAGCAAGGTACATATGACCATACCTTATTATTACATACCAAAGATAAAAATGTCAACCTACATAATTCTCAACTATCATCAAATATGGTATCAGAGTAATGATGTCTGTATATCGTTGGTAAGTATGCTGAATACTGACAGAAAACCCTTCAGATAACATTTATTTGCGTAATTAAAACAAAGCTTCAGTTCCAAAATAATTAAAAAAATACTTTCCAAAAGGCAACCTTCTTAAACTAACCTATATTGGACGAAATAGCAACATAACGTGTCACAAAATGTAAGAAAACTCAAAACAAGTTAGGCGGCTGTTTGGCTACGCTCGGATGATCATAACTCATCAACACCTATAACAGTGAATGAAATAAGGCACATCCAACATCTCGAAATGTTTACGCTTTTGGTTTGGTACTATTGAAACTCTATCCATACACCGACAAGCACACCAGGAGACTTACAAACAAAACACCATAATGCATATGCCATAATTGTGAATATATGCATCAGGTGTTGAGATCATCAGACTCTTTAACATAACAATAATAATGACAATAGCAATATTTACTCGGATGATCATAACTCGTCAACACCTATAAAAGTGAATAAAGTAAGGTACATTCTACATCTCGACACGTTGCAATGCATTAAAGGCAGTGCATACAAAAGCAAAACAAAACTAGATGCCAAAATTGTGAATATATGCACAACGTGTTGAGTTCATCAGACACATTATTACAATAATAATGACAATAGCAATACTCACGCTGGTTGGTACCAGAATGGGGAGAGGAAGAAGCAGGATTGGTGCCAGGACCAGAATCAGAAGCGTCCTCATCTTCCACAAATCTGAAATTCCTCCCGCCATTATGAACGATTTGTCAAGTTATCCTTGTATCCAAGCACCACAGACAATGTAGAACATCCACAAACTGAGTCAGACAGGGGTATGCTCTATTCCCCTCGTCAATCCCCCTATTAGCTGACCTACTGCAAATCAGAGTCAGACAGGGGTATGCTCTGTTCCCTTCGTCAATCCTCCTATGAACTAGGCTATTGCAAATCGGAGTCAGACAGGGGTATGCTTTGGTCCCTTCGTCAACCCCCCTTTGAGCTAGCCTACTGCAAATGAGAGTCAGACAGGGGTATGCTCTATTCCCTTCGTCAATCCCCTTTTGAGCTAGCCTACTGCAAATCAGCCAACATGACCCATCTGGGTTGTGCTAACACCCTCCTTTGCTTTCAAGCAACTCTCGTACCCATCGCCTATAAAATTCAATCTGTTGCATTGTAATGACGCTTTTCTGTGCACTTGACCCGGCTTGTATGGCTGTTTCTGAAATGAGATATTCGAATTTTATGGAAACTATGAAGTTATTCTATATGTAATTCATTACAATATTCATAATGAGAGTGTTAACCAAGTGTAAACGTATTCAATTAACTGTACAAAACATGTTGCTGAATGTAACACATGCAGAATGCAACACGCTCTATTTCATGATACCTGCACTTATTCAATGTGTGAACATATTCGTGACAGGTATAAAAGGTATGTTTTTACATGACATATTCGTGACAGGTATAAAAGGTATTAATGTATTATTTGATAGGATCAGAAACGAATCATCCATAGTTAGATAAAAAAAATTATAACGATTCACATAAAGTCCATTGGCGGCCATTTCATGTGAACACCATTAATTCATTTTATACAAAAGAAAGGAATCGCATTTTATCGTTCAGACTATTGCTGCAATGCATCATATGTAATTTAGATATAATGCGATTTTGATTAGAAATAAGTCAAAGAATACGAGGAAATTATTTAAAGGTAGTTTTCAAAACTAATTAAAGGGCACGTAGGAGATGATAGTGTTCGATTTTTTATATGACTATTATTCATTTAAATTGAAGTGTCATTCCGACTTTTACACTTATAAAGGGTTTTCATTGAAATAAGGTATTTATTGCTTGGTGACGAATATATGAGATGTTTTCAATTCAAATCGCCAAAGTTTTCTGCGTCCAATACCCACAGAGGCAGCTCAATCATGTTACTTTGATAGTACTACGACTGAGCTTCCTCTGTTGGGAGAGCAAGTCCGTTTAGTTTCGTACCAAAACCAAACAATGGAAATGACACATATGACTCTTTATCGTGATTTTTCATCATTTTTTCCCCAATGTGAACGTTAAAGTGAGACTTTGTGTCTGCCTGCATATGTAGCTGTTCAGTCACGCATTTGAGAAATAAGGCATACAACAGTGACATATGACTTATCCTGTATATTCGTAACGTCATGTTGAGTTATTTCTTGTTTATGTCAAAACAGCTTTGCAAGTTTGGCATTTTCGTGTTGATAAATGAGTTCAAATTTATTAGATAGGTAACTTGAACGTAAAGAAATTAACAACATGTAATGCTTATTCATATATAGTTTACCAACCTTAAAAAGGCAGCAGTACGTTTTTGCAGGGATAATAAGGTGATATCAAGAATTGAAAATATATGGTTCCAATTGAAAAATAATGTATTTACCCTAAATGAAGCAGTATCAAATTCATAAAGCAAAGTTCAGCCATGCATTTCCCCTTTCTTACACAAAACGAATTAAAGGTGCTCAAACAAAAATGGCCGCTAATGGACTTTATGTGAATCTTTATGATTCGTTCTCTGTCTATGGATGTCTATGAAATGAGATTTTCGACACTATCAAAATTATACATTAAGGTATAACGCACGGTGTAATATTGAAAATATTTCTTTTCCAAAACGTGCTCCTTCCCTTTAAGGAAACTCTCCATGGCTTTCAATATACTAGGGTTATATTTTGATATGTGCCGAGAAACTTGAATATGACAATGCAAAACGAAAACAGCCTTATTTACGTTGGCATGCTGACACCAAACATCCTATTAACATGAATACTTGTTTTATTAACCATCATACTGTATGCTAAATTACAAAATTGGCGAAAAAAAATCTTTTAGTGTGATTAAGGCTCGACAACGTCGGTACATAGTGCGTTTGAAAGAAAAGTCGATACCTTTATCTTACTCTCTACTTGTTACTGTACTTATCAATCACCAATTACCCTTAAATTGATATTCAAAATCATTGGTCAGTATTTTTACAATAATTGATATCAATCGGGCACCAAAGACAGCACGAAAGCCTTTGAATTGAGAAGTCAAATAAGGCCAAACGAAATTCAAAAATGTTTCTGGTTTTAGCATTTAAGCAAAAAATGATGCTTTATTTCCAATTTTGAACATAAAAAAAGAAATGAATAAAACCTTTAACTCACTTTATCGCTGTGTCTTTAAAACCATTTAGAACAGAAAATAGGAAACATTGTAAGAGTCGGTGTTTCAATATTTTTTCTAGGCAACGGGATTAAATCTAAATTTTTCTTTTTTCTAAGACCGTACTATGACCAATATGTGTTTGACGCTCAACATGATATTCTGGAAAATAATTGTTCATACCGAACGCAATTAAATAACCCTAAAAACTCCACACAATCTACACCAACAATTATTATTTAACGATGTTAAAGGGACAGTCGCACGTTTTAGGGGTAATATTAATTGATGTCAGGAATAAGAAAATAAATGGTTCCAATTGAAAAACAATGTATTTAACTAAAACAGTTGTAAATCAAATATATAACGTAAAGCTCAGCGATTCGTTTCCCTTTTCCTACACAAAATGAATAAAAGGTGTTCATACAAAATGTCCGCCGATGGATTTCATGTGAATCTTTATAATTTTTTCTCTGATTACGGTTGATTGGTTTCAACCTTGTGTAATGAGATTTTTGACACTTTCAAAATAATACATTTAGTATCAACGTACAATTAAAGAGGCAGTAGCACGTTTTTTGGCAATTTTATATTTTAAAATTTTCACTGATAATTGTACGATAATGATAAATGTTTCATTTTGATATGGTCAAAAATCTCATAACACAAACCAATCATCTTTAGTTAGAAGACGAAGTATGAAGATTCGCCTAAAATCCATGGGCGGCCATTTTGTGTGAACACCTTTAATTCATTTTGTGAAAGAAAAATGAATCTCATGGGTAAACTTTACATCATATATTTGAATTATTACTGCTCCATTTAGTTTAAATGCATTGTCTTTCAATTGGAACCATTAATTTTCATTTTCCTGACATCACCTTATATTCCCCCTAAAAACGTGCTACTGCCCCTTTAACAGTGAAAATTTGAAAATATAAAATTTTCAAAAACATGCTACTGCCCATTTTAAACAAATTAAATTTATGATACATACATGGTATTTGATATGCCACAGTCGGCAAAGCCTAAACAGCGTTGCTCAGGCATAAATTCAAGCGTAAGGCCCACAGATGAGGCATAGCTAATTAAAGAATTTTCTCCTTGGATATACACTGTAATCGATTTTATCTAAAAGAAACTTAAGGCTTTAAGTATATTAGAATCTTCATCTTATATTCCCAGATTAATTATTCACCGGGTTGTTTACGCGTAACATCTGTTCATTAATTAAATATCAGACATAATATGTCTTGTTGACCATGAGATGATCAATGTAAGTTCAGTTAGTGTATGTTGTCATGTAGTGAACAACTAGATGGAAATGAAGGTTGGACGAATGCATCTTGTTCTCTTTGTGAGTTTCTTCTGCAGCATGATGCCAAGTGTGGGAACAGGTAAATATATTATAAAGTAAAATATTTTATGGATATCCAACTTTTTTATTTAAGGAAATAGCGACTTTTCGGTATGGATCATTATTTCGTTTTCAAGCATAGGATCTTTATCTAAAAGTCGCTATTTTACCTTCAGAAGGCTGCTCAAACAGGTAAATAGATTATAAAGTACAAGCTTTCATGGATATCCAACTTCTTTATTCACGGAAATAGCGACTTTTCGGTATGGATCCTTATATCGTTTTCAAGTATAGGATCTTTACCTAAAAGTCGCTATTTTACCTCTAGAGTGCTACTCAAAAAGGTAAATATATTGAAATCGAATTCAGCTTCACCTTTAAATCGGTCACAAAGACATGTTTTCAAAAAAGAACTGTCTGATCCCTTTGAATCGGAAAATCTAGTTAAAACTAGCTGTTAGAATCGAGCAATCGAGTTAAAACTAGCTGAAATGTTTATGTCCAATAAGTCATACATTAAACCATTGACATTTATATTCATAATGTGTAAAACGCGGTGTAAATCCTAACGGCGACCGACTCAAAGAGATCAGCCAGTTCTTTTACCATGATTGGATGATTTCCGCGCATGCTCGATACGGACCAGGTGGGTTAGTATAGCTAGATGTAACGTGAGGACTTAGGGGACGTATAACTTACAGCTATTTTTAACTAGATTGTTTCAAGCTGGGATGCACTGAAAATATCTCACGTTACCCTTTTTCAGACATCGATATAGTCTCAATGAGTATTGAGTTTATTTGGTGCAGTATCAATTATCGATGTATAGCAGTCGTATTGGAATTATGATTTTTTATGTCTGATTCGAAAATTCATAAGCTCAGAAATCAAGCTTAAATCCATTAGTTCAGAGATCGTATATTTTAAAGTATAATCTAATAAGAAGCGGCTTCAAGTATAATCAACGTTTGATCTGCAAACTATGTATTTCTTGAGCAGCTTGATTATTATGTTGGATATAGAGATTAATACCCAAGCAGAGATGTCATATTGTTTTTACAATACGAGTGACTGTAAAATGATATTTTCCCGAGCGATAGCAGAACAGAACAGAACAAAAGTTTATTTCTCATAATTCACGTAAGTGACATAGAGAACAAGTTGAATAAATTGTACAATAAGTTACATGTTTTCAAAAAATATTATATATACATGATACAGTAAATCAGATCATATGATATATATACAAGGATATTCAAGAGTTTTTTGTATTAGAAGCAACACATACCTTCTTTTATGAATTTTGATAATTTTAGTAAAAGGGGTCTATAGGTGGTTTTCATAAGGGAGATACATTTTTCAACTGAAGGATATTTACAATAATATGGTGGTAGGTATTTACTTCTCAGCTGTGAAAGGGAGGGGCAGGCCAAAAGGAAATGAAATTCGTCTCCGATGGAGATATTACAAAGTTTACAGATTCTTTCGGTTTTATCAATTTTACTCCATCGGCCAGTTTCAATAGGTAGTCTATGGTTTGACGTTTTGAAGCGGGTAAGCCAAATGCGGAGATTAATAGGAAGTACCAGAAGATAGGGGTCCACATGAGGATTTTCTTTATAAATTTTGTAGTATTTTGCTTTAGAAGAATCAATTTGGCAAGCAGTCCACGTTTGGAAAAACTGATCAATAAGGATAGCGAGGGAAATGTCGTTTTACTGGCAGGAGTGTTGTTAAAACAATATGACATCTCGCGAGTGTGTTAATTTCTTTATTATCCATAATGTACGAAAGCTAGAATTCCGAATATTAGAATTTTCAAAACATCGTCAATGGTGAAACCAATCAGGTCAGCCCTTATGGATACATCTGTAACTCGCTCAGGGTTAACACGGTTAAAAGACGTATTGTGTAGTGCCAGTTTCAAACAGCAATACTCAAACGGAAATATTACTATTTTGATGTTATCTATCAATATAAGTATAATCACATATCAAGTAAAGCAGAATTTACATGCTTCTTTATTAAAAATCATGTCTTTTGGGTCAAAGTTAGGCAGATGAAATGACACGTTTGCACTGATTCAACCGCTCGCCATGTCGTTGTACACGACTTTGCTCGTGCTGCACGGATTTCGCGTGCTGCCCAGAAGCACTCGGCCGCGCTAAAGCAAAAGGTCGGGTAGCTCGTAAAGTAGTCCCACATTCCGATGTCACGTGGTCTTTTTAACTGACCAATGGAATTACCACTAGGGTTTATTACACACGTGCAACATATCGTTTTTTATGTCATGACTTATTTCATCACATATGGATAATAAAAGAAAATATGAAACTTCAAGCATCATTATCACATGTTATGATAGTTTTGTGTTTTATTGACGTGAACATTCATTATGGTAATTTTAATTTATTTCAGACAGAATTGTCTACGCGCTTCAGACAAGCGGTGAGTGTTATCTTTTTAGTATTCAATGTAAATAATTTTCCATTTGTAAATGCAAAAACAAATATAGTTTGTATTTGTAACAGGTGAGTACGTTAGATGAACAACAGTGTCCTTAACCATCTGAGCTTATTTTCCTTATTATTGAATTGTCTAAATTAACATGTTATTTAAAATTATGCAGTTTATATCCATCAAGCAATGATGTAAGGAAATTTGTATATATGAAATATACTAAAGGCCTGTCGCCTTCTTAATGCGGAAATAAAGAAATAAAGACTGCAAACAAGTGTCATAAGAAAATGACATATCCCAACGCGCCCATACAAAGTTACGTTTCAATGGAAACCGAAAAAAAAATCTGGAAAAAGCTGAAAAAACCTAAAAGGCACATATTCACTTGCTGACTAATCCACATACCAAGTTTCATTGAGCTAGGTGTAACAGGAAGAAACCCTAGACGGAAGTGACTCTGATTGGCCAAATTTAAAACAGCGAGTTCAAAACCATGTCCATTTCTACAATCGAATTACATAAAGAGATACAATTTCACATTTCGGCTCAGTAACGTCTAGGGTCTCTGTTTGGCGGTGATACTCGTCATATCTTTATGTTTCATCGATACATCGTCGAGGCTTTAGTCAAAAGCGTTAGTTTTTACGAGAATATTTACCGGTATATGAATAAAATGAAACCATATAAATAATCGGCAGTAAATCACGACAGATGACTTTGGCTCTGCTTGATCGGTAACCAGGCGTACTATCAGGCGTACGCCGCAGGAAGTGACGAAACGTGCACTTGAAAACACTTTATTGGTACCCCGTGTGCGCATTAGGCGTGTGCACGATACGCCGGTGTGAAAAGACATGAATACTTTTTATAGTTACTTTTTATTTTTAACTTTACAGTGCAGTTAACGAAAGTTGATGTTTTATCAACATTTCGAAAAAATGTTGGAATAAAGACGTACTTCCGTTACTCACATGACCTCCCTCCTCGATTAAGCAAGTGAGTGACTTTATAGCTGTGTTCGTTTTGCACAAAGTGTGTCACGAGCGACCGTGAATTGTGTCGCTCTCGTGTCCTGTCTAGAGTCCCTCAATGTCCCTCCTGCTAAATCGAGGAGGGAGGTCGTGAGAGTAACGGAAGTACGCAAAACACGCAGCCAACAAAACATGTTTTACCCTTTACTTAACATACTGCTACATCAGCGGATACATATGTCTCCGCGTTAGGCTACACCCTATCCCCTGATACCCTGCTTTGGTTTTCTGCCGTATCGCTATATACCGCAAGCCAATCAAATGATGCTCTTTCAGCGTGCTCACCGCGTGATTCAAATCAACCAATGGGAGTGCTATAAGATCATAAATCTTAAGTCTCATTGCAGGCTCCGTTAAGCTCTTAACTGCGCTCTCTTTGATTTCCACGAGCGACATCACTAGACAACAGTGTATGGAGTTCGAAATAGTTTGACTGAAAACAGACAGGCTATAAATAGCGCTGAGTAACCATCTGTCAGCAATACGGCAGAATACCATAGGAGGATATCAGGGGATAGGTTGTAGCCTAACGCGGAGACATATCCGCTGATGTAGCAGGATGTTTACTTAATCATGTTTCAGACACCAACATTGCGTTAATGAGACCCGTGCTAACAAGTGGAGGTGACTCTCCGACAAACGCTAACGACGGTAACAGTGACCCAAGTTGGCGTAATAACCCTTGTATCATGGTTAGTCAATGCATTGATTGTACGGCCGGCTACTGGTGGCAGGTTGACTTTGGTGACGTCATGTCTGTTGAGAAAGTCCTGGTCACTAACAGAGGGGATTGTTGTCGTAAGTTTTATCTTTGAATTCCTTGAAGCTTTTTTTTTTTGATATTTTTTATTCAGTTCAAGGGTTCAATGTTACACTGTCTTCACAAACATTTAAATCACTCTTTCACACTTTCCACAATTTGAGTTGCAGATAACACACATGTAGTAGGTATATTACCACAAAGAACGGCACTTATAATCTTTTTGAACAAAAATGGAGAATAATAGTGAAAGATATACATAATTAGTTATTTACTCATTAAGATAAGAATTGTTTCATGGCAAATAATATCTTGTTCCCAGTCTACCTACTACATGTGAATTCCTTGGAGCTTTGTATCTTAACCAGCGAACTGTTAAGTGAAATAATGTGCCTTAAAGGGGCAGTAGCACGTTTTTTGGTAATTTTATATTTTAGATATTTCACTGATATTTGTAAGTCATTGCTAAATGTATTATATTGACAGTGTCAACAATCTCATTACACAAGCCAATCATCCATAGTCAGAGGACAAATTATGAAGATTCACATTAAATCCATTGGCGGCCATTTTTTTGTGAATACCTTTAATTCATTTTGTGTAAGAATAATGAATCGCATAGCTAAACTTTATGTTATATATTTGAATTATTACTGCTCAATTTCGGTTAAATACATTTTCTTTCAGTTGGAACCATTATTTTTCATTTTCATGACATCACCTTATATTCCCCCTAAAATCTAATCGATATGGTCAAGAAATGTGTACATTTCGAGAGGCGAGGGAGTTTGGTTGGATACGATACATTTTGTTTTCACTTTACCCGTATGTGCTTGTCGCCGTTTTTATACCCCAGTCAGGGACTATCAGTATTGAGATTTGAATGAATGAATGAATGACAATTGATTTATATAGCGCCTAATATCCAGGTAAAACCTGCTCAGTGGCGCTTTACAGTAAACAGAAATATATACACCAAAGGGAAATAAATACACTAACATTTTGCTATGTTAATGTAAAGTAAAATCATGATTGATCATTAGCGGTACACAATGGCGACATCTCTCATAACCTTATTGGAAAATGGCACAGTTTATCTTAACAAGACCCTTTGAGCATAGTCGATTAGTTTACAACATGAATTGATCATTGACCCAGCCGGACGTCTGGCGGACTTCTCCCTGGACGTGTATCACACAGACCCGAGTGTGGACCCTGCAGCTCCAGCTGGACACTGCGCCTCCTTCTCTGGTCCCATGAGTTCACCGGGCGTCACAGAGACCTTCAACTGTGAGGAGTCCATCAAGGGAAGGTTTCTCCGAATATCTCAACCAACAAATCAGCTCCAGTTCTGTGAGTTACAGGCCTACGGAACTCCGACAAATCGTGTCGAACCTTGTGAGTGTTTGTTCTTGGCCATTCTCTCCCCACAGAGGCAGATCAAGTCTTGAAATGTAAATTCTGCCTCTGTCAGATTACGCCGAGTTTGTGGGATAGAATGGAAGATGCCTAATTGGAGGCGACGCTGTTCTTAAATCATCATTTTGGCTACTGTATCATGGCAAAGGCATTGTGTTATGAACCCCCCTTTCCATGCGAGATGCATTGTCATTTGGTTAAGAAATTCAAATGGATTGTGGTGCAATTTTTTCCGCCAGGGGAAACTGTCGGAAACGGCGGATTTCCGCGTAATATAACAGAGGCTGTTTCAACATTTCATGGCTTGATCTGCCTCTTAGGGGAGGGAATGGTTCTTGGTAAGATTGATGACAATATTGTGATACACTTCTTATTCAAAACAGGATAGTTACTTCAGAAAAATCAAATGTAGGTGATCTCTTAAAATGCCGTTTCGTAAAAAATCTTCTATAAAATGTATGATTTTCAATGGCAATTTATGTAATAAGAAAGCCTATGACATTTCTTTACTGGTATCACTGGTCGAAATCTACACCAAATGCTGAATGCATGAATCTCACAGGCCTGAGAATCAACTTCAGGTGATATTATGAAAGTTTATTGTTTTATTGTGTCGATGTGCTTTTGTGCGTGCGAGATAGTTGTAATACGGGAGCAGGACAAAAGCCAGCCGGACAAAAGCCACCTGGACAAAGGCCACCGAGGACAAAAGCCACCTAGGACAAAAATAGGACTTAATTGCTTAATTATGTTCACTTTGTTATACATATTGTTTACTATTTATTTGTTAATATTTGTTATCTATGTTACATTTAAGTGCCAACCGATATCCAATTAAGTTATATTCGTAATGCATCTATAATCAACGTTCTGATAGTTATAGTAGAGAATTATCGGAACGTAGACCCTGGAATATCGAGGATGCGTTAAGTGAAATAATGTTTTTCCTCTCAGGTGGTTCGTTCAAGGCAACGCCACGTTCTCGTTATTCTTCCTCAACTATCGATACAGCTGGACCGGATGTGACGTCACGAACTGAATGTGCGGCAGAATGTGGCAAGATTACGACTTGTACTGGATTTAACATCAAGTACCCGCCGAGTGGATTGTGTGAACTTATTCTTGGAGCCATCACTGGATCGCCGAGTGCCAGTCCTGAATTTGATTTTTACAAACTGGACCCATGTTGGTATGTCTGTGACTGACTGAAAAGAAGAAAACACGACGCAAAATTCAGGAACTCCATTTTTAAGTTTCTTGTTGCACAGTGGTGGAACGTTGAACGGCATGACACCTACCATTTTGAGCGCATAACATTCACAATGGCGCCTTCGTTTCCATACTGTTAGTACATATTGTGTGAATATCGCGAAATGACATGTCATACAAAGTTACAAAATACGGAATCCAGATATGAACCTATGAAACAATTGTAGGTTTAGGGGATTGGACTGGCATGAAGTGGAACGCATGAAACAGCAATATTGCTTTTAATAATCATGTCAATTAATACGATATAGTTAGAACTAGCTTTAATGTTTTCGTCCCATAGTCCTACATTACTTACTCACTTGATCCGTGTCGAGCATGCGCGAAAATCAACCAATGAAAGAAGAACTCGATTAACTAGAATGAATTAGAAGTCCAGTTGTATTTTAATGATTGCATTATTCGAGGATAATTTTCGAGCTGAACAGAGACATTAAAGGGGCAGTAGCACGTTTCTAGGGGGAATATAAGGTGATGTCAGGAAAATGAAAATTAATGGTTTCAATTGAAAGAAAATATATTTAAACTAAATGAAGCAGTACTAATTCAAACATATAACGTTAAGTATAGCCATTCGATTCCTTTTTCTGACACAAAATGAATTAAAGGTGCTCACACAAAATGGCCGCCAATGGATTTTATGTAAATCTTCAAACTCTGTCCTCTGACTATGGATGATTGGCTTGTGTAATGACATTTCTGACACTGTCAAAAAATACATTTAGCATTTACTTACAATTATCAGTGTAAATGTTAAAATATGCAATTATCAAAAAAGTGCTACTGCCACTTTAAAAGCCATTGTTCAGACATTAAAGGGCCCATGATATTTAATATAGGTTTTTGGGCATGCATACACATCTTACTAAGACTACTTGAAGTAAGACGTGTCTCTGTATATGTGCACATTCACTTTATGTAAGCAAAGTAAAAAAGCCTAGAAAGTTCTTAGTGATGTCCTTCAAATTCGCCGTCTCAATGGGCATAACACCAACACCTCGGTCAATATGAAGTTTCTTACCGTGCATAACTATGTGGAAATCATATATTGTCGTCTTCAAATACGGGTTGATTAAGCTATGCAATATTTTTGTCGTTTGTACTTTAATCATCGTTTTTTTGGGGGCTTGTCAATGCATGTTTTCGGTTATGTATACAAATTGGTCTATGGCTAATCAGGCGAATTCAGTTAAATTACTACATAAGTCATTTATTGACATCGTTATCATTGTCTAAAGCGTCGATGTCGCCATATTGTTTTTTTGGCGGAACCGGAAGCTATGCAGTCAGTGAGGTAGCGCTTGACATGACCTTTCAGGCGTCAGCGCAATGAACGTATAAGAATGTGACGCGATATGAAGGTATCCAAGTGCAAAATCTGATCCGGTGGAAACGCTAGTAAAATCACTGATATACGTTCCGATTTGTCTTACTCTGCATTATTTTAAGCAAGTTAGTTCAGAACTCCTATGGGTTATTCAATTTGACGTTTTAGGCATAGGTAGTTGTTAAGGGCATTGTTGCAGGATTTCGTAAAATAGAAATAGACGTCATTTTGGCTATTTCTTCATCATAAATGTAGTGGAGCTGTTACGACATTAGTGTTAAGACAACAAATAGTCTTGGCATAGCTTAGGATGTAGGGTCTTACATTGAGCTTATTTTGTTATATCATTTTTCATTCTCTAATTCATTTTTCATTCTCTAATAAATTTGTTAACATTTAAAATTCTGCTTTGACTTGTTTTCGGTTCACATCATTTACAAATGGAATTTAACAGAAGGTATCGTACACTGCTTCGTTGTTGTCACGAGTAACAATGAAAATATAGGACAAAAGAATTATACATTTACATGAAGCAGATGAACATCGAAGTTCAACCTAGTGTCAGTATGCCGCCTCACCTCCATACAGACTTTTGCCCTCGGAAGCTGCATAGATCCTGCAGAGAGAAACGCGTTGTTCTTCAACCACATCGCTTCGATAGTGACTCCCCGCTGGCGTCGAAGGTGCAGACGGCAAGATGACTTCTTCCGGAAGAAGTGTCCACAACGGGAACACTTGTACCGTCTGGCATCGGACCTGTGTGTCTGGTTTAAACATATTTATTTCTTTAGAAGAACTGGATTGGTAAACAAGCAATAGCTTATCTGAATACCGCTCCAGAATACATGTATGGCATTTCACCCCCTTCTCTGGGAAGACAACCCTATCTTCCTCCAATTTCCTCTTGGGGAATGTTAACCTCCAGGACATCCATTTCTCTTTGTATTGTTTTTATTTCCCTAAAACCGAGAAGCAGAAAGCAAAACAAAGCAAAAATGGAACTTAAAACCGAGAAAGCAACTTAAACAAATCACGACGAGCGAGTGTAACATAAAATAATAACCGAAATACAGAAAGATAATTCCAACAGCCTACAATAAAGGTAAACCCCCCTGCGTAATCCCGTAACTTCATCATTTTTATTACCGGAGAACACTCCAATAAGAAAACACCATCGATAACACCCTGACGTAAAAACGAAGAGAGCATCATGTTCAAGTAGAATATCTTGATTTCACGACTTTCAACTCGTGTCATCACTGGAGACTTCTCAAGGGCTGCGTTCGTTTTGACTCACTCGAGTGTAATCTCGCGCATGCTCGAATGCCACTAAGAGCGAACGACTACTGAGTGTCGCACTTGGTTGCCTGGCTGTAAACAATATGGCCGAAAAATTTAATTTTTCACAAACAATTTATCATTAAATTTTAACAACACATGGTCTCCAAAATCCAGATGTTATAGTTTTCCTTTTACCAATTCTAAACCTCACATTGGCATGCTGCTAATGTGTTAAAACAGACTTATATTTAAGTAAGTATGCCTGTGATATGGTATAAACACCGTGTCAATTGACGTACTTCCGTTACTCTCACGACCTCCCTCCCCGATTTAGCAGGAGGGACATTGAGTGACTCTAGAGTGCACACGAGAGTGACACTATGGTCCAGTCTGATTAAAATCGACCGTGCTCCGAGGAATAAAATATAAAAAATATTGTCTCTATCGGGGCTCGAACCATTCGGGATATCCTCTCCGTGAATGAGAGGAAAGCCGGGCTGGATGAGGTTCGAACCCCGCTAGAGATAATATTTTTACACTTTTTTCCTCGAATCACAGTCGATTTTAATCAGACTGCACTATGGTCGTTCGATTAGGAATTTCATCACTCGTGCGACACACTCTGTGCAAAACGAACGCAGCCAAGAAGAGAACCTTCAACAAAACCCTTCCGCAGGGATTGCACGTGCAGCACGAGATCGAGAGGCTTGAAATGTACATTGTTCTCCAATTGGAGTCAATGCATAGGCGTAGGAACTTCTCAAGAGGAGAACTTTCAACAAACCCCCTTTTCCCCACAGAAATCAGTGTATTATGACCAAGTATTATGATTTGATTCTCCTAAAACTTTTCTGAATTCTCTCTATATTACTCTTGATATTTTCAAAGGGAAGCCGCGCCAATCACGTGTGTTGTATCCAAATCAAAAGACCAATTAACAGAGCTGTAGCAAAATATGCATTACGTCACCATGTGGGTAATACAAAATATTTGGCACATTAAACTGTGGAATATGATTTCGCTTTAAATGTCATGTTAAAAGAGAAACAATATTTTCTATTAAAGACGCTGATAAATGTTAACAGACTCAATCAAAAACATCTTCATTTGATGAAGAGTCTGCATTTGTTCCAGATAAGAGCATTATTTCGCATTCAATAATCGCAGAATCCGCTTTTTTATAACCCACGCGATTTAATTTCACGCTGGGCTCGCCTGGCGATTTAAAAGTAATGTTTGTGTAAGAACGATGGTGACATCGAAAAAAGACTTATGTTTACTAATAGGTAGATCACTTACGACCACGTGACAAGTCATACTTAACGATGTCACTAAATGTTTACGTTGAAAACATGTATTTATTATCAGAGCTACTGAAATTGACTCGTGCTATATTGAGAATATGACCTACATCGCTGGTTCCATACGGTTACTATAAAGCCGCGGCTTAGCTCAGCGGAGCTGGGTTGAAATCCCGTCAGATCATCGGAAAGTATTTTGTGTATTATCTGTAATACTACAGTTAATAATTAACCAGCATGACAATGAGATATAGTTTTGGCAGTACGTTTTGCACAATTTCCTGTCATTGTCAACGCTACATGGCAACCCATGCAGTGCTTTTACTTCAAGTAACAACATCACAATGCCATAACATCATAAACTGTGACTGTCACATCACTGTCTTGAACATCTAGTGTTGTTGTGTTCAGAGATTTACATTTTTTCTCTGAGATCTCAAAAAGAGTGAATTTGAATGATAAATAGAATATCAGTCTCGTGTGTTTTGATTTGAAATATACCAACAATCGTTGATGAATGTAAAAAATATTCATAACTTTCAGCAATTCGTGTTGATAGAAATTAATTTTGTGAAATTAACTTTGAGTAATACTCGTGTTAATATTACTGCTGTTATCCAGTGTTGTATATATTATAACCCAAATTGTTCGACAAATCACAATCTCCTTCATCTGCCTATGTGGCACCCATCCTCGATAATCCAGCGCTTTCGTTCCGATAAATCTACACTACAAGCCCTGGAAAACTTTACAAGGTTTTACCTCAAACCAAAGACCACCCTTTGCATCCAAGTTTATCCAATCAGAAACGAAACGCAGACACTACTTGCGTAAACAGCTCGACTAATCAAGTAATCGTTTTGCTGAGTCATTGCAAAGGGAGAAAATTTGGTTCGAGGTAAAACCTCATAAAGTTTTTCAGGGCTTGTAGTGTAGATTTATTGGAACGAAAGCGCTGGATAATCGAGGATGATGTGGCACCAAGCATGCCTTTTTAAAGGCTTTTCTTGTTGTCTGTGAAATGCACATACAGAGGGGTTCATCAGACAAAGCGGGTGTTCATGATGAACACCCGATGAACACCTGATATTGAAACGATGATATTTTTATTTCCGAAATTAATTCAAGTTCAAAGTTGTTGTTTTTTTGAAAAAGTATTTGTTATTCCATTTCAAACATCATGAGCATTATAGAGTTGGATGCATGTTGTGGCACTAAACAGCTATGTAAAGGAAAATAAATACATTTGGTTTCATGCAATAGTTACAATTCATTGTTTAAGGCTTTCTTATTTGTCTGTAAAATGGCGTTTCAGGGATTTTATTGGCGCTTCGTGAATACATTGTAGAGTCAATCCCAGCCATTTCTGGTTAAGTGATAATATATGTCATTTCATGATGAACACCCGATATTGCGATGGACACCTGATACTGAAACGATGATATTTTTATTGCAGCTGAAATTAATTCAAGTTCGAAGTTTGATTTGCAAATAAAAGACACTAAAATTACAATTTACCAATACAAGATATTTACAGATTTTGCACTCCAAACATGGGTTCTAATCTGTGACCTCTTGATGTCAAGCCCAGTGACTTATACATAAACGACGGCGGCCAGTTGGAAATAAAGGATGTTTTTCATGACCTCAGTCTGATTAAAATCGACTGTGATTCGAGGAAAAAAATGTAAAAATATTATCTCTAGCGGGTTCGAACCTCATCCAGCCCGGCTTTCCTCTCATTCACAGGAGAGGATTTCCCGAATGGTTCGAGCCCCGATAGAGACAATATTTTGTATATTTTATTCCTCGGAGCACGGTCGATTTTAATCAGACTGTTCATGACCACACATTTTTTCTGAGAATAAACATAACCGTATATATGATTCTTGATATATTGTTAATTTATTTGAAAATCATTGGTACCAAGTATTTATAGGCATATTCAATTAAGTTTATTGTAATCTGCTTCCATATCAATCTATTGTGGTAGCTTGAACGGTCCCGCACGGATTGCACGTGCAGCACGAGAGGCTCATGCCAATGTCACCTGCTTGAAATGGACATTGTTTCCAATTTGAGTCAATATTTCACCTTCTCACTGTACATAAGAAAGATATGCATTTCAGCATTATCAAAACTGATGTTATGTTGAAAATGGATTATTATACGGTTGACCTAGTGTGTTAAATAGCATCTTCCTACGCAGAGCCTAAAAGGCCAGTTTCCAAACTGTCATTTTATGCCTTGCTGCAGAGACTTTACTTTTCTGTGCTGCTATAGTGCCCCAACAGAGTAGAGAGCAAGCACAGAAAACTCAAGGCTATGCAGCAAGGCATAAAATGACAGTTTGGAAACTGGCCTTTTAGGCTCTGCGTAGGAAGATGGTTAAATAGTTACCGACCTCGACATCGGGTTCAAGCGAGATGAACCCTCGCGCACGTGATTCATGAACACCTCGGCCTCAGTCGCAACTATTACATCTCACCAGTCTAAGTAAACCTAGCCTCATTATCATCCGTTTCACTCCTATACTGAGTCTAAAAAGGCCTAGTAGAGGGTCGCGTCAGCCGACCTTTCTGCGACCTATGACCCTCTTACGTTGTACGTGAGAAGGCAGACTATTGTGGCTTGGTAAGCTGAGTTCTGATTGGTCAATTCGATAAGTCGGTTGACGCGACCCTCTACTAGGCCTTTTTAGACTCAGTATAGGAGTGAAACGGATAATATTGAGTCTAGGTTTACTTAAACTGACATCTCACTTACTCCGAGTTAAATCAACCACAAAAGTAGCAGCTTCAATATATTATTTCAAACTTACATAACGAGGACCCCGTCACAGATTTATGAATGAAGTGTGTAATACAACATGGTGTGAAGGTACACGTGCTTTTAGCACGTCAAAGTGAATGACCCCTAGTTCATGTTCTTAGTTCGTAAACTTCGTGCAATCCATGAATATTCGCATGGTTCAAGACAAATTTTCACAAGTTGTCAATTTCGTTTCCGTCTTATTTGTGGATTCCACATAAGATTAGTTTCCCTTAAACTTTGATTTCTAATACAAAGGAAATTTGATCATTCGCGTAACAATCTTCTCCAAGATCTAAAAGCTTATTTTAAAAAATTCGAATGTTGTATTTAAGTTTGTCTATGTTTGTTTCTAATTATTTCTATATTTCTAACATCACAAAAGTTATGGTGCAAGGTGGATGTTTGTTTCTTAGTTTTGTTATTGTTTGTGCACAATTAATAAACCTTATGATTGAAATATTTTAATTCAAACAAAAGGGCAAGTTTAATAAATGCTTTCTAGCGTCTTTTATTTGATTATTTATACGTTTAGTGGTTAAGTTTCTATGTGGTTGAGTATTTTTTATGGGGTTAGGTTGTTTATTATTTATTTTTTTACCTTGTTAAAACAGTTTACAAAAGTGTCAGTCACAAAAGTATCAGATATCAGGACTCTTTGACCTATAAGTCCCTGATACCATTAAGGAACATGACACATTAATGGTTGCAATGGACAACGAGATCAAAGTGGGATGTAAATCAGTTATCAACACAGTTCATTTACATGTATCGGATAATGACAAGGACAGGTGTCTCGAGCCAGTCCTCGGCTTCGCCTCCCATGGGCCTCTCGGACAAGGTGTCCCTGTCAAGTATGCGTAATATATTACAATGATAGCTATATTCCTGTTCTCCGATTCTATTTAAACCTTACTGCACGTTAAAACAGATCATGCATATATGATTAACATATTGACAAACAGACACCTGGATGTGTTACAAAGAGACTAATAGCAAGAAGTTCAATTTGCAAACAACATAAAGCACCAAGATCAGGTAAAGCACCAAATGCCCATTGTATATGAACTCGACTGACATTAACATTTCATGCATATTGTTTCTTCTTAGACTTAACAAACCATGGTCCAGTAAATGATACTCTCGGGGTAAAAAAGCCCGGGATATATTCAATTAAACTGATTAATAATTTGTTGTTTGGTCCATTTTTAAGACACCATCTGAACATTAACGCCAAATCAATAACCATGTTATTTCAATATAAATGTTGCTTTCCCTTGTTATCATTAGTGTCCTCGTCAATCTAGTTAAAACTAGCTGTAATCTATACGTCCCATAAGTCCTACCTTACAGGTAGGAACAATCTCGAGGGATTTACCCCAAGGGGTTATCCCGAGCAGGAAACCAATGAGTAATGTATTCTCCTTAAAGGGGCAGTAGCACGTTTTTAGGGGGAACATAAGGTGATGTCAGGAAAATGAAAATTAATGGTTCCAATTGAAAGACATTGTATTTAAAATAAATGTAGACGTTATAAATCAAATATTAAATGTAAAATTCAGCCGTGCGATTCATTTTTCTTACAAAAATGAATAAAAGGTGTTCACACAAAAATGGCAGCCAATGGACTTTATGCGAATTTTGATAATTTGATCTCTGACTATGGGTGATTGGTTTGTGTAATGAGATTTTTGACACTATCAACATGATACATTAAGTATCAATGTACAATTATCATCGAAAAATTTAAAATTTAAAATTTTCAAAAAACGTGCTACTGCCCCATTAAAGGGGCGCGTTTTTTTAATAATTTTATATTTAAAATTTTCACTGATAAGTGTATGTTGATGCTAAATGTATTATTATGACAGTGTCAAAACTATCAAAAATATTACACAAGCCAATCATCCATAGTCAGAGGACAAAGTATGAAGATTTACATGAAATCCAATGGCGGCCATTTTATGTGAACACCTTTAATTCAATTTGGTCGAGAAAAGGAATCGCATGGCTAAACTTTACATTATATATTTAAATTATAACTGGTCCATTTGGTTTAAATACATTGTCTTTCAATTGATACCATTAATTTTCATTTTCTTGACATCACCTTATATTCCCCCTAAAAACGTGGTACTGCCCCTTTAAACAATCTAATGTTAAAATTTACATTTTAAAATTCATTGTTCCCAAATCAGGCGTTATAGAGAGTATGTCTCCCTTTTTGGCGTCATATCGGGACAGAAAGCGTGACTATAAATAGAAGATTCAAGCAGACTCCGTCATTAGGTCCTCGATTATCTGATGGTAATGCAAGTGTTCCCGGTTTGACCCCAGCAATCTTTACTTTTAAATTTAGTTTTGTATTTTTTATAATCCATTTGTGTGAAAGTAATTCGTTTATTGGTCTGACAAATTCTTCTAAGTCTCCCTTATTTACCAATATGAACCTGCTATCAGGTCTTCCTTTCAAAAGTAAAACACCACACGGGGATATTCTCCGAAGTAAAACTCCTAAGAGGTCATTCCTAGAAAAGAAGCAATTTACAACAACAGACAGCATCTGAACTCAGTTTATGACGTTTAGTCACAGACAAACCAACATGGATCCATTTGGTAAAAATCAAATTCAGAACTTGCACTAGGTGACCCGGAGATGGTTTCGAAAATCAGTTCACAAAGGCCATCTGGAGTGTATTTGATGTTGAATCCAGCACAAGAAGTATTCATGCCACACTTTGCCGCACATTCAGCTCGTGATATGACATCTGAAGCAACCGTGTCCATCTCCGAAGCTGGATACCGACTGTTTGGTATGACATTGAAAGATCCACCTGAAATGAAGTCACCAAAAACATCTTTCTTGACACTAATTTTGAAAGTCATTGATTTTATTCACAACATCTTGCAGAAAGAATAATACCCATAGCATAAGTCATTCATATCGTTAATCTTGAGAAGGGAACTCATAATATCATGCAAAAGAGTCTATTCCAAGGAATTTTTTTAGTGGTATCCTCCTTAAAGTAGCATTCTACGAAAGTACAACTGAGCATGCCTACGTAGATAGGGGCGACACTTTGTTGTCTTTACAATCAAGTTTGTTTAATGACACACTTTATTTTCCCATTCTCTCCCCAGAGAGGCAGGTCAAGTGAATAAGTGTTGATACAGCCTCTGTTCTATTACGCCGACTTTGTGGGATAGAATGGGAGATGCCTGATTGGGGGCAATCTAAATTAGTTGTGCGATCAGCGACGCTCTTCTTAATCACTTTGGCTACGGAATCATGGTAAAAGCATTGTGATATGAACCACCCTTTCCATGCGAGAAGCGTTGTCATTTGGTAAAGAAATTCAAATGGATTGTGGTGCAATTTTTTTATCCCGCCAGGGGAAACAGCCGGAATCAACGAATTTCGGCGTAATATAAGAGAGGCTGTATCATCATTTCACGACTTGATCTGCCTCTGTGGAGCGGAGAGAGAAATCATTTTCCTGTAATTATTTTTAAATGAAACATAAGCGCCTTCAAAGTAGTTGGAGATGGATCACAACGAACGAAATTGCATCATAAAAACACGATATTCATAAAAAATATTACAAATTAATACTCATGCAACGGCAACGAACCGAGTATCAAGTTGGTGAACACCTGATAATGGACCGGGTATTTAAACAGTGTTCTCTTTTAATAGCAGTTAAGCGGATATCTAACCAGTGTCCTCAATAAGTCATGGTAATGAACGGATAAGTTTACCAGTGAACTCATGTAATGGTAATGATGCGGGCATTTATTTGTGTACTCATGTAATGGTAATCAAGCGGGCATTTATTTGCGTACTCATGTAATGGTAATGAAGCGGGCATTTATTTGTGTACTCATGTAATGGTAATGAAGCGGGCATTTATTTGTGTACTCATGTAATGGTAATGAAGCGGGCATTTATTTGTGTACTCATTTGATAGTAATTAGCGGATATCTTAACAGTGTCCTAAATTAGGCATGGTATGTATTCATTTAAAGGTAAGGGACCAGGTATCTACCCAAAGTACTCTATAACAGTAACTTAGCGGATATCTTAACAGTGTCCACAATAAGTAATGGTAATGGACATGGTATCTAACCAGTGCAGTTGTGCCATGGTAATGGATCGGGTATCTACGCAGTGTACTCATTTTATGGTAATTAAGCAGGCATATTACCAGAAGTCCTCAAGTCTTGCTAATTGACTCGGTAGCCGACAAGTCTACTCATGTAATGATAAACAAGCGAGTATCTACCTTGTATACTCATTTTATAGTATTTTAGCAGGCATCTTACCAGTGTCATGTTAATGCACCTGGTATCTACCCAGTGTTCTTTATAATAACGTAACATGATAATAAGTAACAATTGAGTGGATTTTGCATAATATTTCCTATCCACATTGTTTCCAACAACTTGCGTGGTTAAACACGATTATTTGTAGTTTCGTTGGCAGTTGACCTGAATATAAAATTAACTCAAATGATTATGCACTGGTTTCCTTTTTAAAGGAAATTTAACATTTTCATCGATATTACAAAGAACAGACACTCACAAGGTTCGACACGATTTGTCGGAGTTCCGTAGGCCTGTAACTCACAAAACTGGAGCTGACTTGTTGGTTGAGATATTCGGAGAAACCTTCCCTTGATGGACTCCTCGCAGTTGAAGGTCTCTGTGACGCCCGGTGAACTCATGGGACCAGAGAAGGAGGCGCAGTGTCCAGCTGGAGCTGTAGGGTCCACACTCGGGTCTGTGTGATACACGTCCAGGGAGAAGTCGGCTATACGTCCGGCTGGAAGTTAACAATGATAAAAAAGTGAGCAGTATTACGTGGGCAACATATCGACAGTTGATGTTTGCTTATAAGCTGCGTCCTTGTCGGAAGAACCTTGGAGTGATGTCCAAACAACTCCCATCTGATGTCAATCGGGTAATATGTTATAATTTCAATTTAGAATACAGTTACATAGTAATCATAAACATACTGAAGACATGATCAGGTGACTTGGTGAACGTAGCGAAAATAGGCATGTTTTTTTGCGTAAATATAATTTGTGCACTTGCTATTCAAGCAAGTAACCAGGTTGTTTTAAGTTAGGATTATGAAAGGATCGGGCACTGGATTGTCTACATGGTGTGTGTGTATAAACTCCTTACAAAAATCAGCATCATGAACATTTGTTCCGAAAAAAATATGTGCAGTTCTAGGTATCCATACAATAAGAAATTTCAAAGTCATTGTCTAAACAGGAAACGGGAGGTGTCACATCAATGAAAAGAATCGTTATTCATGGTGCCATGACTCACATCAAAATGGTAAAACGTGTTTTAAGCCATTAGTTCTTAATGCACGTAGTGCAGTAGAGTATAGATATGCCCATACATGAGTTTGGAAACATAACTGATGAAAGCACAATAAAATGCCAAGACTAACAGGAGGGGAGCTAGAGCGAGCTGTTAGTATGCGAGTAATAGGGGCAACACAGATCCAGAAGGCTCTGATGCACGGCTTTAACGGTGACAAGACTCCTCCAACGACATCAGCAAACAAGCAGGACCCAGGATAAGCCAAGAAACGGAAGGCAACGTGTCACAACACCACTGGAAGATCTACACATCCGATTCGTAATTGCAGTGTCAACAGCAGCAACAGCTCTAGGACCCGCATCAGTCAACGCACAGTACTACACAGTTTTTGTTCTTTGTTGGAATCATACCTTACCGTCCATTCAAAAGAATCTTCTTGAACGCCCAACATCGACGGGAGAGACTTCGATTGGCGTGACAATGTTCACGTTATACAATGACCCGCCCGTTTCCCTGACATGAACCCATTGGAGGAAATTTTGGACCATCGTGACTGACAAATAATGAACCGTCAGCGACCGCCTGTGGCGAAAATATGATGGAAATGCCTCTTAGGGGAGATTGCAAATATTTTTTCACTCACGTCATCAGAAGTATGACGTGATGGATGAGGAGTAGTTTCACTGCCTGCGCCGATGCCAAAGGTGGACATACACGCTACTAAATCGAACGGTGAACCGTTTGAGAAATTTTACATTCAACATAGATTCTGATATCGCTGAAAAGTACTTTCTGACCCACCACTGTTCGATGAGCGCTCACTAATCCTGTATAAGTTGTATCCCAGCAAAAATCACGTTTCCGGGCCAGTACTGGTTTCATACTGGCTGATAAAGTTGGTACAGGCATACAGGCAAACGGTACAGAACCAGTACTGGTCTAGTATCGGCTTTCCTGAATCTGGCCAATTAAGGCAGAACTGCAATGGTCCAATACTGGCAATACGGTACTGGACAACTGTACTGGTCCAGTACTGGCCCAGTAGAGGCATAACACTTCCTGTCCATAAGCATTATGGGATATCTTAAAAGGGCCAGTACTGGCCCAGTATGTGGTTCCATATCGGCCCAGTACTGGCCCAATTCTGGCAAGCCATTTCCTGTTAGGGAATTCTGGGTATTAATTAAAACTGTCGTCTGCATTTGAGAGTTTACGTATACAGGGGAAGACAACATTCAGGTATCCTTTAAATGTGAGTTAAAGTTATAAAATTTCAGATGATTTTACTTGATTTTAATGAATCTCTAACAAATGCTGTAATGTCTGTCTAACCTTATTTTTGTTTTGTATGACAGGTTTTGTTGTTTGATGGTTTGATATCATGATAGAGTGGGCCCTATTTGTAAGAAAAATCACAAGTTCTAATTTTTGTATTGGCGAAAGTTGTGTATGTTTTCTAAGTAGGATTGCTTGATGAAAAGACATATTTTTATGTTTTAAGTCAATAGTTTAAATAGTTCTTTTGACAATCAAATGTTAACGTCAGATTTGGAAAAGTAAAGTTGTTCCTAAATTAACGCTATTGCTCCTTGTTTACATAACATATCAGTAATTAAACAAAGGGATGAGTAATACAAAATCAGAATGATTTAATAAGCTTTGACTTCTTTAGTATTATAAAATGCTTTATAAACCTCCAGTGACGTCACTCTATTGTACTATTAGGTTCTTCTTTTACCGGATAAACCTCTATTGTCAGATTGCCGGGCGTTCTCCAAGAATGCCCAGGGCTTTCTTGAAGAATGCCCAGGGCTTTCTCTAGGAATGCCCGGGGCTTACTCTAGAATTTATCGGAAATTTACTTTGATTGGGGAATTATACACGTTTTGAAATAATTTGATTCAAAGTCCTTCTTCGAATAAATACCATTACAAGATATGACTTTTTGACAAATCACAAATATATCGTTCGCATGCCTGGTTTCGAACTCTGGACCTTTGGCTTACTAAACTGGCGCCTTTGACAACTCGGCTATAAAGGCCCACGTGAACAAAGATGTATTTTCCACAGTGACAATCATGTGAACTTCACGAGGCAGATGGCGCATGCATCTCACGCTCTCGACTTGGGTAGCGAGCGCAAAGCACGTGCAGGGCGCGGATGTGCTCTCCGTTTGCTCATGGTGATTCTCTACCAGTAAAAATCAATGAATCCACTTTTATACTTATTATTGAAATTATTTTGTAACTACGGTTTATCTCGGTTCATAAGTTAGATCAAAACCTCGCCCTCGGTGTTGTTTGATAATGTAAGCCCTCAGCCTCGGGAAATTGGGGCGGGCCTGTCGGCCCTTTCCAATTTCCCTCTGCCGCGGGCTTACATTATCAACAACACCTCTGGCTCGGTTTTGATCCTACACATATATAGTGTCTACCATTAATAAATAATTTGAACTATAATGTATATTGTGTACATATGTAAAGTACCGGGAAAGTAATGGTTGAACTTAAATGAGCCAGTACTGGCATGGTATCGTTCTAGTTCTGGAATGATACTGGCCCAGTACTGGTCCGTTAAAGGGACATTAATGGCTAACCTAAATTGGGCCAGTATACAAAGTTATACAGTTTCAATAATGGCCTTATTCTGGCCCGGTACTGGCCCAGTACAGTAAGCCAGTACTGGGCCAGTACCGCGCCAGTGTGCAAGTTGGTACAGGACCAGTACTGGATGCCTGAATTGGGCCAGTTATGAATGCCTGTATCAGCCAGTAAAGGGCCAGCACTGGCCCAGTTATGTCATGTTTGCTGGGATGCTTATCATGATGTGTCTCAATGGTGATCTGAAACCATTCTTTTGTATAAACAAAGTAGTATACTGATATAATTTATTTTGTTATCTTTATTACTCTTCAAACCCGACCTATACACTTCTTTTGCCGCGTAGTTTATGTTAATTGACTTATGGCACAATAACTTGCACATCCGATTCGTAATTGCGGAATCAACAGCAGCAATAGCTCTAGGACTCGGATCAGTCAACGCATAGTACTACACATACTTTGTTCTTTGTTGGTACCATACCTTACACACTAGCTCCTTTGTTTTGATCGAGTATTCATTTTTCATACCAACTCATATTGTCTGTGAAATGTGCGTGCCGAGGTGTTCATCTGACAAAGCGGGTGTTCATCATGAACACCCGGGATTGTCATGAACACCTGATAGTGAAACGATGATAATTTGATTTCTGAAATGTTTTCAAGTTCAAAGTTTGCATATCAAATATACTCACTAAAATTGCAATTTACTAATACAAGACATTTACAAATTTTGCACTCCAAGCATGGGTTCGAACGTGTGACCTCTTGATTTCAAGCCCAGTGACTTATCCATTAGACCACGGAGGCCGGTTGAAAATACATGATGTTTTTCATGACCTCATGATTAAATTTATTAATAAGAATAAACATCACCGTGAATGATTATTTATATATTTTATAATCTATTTTTAAAAATCATTTGTACCAAATATTTATATTCATATTAAATTAAGTTTTTTGTTATTTGTTTTCATATTAATCTATTGTGGCAGCTTTTACGGTCCCGCTCGGATTGCACGTGCAGCACGAGAGGCCCATGCCAATGTCAGCTACATGTACTTGAAATAGACATTGTTTCTCCAATTAGAGTCAATGTTACACCTTTTTATTATATATGATAAAGTTATGCATTTCAGTATTATCAAAACTGATGTAATGTTGAAAATGAATTAATATAGCATTGAGCTAGTGTGTAAAATAGTTACCGACCTCGACCTCGGGTTCAAGTTAGATGAACCCTCGCGCACGTGATTCATGAACACCTCGGCCTAACGGCCTCGGCGTTCATGATTCACGTGCGCGAGTGTTCATCTAACTTGAACACCTCGGTCTCAGTCGGTAACTATTACTTACCGTCTCTTCATAAGAATGTTCTTGAACGCCCAACTACGACAGAGACTTCGACACCACACAAAAAAAACCATGCAAATAAGACAAGATGCAAATGATACAAATTGTACATGTTGCATAATTTTAAATGAGGAGTATAAGCCTTACGACAACAATCCCCTCTGTTTGTGACCAGGACTCTCTCGACAACCATGACGTCACCAAAGTCAACCTGCCACCAGTAGCCGAATGCACCACTTCCTACATTCACATAGACACACGGCTGGACTACCCAATTTGTGTTCAAGTTTCCATCGTTGGCATTTGTCGGGGAAGATCCTGCACTTGTCGTCACTGGTCTGTTCAGTGCGATGTTGGTCTCTAAAAATAAGTTTAATAAAACCCTTATCGGATAATTGTTGTAGTTGGATATATACTCACACGCAAAAGAAACGCAAGTCAGGCACCATGTTTGCTACCATCAAATTTTGAGCACTTTCCAATGTGACAGTCAATACCTAGTGTGACCCCAAAAATTATTACTCGTTCCCTCGCATCTCCTGTAAATTGAGTGAATCAGATGATTTGTAAAGATAAAAAAATAGCAGTTGTGCAAAGGTCATCAACAGTTCTCGCAATTGACTTCACACTATGCAACTAACTTTGCAGCTCACCACATACGTGGTGTTCGATGGGGTTGGGCTCCGGACTGAAGGCAGGCAGGGTAAATAGGCCTTTTTTTGGATGAAGGCAATGGTAGCTTTATACCAACATGGGGACGAGCATTATCCTGTTGATGTGCAATATTTAAAACAAACTCCCCAGCCTCCAGATAGCCTGATTTCCTTGCATTCAGAAAAACGTCGAATGTTGAATTGTGAGTGCAGGACTAATATTTTTCGCACTAGCTTTATACCCTTGGACGCTAGTAATAATGGGTACATGAGCAAATCAAGGAGACATGTGTGCATCAAGTTCACACTGTAACTTTGAGAGTGTGTTTTCATGAATGTTCCCCCCCCCCCTTAGATTTTATTTAAACCTCATAAAATCCTTTCAAAAGTTATTAATACCACCGTAAGTCATCACTATGGACAAAAACCTCATATAAATATAAGGTTCTAAACTTTTTCCCATGTTAATGCAAAACCTGCGTTTCCTTTGCGTGTCAGTATGTTATTAATACATTTAAGACCTTGCTCTATCTACTTTCGTTACATGATATTGTAAGTTAAGGAAAACATCGCAAAAACACTGTACGTTGACCAGTGTACCTTTTATTGAAAATTATTCTATGAGTTAATAGAATATCCTCATTTTCACATTAATTAACGATGAAACTAAACAGTTATGCCTGGCTATGTGATAAGGCTTTTAACAATGGCTTCGCTTCTCATCGTTGTTTTCTTACCGAGTGTGCACTATTTTACAAGTTGTCAAATGTAAACAACAAGGGACAAGTTTTAACTTGATTATGTTAAAATCATGAACGTAAAGAATCTTATGTACTAACTGGAACATCCTCCAGAATGTTGTTTTCCACAACAAAAAAACTGATCCTTTATATCGACATTCCTCGTGTCAGTTGTGCTTCGAGAAAATAAGAAACAGTGTAAACATATTATCTCTTTTAGGTTTCGAACCTCAACCAGCCCAGCTTTCCTCTCCTTCACAATCTGACACCACCCATATTACCCACATGTTCTAACGTAAACACATCTAGCCAATCACAAGGACGGCGGCAAACGTTTTCGATATCATAGGGGCACGTAACTCCTGTGGAATCCATTTTTACATGATCGCCGCCATGTTGGTTTTTGAAAGGGACGATGTGATTGGTCTTCATGTGACTACACTGCAAAAATGGTGTTTTAATATTAAACACAAAGCCAAACACATATCTTGTCCTGTTTTTTAAACACATAAATAATCTAAACATGTTTAAATCCTAAACACATAAATTAAAGTGTTTAATATCAAAACATGTTCTAGTTTAGAACATGTTGTGGAAAGTGTTTCAATATAAAACATGTTGTGGAAAGTGTTTCAATATAAAACATGTTGTGGAAAGTGTTTCAATATAAAACATGTTGTGAAAAGTGTTTTAATCTAAAACATGTTGTGGAAAGTGTTTTGATGGAAAATATGTTTAGAGTTGGAACATGTTGTGGTTGTAAACGCCTCTTGTGTCACTCGTTGTTAATGAATTAAAGGCTATATGGTAAAGAATGATATTGTTCAGTAAATATCGAGCAAATTCATAGAAAAATGTACAAAGTAGCCCACCAAAATACAGTGTTATGTGATCATACTTCATTCATCATTATGTTTAAAAGGGGCAGTAGTACGTTTTAGGGTCATGTCAGAAAATGAAAATAAATGGTTCATTTTGCATTAACGTACAACTATCAGTGAAAATATAGAATTTTCAATACACGTGCTACTGCCCCTTTAACATGTCAGAATATATCTCTTTAATAACGCATAAGAAAAAGGTGAAGACAGTTCAAATGTAAAACATGTTTATTGCTTTTTAAAAAACAAGGCATTCCGTAACATTGTAAATAAAACAAGATTTTAATTATCACACACTGAGAAAATAACGACAGGTAACAGTGAATAATTTATGTCAACTAACATCCATTTATTCATTAATAAGTACTGATATCATTTATATCTTTAATGGAAGCCCAAAAACTGCAAATGCAAATGTTTTTGGCCGATTTAGATAAAAAATAAAATCAAGGTAAAACGTCTTCACAGGGCGACCTTCTTCACTCTATAGTTAACAGTGACTTCTATGTGATATGAACAGCACAGCAGCTTCCAACAACTTCTCTTTTGGTCACCATCAGCAGTCTGCGAGCTTCTTTTTCATGGATGAGATGTCCTGACCCTATCAAGAACAAATTCAAAATTCTTCAGTTACTTATAAAAACACAGCGTTTTAATGCAAGTAAGAGAAAGGTCCCAAACTATGTTTCTACTACATACATTCATATTTAGTAAATAAGCAATCATTGTTTAATAAAAAAGATGGCTTTGTGACATGACCAGCTGTTATACTCATCCCCTTTTGCGCATGCGCGAGAGTCTCTCCGGACAGACAAATAAGTTTGTAGATGATTACTGTAAGAGTTTGTCTTTAGGCTCATGTCACTAAAGAACCCCTGCAATAACCAATAATTCAAGGTTCAAAGTATAAAGATAAATATGTGCTCTTTACAATGATATTTTTCATTTTAATTTAATTAAATATGTTGTTCAAAATTCAAGGTTCGCGATAAAGAGACGCAATTCTCTTCTTTACAGAAATACATTCGAAATTACTTTAACACAATTACCCATTGATCCTGCAATGTTTGAAAATAGCGAAAAACTGAGAAATTCTGTGACATGCTTCGCTGATCACGAGCCTCGAGTGCTTAATGGTGGCAATTGGTAACAGTGGGAGGTCTTTAATTATGTTTGCGTTGTAATATAAGCTTGAAATAATTCCCTTCCCTAGCCAAGGTGTTCCCAGATGTATAACTTAGTTGCTAAAGCATTACTGTTTTTTGCGATCTATATTAATTCTTTACTAAAATTTGCAAAGGGCGGATACAAAATTTTCGTATTGATGGTGAGCTCCAACAGCCAACATTACAACTTTTAAAAACTCTGGTTACAAAAACGTGTACACAGGAAAATTATCTAATTGAATGGATTCAGAAGTTAAACGAATTTTAACAACTAAGAGAAAAATACGACTCTCAAAATTTACTTTATTTGGAACTCCCCCACTCCCTAAATTTGTGTCTATATCTAAGAATGAAATAAGACGACTACTCAGAGCCAACTCAAAATCCGAATAAATATCCCTTTTTATTTAATGAAAGAATATATCTGTTAGATGTCACTGCAACCAAGGACGTTCATGGAATGAACATCCTAGATGCAACACAACTAGTCTTACGGTTGTGATGCTAGTCGATTCCTTCATAAATTTTAGTGATAAAACATGATTAATATTTTCGATAAACTTAAAAGCGTTTTGTTCATTGAAATATAAAAAAATCGGTTGCATTCTATGAGCATACAAAGTAAAAATCCCACAACTAGATTACATCGGTAAACATGTGAACTGTTGCGTCGCCAAGATCATGAAGATTTACATGTAGCGTATTGGAACACGTGTCTGTTAATAGGGCAAAGACCTGCGGAACTATCATGTGAATGCATTTAAGTACATGTGAAAAGTGAAGAATAATATGATAAATCTATACCGCTCAAAATGTACCTGCTTGAATAACACAGCGTTTGTTACTTCCTGAACTGTTTCTACATCAGCTTGCGGTTTTTATGGATGTATTTAGAAATCGTTTTCTACTTTTTAATATATGTTACGATTTATTAGGCCCTGACATAAGTGATATTAGATAAGGGTAGTTAACTACGTATCTCTGTCAATAATAGATGTGATTAAAGAGCAATTTCATGATATTCATCCTATATTGTTTTGCTTTGATATGAACATGAACATCTCAAAAGTAAAGCTCGATTCATTATATAAACTCAAAACATCTCCAATATTCATCCCAAATGACAGGTGAATACTTGTTTAAAGTGAAAATATTTAAGTCATAAGAATCCGGAAGCTAATTCACACGTGAAATTTCCATAGAAACTAGTAATAAACTATAGCGTTAAAGTTTTCAACATTACGTTTTATTGATTGAACGTTCTAATATAACGGTTCTGTAACTCGTACGGATGTGGACGAAACCACCCTTATAGACGTATTATTTCTATCAAATATAAATTTTTTAATGATTGAACGCTTTTTTGTTCTTCATATTTTAGTTGTAATTGTAAACTCTAGACTTGCTAATCGAGGAGTTAGACTGTATTAAGGGATCCTTGTTTTTCCACGGTCATGGAAGAGGGTCAAATTTCAAACTTTCACTGGCCGAAATCAGTAGCTCAGCTTGACCTGTTACATAGTGATAGCGATGTGTGTTGACTTAGCCTCAATGATGCAACAAGGTCAAAGCTCAGTGTCTTGGAGGGCAGGTCATATTATGTTGAAACCCATATGTTTACACTCGACTGCTTAACGAGCTAAGGGCAGATAATTTCAAAAACTGACTCTAATAGCTGTTAATGGAAAAGAGATTTAAGATATTGCTTGCAGCCTGAAAATAAAAACAGTTGTTATGCATCATGACATACATGGGCAAATTCTCTTACCTTTTCTGAGAACATATTTGACATCTGTTTCATCCGAGCGAATAGCCTCAATGGTATCACATGACTTGATCGTCCTATACAAAAGCAAATATATATCCTAAGAATTAAACAAGCTTATATTTGTTATGCTAATTAGCAAATGATTCAAATAACTATTACAGACACCTTTAAGCTTCAAGTAACGACGAATTCTCTCGTTTTATTTGTCAAGGATAAGCAATGATAACATGTACAAATCAGGATTTATGTTATGGGAGATATTTAATTTCTGTAAACGGGCCACGGGCTCATTATAAATGTAAATTGATGACACACTGAACTGCCCGAAGCTCCATAAAATAACATGTACAGACGAATAACATAACAATAATTGTGATGCATGATGCAAGTTTATTTTGAGCAAGACAAATATATTTTGCAAGATTATTGAGGTCAATACTATTTGTTGATGAAAACAGTGAGATGAAAATGTTACCAGATGGAATAACATAGTAGTTATGTAAACGTGTAATTTACTATCCCAGTTGTTCACTTGCTAAAATATGTCAGATTCAACAGGTTCTTACCTTAAAATATGTTGCGAAATGGGTCTTGACTTCTGTTTCCGATGTTATACAATAGTATATTGACGTAAACAATCTTCTTTGAAGGCCCAAATTCAAGGAGAACATGGCGATGTTAAATCAGACCGATGAAACAAACAGAACAAAGGAATTTCCGTACGCTTTCAGGCAAGGGCAAGTAACTCTAATTGCACGATGGAATGTGTTTAATTTCAAAACATGTTGTGAGTTGCAAGTTGCTACACGTACAAAGTAATCCCGTTCACATATAAACACATTTCAAAACATCTTTTGAGTTTTAAAACACAAATAGAACACGTTTATTCTTTTTTTGCAGTGTATATCCCGAGATGCAATATTATGCAACCTATCTATGATTGTTAACGTAGCTATTTGAAACAACATTGTCATAACCTTTTTTTCATATTTTGTTCAGAATATTGAAATAAAAATGAGTTTAAACTCTATTTTTGCCATGAATCAAAATAATATAATGATCTCATTTAGCTTAATTAGCGTGCACAATGTCACTCCCCCAACCCCATTTTGAAAGTATATTTCTCGACAGCATGGATAAGAACTTTGATTTTCTTTTGTTAAGATGTTTCCCCATTCAAAAGATTTTGTCAATACTCTTAAACTCTATATTGAATTGGAATATCTTCTTAAAACATTAAAACAAGTAATTCTGAAATAAATAAGTAAAATCAGTTTTAAAATGACAATGACAATAGTACAAATGTACAATCTACTAGACAGCAACATGTATATGTTCAACATATATATTGGCATGACTCTACTTAAATGAGGTCGGAATCATATGCATGTTTTATTATGCAATGTTTTTAAAATCGAAACATGTTTTGAGTTACAACACATACAAATTCATGTGTTTAGTATATAAACACATTTCAAAACATGTTGCGAGTCACAACATGTTTTGAGTTACAACACATAAAAAATTCATGTGTTTAGCATATTAACACATTTCAAAACATGTTGCGAGTTACAACATGTTTAGAGTTAAAAAGCCCTTTAATTATCATAACGCAACATGTTTAAAATCGAAACATGTTTTGAGTTACAACACATACAAATTCATGTGTTTGGCATATAAACACTTTTCAAAACATGTTTTGAGTAAAACACGTACGGAACATGTTTAAAGTCAAAACACCATTTTTGCAGTGTAGGTTTTGTCTGCGCTAAACTGGTGTTGAACAAGCGTCTAGATTGGGTGCTTTCAGACCGTTGTAGAGAGGAAAGCCCTGATACATATTTTTATTTTGATTCCCACGATTTTAATACAACTGGTGTGTTATTCAACATTGGCATGTTCTACGTCCAGTTCTCTCACAACTGAATGTGGCTCCCTGACGTTTGTCGTCAAGAACCAACTCGTCATTTAACATGTATGCAATACTAATTCAAACAATTGTGAGAACAGGTATACATTTGAAAAAAAATATGCGCATATTGATCTAAAAAAATATCACAAAGTATCCCTTTGTCATTTCCCAGAAAGCAAACAATACTCACCTCTAGTTTGTAGCTTATAAACAACGTTTTCTGAAAGGCAATTGTAGAACACGATAACATCAATTTCATTAAAAAAAAATCGTGTGGGTGGAAAAATAATGTTTTGTGACACAATAATGACATGAAATATTTAAGGTATTCATAGAGGTTAGCGAGCGGATTGTTCATTGGACTACACATCATAGGCATAGGAAAAGGCAATCTAAATAAATTTAGATCAACAGATTTTTATTTTGTCATAATGTTGATCTAAGATTGACCAGTGTGCGAGGTCGTCCCGGTGACCTTTCGTATGCAAATAAGGAATTCGCGATTTTGATCAATCAAATTCCACGTCACAAACAGTTCATAGTCGCTCCCTGAAGGTGTGGACGGAAGAAACATATAGTAACTTATGGCCTGTTCTCAATAACAGTGTGCATTGTGAAAAATAAACCATGCTTTTGATACTCATAAGAAAAATATCAGTATGTTGATTTTATTTTGGTTGTATGAAATAGTTTTTGTTTTATGATTGACAAAAAAACACTATTTTTTAATTATTTGGATGGAAATGAAGGACTTAGTGCAAACGAGTTTGATTAAAAAAAGAGTTACCTCCCCTTGCATGAGGATTTTCGTAAATATTGACATTTATGATGTTCGAACTTTGTGATTATTATTCGCCACGTTAGTATCTGTGCGATGTGCAATCATCATTTGTCATTGACAACTAGCAAATACGCTTAATCATTTTAAAAGAAAAAAATGAATCTATTAATACATCCAAGCAATCGGATTATTCATTGAAATGGTCGCTCTGCTCCGCTCCGAATGACTGAGCTCCGAACACCGTCCATTTCAAAAGATGTGCTGCTGAGTTTTTCGAACTTCCAGCGAGCTAGGGCAACTTTTCTGATTGGTTGAGCGGCTGATTTCAGAGGTCAGCGGGATGACCCGCCTTACGGGCCAATCTTAGATCAACAGTATGGCCAAATATAAAACCTGTTGATCTAAATTTATTTAGATTGAGGAAAAGGGGATGGCTATTTTTAAGGCAGCCATACACACATATCAAACGTTTTGCAGATGCATGAAGCTTTAAAATGCATCATCAAAATCATATCTAGATATTAAGGTCTTTATCTATAATTGCGTATCCAAAAATATAGTGTGGTAGGAAAATCATTCAACAATATTTTGTAACCAAAACAGATTTTTTTATGAACGACAAAGTAACTGATTTTAATATTGAACTCATGACCTGGTTGTAGCTTAAAAGACTCAAGTCTTGAGCAAAAGGACAAAGAATTAATAGATATAATTTGAAATGACAGCAGAGATTCCATTTGAAAAATGTTCAAAGTCCCATGCAAACCTAACGAGATACGAGTTCATTCGCCTATCTGCTATTAATTTCACTCTTGGTACGACAAAGCACGAAATAGCGTATTAAATTATTATTATTAGAGCTATCCACCCTTCTCTATGTATATACGTCATGATCTAACTAGATCAAAAGAATATTAACAATAGTCTTCTTATTACCTTTTAAAAACCATAAACTTACTTAGGTAAAAACTAGTACCTATACATGGGCTAATATAGGAAAAACCAACAATCTAGGCATGGCACAACAAAAAGTACCGCTACCTGTATCAAGCCTCAGTAGCTCAGTTGATAGAAGCGTTGCGTCGCAACGTTTAGGCCCCTGGTTCGATTCCGTTAGCAACGAGACCGAAAGTGGGGTATAATAGAAAGGTAGAGGTGTAGCTTACAGTTAGCACAACGGTAACCATACCAACGGAACCGGAAGTGGGGTATAAATATCTTTAACTCTTTCCCTCATAAAGTAACTTCCATTAGAACATAATGAAAAGCTAAACTACCAGTATATCAACCTCACAGTCATATGACATACGGTTTACAGCGACCTTTCTGAACCATCACCTAGTTGTAAAACCCCGGGGAAGGTTACAAAGGAAAAGTTTGAGATTCGGTCATATTTGAAATTCGCTGCAGGTAGCCATTTCAAGACATTCAAACCAGAGTGGAAGTGGAAGAATAAAACATCAATACAGTAGCGGTTGTTAGTGACAATATGCATCGTTGATTTCAGGCTGCCATTCATGCCCTTTGAGGTCATTTCCGGTGGTGACGACAACTTCCTCATGGAAATTGAAACACTCTCCAATTTAACATTCAGCTTTTTCATGCCCAAATCATTTTTGATTTGTAATGCATCATCCACCAGTCAATACTAAAATGAGGTTGCACTCATAATGAATTAATAACCAATTAAAGGAAATAACTCTAAATAACATTTATGTTTGAGTTTGTCATAGTCAGAAAAAGTGATCCATATTAAATTGTTTGTGGTATATAAGGCAATTATATACACAGCCTTTGACTCGAACTTCTCCATCTCTTCGCATCCTCATTGTTTTCTTGTCCATATTCACACCATATCCTTAGTAGCATGCGTTAGTGAGAAAAAAATTTGAAAACGAAATTTAGAATAACTAACCTGTTCGCACCCACGGCATCAAGTAGATCCACAGAAAGAGAACAAGTTTAAGGGGCATGATTTTTGTCCTCAGTCCATCAGAGCTGTACTACATGATCCCATGCACTAACTTTCACTCAAATGAATAGCTTTGCGTTCACCTGAATGGGTATGTTTAATTAATCAGCAGATGTTTAGCAGTAATTATCAAATGGTAATGATGAAGAAGTAAAACCTGATACCAACTCATAGTATACTTAATGACTCCTTGTTAGTTTTAATATGCATAATAAAGGAAAACGTTACTGGCTTTTCACTTGTGTTTGTTTATTTTTGATTAAATGGTTGAAAAACATGGGTTATCCACAGAAACGTATATAATATTAAATACTGATTTCGTAAACTTAAAGGGGCAGTAGGACGTTTTTAGGGGGAATATAAGCTGATGTCAGAAAAATGAAAATAAATGGTTCCAATCTAATGACAATGTATTAAAAATAAATGAAGCAGTAATAAATCAAATATATACTGTAAAGTAAAGCCATGGGATTCCTTTTCTTACACAAAATGAATTAAAGGTGTTCACACAAAAATGGCTGCCAATGGATTTTATGTGTATCTTTATAATTTGTTCTCTGACTATGGATGATCGGTTTGTGTAATGAGATTTTTGACACTATCAAAGTAATACATTTAGCTTAAACTAACAATTATCAGTGAAAAATTGAAAATATAAAATTCTCAAAAAACGTGCTACTGCCCCTTTAAGGGCTAGGGTTTCACATACATTTTTACAGATAACAGACAATTCATGTTTTCATGGATGATAATTTTATTACTCAGAGTTTTCTCCACTACTACTACTACTACTACTACTACTACTACTACTACTACTATAGCTACTACTACTACTTCTACTACCACTACCACTACTACCACTACTACTACTACTCCTACTACTACTACTACTACCTCTACTACCACCACTACTACTACTACTACTACTACTACTACCACTACCACTACCACTACCACTACCACTACCACTACCACTACCACTACCACTACCACTACCACTTCTACCACCACTACTACTACTACTACTACTACTACTACTACTACTACCACTACTACTACCTCTACTACCACTACTACCACTACTACCACTACTACCACTACTACTACTACTACTACTACTACTACTACTACTACTACCTCTACTACCACTACTACTACTTACTACTACTACAACTACTACTACCAGTATTACTTTATAATCTTGATACCATACACATACCATATTCAAATTTGAGTCTTCCCTTAACATTCATTATAGCATCGAATTGGTGTCATTACTTTAAACATGAACTTTAAGCCCTGAAGATATTGAATAAACGTTCGTATAAATTTTCTATGACGTCCCTTTATTCCTTCCAACCGTCAATACAACTGAAATGCAATCCTTACAAACATTTCGTACTAGTTTCCAAGCAAATTTCAATGGTAAAGAGTTGAAGCAGATGCTGAAGACTTTCCAGCCATTGTGATAAAAATGAAATAAATTAATATTTACGATGTTTACTCCAACTGAGCTCACCTTATATCAAATGAATTGCCAGGCAAAAGAAAGTAAACACCACAGTTTAAATTTACTTGATATCTAAGACATGTGATATTTTTTTATTACGGCACAAATACTATAACAAATTTGAGTCTGTTTTTTTTAGGGGGGGGGGGGGGGGGGGGGTAAATATCTGTGTTTAATGTAGGTAGGGATAAGAAAGAAAATTTACTCTACCAAAGCCCCTGACAAATGATAAGGCTGAGCTAATCATTGTTGGAAGTGAGAGAAATCTTTCAAAAGCCAGTGTATCCAAGGTTGATATTGACTCCGCAGCCATCCAACCAGAAACAGTTGTGAAAGATCTTGGTGTGTACATTGATTCTAACATCTCAATGGACTCACAAGTTACCCAGCAAACAATTTTACGTTGTCACAACGTTGTGGCAACGTCGTGTGAAGGTGTCAATAACGTTATTTTATAATGTTATTATGACGTAATTTGTAGATTCCTTTTTACGTAATTTTGACGTAATTTCGTAACGTTACAAAGCCAATGTTGTGCCAACGTTTTGCCCCAACGTTATTTGTAGATTCCTCATAACGTCATTCAAACGTTGTTGTAACGTTGTTTAATGACGTTATGAAACCAACGTCAGGGAAATGTTATTTTCTAATGTTAGTTTTACGTCATTTGTAGATTCCTTTTTACGTAATTTTAACGTAATTTTATAACGTTATAAAACCAATGTTATGGCAACGTTGTTTTCTTATGTTATTTTGACGTAATTTGTAGATTCCTTTTTACGTATTTTTAACGTAATTTTGTAACGTTACAAAACCAACATTCTGGAAACGTTGTTCTTAGACATTATTTGTAGATTCCTTTTAACGTCATTCAAACGTTGATTTGTAATGTTATTATACCAACATCCACGTAACGTTATTTTCTAATGTTATTATGATGTAATTTGTGGACATCTTTTTACGTAATTTTGTAAAAGACGTTATTTGTAGATTCCTTAAAACGTCATTCAAACGTCGATTTACAACGTTTTAAAACCAATGTTATGGCAACGTTATTTTCTAATGTTATGGCAATGTTATTTGTAGATTCCTTAGAAAGTAATTCTAACGTTGTTTTATAACGTCTTAAAACCAACATACGAGTAATGTTTTTTTCTAATGTTATAATGACGTTATTTATAGATTTATATTAACGTTAGTTTCAAACGTTACAAAACCAATGTTCTGGCAACGTTTTTTTTCAAACGTTACCAATAGATTACTTTTAACGTCCTTCTAACATTGTTTTGTAACGTTACAATACCAACATTCAGACAACGTTGTCCTTCTTATGCGATTCAAACGTTATGTTTGACGTCATCTCAACATTGGAAACAAACCTCCCTTGAATGTTGTAAACCAATATACCTTGAATGTTGTCAACAAACGTCCTCTTAATGACGTAAACCAACGTCCTCTGAATGTTGTTAACAAACGTTAGTAGAACATTGTGAAATAACCTCCCCTGAATGTCATAAACAAACATCCAAAACAACGTTATTCAATCATGTCCACTGCAGGTAATAAATTAATGTTCCTCGAACTTTGTTAACCAGCCTCTGAACGTTGTAAATCAAAGTCCTTTGAACATAGTAAACCGACATCCTCTGAATGTTATCAACGTCTAAACGTTCTATTCAACACATGCAAACAAGAAGACAATAAGAATAATTTTCAAAAACAAATCTGAGAATAATGGTTCAAATTGTTTACTTCATATCCAAATATCTACATTCATTCACATTTGAAGGTCCGTCAGTTGACATTTACAGAAGTAGAGTACATCTTGATATTCATCATACCTGAAATCAAAACATAAGAATAAATGTTAGTTGTGAGTTCTCATAGGAATGAATCAAACATACTATTTGAAAAAAAGTAAACTTTTAGTGATGAAAATTATGCAAGTGTACTTTTCATAGTTTAAGGACAGCAGTATTATTAATGCAGACAATATTTACTTAAATATAGGTTAAATGGTACTTGAAAGTTAATGTCTGTTTCATCAACTGCCTTTATGCACTTTTATTGAGCAACAAGGAAGAAATTAGACCACAATACCCCATCTGCCATTTGACGGCCTTCACAAAACATAATTTATAATGAAAACTCATGTAATCAATGTTATCAAAGCAGAGAAATATTTATACAGTATCATCAAAAGCAACTTGTGTCTGCTGAATCACACAATGTAAGCTGTGACCAAATTTTAAGACTTACTGTTTAAAGGGACAGTTGCAATTATCTTTGAAAATTTAGTATCTTCACTTCTTCATTGATAATTAAAAATATTACTTTGATAGTGTCAAAAATCTCATTACACAGTTTTTAAACAATCATCAATAGTCAGAGAAAAAGTTATAAAGATTTACATAAAGTTCATTGGCAGACATTTTTGTTTGAACACCTTTAATTTATTTTGAGTAAGAACAAGCAAACTATTCTATGAGATTTGCTGAGAAGAAAATCATTTATAGCTCATCTGGCCTGTAAGGCCGGATGGGCTTATGGCATGGCATGGTGTCCGTCCGTCCGTAAACTTAATGGAATTTTGTCTTCTCCAGAACCATTAGCCCTAGAAAGCTGAAACTTTGTGTACAGAGTCCTTGGCCAGTGAGGATTATAAATTGTAGCTTTGGTGGTCCTGTCCAACATAAGGGCCACACCCTTAAAACTTATTTCCATCTCCTTTACCAGAACAATAAGGCCTAGAAAACTGAAACTTTGTGTACAGACTCCTTGACTAGTGAGGATTATAAATTGTAGCTTTGGTGGTCCTGTGGCCCCTAATAAGGGTCACAGGGGCCACGCCCTAAAAACCTATTCTCATCTTCTTCTCCAGAACCATAAGGTCTAGAAAGTAGGGTTGGGTATATGCTCCGGACAAAGTTTTGTGACGGACGGAGGGACAGACAAACAGAATGAACAATATATATCCCCTGTTAAGTTGTAAGGCGGGGCTATAATAATCGAAAGAAGTTAAAAAACCCAAAATGCTCATCTACACAAAATGATTGATCCATATACCAAGTTCGGTTGAGTCTTACAGTTTTTGAGCTTTGTTCCTGAAACAAAATTCTAAGATACGTTTCCATGGAAACTGCTAAAAATAATAATCCCAAAAAATTGAAACCCCTAAAAGGCACATCTGCACATAATGATTTATCCATGTACCAAGTTTCATTGAGCTAGGTCTTACAGTTTTAAAGATTTGCTCGGGACTGTCTTTTGAGCTTTCTAAACCCTTTGATTCTGTTATAGAAGATGAAGATAGGTTTTAGGATGTGGCCCCTTGAGCCATAGGGTTCCAAATCTCTTTTGAAATCAAAATGTTTGCAGTTATAAGTCGTTTATATGTCGTGACAAACATATATTCTAAGTTTATTTTTTTAAAATGAATGAAGAAAAAAAAAATCTTGACTTGATATATTGAAAACACAAGGAATGACACTTTCGTCACTAAAATTGGATCGAAAGAAGTAAACTTTTCACAATGCACTGAAATTGTATACATTCTTTTAACTTTCTTTTAAATTCGACCAAAGTATTAAAGTAAGTGTATCAAAAACAAAAATTTTATTCACTAAAGTGTAATAGTGTTTGAGAAAACATTGAGCTTCAAAAACAAGAGTAATAATTCTATCAAAAATAATATCCTGGAAATAGATTTATCAGGTGTACCCAATACATTTGTACCAATATTTTATTCACATAGGTGTTATTGGAGCATCAGAACTGGTAATCACTCCAAGTCAAACTGCACAAACAATTGGCATACAGTAACATGGCTTCACCTTTGAAGGAGCGTATTATCAAGTGTATCCTATAGTAATCACGGAAATAGAAATAAAATGCTTTTTGTCAATTATTTCTTTATTTGGAACTAACTGGATTTGTGTATCCTAAATATTCATTCACAATGGTTTTTCCCAACTTTTGTTTCAGACAGTTTTTGTTAAATCCGCGAAAAAATATCAATTTACAGGAGATAAAAACGTGTCATTTTCACGCCTGAAAATTATTTCAAAGTCGAAATGTATGTTTCTGATACAAGCTATTGTATGTAAATGATCTGTAATCTCAGTACCGTCCGTTAAAATACATTGTTTAATGTACAATAATTTGATATCTTAGGTCCTTTACTAGTCATATCTAATAAGATTTAAAATTTCATAAAAGTTCATAAGTTCATAAGTTGTCAATTGCAGAGTTGTTGTGGCAACGCACGTGCAACTGCAAGTTCAAGTGAAAAGGGCGTAGCAGGTTTGTTGTCAGTCTCATTGCTGAGAGTGACGTAAGCTATAGCAGGTTTCGAAATGTATTGAAAATATGCAAATTTTGGGCAGTTTTACCTGAACAAAGGCAATTTAAAGTATTTTTTTGCAAAGATTTCATAAGGCCTAGTTACGAAAAACTTAGTTATTTGAACATCTGTAAGAATTACTTACATAAGTCGAATAATAAAAAAATAAACACCAAAATCTATTTTATTTCTATTTCCGTGAGTACTTTAGTACGAAAGTTTCTCTAATCTAGGTATAATAATTTTTTTTTAAAAAGTGATGTTCATTGAAACGACAAGAAACTTAATACATGTACTAGAACATTCAAAATTGTTCTCTACTCTAGACAAAGTTAGTGTCTACTTGTGTACAAAAGTTTGGTTGATCTAAAGTAAGACTTAACCGTTTCTGAGATAATTGACGGAACGTAAGGACAGAGTGCCCACACTGACTTGAAGTGAGGTTATAAAATATGTATGAAGAAGTTGTAAACCAAAAACAAGAGTCATCGGAAGATGACATATCCCGGCGGTTCCACATGATCGTAAGATGTAAACCTTTGAAAGATAATTGTAAATTTTTCAAGCAAGGTTCATAATAGTATAAGCAAATATATATATGAAACGAAAACCAAATAAGAGCCGTTTCCATGGAAATAATAAAAAATAAAATTTTCAGAAATGTGAAAATATCAAAAGGCACCACTTCAGTAGGTGGGCAATACACATGTAAAGTTTCAGAAAGATATGTGGACCGGTTTTTGAGTTCAGTGCTCCGGCAACGAAACCTTTCATGAACAGAGTCCAAATAAGAGCTGTTTCCATGGAAATAATAATAAATAAAATTTTCAGAAATTTGAAAATATCAAAAGGCACCACTTCAGTAGGTGGGCGATAACCATGTAAAGTTTCAGAAAGATATGTGGACCGTTTTTTGAGTTCTGCTCCGGAAAAGAAACCTTTCATGAACAGAGTCCATGGAAATAATAAAAAATAAATTTTTCAGAAATGTGAAAATATCAAAAGGCACCACTTCAGTAGGTGGGCAATACACATGTAAAGTTTCAGAAAGATATGTGGACCGGTTTATGAGTTCTGCTCCAGAAACAAAATGATTACGGACAGATGGACAGGGCGATGACTATATCCCACGGTATTACATACCGCGGTGGGATAAAAAGAACAGTTGTGAAAAGGCCAAGAAATCATAACATTTTGGAACTAGAAACATGAGCATGTGATGTACTGTGTTGTACCCGTTCTAAAAGTTAATCAAACCCTACCATCTTATGATATATATAATTATATGATGTGATTTCAGAAACCTGTAATCAAAACAGAAATGGAAATAGCTCAAATATTCAATTGATAATGTATGGCATAGGATCCAAGGGTTCAACAAACCCTTTTTAGGGGCCAAAGGGTTACCAAGACTGTACCTTCAATAGAAGGAGTCTGTACTTAGGGATATAGTTGTCACATTTGTAAGGGACCTGAATGGCTGATGTATGGATTTGTCGGCCGCATGGTTGACCTTTCACTGTCACATTTTAAGCATGTAAGGATTCATAAGTGTATGTATATTGCTTTTTATTATATAAGGATTATATTTTAACTGTTAGCTTATTTTGCAATGTACGCACATTGTGTTCTTCACGTGAAGACTATTTCATCATACTTGTGTAGGCACTTGAAAGTGATTGAAGCTGCTGTAAAATATCTTTCCTCAAAGCTGCAGTGTAAACATCTCCTTGTAAGAAATTTTCTAGGGAAGCACTCATAAAATATCTCCTAAAATTGTTTCTTTCTGCTGGTTGTTTTAACTCTTTGGTCTTTGATTATGCTATTTTAAGTGTAATATTAACCTTATTTCATGAATTTGTGTTACTTTGCAGTCTTTTACCCTTTAAGGAGCCATTCTATGGCAGGGGTTATCTGTTTTCGACAGAACAACGATGAAAACAGGTTTTAAGGGCGTGGCCCCTGTGATTGTTATTAGGGGTGTGAGGAATCAGATTTTCAAGTTATTTCTTATGATAATCCTTTCGGCCGTAACATGAGTTTTGCAAGGTTTACTTGTATCTATTTCAAAGTGTCATTTTGCCCCTGTAAATATATCAGCCCTCATCATATCTTTTATTTATTCCAAACAATTTCCTATCATAAACTAACGTAAATACCTCATGATTATCTCACAATCCTCTCCGATACATGTGTGCCTATCAGTGACATTGTAAACATTGTGAGCTGCCTTGACCCCATGACCTAGGTCAATTGGTGTACACATCCGGGTCGCAGACGTCACTGCTTCCGCTGTAAGCTTTACTGTTTTTGAACCGTCATGATTACATTTCTTTAAATATTTACTTTTCATGATGTTTTATTATTGCCTAGAAGTATATTTATTACTCTTCCAAGATAAGTTTCATAGTTTTATCTTTTTGTTGCTGATTCTGCTAGACTTTGTCGATCTATTGATTTGACAGCTCGTCGATTCTCGTTGGTTTCTCGTTGGTTTTGGTGGGATAAACCGACCTGTCGGTCTGTCGGGTTGTCGGTTTTTCGTCGGTTCTTGTCGGTTCTCGTCGGTTTTTCGTTGGTTCTTGTAGGTTTCTTGTTGGTTTTCGTCGGTTTTGGAAGACTATAAATAGAGGCTGCTCGCAGCCGCGCGCCAGTCTAGCTTTGATTTCCGTCTTGACAGGTCATATCGATAGGTTAGTTGGTATTTACTTGAAATTTTAGAGGTTATATTTGTAAATGTGCTAGTACTCATAAGACTATTTGTAGGAGAGAATTAATGATATTTTGATCGATAATGTAGTAGCAAACACTCATCTTTATAGGTAAAGTTTTACGATAGTGTTTGGGGATTTTTCTCATAAAAGTTTACGATTACAAAGCAAACTGAATAGTTTTCAAGGTGCTTTATTTGTATCGTTGTAGTTTCATAAACAGTTGATCGTGCTCCAGTTGTAGTACGTAGAGTTGATAATCGGTCAGAGTGGTAGTGCTGTGTCCATTGTGTAAATGGAGACATATTGTGGTCAATATTGATATGTGCATTTCAGTATTTGAGATTTATAGTACAGTGAAGGTTTATGCTGTAGATACTTGCTACAGATACTGAGGTTCAAGAGTTAGTGCTAGATAGGCATTTGGCACTTTGGTTCAAGATTGTAGACATTGATATATTTGGTCTTGACGTTTCATGGTTAGTTAAATGGTTTAATCTGAGTAGCAGAGTTGCAAACAAGCTATTTTGATATATTCGAAGTCTATTGTTTTTTGCAAGATAGTAAATTAAAGCACTTATATATGTTTCTATTCATAAATAGCATATATCTACTTGCCATTATTTGTTGAATCCTTTTGTTACTGAATAAACTTTATTGAACTTTAAGAACTTGTTGAATTGTCTTTTGCCTTGAATGAGAATGAATTAAGAAAGATTAGCCATCCTGACAGAGGCTATTTCACATGGTCGTCACAACTTTTTGGTGTCAGAAGTGGGATGTGATTATTCTTATACACATCCAGTGATTCGATCCCATATCCTTTCTGAAATTTATTCAAAATTGATGGCTGATTAGTTTTGTGCATATTTGCAAATAGTTATATCAAGGCAAAAGGTAGTTTTATCAATATTAGTGTTAGGTATTTTGTAGGGATATCTTATGGCTTTACTTTATTCCAGACTTGGTGAATAAATAGAGAAATCTTATTCTTGTTAAGAACCAGGTTCTTTTATTTGAATTCATAGTCAATAGGGAAAACTTTCTGAATTTATAGGCAATTGTGTATGATATTTTAGTTAGTCACAACTAGAACTCAGTGATAATAGTAGGCTTCAAGGCCTTGCTTATCCGTAATGACTTCACCTGCTGAAAATAAAATCAAAACAAGATCAATGACCCTCAGAACCAGCCCAATGCAAACCCAGCAACATCCCTGCATCATCAGCCCTGAATTAATACAACTTGAGGGGCATCACACTGACACACATGAACAAGTTCCATTGCCCAGTCATAGCATGCACTCATCCCAACATGGCGATATGTCCCAGACATCCCAGCAGACAGGCATCGCAGATAATGACCTAGAAGCAATGAAAGATCAGATACATCATGTTTGTCAGGCAATGTCAACACTGAGTGGGGCAGTTGAAGGCATACACAGGGATATGGCAGAACAAAGGTTCCAAGCTAATCGGAGAAGACTCCGACACACTCGTCATTTTGACTCACCACACACAAGTGAATCTGAGGGGGAAAGTGAGGGGAATAATACTTCATTTCGTAGCAGACCTGTGAATAGGTCACATAAACACATTAAGCTTCCACCATTTACAGGTAAGGAATCATGGACCGTATGGTTCAACCGATTCCAAGAGGTCACGGCACGTCAAGGTTTGAGCCCAGACGAGAAGCTAGATGAACAGGGTCACGCCGGAGAGTTCGTGTTCGAGCAGCTGACGCCTGAAACAAGAAGAAGTTACAAGTCCCTCTGCAAAGAACTTCACAACCGCTTCAGAATCATCGAGACTTCAAAAAGCTACAAGACACAATACAGTCGTCGACAACAAAAATCTGGGGAATCCCCGGAGGACTTTGCAGCTGAACTGAAAAGACTCTACGACAAGGCTTACCCGCGACGTGACCACGAGACAAGACAGGAAGACCTACTGAGGAAGTTCTTCGACGGGGCTTACGACGACAAGGCGAGGTTTCACGTGGAATATATTAAGGAACCGATCACCATTGATGATGCTGTGTATGAAATGGTTTGTTTCAGGGAGATGAAGAGGAATAACAGCGACACCCGAGTCCGGGAGAAGTACACCAGAGCAATAGCTGTAGAGGAGGAGGCGAGCGTAGCAGAAGAGGACGAGACCATCATCGCCAGGACGCAGCCATCCAACAAGAATAGAGTGATAAAGAAAACCTTCAGCTCGAATACCGAAGCCGAGAAGAAGCAAGAGAGTTCGGAGATGGAACAGATGAAACGAGAAATCAAGCTGTTACAAGAGGAGTTGAAGAAGCAACGTGGCGGCATGCACCAACCCAACGTAAGTGGCAGATTCCAAGCATCGGTGATGCAGAACACCAAACCGAGGGCCTGTTACCACTGTGGTGACCCATCTCACTTTATCCGAGAATGTCCAAATCGTGGAACGACCAATCAAGGCTACGTGCAACAGGTGAAGCAAGCGACCACTCACTGCCATCAGGACAGCGCTTTAAACTTCGAGGGACCAACCCATCAGGCCTAAAGTTGGTCGACAATTCAAGAGGCCAGGATCAGCATGACGACGTGGTAGCTGATCAGGCAGAAGTAAAACAGCAGGGAGACATTGAAACCACAGTAAGAAGAGAAGTGTCATCTTCACAAGATGCAGTAGTTAGGGGGAAACTTTTAAATTTTAAGGAAATAATTAAGACTTCAAGCGGAGAAGACGAATTGACAGTTGAAGAAATGCAGCCTTCCTGTAGTAAACGGAGAAAGAAAGTTGGCAGGAAGCAGAATACTTCACCTGTGATAAGAAGAACTCATACTTCAGACTGTGTGTCTAAGGAAGTTATTGGAGCGCTTCAATGTGAGTTTGTCTGCTTCATTCTGCTGATTATTTGTGTACTGAGCTTGAGCATGGGTTGCTCATGCGATATAACGACTGTCAAGAGAAATCTACACGAGACGCAGAATAATGCATCTGTGATACAAGGGACTTACACTTCAGACTTAACTGCTTGTAAAGGTTCGCCTCAGGCAAAAGTTGTAGTATTTAAAGATAAGTTCATCACAGTAATTTTGTTACTTGTTGTATTATTGTGCTTGAGAGTTTGCAGTTGGTGCATCATAGCAGCTTCCAAGAGGAACCTGCTGGAGATGTTCGGCAATGCAGTGAAGTTGCTGAACGAGCTGAGACGATTTATCCTGGGGGAGAGAAGTTGTCTGCTGAGCGGAGGGTTGCTGAAGAACTCGCTCATCAGATTAAAAAGCATGTGGAATGCCTGGTCACTGAGAGTTGGTGACATTAATAGAGGAGTGTCTACGCTACATGGAAATGGATCCAAGGAAAACTGGATTCCCTGGAGCGGCATCACTCTTGATGAAATTTATCGGAAGCAGACTACAGACGAAGATCTGCAGCCGATACTGAGATGGATGAAGGAAGGAAATCATCCATCAGGAGAGGAGCCATCTATGATGAGTCCTAGCGTAAGACATTATTTGCTGTCCTGGGACAGCCTGATAATTTTAAATGGTCTGCTTTTCAGAAGGGATACCTGTGGAGGAAAGACAGAATCATTACAACTCATCGTGCCAAGCAGGTTGAGAGAAGATGTCTTAAGCCAGGCCCATGGCAGTTCGTCGCCTTGTCACTCAGGACGTAAGAAGACGAAGGCCAAGTTGCTGACGAGGTTTTATTGGTACAGAATCAGGGAAGATGTGAAGAAGTGGGTGACACAGTGTCGGGAGTGTTGTAAGAAGAGCTTGCCTGCTGATGTTATGAGTCAGCGCTCCACTTGATACAGCCATCCGTCCCTGAAAAAGAGATTGATGAATTACTATTTGACACAAATGAATGTATTATATTGAAAGATGTTTTTTTTTACATGTATCATTAATAGTTATTGCGTTACAGCTCATCAAGTCATGCAGTCTATGGTGTCAGTATCACCAATGATGAGACAGTTGCATCAGGGTATGTAGCTTCCGTGGTCAGAGTGCTACAGCAAACAGAGTCAGAGGATGCCTTGATGGCAAGGAGCCGGATTAGAAGAAGACTTCGCAGCATCCTCTAAGCCGACAGAATTGAGATGAATGATGACGTTGACAGATCCTCGGCACTACTGCTTTCTGACTGGGATAAGAGTTGACCATCAGAACATGGACGGCACACTGGCAGAAGTGTGACTGAATTGTTGTATATTATTGTAAATTGAAGTTCTACAGGTTTAGCAATTTACTATATATGCTAGATAGTGTTTTCCTATGGAAATTGTCCAAGACTGTACGTCTTTATTAATTAGGTTTTGAAAAGTTGTGTTTGCGAGGACGTCAAACACTTAAGCGGAGGGTAATGTGAGGAATCAGATTTTCAAGTTATTTCTTATGATAATCCTTTCGGCCGTAACATGAGTTTTGCAAGGTTTACTTGTATCTATTTCAAAGTGTCATTTTGCCCCTGTAAATATATCAGCCCTCATCATATCTTTTATTTATTCCAAACAATTTCCTATCATAAACTAACGTAAATACCTCATGATTATCTCACAATCCTCTCCGATACATGTGTGCCTATCAGTGACATTGTAAACATTGTGAGCTGCCTTGACCCCATGACCTAGGTCAATTGGTGTACACATCCGGGTCGCAGACGTCACTGCTTCCGCTGTAAGCTTTACTGTTTTTGAACCGTCATGATTACATTTCTTTAAATATTTACTTTTCATGATGTTTTATTATTGCCTAGAAGTATATTTATTACTCTTCCAAGATAAGTTTCATAGTTTTATCTTTTTGTTGCTGATTCTGCTAGACTTTGTCGATCTATTGATTTGACAGCTCGTCGATTCTCGTTGGTTTCTCGTTGGTTTTGGTGGGATAAACCGACCTGTCGGTCTGTCGGGTTGTCGGTTTTTCGTCGGTTCTTGTCGGTTCTCGTCGGTTTTTCGTTGGTTCTTGTAGGTTTCTTGTTGGTTTTCGTCGGTTTTGGAAGACTATAAATAGAGGCTGCTCGCAGCCGCGCGCCAGTCTAGCTTTGATTTCCGTCTTGACAGGTCATATCGATAGGTTAGTTGGTATTTACTTGAAATTTTAGAGGTTATATTTGTAAATGTGCTAGTACTCATAAGACTATTTGTAGGAGAGAATTAATGATATTTTGATCGATAATGTAGTAGCAAACACTCATCTTTATAGGTAAAGTTTTACGATAGTGTTTGGGGGATTTTTCTCATAAAAGTTTACGATTACAAAGCAAACTGAATAGTTTTCAAGGTGCTTTATTTGTATCGTTGTAGTTTCATAAACAGTTGATCGTGCTCCAGTTGTAGTACGTAGAGTTGATAATCGGTCAGAGTGGTAGTGCTGTGTCCATTGTGTAAATGGAGACATATTGTGGTCAATATTGATATGTGCATTTCAGTATTTGAGATTTATAGTACAGTGAAGGTTTATGCTGTAGATACTTGCTACAGATACTGAGGTTCAAGAGTTAGTGCTAGATAGGCATTTGGCACTTTGGTTCAAGATTGTAGACATTGATATATTTGGTCTTGAGGTTTCATGGTTAGTTAAATGGTTTAATCTGAGTAGCAGAGTTGCAAACAAGCTATTTTGATATATTCGAAGTCTATTGTTTTTTGCAAGATAGTAAATTAAAGCACTTATATATGTTTCTATTCATAAATAGCATATATCTACTTGCCATTATTTGTTGAATCCTTTTGTTACTGAATAAACTTTATTGAACTTTAAGAACTTGTTGAATTGTCTTTTGCCTTGAATGAGAATGAATTAAGAAAGATTAGCCATCCTGACAGAGGCTATTTCACATGGTCGTCACAACTTCCACAAAAGCTTGTCAATGAGTCTGTACATAAAGCCTTTAAAGTTTCAGCTTTTTAGGCCTTATGCTTCTGGAGAAGATGAAAATAGGTTAAAGCCCCTGCGAAACTCAATTCATGAACTCAAGAAGACTTCATGAACTTCATGAAGAGTTCATGAACACTTCAAGAAGTCTTCATCAACTTCAGAAAAATCTTCATGAACATTGTTCATGAAGACACACTTCATGAAGACTTTTGTCAACTTCATGAAGTTTTGTTTCCACTTCATGAAGTAATATTAGACTTCATGAAGTTTTTGTTCATGAAGTTTATCTTCATGAACAAAACAATAACTAAGGAACTTACACACAATTGACACCAAATATAAATTCCAAATAAAAATAGATGAAATAACATTTGATATTTATTTAATATATGTTATGTAGGACAAAACTTGAATAAGTATGGTATTTCAGTAAAATTACAAAAAAAAAAACATGTACATCCTTGTCAAAATCTTCCATTCAAAATTGATGCTTATAGAGTTAATCAGTGGATAACTGCCAAATGGACACAATACATCCATATACATTCATTTATCATTGTCAAGAATTAAAATCCTTGAGAACAGATGTTCAAGTTTCTCAAAACTCATTACATCTAAGTTATTCTAGTACTTAACATATACATTCAGTATTCTAAATCTATAATAACAAACACAACTGCAATACAACAATGATGCTGTTGTGAATAACAAATTCATGATTAAAATAACTTGATTCAGGGGAGATGGTAACCTGTAGCAAAAAATGTTAAGTTTTTAATATTCCTGTGAAACAATTCTAAAACATTAGTCTGTCAAATTTGAATTTCTAAGAATGTTTTATATTGATTTAACTCAACATAAAAGTTAAACTGATTTAAATGAATTAAAAAAGTCCAAATGTATTAATAGAAGTCAGCTATACTATAGCTATCAGAAAAGGCGTAATTTACCAACAACTTAATTGATTTTAATGCTGATAACTATTTGAGTAGATGAATACTATTGTGACCCACAATTACCTAATATTTTAGATGAGGTATATAATAAACTGGCTTTTAAAATATTTAAAAATAGCTAAAACAAATAATTTTCCAATCTCCCCTGAAGTGACAAACTTTGTTGATCAAAATACTACTTGAAAATTGAATGGCCATGTCTGTTTGGCAAGTTTGCGACAAATGCTTTTGTTGATGATGAATCATATGGTTTGATAAAGACCAAAGTGTCAATCAGAGCATCTAGTCCCACAAGTTGGGATGGCATTTGAGTTGTTTCCACAGGAATGAGATGCTTTGCAAATATTCCATCCTCTTGACGAGGTTGATAAGGTCCAACAATAGCATAAACCATATTTGATTTCTTTACATGCACAAAGTACTGGATCGATCCAATCTTATTGATGCAGTTTTCTTCAAATAAGACTACACTACACTCTCTTTTCTGCATCCTAGAGTAGCATTTTGCATAAAATCTTTTTCCATGGATCACTACTCTGTCAACCTTACTGACATCACTAAGGTTTTCTACTTGAACTTCCTGAAGCTCTTCCATGATGGTTTCCTCTAAGTCGCCAGGATTAAACTTCTTAGGGGCACCGGCACAGGAGCAGTTATCAGCCTTAATTGAAACTTTCCAGGTGTTGCTTTCTGGCAGTATTCCCTTTTGACGAATGCATGACTGGGCTTGTCTGTATCGCATGACTTGCTTGAGCACTATTCCTGTGCCATGGACAGCTTGAAGAAGCATAGCATTCGCATCCTCAAATGGAAAGCAAGACCATGACCATAGTGGTCCCCACATGCGTACGTATTGCACCAAGTGTGCTCCAGCATTGTGGACATTAAGTCCACAGGAACCCTGGCCATATAACTCAATGAAGGATGAGTAGAAGGTATCCAGGAGAACTTCAGCCCTGTCCAACTCCTCTGTACTAATGGAATCTCCAAGAAGAAGATATACACCTTCTGACAAGCAGGCAAGGTTAAGCATGTATGAATCTTGTAGGATTCCATTCAAGCATGGAAGTGCATAGAATAATAACCATGCCTGCAGTTCAGTTGCTTTAAGGTTGGCAAAATGCTTCTCGAGGTTCCGTGGAAGTCTTTCTATTGCCATGGGAGGTTTGATGGTCTGTAGCCTTGTTGAGATTTCCTTGATATTTTTACCAAGAAAGTAGGCATTTCCACTTGATGATGGAGCAAACCACTTGTTCAGCAAGGTTTTGACAATGCCTAACAGAATTCCGTGCATGTAATCTGGAACCATACCTCGAACCAGGTCAAAAGAGCAGAGGGCATTCAGACCAGATGAACCTCTAAATCCCTTAATGCGATTTTTGTCAGTTCCACTCTCCATACATGTCAGAACACTTTCGGAACTTCGCATTTGGTGGCGATCCTCTTCTTCACGATAGGGAAAGCACCTGGATGTCCCTTTGCCCTGTTTAACTTGGATTCCAGGTTCCTCACAAGATATGCAGGCATTGCACCCATTGAACATGGTCATGTTGAGGAGTCCTGCTTTGGCTGGAAGGTCAGCAATCCCGCATGTAACTGCTAGTTTGACGTTGACTTCGCCGTTATCTGATGTCAGATCAATTCCTTCATAGTATAGGGAATTCATTTCTTCTGCAAAGCATTGCATGTACTGCCTAAATGGGGGCTTTCCTTTCCCTTGCCAGATCCCCACAAGCAGCATGTTTTCTCTAGCAAACCTTAACTCTGGACTTATTTCATTTATGGCTAGGAAAATTGGCCATAGTTCAATCTTTGATGAGGAATACAGGTTTACACCATCTGTATTGAAAACAGCAGTTAAGTTGCAACCATGGTTAGTTGTCATAAAGCCACCATCTTTGTACATCTGTCGGTAACATGACCCGTCAACTACATCGCTGATGACATCTGGATTCCGACAGGAAGTGGCTTCCTTGTGTTTCTGGATGTCCTTCCATATGCCTGCAACAGATAAGATAGTTTTGTGATCATAAAACTGTTACAAGACAAATGATGCTTTAAACTTACATAACCAATTTTGCATTTAAAAATGTTGAAGTGATGAAGAATGAAGACTGTTTTTATGGAAAATCAGCTGCTTGAATTATGGTGTGCAATGTTTCATTTCAATTTTCAATGATAACAATTGCCTGCACAGAATTAAGTTGTTCACAGTTGTAATATAGTCATTAAAATATTTTAATATAATTATTCTGAATTATCTATTCAACCTTTCACAGCTTAACTATGACCATAATCCACATGCTTCTATTAGAATTGAAACAAACAAAATGCTAAAATGATTTGATAGAATTTGAACTTTGACATTAAAGTCAAATTAATAAATAGAATACTGTCAGATGTCTTTGTTTGATACTTCACTTGTGCAAAAAAGATTTTTTCATGATTCATTTTAACTTTTGTAAAACCAATATGACACCCCCTTTAGGTTTTAACAAGAAATATGTGCATGATGTGATGTCCCCCATCCCAATTTATAATCAGAAAATGACCTTTCCCCACTATGAACCAAGTTCAAATTATTTCCATGGAATTTTTAACCAAAAAAATAGAAATTCAGGCACCACTCCTCCACTAGATCCAACCACATATTATGTTTAGAAAAACATATTTAATAGTTTTTAGCTATAGCTTGGAAAAGGACCTACCCTCAATATACACTATGTTCAAATTGTTTCCATAAAAATAACAAAATTCAGCACAACCAAATTAGCAAAAGGCACCACTCCAACACAAGGGCTAACCACATGCCAAGTTTCAAAGCAAAAGTGTTATAGTTTTTGAGCTAAACATTGACCCATTAACAAACACTAAACAAAGTTTTAGCTTTCTAGGCCTTTTGCTTCTGAAGAAGATGAAAATAGGTGTTAAGGGTGTGACTCCTGTGACCCTTATGAGGGGCCAAAGGGCCACAAAAACTAGTCAAGGAGCCTGTACACAAGATTTCAGCTTTCTACACCTTTTAGTTCTGAAGAAGAAGACGAAAATAGGTTTTAAGGATGTGGCCCCTGAAGCCCTTATTAGGGGTCACAGGGTCACCAAAGTTACAAATTCCAAAAAACCCTCACAAGTCTTACACTGTTGGAGAAGAAGTCAAAAACGCACAAAGTTTAAGGACGGACAACGGACACCAATAAATTGCCATGCCATAAGCCCATTGAGCCTTACAGGCGAGAAGAGCAAAAAAATCAAGATAAACAAAATAATTAAAGGTACCACTCTACCATCAGGACTAACCACATACCAAGTTTTAAACCCAAAAATAAAATGTTTTGAGATATTGTATGGAAAGAAACCCTACCCTCCATTTACAGTAAGTTCAAAGTGTTTCCGTGGAAAACAGAATAACCAAACTAGCAAAAGGCACCACTCCACCACAATGTCTAATCACAAACCAAGTTTCCTAAAAAATATGAAAGGATTTTGAGATATGGCCCTGAAATGAAAGCGTTTGGAACCATGGAATAACGGACGTGATTGAAAACATAATGTCTCCCGCAAAGCTTCATAGCGCACATATTTAATGCTTTACTCACCAGGTGACTGTAACAAACTCTTCAGTTGACGTTTTACATCAGCAAAAACAAAGCATTGTCTTGGCTGCCTTCCTTTTTTCATCTGCATAGAGAGGTGTCCTTTATAACGTAGACCTATACAGTTGCCATTAGAACATCTGAACATATCCACATCATTTGGGAAGAGCTCACTGCATAAGACACAATAGTGGATCTCTTGGATTGGAGCTGAATCAACGTAACTGAGTATCTGTCCAAAGTCCAGCATCTCTAGTGAGCTTGAATCAGGAAACAAACTCTTCATTGTACCCAAGATATCTTTGCATGCAGCTGTTGATAAATTGTTCCGTAAAAAGCATGACAAAATAGTCAAAGCTTGGGCTTCCTGTTCAGACTGATGACTGTGATGAGTGATGAGATTAACTGATGACTCCTCAATGTTGCTTACATCAGAACTAGAAGACTCACTGAACACGCTGGAACATGATGAATAGTTCACATTCACAGATGAATCATCACCTGATAAGCTTTTATCATTTGTTACGTCAAAGTCTAAAAGAATTGCCTGTTGCTCTGTGTCGGACAAAATGTCAAAATTGTTGCAATCATCATCACTTGGATTGTCACAAACACAGTCTTTACTCCTGAGACCACAGCCACGGAATTTACATGGAAGTCAATGCAAGAACTGGACATGGATTCAGCTGCACTGCCTGATGCACCAACCATCTGCTTATCTGCAACAGAAGAAAATTAACAGATTATTTTCTTTGACAGAAATGTTTAATCTATCTAAATCAAACATTTTATTTTGCTATTAAAGTGTTTTGGTAGTCTCAATTTTGAAAGCCAAATACTTATATACATCAGGCAAAAAAGTCTTATTTTGTTTCAATCTTTACCTGTATGTGCAGAAGTGCTTAATATTTAACTGATTTTACAGCTATTTAATGGCTATTCAATAGGTAAGCCAGCAAGCAATATTCACTCTGTTAAGTGAATTAAATAACTCTATTTGCAAAAATATTTACACCAGAGGCGCCTTTTAATCTGCTGTTTAATATGAATAAAGCTTAGCATGAACACAACGCAAAATCATTGCAAACATCAGAGAAAAGATTGATATAAATGACCTTGTAAGTTTGTAACTTTTATTCCACACAAGAGAACCATTATTTCTTTGATCAATTCTTACATGTCACTTCAATAAGAATTAATTAGATAACCGAATAAACATAAGAAAAAGTAATCATCATTAGTCATGATTTCCTCAATCATGATAAACCCACTAAAATAGTACTCGTAAACCCTTTTTTAAATCATCTAAAACAAAACTGAATATTTACAAACATGCAACTTTCAAGTTGAACAATGATTTTCTTAAGTTTAAAGTTTAACTCCATTAAAACAATTGAAAACATGAGCTTGCAGTATCCTTAATCATGCATCATGCAAGTACTGTAATAGTATTGTTTCTGAGAAAATGAAAGGAGCGGCTTGCCTTTATTCCGCAATACAGTATAGTTTTCAGTGACATAACAAAACTATGGTCTATGAGTCAAGGAGTCAAGGAATTTTGATTCAATAAATTACTAAGTATATGTTATTTTGAAGTGAAAATAGCACAGATAAGTCAAAATCAATAAGTCAAAAGTGATAGAGAAGCCCTTATAACCCAGTTCTGTGCTATGGCCATAACAGTTCAGGGGACAACTATACTTTATTGTAAAACATGTAATGGTCAGGGCCAATGTATTCTTTGATAAAAATTTACTTTAAAAAACTCGCAAACCTGATGAAAAAGAGTTGTTGAAATTTTCATGACTTTCAGAAGGTACTTTGTCGAATGCTAAGGATTTCTGAGCTTTTGATGATTCTGTCCTTGACTTTTTCCACCTATGAAGTGTTGTTCTTGGAATGGCTACACTGTCATCTTCTACATATCGTTTCTTCTTTCTTCTAACAGGGGCTGCAACATCAAAATTTAAATGTGATCAGGAATTTCATAATGACAATATTTGCATACTTCTGTTTAAGGAGCTTACAAAATACTTAAAAAGTGAATTTAAAAAATGTTAAAAGAACTTTATATATATATATATATATATGCTTTTATTATCTTATTGATTAAACAATTAAATATATGAACATGTTTTCAATATAAAGACAAAATATATAAAATAACTGCAGTAATAATTTTAATCATAAATCAATGTTCATGTAGATACATGTACAAGACACAGTTTACTTATGATTATAAGAAAAACCCAAATCGTATTTATTTTTAATAATTGAAATATTATGTGTAAATACAAAATCATTAAAAGCAGCATATTATCAACAAATTCTATACGTCTTATAATATAAATGTTTATTACCGCATGTGTATTTATTATGTATATATATCCTTGATCACATTGGCCTAAACACCATATTGTGAAACCATCAAACTTATCATACTTGACGGTAAGGAAAAAAATCATGAGGGATGGTATCAGATTTTTTTAATAATGAAAAATCACAGTAAAGCGAAAGAATTACGAAAATATAAGATTTAATATTCTGTCGGACAATTTTGGCTGTTCCATTTATCATGTTGGTATCACTAAGGAAATGAGCGTGTTCATTGGCTGGTATTATATCGAGGGAGGCAGACGGAACAGCCTTATTACGTTATGCGAATGTCAAGTCGACTACCCGACGTTTGAAGAAATTTCTAATCATATTGCCTGTTTAGTCACTAAGTGTTTATCATTTACAAGTGCCTAATATCTATGATTAATATACAAAACTGAAAACAACGAAGAGTATTACCACTCACATTAAAACTCTTCGTCAAATATTAAACATTAAAACGAAATTTATTCAACGCGGTGAAATATCTAAATATGTTACTATGTTATATTCGGCTGGATGTTTGTATCCAGTTGATAAATGGTCATTATTTTCTAGAAGGTTTCATAAAATGAACAACGGTAAAGGTTTTGTTGTTTCAAATTATCATTTGTGATGAAAATTTTGGTAAAATCTTCACACACATATCTGCACCATGCCGGGTCAAATTTTCGATCGAAATTTAGCGTCAGTAAAACAAATGCCAGCTATGAATCCTATGATTTCTTTCATAACATGGACTACAATCGTTATACCCGCAACAAATATATATATATATATATAGAATATCAAGAATCCCTGTATATTTCAATATTCTTTTGATAATCTTACTAGTTCCAAAAGGGATTTACTTATAGTAGGCATGTCTGCTCGACTGTGGCGTTGTCACAATAACAATACCAAGAATGCCGTTTAAAGTTTATTCTTACTTGTGCAACATAGATATCAAACAAAATCTTCATTTAAGAAATTCATCAAGCAAATAGTCAAATAGTCAATTACAAACAAACGCGATGCATGCCTTCAAGATGAATATACGTGTCACACCTCGGAACTGGGTCACAATTACGTAACTTTAACTTCCAAAACCAAGTTTCAAACTACTCACTGAATCCATGGATAGTATGAAGATGTCTCAAAACACTATGTTTTGTAGAAAGCTTTTCGCCACAAACGAGACATTCAAATTTGTCATCGTGTGTAGAGCGGAATTTCCCTTCCTTCGACGATGGAATCGGCCCCTCCATTGACCCAGGTGGATCCGCCATTTTAGAGATGTGCGTGGCATTGGTTAATCTCGAAGAGAATATTTTCAAATTTGGCCTACTTTTATATTACAAATTATTGAGAGAAAAATAATAACGTCGATTTTTAAGGCAAACTAATTTTAAATTATTTGAAAGAGGAACATTTAGTAAAAAAGTGATCAATGATGACATGTTTTGCCATTGGTTCAAATGTGTGGAACTGAAACAAAGAGACTCCCATTGGTTAATCGCATTGGCGCTAAGAGTTCCATAATCTGAAAAAAAAATGGCAGCACCGAACATGACCGCACCTATGTCTGTGGATTCTGATACGATGAAATCTCAATACTGTCTGTTATTCTGGTATGATGGTGAAAGGAACTGGAGCATCCAATCGTCTCTTACGATTTTTGCGCCTAGGAAGGACGTTTACCAACCGGGTGAACTTGTGAAGGCAAAGTTCACAGGAAAACTCTATCGCGCTGCCATTGTGCGTACAGAAGGTAAGTTAAAGGGTCAATCACATTAATTTTATTCCCGAACAAAACTGGTGTTTTTTTGTTATCATTCATTCTGATTCGTGAATTTCCAAAGGTTTGTGGTGGAGAAGAACTAACTGTTAACGAAATGACTGTAGAACAGATTTTGATCGAAAACCTGACGATGTATCGCGGTTGACCGTCCAAAGGCAAATTAAGTATTTTGAAAACTTGCGTCAGAAGATCAGATTATAGTTAGTAAGTGTTTGAATAATTATGATGATATGATGACGAAATCATGACATTTGTTAGACATAAATCGTATGTATATCCCACTGGATTTTTTTTATCAATTCGTTGACGACGTTGTTACAAAATGAAATTCTTTATAATCATCAGAAAATATAATTGAAGTTATCTGTAAGTAGGCCTACGTGAAATGGTTGGAATCTTATGTGAAAAATATGTCAACAAAATGACTTTTACATCACTAATTGTAATAGTTAATATTTCGAAACAGCACGAAACTGCTTACATGCATTTGGGCCATCATATAAGAATGCTGTTCTAAAACATTCAGTATATTTAGAAATCGGAATGTAAGATTACAACTGACTTACGTAACATGATATATTTTGATAAATGAAAGGTAGAAATTATTTCTTTTGGAAATGACCACATTGTGATATGATTGATGTCCTCCACGTTTTATATAATAATCATAGGATCATAATTTTCATAGGATAAAAGTTCCATTGCTAATGTATTGATCTTTAAATAGGATATGAAAGAAAAACAAAAAACTTTTTAGTACATTTCATAATTTTTTCTTCAGAATCAAAGGAAGTTCTAAAGGAAGAGGCAGCAAAATTTGAGGAATTGCTAAAAGATGAAAGTCTTTCAGCGAATTTGGTTCTCCAGAAAATGGGACTGGAAGTCGATCTCGGCAGCAGTAAGAAAGGTATTAGTATATTTCACATGAAGATAATATTTTTCTTTATTTATTGACACATTGGGTAAAGTTATGATTACATTTTGAGATACATATACTTTATCCTTATCAGTGTCTGAAAAAACCACTAGCCTGGTAGTCCGATGCCAGTTGAAATTTGCTTGGGCTAGTAGATAAAAAGTAATGATAGCCCAGTTGGCTAATGTGAATTGGTATATCAAAAATATCTTGACTACTTTTCATTCAATTTTGTGATTAATTCAGTTATTATTTTGTGGCAGGTTCCGATCACCCCCATCACATGCCAAAACCTCTTGGGCAGATATGTTTGATTTTTAATCAATATATGTCAGAAATTTTTTTTTATCTTTACCAGATCCTGTGTCTATCAGGAAGAAATCTGAAAAACGGACTAGACCAGATGTCAACTTGGACTCCAAAGGAACGAAAGGTGCTTATTAACAGTCAATTAGATTATGGTATTCCACTCCAAAGAAAAAATTGACAAAGTCGTGAAACAATATTATGTTTGTCCATTTTTATATATTGAAAGGACATTTAATGATTTTACATATTCTTTATCTTTTGCTAAACATCATGATGATGATGTGAAGAGTTTATTTAAAGAGAATAATAGAGAATCAAATTAGATTAAACATTGTGTATGGTGGTATTTATGTTCATATAAAACTGCTAATAGTGTCGTACCACTTACTGTTATCTTTTATTCTTCTAGGTGATCATGCTGTCCCTGAAGGTGGTGATGTCGTCCAAAATGCTGTTGCTGAAGATGACCATGCCATCTCTGCAGGTGTCAAAAGGGCACGGTTGCTTTTCGGATCAACTGAAGGTATGCTCAAATACAATTTCACTGAAGTAAGTTTCGAGTTCTGCATCGTCTTTGGTATGTTGGAAAGTGGCAAATTATGTTTATATCCTAGTTTTCAATGATCCATTGTTTTATGACAATTACAACTTATTTTATTAATATATAATAAAAATATAAAACACTTTATTGTCCTCAGTACATGTACATATTGGAAATTTGTTTTGTGCAATTGCACCTGGCAGCAATTGTCAAACATTGCCATATGATATGACATTTTTCTTTCTATACATTAGGATATTGTTTTTTTCCCTTAGAATCTGTCTCCACGACTGCCAAAACTGTGTCCCTCACTGCCAGTACTCTCGAAGAAGTGACAGTCTCGAAAGGATCAGTCTCGAAAGGATCGCAAGGTAGTGCAAGTAATTTATAACGTTGTGTATTGCATTTTTAATTCTCAAATTAATAGTTAAATGTCATGAGTTGTGACCTAACATACATTACTTATTACTTTGATTATTCTGTGATATGATATAGATACAGATTGTGCAATATAATTATTGCAATATTATGTTGAAGGACAAGTTCTTATGGATAATCAGCTTCTTTATTGCATGAAATGTGTCGTTTCGGTGTAGGTACTAACCACATTGAGGTGGTTGGATGAGCAGATGTATTTCTTCTCTAAATTACTGAGTTTGTTGATGTTAGTACCTTCTTCATCAAACCTGCTTCTAAAATGCCTCGCAAAGAAAATATTATGTTCATCGAGCAATATATTGCAAACTTAAATTATCAAACCAATTAATGTCAATTAATATTATTGCAATGCATGATGGGTTGCGTATCACAATATATTGCAATCCGAAATTTGGTGCAATACTCAGCCGTAACAATAACAGCTATCCAACTCGCAAATTCTGCTTTGATGGGGTGTGATCCAAAAAATAATATAAGTTACATTTGCTCTTGTATCTAAATGGAATTTATGTCTTATTTTCAAACACTTTATCTTTTTAAATGATAGTGTATAATTATTATTAAAAATGTTTCGTGTATGATTTTAAGTTGAATTGAAAATGGAATGTATGTAACATTGAAATCAAAATTTAGAAATTTTAGTCTCTCATTTTGCAATTTACTGAAAAACTGTTCCTTAGGGAGTTCTTTCAGGTATCAAAAATGTCATCCATTGTTTTGAATACAACAGGTATTTTTATCAAAATATTTCTTTCTTTGATAAATAATGATTCTTAGTAGGGCTGTAACGATTCATCGATACCTATGATACAATCGTAGCTTGGGAAATTGTGATTATTGTATCGTGAGGTTCCTGTATCGTGATACACTAAAATAGATTTCACTTGCTTTAAAAATGAAAAGAAAAACTAAGTGAACACTATAAAACCAGCTAGTGTTGTTCAGTAACAGTAACTACAGTAAGCATGAAGCAATCTGATTCATAAATAACTGTTTTTAGAAAAAATACATTTTTAATCTTTGATTTTCGATCATCTCATAACACAAAATTTCCACCATCTTGAAAATTTCACAAAATATGCATGAAATTATACTTTAAACAATGTATCGTGATACATTCTGTATCGCCTGTCTGTATCGTGATACATATCGTATCGTGAGATTACCCATGATACTCAGCCCTAATTCTTAGATATTTGTCTCCAGTAGTTTGTTGTAACTAGTATTTAAATTACATAAATTTCTGTGAGGCAAAAAAAAAGTAACAATGGAAAAATATAAAGTGAGATCAGTTAGATTAGTTAGAAATTTCTTTGTAATGTTGGGCCTTAGAGTGAGGGAATGTTGGAGTGGCGTGGCAGGAATTAAATGGAAAGTAATAATGGAAATTAATAAATAAATTGTGGTATGTTTTTTAAAATAATCATTTATGAATTTTATAGAAAACATGGACACGTCCCAACACAGCCGACCACCTTGTCGACACTGTAGGAATAAATGTCGGTAAGTTAGTTTTAACTTTTATTGTTTATTTATTGTTTTTTATATACATCGACTTGTGGTGATACAGACATGTCACAATACACTATATTCAGGGTATTTGATAGAAGAAAAAACTTACAAAAATCTTAATGTTGAATATGTAGTTTAAAAGTCCATGATACAGACAGATAAAATATCACGATTCTTGATGTATCAATAAGTTGTGATTATTGTTACAACTCTATTACTTAGAATTAGTTCTTAGCAGATAACTCATTTGGTTTTCAATAATTACACCTGTTTCCTGATTTGATTTTGCAGCTGCAGTTCTATCGCCAGCCTCAAAACAAGGGTGGAGGAGTTAGAGAAACTCATTCCTCGACTGGAGGAACTTGAAAAGAAGTTCTTGCAGTCCCAATCACCAGCACTACAAACGACAACACCTACAAGACCACTCTCTCAGCCATCACCCACACCAGTCTCCTCCATAACAACACCAACAAGGATACCACACTCAATAACAACAACACCTTCCTCTCAGCCACTGTCAATCTCCTCTCCAACACCATCAACATCAGGTGCTGGAGTGAACACTCACAGAGATGCTCCTGATGTGCAGATGCTCTTGGCTAGCTTGCACAATGTGCCTAAGACTGACGTCGCAGGAACGATCAAGAAGCTAGCCTTGAGTGTCTTCTCAAGGGAAGACCTCTGTGAGTGTTCACTCTCAGGAAAGCGCTCCATCTTTTCAAAGGATGGGGCCAGACCAGCCCTTGATGCAAAGCTGGTTGGTTGCATTGAGTTGGCTGCTTCCCAGCACCTGTCAGTTCCCTTTGACAGGAGACTTTTTGTAGATAAATTCCAGAATGTGCAAAAACACATTCGGGCAACCATTAAAAACAAATAGAGCTCATTATAATTAAAAATGTCAAACTAAAAATATTGTTTTTCTTTTTTTAGAGAGCACAAGATTTAGATATTAATTTCTCTTGTTTCAGAGTCGACCATGATTCTTCTCGTCTGGTCCTGAACAGTGTTCGAAGTCTTCATGAAGTCTTCATGAACTCTTCATGAACTCTTCAGGAAGTCCTTGTTACCTCTTCATGAAGTCATTGTGAAATCTTCATGAAGTCGTTGTGAAATCTTCATGAAGTCATTGTGAAATCTTCATGAAGTCTCATAGTCTTCATGAAATCTTCATGAAGTCTTCATGAACAATCTTCATGAAGTCTTCATGAACAATCTTCATGAAGTCTTCATGAATTAACTTCATGAAGTGGATGTTCCATTTTACATCATGAAGTCTTCATGAAATCTTCAGGAAGTCTTCATGAATTAACTTCATGAAGTCTTCATGCAGATTTCATGAAGAATTCATGATCATTTCGCCAGGGAGGGCATGGCCCCTGTGACCCTTGAATTATAACCCCGTCTGTACACAAAGTTTCAGCTTTCTAGGTCTGGAGAAGAAGATGAAAATATGTTTTGAGGGCGTGGCCCCTGTGACCCTTGTTAGGGGCCACAAAAGCTATAAATTATAATACCCCCTACCTAAAGAGTCTGTACACAAAGTTTCAGCTTTCTAGGCCTTATTGTTCTGGAGAAGAAGTCGAAAATGTGCAAAGTTTACGGCCGGACGCAGGACACCATGCCATACCATAATGCATAAGCTCATCGGGCCTGCAAATATACAAAAAAAATTCAAAATATTGCAAGGAAACAAAAGCATTTAGAACCAAGGAATCATGTGCAGAGCCGATAGCATTGTCATGTCAGCGAAACAATATCCTGCAAAATCTCTAAAAAAAAACAGTCTCTGAATTGAAAGGATTTATGTAAGAAGATTTCTCCATGACTAGATGGTAATAAATGACCAAATACATATTTGCATTATTCCAATGTGATATGTTTACACTATACACTATACTACTTCCCTTAAAATAATTTGTTAAGCAATGTTCTTCTGAAAGTATAGGTAGAAATTGTTTATACATTAATGGATATTTTCAGAAATGTGTTTTGATGCGTAAAACACTGTTTATATCAATATAATAATATTGCACATTCTTAAAGTTATCAGAAAACAGTTTATATCATAGGTGAGGTGATTTGGAGTTTAGCCTGCTTTCAAGAGTATATGAGTATTGGTGATACAGCACTTAAAGTCAGTGTAGCATTGCACCCAAATCTTACTTATTGCAGAATAGTTCTCTACTGCAGACAAAGTTGTTGAACCCCTGGCAGGATTTGAACCCTAGACCTCTTGATCCAAAGTCGAACACACTAACCACAGCACTATCCGGGATAATCACCAAGAGCTATCTGGCATTGAACTTACCAAGAAGTGTTACCCAGATTTTGAGAGTTGTTTGTTTGGGTATGTAGTAGAGCAGCATGCTGTCACAAGTTTCTGCTCACTTGATGATAGCATATGAACATCCTTCAGTTGTTGTTTTGAGATGCCTTGGCTTGACAACATGCCTCTAATGCTGAAAATTATCAAAAAAATTCTAATCTATTTATACATATTCATTTAAGGATTGAAAACAAGTTCAAAGAGGAGATGGAATGCATTCTTTATAACAATGACAGATTGTTATCTGCATTAACTAATCAATTATCAATGGGAATACAATGACCATATAATGGAGACAATATAGTTTTTAATTAGGCCTTTATGTGACATTCTTAAACTCATGCAAGTGAGATATTATTGGCATCTAACATGTCAGATACTGTGAACAAAAACTTCCAAGTGGTTGTTCCATGGTGATGTCCTAAGGTCAATTTGACCAGACTATTTTTGTCATTCATGAAATTCCATTCTTGACATTCACAAGCTGAAAGCAACTTAACGTTACGCTGAAAATAATCATGTCTTGTTCAAAAGTCAGCCTGTTGGTGTTGAAAGAAATGTTGCGCATACTATTATAGATTAATTAGCTGATTTATTTGGATTTGCGAATCATTCAGCATTCCTCCTACCAAAATCATGCAGATATGAAGTCACTACAATGTACAGAGAATCAAAAGTAACAGCAATATTAAATTTTCAAAGAATCGTCATGGTCCCAGCAATAGATTTACACAGGAACTGCGAGTTATCTCCCTGCCAATGTCAATGTTAAGTTGTGTCAGGCAGCTGTCACTATTTTTGTGTGCAGTGCTTTCTCTGTACTCCGCTATCAAGGAAACATCGAAGTTACCTTTCGTGGTCCTAAAGCTGAGATTTGCTCCACGCCTGCTACACTTACAGCAGTACTCTACCGACTCGTGCATGTTTGAATGCAATCAACATTATGACATATTCCTTGTTTCTTATCTTATAATAACTTTGAAAAAAAGGTTGAACAAAATTAAAATGCAAATTATACACTCATTTGTAAAAGTAGTGCAAGGAGTAAAAAGGTCCACTCCATCTATGAGTCTAACCACATTTTAGGTCTAATCAAATTATACTGAAAGATTTTGAGATGGAAGCCAGGGAACTTTTTTACCACCCTTACACTATACCAAACTATTTCAGCATTCTATGCCTAGTGATTTTGGGTAAGACAATGAAAAAGAGGCAGAAGGTTTCAGTAGCAGCAACAGGGTCACCAACTCTAAAATAAAGTTACTTATGTAGCTCATCCGGCTTCATATCAATTTTGCTTTAGGGTGTAGCAAATGTTGATCCCTGAGACTTTATAAGGACAACAGGGTCACCAAATGTATCTATTAAATTATTATTAGAATCCAAATTACCTAAAATTTCTTTAAAAGGTTTCAGCTTTCTAGACCCTGTGAAGATGAAAATAGGTTTAAGGACATGCCCTGTGGCCCTTATTTGGGGTCACAGGGTCAAAATAGCAATGAATCATAATCCTCACTAGTCAAGAAGTATGTACACAAGTTTTCAGCTTTCTGGACTCTATGCTTCTGTCCTTAAACAGTGGCCACAGGGTCACTAATTCCCACTAGTCAAGGAGTATACGAAGACAAGGTTCAGCTTTCTAGGCCTTATGCTTCAGGAGAAGAAGATGAAAAAAAGTTTTAACAGAGTGGCCCCTTATTAAGCAATATAGGGTCACAAAAGTTATAAATTAGGATCCCCACTAACTAGTTAAGGAGGCTGTTCAAAACGTTTTAGCTTTCTAGGCTTTGTTCAACTGGAGAAGAAGATGAAAATAGGTTTAAAGGGCTGCTCCCTGTGGCCCTTATTTGGGGCCACAAGGCCACGAAAGCTATAATAATCCTCACTGGTCAAAGAGTCTGTACACAAAGTTTCAGCTTTCCAAGCCTAGTGCAACTGGAGAAAAGAGCCATTGGCACTGTAGCTCATCAGGCTTCATCTTTAATTTTCCTTAAGGATGTGGCCAATGTGGTTCCCACCTTCCTAGGGGCCACATGGTCACCAAATGTACCATTACCTAAGGATTCTCTACCCAAAATTTCCTCATGATACACATACACATTTTCTGTATGTACTGGTCAAAGAGACTTTACACAAGATTTTAGTTTTCTACGCCTTCTGTGTTGGAGTAAAAAGACGAAAATAGGTTCTAAGGGCATTGCCTTTGTAAGGCCTCTATTAGCGGCAACAGGGTCACCAAATCTATAAATCATAATTCTCACTGGTCAGGGAGTCTTTAAACAACATATAACCACAAACATATATCACTATTTTCTTTTGAATATAAGAATGTCTGATTAAACATTTTATAGTGCGTCAAAGGTCGCTACTCAATTATGTTCAGTTTAGTAATTAAAGCCGTTTTTGAATGCCACATTTAATGGGCAGCTAGATCTGTCTCGCGACAGACCCGTGAATGCATGACTAGTCACACGCCCTTTTTGTGACGTCATATACAGAATGATTGCAACGCGCTCTATACATCTATCATAATGGGATCACCAAATTAACCCAATAATTAACGATTTTTAGAAAATGTTAAACACTCAGTTGGATAAGTCATTTGACGATGTAACACTATTAAGCATTTGAAGTAATAAAGATATCCACATCACTGGTAAATAAACAGTTATTTAAGGCGGTGTTTCAGTTCAAATAATGATGCGCTAGTCTCAGTCTGTATAGTCTGTTTATTACGTCACACCCGCGCGAGTTTTATGGCCCCTGTCCCAGTTAGGTTTTTTACAACCGGTAATTACGCGGTCTTAATAATAGGCTAATTAAAGGTGTTTATTGGACAAATTGACAAAAAGCATACCCAGTTCTTATTTAGTTGAAATATCTTTGAAAGTAAATCGAAAAGTGATAGGGTTGTTTAAAAAAGATTTCGACTTTCTAGTTGGTTCTGGAGAAGAATACAACAATAATTGTTTAAAGACATGGCCCCTGTGGCACTTTAATAATGAGGACCAAATCTTTAAATTAGTATCCTCACTAGTCAAGGAGTCTGTACACTTAAATTCAATTGTTTAAGCCTTTTTGTTCTGGAGAAGAAGCCATAAAAATAGGTTATTAGGGGTCAGCCCTGTGGCCTTTGTTAGGGGTCACAGGGCCACCAAAGCTACAATATACAATCCTTACTAATCAAGGTGTCTATACAGAAGTGAAGATTTCAGCTTTCTATAGCCGGAGTTATCTGTTTTCAACAGAACAAAGATGTAAAACAGGTTTTAAGGGCGTGGCCCCTGTGATTGTGAGTCAGCCCAGTGATTGGAAAAGGCAGGGGCCAATTGGGCCATTTCGCACATTCTATGAAAAAATGGTCCATTAGAATTTGAAAGTATACTGTTGATATCATGGGCAATTTCCTATTGAAATTCAGATAAAATTACCAAAAACCCTGAAAATGGCCCATTGCAAATGTTGTCTTTCCCAATCCCTGTCAGCTATACATTACTAAAGTGAACAAGATGTGTTTGTGAAACACGAATGCCCCCGGATGCATCCTGCTCGCTGTGTCAAGGTCAAGGTCACAAGGTCAAATGTCATGGTGTTATCTGAAAGGTCTCATCACAAGGGATCCATATATGTCAAGTATCAAAGAGCTAGCTCTGACCAATCAAAAGTTATGACCAAGGTTAAAATTTTTGTGGACAAACGGACAGACCGACGGACGGACGGAAAAGGTCAAATATCATGGTGTCATCTGAAAGGTCTCATCACAAGGGATACACATGTCAAGTATCAAGGACCTAGCACTGACAGTATAGAAACTATAGCCAAGGTTAAAGTTTTCGGAAAAGGCTCGCTGTGTCACGGTCACAAGGTCAAATGTCATGGTGTCATCTGAAAGGTCTCATCACAAGGGATCCATATGTCAAGTATCAAAGACCTAGCTCTGACCAATCAAAAGTTATGACCAAGGTTAAAGTTTTTGTGGACAAACGGACAGACGGACAGGTGAAAAACAATATACCCCCGGAATCTCCGATTCGGGGGCATAAAAGTGGGGAAAGCAAAAAATTCACGGACAGGTGTCATACACTCTTCAAAAAGGCATTTATAGATAAGTGCTAACATTTAAGTCATTTATTATTTTGTCATCAATATCACATACTATTATCATGTGTTTTACCTTCAAGGCCTTGTCATTTCACTTTGCATTCTGCCAATAACTGAGTGGCAAGTATTTGAATTGATGAATTCATAGTCCATGTTGAATCTGTGGATAATAAAATGGCCTTTAACAATTAGATATATATATATAGAGGATACTTACCAGCAATGTTACTTTCCATTATACCAGGTCACTGGACCTGTGTCCAGTGGAATTTTGAAAAAAATTTCAACCCCTGATAAAACGTGGGGGTCATGTCTTAGTTATAGCTAAATGGTATGGCCATAATACTTTAAGAGGTCATGGACATAGTCAAATTTAATAAGTAAATAATAAGTAAAACTAGGACTGCCGCGGCAGTACTTAGGTCTTCAAGACTTCCTGTTTGACCTTCACACACTGTTTGACCTTCACATGACTTTTTGTCTAAGAGGTTAAGAGTAACTAATACATTATCAAAATGACCAAATTCCACTTGATATTCAGTGTTTAAGACTTTTTAGAAAAATTAATCATGGTGGCCAATGTCAACTATGACATAATTCTTCAGAGAATTTGATTCCTAAATGCAGAAAAAAAGTTGCATTGGTTGAATTATCTGTCACCGTTTTCGAGATACATGTGATTCAATGCTGTAATGTAAAGTTGACTGTTTCAGACCCCTGTATAATGCAATGAAACCTAACACTTGAACTATTGGTATTTTACTGATAAGGTATATCAGTAACAATGTTGGTCTTGTATATACACACAAACATGTATGTTTTGTTTTGATAGCTTAAATAGTAATGGAGTAATGAATTTTGAAACTTTATTGAAAACACTGAAATTTGAAGATTTTTAGACCCCTACTCCATGTTGGTCCTTCTAGCTCCTTAACTATCAACATTTTTATGATAAAGTACAACACAGTAAAAGTTGTGCTTGGAATAGCGCATAAGAAAATATAATCAATTTAAAGATATCTTTCTTAATAAAGAAACTGTTGAACTTTGAAATGTGCTAAAAATGAGGATTTTCCAAAAATCGTGATTTTCAAGGACTGATCGTGGACAGAAAACAATTTATCATGACTTGTTGATATTTTTTGCTGTCTACCCATAACATCTGCTTCACAAAACATCACCGATTAAATTTCTATCTGTAACAGTTTTGAAACTAAAATTCTCAAAGTAAAATAACCATCGAAAATGTAAAAAACGCCGGAAAATGTAAACAATTTCTTTATGTCCACATATTTCCTTTAATATCAACTTTTATATAATAATGACCTGTACTGAACTTGTTAAACTATCATTGTCGAACAGAATGCATCAAACAGATTTCATTTTTGACATTTCCTTACAGAGTGGTGCCCCTTTGAACGTGACGCAGAAATTATTTTTTTTTCGAAAGATCGGTTTTGAAAGTGCTGTAGCTCAAAAACCGCTAAAAATAGATGCCTTAAAGGGGAGCATCGATTAAACAGTATTCATTCAGCTTTCCAATGAGCTATAGCATGCATCTGTATGTATTGCCGTTAGTGAGGAGAAGATTTTCAAAGACGCGTACCGTCAGAACCGCGAAATGTCGCCAAAATTTCAGTTTTTCGAAAATAGAAAAAAATCTATTTATACGGCCGAAAACCGCTATGGGCTTAATCGATGGGGAATGTTGTTGCCCACATTTTGGTGAAAGTTTTATGAAATTATCTCCCTTAGTTACCGAGAAATTGAGGTTTGAAGTTTTTCCTTTAAAGGGAGGTAACTCAAAACCAAAATCGAAATTCAAAAATCTGGCTCGAAGATAATCTAAGTTGGAATACAGGCTACAATCCCTGAAAATTTCAAGAAATTCGGTTGAGTCGTTTGGGCTGTGGAGCGTTCACAAAATCGGTACAAATAATAAAAAATAATAACTAGGATTGACGCGTCAATACTTAGGTCTTCAAGATTCCTCTTTGACCCTAACATAGTGTTTGACCTTCACATGACTTTTTGTCTAAGAGGTAAAGAGTAACTAATACATTATGAAAATGACCAAATTCCACTTGATATTCAGTGTTTAAGACTTGTTAGAAAAATTCATCATGGTGGCCCATGTCAGCTATGACATCATTCTTCAGAGAATTTTATTCCTAGAAGCAGAAAAAAAGTTGGTTGAAATATCTGTCACCGTTTTCGAGATACATGTGATTTAACATTGTAATGTAAAGAAAACACTGAAATTTGAAGATTTGTTTACCCCTACTCCATGTTGGTCCTTCTATCTCCTTAACTATCAACATTTTTATGATAAGGTACAACATAGCAAACGTTGTGCTTGGAATGGCGTATGTGAAAGTACAATCAATTAAAAGATATCTTTATTAATAAAGAAACTGTGGAACCTTGAAATGTGCTAAAAATGAGGATTTTCCAAAAATCGCAATATTCAAGGACCGGTCATGGACATAAATTTGTTTATCATGACCTGTTGATATTTGTTTCCGTCTACTCATTACATCTGCTTCACAAAACATCAATGATAAAATTTCTATCTGTAACAGTTTTGAAACTAAAATTCTCAAAGTAAAATAACCCTCGAAAAATGTTAAAACCGCCAAAAAATGAAAGAAAATTGTTTATGTTCACATAGTTCCTTTATTATCAACTTTTATATAATGAGGACCTGAAGTGAACTTGGTCAACAATCTTTGTAGAACAGAATGCATTAAGCAGATTTCATTTTTGACATTTCCTTACAGAGAAGTGCCCCTTTGAACGCGACGCGTCAAAATCCTTATTTTCGAAAGATCGTTTTTGAAATCGCTGTAGCTCAAAAACCGTTCAAAATAGAGGTCAAGTTTGGGGGGTTCCTTTAAACAGCATTCATTCAGCTTTAAAATGAGGTATAGTATGCTTCTGTGTGTATCGTAGTTAGTGAGGAGAAGAATTTCAAAGACGCGTACCGTCAAAACTGTGAAATTTCACAAAATTGTCTCCTTTATTATCAACTTTTATATAATGAGGACCTGAAGTGAACTTGGTCAACAATCTTTGTAGAACAGAATGCATTAAGCAGATTTCATTTTTGACATTTCCTTACAGAGAAGTGCCCCTTTGAACGCGACGCGTCAAAATCCTTATTTTCGAAAGATCGTTTTTGAAATCGCTGTAGCTCAAAAACCGTTCAAAATAGAGGTCAAGTTTGGGGGGTTCCTTTAAACAGCATTCATTCAGCTTTAAAATGAGGTATAGTATGCTTCTGTGTGTATCGTAGTTAGTGAGGAGAAGAATTTCAAAGACGCGTACCGTCAAAACTGTGAAATTTCACAAAATTGTCAGTTTTTCGAAAATAGCAAAAAATCTAATTATACGGCCGGAAACCTTTTAGGGCTCAATCGATGGAGAATGATGTTGCCCACAGTTTGGTGAAATATTTTTGCAATTATCTCCCATAGTTACCGAGATATTGATATTTGCGGTTTTTCCTTAAAAGGGAGATTACTCAAAAACCAGATCGAAATTCAAAAATCGCCCTCGTCTTGCACTAAGTTAGGACACAATCTACAATCCCTGAAAATTTCATGAGATTCGGTTAAGATGGGAATGCTGTAGAACCTCCACAAAATCGGTACAAATAATAAAAATAATAACTAGGATTGACGCGTCAATACTTAGGTCTTCAAGATTCCTCTTTGACCTTCACAAAGTGTTTGACCTTCACATGACTTTTTGTCTAAGAGGTAAACAGTAGCTAATACATTATCAAAATGACCAAATTCCACTTGACATTCAGTGTTAAAGACTTTTCAGAAAAATTCATCATGCTGGCCAATGTCAGCTATGACACCATTCTTCAGAGAATATTATTCCTAGTAGCAGAAAAAAATTTGGTTAAATTATCTCTCACCGTTTTCGAGATACATGTGATTTAACGTTGTAATGTAAAGAAAACACTGAAATTTGAAGATTTTTAGACCCCTACTCCATGTTGGTCCTTCTAGCTCCTTAACTATCAACATTTTTATGATAAAGTACAACAAAGCAAAAGTTGTGCTTGGAAAAGCACATGTGAAAATACAATCAATTAAAAGATATCTTTCTTAATTAAGAAACTGTAGAACCTTGAAATGTGCTAAAAATGAGGATTTTCCAAAAATCGCAATATTCAAGGACTGGTCATGGACAGGAAAACAATTATCATCACTTGTTGATATTTTTTTCCGTCTACTCATTACATCTGCTTCACAAAACATCACTGATAAAATTTCTATCTGTAACAGTTTTGAAACTAAAATTCTCAAAGTAAAATAACCCTCGAAAAATGTTAAAATCGCCGAAAAATGTAAAAAATCTCTTTATGTCCACATATTTCCTTTAATATCAACTTTTATATAATAATGACCTGTAGTGAACTTGTTCACCTATCATTGTAGAACAGAATACATCAAACAGATTTCATTTTTGACATTTCCTTACAGAGTGGTGCCCCTTTGAACGTGACGCATAAATATCCTTTATTTCAAAAGATCATTTTTGAAACTGCTGTAGCTCAAAAACCAATGAAAATATATGCTAAAAGGTGAATATCGATTAAACAGCATTCATTCAGCTTTCAAATGAGCTATAGCATGCGTCTATATGTATTACCGTTAGTGAGGAGAAGATTTTCAAAGACGCGTACCCTCAGAACTGCGAAATTTCACCAAAATTTCAGTTTTTTGAAAATAGAAAAAAATCTACTTATACGGCCGTAAACCGCTATGGGCTTAATCAATGTGGAATTGTGTTGCCCACATTTTGGTGAAAGTTTTATGAAGTTATCTCCCATAGTTACCGAGAAATTGAGGTTTGAAGTTTTTCCTTTAAGGGGAGATAACTCAAAACCAAAATCGAAATTCAAAAATCTGGCTCGTGCATGTCTAAGTTAGGTCATACTCTACAATCCCTGAAAGTTTCATGAAAATCTGTTCGTTGATAACTTCAGAAATGACTGAACAAAAAACGTCCAAATAATAATAATAATAATAATAATAATAATAATCCGGATAATAACAATAGGTCTTAAGACTTTGTCTTGAAGACCTAATAATAATCTGGATAAAAACAATAGGTCTTCAGACTTTCGTCTTGAAGACCTAAATATAGCCGCAAGCGGCGACAACAGGATTCAGCCGCATCAACAGCGTGTTCAGTACAAAGATAAACATGTCAGGAGTCATTCCTGAAAGTTTCATCAAGTTCTGTCAACACGTTTAGCTTCAGGAGACTTTTTAGCATTTTTTTTTTCTGACCTTTTTTCTATCGATTTTGAGTCACTTGATACTTAACGTTAAAGCCTGTATTTGTGTATGTACTTTGATAAACATAAATTTCAACCATTTTGACCATTTTGAGCTCCTTGATGTGTTGTTTAGGTCTAAAATACGATTTCCAGCTGCTACATGCTTATTCACAGAGCCCACAAATACATAGTAACAAATTGTCAGTATGAAAAACATGACAAATGTGAAAATACAGAAGCAAATTTGTCAAAGAAAACCAATTTAAATTTTATACTTGTTTTCAATTTCAAAACAAAAGCAAAGCCTAGCAATATGAGCTGGAGCGCGTCAATGCCCGTGTTTTGCGAGAAAAGCATGCATCCCGCTTTTCAATCCATGAATGAACTCATGGACGACTACTTCGGGGGGTGTTGCATAAATGTTTTTCTTTTCATCTTCAAATGGAGGAATCTGGGCATAGAAACACCAAAGAGCAGTTGAGATGTGGGAAGAGATATGCATAAAAAATAATGAAAGACGTTTGCTGAGACGCGATCACTTGGTTGTTGGTTTGAAGGAAATTAGAAAAGGGATGCGCGGAGCCTCTCAATTTGGTTTACTATAAAAGTAAACAAAGCTAATAGGCAAGATTCAGAAAGTACAAACATCATTGTTCCATGTAAAATACAGTGACATTTTGATTCCTGGCACAATCCTGACATAACAGGGCGTGGACGCACAGTTATTGAAAAAAAGGAGGGGTGCTCTTTCAGACGCGTAATGATACAAAAAAAATGCCATATATGGAGACACCTTATAAGGGTTGATACTACGATAGCGTAGTGAAAACCGATCTCCATGTAAATTTCTTACTATCAAAGTTGTGAACCCCCATCCTTCTTTCGCACTCGTTTCTCTTGAACGGGGTGGCGAAATTTCAAATGATTTATACCATTGCAAAGGGCGAAGAACCAGCTTCAATCCAATGTGTCATTTGTACATTTGAACGAAAAAGTAAAGAAACGGTAAACGATGCGACATCTGTCTCAAACATCAAGTTTTATCTCGAGATGACTGAGGTACTTGTCTTTCAGCATTGATATATCCCGAACCAATAAAGATATGTTCATATTCTTTCCACCAGTGTGTAGAGGAGAGAATTGTCTAAATTTTCATTTATATTATGGTTATGAGCATGAAAACGTATAGAAATGGTGAGCGATGCGACATCTGTCGCGAATAACACATTTTCCATCAGAATGAGCAATGCCCTTGCGCCCTTTTTACATGTACCTCCCGAACCAATACAGATATCGGCATATTATTTTCACCAGTGAATAGAGGAGAGATTTGTCTTTATATGCATACATTATTTGTTTATGAGCATGAAAAAGTAAAGAAATGGTGAGCGATGCGACATCTGCCGCAAAAATATCACATTTTCCATCCAAATTAGCAATCCCCTTGCGCCCTCTATGCATGTACCTCCCGAACCATTAAATATATCTAGTTCATATTTTTTTCACCAGTGAATAGAGGAGAGATTTGTCTTTATATGCATACATTATTTGTTTATGAGCATGAAAAAGTAAAGAAATGGTGAGCGATGCGACATCTGTTGCAAATATCAAACTTTATCTCAAGAAATAGATAATTTAGCTTAATACTCTCGGTTTACTGTTTATATTTTTATAATGAGGTACTACACAAAGTACTTGTGTCTTTAACAAGCGCATCCATTGATGTATAGTATGTTAAGATAACTTTAATAGTAAAGGAGTAACGGTTTTTTTTTAAACTTTGCTGAAAACTGTGAAAAGTTAATATTTTTAGAACTCTACTCGATGTTAGTCTCCTCAGGCCTTTAACTATCGACTTTTTATAATGTAATGTAGCATAGCAAATGTTGTACTTGAAATAGCGCGTGTGTAGGTGTAATAAATTGTAAGATAGCTTAATCAGTAAGGTAGTTGTGGATATTTAACACACGCATTTTGAGTTTTTTTACTTATCTTATGTAATTTGACACAACGCAACGGCAACAAATGAATGTTCACGAACGAATTAATTCTTGTATCTTAAAGACCTTGGTAATGTCTAACTATAAACATGTCAGGCGTCATTCCTGAAAGTTTCATGACTTTTTGTTAATGCATAAAGTTCCTAGAACATTTTTAGAAAATTATCAATCAAGCAATTCTCTAACTGAATGGGCCTTTAGAAGAGATTTTACGACGCTTCTCTGCATTTCACTGTATTTTTGTCAGCGACTAACTGTTATAAAATGTACCTTGCATTGTCACTATTGGAGACATTAAACCAATATTACATGTCTGTAGTGCCAGTGAATGACTGCTGTGAGTATTTGAGGCAAGTAATGCAGTATGCATTATTCATGGCATAGATCAGTCCTGTTCTGCTGATGCGTTCAGCTTCAGGAGCCTTTTTAGTATTTTTCTTTTTTTCCGACCTTTTTTTCTATCGATTTTGTTCATAAATTCTGAACGAAATTGACTGTTTGCGATCAATGTTTTGACAGATTCCTATTGTATATATATTTATCTTACATTCCTGAAAAAAGTGCATAATTCTGATTTCAACTTTTTGAGTAACCGCCCTTTGAAAATGACACCTTGTACTAAGTCATCCAACTTTGAACGTTTATAGAAAAAAAACTATATAAGATACAGTCTTCGAATTATTCAAGTGCAATGCCCAATGCTCCAGCTACAACATACCAAAGTTACAGCACTTTAGTGCAAGTATCTTCAGAGAAAAAGATCTTCAAAGGTGCATGGGGTCCGGAAATTCTGAAAAGTTGAAAAATCCAATATGGCGACCAAAGCACGTGACCTACGACTTCGTCATGATACTTTTTTTTGCGTAGAATATCCTTGCGCACCCTCTCATAGAACAATCATGAAAATCTTTGGTCACGTTTTTGTTTTATCTGCATTTGAAAATATTTTTTTTCTACAACAAATCAAACTTTGAAGGTTTCGCTACACATTTATTATGCATTATGCAGTATGCATTATTCATTGCATAGATAAACATGTCAGGAGTCAGTCCTGAAAATTTCAGCAAGTTCTGCTGACGCGTTAAGCTTCAGGAGCATTTTTAGCAATTTCCGACATTTTTTCTGTCGACTTTGATCAAACATTCTGAACGAAAATGATTGTTCGCGATCGATGTTTTGACAGATGCCTGTTGTATATATTTTTGTCTTGCATTCGTGAAAAAATTGCATAATTCTGAGTCAAACTTTTTGAGTTATCGCCCTTTGAAAGTTGCACATTGTACTAAGTCACCCGACTTTGAACGCTTCTAGAGAAAAAACTATTTAAGATACAGTCTTCGATGGAACCAAACTTTAATGTCCAATGCCTCAGCTACAACATACAACAAGTTTCAGCTCTCTGTAGCAAGTATCTTCAGAGGAGAAGATTCTCAAAGGTGCATGGGGTCCGGAAATTCTAAAAAGTTGGAAAATCCAATATGGCGGCCAAACCACGTGACCTATTACTTCGTCCTGATTTACTTTTTTTCTTAGAATGTCATTATCTATCTCTGTGCAAAATTTCAAGTCTCTAGGTGCATTTTGAAAAAAAAGCCCATGTTAATTTTTCGATTTTGGAATCGAACTGGACCTTTAATGCGACCTCCGATTTGAAAAAACGAAACGAGAAGATCTAGGTCTCAGTAAGGGCTACCAACTTGCAAAGTTTCACTGTAATAGCTTCAGCCGTTTTCGCTAAACCCTGTACACAAAATCGGTGGAATAAAATAATAAAACACGCCAATAACAATAAGGATTCAGCCTGAAAGGCTGAATCCTTAATAATAATAATCCGGATAATAACAATAGGTCTTCTAGACTTTCGTCTTGAAGACCTAATGATTTGAAAGTGATGCATATGTCATTCATGTATTTGAATAGGGACACAAAGGACCAATTAAACATTTAACTTGTTCCCTTCATCAAAGTATTAAATTTAGATTAACAGAAATGGGTTTTACATTATGAACCCTTTACTCAGTAATATGTCCGTCGATGAAACAAGACTTTATCATGTAAGCAACTTACTTCATTTCAAGTGATCAATCGTAATGCGTAAAACAACCCGTACACCCCTTCATTAATTAACTTAGATTCTCCCAGGGTCTCATGCTCGCCAAGATTCGACCGATCGGTACAAAATCACTCAAGTGTTATTCGACGGATAGGTACAGTTCAATTTAGAAAATTCGACGGATTAGGCCGTAATCATAATTAGGAATGAAACACAATACCTTCGCTTAGTCAATAGCCAGGAACCTGAATATCTGCAATTCCTTACATACTTACTAGCATATAACGCCTAGTACCTTTTTACAAATTAATATTGAATTCTCATGGACCTAACATAGAAATTGAACACTGTAGATGTATTCAGGTATATTTACAAACGTTCAATAACTAAGGGCATACAAACATCAGAGTTTATAATACAGCTAAAACAAATCTGTACATCACATTATAATATTTCAAACAGTGACACTCACCCAACTGTGATCAATGAAAAGTCTTGGTCATTACTCATCAACACATCAAAAGAAGTTTACTTCAGCCATTGAGAGAAATCCACTTGGTTGCTGTAACAGGAAGTACATTCATAAAGTCAAATACTTGATTCAAAAGCAAATAGAGCCATTGGCTCTGAAGCTCATCAGGCTCATCATGTCGATTTTGCTTTAGGCTGTGGCAAATGTAGTTCCCCCCACAGGGTCATCAAATGTACTATTTTAAATCATCCTAATCTAACTTGTAGACAAGGCTTTCTAGACCTCAAGTTTCTGGAGAAAAAGATGAAGAGGTTTTAAGGTTGAGGCCCTTATTAGGGGGCCACAGGCTATAAGTTAAATCCGCACTAGTCAAGGAGTCTGCACACAAAGTTTCAACTTTCTAGGGCTTATTCTTCTGGAGAAGAATATGAAAATTGGTTTTAAGGGTGTGGTCCCAGTGGCTCTTATCAGGGGTCACAGGGCCACCAAAGCTATAAATTATAATCCTCACTAGTCAAGGAGTCTGCACACAAATTTTCAGCTTTCTAGGCTTATAGTCAAAAACTTGATTCAAAAGAAAAATGTCAAAAGATACATTTATTTGCTTTGTTTAACAGAGAATTTACTTATTTGATTGTGGTACCAGGTATTGGCATTATCTCCCTTTGAAACAACGTGTAGCCATGAGGAAGTGCATATGGGAGTAACTGAAACAGTAGTGGTAGTGTTATGGTAAAGTACCGGTATATTGATCTTCAACAGGTTCAGATGTAAATCATAAGGCTTGTTTACTTTACTTTCTATAATTGTAAAAGATGAAAATAAAAGTTTGACACTGAACAAGCTGTTAGAAACAATTCAGAAACAGAGAGTTGCTACTTATTGCCATCAAGAAAATGTTAATTACCGTACCATAATAAAAGTACCAATTAGCATACATATTTACTGATATCAAATAATAGAAAGCTCCTAAGACAGACAAACATTTAACAAACAGAAATACAGATAAATGACTCTTTCTAACTCTTAATATTAACCAGATTATTAACTTATGTCTGGGTTTAGATTTGCTTTTCAGCTTTATATAAAAATACAACTACATTTCTCAATCAATATAAAATCATTTCTTGGGAGAGATTAATTTTTAAGTAATAAAACACTACTGAAGAAAGTATTGCAAATGTTAATAAATATTCAAAATTTCAAAAGAAAACAAATTACCTTGTCAGCAAATCTGATTAGTTTATCATAGGATTTATCAACATTGAATGACAAGCGAAGAATTGAATAAAGAAACTGGTTTCCGATTGATATGAAGCCTGATAAGACGACACATCAAAAAGACATAAACTAAAGTGTTGCCCTGCATTGCATAGCAACTGTCACCACTCTACCTTAGCAGTGAGGGGATGTGAAGGGATTTAGGTTTTATAGACACTTCCAAGAATATTTGATTTATTACATCGTAACCAGTAGAGAAAGGCAATGTAATATAGATGTGGCAAAGCACTAGTCAAAGTGTTTGGTGGGTCACAGTGACAGTCTCTGGTAATAGAGTGAACGTGATGACTAAAACTTAATAGACAATAAATCTGAGCTTTTTAAAATATATTATATTTGTCCTTGCTAGAAAAGGTCCTGAGTGAGCCTTAATAAGTTAAGGTAAAGTTATCACAATGTAACATTAAATATCAAGTACAGAAATTCATTGAAATCAGAAAACAAAGATTGATAACTTACATTGTTGTAAGACAGTAGACTGTAAACATAATGTACCCAAAGAAGCTGAATTTCAGGTTGAATATTGGTTGATGATGCCAGCATCAAATCGGTCCATCACAAGATACTCTATTCAGTCAACAGTGAACACTGGAATGATCAATCAAAGAAGTTAAGCATGTGAAACAAGTAAAGCTTGCAAAATAGAAACTTCAATCACGTTAGCAAAAACTAATCTCAATTTCTTTAATCTTTTATCTGATTTTTTTTAAATGACAGTCGTTATGATGTAAGAGAAGTAATATAACAGAAATGTTATTTTTCTTTACAGGGAATGTAAGCAATGAAAATTACACATATTGTTAACAGATATAACAAGGAGAAACTCTTGGCCAGTTTAATATGATGCATTTATTAATTTAAAGTGAAATATGAAACTCTGCAGATGAAACAAGTCTGTACCAAACAAATAAAAAAATAGAAGTTAAATCTAAAATCTCTATTTGGAATTGTCAAAAAAAGGTTTGGTAAGAACCTCATCCAAGTAATAAAACAATTGGACTAACAAAAGAGTCTCACATGATGATGTTCAGATTTACAAAAAATGCCCTCTCTAGTGTTGTACCGGCAGGTCCTGATTGGTCACATGGTGTCCCTTAAAATTTGGAGAAATAGGATACTTCTACTATTGCAAGGGGGCCAATCCGCAAAAAAAAGGTCAAAATTACCCCCTTACCTGACCTCCTAGAAACACTGCTTCTCAAAGTTCTGACAAACAATTCATCGTGGCATATTGGTGCATAAGTAAAAAGTAAAGTGGAGTGTAATGATTCACATTTCACTTTTGTCAACACGTCATTAAAGGGGCAGTCAGCATGTTTTAAGGGAGAATATAAGGTGATGTCATGAAAATGAAATTTAATGGTTCCAATTGAAAGAAAATGTATTTAAACTAAATGGAGCAGTAATAATTCAAATATAACGTAAAGTTTAGCCATGCAATTAATTTTTCTTACACAAAATGAATTAACGGTGTTCACAAAATGGCAAAATGGATTTTATATAAAAAATTTCATACTATCATGTCCTCTGACTATGGATGATTGGCTTGTGTTATGAGTTTTTTAGACACTGTCAAAATAATACATTTAGTATTAACTCACAATTATCAGTGAAAATTTTGAAATATAAAATTATCAAAAATTATGCTACTGCCCCTTTAATAGATGTATTAGTTGTGCAAAATCTAATTGATATACAGTCCTTTCATTGAGCATAATAAACCTTTTGATTACACATTTCATTTTTATTTTTACAAAGAAACATTCTATAATAAAATTTATCTTAAAGGTTGACTTATTGATTTTATACTGTCCAGTGTCCACTGAAGCCAAGAATAATAAAATTTGATATTTGTAAGAGTTCTGACAATACAGTCAATGTCCCGATTTGATAGGTGTCGCAACGATATTAAAGAAAGATTATGATTCGACACAGTTATGTCAAAGCACACTCTTTTCAGGGTATGTAATAGAAAATACAAGAGCCATCAGAAGAGATGGCTTATCCCCCTGGCCCCACCAAAGTTGATCATTTTAAGCATATATACTGCATATAAGCATATATATATTGATGGTGTTAATAATATTGTATTCATACATGCATCTAGTTTTGTTCGACTTTTAATAACCAACATAAGACTATGATAAACCACAGATAGATCTTTTAAATAAGTTAAATTGCTTATGTTATGCCATTGTAAACTTCATGTGAAAAAATAAAAAATCCAGAAAGTTGAAAACCCCAAAAGGCACAACTACATGCTATGATAAGTCAATATACCAAGTTTCATTGAGCTAGCTGTAACAGTTTTCAAATTCTGCCCCGGAACATTGTGATCACTGACAACCAACAGCCAACAACTATATCTATATAGATAAAAATTAAAAAGCTTGAAATAAACATCTTGTTTTTAAGATTAAAAAGATATCACAGTCTGTTGTATATTGTCACATTATGGTCAAGAATTTTTGTTCTCAATGTAATTAGTCACATCTCTAACAGGTGTCTCATTTTGGGATAAGTCCAAATCTTCAAAGTCTAAAAGAATTTTAATAAATCTTGAAAAGGTTTGCAAGTGATGGATAGAACTTTTCAAGTTGTATTTAGAAATAATTCATGTGTGGTCCCTAATTAACGAGCGCTGTTTCTGAGATCCATAACAACTTTCTCTCATTGTGCGGTATATATCCTTAGCTGACAATAAAATTGTTAAACTACAAATACCCCTTTCATCCATACATCAATGTTACAGGATGATAAGCTTCAATGAAGTTTGTTTTTGCAGACAGTATTTTTACTTTACATTGTTACACTGATATTACATGTATGCACAGATGACACTGGACAAAATACCCTAATTTAATGAGGTATACTGATCAGTATACCCCGAATATACAAAATAGTATACCTCAGTATACTTAGGATTGCCAAAAATTTCCTGGTCAGTATACTCCGAATTTCCAAAACCAGTATACTCTTGTATATTTTTGTATATTCTTGTATATTTTTGTATACTATTGTATATTTTGTTTACTATTGTATATTATTGTTTATTTTTGTATACTCTTGTATATTTGTGTATATGTATGTAAGTTTTGTGTTGTCTCAACATTTAAATGTATCAAAAGAAAAGAATATCACCTATTGATGGTTTTTCGACGCTACAGGCATGCAGGAGACAACTGCTATCTCTGATGACGGAATTAGTCTTATAAAGTCTGATATCTTGTAGAATGTTCTTAATTCTCGCAAGATTTAAAAAATGTTTATTTTTTAGGTGTCATTTTGATAATTATTTCAAAAGAATAACACTGTGTTTTATGAATGCGAATGACTGATTAAGTCTTGTAAAGTCTGATATATTGTAGAATGTTCTTAATTCTCGCAAGATATGATAATTATTTCAAAAGAATATCACTGTTTTATGAATGCTTCGTCCAATCTGATGAATACTTAGCGAACCAAAATAACACTTAACTAACAATACAATAATAATAATATGTATGGTTTTCCAACGCAACAGGGATGCAAAAGAGAAATACTATCTCCTTGATGATTAGTCTTGAAAAGTGTGTTATCCTGTAGAATGTTCCTAATTCTCGCATGATTTGAAATAAATAACAGTGATAGTATGGAAACTATCGTAATATGGTCCATGCCCCTAACACTGCATAATGCGACATACATACCAGTTAGAGAAAAATAATCATCAATATACCTACTAGCAAAAAAGATGCCCATGAGACAGCCTCTTTAAATAACATATAAAACACAACAACATTATGCTATTACATCATTTAATGTACCGGTATATGTACAAAACAAAATATTTACAATTCAATCACATTATATATTACAATGATAAAGTTATATTGATTATATACAATTTGTTGTAAAATATTACTATTGAATGCATTTAGGAGCTTTTTTCAATGGAATATACAATTGAAACAAACATTGTTCTTCCTTAACTTTTTGTTACAAAGGGACAAGTAATCTAACGTATTTGACATAGTAACAATCTTACAAATTTCGATATCAAACAATTGAAATACATGACAACCATATATACAAACTACATATCAAATGACCAAGTTTGCCAAAAGATAGGCTGCAAAAGCATGTGAAACTTACCTTTTCCGAATATGAGTATCAATATTCCATCAAATGCACATTAATCCATCACTGATTTGATCAGATTAAGCAACACATTTTGGCCTCTGTCTTCAAAGGTCATTTCAACAATGATCAGGTCGGGTACATAGGTCAATGCAGACATTAAGCTAAAATCATCTCATTGGTTCTTTCTTAACCACTAGGATTTCAATAATCAGATACTGCATCATATTGTTATAAGAGAGACACGTGACAAGCAATGGCTTGAGTATGCCCACCTGTAAGTCTGTATACACAGCAGGTGCCAATCTGTGATATATTGTCAACTTGACAGCAGGGGCTAACGAGGGCTGATTGTTACAATAACAGTTCCCAATTAACGGTTAACATAGATAGGCTTGATGTTGAACACTCTGACATATGCAACATTGAAGAAAATTAATTGCCAAAAGCATCCAGGAAAACAACCAATAAAGCTTTAAACTTTTCAGAAACCCCCCAAAAAAACCAAGACAAATTACATTTTTATACAGATAAAATAAAACCCTGAAATGCAAGTAAAATATACCTCATAACACAAAAAATGAATCTGGACTAATTGATATTGTATCATTGTGTTTATTTTCAGTTAATTATTTATCTTGTATTATGTTATTGGTGCAAATAATCCTCAATGACTACCACTGTGAATTAAAACATTGAACAATATCATTATTTGAAATGGTTTCAACATATTTTATTATTCGTGGAAATATGAAACGGACTGACAAACAAGCCAGGGGCTTATATTAATACCGTTCCGATACAAATGTGATGTTTCAAGCAAAGGACATTCTGATGACATGAAATGCAATAATACAATCAACAATAAAAATAGAAATTTCCTTTCAATGGCTTGGAAGTAAACATCTTAAACTCTTTTTTCGAATCTATTAGATTATATGGAGAGGGTGTTCTAAATTGGACAACTTGTTCCCAATCCTATTCTTCTGAATAAGATATGTTTAAATCAAAATCATCTATTAGAAGTGGTGATGAAGAGGTTAACAGATTTTAAAATGGTGAAGTTGCCAAGATCAGATATATCATGGTTTCCATATAAGATTGTTTTAAGCTGTACCTTTTTGGTAGTATAATGCACCATTTCTTAAGTGAGAAAAGTTTGGGAAAACCAGTAAATAATGAGATTAGCGCCTCATGAACAGGTGGGATCATCTGAAATATGCCTTTCAAATTTATTAAAATCTAGATCACTAGAGCCTAAACGAAGTCTACAGTACATAATTTTAAATAATATCTGTTTAAATTTACAGCTAACTTTGTTGGATAAACTTGCATTTAGTAAGAACGTACTATTACTGTAGCTTAACACATTCATCTGATGGCCATTTGTATCCTTGTGAAAAAGACAATATCTGTGAAGTAATTCATTTGCAAAATATTTATCTGAGTTAATTCTTATGTATTTCTTTACGTTTATCATATCAAATATATCATGCCTAACACATTAAATCTATCATGTTTGGAAATATTACAGCAACCATCCAAGAAAATTCTAAACTTTTAGAATCCATTCATTGCTACATCTAACAAACTGGCAGATTTGGTAAACATTAAGTTGGTTTAAACATATTATTCATGTTAATGATACATGAATTAGGACACGAAAACAAGCAAGTATTTGCTGCCTGAGATTCACTTCCAGCTTGATCTCAAGTGACTTATTCTCAATGAAGAATGCAATTAAAAAGGATTTACTTATACAAAATGAAAAAGGATAAATGCAGAATGCAAGCTTAAAAGATCAGCGAACCGAATTATATATTTAGTGACCTATTAAATGCCCATGTGAAATTACCTTATTTTATTCATAGTTATAAATAAACTTTTGTGTGCAATTTACATGTATAGTTAATCCAACATTTTTCAATATGTGTGTTTATTGTTATCCAGTGTCCATATATAAACACTATTGTCGTATGAAATAAGCAATATGTGCAAGCAGCATTTTTTTTTAAATTTAGCTTTGGATTCATGCAAAACAAGGTGGCGTTTATCATCTGTAAATGCACTGTCGTCTTTTAGTTGAATGGACGGTTATATCTCCATGAACAGCTTGTTCTTGTTGTCGTAATCATGAAGACTATTTCCTTTATTTCCTATTGTATTCTATATACAGCGACCGTTGGCCAAAAATCTGTGTTTGGAAAAAAGTTACCAGAAGAAAAGTCCTATTAATGACTTTATATTACTTTATATTTACATATATTACGAAAAAACATTTGGTTGTTATTCACTTTATTTCGATGCAATAATTTAATAACATGATACAATACATATATGAATATTTATTTATTGCCCATACTTTGATAAGTTCTAATAAATTTGTCTATAGACGGCATTTGTATACCATTCTATATGTTAACTAATACCTCTCTACTCGTACACACATGCAGCAAAAGATGTCGACTGATTATTCACGTTCGTTTTTCATGAGAATGATATCATGTAATCTGATTAAAACAAACAACAAACAATGTAAGTTAGCATTTGCAATTTCTTTATGATTCTTTTTAATAATATACGATAGGATACGGTAAATAAACACTAGGTGATTACGTCTTGACTAGTAGTTGTACTACTCCCCCAATGATATGCTCGGCTGAGTTTAAACAAAGACTGACTGGTAACTAACAGTGCTCAAACGTCCATTGACACGTGTCATCCCACTAAAGATTAACGAATGAATGAAATGTTGAAATGCTTGTTTATTGTTATTTTGTCTCTTTTTATCATATGGAATTATTCAATAAAGCTACATAGATTGATTATTTTGTGTTTGTTGAATTTTATGTCATGTTTAGTGTACAAAAGCGTTTATAAAACGCGCGACTTATTATCGCGCCTTGGTGTCTGACGCGTTTTTCGCGTTAATAAATCGCTCGCGTTAATTTGTTGATTTACAGTTCAAGCATATTATTTAATCAGAATTTCCTTGAATCTGTCCAAACATTTATGCACGATTCACAACATTTCAAACAATTATTAAACTCCTAAATTCAATTTATCATTGTTGATTGTTTACCGTTTATTGCTGTCCACTATTTTATCATCGTGTAAATACTTATCTAATTACTTTGTGAATTTTGATGTTGTTTTTTTGTGAGATCTAAAGGAACAGCACTTAAATATGCTGAAAGTTTATTGTGCTGATCCATTTTCATTAATAAAAATCATAGATATATAAAAATTTTCATTGTTTCTTAGCAATGATTACATATTCACTGGAATTGAATCTTTGCGATCTCTTTGGCTGATAGCCAACAACTACTTGTTTTACACTTTTTTCATATACACCAATGAAATTATTTGATAATATAATCTCTAAACACTGTTTACACATTCTCCCTGACCTAACATCATGAGTTTTTGCACTCTTTGAGACTCACACCTCATGAATGAATACTCTTGATTAATCTGTGTCTAATACCACAGTTGATTCAATAGATGGAGACAAACTCACATTTCCTTAATTCTTAATTAATCCATATTTAGATATCACAACATCATTATTGATATCTTAATTACGAACTAATTATGTTTTTTTACAATATCTTTGATGTTAACCTGTTTTTATAGTAATAAGAGACTTCAAAGAGCGTTTATTATGTTGTTTTAGTCATAGTGTGTTGACAGGGGTCCAGTTGGTGCCCATTTATGACTGATTGCTTGCTGTCATTAATGACTCAGTGTCAAACTCCTCTTCTCTCATGTGTTGTCCCGTTGTTACATACAGTTTGAAAGGTTTCTGCATTAATTATTTTCATTCTCTGTAAAAGGTATGTTACTTTCGAATTTGATGTCATGTACCTAGGCCCTTGAATGCGTCGTCTACTTTTTTACTTTTTATTTTTTCAACTTTAGTAACAAAGACTTACGTTTATAATGCAGAATGAATCCTTTTAAAACAAATGAACTGTGAATGTCATTTTGTTTCCCTCTGACTATGTATTTACAGCAATAGATAAATCTCATCGGAGAGGAAAAAAATACATTTAAACATTTATTATGTACAATAGTGTTTTTAACTGATTTGTATGTTTGAATTATTTTTCTTAAAACTGAGAATAATGAAGGATGTTGTTAATTCTTAACTTGACGATGCATCTTCCAAGTATAATCTACGGGAAAATATCTTATTATTAACAAAAGGCAATACTCAGTTATTACATGTACATATATTATGTAACTTTATTTAGAACAAATGTCTTTAAAGCAAATAACTTCTACAGGCATGAGGCCTTATAAGTACTGAAATAAAGATTTATTGATCTCACGCAACTTCAAGATGGAATAAGTGAATATTATTTATCAATTTATCTATACAACGAAATTCATGTATCTATTATTTATATAAGGAAATTCATTTATTTTTACATTATATTAAATATCATATCATTATATATATCAATATAAATCATTGTTTTGAGATATTCAAAGATAATTTAAGAAACTTCTCACAAACGCCACAAAGACAATTTCACTGTCTTTGATCTTTTTATCACCCTGTAATAAAAATCTCGAGGTGTCCCGCCTGGTTCAGCAAAGTATTTGTGTATTGCCTACATGTAACTCGTTTACTAATGCAGATACTTAGTTGCTGAATTCGATTTATATGTCAAAATTATGATTTTTTTTTTCTTGCAAATTCAAAACTTGATTTGTCGATTTATGAAGTAGGTAATAAATAATTTCTCAAAAAGCAAGGGTGATATGCAATTCACATAATAAGTGACTATCAAATAACTATGATAAATGATTGTCTTTGATGTTTGTTTTACTGAAATCTCTTTGATAATAAAGAAGTGAAGATAAGCCCACTGAAGCAAATGTTATCTAGACTTTCTTCACTAGTGTATACTTGTGTGTATTTTAACATATATTTTGGCAGAAAAAAAAAACTTATTTTTTTTCTTTTGATGTAATACAAATTGATTTTTTCTTCCTCATATCGTAATCTCTATATCTATAAGGTTTGTTGCTAAAAATGTTTTTTATAAACGGTCTTAATAGTTATATATATAGTTATAGGTATGGTTCCCTGTGATTAACTTACGTAAACACATGAATTTACATATCAAGGCAAACGCTGACTCCAGAAATATTTATTTAAACTATCTTTCAAAATATTTCAAATATATCTAAGACAGAATCATGCCTTTTTAAAACAAATAGAATGTGAATGATGTTTTGTTTTTCTATGATTGTATATTTTCTGTGATTTATAAGATTAAAAACAGACAACAAATATATGAATCTTTATTTGTAATTATTATCTTGTAAAGTTATTACATTTTAATGCGTTTTACTGAGAATGTCAGTTATTTGTTCCTGAATTTACATCTCTTTTATCACATATTCTAATTATAAATATAGTTTTATGTCTGAACCGTTTAAGATTATATAACGTGAACATTTCTTTTTTTTCTTTTTTATTCCTTTTTGTGGTACGTGAACATTCTTCATAAACAAGTTACAAGTGACAAAAAGAACAAGTGACAAAAAGAAAATACCACAATTATTTCATGTTTATAAATTGTAATAGGAAAGGATATAGACACATTACGATAATAGATATGTAAAGATTTTTAACCATGCTGGAATATTCCAGCATATGTCAAGAAAACACCTCAACCCAACAAGTCATTATCTCTGTATCTTTGAACTTTTTATGGCCCTGTAATAAAAGTCTCGTTAGTAAATATGTCCCCGCGCGGGTCTGCCCTTTAAATGTGTATTGCCTACAGGTACTTCGTTTTCAGGTACAGGCACTTGTATTGGTAATTGTTGGATTATATTTAATTCGTCAATATTGAAATGTCTTAGTTAATACATTTGTAAATTCATATAACCTGATATGTCAGTTAATGTGTTGTAATAACACATTCCAACATTTTGATACAAAAAAAAAGATAAAACAATTTACTGCCCTATAATCAGAGTACGTAGGTCAAGTCTATTTTCTTAAGAACTTAAAGTGTGATATGCAATTGTAATATACTACTCAAAGGAACACTCGAGATTTTAATATAGTCTCTGTTAATTCATACCCACATGCATTCCTGACGTTGGGCTCCTGATTTTTAAACAGATTTGTGGAAATTTGATTAGTTTTTGAATTTCTGTATTTTCAATCACATTTCTTCAGGGGATTTCACTACAGGGGATATCACATTCAAAGCACTAAAATAACCCAAGACAAGACCTCAATGTTTTGAGCATGAGCAATCTGACGTCCTGTAACTTTCATTTTCGACCCTGGCCTTGGTTATAAAGTTTCAATTTTTTATTCATAGATACACACAATAACATGTTTTTTATTACATTATAGAGGCGAACTAGAACATGCATATTTCCGCGCGGTATAAATATAAACATTTGGTTGTTTACCAATCCGGTTCCTTCTTTTGTGTTTAAACCACATGCATATTTGTCAATCTTTGCCATAGTTCATTGATTAAGCACTTCTAGTTGAGGGCAGTCATTACTGATTAGGAGCATTACAACTGGTCATTAAGGGGTATGACATAATCAATTTAAATGTATGAATGGGATAACAATTCATTTCTTTTAATATGATAAAAGTATACATCTTTTGAGGATTGTCGGTGTTACATTAATCTTTATAAAAAAATTCTTCCTTAAAGTATTATTGGCATCAAAGTTAAAAATTAATTTCCAAATTTCATCAATTTCAACAATATCAAAGTCACAAAAGTAATTTTGTCTTAAATATCATTAAACTTTTCCTATAATTCCTCTAAAAATCAAACAGAGAGAGGGAATTTGTTTCTTTATGTTTCATCTTCAACAAAATTGGCACAAGAGACAAACAATACATCCCTTAGCACTGACATGCATTCTGCCTTTTTAATTTTTAAATCAGTTAATTCGAAATAATACATTTAACTTTTTTAACTAAAACTTGTTTGATAATAATCTAGTGGAAATAATTATTTCAAGGATGCATACAGGCATCAAAATAGAGCATTATCTTTAACTCATTTGAGGTTGTCATGTCTTTTTGTACAAAACTATAAACAAAACCTGGGCTAAAGATATATGCAACAAAAGGGAAATATTAATTATATTTGAGGTTATTTTTATGTGTTCTTTCTTTAAAACCGCAAACAAAATTTTAACTGAATATGAACACAATGATAGCAGGTTTTGGCACTTTTGGTGTAATGAAATATGTTTCACTTATATATCTGTTGCTGTATATCTGTATCTATATATTCAGTAATGTATTTCTCTTTTCAAAGACAAGCTCATCAATGTAAGCCGTATATTGGAATCTGTTTTTGTAGCATTCAGCCCTCATTAACTATTGGTGTCAATTAGACGATACCATTTCCTCATTAGCTTATGGCGTCAATTAGACAGATTGACACGTGTATTGACAATCCACGCTGACAGGTGAGTAATACTCGAGGCATTGTTTGTCACTGGTCTCTCTTATTTAGTTATCCAATCAGATGTTAGAGGTTAACCAAGACCCAATGCAAAGTTTCTTTCCCTATATTTCTGCATATTCATTTGTACCTAACTTTTGTTGAAGTAAGGCAGAGACTGCAAGGTGCTGCAACATAGTGTTATCACTATTCATTGATGGATTTATGTGCTTTAATATAGAGGATTTCATTTTCGATAAGGTTAGTTTCACATGTTGCTTATGCAGCCGATCTTTTGGCATACTTTGTAATGCCGATGTCACATAATATGTATAAATGATATATGGTTGCCATGTATTTCAAAAACTAAATTTTTAAGATTGTAAACTAATTCATTCTGATTCTTAATCCCTCATAGAGTGAGAGAGTTTATTCAGTAACTAGGCCACCGGCCCATTATACATTGCATAGTTATATAATTCTACATTTCAATCCCTCATAAGAGGAAATGGATTTCTAACCAATGGATACCTATTAAAATGATATGAAAAAGCATTCACCAACCATTGATATTAATATTTCACAATAACCTGCAATGTTTAGATTATTAGAGACTTTTTATTGGGAGTTATTTGAAAAAAAGGATTCTTGATTTTAGCCAGTTATCCAGATCAACACGTTTATTGCCAAGATGAATTTCACTTTATATTGAATAGTCCACAATATTACGCTTAAAGGGGCAGTAGCACGTTTTTAGAGGGAATATAAGGTGATGTCAGGAAAATGAAAATAAATGGTTCCAATTGAAAGGCAATGTATTCAAACCAAATGGAGCAGTAATAATTCAAATATATAATGTAAATGTGATTCTTTTTCTTACACAAAATGAATTAAAGGTGTTCACAAAAAAATGGCCGCCAATGGATTTTAGGTAAATCTTCATACTTTGTTCATTGACTATGAATGATTGGCTTGTGTAATGAGATTTTTGACACTATCAAAGTAATACATTTAGCGTTAACATACAATTATCAGTGAACATTTTTAAATATAAAATTCTCAAAAATCGTGCTACTGCCCCTTTAAAGAACAACGTTTAATAAGCCGCATTGATATAGATATCCATCGGTATTTAAATTTCTATTATGATGATATCTATGTAAGGCTAATTTAAGTCATGAATAAATCAGTAAAGTGTTATTTCATAACTGTTCATTCTCCCCTAGCGATACTTCAGACCTGTTTCCATACGATATTACAGAATCTGAAACATTGTTACAAAATCATTTAGTTTATGACCTTCAAATCTAATTCGCTGTTAATGGTTTTCACTCTATCCTATCAATGTTATTACTCACTTTGACCCGCCGATAAATTCAATTGTGTACACAGTACTACACAACTCATTTAAAAACGAGTAGGTCATTTGAGTTTATGGTGTCGTACGTTGTCTATCACATTTATCTATTTATCTAACTAAAAGTTCGATTAGAAGAATTGCAGCTGGAATAAACCAAACAATATATAAATACTACATTATAAATAACACAAAAATCAAATGTATCTTGAATTTGTTTAAATGAGCACTTCCTGACGTAAACTGAGATATACTGAGATATACTGAGATATACTGAGCTATGGAAATTCAGAGTATACTGACCAGTATACGTCAGTAAATTAGGGTGGTTTCCTAATTAGTATACCTCAGTATATTAGGGTGGTTTAATGACGTATACTGGTCCAGTATACCAGTATTTTTCTTCATGTGTGAATGATATTCATATAAAACCTCTGTTTAAATTATTAGAGGTGTAACGATACTGCAACACAGTATCATATCGCGAAAAAATGATCCAGGAATATATTGTATAATGCACATGGAGAAAACTGAGAAAGCGATATTAAAGATTCTTAATACTAATTATGCACACAAGAACCTCATATCAAAATTACATCAAACCAAGTAAAGTCAAATTCTTTAATTGATTAATTTAAATAATTTAATGATCCATATAGTTTGTGAAAACAATATTGTACTCTACTGTGCATCGGGATTTGCATCATATCTCTTATCTCATTCCTTCAGTATGGTTCGTAACACCTCTTTAAGTTATTTACATGGAAATGAAGCAACATTCCAAAAACTAGCTAGGCTTGAATTTCTCTAATAATTTTTCAACGATCATACAATCTATAAGAGATAAGATAAGATAACACTTTATTACCCAAAAAGGAATTCTTCTTGAATCAAATAGAGCTCATGGCATGAAATACATATGGACATTTATATAATAAGTTAAATATTAATAAAAAGTCTATTTACATAAAATACACACACACACACATTCACATAAATACACGTAATTTGAGGCCTTCAGGAATATAATAAGGAGCACAGTCAATGTTTATCTGACATTTTGTTGAGAAGTGAAATACTTGAAAGTACGAATGACTTCTTAGTTCTGTTAGATCTGTGGAAAGGCATATTAAACCGTTTACCGGATGGCAAAAGTGAATATTCTGAGTGCAAGACATGTGATGGATCTGAAATAATCTTTCAAGCGTGTGATAATACTTTGTCGTCATTTATGGACGCCGGGTGATCTAAAATGGTACCAGCAATTTTTGAACTTATATTTACAATTTTGATTAATTTGTTTTTATCTTGAAGACTAAAAGAACTGGAATAACAATACACAATTTTATACTCACTCTGTTTAAGGGCAATTTTTTGCCTTGTCTGGACATATTCTGTTTCTGTTGAACATATTCGAGGAGAATTTTCCAAACAAAACTGTATACAGTTTGCTAGCCTGAGAATTGTGACTCTTTCAGAGGAGAGTTCTAAAAATGTCAAATTCAATTAAAGCATTCATAAAATCTCTTCTTGAGAACAATAATTGAGCTATTAATTAAAGAGACAAAGAGTATGTTGATAGGATCACGTACTTTGTCAAATTTGAAATCGATGTTACTACATCGGTAACCACTGTTACTGATAATAACAAGTTAAAGGTCAATCAGTACATTTGAGCGAAAAAACGACCATTCAAAGTCGGGATTTTTAGTGAAAACCGGACAATGTGGCTCGAGTGGCACTCGCAAATTTGCCAAATGTAATTTTGAAACCTTGCCATAAGCTGACAGGAAGATATATTCGAATCGATGTTGTGTATTAGGTATTGTAACTGATAGGTAGATAAACTGGATGCATAATTTCGATTATTACTCGCCCGTGTAAGATACCGCAGTTTATTATATGATTGAAGGTGAAATACTCTGATCTATCAGTGAAATAAACCCTCTATCTGGCTACAGTGGCGATAACCTTTATCGTCACTCTACTGAGTGGTGATAACCTTTATCACCACTCTAGTGACGTCAAGTTCAAGAGTTTGACGTCATGTAACAATGGTTTGACGTCATGAATTCTCCTATGACGTCACACTGTTACCGCGGTGACGGGCTCTTCCAAGCCGCTGCTCAACATGAAATTGGCCTTTTTTGACGTAATTAGAAGGATTTCATCATATAATAAATAGAATATATGTCAATTCTTGACAAATACCATGTTTATCTCATCTCGTGAGGTAGAAAAGTTAAATATTTTCACTCGTGGCTGCGCCACTCGTGAAAATATAACCTTTCTACCTCACTCGATGAGATAAACATGGTATTAGTCAAGAAAAGACAGATATCCTCTATGTAATATTTATACGACAATATTAAACTAGTGTAATAACACAATGCAAGGATGACGTCATAGAAGTGTGTTGTTGTGACATCACAGTGTAAGCGCGCCGTCACAATGGTTGCTGAGTCGCGAAATTGTTAGTTTCGGCAACTTATCGGCAATTATGTTTGATTTTTAGGGCAAGTAATAAACAGAATACTAAACTCCCTTCCATTTATTACTATTTTTATTAAACTCGTGAATGATTTGGTATCAAACTCGCTTTCGCTCGTTTTATACAAAATCATTAACTCGTTTAATAAAAATAGTATTAAATGGAAGGTCGTTTAGTATCCTCTATATATCAAACTTATTTGAGATGTTTTCTTGATTTTTCCATAAAATGAAGCCTTTTAGAGATATTATGCTTAAGTGGATATATTTGCAAGTCCAGTGATGAGATATGAACTTCAATCAGCATATATGATATTTTGTAGCTTATCAAAACCAAATGAAATTTTAAGAAAGATACTCTGTGTCACTTTAAACTAATGTCCAAAAGAACAATGACTAATTAAATTTGAAATAAAATGGTCGATTAGGTACAATGTAACAAAGATATGAGTAGATGTAACGGAGGGATGGTACCCATTTTATACCCCTTGCAACTTCAGTACTGTTGTAGATTACAGTTACTAAATTACTATTCAACTTGTGTAAACATACCATTGCATGAATTAAACTTAGTCTTTCTTAGAAGCTGAGATTTGTTTAATTCTCTTGGGTCACGGGGCCCTCAATCAGTCATTTTAGGGTTTAACTATATTTAGCAGGAGCCAAAGATAAATATTAAGTTATATGATCAACTTTCCTGGTAACTGAGATGAAATGATAATTACAAATAAATACTGCATGATGCATTATTGTTATTCTGATGACTTATCTCACAAATGTCACTTTTAAAGAAATTACCATATGCACACATACATTTTTCAGCATCATTCTTAAAAAAAATCTTAAGTTTTTTGGACATGTGCACAAAATTGATAGGCCATTGAAAAAATAGAGAATGACTCAGGTCCACCGTAAATCTGAAGATCTAAACTTTTAATTGTCAATATTTGTGACAATTGTCACTCATAACTAGTGTCATCAAGTTGGCCAGTAAGCCGTCAACATTATCACGTCATTATGCAATCAGATGATTCTTTCTTGAAAATAAGACCAGGAATTGGGAAAGACATCTTTGACAATGGGCCATTTTCAGGCATGATTTTGGTAATTAGGACTTATAATGTCAATAGAAAAGTTCAGATTAAAGTCAAGCACATTCAGACAATGTACAAGTCACTTCTCGATTTACTTTATAAATTGAAGGTTAAACTGACAGTCCCATGAGTAGGCCTACAGAATTATTAATAAAGATAAGAAGTCTAACCCTCATTACATACCTTCTTTGCCGTTGCCGTTTGAAACACTTTCTGCTGTGCTGCATCCTCTGCATTCAAAGATCATCTAGGCATGATAACATGTGCAACTGAATGGGGAGATTACATTGCCATTGCTGAAAGGGAAAAGAGTTGTTCAAAACCAATTTGACGCTAATATGTAACTTATGCAAAGGTTAGATCTAAGTCATCTGTCACAATTTTTAAACGACACTTTCAAATATAAGAAAACATCTAGATTATTCTTAACAGAAATTGAATCTATGTGGATTTATTTATCAATGAATTTTAATGGAAAATAAGGAAAATCCAAGGAAAGCATTGAACAAGCTAGAGGACACAAATACCTGAACAAACACGTGGTCCAGTCCTTCGATCCCAGTTTTCAAACACAACGGTCAAATTTGGTCGTGATGTTTCAATAGTTGTCTTTCTGCTCTTCAAACAATGTATAACTTAACCATATTCGAATTTTGCACCAGCCAAACTAATGTAGGCCTTATATGAATTTACGTCTTGTAACTCGATAACGCCGCGGGAACACGTCATACCACATGGCGTTAGATGCGGCTGACGTCACTTCCCTTAGACTTGCAGAACGTCGTGAAATTACCGTGAAATTACCTTCAAGTGCGCATTCCCACTGAGTCCTACTCTACGATTCTAGATTTATGAACATCATAGTCTTACACCTAGACTGTAGTTAAGAACGTTTTGACACTACGAAACCTCTTGATGAGCAAGTCTAGACCTGTAGCCCTGAGACTCCTAATCGTTTATGAGGAATAATATTTTTTCATGTAAGTCTAGGGATCCCCGAAACTCAGGTTTCGGGGTTTCGGGGCCGTTAAGTGGCTAGGGAGCGGATACCGGTACTCTATATCGCGAACTATATTTCTTGAGATGCGTCTTTGATGTTGAGTTTTTCCTAAATAAAAGACAGGGTTAATTGTATGGTAATATATCTCACACATTTCCGGAGGATTTTGCCAGTTTATGTTGTCCTGACAAGAGTCGAAAAGAACAGAAAACTTCTTGGAATATGAACACAATAATCTAACACATACAGTAACTTGGCAACCTAGCTGTTACCATATGAAAATATAAAAAATCTACATTTGTACATTGTTAGATTCTTTATTTATGATGCAAATGATAGTTTTTTTGTCCAGTTCGGTTAAAAAATTTTTTTATAAGAATATATTTAGATGTAACTGTCGAAATTTACAGATGCTAACCATTTTTGAAATTGTAACGTGGTTTAAATAAATAACTAGAATCACCAACTGCATGTCTAAAATATATATATAAACTGATTGTTTTTTCATCTCTTGATATAAATGTGATTGATCTCAAATATCAAACTCATTCTGAAGCATCAATAGTGACCTAGTTAGCTCAAATATGGTGCATTTACATCCTTATTTTAAAACATTGTTGCTTTTTCTTATTTCACCACATTGCCCTTATCTTCAATATGGCGTTTCAACAAAGTTGTACTTATTTGCTAATGTTGAAACATTATCGACAGATTGCATTTGGTTTAAATTCATTCATTTTAAGTTGATACTTTTCTTTTGTTTCTTAGATTTAGTTATTCATGTTTTGCAATTATTCAAGATTAAGACTGTACCATTTGACGACAAAATTTATTATATGCGCACACGAGTAAATACACTCACATCAGTTAATGAAAATTTACATAAAGTGTACATGAAGCTTCGCAGGGCAAAACTATAAGTTTACAAAATCACGTGATAATTATGAATAAAAACACTGAATCAATCTGAATATAACAAATACGGAACGTTACTGTTGATCTAAATATATTTAAAAGAACTTTGGGATGACAAAATCTTTCACCATACGGCTTTGAAGTAATAGAAAATGCATGATAGGGAGTGGATTCGTGAAAATAATTATCGAGTCCCCGGGGTGGCGAGTTGATTATTTTCACGAATCCACGACACAATGTCTATTGCATTCTCCATCTTCAACCATTATCCAAACGCCATAATCCTGTTCTTTTCTACGTTCGAAATAAAACTGACGACATATCGTTCAACGTGTCCATACTACAATCCATCGTTTTCGGAGAATAATCAAATATCTTAGCGATAAAGTATAAAAAATGTCTCTTCGTGAAAGAGCATATATATCCCAAACTGTATTGCGCATACATGAGATATCGCTTGTTGATGATAAAGTAATTTATTATTCGCCCGTGTAAGATACCGCAGTGTAATATTTATACGGTATTATTACCCATATACCTGGCTGAAAACAAGTAGTGACATATTTTCACATCATTATGAGCACAATTGACCTGTGACGTGATATTTCTTAAAAGTGAATGAAAATTGAGAATGAAATATTGGTTTGAAGCGGTAATAAAGAAATGATGACCCTCTGAAATGTGTCATATGACTTTTACCGAGCTCGTGTAAGTGTATGTATAACCCTCGCTCTCGCTCGGGTAAGCCCTAATACAAAAATTCACACTCGTTTCGTAAATAGAGGATATTATATGAGTGTTCATGACATACTATGTTTACTATGTGGCTAAATTTTAGTATTTACACGAATATGATATTCTGTTGATTACCTTAGTCGCAAAATTTAAGAAAATACTCAAAACCTACTTCTCAGCAAAGGCGGACTAGTCGCCGCCGACCCGTGTACATTGTGACGTCATAGGTTAAACCGTGACGTCAAAGCATTGTTTATAACGTGACGTCACAATGAAAAAGTGATAAATTGCCCTCGGGCAACATATGAAAAATACGAACCTCAATAAAACTGCCCTCGTAGGTAATAAAAGTCATACTTCATCGGGATATAATCTCTATAATATGAAAGTAGTGTAGTATCACAATGCAAGTATGACGTCACAAAAGTGAGTGGTTGTAACGCCACAGTGTAAGCGCGCCGTCACAATGGCTGCCGAGTCGCGGCAATTTTTGTTTCAGCAAGCTGTCGGTAAATTTGGTTGATTTTTATTTTGAGGGTAAATGATAAAGAATACTAATCTTCTTACCATTTAAAACTATTTTTCTGAAACTCGTGAATAATTTGGTATCAAACTCGCTTTCGCTTGCTTAATGCAAAGTCATTAACTCGAGTAATAACAATTTCGTCGTTTACGATCTGCATAGATAATGAACGTATCTGAGATGCATTCGTAATTAATTCATTTCAATATTAATCTAGAGACGCTTTGTATACACCTCGATCTGATGTCAGTTTTGTTCAACTTTTTATCCGTCACCATATCAATAAACGAAATAGAATGATTAAGAAATGTTTAAAATGTATGATTGTCCTGCTTGTGTTGACATTTAATACACAACGTTTACATAGGCATATTGTTTGCATCAAAAACAGTTTTCTTTCTCGCCAACGACTTGGCGCCTTATCTTTATCTGAGTTTCTTATTCAGGACCCTTCACAACTGTATACTTTATCAGAAATAGGTTGATATAGGTTGTGGAAGTGAAATCAAACCAGGGGCGGGTACAGGATTTCCATATTTGGGAGCAAACGGTGCGATATATCGGTTTTACAAATACGATTACGAAAAGTAATGATGACTTTTGATCAAAGAATATGTGTCCACAGGAAAACTAGGCTGTTTGCAGAATTAAAGTCCCCCGTCTAACACTGTTTTTATATCAATTTATATAGTATAGGAAACTCCTAAAATCTAGTATATTTGGAACTCCATGGGGAGGGGTTCGAACCCTCGTATCCCCCGATTCAACAATGATAATCTTTTAAAATCGTGACATTTTTACGGGAAAGCTCAGTCGGCAAGAGCGCCGGCCTCACGTTCTTGAGCGCCCACGAATTCATGTCAGTGGCGGAATGGTGGATACATGAAAACGTGCATACGTCGAGCTGTCGGATATCAGCGTTCAGCAGTGTTGGACAAACTGCTGTGACTATGTGTCTCAGTTCACCCAGCTGGGTACCCTGTGAGGCATAGAACGGTCCCTAACCTGAGCGCCACATTAATCCGGTTGAATACTCCCCAGGGAGTTGAATTGGAAACATGATCGGGCGGTGAAAGAATACCATTGACCAGGGGAAACAATTTACCTTGAGCAACCACGAGTGGGTGGATATGCGCGCTACAAAAATATTCAGATAATATATTAATATTCTATTTCCAGTAAATGCCCCCAGATAAGAAAGATTTTATAACCGCGACCACTGCTATTACGTCTGAAAACTAAGGACGACACAGTGCTCTTACGACTTTCGGTTAGTGTGGTTAACTATAACTGATACACTTTTTGGAACGAATTTGACATGCAAATTCTTGTGTATCATGGAAACAAGCAATAAGTATAGCAACACTCGCCGATTGTAATAGCCTTTGTCTTACCTTTTGTCAACTCGAAACCCTGTTTATAAACTTTGCGTGCACAGCTGACCACATTACAACAGGTCATATCACATATCCACAATGATTGATGTTGCAAATCTCTTCAACTATTTCGATGATTGATTTCAAATTAAATCTCTCTGCTATATCATAAAAAAGTTGCCTCATCACATATTTTTCGTTCGTTTTTTTCTCAGCAATATGGAAAACAAAATTGCGTTCAAAAGGGAAAGAATTGGTCGTACTTTTAACACTAGTTTTGCGTCAAGTAGGACAATAATGCATGTATATTTGCGGTCGCACACACAAGACACAGTAACGTGGCGGGTCTTCAACTCTGTTGTTTTAACATTAGCCTTCATCATATGAAATATTTCCAAGTGCATGTGTTATGCAGGTAGGCTACTTTACTTTTACTTTACTATCAAATACTAAGATCCATTATATATAATCTGTAATATAATCTTTATATGTAAGAATTCTATTTGCAGATTTTTCCTCGGCGTTTAACACTATCCAACCACATCTTATATAGTTAAGGAATTGTTCAATATGGGAGTAAACAGTAACCTCATTAAATGGGTTGAAGCTTTTCTAATTAATCGTCCCCAATGTGTTCGAGTTAATTCTACGCTCTCTGAAGTGAATCTAATGAGTACTTGTGCTCCGCAAGGCTGCGTCCTGTCGCCTGTACATGTCCTCTTTACTCTCTATATACAAATGACTGTGTATCTCTATTTTCCTCCTGTTTGAATTTCAAGTTTGCAGATGATGCCGCTTTGGTTGGGTTCATTCATCAATCAGAATTAGACTATAGAGAAAATATTGATTCATTTAACCAATGGTGTAAAGACAATTTTCTATCCCTGAACATAAGTAAAACAAAGGAAATGATAATTGACTTCCGCAGAAAAAAGGAAAACCTAGAGCCAGTTACTATTGACGGACAGGAAGTTGAAGTAGTAGACGAGTATAAATACCTGGGAACCATAATTGATGATAAACTCTCATGGAAATCTCATACACACCGTGTCCATGCTAAAGCTCAACAACGACTTTTCTTCCTGCGAAAATTAAGATCTTTTAATGTTGACACATGTATTCTAAAATTGTTCTATCATCAAAACCTTTCAGCTGACTTTCAGTTTTCATGCATGGTATGGGGCAATCTTCTCCTATCACTGAAAATTAAAATCGACAAAATTGTAAATATAGCCAGCATCAATCGGCATCAATCTTGAACACCTTTCCTTTCAGTTTGATTCAAAAGTTCAAAATAAAGCTCTGGCCATTCAATTTGACCCATCCCACTTTCTAAATGAATGTTATGAATTTTTACCTTCTGGGGTTCAAAATTTGGCATTTCAAAACTAATAGAAGTACAAAATCATTTGTTCCATACAGTATCAAGATTTTAAATTAACATACAAAATTGTAAATCTGACTTACCGTCGCACTGTAATCATAAATATATTGTTCAATGTAACACCCTTAATTGTTTACAATGCTTTAATATTACTGCTTGTATAGTGCAAAATGTATTGTTGTATATATTTCATATATCTATTTAATTGTGATTTTTTATTATTTATGCAAAGCTCTTTGAATGTAAAACAAATTTCCCCGCGGGGATAATAAAGTTTATCTTATCTTATCTTATCTTATTTTATCTCAGTATAAAATATATGTGTTTTTTTCAATATCCAAACAGATATTTAAAATGTTCTTGCTCGTTCTTATCTATCTATTTCTGGAACGAAAATTTTAAACCAGTTGTATTAACAACAGTATTCAATAATTTAAATAGTCTGTTTAATGATACATTGTCTAAGACTTCCTTTCATAAATTCCGACATGGCTCAATGAGTCAATCTGAATTTTTACGAGGTCAAACCAGACTTTCTTAGTTACTCCACACTGTCAAGTATTCCTCTGATAATAATTTTGAAAATGCAGGTTATCTCATTCACGTATTTGAATGAATATATCTAAATAAACGTTTCCTTGTAGTCCTGAACAGAAGATTAATGTTACTCCTTCACGCCATTATTATAGACTTTATGCAATAATTTGATACTTTCATCACAGTAGACATGTTTGTTTACTTAAATACTCATCCTTAAACAAATATGAAAAATACTTCAGACAGCATTGGCTGTAGCTACATGTATATCATTTTACTACGCATTCAGTCGACTCATTACAAGTCTTTTCAAAATTTATTGATAAAGATTTGTTATTATAATGTTTGACTGTGACTTTTAGAACATAACATATACAAACCTATATTGCGTGCACATGTACTTGTAGGATTCAATTTTTATGTTTAGATTAAAACCAACCGGAATTTAGATACTAACGAATGCGTATATATAGTTGTTACTCTAACTGAAATTAAAGACTGCTGTAAATTCGTTTATCTGAAGGCGGCTGTAAAATTATAAAGGCGCAACATATAACCTCTATGTTCTGTTTATAAGCATCTCTCCAGTTGTATGTGGAAGACATGCAACAGCGATAAATGATCACAGTTTATAACAATTTGCAATATTATTTAACTTTACTTTCATCAATCGTGTTAAATGTCAATGTTTACCCCCAATAACATGTCTCATCACGACGATTCATATGGTACTATACATCATATGTAGCCCGCACTGACACGCATGATAGGTTAGTGTGAAGAAAGCATTAGTATAAGGAATAGAGTTCGAAGCAACGCTACAAATAAGGGGCGATAACTTTGACATTTTAATACGCTTCACAGATTAATCAGGTATGGCCAATATGACATCCTCGGGTGTATTAAATATGTATATACTAATTTATAATATACTGACCCCTCCACCATCATACTTAACTGGGGGATGAATATTCACCCAAAAACAAATAATTAGTCATTATTTCATATCTAAATTTTCGTATGGTTGTGGCTCAATATTGATTATGATATTGGTGGTTTAAAAATAATAGACCTCGGGAGTCTTCTCAGACCCACGCTCATAGAAAGAATTTTGCAATGTTTGAAAGTATTGTCTTTGAACAATTAACGCAACTCGATACATTTGAAAGAGTCTAGACAATATTAACTATTTTCTGTTATATGTTTTCATATTCAAGATACACCTTTCATTTATTAGCGGCCACATTTTCAACGATGACATGTCTTTTAACATCACGAGTCAGGCGCACTTTATTTCCTTTATGTTTTAGTCGAATGTATGATGTTGTGGATCTTTACACCTTCTAATGTTCGTTCGGTTGTGGTTCTTTTGTAAGGCAATACAAGATTTCATGCGAAAAACATATTGGTTATTGTATTTGTTTCAAAATATTTGTATCGGTAATATATCATATGCCCTAATACGTAATTTGTACTTGAAAACGATATCTATATTTCAATTTCTGTTCTTAATAACGGAGGATATATCTAAAATCTCTAACATACGTTTTCTGATATGAGAAAATAGAGTGAGTGAAAGAGTTATTGTTTACTCCGCTTGGGCAATATATCAGCCATTAGCGGCTTGAAAAAATAGAAACACAGGTTGATAAAAGTTTTATCAACGTTCAAGTGACTGTTTCATCGTTGTTCCAATCTAAGAATTAGTCGTCTAAATACAACTGTCTTTCAACATTGGTTTTTAAAAATCACCAATTCATAATGTTGAAGTGACGTTCTTTTCAACGTTCTTTGGACGTAACAATTGGTCGTTTGAGTACAACGTCCTGTTAATGTTGATATTTAACCTAACCAAACACAACGTAGTAGTGATGTCCTGTTTCAACGTTGTTTGGAGGTAATAAAAAAGATGTTGAAATACAACATCCTCCCAACGTTGGTTTTGAACCTAACCAATTCACAATGTTGAACCAAAGTCCTGTTTCAACGTTGTTTGGACGTAAGAATAAAACGTTGGAATACAACGTCCTTTTAATGTTGGCTTCTAACCTAACCACTTCACAACATTGAAGTGACGTCATCTCTCAACGTTGTTTGAACGTAGAAATAAAACGTTGAAAAACAACGTCCTTTCAACGTTGGTTTTGAACCTAACCAATTCACAATGTTGAACCAACGTCCTGTTTCAACGTTTTCTTGAAGTTAGAATAAGACGTTGGAATACAACGTCCTTTCAATGTTGGTTTCTAACCTTACCAATTCTCAACATTGAAGTGACGTCATCTTTCAACGTTGTTTGAGCGTTAGAATAAGACGTTGGAAATACAACGTCCTCCCAATGTTAGTTTTTGACCTAACGTATTCACAATGTTGAAGGGACGTTTTCTTTCAACGTTATTTTGACGTTGAATTAAGACGTTGGAATAAAATGTCATTTTAACGTTGAGTGAACGTTGGTTTTAAACCTAACCAAATGACAATGTTATATTTACGTTCTTTTATAACGTTTTCTTAATGTTAAGGACTGGCGTGAAAGTGTGACGTTGTGTTGACGTCATTACAACGTCGGGAAAAAAACGTAACCAAACCACAACGTTGCTACAACGTTGGCTAACGTTGTCTGTTTGCTGGGTAACAACCTTTGCAAAATTTGTTTTCTTTAACTCAAGACAGTTGGAAGCATTCGTAAAAACATCACAACAGAAGTTGCACATATCTTAGTCAGGTGTTATGTCTTATCTGTCTAGATTACTGCATCAGCCACTTGTATGGTCACAGTTCGACCGACTTCAAAAGATCCAAAACACTGCTGCTCGAATTATATTTTGAACTTCAAAATTTGACCATATGATTACTTAATCACTGAAATCCCTTCACTGGTTCCCATCAAATACCTAACAGATTTAAAAATCCTCTGTTTTGTCTACAAAAGTCTTCACAACCTGCCGCTGGAGTACATCACAGAAATGATCACACACTACATTCCTACAAGAGCCATGAGGTCCCAAGACCAGTTCCTGATTAAAGTGCCACCATTCAAACTGTAATCTTATGGAAATAGATACTTCAATATGCTGCTGCTTTCCTTTGGAACTCTCTTCCCATAGAAAAGTTCTCTTTGAATATGTGTGTATAGCTATTATTGAACCGTCTACGTCGTGTCTCTTATATTAACGCTTATTGTGTTCTAAAGCCCCAGGTGTGAACATTTATATGCTTTTTTCATGGTGGAATGATAGATAATTAATATATTTATATGCTCTTGAAACCGTGAGTACCTTCTCTTTTTATTATAAGTGTTAAGAGCCCTGTCACACTGAATATAAAACATATTGTTACCATCGATCACCTGGCTATTCTATAACTCTATTATTGTCATTCAACTAATAAATATTTCATGATCGTTCGCATCTTCCGCATGCATCGGGCGAGATATGCATTTACAAGAAAGTCATATTCACACCATGCGACAACTCGACGGGAAAGTTGTGACAGTAGCCTGATTATTGAGCTGTGGTGTAGGCCAATCAAAAGCGAGAATACAAAAAGCACTTCTGGGGAGCATAAACAACATGGCGGCCCCCATCACATGTAGAATCTATCGCGATGTTTTACCATCAATTAAGCCCGGCAAATATTTTCCAAGTCATTTCTGGTTATGAATCAGCTGGCACAGGTATTAGTTTTTACCCCTCATTTGAACGATGGCCTGTCATTGTATATTTCAGTGGCATGCCACACTAAACTCAACAAAATTAGCAAGATCGATTACGATTTGCAGCACAAACTGAACACTTCGTGCGGTAAGTGACATACAAATGTTTTCCCTCATCAATTTTTAACGATGTGCAACCACAAACATATTTTGATTTTCAAATTACCTTATACATGTACATTTCAATTGAGAACACAGAACTGTAATAAAATGATGCGATGTCTAAATAGAAACTGAGAAATACAGCCTTATTCCAAGCAGTATTTTGGTGACCTATATTCACGCATCGTTTGTATGACTGTTGTCACAACGTAACTAAGGAATTAATTTGAAATTAAATTTCGCTTCGAGTTCGAGTTGGACTGACTGGGTTAGTAACGAGTAATTTGATTGGTCAATGCAAGGGACGTAACTCTGTTTGTCCTACAGGGGGCGCTGATAGAGTCACAACTTTCCCGCCGAGTTGTCGCAAGGGTGAATATGAGTTTCTTGTAAATGCATTTATCATCCAAAAGTGGCTACCACAGTAGATATCGCTTTTCTGAGATCAAGCGATATCTACAAGCGATATCTACAGTGTAGATATCGCTACAATCAAATCGTCATAATCCTATTACATCATCAGTTAAATGACATCACAAGGCTTTGGCATCACTTAGAACACAGATGACAATACTATGACGTCACAAAGTTCATGGCGTAACAATGCTATGACGTCATAATACTGATGACGTCACAATGCAATGACCTCACTGCTCAAGAAGTCTAATGGCAGTTTTGTGTTAAGGTATGTTCATTCTTTTGCTAAAAACTGTTGAAAAATTATTTGGATGATAAATATAAACCTCACCCTCGTGTCTTCTGATATCAAATATATCAACACTCGTTGATTAAAGTAAAAATATCCTCGGCAAGCCTCGGATATTTGTAACTTTAATCAACTCGTGTTGATATATTTGATATCAGAAGACACTTGGGTGAGATTCTCTATATCTCGCCCGATGCGTTCGGAAGATGGATCGTTCGATAAAATGACGCTATTTAAAAAGTTGAACCTAATGTAACTCCAACTCATAGATTATCTCATCAGACATGAGTTATCAAGAAGCTAAAAAAATTGCTAATATTATGATCTGAAGAATTCGCCCAGTGTAATCACATTCGTGTAGGAAGTTTTTATTCTTTTCTTTTCTTTCTTCTTCAATATAATGATGACAAACAAAAATTAGAAACACAATTATATTTCTATAATCTTTTAGTTTAATTTTTATATCACCTTTCATTCCTAAACGTTATTTTATGAATTCGTCAAACTATTCAAACTCTTCGTATATAAATTGTCTTCTCAAAATCCCTCTTAGTTTTAATAAGTTTTAAAAAATGTATGTGCCTAGCATCTTTAATATGGGCCCTTGTAAATGACCAAAGTGTAGGTCCATGGAAGTTCATAAAATATTCAGTACTTCTATGTAGCGGATATGTAGATATTCACAAGTTGTTTTTCATTCCTTCATATGGGTTGTATAGCTGCATTTTTAATATGATATATTTCAAATGGTATTGGTTGATTATAAGTTTGTAATATACATATTACATTCTGTTTCTTTTTACAAGGACAAACACTGCTACTGGATTGACACATTGCCCCAACCTACAGGACAAGGTGCAATCCCTATGTCAAAATACATTTACATAAATTTCTCCTTATGTAGTAAAGGGGATGCTTAAGAAGAATGTCTCATAGGACAATCTATTTGTTAGTATTTGAGCTATGCTGCAAGTTGCATTTTCTTCATGTTAACACTGATATGTTAGGGCTGCGCTTTGCCCCGGTCTCCCCTTCTGCGTTATATTCGGGAAAGACATGTTTAATAGGAAATTAACACAATTAAAAATTAAAATAGTTGAACAAAAGGCACATATACACATAGTGACTGCTTCAAATACAAGTTTTGATATATAGGTCTGACAGTTACTGAGTTCTGTTTACAGATTTTAAGTTACGTTTTCATTTAAGAAGTCCAAAATATTAATCCAAAGAAAAGTCTCTATCAGCGTATTTGTATCCACAAGGATCCTCAATTGCCGTTACATTTTTCAAGGTTTAAAGGGGCAGTTGCATGTTTTTTGATAATATTATATTTAAACATTTTCACTGACAATTGCATGTTTATGCTAAATGTATTATTTTGATAGTGTCAACAATCTCATTACACAAGCCAATCAACCATAGTCAAATGACAAAGTATGAAGATTCAGGTACAATTCATTGGCGGCCATTTTTGTGAACACCTTTAATTCATTTTGTGTAAGAAAAAGGTATAGCATGGCTAAACTTATCATTATGTATTTGAATTATTACTGCTCCATTTAGTTTAAATACATAGTCTTTCAATTCGACCCATTAATTTTCATTTTGCTGACATTACCTTATATAATCCCCCTTAAAACGTGCTACTGCCTCTTTAAGCACAAACATTTCGAATGTAGTCATGATTAACAAGCTGTCAGGTACAAGAGACATTGGTTTTGGTAAATCATAATATAGAAGACCACCAAAAGGTCGTCATTGTCAAATACAATATAGGTAGGTATTGCGTTTTTTAACATAAGTATACAAAGAGATCGGAGATCAAATATTCAAATGCTCAAAGGACACATGCTGGTAATTACAATTCGACAAATTGTCAATTATAAAAGGTAGCGAAAATCTTCAATTTTAAGATTAAAAGGGATTGTAAGGATCCTATTGCTTGTCACTGATTTAAAATCCTTATTCTTAAAAATACTAATGTATGTGACAAACAATATCCTTCAACTGATGAACAAACGTCGATTCATGTTAAACTAAAACTGAAACGGCCACAAAACGCTTTAAAGGGGCAGTAGCACGTTTTTAGGGGGAATATAAGGTGATGTCAGGAAAATGAAAATAAATGGTTCCAATCTTTAGACAATGTATAAAAACTAAATGGAGCAGTAATAAATCAAATATACAATGTAAAGTTAAGCCATGCGATTCCTTTTCTTACACAAAATGAATTAAAGGTGTTTACACAAAAATGGCTGCCAATGGATTTTATGTGAATCCTCATACTTTGTTCTCTGACTACGGATGATTGGTTCATGTTATGAGATTTATGATAGTATCAAAGTAATACATTTAGCATTAACTTATAGTTATCAGTGAAAAATTGAAAATATAAAATTGTCAAAAAACGTGCTACTGCCCCTTTAACATAGAGTGTTTAAATAAGAGCCAGAACTTTGAATGTCGTAGCAGAAAGACCGGTTATGACGTATATAATAGTCAAATATTTTAGAGTTTAACAATTAAACATATCAACGTTTATCGCTTTTGATTGAATAAGTATCTTTTGGCGATGAGTTTGATTAACAGGTAATGAGAACGATATACAATATCAGCTTGAAGTATTAATCACTAACCTGTTTTCAAATTTTTCATAGAAGAGAAAAAATATGTGATGAAAGCTAGAAACAGCCGTCCCCTTATCCTTTCCATCTCGTTGCTGCCAAAACATATTCCTTGTTGGTCTACAAAGTCACATTTTCAGTGGTAGTTGTTTATGTTACAAACACAAAGTGAAGAACTTTGTAAATAATGAACGTATGCATTTTTTAATTTAAGTATGCACGTATCAGACAGAAAGAAAAGGATATTGACCATGATGCTTTATTTGATAGATGAGAACTAAATCAACGAATGCAATTGTTAATATATAACAGGATGAGATGGGTCTTTGTTATCGAAAGTTGGATCGTGCTTATGGACAATTCTATCTCGTTGTTCCTTTCTTTACATTACGCAGTGAGTGCATAATAAACAAACCCTGGTTATTCTCATTCCTGTCGATGTGAACAATGTGTTAGATTTTACTGTATCACTTATGACTGTATAAACAAAATTCATTACATCCATCCTTTTCCATGACAACCATTTAAAAGTATCCAGTTCATAATCGATATCAAGACTCTTTGGCAAAAAACGTCATCTGATACAAAGAGCCGTTTATACACCTATCTCAAACAAGGTTAAACAGGGCTTATCAACTTTAAAGCCATAACGTGTTAATTAATAAAAGTATTAATCCACATACTACAGTGCTAACCCACTAACAAGTACTAACATTTAATATAATAAAATAATATAACTAAGAGATAGACAAATGATAATTACATTTAGTTACGTTCTACCACTTTCGCGATGTTAGAAATAAAAGTTAAGGTACATGTATACCTATAACAATTAACAATAAAATTCATTTTAACATTGAATATTTGGATATTTATTTTTTAGAATTAATTTCAAAATTTATAAAGTTCATGGAGGTATAAACTTAAAAACTGCTGAAACTTGGCGTAAATCCGCTGTTTACACAGTTTGCACATCGGCTTTTAAGTTTTTGTCGCTATGAACTTTATATATTCTGAACTAAATTGTTAATTATAGTCATCTTTAACAAGGTTAAAGACAATGAGATTCCCCGTTACACAATACAAATACATAGAGGATACTAAGCGACCTTCCATTTAATACTTTTTTTATTAAACGAGTTAATGATTTTGTATAAAACGAGCGAAAGCGAGTTTGATACCAAATCATTCACGAGTTTAATAAAAATAGTATTAAATGGAAGAAAGTTTAGTATTCTGTTTATTACTTGCCCTAAAAAGGACGCAAACTTGCCGAAAATGTGCTTAAATTAACAGTTCCGCGACTCGGCACCCATTGTGACGAAGCGCTTACATTGTGACGTCACAACAGCTCACTTCTGTGACGTCATACTTGCATTGTGATATTACACTAGTTTAATATTGCCGTATAAATATTACACTGCGGTATCTCACACGTAATAAAACGTGTAATAAAACATATTTATTCAATGCATGCTAATTGTTATCTACATTGATTACTTGTATGAGTATCCCCATTTGGAAGAATAAATACAGTTAGGTGTAAAGGATAGTCATAGCTCACGGAGGCCAAAGTGTATTTTCTCATTAACTTAAACACAAAAACTGCTTCTCTTTACTCATCAGTTTTTCTCTGTTATAATAAATGAGGAAACACGCTTTACTCACCCTTATCCAGTACTCTCCTTTACACCTACTTCATCCACTCATTTCGCAACTATATATGAAGTAATGGTCAAGCAATTGCTATTTGGATTTTATTGAGTACATTCCGAGGGCATTATGAATTATGAGAATTATTGATTTTACAATTGTTGACTTCAGTTGAGGTGAATCCAATGGTTTATTGACCTCGGAACTACCAAGTATTTACGACTATTTCAGGGCCGTGCTAATAAAACTCTGGATGTTAAAAATTCGGGTTGCAGACCCCCTTAAAGTCAGTCCTAAATCTTAAAAATTTTAATAAATTGAGATAAATAAATGAGATTCTTTCAGTTTAATTTTGTTGGCAAATTCGTCATCTCGCTTAAGGTAAACACTACATTTGACTGATAAATTGAGGATTTTAAAGGGCAGTAGCACGTTTTAGGGGGAATATAAGGTGTTGAAAATGAAAATGGTTCCGTAAGAAACAATGTATTTAAACTAAGTGAAGCAGTAATAAATCAAATATAAAATGTTAAATTCATCAATGCGATTCCCTTTTCTTACACAACATGAATGAAAGGTGTTCACACAAAAATGGCCGCTAATGGACATCTTTATAACGTGATCTCTGACTACGGATGCTTTGTTTGTGTGATGGGATTCCTTTTGACACTATCAAATTAATGAATTTATCCGTGAAATTTGTTTCAAGATAAACGTGGTAGCGCCCCTTTAAGGATTACGTAAATAAGACAGTGTTACGACTGCTTTGAGTTATGAGACCCTGAAGAGGCGGTCGCTTGAGAAGAGACAAGTCTTAACGCGTGTAAACATTTAGTAAATACAATAGTAACGGCACTAGAGCCTATATGCACATACGATTCGGCTGCATTCCAGCTGTTATTATTGTGTCACCTGTTTTGTATATAATCGGGTACAGTGACAGTTTAAAAACATAAAATAGTATACAAACACACACGACATTGTGTATGCAAGTTAAATATTAAAAGATTAAATATAATATATATATAAATTTGTTTTAAAGATTTCGTCGATTTAATAAATTTCATTGGTTTGATAATGGACTTCATACACGACATCATACATATGCTCAACTGTTCAGTGTATGCATTATGAAATTACTACCAATTTCCAATCTGTTGGTAGTTGCTGCATTTGTTAGCTCATATTTTTAAGTTATACACTATCATGACCATGTAAAAGTTTGTACATATATTTCCATTAAAGCAATTGCGAGGTCTCAAATGATATCGAACCACACCTAATCTCAATAACGATGCATGTTTGAACCTGCCGATGATATGTTATGCTGGTAGATAAGCTATTCACCTGGATGAATGAAGAATATTTGCATCATGACTCAATAACTTCAGTTGGTATATACAAGTGAAGTGCATTGTATGATATAGTATATCGATTGTTGAGTTGCAGCAACAACTGTAGCGCTGGATAGGTTTGATAAGCAGTTTGTGCAGTTTGTGAGAAGTGAAATCATGTCAGCTGATGAAACCGAGACGTAAGTAATCATTATCAAAGAAAAAATTATTCAGTTTTTATTTACTTTAAATATTTCTTTTCAGATAAGTGTTAAATATAACACTCTCTTCATTACATCAATACAATCGCCGTGCTCTTTTTACTTTTCACACTGTTTCCATTTATCATTATCAAAGAAAAAATGATTCAGTTTTTATTTACCTTAAATATTTCTTTTCAGGTAAGTGTTAAAATATAACACTCTCTTCATTACATCAATACAATCGCCGTGCTCTTTTTACTTCTCACACCAGCGTGTTTGTATGGATGTTATGATTTTTTAATGATACATTGATTATAATTTAGTGAAACAATGAAACCGAGGATATGGTAAGGTTGTATACCCTGATAGGAAGGGAAATACTTGACCGAAGGTTTTTCCTGGCTATCTGGGTCTACAATCTTAGAGTTTCACGGTTTTTCTGTGTCAACTACTGAAGTTAAAAAATCCGTAAAAAGAGAATAATAACATCCATTTAAACACTGCCGGAAATGCTAGAAAAAATGATTTGTATGTAGAGAAAATCACAGGGACGTGTAATGTCAAAAACAACAGAGTAAGAAGCTTTTTCAGTCGACGATCCAGCACATACTATATTTTTGTATAGTTTGTCGACTGAAAAAGCCTCTTACTCTGTTGTTTTCGACATTACACGTCCCTGTGGAGAAACTTTTATAACAATATCTGCTTGTCCGAGTACTACATAATCTAGCCTGGCGTGATTGATTTCTACATTAGTACCACAAGAAATCTTCCTTTACAGGTAAAAATTATTAAAACTTAAAAAAAGGTGTGACATCTTTTCTGAAACAGGTGATACCTCTGATGACATATTCCTGACCTTTTCTTATGCGACTATAGCACGTTACCGGGCGTGCAGGGGTCATCTCAAGTAATCTTTTTCCATTTATCTATCAAAAATGTGTTCTTTAAAAATAAAATTTGAGAACACCATTCAAATTCAGCTAAACATCCTTTACTCGTTTTTGAATATCCAAAAATTCAGCTAAACATCCTTATTGAATATCCAAAGAAAATTTAACTGTGTAAACCTAATTTGATTTTGAGATGACCTTCTCAATGTATTCGATACATCTCGATATTGACAGCACTGCAAATGTATGTATGTATGTGAGTATGTGAGTGAGTATGTGAGTGAGTATGTGAGTGAGTATGTGAGTGAGTATGTGAGTGAGTATGTGAGTGAGTATGTGAGTATGAGTGAGTGAGTGAGTGAGTGAGTGAGTGAGTGAGTGAGTGAGTGAGTGAGTGAGTGAGTGAGTGAGTGAGTGAGTGAGTGAGTGAGTGAGTGAGTGAGTGAGTGAGTGAGTGAGTGAGTGAGTGAGTGAGTGAGTGAGTGAGTGAGTGAGTGAGTGAGTGAGTGAGTGAGTGAGTGAGTGAGTGAGTGAGTGAGTGAGTGAGTGAGTGAGTGAGTGAGTGAGTGAGTGAGTGAGTGAGTGAGTGAGTGAGTGAGTGAGTGAGTGAGTGAGTGAGTGAGTGAGTGAGTGAGTGAGTGAGTGAGTGAGTGAGTGAGTGAGTGAGGTGAGGTGAGTGAGGTGAGTGAGTGAGGTGAGTGAGTTAGGTGAGTGAGGTGAGTGAGTGAGTGAGGTGAGTGAGTGAGTGAGTGAGTGAGTGGGTGGGGTGGGTCGGGGTGGGGTGAGGTGAGGTGAGGTGAGGTGAGGTGAGGTGAGGGAGTGAGCGAGTGAGTGAGTATAAATCTAAATACTGTATTGGATTTCTGTTGTTGAAAAATGTTTTCCGTTTTCCCACAAAATCTTCTCCTGTAAAACCCTCGTTGAAAATATTCTTCTATCACAAATATCAGTTTCCAGGCCGGTAGTTATGATTTAAGTACATATTGCCACAAAATGATTTTATAAATTGTAAATAAAGAGTGCTGTGACATTTCGTGGTACCTGAAAGAGATAGAAAGATATTGTGAATGGGAAATTGTATTTAGGTCTTCAGACGAAAGTCAAAGACCTACTGTTATTATCCTGATTATTATTATTATTATTTTCCACGATTTTGTCTTCGCGATTCCTCAAAAACTACTGAAGCAAATTACTTGAAACTTTCAGAACTGATAGTCTCTGTGCTGAACCCTATACAATGCGAATCCGTTTCCGGATATCTACTTCCGTTTCCGGTTTACAGCCATTACAAAATGGAAAATTTCAGAACTGATAGTCTCTGTGCTGAACCCTATACAATGCGAATCCGTTTCCGGATATCTACTTCCGTTTCCGGTTTACAGCCATTACAAAATGGAAAATTTAACATGGGAAATTTTTTCAAAATGCACTTAGAGACTTGACATTTCACATGAAGATGCGCATTGACCTGCAGAACAAAAAAGTCAATCATGAAAAATATCTAGGTCATGTGACTTGGTCGCCATTTTGCTTTTAGTGCATTTTTGACCATTTTGGACCCCTACAACCTTTGAAACTCTTCTTCTCTGAAGATACTTGCATCAGAGAACTGAACTTTGCACAATATGTAGCTGAAGCATAGTTCTTCAAATTTAGACAATTTTCAAAGTCCTAGTTTTAATACTTTTCAAACTGTGACCTTTCAAAGTTGACCAAAAACGAAAAATCGCAAATTTCAAGGGCTCATAGCTCAATAACCTGGCCATAGAAATTCATCATTTTTGCATGAGAAGTAGACATCAGCAAGCTCTTTAAGATAAAAGAATAAAATCGCTCGCGAACAGTCATTTCCGGTCTCGAGGAAGAGTCAAACTTTGCATTCTGGAAAACGGGTGTTTTAATGGGTGTGTTTGAATGATCCTTGCTAACCAACGACACTCGATAAATATTTGTTCGACATGTCATTAGAAAGCCAAAAGAACATACAATCTTGGATAAATCTCATTAAAACTAGATTAAACATTAACATTGAATTTCGGAGCATTTAAATGTGGTCAATCTTACTTTTGAAATGGACTGCCAAAATGCTCATAGAGCCTTGCAAATTGCTCCAGGCGATGCCTATTGACACTGCAACAATACGATATATTGAAATGAACCTTACGAATTGAACAGCGGTCTGAAGACCGTCAGAGTTGCCTGGGCAACCCTAGTTTATTTTATTATTGTTATAGTAAAGTTATATTTGATAAATTAAGGTAAAAAGCTTTCCCACGCAGTGCCGCGTTTAACTAATTGGAGGCGTTCACTATAATGCCTACATGGACGAATGCCTACAGTCTTATCAAAACATCTTCATGCACCAGTTGACAACTGAAGTCATGCTACAGTAGAACAGTTTTCCTCGTTTTGAAAGTTGTATCACAATACCAACAAGATGGATGGCATCTTTAACATTGATTTAATAGCATGCATTTCGTTTCTACATTAATCAAAAACGCAACGTTTTTGTGATCCAGATGTAACTTTTGATATATCAATGTAAACGCCTTTACAAGAAATCTGCGACGGGGAATTTACTCGTGATGGTCGTTGTCTCTCTCCCTTCTAGAATTATATTTCTTTGACAAGTAAAACAGGGGCGTGGCTCCATGAGGAATATTGTCAATTAAACTAATTTGCTTATGTTTGTCCTACAATATTACTCATGGAGCCACGCCCCCGTTTTACTACCGGGTGCATTCATCGGGAAGTTCACAGCGGTATGTGCACCCAACTGAAACGGGCCGATATTGCTCCTCCCCGTAGCTGCACAAAGCTTTCGTTAATATTGCACCGATCAAGTTGGGACGAGACCAACTTTCTTTTATACTGCCCTCTTTATGACGATATACGCTCTTATCATTTTAACAGTATGTCTATATATTGCACCTTTAGAAATAGCCATTTTAAACAACAATTGCAATTTGCAACATTTAAGAAGCATGTGCTTCAAAATTATTTAACGAAGAAAGTTGTTTTATGCATACTATAACATTAATTTTATGCTAGGGTTCTATTCCCCCGTGTTTGTTCGACCCAAGAGAGATTCGGGGAAATGGCGGCTCATTCACGACATGTCAGTGTTTAACCGCTCCTACCTCGTACGGCCGCCATATGTTCGTCTCTTGACTGTGTCGTCAGTGATGCAGTTACTGGAGCCCTCGGAATGGATGATATCCCTGGATCTACGGGACGCGTACTTCCATATCCCAATTTATCGGGAGCATCGCAAGTACCTCCGTTTTGTCCTGGGGGGGGGGGGGGGGGGCCGGCGGGAGCCGTTCGGGAGGGGGGGGGGGGGGGGCGTCGGGAGCCGTTCGGAATATCTTCTGCTCCGTGGCTGATCACCAGGTATACTCAACCAATCATTCACTTCCTTCACCAACACCTGTACCTGGACGACGGGTTCGGACATCATGGCTCACCCGCAGTACTCAGGACACAGCAGGATTTCATCATCAACCTGCTGGAGAGACAAGGGTGGCTGATAAACCGGTACAAGCCGTACACATCACTCACCTTCCTGGGCGCAATACACGGCTCGGTTCAGAGCGTTTATCACCCGAGAACGCATGGGGAGGATAGATCATCTCTTGGGGCGGGGACTCAGGGCCCCTATGCTCGAAAGCATCCTAGCCTTAGGATATCTTAACTTTGATCCGAACGATTACGATCAAATCCTACCCTATTCTCAGAAACTATCCCAGTGCAAAGATATCCTAACTTATGAAAAATACTGGCCCGGGATAGGTCTAAACCTGTCTCAGCAAAATCCTAGTGAAAAATGAACATTGCAAAAACATCTTCTTTTGATCTTCAGAAAGTATTTTTTCAACCCTTACCTCTTTTTTGGCAACTATATGCCTTTCTATACACAAGATTGCCCTCCTCTAATGTGTCAATGTCAAGGCCAATTTGTAAAGGGAGGTAATTATAACTCCTGTTTCAAGTCCAAGGTGTATTTTCACATTGCTTAGTGCAGGGTAACATTGAGTTACAGCAGGGAAGCATAACACATTTACATATATACACTAGGCTAACATGATCAACAAGACCATTACATGGTCTCATTGATATGAATGCGATATGGCTGAGGACAATAAAGTCGCTTAAAGGGAACAGTTACTACTCTGCCAATCTGCTTCTGAAAACAAGTTTTAAGCATTAAACTTCATTCAACTATGTGATTATCGACTTGTTTGGGGGGAAGTGCAGAACTGCACTACAGGAAGTCCGAAGAATTGGATCTTCACAGATTCCAACTGAGGCAACATAGAAGTTGTTTGGCGTTTATACATCTTCATTCTACCTTGGATTCAGCGGATTCCTCATAGCTTACATATATACTGATATACATGATAGCTTTGCCAGATTCCCATAATACTTGCATAAGGACTTGGAAACGCATTTGATAGGAACTGATCATGATTGAAATCATCACAGAAGTAGGCAACGATACAGGATAATTGCAATCTGCTCATGCTAACTCAACAACGAACTAATGTTAGTGGGGGCCCTGAAATAAATGTGCTTCGATAACGAATCTAATTTGGTCGCAGCAATGTGGGTCGTTGCAGCCAAAATATCGCCTTGTCGAAATGTAAGATGATACATAGCAAAATCAACATCACATGGTCACATGAAGCCTTGCATTGTCTTACAGTTACAGATCAAAGTGTGCAAAGTAGTTATCCCAGCAGTGATCTTGGTGTTATAAGATTACTTTTAAATATAAACATGTTTTAAGAGTAATTTAACATACCTACCAGGGATTCTAAGATAAACAAGATGTGTTTGTGAAACACGAATGCCCCCGGATGCATCCTGCTCGCTGTGTCAAGGTCAAGGTCAAAAGGTCAAATGTCATGGTGTCATCTGAAAGGTCTCATCACAAGGGATCCATATGTCAAGTATCAAAGACCTAGCTCTGACCAATCAAAAGTTATGACCAAGGTTAAAGTTTTTGTGGACAAACAGACAGACGGGGACGGACGGACAGACGGACAGGTGAAAACAATATACCCCCGTAATCTCCGATTCGGGGGCATAAAAAAAGTGTTCAGATAAACCATTGCTCGTAAAAACGTACACGAGGCACATCTACACTGACTCCTGTAAGGCCGCTTCACACGTAGCCGAATTTGACAAAAGATGGAAACACGATTTTGAAAATGTGCAAATTCGCAAAGGATCGTAAGCAATCGGGACATTCGTAAACGGATCTTTTGGCCGTCGCAAGAGTTTTTCTGGCTTCGGCGGCAACATCGGGGAAGTGAGAAAATCGTTGATCATGCCATTTTCGTGTTGCATCCGTGTACCATCTTCCCCTTCGCATTGCTATCGGGGGACCGTCGTGTGAATTCGTGCTGTGTTCGTATTGCCTTCGTATATCGATCAGTACGATGATGTCATTCAATTTTATTTGCATGTAAAACTCGCCCATTGAACAGATGATCACACGATGGTTATACGATGGCGACACGGATTCGTAGCTATTGTCGTACGAACGGCAAGATGAAGACACGATTGCACCAAGAAAGTGTATATTCGGATAGATTATCAGAATATTTTTGACATACCAAAAAAAGTTCCTGCAAAGCCGATTTTGCTGCCGGAGCTATGAAAACTCTACTGACTGTAATACGAATCATTAAGGTGTTTTCACGATAGTCCCGGTAGCGATTCATATTCGATGCATACGGCGCAGGTTAACAAAGTTGATTTTTAAAGGTTCATGTGATTCCCAGGAAGAATAAAACAAATATCAAGATGATAAAAAGTCGTAAGATCGTTTAATACAATCGAATTGTGCAGCCATGATACTCTTTCCAGGTGACTCCCATAGGTCACGTGATGTTTACCGGCACCTGGTTAGAGGCATCGCATATGCATCGTACTTCCGTTACGACGTCGTATTGCCATCGTGTTGTCTTCGTGCAGACTTCGTAAAGGCTGAGTTCGAACGCTTTGAATCATTTCCAATTGTTAACGATTGTTATCTAGCAAGTCAGCAGAACATTATATTATAGTACCATTGCCTCAACATGTTCCAAGAGGCTACAGATTATAGTCTTACAACATGACTGGTTATTTTACTTTGTGAAACACAACCGTTCTTAGACTCGATGGCATACCACTGATAGTTCAACCAGATAGCCACCTTTCACGCATTGGCAAAAATTCAAATCAATACCAATTGTTATCAATTCCTGGCTAATCGAACTCGACCTAATTTAAATCTTCTTTACGATCGTGCATCCATTCGCATTGAGTTCGTTTTGTGGTCGTGCGTCATTCTTTCAACAACGTGTTGCCTTCTGTCTTTATTTGATGTACCTCCGATGACAACTGTTTTTGACCCATACTCGGGTCAAATCGTACGAATTTCAAATTTTCTAATTCGTGATTCTGTCGTTGGTCAAAATCGGGACAGTGTGAAGCCACCCTAAACCCAAGAAAGGATACGAAGTTTACTCTCCTAGGTCAATTAGAACCTTGATATGCCGGCCGAAAGGCTTCGGCGATTTTTTTTTGCGGCCATCTTGGAATTCACCATTAACTTCTCCGTTCTGTACGTTGTAAATGATCTTTTTGTGTTCCTTGACCACAAAAAAATAGGTAAAGACACCAAATTCAACACTCTAGGACAGATACAGAATGAGTTATATCAATCTAGAAAAAAACTAGCTGTAATGTTATCGTTCCCTAAGTCCTTACATTACATCTAGCTACTAACCCACCTGGTCCGTTTAACGCATGCGCGGAAATCAGCCAATGAAAAAAGAACTGGCTGATCCCTTTGAATCGGACAATCTAGTTAATACAAGCTGTTAGAATCGGCAAATCTATTTAATTAACTGTAATGTTTATTTCCAATAAGTCATACACGAAATCGTTGATATTTATGCTAATAATGTGTAAAAAGGAATATAAATCCTAACGACGCCCGATTCAAAGAGATCAGCCAGTTCTTTTTCCATTGGTTGATTTCCGCGCATGCGCGACACGGACCAGGTGGGTTAGTAGCTAGATGTAACTAGGACTTAGGGGACGATAACATTACAGCTAGTTTTAACAAGATTGGAGTTATATGGTTTATAAGGATGTGGTGGCCATCTTGGACGCCATCTTGAATTACAGCTATCTGCCCCACATTTGGAATGTCTACCAAAGTTTTTTTTCGATCTCATAAGGATGTCCTACAGGAATCAAGAGTCAAACTTCGCAACAAAATTTGCACACAGGACCCCCCTCAGCCCCAGGACTATCGAGCAGTATCTTCATGCTTCCATTTAACAATGGAATAACCGTACACCGGAACTAGCGAGGTGTACGGCGGAGAAATGTTGCTAGCGAGGAGCCGAAATCGAAAAATGGGTTATATTTTACTTCATAACTTTCAAATAATCAACATCAAGTGGTAATTTTAGCACACATACTTAGTAAAATGTATGTGCTTGTCATTCTGTATCCAAGGGACAGTAACAATGACAGTTGCGAGTAATGCTGTTGTTAGTAACATATTTGCTATCTCTGACTATGAACAGGATATGACATTAAATAGTTCTGTCTCGGAAAGCTATTGACATGATAATAACATAGAAAAAGTTGATGAAACGGCGATGGTTGCTTTTAAAGTGATCCCGTTTGCGATCACGCTCCTCGCTAGCAACATTTCTCCGCCGTACACCTCGCTAGTTCCGGTGTACGGTTATACACAGTGTTTAAATGTTAGTAAAAGAAATGGACACGTGAAGGCTTATTGAACATGTTCGTTTAACGATACCTTGATTGACTTAAAGTGTTAATCACCTCTATTCATAAGTTTATTGTTGTCCTTATGTAACGTGCTACAGCGTTTGTTATGTTCCAACTGTTCAAATTTCAGTAAGAGAGAAGACTATCTGACATGGGATAATTACTTCATGGCTATAGCCTTCCTGTCGGCGCAGAGAAGCAAAGACCAAAGAACTCAGGTAACTTGGGCTTCGGTTTCCGGAGCATAACTCAAAAACCGTTAGACCTAGCTCAATAAAACAGCTCAATCAGATATGTAGTTATGGCGATTTAGATGGAAATATAACTAAGAAATCAGTTTCCGGAGCAGAATTCCAAAACGGTTAAACCTAGCTCAATGAAACTTTGTATATGGATAAGTCAGCAAGTGCAGATTTGACTTTTGGTATCATCAACTTCTTCAAGCTTTAAGCTTTGGCTTTTTTCAAAATATATTGTTTTAACCACCTGCCAATATCGAAAAAAGCACCAGTGCTGTTCCACAAATCAATTGTAAAGTTATATCGATAATAGCTCAATCTTGTAACATTGATTACAACATAATGTGGACGTATGATCGATTGTAAGTGTTTTGTGGAACATTAAAAACAATCTTTATTTCAGCATACATCCAGTCTTATATGAATAATGCCTTATAATAAATGCTGTCATCACAAAGGAATGTCACTTGTTGAAGATGATTGGTTTGTGAACTTTACGAGGATACAGGAATTAAGTAGTTTCATCGTGTTGATTTTATCAAACCTAGTTAAGAAGAGTTTTTGTTTGTCTTGCAACAATGTGAATGTTAAACTGAATGTTGCTTATAATTCCTTAAATGCCCGAAAATTCGAAATATGTAAACTTGAAGACATGAAAGTGGCTATCATTTATGATTATTGTTGAAATTTTAAGGTATTGTATGTACGCTTCGTCCAATATTTATATATTTAGTACTTGTTAACCAGCAGCACTTCATGATTACGTCACCGAAAGCGGTTTCGTTTAATGCTATGGCCTTTCTACAGGGGATATCGTGTTTTTGGCGTCGAAATGAGTACGTTATTGTTGATAAAACAATTTAAATGTGATATCAACTTTTCAACGAAATATTTTCCTACGGAGTGATGTATTTATATTCTCAATTTTCACCCCGAACCAAGTATGACAATTGGGCTTAAACTTGTTGTAGGTTGGCGCATGTATTGTGAATGAACACAAACGGATTTGCGGGGCTGGATACAATGGAATGCCTGACCGTTGCAATGACGATGAAATGGCATGGGGGCGTGGAGAAGACCTTCAGAATAAGCACCTTTACGGTATAATTTACCAATGAAACTTTGGGATTTCACTATGACTATTTATCATGCATGGGTTTATCATAGAAGTTTCTAACGTCGTTTTAACAAATTGAAAAATAGGTGATCATTCATAATTCAAAGAATACTAATGAGTGACTTTTGAATTTGTTAAGATTGGGAAAAAATTCAGAAATGTTTGGAGCTATTTAACCAATGTTGATATCATGTCTTTAATGTTTAAATAGATAATATAGAAAAAGCGTTTGTAATGCTGAATATCATTTTAAATTATTTCTTGGAATGGAAAAATTAAATTCACTCGTGACTCACTTCACCAACTGAAAGAGAAAGTGTACAAAGCAAAATGTAAACATTGTATATGTAGAATAAAGGGCCACGTCTAGCTATGTGTCAATCATTTTTTCCAATCAATTTAGGGTTGACAAATTATTATATTTGTTTCTCTTATTTGATTAAATATTTGAATATGACACTTTCGTTTTCTCAATTGTTTTGACACAAGGTTCTACTTTTAGTTTGCCATGCCGAGATGAATGCAATTGTTAACAAAAACGCTGCTGATGTGCGGGGTTGTACCATATACACTGGCTTGTTCCCATGCAACGAGTGCGCAAAAATCATCATACAATCTGGCCTGAAGGAAGTCGTGTATTATTCTGATAAAAAGGAAGAAGAGGTGGCATTCAAAGCAGCAAGAAAAATGTTTGCTACTGCTGGTGTGGCACTCAGGTAACGTATTTCCTTTAATATGCGCCGACTCTTCAATAACCGCCGGGTCTCTTATAAGCGCAATGGTGTCATTGGTATATGAGAAAATAGCCGCCGGGTGTCCAATAAGCGCAATGGTGTCATTGGTAGTTGAGAAAATAACCGCCGGGTGTCCAATAAGCGCAATGGTGTCATTGGTAGTTGATAAATTAACGCCGGGTGTCCAATAAGCGCCATGGGGTCATTGGTTGTTGAGAAAATAACCGCCGGGTGTCCAATAAGCGCAATGGTGTCATTGGTTGTTAAGAAAATAACCGCCGGGTGTCCAATAAGCGCAATGGTGTCATTGGTTGTTGAGAAAATAACCGCCGGGTCTCCAATAAGCGCCATGGGGTCATTGGTAGTTGAGAAAATAACCGTCGGGTCTCCTATAAGTGCATTGGGGTCATTGATAGTTGAGAATATAACCGCCGGGTCTCCAATAAGCGCCATGGGGTCATTGGTAGTTGAGAAAATAACCGTCGGGTCTCCTATAAGTGCATTAGGGTCATTGATATTTGAGAAAATAACCGCCGGGTGTCCAATAAACGCAATGGTGTCATTGGTAGTTGAGAAATTAATGCCGGGTGTCGAATAAGCGCCATGAGGTCATTGGAAGTGAATATAACCGTCGGGTCTCCAATAAGCGCAATAGGGTCATTGGTAGTTGAGAAAATAACCGCTGGGTGTCCAATAAGCGCAATGGTGTCATTGGTAGTTGAGAAAATAACCGTCGGGTCTCCTATAAGCGCAATAGGGTCATTGATAGTTGAGAAAATAACCGCCGGGTGTCCAATAAGCGCAATGGTGTCATTGGTAGTTGAGAAAATAACCGCCGGGTGTCCAATAAGCGCCATGGGGTCATTGGAAGTTAAGAAAATAACCGTCGGGTCTCCAATAAGCGCAATAGGGTCATTGGTAGTTGAGAAAATAACCGCTGGGTGTCCAATAAGCGCAATGGTGTCATTGGTAGTTGAGAAAAAACCGCCGGGTGTCCAATAAGCGCAATGGTGTCATTGGTAGTTGAGAAAATAACCGCCGGGTGTCCAATAAGGGCAATGGTGCCATTGAAAGTTGAGAAATTAATGCCGGGTGTCCAATAATCGCCATGGGGTCATTGGTAGTTGAGGAAATAACCGTCGGGTCTCCAATAAGCGCAATGGTGTCATTGGTAGTTGGAGAAAATAACCGTCGGGTCTCCTATAAGCGCATTAGGGTCAATGATAGTTGAGAAAATAACCGCCGGGTGTCCAATAAGCGCCATGGTGTCATTGGTAGTTGAGAAAATAACCGTCGGGTCTCCTATAAGCGCATTAGGGTCATTGATAGTTGAGAATATAACCGCCGGGTGTCCAATAAGCGCAATGGTGTCATTGGTAGTTGAGAAATTAATGCCGGGTTTCCAATAAGCACCATGGGGTCATTGATAGTTAAGAAAATAACCGTCGGGTCTCCAATAAGCGCAATAGGGTCATTGGTAGTTGAGAAAATAACCGCTGGGTGTCCAATAAGCGCAATGGTGTCATTGGTAGTTGAGAAAATAACCGTCGGGTCTCCTATAAGCGCAATAGGGTCATTGATAGTTGAGAAAATAACCGCCGGGTGTCCAATCAGCGCAATGGTGTCATTGGTAGTTGAGAAAATAACCGCCGGGTGTCCAATAAGCGCCATGGGGTCATTGGAAGTTAAGAAAATAACCGTCGGGTCTCCAATAAGCTTAATAGGGTCATTGGTAGTTGAGAAAATAACCGCTGGGTGTCCAATAAGCGCAATGGTGTCATTGGTAGTTGAGAAAATAACCGCCGGGTGTCCAATAAGCGCAATGGTGCCATTGATAGTTGAAAATTAATGCCGGGTGTCCAATAATCGCCATGGGGTCATTGGTAGTTGAGGAAATAACCGTCGGGTCTCCAATAAGCGCAATGGTGTCATTGGTAGTTGGAGAAAATAACCGTCGGGTCTCCTATAAGCGCAAAAGGGTCATTGGTAGTTGAGAAAATAACCGCCGGGTGTCCAATAAGCGCAATGGTGTCATTGATAGTTGAGAAATTAACACCGGGTGTCAAATAAGCGCAATGGTGTCATTGGTAGTTGAGAAAATAACCGTCGGGTCTCCTATAAGGCAATGGTGTCATTGGTAGTTGAGAAAATAACCACCGGGTGTCCTATAAGGCAATGGTGTCATTGGTAGTTGAGGAAATAACCGTCGGGTCTCCAATAAGCGCCATGGGGTCATTGGAAGTTTAGAAAATAACCGTTTGGTGTCCAATAAGCGCAATAGGGTCCTTACCATTGAATTAATGTAGCCTTTGTGAACATTTCACAGATATTCATTGTTAAAGTTGACTTTAAACAACCTTAAATTTCATATGAAAGAAATAAGCGCCGGGTCTACAATAAGCGCCTGGGCTCTAATAAGCGTCAGAAGCTAAAGTGGTGATGAAAAAATAAGCGCCCGAGCGCTTATTAGAAGAAATACAGTATGTCCATGATCTTCTAGCTATCGCGCACAAGACAGGAACAAGGGCATGATATTTTTCTATTTCAAAGCAAATAGATAAATTTAGTTCAATTATGTGTGTATAAGGTTGTACATTACGATATAAAGGACACCACTGTTTGCTATATCTATCTCGGTGACAATCATCAAGTGACAAAGGTTACCGTAATTTGTTTAAGAGACTTGCATGGACTTCTCATTATGATTTTCTCCTTTTTTTGATATTAGTGATATAACAATAAAACTGGATTACTTCTTATTAATAAGTAGTTCGGCCTAAGAGTAATTGAAGGGTCCGAATGACGGGGTATCTAAAACATCAATCAAATGCAACCTTTTCCTTGAAAATGATTGAAATGAAGATATTCCGACAGCTTAAATGATTTTCTATAAATCAACCACTTCCTTGCAGCCTTGAGTTTAGTTGCAATTGAGCGTACAATCACAATGAAATCGAGTGTTTTTCGAGTTCGGTTGCAGTCCCTAAAGGCAACTGCAACCTAATTATTTTCTAGCAAATATCCATCATTTTTCGTGTCTTGACAAACACTTATTTGGTTGCAGAGATTTCAGTTGCTTGTTGAATAGCAAAGAGGCAAGTTTGGTTGCGGGAGTTTTATAATTTACCTGATTTGACGTGAAAACAAATACAATTCAACAGTTCGATTTTGACAGATTCCCTCTCGCAAAGTGTGTTACGTAATGTATGCGGTATGTAACTTGTCCTACGATTGGTTGATTCAATCTCAAACATTTCCAACAATTTTGCAAATTTCCTATTTATTGATTGGTAATTGATTTTGTTCTGTTTTTAGATAGAAACTATTTGCTTACTTATTGATGTTTTTTCTATCAAAATCATTTTGCAATTAAACGGATTTCTGATAGCCAATGAGAATCTTTTTGATTTGGTTGCAGTTGCCTATAGGGGACTGCAACCAAACTCGAAAATTATGCGATTTCATGGTAATTAATCTTTCTGCAACCAAATTCAATGGTGTAATTCCATATATCATAGTAAAGATAATTATCACAGCTTTCAGATAATTCCAAATTGAGTCTTTTTCAAGAGCTAGATTGCATTTAACAGTCCTTTTTGACACCCCGTTATACAGACCCTTAAATTACTCTTAGGCCAGTAGTTCAAGTCGCTATTGCTCTGTTATAACCGTCTCCGTAAAATCCAATGTAGCTGTCAGGTGTTTAATCCAAACCCTACAACACTGTCTACCAATTTAAATCAATATTTAAGTTCGTTTCATGCAATGAAAGGATGTTTCAACAGTTTATCGATAGAATTTTAATCATCTTGTCACATGCGGTAATATTTTAATCGTAATTTTAAAAATTAATTTTTGTGGTATATCATGCGCTCAATAATAACATGATTTCATTAAGGCCTCGATACCCAATATGATATATTCTCATTTGTTGTGATATATCCTATTTTTTACTTTCAGGCAATACAGGCCGAAGGTTCCAATAACAATCGACTTCACCAAAATGGACGACAAAAAAGTGCCACCTAGTACTATGGGGATGACGATGTGCGAGGGCAACACGCAAATGAACCCAGACATACATGTAGCAGGGATTGGGAAAGATATCTTTGACAATGGGCAATTTTCATGCTCCGGACATCCTATTGATGCTGTCAGGTGTTTAATCCAATCCTTACAACACTGTCTACCAATTAAAATCAATATTCATATTCATGCAATAATAGGTTGTTTCAACTGTTTATTGTCAACTCAGCATTTTAAACATCTGATTACATGCTGTAATATTTTGATCTTTGTTGTCGTAAAAAAAAAGCTCAACGATAACTTCTTCGGTCGTTTTAGTATCTGAATTCATAAAGGCCTCGATGCCCGATATTAAACCTTGCCATGGGCTATCATCTTTCGTATGTTTTACTTTCAGGAATTTAAGGTCGAAGAATCCAATCACAACCGACTTCACCAAAATGGAGTTCAAAAACGTACCAGCCAGTACTACGGGATGGATGACCAGCGGGGCCAACAAGCAAAAGACCCCAGATACACATGTAGCATGGATTGGAAAAAATATATTTGACAATGGGCCATTTTCATGTTTTTAATTGATTTCATCAAGTTTAAAGGTGTCATTGACCTTATATCAATAGTAAAATTCACAATTTTAATGGGTCTTTCTTAAATTAAATACCCATGGCCCCTGCCTTTTCTCATTCCTTATATATATTATTACTTTCCTAGCGACTTTATAAACGTCACAAATATATCTATATGGAAAGGAAAACTAAGCTTCACAGTTCCACCAAACAAACTTGTCCCATGTATTCTCATATTTCTGTTCAGATAGAGATGCACGTAGCAAATACCACAAAAATGGACGGACTAATTAGGACATCACGAGTAAATGGTTTATACGGTTTATAGATGGTAAATGGTTTATACGAAAGATAGTTCTTGTTTTCCCTATGCTCCCAATTTTTCGTTTTTGTACATGATTATACACTCATTGGCAAAAAAACGATACAAATGTTTCAAAAGAATACAAAACAAAATCCTATCGTAAAGGAAATACGACTACGAACCTTATGATAATAATTGTGAAGAATTACCCAGACAAGAGTATGATACTTGATATTGTATGACTGTTCAAATTCACTGAGGGTTCTAAAAGCTTTTTTAATGTTATTTTTTGAAATCCGGATACAACAATTATAAAATGTATAAATTTAAGATGTTATCAATATAAATAACCTTGATGTAAATTTATTTGTTCACGCATTTTGTGTGTAAGCAAGTCCAAAAAACAAGCAAAAGGCCACTTAACTATCCTATCTCGTCTAGTTAGAACTGTCTAGATTTTGAGACAACGTATTTTGAAAGGCTTGTTATCCAAAGCGTAAACCTGTATAGCTTTGAAATTAAAACCTTAGTTTAATACATGAAATATGTCATAACTATCATTCGGAGCGTAACCTGTCATGCATTTTATACGGTATCGTTACTTTGTACCTGAGTGTAGAGTTATTCGCAACTATCTAGTAATATTTGATAAACTTTTTAATACCCGTCATGCTTGAAAAAAAATATTATAGGCGTTAAAGTTGCTGTTTTAACGGCAATCATATTTTGTCATATATGTATGTTGTATGTTTCTTTTTGTTCCCTGGGCATTTGGCGGTGAATCTTTCATGTGTTTATAGATAAGTAAATGTCAAAACCATGGTCATTTATAAATATTTCAAAATCACTGCCTTTAGTTCCAAATTTTGTTTAAGTGGAAATATTTTGATGAAAACAAATTATCCCCCCCCCCCCCCCCCTTTATCGTGACTCCTGTCCAATGTCTATCCAAACGTATTTTTTTAAACAAAAGATTGCAGAAATTATATTTACTAAAGCGTAAACTATTAAAAGTGTGACTGGCATACGGTGTCTGATACTCTGATTTTCCGTGTAAATGTCCAGATATATTTTATCTATCTCTACTTACCAAATCACCAATACATAAATGTCCAGATTTCTAAGGCAACTATACTTACCATATCACCAATGTATCACGGCAGTAATATATTATATTTATTTCACCAAAAAAGGTTACACATGATTTTAAGAAGTGTATAACGTCATTGTTCGAGAGAAAAAGATTTCGTAGAAAAGGTGTCTCTTTCGTGGTACCAGTTTGCCTAAATTGTTTCAATTATTTTATTCCGAAAATATTTTTAACCCAAGCGCACTCACAAACGAGTGTCTTCATCCTTAGAGAAAAACAAGGTTAATAAAATCATGTTTGTAGTCACAAACTGTGTATTGTATGTTTTTCAGTTTTCCTAAAATTCTCGTATTATTTATTTCGGAAAAGGAAGCACACTTCCCCAACTAGTGTCTTCATCCCAAGCCAAAAACTAATGTTAATAAATCATGTTTGTAGTCACGAGTTGTCCATGTTATAATTTCGTGATAGTTAGATTCCTGTGAAGTATTCGATAATCATTCTCTCCAGGCAGGGGCAGTTCAAGTCTTAGATTGTTGATACAGCCTCTGTTATATAACGCCGAGTTTGTGGGATAGAATGGGAGATGCCTGATTGGTGGCAATCAAAGTTACTTGTGCAGCCTGCGACGCTGTTCCTTAATCATTTTACTGAATCATGACAAAGGCATTGTGATATGGACCACTCTTTTAATGCGAGAAGCGTTGTCATTTGGTAAAGAAATTCAAATTGATTGTGGTGCAATTTTTTTTATCCCGCCAGGGGAAACTGCCGGAACCAACGGATTTCGGCGTAATATAAGCGAGGCTGTATCAACATTTCATGACTCGATCTGCCTCTGTGGGGAGAGAATGTTCGGTGATAAAATCCGGTACCTTTTGATATGGAACGAGGGTATTTCTGGAGATAAAACACAAATTTAACGTGTAGTACAGTTGTACAAAAGTTTCCATCACTGCAACAAATTGCTAAGAAAGGAATGCAACTATTGACAACGGTTGATGATGAGAAAGTTCTTACAGGGGATGACGTCACGAAAACTTCGCGAGACCGCCGGATGCAAGCGCATTGCCGTTATCTTTTTTTTGGTCAAGTTACATAAATCAGCCTAAGGATTACTCGGATTACTTCGTTAAGGAAAACAAAACCAGACAACGATTGAAGGCTGAAGTTTAAAAGAAGACAAACATTTTGTTAAAATTTTCACAAAAATGTTGACACTATTTTAAACAATTCATGTATTATAACAAAAAGAGCCAAGAAGTTGCTCTAAGCTAGAAATGAGCGATCTAGACTTGCTAAACGTTTCTCCACTGGGTTGATCGTCAATTAATATTTTGCTCTAGAGTCTTGATGTCAGACTAGTCTAAAAGCTGAGTAAGACGTAAGACCAATATTTGCTCCATTGTTAGCTTTCTTTCATCAGATTTTGCAATCCAAATAGTTTCCGTGATTTTATCTGACTTAGTTGCCATATTTTAATTTAGAAACAACTGCAGGCACCTTTGAGTCCCTTTGCAACGATTTTACAACAAATTTTGCTTTAGGAAAGCTTTGGAAAAAGAAGCGTACGTAATATATTTAGACATTCCTGTTGGTCGTTTCCGACTTCATACACGACATAGAGGATACTAAACGACCTTCCATTTAATTCTATCAAACGATTTTATTTAAACAAGCCAAATCAAATCATTCACGAGTTAAAAAATATTATTAAATGGAAGGAAGTTAAGTATTCTGTTTATTACTTGCTCTCAAATGCAAGTTCAAATTGCCGACGGTGTCCTAAAAACTAACATTTCCCCGGCAGCCATTGTGACGGCGCGCTTATCTTGTGACGTCACAACGACACGCCACTGTGACATCATACTTGCATTGTGGTATTACACTAGTTTAATATTGCTAATTGGTAATTACCATTTTTTACCACTTTAAAAACTAGTAAGTACCACTTTTTGAGTAAAAGTCGTATTTGAATTGGCTCTTGTAAAATTTGAAAAAGCCACTCTTTTTTCGTTATTACCACTTTTAAAAAGGGTAATCACCACTTTTATTTTAGTTTATATAAGAAATAAGGGTGTCCCAGAATAAACTCACGTAAAAAAAGAAACGTCCTCGTGCGTTTTCAAACTTTAAATTACAAAACACCCGTATATTCTAACATTTAATGATATTAACACGTTGTATATTTATCAAATTCCAAGAATTCGTACACCATAAAGGCACCTTTGGACCGTTTTACAAGATGATTAGTTGACTAGGGGTGTATTGTCTCTTAATTATTACTTTCTCTGAGATCTATCTGCTCACATGATAGTATGAATCTAAGTAATTTTATATATTTTCATATACTTCTATGAACCAAATAATGTGATTTTGGCGATTTCATGATATGAGATCAACTTGCGTTAACATACGAGATATAACTATTTGTTTCTATCAATTTTGATCAACGGTACATCAAACCAGTTCTCTGATGGGGGGGGGGGGGAGGGGGGGGGGGGGGGCACGAAAGTGTCTGCTGATTCACGAAAATATGTCCCGGGATCAGACAAACTGTCCAAAGTCATTATTCTTGACAGGGAGTCGGTCTCCCTGTCCTGCTGTAATGAAGGCAGGAGTTCCCGTATTTAACTTAGGAGTCAATGACAGATAATGATCGCGATGCCTATATCGCGAGACCTATATAAATGATTGCTCAATATCCTCACCGTAGGTTCGTCTTGTTTGCAGAACAGCTCAACAACGTCATGCAGTGACCTAATAATTGCCATAAGCCGTGAAGCCTCTGGACCTTTGTACGACAATACCCAAAGTTGCGAAGTACGCTTAAAGGGGCAGTGGCACGTTATTAGGGAGAAAATAAGGTGATGTTAGGAAAATAAAAATAAATGATTCTAATTGAAAGACAATTTATTTATACTAAATGAAGCAGTAATAAATCAAATATATAATGCAAAGTTCAGCCATGCGATTATTTTTTCTTACATGAAATGAACTAAAGGTGTTCAAAGATGGTCGCTCATGGAGTTAATGTAAATCTTTATAATTTGTTCCCTGACTATGGATGATTGGTTTGTGTAAAGAGACTTTTGACACTATTGAATTAATAGATTACGCATTAACCTTCAATTAAAAGTAAACAATTGATGTCTAACAGTTTCAAAGTGTATTCTGAAAGCAATTGCCAAACAATTAAGTTCTACGGTGTTAATTGGTACACTGAAATATATTTATGTTCACAACTCTTGTTTGTGAGAAATCGGTTTTAAAATCGTTGATACAATTCACAGGTGGTTAACGTAAAGATTTCAGTGCTCCTGATAAATTGTGAACTTATTGGGTATTTACTCCCTGTTTTGGTAACAATTGTGTATTGTCGATTATGATACTAGTATTATCAAAATCGACAGTACTCAATTGTTACCAAAACATTAAGTAAATACGTGTTTATTAGTAAAATAGTAAAAAACTGATTTCTGACTATTGGGTATTTTATATGATAAATGATAATGTAATCTCAAGATTTTACATACCTTGGAATTTCTCTGCATATATTCATAATCTTTAAATGTAATGGTACCAATGAACATGTTTAATATTGTTATTTTGAAGAGTTGTGATATCCATTTGAGACAATTTTAGTTTATACTTCGCTAGTGTTTACAAATCGTACAGCGCGCAAGCTATTTTATTTTTTGGGGGGTTTTAAAGAAAATGTCTGCGTATTTGTACTCCAAGCGTGTTAACATATTGTGTTTTTGACGATTTTATTGCGTAAAATACGCAGATATGCAGCTTATATGGAACACTGGATTTATAATTCTTGAAACCATCTCCACTCCAATTTTATTATTTTATTTTAACAATTTAAATATTCCAATCAATGATCGGATGAGATACATACGATTTAGTACACTGACAAACGATCGAATATAATTCACTATAGAAACTTGTTGAACGGTGGCATCGAAAATTGGTGTTATCAGTTTTGATGCTTTGAAACTTAGCGAGCTAATGTCACTAGGTCACCTATTTACCATAACTTCCTCTCGGGTCATCTGTAAATATTTACTTGACTTGACAGTCTATAATCGAGGCTTCCTTAACCAGTGAGTTCCTGTAATCTTGACGTTGCTTCCTTACAATTAACCGTTTAAATTATCTTGCTTTAAACAAATTTATTTCTATAAAGATACAGAAATGGATTGGCAAACCAGCTAATGGCTTATATTAATGCCTCTTCATAACAACAACATAATATTTGCGACGTACATATTATACAATTATAGACTGGTGATGAGGTCAATACCTGTTTTTATAGACCCGAGGAAAACACTATTGACCGAGGACGAAGTCCGAGGTCGATATTGTTTTCCTCGGGTCTATAAAAACAGGTATTGACCGAACTCACCAGTCTATAATTGTTTTATTATGTCTCGGTCAAAAACACGAAAGGATTATAGAAAACTACAGCAGTGAGCGGCATTTGGGCTTGATTGTTGGCGAGGAAGTGTCAATGAAGTCCTGATAACAATAGCATGACGTCATCAAACAACGGCTTGACGTCATCGGCTCTATTTTTAGTAACTCAAGTCAATATCACTTTTGGTCGGACCCGGGGTCATGGGGGTCAAGTCAATATCACTTTCTGTCGACTGTCACGCTCGCATAATAAAGTATTTTATTACGAGGGCAGTCATATCGAGGTTCATATTTTTCATATGTTGCCTTAGGGCAAAATATCCCTTTTTCATTGTGACGTCACGTTGTAAGCAATACTATGACGTCACGGTTCACCTATGACGTCACGATCTATACGGGCCGGCGGCGGCTAATCCGCCTATGCAGAGAACTAGGTTTTTAGTATTTTCTTCAATTTTGGGACTGTGGTAATAAACAGAATATTATATTCGTGTCCGTGACATACTATGTTTACGACACTTGTGCCTAAATATCAATATATCCCTCGCTCTCGCTCGTAAACGTAGTATGTCAGACACTCATATAATATCCTCTATATATCATAACAAGCATTAAAACATAACATGCACATGCACATAGTCATTCTCATTCCAACGTGTGTTAGTTCGGTAAAGGACAGGAAAAAATACTTAAACTCTATATATCGCTACCTAGAATGTCAGGTGAACTTTAAGTATTAGCATGAACAAGCTGATTCGGATACACCCCCTTTAAATTGGAATATTGTACGCTATTCTTTGATAACTTATTTCATATGCTCTTTCGGTTGGTTTGTATCCTTAAAGTGTGCACAAGTGGCGTAACTAAATCCGAAAGATAAACGGCCCTTAAAGGGGCAGTAGCACGTTTTTTGATAATTTTATATTTTAAATATTTCACTGATAATTGTAAGTTAATGCTAAATGTATTAATTTGACAGTGTCAAAAATCACATTATACAAGCCAATCATCCGTAGTCAGAGGACAAAGTATGGAGATTCACATAAAATCCATTGGCGGCCATTTTTGTGTGAACACCTTTAATTCATTTTGTGTAAGAAACGGGAATGGAATGGCTAAACTTTACGTTATATATTTGAATTATTACTGCTCCATTTAGTTTAAATACATTGTCTTTCAATTGGAACCATTAATTTTCATTTTCCTGACATCACCTTATATTCCCCATAAAAACGTGCTACTGCCCCTTTAATGGGGCTAGTTTTGTCTTAGACAGGTGAAATGTTTTTTTGTTTGTATCAAGAATATTCAACCCCAGAAGGATACAAGATAATAGTTCATCATCCTTAGTTCATTTGCCCTGGAACCAGTAATCTTATTTGCGTTTCAATGGACAAGTGAAAATATCAATTGAAGGCATAACTACACATGGTGATGGTTCAACTTCAAAATTTTATTAAGCTAGGCCTTAAGATTATTACCTTCTCTCCCTAAACCAAAAATCTTAGGTAATTTGGTAAGTCTCTATTGAAAGGCCCGAAAATGATTATAGAACAACGTTGCATAAGTACCACTCCACTACTTCAAAAGACCTAGTCCTTATGATTTGTAATTCTGGTCCGAAAAAACAGGCCACACGCATCCTCCTTCCACAGGGTATGCTTTCCTACATCGAGGACAATGTAGGGGACAAACGAACGGTAGTTATTTCAATATTTTCAAAAAAAATCGTTTTGATGGGGAGTAACTTTCTCTCCCCACAGAAGCAGCTCAGTCATACCTGAGTTGGCCTCTGTTCTATTACGGCTAATACATGGGATAGAAAGGTAGAAATCTGATTGGAGGCAATCGAAGTTAGTTGTGCAATCATCGACGCCGTTTCAAAAGTGGTCATTCGCCAAACCTCGGCTATTTCCGTGTTGTTCGGCAAAGCTATCGTTGAAAATTAACATCAAGGGTAGATAACTCTTCCTTCTACAAAACATCGCTTTTTACCTTCTAATTAGTTTCTATTTGGTTAATAGGTAAAATATAATTTATCATAAAACACATAATAATTTGCACAATTATAAAACAGTATCTTGAAAATAATGAAAAACCCTATCCATATCTTTTTTTCAAGTATTTCCCTCTCACACTGTTACTGAAAAATACCCATGAAGGCATGATATTTTCAATGTCACGATACCAACGTTCAGAATTCTCCAAGTCCAAGTTTTCATTGGCTGCAACTAACGGAATTACAAGTGAATTACAAGTTTTTGCCGCTAGGGCAATCTGCCGTATCCCTAGGATCTTGGCGTAATATAACAGAGGCTAACTCAGGTATTACTACATGAGCTGCCTCTGTGGGGAGAGAATATGGGAGTAACAAAATTCCAACATATTTCACGTGGTTGTGAATAGCATGGTACTTATACAAGCTATCTCAATTATGATATATATTTTACCTGAGATATTTTTTCAATAAGGTCAAATCTTCTGCGCCTTTGGATACTTACTCCCAACCCTATTTCATTACAGTGAGATATGTTGTTTCTCTCAAAACTTCACTGATTTGAAAGTATGATTCTTCTTATAATAAACACAGATAACTTCTCTAACACCGAATTTTATTATCAACTGTACTTTTAGATAATATGAAATTATTTCAAAATGTTTTATAAGTCTTTCGACATAGCATACATTAATTTCTCTTTAACGAATATCAAACGGTAAGTAAAACAGCTCAAATGCTCTTTTATCTTCATATATGAGACGTTTGTTCCTTACCGCATGGATGATAATGAATCACCAAACTGTATGCATATGAAAGGTAAATTATACTCTATGCTCATACAAAATCAACCTGGCGGAAACAATTTACTGTTCAGACAGAAATCTTATTTTCAATCTGCACATTTCACAATTTTTATTGCAAATTCAGAAGTTCAAAATCTCACCTTCCTTAATATGTTAAGAACATTTGATGGGCTTTACTGAGCCATACACAATGTCCCTCCCTTACAGCTTACTACAAAAAGAGAACATGTCTAGACGTGGTTAATAGGTCCTCTGTGCTTTAATTTGTCACGTGACAAAAGGTCCTCTGTGCTTTAATTTGTCACGTGACAAAAGGTCCTCTGTGCTTTAATTTGTCACGTGACAGAAAATGTTTCAAACTCTGTCCATAATGAATGTTGGTAACCCTGTTAATAACAAAAAGCACTTAAAAAACAGCAAACGGCGTAGCCAAATATCACAAATCGCCAAAAAATGATTAAAAAAAGAGATTATTTTCAAAAATCGTCATTGTTCCTTCATTTATTCATTATAACTCATCACGGCTATATAGAATGGTAATTAGCATGTCTGACAAACCTGCAACACAAAAAAACAGTTGTCTTCTTACTGATTACCCAAACGTTAGACCATCGCTTACACTCTCGTCAAGTAAAGTACAAATTAAAGGTCGGCATGTTGTTATGTTCTTGTGTACGCGAGGAGCTTAGGAGCAATCAGGAGTAGAAAGAAGCAATTAGAGCTCATTGACAGCCATAGTCACAAAATATTGACATATGGATACAAAAATGACGGCCAATGTAGTTTTTGTCAATCTTTATAATTTGTTCTCTGACTATAGATGACTGGTTAGTTTGTGTATTGGTATTTTGAAACTTTCTAAATAATAACATTAAGCATTAACGTGAATTATCAGTGAAAATTTAAAATATACAATTTAAAAAAAACGTGGAACTGTCCCTTTAAGAAACTACAGGAAGGACGTTACGGTTTCTGCATTAAGCACAAATCATTGGAAACATTTTCAAATTTGCTAATATCTTATTCATTTTGAATACAATTCATCAGTGAATTCTAACGAATCCATCAACTTACAGCGTGTGTTCATATTTAACAAGGAGCCATGACTGAAAAGGCCTTTGAATTTAAGGAAATGCATTAGAGAAATTGCCATATGACCAAGTTCCAGTAGGTATGTCCCGACAATTTCTCCAGAAAGAGTCTTCATTTCCGTCCTTGTGCTTGGCTACTTACATGTGCAACGTGGCAAGGAACAGTCAAATTTAAACCTTTTAAATCAGACACACATTTCTTGACACTTCAAGTGTCAATATGTTAACTAGGTCAAAAGGCAGATTTAAAACAGTGAATTGCGACAGAGAGTCGTACATTCAATTGAGAGGAAAGGAATTTTTAATTACAAGAGTGCAGCTAATATTCTTCATTTCATTACAAACAACTGTTAATATATTATGTAACTCTTGATTAAACAAACATCAAGGTAGTGATCTCGTCACACCAAATTATGAAAGCTAGGGAAACTAGAGAATTCGAATTATTTACTCTTAACCCATTGCCAAATGATACTATTGATGTTGTTAAAGAATATGTTTATTTTGGTATTTTATTTAGCAACAATGGCCGTTTCTGTAAATGTATTAAACGCCTTTATGGGCAAGCCTCAAGATCAATGTTCGCATTATTTGGTAAAGTTAATATTTTAGACATCCCCCTTGATTGTCAAATAAAATTATTTGATCAACTTGTACAACCAATCCTTTTATATTCATCTGAAGTGTGGGGATTTGAAAATATTATTTGTCTTGAACGGCTTCATCTTAAATTTTGTAAATATATTCTTAAAGTAAAAATGTCTACGCCAGATTATATGGTATATAGTGAACTTGGCCGTTATCCTCTCAGTATTTGTATCAAAACTAGAATGATTTCTTTCTGGTGTAAAATGTTGCAAAACCCTAACAAATTATCATATAAAATGTACCTTCTGATGTATACTTTACAAAATGCCAAACCTAAATTTAATTTCAATTTAATTAATTCAATTGAAGGAATATTGCGGGAGACAGGTTTTAATAATGTATGGATAAATCAAAATTTTAACAGTTCACACATTTTAAAATCATCTATTAAACGAGTCCTTATTGATCAAATTTTCCAAATGTGGACTGCTTGATTCTTCAAAAGCTAAACTCTACAAAATTTACAAAGTTAAACCCCAAATGGACTCATATATTTTAGAACTTCCTAGCAATTTAAGAATTTGGCTTACCCGCTTCAAAACTTCAAACCATAGATTACCTATTGAAACTGGTCGGTGGAGTAAAATCGATAAGGACCAAAGAATTTGTAAACTCTGTAATATCTCCACCGGTGACGAATTTCATTTTCTTTTGGTTTGCCCCTTTCTATCAGAATTAAGAAGTAAATACCTCCCATCGTATTACTGTAAGTATCCTTCAATTGATAAGTATATAGCCCTCATGAAAACTACCTATACACCACTCTTACTTAACTTGGCAAAATTCATAAAAGAAGGTCTCTGTAAGTTTTAAATTATGCATATCACATGTTTATGAATGCAGCACACTATTATTCCAATATGTATATATATATATGTGTGTATGTAATATATTTAACTTTTCTCTATGTCACTGTTGTGAATTATGAGAAATAAAATTCTGTTCTGTTCTGTTCTGTTCTGCCAAATACTGAACACATAACCCAGGCCATTCCTGTTTCAATGTCTCCTGTAACTTCTGTTGTAGATATTTGATATTTGATTGCTCAGACAAAAGCATCATTTTTAACTTTTAAATCATGAACTTACATATACATTTTATGTTCGTTTTGTATTCTAAGAGAAATTTCAAATACAGTATGTCTAACAAGTATTGATCGAATTAAGACTGGAAGGACAGAAATTATCACTATTAGAGACAGAGAGAAAGTGTTAGTCATTATAATAGCAGTAGAACACTGCCTTCGACCAGAATTGATGTAGATGTTGGTTCCATTGTGTCAGTCAAAGACGTACCAGTTTCAAGATTCCACTTATGACTTAAATTGTTTAGTTATGAAATGATGTTTTGGAAGAGAGTGACTGGGCCTCTTAAGCTTAATTGTAATACTTTCTGTAGGCAAAAAAGCTTGGTATGATAAGGCTTAATACATTTCATATGAAATAAAATGAATATTCAAAGTCATCTGATTAACTGTGAAATGTTTTATTATTTATAAAATTTCATATTTATTAAAACAATTTCTTGTTTAAAAATTACAAACAAAATTTTCATTAAACTTTGACATAAACATGATTAAAAAGTATAAACAAAGTAAAAAAACAGCATTGACATTTATAGATTCAAAGGATTTACGTTAGCGTGTTAATCATAAACGAGTTCCACATTAAATAGCAGTGTGGACAGTCATCAGAATACATGTACATTAATTTGATATATTATTTAATGTGCTTAACTTTGGTAGACTACCCCTTTTTATTTTCTATATATCTTATGTTACGATCGACACAATAAAAGTCAGAACATATATAGTTTATCATTTCACAGTATGAAAAAAAGGTTTTACTTGGGATATTCTAATGTTCGTCTGAACTGTTTTTATTCTGTATGGGATTAATAACAGAATTAATATAAACTTAAGGTCCTATTTCACTTTTCCAACAAAAACTTGGTAAACGTTTTTGACAAAGAACAATTTGTGTAATTGAACTATTGGGAACTCACAATAACTGTATTTCAGTTAGTATCACCTTTTCGTAACATAGATATTATCGGCAGTCCATATTAACAGTGCTGTTCTTTCGATTAAAATTTTAACCCACCAAATAACATCATTGTATTCCTTCCTCTCGGCTGAGATCATAGTAGAGAATGAAGGTACATCAATTATGTACATCTTTCCAACATTTACACTGGGATCCTAATAGGCTTGCTGATACTTTTTATGATGTGATGACAGCTTCACTATTTATTGCTGAAAGTTTCTTGGAAGAAGTACTATTTTCAGATTTAGGTAAACGGGAGCTTTAAAATAGACCATTTGAACATGTGATAAAGTACCAAAAATAAACTACAAATAGAGAACACTTTATAAATCAGGTTTGAGTTAAGTCTGTTCAACATTGTAACCTTCTCAAATACATAGGCAAGAACAATGTTTTAAGATAATTTCCGGTTCTTATCATAAACTACCATTTTGAAAATAATGCTTAAATAGTTATAAAATAAATTTATTAAGGACGTTGTCTCTATTGGGTTGGGTGAATGAGGTAACCGGAACTTCTGTCAGTTGATATGGCCACCTTGTTATATCAGTAGAAACGCCAATAAAATGTCTTGCATGTTGACGTTTGTCATATCTTTATAGGCAATGAGATTTTCCATTATCAGGGACATTTCATTTTGATAAAGAGAGTAAACTTCTTCATAAGCTATTGTCTATTGTTGATAATTCTTCAAAAGGTGTCATACCACTGATTGAGACCTAAGGTTAAGTAGATTTCTGAATTTATTAGATGCTAAGAATGCAAGAACATGCTTCAGTTTATAGCTTTAAACCATTACCTACCAATTGAAACAGGAAAAATATTCAAAAACATAACAGAATTTTAAACTTTGCACTGTCAATGATTTCACTATTATCTGTTCTCATGTAATGAATGCTTGAGTACAATATCAAAGTCTTACTTTTATCGAGACCAGATTTTCATAATAAAGATTAAGAAAATTATCATTGTGATGTAATGTATCTTTAAAAAATGTCCCTATGAATAATTAGCTTAGATTGCATCATATAAATTATGCATCCCTCTGTTTTGTATATACCCATATTACTTGTTTAAGATCTTTAGTTGTATGTAGATCTTTCAAATTAATTAATGTCATTATTGTGAAATATGTTTTGGTGTTCTATTTTTACTATGTTTTATGTATTTTTTGCATAAGTGTCTGAATCAGCTTACATAAACTGAAAGGCAGAAAGAAAATACACACTTCAGTTTCATTAATCATTTGTTCGATTCAATCACAAATATTTCAAGTTTTCAATGCCCTATTTTTTCAAAGAATGATATTATAAATTGTTCCCAAGTTATCTTTGATACAACACAAATGTTCATCAACAAGCAACACATATCCGATGTGAAAATCATTAAAAGTGGCTATTTTTAACATATTGACAACATTCTAAACATTGTAGAGGTCATAATATTGTATTTCCTATAACAATACACATCACATGTCTCTTAGATATTAAGGACATTTAAACAATATGTAAAGTGTACTTTGTTTTAGCTGGCAGTTTACATGTATAATGTAACATCATGACTGACCACGCAAGTATATGTAAAAGCCTCATGCTTTGTTGAGTCGCATAAATGAAATCATTCTTGAATGTAGAGTGAACAAAGCCAATATCAAACTTTGTTTTTGAGAAAACAAAATGGTCGTGAGCTATGGTGATAAAGAACTGGACGCTGAGAAATGACCACTCAAGTAATAACAAGAGGCTCAGTCGTCCAATTAACAAGTGATGACTGTGGTCGTCATATCAGTTAATTGACAATTAACCATTAACCTTGAATATGCTTCAGAACTATTTGACATCTAGGAGTAGATTGATGGGCATTCTTAATCAAGAATTAGCATTCACCAAATGTATTTGCTGATTCAAATTCAGATGGCCATGATGATACTGAAGAGTTAAGTCTATAAGAGGGTTTGTATCAGTTTAAAAAAGAGACTTTTGAGGGCATTTTTGAAAGAAGTTTTGTAATTAATTCTCTCATAGTGGATGGAGGCTACATGAGAAAATGTAATGTATCAACAACGTAAGATCCATAAAGATACAAAAGGGAACAGCATTCAAAGGTCAAAACAAAATTGAAAAATGCAGTTGTTCAAGGCATTCATCCTTTTTTCTTCGGACACAAAATTGCAAAAAAATCTTGTATGTTATGTACAGCTTGTATAAAGTATTAAGAACCTTAATAATTCATTGTCTGCAGTACTAATCAAGTGGGGATTCAGAAATTAAATCTTGGAACTTATCAGCATTATACTAACTGCAACCAAAACGAAGCGGGATAAGATCATCTGACAAAATTATTAGCCATTGTACAAAATGAAATGATTTGGGTTTGTGTTGATTTCTTTAGTTTGTTCTAGATCCCCAAAGAATGATTGAATTGGTAATGTCTATAAGTACAACCAATTTGTGCAGGGTTTGTGACAGGGATATCATTTCAGATTGTCTCTATTGGTTTTCCGAGTCCATTTGTACAGTTATCCACGTTATGACACGATTAATAACAAATTGGAAATATGAAGCAATTCTACATTTTTGAAATATTTTCATATTGAGACGATATTTGAAACTTCTAATTCATTATTTGGCTTTTCCTTTGATCATTGCTATCAATATAGTTATGCATCATGGAATCATGTTGTGAAATATTTGATAATATATCTGGTTCACTTCACATTGTGGACAAACCCCAGCACTTATGGCTCTTATATATAAGTTTGAATTCCTTTGATGATCAACCCTAGCAAACCAAAGGCACATATACACCTGGCGCATTTAACTTGGATGACCAGCCCCAGCAAACGCATAACACACATACATCTGGTTCAGTCCTTGCAGGTGACAAGCCCAAGCAAACTCATTGCACATAAACATCAGTTTGAATTCTCTTGGATGATCAACCCCAGCAAACTCAAAGCATATATACATGTCTGGCGCAATTCTCTTTTGATGACCAACCCAAGCCCATAGCACAAATAAATCTGGTTTAGTTTTGGTGAGTGACAAGCACAAGCAAACTCATAGGACATATACATCTGGTTTAATTCTCATGAGTGACAAATACTATTTATAGCAGATATACATCTGTTTCAGTTCGAACAGATTATATACCACAAGACACCCTCACGCTAGGAGAATTATATTTCTGGCTTTTTTTAACCCCAACAAAACTTTACATTGATGTTTGACATCTTGTGAGAGAAGGGCAAGACTTTTCAATCTGAAGCAAAAACTCAGTACTTCTCACAAGAGTTTGTGTTATTGATCTGTGCTCGTTAAATGCTTTTCAATGTGAGTTAGAAAACCTTACATAAGTGGTTATAAGGCCACAATTGAAATTAATCCAGTCACAATTTAACAATTTGGGGTACTATTTTCTATTCAATATTATTCAATGTCATCACATTTTTCACTCATGCTATAGTTGGTTAAAACAATATTTATTTCAAAAGTAAGGGATTGACAAACAGGCTATAAAGGCTATCTGAATACCTCTCCCATACAAAATAAATATATAGACAACATATGTTTATTCATCATTCATAGACAAAACACAAAACCAGTAATAATATTTAACTAGAAAAACGGTTTGTAAGGGTAAATTAGTCATGAACAGATTCTGAAATTTTAGGTTGATATCCTCAGTAAAAGAGTAGTTGCAAAATAATATAGTTTGAATATCATAACCATTGACGTAGAAAAAATTAAAGTTAGCTAAACGGTTAAATTCACACTAACGTCTACTCTAAACCGCATTTAAAATTCATTACTTTTAAGAAAGATATTGTTTTTGTGGTGTGGAGTCAATTATGGTCAACTCCACTACATCAGTACTAAACACAGACACTATTGTAGAGATAATTTCTCGTCTTTGTCTTTTGATCTGCAATTATCACAACTGTGTAGTTAATGAACAAAGAATGCATGATTATTTTCAACAAAACTGCTTATGAATAATTTAAGTAACAGACAGGAATAGAGTATACTCATATAATCATCAAATGACCCACTCGATTTCAAACTCACTAAAGCTCGTTTGTGTTCTTTTTTCTTTTTTCATAATCTTCGTATTTATCTGAAATTGTATTTATCATCAGGAACGTAAATTCTAATGATTCAAAACCAAATTAAAGTTTCAAACAAATATTGTAATGTAATTGTGGATCAGATATTTTTCATTTTGATTTTTCAGTTTTAAGTGGAGTGAAAATGTCCAAAATTCAGTCGTTAACTTGTGAGTAAATGACGCATTCACATTCAGACAACTGCTATTAGTGTGCATATTGACCTAAAGATCTCAACTTTGCTTACAGATTACAGAATTTCAAAGGAAGAGAAATGAATTTGCAAATTTCTATTTTGAATGAAAATACTCTAGTTTTACTGGCAAAGTTTAAAGTAAAACTGCGAAATCTGAAAATAAAATGATATAAACAGTGCTCAAACACCATGTAGAAATTCGGAGTTTAGCATGTTCACACATGGCTCTTCATTTTAATAAAAACCTGTAAGTCAAAACTGCGAAATCTGAAAATAAAATGATATAAACACCATGTAGAAGTTCAGAGTTTAACATGTTTACACTATGCTATGAATTCTAATAAAAACCTATAAGTCAATGCACTAAAGTCAGTGACTTTATTTCAAAACCAAGAAAAAAATTGAAAACTGTTAAGGCCCAAAAATGCAACAAAAGATTTTAGATGGGAAAAAAGATAAATTCATTTTATACAACAAATACAATGGAATGAGAATTATAATTCCAATGGGGCAATCATTCTTATTGTAATGATGAATAAATGCCAAATATGTTTGTAATTGATGTCATACATTATTGCAAGGAGACCACTATTCAAAAGGTCCTAAACATGCATTATATCTACATCACCAAGCAACATGTATAATTGGGCAGTTCTCAAAATGTCATTATGCTTTTAAACAGGCGAAAAATAGATCAGAGGTTAGTTTGTTAAATTGAAATTCCGTCTGTCACAAGTTAAAGGTTAAGGCGAATTATGACTACAAATGAGATTCACACACCGTATCTCCATTAGATTAACCCAAGTGAGGGTACTCTCTCAATCTCCACTAAGCGTTGAAAGCTAAATTAATCAGAAAACCTTATTTAGTTATCTAGTCCTGATCTAATTATAGACACTGAACCTGAGGTGTCTGGGTTGTATTATGCGCTAGCTGGAAGAGTTAGCCTCCTTTGTGTTATCACTGAACCAAATATTTCGTAATCTGTGGATTTCATTTTATATTTGCAGATGTATATTTGGTCTGGATTGTATTAATGCTGGGCAATAGTGGTACTTAATCAAAGAATAGTCCATTCAGGTTTTGTATAATAACAATTACTGTCGGCCTAATCCAATTTACCTTTTACCCTCAATTCTTCGAAATGTCGATGAGATTGAATCTGTATGAAAGATTACTCAATGTTTATAATAGTCAAAGAGAGAAGTATCTTTAGCCGAGTTCGGTCTTGAACTCAGTTGTGAATGGCCTGAAGACGTTTTTAACCTCAAAATCTGAGTTGTTATTAGTTATTACAACCAAACAGCCTAAGTTAATTAATGTTATAACACATTTTGTTTAATTGATTACTCCCTGAAACCAGAAAGAAAAAGAAAGACATCACTAGATTTCAATGCGTTTGACAAGAATGGAATGTTATGATTCCATTGTTTTCCCTCATGTTTAATGACGTTATAGAGCTTTGACATTGGAACAGTTCATCCGAGACTCTCACATTTCTCAACCTTGAACATTTGAAATTGTGTGTACATTGAACATTCACTATATTGCATGTACATAAAAAAAACACGTAAGGCTATATTTTAAATTTTAAATATTGAAGTGACGTGTGATGTTCATACAATAGGTTCAAAGTTGTTCATTTATGTCTCCAAACTGATATAGAAGATATATAAATGTACTTATCATGGACGGGTGTTAAAAAGGTGTTTGAGGTTAAAAAGTTCTGTCTACATGTAAGTCGTTAATGAATGGTACATCGTTTATAACATAGTTATAATACTCGGGTGTCTCATGAAATGTCTAAAGCCAATTTTCACCGACGGATAAAAGTGCATCATACATGTACTAGTGGTAAATAACAAGTTTGTAATAATTGATGGTACAACTTTTGACATAATAACATCATCAGACAACTTGTTAATAGAGTCTCACTCCAACTGGTACAAAACATTGTGACAGCATTAAGGCAATCGCACTTGTTTTAGTTACTGGACAGGAACAACTTATGAACAGTACATCTTAACATACTCAATAACAAATAGATAGTTACAAATTTTATTTTTTTTACCTTTTAGGTACAGGAAATATCTATTTTTTAGTTATTGGAATTGTAGGTGTTGTCCTCTTGTAAGTAAAGGAAATATATATCAGTTTAAATGACATTGTATTTGTTATCACTTAATGGTACTCCATTTGAACTGACATCTCAACATGGTCAGTTTCTTGATGTTGTGATGACTGAAAATATCAACTCATCAAGAACAACAAGGAAAACATGTAAATATGAGTAAATTTTTAAAAAAGAGGTCTACATTTAATTGTTACGACTTTTTATTAAGGAGCTAATTATTGTTTCTAATTTTATAATTTCTGTCGTTGTATCCAATATATATATACAAAATGTAACAACAGTAAAAGATAACTAAATTCTTACATGTTAAAGATGAGGGTTCTGGTCAATTTTTACACATTAGTACATTCAGCGTACCTATCTATTCAAATGTGTGCTTGTAACTCAAACACTTTGTTTCTACAATGCTGTTGTGATTTATGATTTCAAAGGTACACTATTTATTGGTAATTGATTATGTAGTAAATCATCTTTGAAATGCGAGGTTTGGCTTAAAATGCCATATTAAGTATCATTGTTCTAAAGTCGCTTATACCTGCAATACTGTCAACTGGCGCTATTGTGGCTCCGAGGGGAAGGGAGATCGTCGCACTCTGTGATGTCCCTCAAATGCAAATCTAAATTAATTTTGTTGTCATACGAGTAACATGTTCGTTTGACTTTTGTACTACTACAAATGTATGGATAAATATATCAACTTTGCATTGACTTCATGAACTAATCAGGTGTGAAAAAAAGAATTGGTTAGACAAAGACTGATTAAAAAAAGGGACTACGTACAAAATAAAGATTTTTTTTATAAATTTCACAATATCTATTATTCTTCAGCACTGCATCTCGGACAATAAGATGAAGTGAAAGTATAGAATTTTAAAAATATCTGATGAATAATTTTTCTGCTTTAAATCGGGCAAATCATGATCTTAGTAAAGGAATTAGTACAAAATATGAATACTTGTAACATATTCAAACATGAACGAAATCTATTTTCATTTGACACCCGCAGCCCTTCCAGTGAGGCGAAAGATTTGCTAAATTAAAAAAGAATTGGATGAATTGTTTTCTTTAATCAGTGGAACAAATTTTGGCCCTTTGTGTGTTTTTAAACCAATATACAGGCAAAATGCGTGAACAAATTAACTTCTATCCGGGTTATTTATATTGATAACATCTTATATTTATAAGATTTTTACATTTCATAATTTTGTATTCCAATTCAACAGATTATGACCAAAAATAACATTGAAAAAGCTGGTTTTTGACCCCTCGTGTATTTGAACAGTCATACAGTTATAAATATCATACTTTGATGTTTGAAATTGTGAGTACTTCTTCACAACTAATTTTGTTCTGTATTCTTTTGAAAAGTTGGTATCGTTTCGTTTCGTATCGAGTGTATGTTTATCATAACCATATTTTATTATCTGAAATTCTTTGCTTATTATTATCATCATTATCATTAACAATAATTATATACAATTGCTTAATATAATTTGAAGGGGCATTTCCTATTTCAAATGTTACACGGAACAGTACCTTTATCATTTGTACTTGTGTACCTTAATCAAAGATCAAAAAGATAATTCCATCACGTTTCCCTGTTGTATGCCACAAAATAACTAATATATATCAGAAGTATGTACACTCTCAAGTGTTACAAAAGCCCAGTATTTCTCCAACATGAGTTAACTTTCTTTGAAATTGGAAAAGGTAATCACTGAAAGACGTGTCGATTGAATTGTCTTTAACAGATGATTACCTGCAATATCATTCTTAAATACGAATGGAGGGAGAAGTTGCCCCTTTCTCACGCCTTCCTCAAACAATATTTTAAGCTATTTTTGTAACTGAGGATTGCTATTGATAATTTGGAATATGAAATTATAGGTACAATTTTCAATGTAAAAGCATGAGAAAAAACTTAAAATGGTTCAAAATATGATTTTAGTTGTTTTAGATAAGTCAAGTTGATCTGTGATATAAGAATAGCTATTTAACAAAAACACTAAACTAAACAATGAGTTTTGCAATGAGACAATTCAACGAAATCAAAAAGAGTGTTGTCTAATATAGTTAAGGCAACATGTCGTTTAGATTATCTTAATGATTATCATTGTCATTTTATTGATTTTTATCAAAAAATAAGGAATCAAAGTAACACAATATAGAAATCTTCATTTATTCTCCAAATAATTGAATACAACTGTTATGAGTGCTGAGTCGTTACACAATATGATATTGTCTTCTATGTTTACTTGAACGATATTAACTTCATTATTCATGGCACCTAGCTACTAGATTTATTGTTGTTCTGTCCTCGGAACTAATTTAAAATGTGATACATGGACTAGATAGTTGAATAGTGTGTCACTTTGCACTGGAGAAATGTATAGGATCAATACTTGAATATCATATGTCTTAGAGACGACATTTGACAAAGGTCATTGCAAACCATTTCTAGTAAATGTAAACCTAGAATCTATTTCATTTTTTTCCGAACGAAACATCTAAAATGTCTTGAAATAATATATCGTATTTTTCTCGTTAATGTCTGGATAATAAAAGAATGATGTCATACAAGCAACGGATTTCTTAAAACAGATTTCAAATTACAAGATTTTGGATGGAAATGTACATATACTCAGGGTTTTAACGCGGTTTTGATTACTTTAAAGATACACAACGTTTTAAATTATTTATAAAAAATTGCAGAATGCTAAGACTAGTTGGACCAAAATGTACCATGTAAGAAGAAAAAAGTCGTAAATCATGCTAAGAGTTTCTCAGGAAAATATTAACATAAGGAAAAGCAAATTCCTTTTTTACGAAAAACCAACATACGTATACCACACCCTCAACACACAACATTCATAATGGATAAGTATAGGATGAGTAGTAACAAGTCTAACAATGTGTGAACGAGCAATTAGCCACCTGTCATAATTAGCTGTGAAGAATAAGCCGAATGTAGAATTACTTCTACTGAGATCAGATCAAAGGAAGACAATTGATATAAATGGGAACCGTATTTCAGTAGGAATGGTCAATCAAGATCTGAGATGAAGTTGATGGCTTTCTGTAAAATTTGTAGGTTGTATATGAATCTTTATGGCTTCAATTGTAAGCAAACTCACCACTATTTGTCAACGATGTCTAATTCCAGTGAATGAATGAATGTGTCCTTTATCAGAAAGCATTATTAGTTATTAAAATCAATGCCTCATTAATTGCCATGGAATTATCATTAAGAACATTTTTGATAGCCACACATAGAACGATTATAATCTATCTTGTTTGGACAGGAAAGGTAATTCAATGTAAGCTGAAATGAGACAGTATAAAGTTACAGATGTGTTGAAATATTAATGACAGAAGTCGGTTAGTGTCGGGATATATGATGCTCCTTCCAAAGTGATTTCAAATCTCACTATTACTCTCATTAATTTGATCAAAAGACCAAATTCCTTACTCTAGGAGAGGTTGGATATTTCACTAGGACAGCTGATAATGTCGATATGCATTAACAGGCACATTAATCAGAATAAGAGTTATCTAAAAAAAATTGAACTATCGCCAGTGCCGCACATATAAAGGAAAAGGCTTACTAACTAATACTTAAGATTTTTTTTCAAAATGCTATAAAGAGATACATGCTTGAAAGTGTTATAATTGGATGGCTTTTTGAGTCTATCAATAGTATCTTTCTTATTAACACAACTTAATAATAATATAATAGTTATTCATATTTGACAATTCACAGTGCACATTATCTGAACTCGTAATGTCTTACCTTCATTTTGGGAGTTACTGAGTGTATTAATTATCAAAAATACCAGTGTTACACAAACAGGTATTTCTGACAACGATGACATTTATCCTGCTTTGATTTGAAAACTGCAGTTCCAAGTATAATTCTTTTTCATATTTTCCAAAGGCTTTAAAAAGATGGCAATATAATGATGTTTAAACCGAATTCTATATTTGCGGTAAGTTAAAACGATAGTTGACAAAACAGTTTTTGAGTGAATGCATTAGAATGATCTCACAAGTTATTCTATTCTGGACTTCTAGTATGATACACAATGATAAATAAGCAACCTTTGTGGTTGCGTAAAACCTTTCACTTTTGATATGGTATACAATTGTCACTATTAACGAAACTTTTGTCGACCTAAAAGACGTCATTATTGCTTTGCAAGGCGATATTTCTTCATTTTCCTTTCTAAATCAATAAACAAATATTTGGTGCAAGATATTTTGACATGCATTTATTGAATGGCACCCTTTAGATAAAAGAGTTTAATGACACCATAATTAAAAAAATTTAATACAGCTTAGTACTGTACCTCAAAACGTATAGTGGTAGAAAAATATCATCAAGTTTAAGCTACTAGTGGCAATTTTTTTTGAATTCCTTTAATTCAATTGAGGTAGAGAAATTCACGGAGCTTTTCTAAACACAGGACATTCGTTTTAGAACTGCAATCTTTGATTTTGAAATCCTGCAATGAGGGACATTTTTTCGTTCCCTTTATAACTTGAACAACTACACAATAATCAAGGAGTTTAATAAACTGTACTTATCCATTGACCCTTATAACAATACCTCACTTAAATCGTTTCGTTTGAATTCAACATTATGTCCGTTGCCCATGACTGGTCGGTAGTGATAATTCAATTGATGATCGTCAATCGTATTTCTTACTTTTATCTGCCACACATTTAGTTAATCTCGATCAGATTTTGCCAGTGATTTGCCTGATAGTAATAGCATTGGGAGGAAAATTACTCTGAAGTACCATAGCTCTGAATAGTTGTTGCACAATGTATACATATATGTCTTGTGAAGGACTAAAAACATTGGACAACATAATCAGTCGAGTGTCTTCTACTCTTCTATCATGAATTTAATGATGTGTTATTGGTATCTCACATAACTTACAAATAGACTAGTTTAAGCGATGTATTTGAACTGTTTTCCCCAAAATAAATCCAAAGTATAACAATGTCCTTGTGTCCTCATTTTGTTTTTTGTTGAGGTAGGGATGGTTCAGTAATAAAAAGAAAACAGCTTTTGCATGTGCCCGAATAATTATACTATATACTTTATAATACTATATAGTTAATATACACACATACATATAATTGAGTGAGAGGATGAGTGAGTTATTGTTTTACGCCGCTTCGGCAATATTTCACCCATTAGCGGCGTTATAGGTATAATGACTCTCGTATTTAACCTATGTATCTGTTAAGCAACTTCTGTTCTAAACTTACAGTGCTTATTGCGAAATATCAAGTAAAAGTTTGCAGAAAGTATCAACTTAGGAAGTGTTTTTGCACACATAATCTAAACTACAAAAGCAAGCTTGATCACGATTGACATTTCAACTTATATCAAGACACATTTTGAACCTCTTTTATGTATTACAATCAGATTCTTCATAGCTAACATCTCTGAGAGTATTAATTTTTTTTACGGTAGAAACGCACATGTTATAGTCTACTATCATTGTAAAAACTCATTGATTAACTCCAATCCAATGATTAATTCTGAACATTCTGTGTTGCTAGATAGTTGTACATTCATCAGAAAAATATCAAAATTACTCGTCGATATTGCTCTTTCTATGATATCTATAAAAAATTATATCTGTCCTGTTTTGCAATATCTTTTATTTTTATGTTTCATATGATTTTAGTAGGCTTATCAGAATTATTCAGTTCTCAACCAGTATTATCTATTTGAATAATAATGAGGTTGTAAGACATTCAGAGTTTGAAACAAACTTATGAATTTCAAAACGATCGTGACTGATCGATGAATCGACTTCAGGTTTATTATGTGACTTAGCAGTTTAGTTACTCCATTAATATTGGCTGTAGAAGGTTGTAACACAAAATGTATGTACCAAGTGGTTAAACATGAAGTAAATTATCAGTCAAGAGAGGAATTTTATCAGACGATGTTGAACTCAAGAGAGACACTCTCAGACATGGAGTTTACACATTTGTGAGTATCTCGTGTTATAAGTGTGTATTTGTTTACTTGTTTAACATTGTATAACATTGTTGTATTATTTAGTTGGTCATACTTTAACTTGTTTTGATTATGTAAACTATTTATTTCTAGAATCTTCTAATTTACAATGTTCCATCTATTTCTTGAATATATCAGCCTCTGGTTTGATGTTATGCGTCGAGCCGACTCAAGCGAAAGGCTGATATACTCCAATGACTTCGCGTCTGAATGGTATAACAAATTATCTTACCGAATGTTTAAACAAAACGCATATAATATGAAAATATGAAGCAAAAAACAACTGCGTAAGCGCTCTGTTGATTAGAAGTATCCTTGATGTGTTCGAGATAACATATATTTTAATTTCAAGACGCTTTCATCACCCTGCTCAAGAGGTTGATATCGGTACTTATCCAGGGTCACGTGGACCAATCAGAGATCGAGATTCTTACATGAGGTAGGATAACAATATTCCTATTAGCCCTGGCTAGAGGGATATATCTTTAGCCGAATCACTAGAGTGTTTGCCTCTCAACCTGGATGTCCCGGGTTCGTATCCCGGTGGAGGTGATCTCACGATGAAAATGTCGTGGATAAGGAAACATTTATTAATCTACCTATGAGTGTCATCCTCAGTGATGAAATTGCTTCTGGTCATTGGAAAACAATATCGTCAATTGTAAATTTCAAGTTTGGTGAAATGTATTACATTATGTTCATGCAGAGCAAATAAACTTATGATAAAATAAATAAGTTTCCCTGTACTTGTTTGCTGTATATTTGCATGTCAAATTTCCTTACCTCATTCCCCGCAGATAGTTCCATTTGAAACAAATTGTGAGAAGACTACTTGTATGTTACAATATAGTTAGCCATCATAAGTATGAATGAAGAGGAATTAGTCTTTATTCATAAACAGAATCTCTCAGACGGTGTTTATAAGCATCAGGAAAGTGGTGATTACTTCATAATACTTTTTCCCGAAATATGTATATGTAGGGAATTGGGATTCGTTGTGGTAGTGACATTTGCATTTTGGGAACATTGTCCTGAAAGCAGACTGGCTGTACATGTAATAAAAGTTTCTTTATCATCAGACAAAACCTGATTGGCTAATAATAATATTGGTGATTGAAGGGCTGATATTACAATGTCTCTTTTTAAAAGATAGTCACAACAAATGTAGATGGAAAAAAAGTGAATAAAGTTTAGAAAAACAACCCTCCTAGTTGTACTGAAATAAGATGACAAGATGAAAGAAATACTATCTTCTCATTTAAAAGTTAAGGATTTACTGTAAAGTATACTTTTGTTGTATGATAGATGTGATGTGATGTGATGTGCTGTGATGTGATGTGCTGTGATGTGATGTGATGTGATGTGCTGTGCTGTGATGTGATGTGCTGTGATGTGCTGTGCTGTGATGTGATGTGATGTGATGTGATGTGATGTGATGTGATGTGATGTGATGTGATGTGCATGGTTAATTTAGCTGCATAATATACAGATACAGATTTTCTTAAACATTACACATTTTCTTACAAGATTGTTTACTAATTTTTTCTCTTTTGAAAATTCTATATCTCCTATAGTTATTGCCAACAATAGGATGATCAATAGTTTATTATAATATAGAACTTTCACAAAACAAGTAAAAGGTATTCCTCAATATCCACGATTGCTATCGCTAAAACAAGGTGTTTATACAGAGAGACAGATGTGTTTGGTAGATATGGTAACTGGGCTATCATGTAACATGACAATGAGAAGATTCGAAAAATAAAAATACATTAATACTTTTCCGAATCAATTACGTTTTCAAAAATTGGTTTATCCTAAATTTTCATTTGAGTTCTTTAATGCTCTCTCTCTCCCTTCACTTGTGTTAATAATAATAACATAATAACATAATAACAACACTTTATTGTCCTCAGTCCATACATACATATTGGACATTTTTCTTGTGCCGAAGCACCCGGCAGCCACAGTACAGCGCCAGTTAATGCGTTGTTCTGCCTTTACAAGTGTCAAGCAAGACAGCAACAACTCCCACCTTTTAACGTCTTTTGGTGTGACGCGATCGGGAATCGAACCCCGATCTTCCGGGTGACGAACTGACACTCTACCACTGAGCTACGCGAGACATTGCGAGAAATCATAATTAATTGACAACTCAATCGACACGTATTTTAATGATTACATCTCACTGTTTCAAAAAAAACAATTTATATGAAAAACTTGGTTCTTGTGAAGATTGAGTGCCTAACAATGAGTGAAAAAGATTTTAAAATACAAGTGATGTAAGTGATAAAAAACATATTCTTTTGAAGTCATATTTAATTCAAAAGTTATGCGTGTCATTTAAAGTACCCACCATACAGGGAACAATGAAGTGTTACAACACTTCAAAGTGTCTGCAGAAAATCCTATTCAAAGTAATGAGTTCTAGTGTAAGTGTTAAGCAATCTTCGTACATGAATATTGCATAAGAACTATTAGGATAGTAGTTGCTGCTTTTATTGAATATTTGATATGTTACAAATGTAAGCCAATATTTTCATTGATTAATGTACATGCATTAAATAGTTTTAAATTTGATAAATGTCAACACATTAATAAAGTGATTCACTCAAATCATTGATAACCTTTGTGTTGTGTTCGAATAGAACTTCACTAATATAGCATAAAAATAGATTGAAAAATGCATTATCTACATTATCAAGAATTGCACACAGCGCACATGAGTACATGTACATTACACATTGAAAGATGTCATGTTCTATTTTGTAAATATGTTCTTCGTGTTCTTCTGTAATTTTTTAATGAAGGTGAAATCATATATAATTGACACTCTTCAAATCGTTAAAATTATTAGACTATTAAGTAACAATATTTCGAAAGGAATATTAATTACGTGTAAGCTAGAAGCAGTATGACGTAACACCCGAATCCCTCATGTTATATATTATATACATTATTCATGTACGGATTTGGTTATGCACCGGAAGCTCAGGGTCATGCTAACAAAAGTAAATTTACGTATTTTTTATATTAAGAACACATACGTGATGTGCACATGTTTGCTGATATGAATAACAGATTTTCTTCTACATATAGCCTACAATTGACCAGATCTTTAGTATAGAACCTTGCCGTAGAACAACCGTCGAATGTAAAGAATCACGCGGAAGAATTACTTTAGTTAGATAGGTGCTCTACCAATAGATTAAAAATGTTTAAAGAAGGGTAGGAATACCTAGATTTTCAAGATTCTCTAAGCTTTGTAAAGATCATGTTATTGAAGATGAACTGCACTTTTTATTCAAAGTTCTATGTTTTATTGAATTAAGAATGACGAATATACCACATTTACCTGAAAATGTTCATAAATGGTTAACAATTTCAAACGAAATCTGATAATTAACTGACAAATCTTTTGTGAAATAATTATATTATCATGTTAGACTAAACTCTTAACTCTAAATACTTAATTTGTATATGTCACCAATAGAATTTTCTATAAGATAAGGCATCGTTTATTGAATGAAGTCAAGGTCGTCAAATTAAGTGAAACATAAACGTAACAATCTATGGACGAGCAAAAGTTTCAAGAATCAGCTCCCCAATATAGCATACTATCTCATAAAAGATCCATCAATGAAAATAGTAGTAAAACAATAATATATAATTAATTGTAAATTCCACTTTCAGGAATATCAATAAGTTTTGTTTTACATTAAGATAAATACAATCAGCTGTTACATTGAATATTCATACGGAATATCGATAGTTTATATCTGAATAAGAAAGTAGAGTGTTTGCTTCAGTTACTGAACAACAATAAATGAAAACATTTCAAAGAGACCATTTATCAAACTCTCTGAATAGAGCAGCACAATAACATTCGCGGACAAAACACCAGATGCGTCCTGGAAGCATTTGTCTTAAACTGGAAATAGTCTATATATTCCAATTTACTCGCAATAATGTTCTCATGTACACCCAAAGAACAAACGAGGGACTGACAAAATGCATACATGTAGTCACATCCAAGATTACATCAACTTCAAAGACTTCAGGTTTAGTGTGATGACAGGTTGCTTGTTCAGATGAATTAGAAATATCAAGATAGATGTGATGCGATTTCTGTGTATTTTTGGAAAAATTGCAAGTATTTTGATATATTGTATACTGATTATTGTCCTTTCCCCTGCAAATATTAGCTCTAAAACATTTTATTGAGAAAAAAAGACACTATCACATACTCAAATAGTTATGTACTTTTCTTTCCTTAAAGGTTAAAATGATAATAGTTTGGAGACGACCCTTTTTTTCTAAACACCGTAATAGTTATATGAAAATATGCCTTTATTCAATTAAAAACGATTCCATATAGCCATCAGTTATATATAACTGATTGAATATGTTATTGTTCTGTCTTGCTTATCATATTGTGATATATTTCAGAAATGGGGAATTGTTCTTCAAACATCATCAACTTACTAAGAGTAAAAACAAACCTTTGGTCATATTCATTTTGAATAAGAGTGACAAATGGCAACTAAAGGTTAACTTACAATGAACAGTATCATTATATTACAGAAAGGTGCCACAAGTAAATTTGTGACAAAGCTATAAGAATAGTCCTCAACTTGTGAAACAAGGCACTCATGGTTGATTTACAATTATATTTTCATTATCGTTTGAACCTAATGTGCAAGCGTATAAATGTTATATGAGTAAATGTGATTTTCTTGACTTATTTCATTTAGTTAATACAAGAAGAGAGGACGGGTGATACCTTAAAGGGGCAGTAGCACGATTTTTTATTATTTTATATTTTAAAATTTTCACTGATAATTGTAAGTTAATGTTAAATGTATTATTTTGTCAGTGTCAAAAATCTCATTACAAAAGTCAATCATCCATAGTCAGAGGACAAAGTATGAAGATTCACATAAAATCCATTGGCGGCCATATTTTGTGAACACCTTTAATTAATTTTGTGTAAGAAAAAAGAATCGCATGGCTTAACTTTACGTTAGTTATTTGGATTATTACTGCTCCATTTAGTTTTAATACATTGTCTTTCAATTGGAACCATTAATTTTCATTTTCCTGACATCACCTTATATTCCCCCTTAAAACGTGCTACTGCCCCTTTAACGTAAACTAAGTGATTGGTAACTGAGCGATAGTCCATTTTGTATAATGAATGTAAATAATATCTAATGTACAAATTTGTGAGAGGGTTTTCTAACTTGTATAACCCAATCCTTTTCTGATGAATAAAATATGTCTTTAAAAAAAAAAGATATAGTAAATCTTTGAAAAAAGGTTGAGTTTATACCTCGAAGGACAAAATACCAACTCCAATCCCATGAAATTATTGACACATTATTAAATATAACTTGGAAATGAAATTTGCGATTTTTTCCGATCGTTTTTTTTATAGTTTCATACAAGAACAGTACACCTTGTTATGAATGCATGTAGGTTGCATCATTTTGTTGATTTGTAAAGATACGGTTTGAATTGTTGTAATTGAGTACATGAAATGATAATAATGATGATAGATTAAAATATAAGAGAGCAATTAGCAATAAACATGAAAATCCATCTCATAATAATTGAAGACACAGTTAGGATCGGGATTTGTGATTATGTAACATGTATATAGATTAATAAACGGATTACTATAACTAATACTACGAGTATAGATCTACAACCATCACTGTGTTGTAAAAAGGTTTCTTTAGATAAATAAAACAAATCCATCTTGATAACGAATATAACTTTCTGAAAAGTACAACATTTCTACAAATTGATTATACACAAATGATTAAAGTCATTTAAAGAAAAAAGTCACGCGCATTTACATGTATAAGAACCTCAATTTGTAATGAAATTAATGACGTTTTTCATACCACAACAAATACCAAACTTTTCATTTCATGTTCTGTAAAAAATCACTTCAAATTTTCATTCATAAGTTAGTGAGTATCATATCATAGGGCCATCGTTCTGCATTATCGGTAAGAGGTGACAATATAGAATTGTCAGGCCCTAGACCTATCACTTGATGACAATAAAGTACTTATCAGAAGCAAACAATGGGTTATGGGCGTAAATTGCTTTCCGCAACATCGTAATGATCTGCACACTCAGACCCAATATCCCAAAACTACACACAAAGAGTCTTCACGTGCTATATTTACCATATCTGGAGAGAATCAAACCACAGACAAGCTCTTAGATCTCCTTGTTATTTCATGTGTGTATGCTTTGGATATTTTATTGTTATTTATGGTTCATAGTCGTTAATGTATGTATGTAGCAATATAAGTGTTATTAGCTAACCAAATATATTATTTACACTGGGTTTCTATTTTATTTTGCATTGTCAATATACAAAAACACTGAATATATTGAATATATGTTACAATTAAGTTAAATTTTGGTGGAACAATTGAGTCGACACTTAGCCTCGGAGAACCACGATTAAAACAGGAGGTATATTGAGCGATACACCTCGGGAAGTGTGGGTATATCTATTACAAAACTACAGGTGGTTCAGAACTCCGCAGGTAGAGTAGCCGTTTGTTTTCCAGAAAGTAAGACCACATCTCACTTACTTACTTACTTGAAAATGATTATCTCAAGAAATTCTTCTGCTATGCTAGTGTGAGGCGATGCCGTACAGTATTGTCGCTGATTGGCCTTTTGTGAATCCCTACCTTTTTCCGGCTGTAGCTGTCGTTGGCATGAACTGATTTCGTGGGTGAACCTGCCTCAATATTCCCTATGGCTCTAAGACGTTTGTTGGCAGTTAATCGTGGCATGTTCACCATTGCATGAAAATTCTAATGAAGTTCATCGATGCCCGTTCCTTAAGAAGCAATGTAAGAAAAAGAAATGCATTCCTCGCACATTGTCTGTGCAAGGGGAAAATTTAAAACATTCCGTGCACGTTTAAGTTCTGTGTAACGTTTTGTATTCTGTGTTTTGGAGAGTCATTTTTCCTCTTAAGGTGAAAAATGGAATACAACTTTGTTTATCAGACAACTAATGTTGATTTATCTTACATTCAATATTTAGGAAATACGCGTTTCTTATGGCGGTGGGTATAGTTATTTTACTTAAAGGAAATGGGTAATACTTTGTCAGTACCACTGAAAAACGTCAAAACCAAACCCGAATTATATGATATTTTCATAAGATACACAAGCAAGTGAACAAACTACGCATACTACACATATGTATAAGTAAAAAGTAACGATGAAAATCATACTGCAGTTATGTTGTTCTCAGTGACAAAACTTTCTTCTGGTTATAGAGAAATTACCCTAATAAGATTCCCCTTAGATAGATGGATTTGGCAAAAAAAAGCAAACTACTTCCTATATAGCGATATTGTAAGCCATCATGGGTATGAATCAAAAGAAATTAGTCTTCAAACCATGACAATACAAACCAGACAAATTCCAGGGAATTTGTATTTGTATTGGTAGTGACAAGTAAGTACCTAATTGTATTTGGGAAGATTGTCCTGAAAGCAGACTGGCTGTACATGTAACACGAGTTTCTTTACCACGGGGCTAAACAAGATTGGACAACATAATCAGTCGGCTGAAGGGCTGATAATACAAAGTTTCTTCTTTCAAGAAAGTCACTATAAGACACTGATTAACTCATACTAGGTGACTTATGTTATGTTTTGGGGCAATTGGATGATCTAAAAGTAAGTCATAAAAGTTTAAATGTAGAAGTTATTCTTTTTTTTTTGGAAGACAAATATGATTGTTGAATGCATTAAACATCACGTTTTCTTTTTTTTCTTTGAAAAGTTGACATTTTAACTTTTGCATTGTAAAATAGTTTGCCTTCGTACAACTTTTTTTCCGCTTACATGTACCTATGCATCCTTGCATAAATATCATGTAATTTGGATTAATTGTGGATCAGTTATATTGTTTCTCTTTTTAGGTAAAGAGTTGAAAGCTTAGACTACACTTGTCACGCCTCTGAGGTCGCCACAGCGAAACCTTGCATGCAATGAAGTCATCATCCTGGTTGCTAGGCAATCATAAGATTCACCATGTTGCAATAAGCTGAAAGAGTCATCTCATAAAAATGAAAAATCTCAGTCCATCATGAAGAAGCGCTTCACATTGTTGAATAAGAGTAATTAAATTTTTTTATAACCTCCTTCAGGTAGTTTGTCACTTGACGTAAATGCATACTGGGAACTTTTACGTGTCAACATAAGTTTTAATCCTAAGCCATAAGCCTAATCCATATCAAAATACCTAAACATACTTATTTACAATTGTTCGTTAACAAGAAAGTGGAATGTTTGCTACAATCACACAACACAAATAATGTTTAAATGTTTCAAAGACAACATCTATCAAACGCTCTGAATAGAGCAGTACAATAACATACCGGCACAAAACACCAGATGTGTCCTGGGAACATATGTCTTTCACTGGAAATAGCCTAAATACTCAATTTACTCGCCATAATCTTCTCATTTGCCCCCACTGTACAATAGAGGGATGGGGAAATGGGCGTGGTCCACTCGAAAATAACTTAAAATTATGTTTCTTTAGGCTTGGAGGTTTGCCAGACTCGAAGGAATTGTATTAAAATAGATGAGTGGCAATTCTCCCTTGTTTGTTTACTTAACCTGTTCTTCTAAACTCTTCGGCAAAAGAAAGTTATAACTTTTGAACTGAAATCATGAAAATAAATTTCATATAAATATTCACCGTAAACAAAGCACATTTCCCCCTAAATTTGTGTATTTTGACTTAGTTAGATCAAATATTGACGTATTACTGGAAAGAAAAAATGCAAAGAGGTGAAAATCACAAAAATGACAAATGCTCACAATGGATCGCGATCATCTCCCCTTGTAAACAATTGTCTAAAACCATCAAAAGTCAGATAACAAAACTGTGAGAACCTTTCAAATTTGTCAAATACTATCCGCGGATACCAACTTTCGAAGAATCACCACACTTCCTGAAAGTAAATTGACAATATTTTATTACAGACAAGATGTGAAGGTATATAACAAGCACACAGCAGCAAAAGCAAATGTACTTTTACCGTATGAAAACTCATATCTGCTTGAATATGACCATCATCAATGATTTCTTTAAGCGACACCATGAACGTCAAAATTTCGTTGCGTTGTGCATTGCGTTACATGTGCGTAGGTACAGTGAAAAAAGGACAAAGAACGATTCCTCAATTGTCTTACATTAACAACTAAACAGTGATTATATGACAATTATAAATGGCAGGGAAAGACTGAAATGTAAAGTATATACAGCGATTGTAAACACCATATGCCTTGTCACTGATTAACGAAACTAAGTCTTTAAAAAAACATGTTGATTATAATTTAGAATAAAAACAATATAAGCCGTATAAAGATATTGATATCTTGCGTCCTTGTTTTGTAATCCAGTCTCAACAATTCTTGGGAATAAACTTTCTGGAGAAATCTATGAAATTATACGTATACTGTCCTCTGAATTGAAAGCTGCAGAAAAAGAATCTTAATTCGATTTCTTTCCAGTTAAATTACAATAAATTGATCAATAGTTAAAAGGTCAGAGTTGTCTTTGTTTCCTAGTGCATGGCAATCATATACCTGGGCTACTATTCTGCACAGGCAAATCAAGCTTAGAGGAAACGATTTGATTCACGTCTTGGTTCCAGACCTACCGCATCTTCCTATCAACCAATACTAAGAAGACAATGAGGAACGTAATAGAAACAAACATCGGGATATGAATGCAAATTGTTTCCCGTCATGATCTGCACACAGAGACCCCAATTGCCTCATTGAAGACACACACAGACTGATATATTTATATATTTACCATGTCTGGATACAATCTGTCAACAGATAGTATCCTCATCATATTTCACTTCTTTTTGTGAATTTTTAGTATTTAAGGCCTGAGAAACGTTATATCATCATAAATAAGGAAATGACCACCGTTGTCGGCCACCTGACATTGTGTTACGGGAGAAAACATTGAGGCACGATTCTCATTGCGAAATATCAAGTAAATGTTCGCAAAATGTGCAAACTGATATATCCTCTATCGTTACATTGTCTAAAAAATACAATTGTGAACTCAATCAGGCTTTACATTTCAGTATATATTGCGGAATTATCTTGAAATCTTGTATCATTTTATTCTCATTATAAATGACATCTGAAGGTACATCAAACACACATTTTGGTAAAAAATGTTAACAAATACGGATCAAGAATTTTTTCTAAAGAAGAAAGTAAAAGTCCAAAAGAAATAAACTTAAAATATGAAAACAATAATTGAATTTAAAAATTTAAAAATTCCAAAAGGCAGGGAGATTACTGCAATTTTTGATAAATTCTTAATTTTTCGAGATATGGATACAATTGTTTATTATAGTTGTGAAAACTTAAAGAATGTCGGTGATAAATATATTTAGTTACTGCACTAAAAGTTGGAAATGCAACAAGGTGTGTTACAAACTACTTACAACTTTTTATTACACATTTATACTGATATATAAAGATGATGATATTGGATGTAATATGTATCCTTAGACTTATTCAGGTTTTTCCACTAAGAGAGTCTTAAATTATAAATATGTTTTAATTATATATTTTTTCTAAAAATAATTTTTTTCATTAGTATCAGATTGCAATTCAAAGTATAAAGCATTAAAACCTTTCTTATCCATGACCCATGGCTAATGTACATTGATATCTTAACGAATTGATGTCCTGATGTGCTTTTTCTTATGACACTGAAGATCGATTTCAGATATGTATTTTCTGTGACATGGCAAATATTTATTTGAAAAGAAAAAATGCCTGCAGTTTGTTTAAACGAAAAATAAATGTAACGTTCAGTTAAGCTAAATTAGACCTAATATCATAATAAGATGAAATGGTTAGCAATCCAAAACAAGGAATATCTCATACAGCTATAGTGGTATCCGATGATTGGTAGGGTTCACAAGAAATTCTATTAATAAAACTGCCGTCAACTGGAAGGTTAATGTAATGGGATTGATTTATTAGAAAGACAATAATTATACAACCAAAACTGCCGTCAACTGAAAGGTTAATGTAATGGGATTGATATATTAGAAAGACAATAATTATACAACCAAAACAGCATACAGGAATGCTATATGTGACACATTGGCTTTGTGTGAAGATTGTTATTTCAAGGATGATAATAGTGTTTTTGAACCAAAACAGTGTGCCGAATATAACAAATAAATTTAACGATAAATATTTTTTAATTTTACATTTTAACATATTCAAGAATTTACCGTATGAATATAAATACAAATTGCATTAATGTTGGTAATCAAAAAAAGGTGTGAATAAAAAGAAACCGTCCATAAACCGTTAACAGTATTCTCAGACACCTTCTAATGCAGTCTCTTTAGAAAATTAGGCGATAATTGCATTCTATTGCTTACATTTTATCTACATGTGCGGCGAGTTTGGAAATGCATTGGCTGCATCTTTGTGGTAAGTAAATGTATTGGGGAGAAATTATCCTGAAAGCAGAGTGCCTGTTGGTGTAAATCAAGTTTATTGTCAAGAATGGACAATAAAGTCTGACGTAATTTACCTTCCTCTCAGACAACTTACATACCTTAGATATATAGTATAAGATTACAAATTCTGAGAAAAAAATCATCGATTTAGGTATCTATGTACTTACTTAAACATGGAAGGTATGCATGTTTATTCTAAAAAATAAACAATTTACAAATTGCAAACTTGAAATACAATATGTGCATTCTTATTAGAAAGACATGTATACTCATAGACCCTTCCTTGCAATATAGATCACTATGTTTACACACGATACATGTCTTTGTGTTTTTTGCTTGTTTCTTTTTGTATATTACAAACATTTCAAGCAACTTTATGTCAATCCTCTATGGATAATCTAAAAATATGACCTCTTCTGCCTCTGTCATCATACCAAAGACAACATTTTGTAAGAGAACACAAGCAATCCAAAAAAAATTTTTTTTAAATCTGTCAATCTGTGATCTTTTGTCAGTTTTGCTGGTGTAACTTACTAAACTCAAGCCATTTTCATGATACCCTAACAAATGAACAAAGTTAAGACAAACAGATTAATGGTTTGTTATGTGAAAAGTAGTTTACTTTTCAGTTATCAGAATCATACGCTCATCACTGATTTTCTCTGCGTCAGTGTATAGAGTTCAAGAATTGATTCCATGATCAATACAATGTAAGTTTTCCATAAGCAAATCACATGTCATGCACATACTACTTTTCAGAGAGCATTGAAATATTATATGTATTCTGCATTATTTAATTATTTAAGGCACCTGATTGTTCATCTTCCTCACATATCAAACAGCATTGTCCATTGTTAATAAAGCTTTTATTGGCATTGGTTTGCAATAAAAGTAGTGAGAGAAAGATTGGGTGACCTATTATGACATGCAAATTATCATTGAAATAAAGAAGGCAAGAATTGATGAAATTGATTTGAATTTTGAACTGGTTCTGGAGACATCAAAGCACCACATCGATATCTTAAATTTTACAAATAATTAAGGAAAATAATTGTTTGAAATTTCATTGATATTTGATATAATATCATTGATAACATGTGTTGCATTAATAATTAGTTGCGAAATACTCTGAGCAGCTATTAGAATGAAATTAGAATCTCAGATATTTATTCAAAGCTCCAATCAATTGTAATTAGTCAAGGAAAACATGATCTTCGTAAGCAATAGAAAATTGCAATTAACTTTTCGTGTAACTGGCAAACGATTAGAAAAATAATTTATTCATATGTACTCATAATGAATTTTAAAAGATTTCCTTGTGATCCTGGCCATTGATTTATGTAAGCTGGAATCGTTACTCATATGGATAAGATAAGTAGTATGCGTTCCACTTTACAATTTCAAATCTTCATGTAGAATCTATAGGCCTTCGCAACACCCCCTATAAAGTTACATGTAACACAACGTTAGTTCATTGCAGATCTTGAACAAATGAAAATCTAACAAACGATAACCGTACTGTCCAACATTAATTAATATTTTATTTTTATATCTTGCAGAAGTTACAATTAAATAACTTCCTCATTGGTGTGATTAATCATTGTACAAATCAGTTTTACATTCCGAATACTTACAAATTAAGGTTGACCTGGAGTGGATACACATGTTAAGAAGCCAAATAGATCTTACATAAAATTAATGTAATTTGTGTCCGATTTCCTTTTGGACAACCAAAAGCAATAATTCATGTCGTATTACATTATTTTCTTTGAATGCAGCAATGCATCATGTTTGTAAAGAACTGAATCTTGGATTTACCGTAATTTCTATTAGTTTTCTAGACCAACCTGAGCATTTCTGAAAACCCTTTACGTTTATCTTATTTAATTTACGTAAGTGGCACCGGAATGTAATTGTAATGATATATCAACGGACCAAATATGTAACTAAATAGGATAGATTATGTTTACAAGGCTAATCATAAGTACAGTGTTAATTCATAAGGATTTGAGTTATTTTACTGAGAAGTCTCTTTTGAATAAAAGTACATTAGTTGCCAGTATTTGCATATCATTTTTAACTCTCTTTTTTTTTAGAAAACACGAATTCACTTTTGTATTCAAATGTAACCGATATTAAAGATTATAACCTGCAATCCTTAATAAAGAAATTGAATTGTTTTAATTTATTGAATATGGTAAAAATGAATATTCAATGCCCCAAATGTTACCAAAAATAACAACATCCTATTTTGAAACACCTTTACATCCTCATACCCTTATAGGTTAGTTTATGATATTCCAAGGTAAACCACTGTGAATGATATTGACCAATGAGACATTTGCGTTGATTGCCCACAGTAACAAATATGATAACAGCCATATAGATTGAACACATGTAGATTTTAGCCAACATTATATGTTTAAAAATGAACCCTTTCTAAACAAAGACAATATATTTTCCTTCATCTCACATAAAGCCTGTTTATGTGGTTACATTATATTGGAACATAATCTCGTTGGACAGAGAATTGTTAATGTATACTTGAGCCAAAAAGGAATTTTATCATTTCGATATCATTTCTCTATTGTTACAATGCCCAAAACAGTCACTTAGCAATTTTAACACACAAAAAAATGATGTTTATTATTGTTAATCACATTTGTAGCGACTTGTTGCATTGAAGTTGAAACTATGCAAAATTTGGCATCATGACGAATTCATATGCAACAGAACTTTAATAAGTCTTAAATACAAGTTTAATCTTCAAAATTAAATCAAGATCAGAAAGATATTTGATTGGCAATCAGAAAGTGATCCTCGTAAGATGTATTGTTGCCAATGCCATGGATGCCAGGCTTAATTGAAAAGTGGCTTGAAATGTTCAATTTGTTGTCATATCAATGTTTCAAAATGAGATTACTTGCAGTTTGTTATTGATCTGAGTGAGAGATCTGAGACTATCTGTATCTTCTAGAGCTGACTCTTTTGATATAAAATACGCTTTTACATGTTGTCAAAGTACACACATGGGGTTGATTTATAATCGATGATAGGTCCCAATGTGTTTTAAAAATTTTATACCAGTCATGGGAACTGATTTGGCAAGGAACATAATGGTATCAAACACTTTGATCTTTAAACTTGATGTAAACTTGACAGTTTGTAAGAGACTGGTGTAAGTTGGTATAATACGCGTTGCAGATAAATGGTATATAACAACTGGCTAAATAACTATCTGTGTCATTCCTTGTTGTGAAACGTTTATTGAGAAAGACACATAGAGTCTTTTTTGAAATTCTATGCATTGTTTCATTGAGTTTCTCTTCAGTCCTTGTCACGTCAATCTTTAAATAGTCTCTCCTCTTTTTTTGTTATATATTACATATACGAAACATATTTAATCTAATTGTGTGATATCAGCAAGTCGAAGGTAGTATTCACTTCAGTGCATTACTCGTATTAAAAAAGTGGATAACGTGCCACGGCTCGTGTGCATCAATTTTTCAAATGTTTATACTTATTGAAAATCATGGAAGAAGATAAATTTGTATTGATGTATGTTGGTTAAATAAGCAATATTTACATGGTAGGACGAATGGCCTCGGTAACTGCCATTCCATTTGGAATATAGTAATTGTTACATATCTTGCATTGGCTATCCAATATGCCTGCTCCTGTTCAGTGATATGGAATGAATGGAAATTATCACATAGTCGTCAAGATTCCCATTAAGAGTTTTTACTCTCAGTAACGTTACATTAGGTCCTACTAAAAATGTTATTTTCTACCAAGGTTGTTTGAATCATAAAATACTAATTCAATAAAAAGATTACGGTACTTTTGATTGAAATCTTGACATGTAAATCCGATTCTCTGTGAAACCTTGAAATCCATGGATCCGAGAAAGCTGAGAGTAGTTGTACAGGGAACTGAATTACTTTTAGTACCCTAAACGACTGTTTCTGTTTTCTCTTCCCAACAATTCAATCTCCTCTTATCAATAACAGTCAGCACACAAAGCATATGTACAAGAAGAACAATTGGAAAGACCATCAACTCAATTATCTCCATTGATGATATATGGACTACTGAACAACAAAGCAGGCAGAGCATTGAAGGTTAGTGAGTGTGAGGAGTGAAATTGAAAGTTATGTATTCGTGGTGGTTCAGAAACTCTGTCGTAGGGTAAGATGCTCCATAAATTAGTCAATCCTCTTGGTTAAACTATAAATCGCATATATTTACATAACTGAGTTTCACGGTCCTAATAAACTAATGTCCAAAAGAAATGATACCAAGTTTTCAACGTCCTCCGAAACAAAATTCTATTACCTGACAGAGTCGAATTTAAGTGTGCCTAACAGGCATATGTCTTGTAAAGAAGTTTGCACATTTTCATTCTTCAGGAAAGGATACTTATGATTTTGTGCCTCTTCAAATGCACATGGGGTGCATAAATCGAAATTTCAAGTTGTTTTATGCACATAACTTTTGTCATTTCACTATAAACCTGATTAAGTATTGAATTTAGGTAAGAAAACAATGTTGTTGATTTAATGCACTTTATTTGACATCAATTCGTTGACGCGTCATTGCACTAGAACGTTTTAAAACAAGCGATTGTGTCCAATTTCTCCCTGCTATCTCGCCTAGTTAAGGAGATTCCAGATCGATGATTTTTTTAAATGCATGTTTCTCGCAAACATGAAAAGATAATGTTTCAAAGTTTTGCATAGAAGTAAGTTGACTACTGAAGAAATGATATAACTATGTTTTATTTTTATCAATCTGCAGTGGATTGAGTTATTTAGCAAATTGTATGGTAACGTTTCTTTTGGACACTAGTCTAGTTTCAAAACATTGCTATGAAGATATTTAGACAATAACTTGACAGATTATCTTTCCCGAGTAATATTAATTTTGTAATTCTCGAGCCTTGGCGAGAGAATTATACCATTAATCTAACGAGGGAAAGATAATCTGTTGTTCCCCGTCACGAGTTTGTTATTGCTTAGATTACCCATCTAATTTTATAAGGTAAAAACTAAGATTCTTAAAAGAACAGTTTTGTCTATAAAGGATTTCACAAGGAGTCAATCTCAAATTCATAAGCGTTTGCAATCGCTTTACTTTCGATATGCCTACGCACATCTAAATATCCCTTCTTGCGCAGTGTTATACCAAATTAATATTAAAAGTTATTGGTATTGAAAGTTTTTTTTGTGTATCTAGCCGTTATTTCAAGTTGTGAAATGATTTGAAGTGACTGACATGTTATAAGGTAACAAAATATAAATCAGCGCAAACCCGTCGCATTCGACACGACTGAAAGCTTTTTGTGAGGACAAAGTCATTTGATTATCAATAATATCTATACTTTCGAACAATTTGACTGACTCATCAAACATGTTTTGCATTGGCATACCTGAGAATTGGCAGGTACATGTAGTAACAACATGGAATAAATTGAACTTGTTTAGATTAAGAATCAAGGAAAACAATCCTTCAGTCGAAGACAAGATGAATGAAATAGTCCCGATAATACTTTTAATTAGGTTGGTTCACAACAACCAATCAAAAGACAGCAAAAGGTGTAACTCCCAAGGTACTTACAGGAAAAATACTACCCTGTGTCCGTCCTCCCATATGGGTAATATATACTTATATATCATGATAACATGATGAGAAAGTATTTGCTATTCATTTGTATTTTTTGAATTAAAGTTAATTAATTAAATTATTTAGAGTTTTCTTTAGATACCTACAACAGAAATTTTAGTCATCAATGAAAGATACCATTCATTTATAACCGTAATAAACAACAGTTTATTATCAAATCTGTTCTAACCATTTGTCAATTTCTAATTTGCTAAGCAAATAAAAAGAAATGGTGACATTAATGCCACTTTGATAAATAATCCATGTTTTGTATTGTCTATTATAGTGATATGTTGTATGACGAGTTTCTGAATTCATTAGTTTTAATTATTTTGTAAAGATTTATTAATTTTGGTGGAAGGAATAAATAAATGTACGAAAAAATAAACATTTGCTTTGTAAAAGATATGACAGTTTCCCAAAATTTTACTTGAACGTTTTTAATGTCAAACAGAAGCCTATTAAACAGCTTCAAAACTTAACTTTGAATTGTAAAGTTTTATCTTATGTATAGTGCCATGAACCAAAAACAACAAATATTCAAACTTATCTCATTTATTTTAGGAAATGTATGTCAAAAGATATTCATACTTTATTACATTATTTTAAATGACATTTTCTATCTAAAAACAAATTGAGAAGTAGGTTCAGGATCATGTTCAGACTATCCTTAAAACAATAAAGTTTAAGATTTAAAAAAAATAAATAACATTTTAAGGCACTTTTTCAAATGATTATTATGTTCAAATTATTAGTAAAAAATATGTACTGAGTTTGTGTGTGTATAAAGTAAATGATTGAAAAACAGCCAGGTTCGCCATAGACCATGTGATCTAGCGTAGACATTATTACTATCAAACATTTACAGATGAGGCAAACGATATTTTCAAATCCCCACATTTCAGATGAAAATTTCTTACCAAGGGAAGCAAGGGTATGCCTGGTCTAAAAACTTTCAAAATGGTCATTTGAATTACAGTTTTTCTAGACATAGCTTTCATTTTGATTGATCAACGGAACTTTTTTAAAGCCATCCATGATAAGTTTAGTTCTTCACAATATCAAATCTTCAAGGCGGCGAAATGTGAAAGGGCTGGCTAAACTGCTCTTATGACATCTCTGTACAGTGACATCATAACATTCTATTCTTGTCAAACGAATCAAAAGCTAGTGACGTCTTTCTTTTTATTTCTGGTTTAACGACAGGGAATAAATGATAAAGATTTTCACCTGAGAACTTATAAATTGTCTTCAGTCCGTTCTCAACTGAACTAAGCTAAACGTCCTTTTCTCTATTATAAATCTCTAATACAGATTTAATCTCATTGACATTTTGAGGAACAGAGAATAAAGAGTAAACGGGATCAGGCTGACAGTGATTGTACACAACCTGAATGGATTATGCCTTGATTAAGTACCACTATTGCTCAGCACTGATTAAAATCCAAACCAAATATACATCTGTAAATACAAAATGAAATCCACAAATGACGAAATCTGTGTTTTTTTATCGCACAAAGGGAGTTAACTCTTCCTGATCCCACCTAATACAACGCAGACACCTCAGGTTCAGTGTCTATAACTAGATCAGGACTAGATAACTAAATAAGGCTTTCTGATTAATTTAGCTTTCAACACTTAGTGGAGATTGAGAGCGTACCCTCACTTGGGTTAATCTAATGGAGTTACGGTGTGTGAATCTCATTTGTAGTCATAATTCGCCTTTACCTTTAACTTGTGACCAACAGAATGTCAATTTCACAAACTAACCTCTTATTTAGGTTTTAGCCTGTTTTGAGCATAATGGCATTTTGAGAACTGCCCAATTATACATGTTGCTTGATGATGTAGATATAATGCATGTTTAGGACCTTTTGAATAGTGGTCTCCTTGCAATACATTGTAATGTATGACATCAATTACAAACATGTTTGGCATTAACTCATCATTACAATAAGAATGATTGCCCCATTGGAATTATAATTCGCATTCCATTGTATTTTTTGTATAAATGAAATTATCTTTTTTCCCATCTAAAACTTTTTGTTGCATTTTTGGGCCTTAACAGTTTTCAATTTTTTTCTTTGTTTTGAAATAAAGTCACTGACTTTAGCGCATTGACTTATAGGTTTTTATTAGAATTCATGGCATAGTGTGAACATGTTAAACTCTGAACTTCTACAGGTTGTTTGAGCACTGTTTATATCATTTTATTTTCAGATTTCGCAGTTTTACTTTAAACTATTGCCAGTAAAACTAGAGTTGTTTTATTCAAAATAAAAATTTGCAAATTCATTTCTCTTCGTTTAAAAATCTGTAATCTGTAAGCAAAGTTGAGATCTTTAGGTCAATATTCACACTAATACTAGTTGTCTGAATGTTTCTTACAAGTTAACGACTGCATCTTCGACATTTTCACTGCATTTAAAACTAAAAAATCAATATGAAAAATATCTGATACTCAATTACATTACAATATTTGTTTGAAAATTTAATTTGGTTTTGAATCATTAGAATTTACGTTCCTGGTGATACATGCAATTTCAGATAAATACGAAAGATTTAGTTGATGACAATTTAATCATATGAATAACACAAAAGAGCTTCAGCGAGTTTGAAATCGAATGGGTCATTTGATGATTATATGGGTATACTCTATTCCTGTCTGTTACTTGAATTATTCATAAGCCGTTATGCTGAAAATAATCAGGCTTTCTTTTTTCATTAACTTAACAAAGACAAAGAAATTATCTCTACAATATTGTCCGTGCTTAATACTGATGTAGTGGAGTTGACCATACTTGACTCCACAATACAAAAACAATAATTTTCTCGAAATTAATGAATTTTAAATGAGGTTAGAGTAGATGTTAGTGTGAATTAAACCGTTTAGCTAATTATAGTTTGTTCAACGTCAATGGTTATGATATTCAAACTATATTATTTGGCAACTACTCTTTTACTGAGGATATCAACCTAAACTTTTAGAATCTGTTCATGACTATTTTACCCTTACAAACCGTTTTTCGAGTTAAATATTATTACTGGTTTTGTTTAATTGTGTTTTGTCTAAGAATGATGAATGAACATATGTTGTCTATATATTTATTTTGAATGGGAGAGGTATTCAGATAGCCTTTGTAGCCTGTTTACCAATCCCTTACTTTTGAAATAAATATTGTTTAAACCAACTATAGCATGAGTGAAAAAGGTGATGACATTGAATAATATTGAATAGAAAATGCTACACCAAAGTGCTAAAGTGTGTCTGGATTAATTTCAATTGTGGCCTAATACCCACTTATGTAAGGTTTTCTAACTCACATTGAAAAGCATTTAACGAGCACAGATCAATAACATAAACTCAGGTTTTGGGGTTAAAAAAAGCCAGAGATATAATTCTCCTAGCGTTGGAAAATACAACAGGGTGTCTTGTGGTATATAATCTGTTCGAACTGAACCAGATATATATCTGCTATGAATAGTATTTGTCACTCATGAGAATTAAACCAGATGTATATGTCCTATGAGTTTGCTTGCGCTTGTCACTCACCAAAAACTGAACCAGATTTATTAATTGTGTGCTATGGGCTTGGGTTGGTCATCCATAGAGAATTGCGCCAGACATGTATATTTGCTTTGAGTTTGCTGGGGTTGATCATCCAAGAGAATCAAACTGATGTTTATGTGCCATGAGTTTGCTTGGGCTTGTCACCTGAAAGGATTGAACCAGATGTATATGTGCTATGCGTTTGCTGGGGTTGGTCATCCAAGCTAATTGCGCCAGGTGTATATGTGCTTTTAGTTTGCTGGGGTTGCTCATCAAAGGAGTTAAAACTTATATATAAGAGCCATAAGTGCTGGGTTTGTCCACAATGAGAAGTGAACCAGATATATTATCAAATATTTAAAACATGATTACATGATGAATAACTATATTGATAGCAATGATCAAAGGAAAAGCCAAATAATGAATTAGAAGTTTCAAATATTGTCTTTATATGAAAATATTTCAAAAATGTAGAATTGCTTCATATTTCCAATTTGTAAATATTCGTGTCATAATGTGGAAAACTGTACAAATGGACAGTGTCTAATTCTCGGAAAACCAATAGAGACAATCTGATAAGATATCCCTGTCACAAACCGGTTGTACTTATAGACGTTACCAATTCAATCATTCTTAGGCGATCTAAAACAAACTATAGAAATCAACACAAACCCAAATCATTTCATTTTGTACAATGGCTAACAATTGTGTCAGATGATTTAATCCCGCTTCCTTTTGGTTGCAGTGGGTATGATTTGATCCAAGAAATAATTTCTAAATCCCCCACTTGATAAGTACAGCAGACAATGAATTACTATGTTCTTTATACTTTATACAAGTTGTACATAAAAACGCGATCTTTTTGGAATGTTGTGCCTTGAATAACTGCATTTGGCTATTCAGCACCATTAAGCAAATGCTTTTTTGGAAACAGGCGCTATATATTTTTATTGTTTTCATTGGTGGATTTGCTTGTTTCCCCGCAGCATCATTTTTGTGCAATATTTGTAATCCAGTGTTATTGTAAAAGACGTGCAGTTTTATCATGCTGTGGCTACATCAGACTCAATGTTCAAATCTTTCTTCGTGGCCATCTGCGTTTAATTATCAGCAAATAGAATAGGTGAAGGCTAATTCTTGATTAAGAAGGCCCCTTCAATCTACTACAAGATGTCAAATAGTTCTGCAGCATTTTCAAGGTAAATGGTTAATTGTCAATTAACTGATATGATGACCACAGTCATCACTTGTTAATTGGACGGCTGAGCCTCTTGTTATTACTTGAGTGGTCATTTCTCAGCATCCAGTTTTTTATCACCATAGCTCACGACAATTTCGTTTTCTCAAACACAAAGTTTGATATTGGCTATGTTCACTTTACATTCAAAAAATATCTTGAGCGACCTAATGTTTCAATTATGCGTATGACAAACATCAACATGCAAGACATTTTATAGACGTTTCTATTAATTTAACAAGGTAGGCATCTCAAATACCAGAAGTTCCAGTTACCTAATTCATGCGACCCAATAAGGAAAAGAAAATGTCCTTAATATAATAACTTAGTTTTATAATTATTTAACCATTGTTTTCAAACTGATAATTCATTAAAAGAACCGGAGATTATCTTTAAAAAAATTGTTTCTGTTGTGTGAATTGCTCATGTATTTAAGCAGGTAACAATGTTGAAGTGACTAAACAAAAACCTGATATATTAAGGGTTCACTGCTTGTAGTAATTTTTGGTAGATAGTCTCATCATCACATGGTCTATTTTAAAGCTCCCGTTTACCTAAATCTGAAAATAGTACTTCTACCAAGAAACTTTCAGCAATAAATAGTGAAGATGTCATCACATCCTTAAAAGTATCAGCAAGCCTATTAGGGTCTCAGTGTAAATGTTCGGAAGATGAATATAATTGATGTACCTTTACTCTCTACTGTGATCTTTGACGAGCGGAAGGAATACAATGATGTTATTTGGTGAGTAAAAGGTGTTAATCGAAAAGACAGCACTGTTAATATGGACTGCCGATAAAATCTATGTTACTAAAAAGTGATACTCACTGAAATACAATTATTGTGAGTTACCGATAGTTTCAATTTTACAAATTGTTCTGGGTGAAAAACGTTTACAAATATTTATGAAAGTTCAAACATTGTGTTAGTCAATAGGGAAATAAGATATGTAGTTCATATTAAGTTCATGTTTCTTTGTTCCCAGACCTAATAATTATTACTTGTGAATCATGAATTCAAAAAAGTGGAGAATACCTTGACAATGATAGGATATTCGATTGAAAAAACAATTATAACATCCGAAGTAAAACTTTTTATGACATATTGTGAAATGAGTAATGACAGTTATTGTGTCACTCGTTACATAAGTTAAACACAGAATATAAAAGGACAATTCTAAAACATTAAGTACATTATATAATATACAAAATTAATGTACATTTATTCTGATCCTTTATAACTGCTATTTAAATAATAAATTCTGATTTCTGTAGGAAAACTTTATTATCAACTTCTGCTATTCATATGATATGAATTAACAAAATTTTTGCCCACAGTAAGTAAGTACAAGTTAGCCTAAGAGGTCATAATAAAACAACTTAAATCATAAGTTGAATCTTTAAACCCACACTTCTTTGATGACGCAATTGAAGCAACATATACATAAATTTTGGTCTAAAGTAGTGTTCGACTGCTATTATAATGTTTTACACTGTCTCTCTGTCTCTTATGGTGGTAATTTCTCTCCCTCCAGTCTTAATTGGATCAATACTTTTTTAGACATACTGTATTTGAAATTTCTCCCAGATTACAAAACGAACATACAATGTATATGTAAGTTCATGATTTAAAATTCAAATGATGTAGGCTATTGTCTGAGCAATCATATATCAAATATCTGCAACAGAAGTTAAAAGATACTGTACATAGAAATGTTTTTGTCGACAGTATTTGACCAGGGGATGTGTTCCTTATTTGGCATTGCCTTAAAGGGGCAGTAGCACGTTTTAGGGGGAATATAAGGTGATGTCAGGAAAATGAAACTTAATGGTTCCAATTGAAAGACAATGTATTTAAACAAAATGGAGCAGTAATAATTCAAAAGCATAACGTAAAGTTTAGCCATGCGATTCCTTTTTCTTACACAAAATGAATTAAAGATGTTAAAAAAAAATGGCCGCCAGTGGATTTTATGTGAATAATCATACTTTGTCCTCTGACTATGGATAATTGACTTGTGTAATGAGATTTTCGAAGCTGTCAAAATAATACATTAAGCATTAACTTACAATTATCAATGAAAATTTTAAAATATAAAATTACCAAAAAACGTGCTACTGCCCCTTTAAGAGTCAGTAATTCGAATTCTCTGGTTTCCTTTCATTATTTGGTATGACGAGTTCACTACCATGGTGTTTGTTAAATCAAGAGTTACATAATATACTAAAAGTTGGTTTTAATGAAATGTAGAACATAGTCTGAACTGAATCAAACATCATTTCCTCTCAAATGAATCAATAACTCATCATCGCAAGTCATTGTTTAGAATCTGCCTTTTGACCTGTTTTACATGTTGACTCTTAAGGTGTCACGAAATGTCTGATTTAAATGGGTTAGTTTTTACTGTTACTTGCTATGTAACCCATGTAAGCAGCCATGTGCATGGGCGGAAACGAAGAACTGTCCGCATATGCTCACTGGAACTGGGACAGGACCAAATATTGCCACAGAGGTGTCTTAAAGGGGTCTGTTTTCGCAGTCGTCTTTTTAGTTCAGAAAATAGGTTCAAAGTAAGTTTCTTCTCTAAAATTGTCTCATATGTCACATATGGATATTTTCAAATGGTAATTTGTCTAATGCGTTTCCTTCAATTTAAAGTGCTTGTCAGTCATGGCCCCTTGCTAATTATGAACACATGTTTGAGTTTTGCTCATTGCAGGAAACGAAACGTACTTCCTGTAGTTTCTTAAAGGGGCAGTAGAACTTGACGTGACAAAGTGTAAATAATTTGAACCTATAATATATTTTGCCTACAAAATGCTCAACAGCTTTTATAATAATATAAGCAATTAGTGACTAATATAATGGTTTTCTCTTTAATCCTATCATATTTGACATAAGAGTTGATAAACGATAATATTTATATACACTTAGTAAACACTTCCTTTTGTAATGAAGCCTTTTAAAATTATTATGGCACCTAAAGGCCCACAATCTCAACAGACAAATCAAGATTAGAGGAAACGCTTCAGCACTGTAATGCAATTATAGATCCCAGACGTTTCATTTGATAATCCAAACCAATCCACTGATGACAATGAGGGACATATTAGGAACCAAACACAGGGGTATGAATGTAAACATGATGTGCACACTTAGACAGCTGTGCCTCACGAAGACTTGACAGACATAGTCCCCACCAGAGAGATTCAGATCGCACAGACAAGATTTTTAGTCTCAACATAGTTCATTCTATGTCATTGAGTTATTTGTTTAACAACGTTCAGCACACAATTATTTACATTATAAGAACCAAAATTTGCCTTTGACCAATCAAATAAAAAGGTTATCCACTCCATGATTTACATCACATATTTCAATGCTGTGATACGGTAAGAAAGTGAGTTATGATATAGATGTGTATCACAATTATATATTATATATATTAAATACTTGGTTTCTCAGAAAATCTACAAACAGTAATATATATTCGTAAAGGCCAAATTACACGTCAAATTTCAAGAATACTTGTTATATACCCTATTATTTCGTAACTTTAATTCACATTCCTTAATGAAAAGGACAGGAGTGGCCTTAACAACAGCTAAGGGGCAATAACGTATTGCTTGTGAAGTGATTAGTTTTGTCCAGTAGGTTCGGAGTCATCCGAATGAAGTAGCAATGATTCCTCTCTCTTATATACCTTTTTGCTAGGTCACGAGACAAAGTGGTCCACATTCTAATCCAATGAACATAGAGCTTAATTACATCATCAGAAACAGATGGCCCCTACTCAAAGCTTCTGATATCTGCAAGAAAAACTTATCATTGAAGGAACAACACCCATGCTGGTCAAGGACAACATCATCCATCCTCTTAAACATCCACAAATCAGTGGAAAAGAAGTCGCCTTTGTCGACATGGCATGTGGCAAAGATCAATGCAAACTCTGCATTAACATTAATAAAGATAGCTATGTTTACACTCATCTACCGACAGTAGATACACATGCTGGACATACAGTTGTATAGAGGTTATCATGTGAGTGTATTTGGGATCGTAAATATCCTGCATTAGGAATAAACATTGTATTTTGCGAGCCTTGGCGAGCTAAATACATAGTGTTTATTCCTAATGCAGGATATTTAAGATCCCAAAACACACGAGCATGATAAAGAAGGGGAGCATGATAACTTCTTTATCATACAATGTCATTTTAAAATTTAATTCGAAAAAATGCCTCATAATACTATTTTTAATAGTTGAAATTGTTTTAGGATTCGCGCATTGATATATGCAAATGAATAGAGCAATGACTCTGGCGGTGAATTGACAAAATAGAATTCCTCTTTATATATGCCTTTTATTGCCGTTTGAGTTATTTTGTCACGACTCCAAAGTTTTGAAATTTAAAACATCTATAAAATACGATGATTTAACAAATTTGATACATTTTAAATGGTCTTTGGCGGGATCTTACTGACGTTGTTTAATCCGACGTCATCGAGAGGACGAGTCAATCTCACCAAGGGGCAAGAGTTGCTTCCCTTCGCCTACGGGACAATGGCAGCTTGCGTTGAAACAGCGATTGAAAGAACATTGATGACCTGGAGAGCTAAACTAGATTACAGTCTGTGGATTTCCGAATCCAAACTAAACAATATTAAAGTAAAGAACACCGAAGATGGGTAAATGACGTGTTTGAACATGAGACTTGAACTGTCTTTGGTACCTGTGAGTAAAATTGTTCGGTCGGTTTCATTCAACCTGTGATGACAGTGTTTTGGCACTACTAAGTCATGCAAATGGTAAATATTCATGCAGTGTTGTTGTTATTTCTTAGATCAATGTCTATGCAATATATAATTCATATTGTAATGTCTCACTCCGTTACTAAAGGCATTCAAAATGTTAACACTTGTGACGTCATCGTAATTTTCGAAAGAAGTTCCGACCTTGACCTTTGAAATTTGCATCGGTATCCGTATATGACCCTAGCCACGCCCAACGGATACCGAAAATATCCGTTGGCTTTATTATGCCGAGAACACTATCCATTGTATGATAAAAATAATTTTTATGATATCATTGTGATTCATAACCATATCATGGTCTTTTTTAATTTTCAGTTAAACAATTTTTTAAATATATTTTTCATCGTTTGACAAACACTGATTATGAAGTTAGTAATGTGATATGATTCCTGTCATACTTTGATCAAAGTTGGCAATGACATAGATAAAGATTCTTTATTCTAATTTTAGTAACTGTTTTACAGTTTTTGTAAGAGATGGCTTCAGTTATTGTGGGATTTTTTAAAAAAGTTTAAAATTACATCAATACTGAATAATTAATTAACCACTGTGTAATATTCTACTCAAAAGAATTTTAGGGTCAAACCTTTATTTCTTCATGACATCTCCATAGATGAAGTACCATGGCTGTTGGGAGGTTCCACACAAAGGAATGTTGCACAGAGCCTTGGTTGCAATCAAGAATTAAAAAAACTTTTTGTTGTACCACCCTGTAGCCATTATTTCTTCCTCTATCAAGATCGTCTTGTCTATGTCTCATTGGGACGTCATTTCAATTGAAAGCAGCATCATCATGGTAGACATTATTTTGCTCAAATTGTTCATATCAAATGAAAACACTTTCATAGACTCTTGGTATGAACATGAATTAGATATGTTTTCATGGGATCGGTGTACTTGTTTTTTTTTATGTCCCCCGCAAAGTTTTTCGGGAGACATAATGTTTTCAGTCCCGTCCATGGTTCCGTGGATCCGTGGTTCCGTAATTCCGTAATTCCGTAATTCCGTAACGCTTTCGTTTCCGGACCATATCTGCATAACCCTTCAATATTTTTTAACGAAACTTTGTATGTGATTAGATCTAGTACTGGAGTGGTGCCTTTTGCTATTTTGGTTATTCTGAATTTTTTATTTTTTCTGGTTTCCATGGAAACATTTTGAACTTACTGCATATTGGGGAAGGCTCTCGTTTCCGGACCATATCTCCAAAACCGTTCAATATTTTTTCACGAAACTTTGTATGTGGTTAGATCTAGTACTGGAGTGGTGCCTTTTGCTATTTTGGGTATTCTAAATGTTTTATGTATTTCTGGTTTCCATGGAAAATTTTTGAACTTAGTGCATATTGGGGGAGGCTTTCGTTTCCGATCCATATCTCCAAAACCGTTCAATATTTTGTTACGAAACTTGGTATGTGGTTAGATCTAGTGATGGAATGGTGCCTTTTGCTATTTAGGTCATTCTGAATTATATAATTTTCCTGTTTTCCATGGAAACAGTTTGTACTTAGTGCATATTTGGGTAGGGACTGTTTCCCAGCCATATCTCAAGAAGTATTCAATATTTTTTTACGAAAGTTGGTATGTGGTTAGATCTAGTGGTGGAGTGGTTCCTTTTGCTATTTAGGTCATTCTGAATTATATGATTTTTCCTGGTTTCCATGGCAACAGTTTCAACTTAGAACATAATTATGGTGTGAGGACCATTTCCGGGCCATATCGCAAAAACTATTTAATATGATTTTACGAAACTTGGTATGTGGTTAGACCTAGCGGTGGAGTGGTGCCTTTTTCGATTTTAGTTATTCTGAAATATTTTTCTGGTTTCTATAGAAATAAGTTGAACTAGGTGTATATGGGGGGTAGAGTCTGTTTCCGTACTTGAGCTTTAAAACTATTCAAAATATTTTTTTTTTTTTTTTTTTTTTTTATTCCACATTTTTTTGATGCACATACATACAAATACCGGTTAAAATTGGATACCGGACACATTTGGATAGGATACAATTGGAGAATGGCAGTATTTATGGACAAAGGGTAAATGAATCAATTAATAAATAAATGATGGCAACTTGACCAGAATTTTACAAACTTATCATGTTGACATGAAGAAAAAACTATGGCTTTTGTAATATCGTAGTAGTGCGATAACTCTCTTTGGATTCTACCCATAGATATGTTAGAGTCTTTGTTATGGCATTTCAAGATCAGTTTCTTGATTAGGAGAATGATGATATTTAATGGATCGTTATTTTTGGATAAATATCCAAGCAAAATACATTTCTTTGTGAAGGTTATTCTTAGATGTGCTTTTGTATTGATCCAATGTTGGATATCTTTCCAAAGAGAGTTTATATATTGACATTCCCAGAATAAATGAGAAATGTCACACACTTCATGTTTGCAGAAAAGACATATTGGGGAGTCAATGTATCCAAGTTTATAGAGATAAGAGTTCACAGGTAAAATTCTATGGATAAGTCTATATTGAAACCACCGTAGTTCCGTACATTCGGTACATCTGAAAGGCATTTCATTTATTAATTTCCACTCGGAATCAGAGTAACTTTCGTCAAATATCTCTTCCCATTTACGATTATATGTATCTTTTTGAAAGGAATTGTCTAATAGGATATCGTAATAATGTTTTGATCCTTTGAGGTCCGCTCGAAGTTGGACGTGATTGTAAGGCAGTATTGGGTTTTCCGGTATATAATCAGTGTCCTTTTCAAATTTGTTCAAGTACTCCTTGACCGCATTTTTCAGCCCAAAGAAGGTTAACGGATCACAATTGACTTTATATATATTTATAAATTGTTCGTATGTTAATAAAATGCCTTTTTCAGTTACCAAGTCACTCACAAACTTTACACCAGCGGAGTACATGTTTTTATAGAAAACGGATTTCTTATTAATTTTTATGTTGTCATTGTACCAAATAAATTGAGAGTATATATTTCTGTTCAAAGATTTACATTTTGATAAATATAAACTCCATGCTTGTAACGTATCCTTCCAAAACATATTTGTCACCTTTGGAATAACAAAATCCTTTATATAGTTTGAATCCATTTCTAATACATTTACAGGAAGGCTTTTGTTATGGAATACGAAAAACGTCTTCTCACTAGATGTACAATAAAAGCGTTTCAACCACGATACCTTTTGTGCAGCTATGTAATGTTTAATTTGTGGAACTTTAATTCCCCCATTTGGTATACTACCTACAATTATATCCCGTTTCACTTTATCAGGTTTTCCTTTCCATATGAAATCGAAGCATTTCGATTGGAAGGATTGCAAAGTATGATCTGATGGTGATGGAATAGATGCACATAGATGCGTAATTTTTGGTAACAACAATGATTTTAGGACAGTATTTCGACCTAGTGGGGTTAAAATTCGACATTTCCAAATTTTCATTTGATTTTCAATATTGGTAAACTTCTCCATATAATTCTCTTCAATCATATTTTCAAGGTCAATGTGAAATTTTATCCCCAATAACTTAAAAGAATGTACCCATTCCAGATTCCAATCTTTGCATAGCTTTATTCTGCTTCGTTTCTTTGATCCAATCCAAATTAATTTAGTTTTTTCAACATTTACCTTAAGTCCTGAAAAACGTTCAAATAAGGTAAGGGTATTGAGAACTGCGTAGAGGCATTTTTCAGATCCATCTAACAATAAGGATATATCATCAGCAAATTGAGCTAAGAGATGTTCAATATTTCCTATTTTAATGCCCTTTACTTGTTTGTTGGTCTTAAGTAGTATTGTCAATATTTCTGTACAAAGAATAAACAAGTAAGGAGAAATCGGGTCTCCCTGGCGACATCCTCTACTTAACCTAAAAAAGGAGGAGGGGAATCCATTTACGAGGACGCATGATTCCGAATTGTGGTATAGTACATTTACCCATTTGCGAAAGGAGGGTCCGAAGTTAAAGAATTTAAGGACATTTTGTATGAATTTCCAATCAACGGAGTCAAAGGCTTTTTCAAAATCCACTGACATTAACAGACCTGGAATTTGGTATCTTTCTGTATGTTCCATTACATCATAAATCTGCCGTGTGACTTCAGCTATATATCTACCCGGAAGGAAGCCCTTTTGTTCTTCACTTATCATGGTTATAAGAACTGTTTTAAGGCGACACGTGATTGCAGCCGAGGCAAGTTTATAGGAAACATTAAGCAAAGATATAGGTCTCCAATTTTTTAAATAGCGTTTTGATTTATTTTCTTTTGGAATGCAAGTAATAACACCCTGTTTTTGCGTAATAGATAGTGAACCCGTTCGGTAGGCATAATTTAATGAATTTAATAAGTATTTATTTAAATCTCGCCAAAAGAACTTGATAAATTCGACGGTAAAACCATCCGAGCCTGGACTTTTATCATTTTTCATAAGCTTTAAAGCCGATAGTACTTCATCGTAAGTAAGTTCTCCTTCAAGTTCGGCCGATTCATGGTCTTCAAGCTTAGTGCTGGCTTCTTTGGGGATTATTTCATCAAGATCAACATCACAACAATCTCTGCTAGAGTATAACGACTTATAGAATTTCACAGTTTCCTCCAAAATATCAACAGTTGAATTCAACAAATTACCATCTTTGTCCTCTAACTCTGTAATTGCTTTGTTTAAGAAATTTCGCGATTCTAATTTCAAAAAGAATTTGGTTGGTTTCTCGCCCTTTTCTATCCATTTAGCCTTTGATCGTATGAAGCTTCCTTTCGCTCTGATAGTAATAATTTCTTCAAGTTCAGAATTTGTAGCTTTTATTTCCTTCGAAATATCTTCCTTTTCTCTGATTATATTCGTTTTATCTAAATCTATTGTTAGTCTCTTTAATGTTATGTTCAATTCAGTTTCAGCATTTTCCATTTTCTTCTTTTTAGTACTGGCAAACAGTATAGATTTCCCCCTTATCATCAACAGAATAGTTTCCCAAAGAAGCTGATCACATATGGAAAAAACATCTTCATTATCCCTTACACGATATTGATTCAATGTTTCCGTGAGAGTTTGTTTCACCATATTAACATATTCTTTATCGTATAACAATGAATTATTAAATTTCCAAAAGCCCTTCCCTCGTTTTACTTCATTAATTTTGATGGTAAGTTCGAGAAGTGAATGGTCAGTTTTGAAACCTGGGTTAATAGAGGTAGACGTAACAGACGAGAGTAAGTTATGCGAGATTAGAAAGAAATCAAGACGCGATTGTTTCAAGGGAGTTGGCTGACGCCAGGTATATCTTCTCTCTTCCCAATTGTGTTCCCGCCATACATCCTTAAGATCGAATACTTGCTGCATTTCCAAGACTCTACTTCTAGCATTTGGATTATTGATGTGCTTGTAGTTAAATTGATCTATAAGTGGATCTAAAACTAGATTCCAGTCACCACAAAGTACCAAATATTCTCCTTCAGATTCTTCTAATATATCAGAAAGTGTATCATAGAATTCCGGCGTGTCGTCATTGGGTCCATATATATTTAGTAAGAAGTAAATACAATTGTCTATTTCTATATCGAGAGCATTAAAATTTCCATTTTCGTCAGAGTATTCTTTTATCACTTTAAATTCAAAATTGTTATTGAACAAAATCGCCGTACCTCGTGCATTTGATCTAAATGAACTAAAGTAGCATTCAGAATATCCCCATTGCTGTTTAATTATTTGTTCCTTATCTTTTGTAAAATGAACATCTTGAAGACAATAAATAGAGGCCTTTTTCTTTTTCAAAAACTTGAAAACTTGCCTTCGTTTCTTACTTTCGCTAATACCCCTACAGTTCATTGAAATGATTGATAGATCTGTCATGATATCATGTAAGAGAATAAACTTGTCCAAATGTCCCTATCCAAAGAATAAATAACGGTATTGAAAAATGTGTTTGAAAAGTGTGCAAATTTTGTGACTTCCAGTTTTGCAAACATAGTGGAATGATTGAAGAGGAAAGAAAAAAGGGGTGTCTCATAACAAGAATGAAGACTATCAATCGATAGCTGGTCCCTACATGTGTAGGAGACGGAAATGCAACAAAACAAAAAAAAAACAACAGTAAAATCTATTTTGGCTGTTGAAAATATAAAAAAGGGAGATCCTATCCACGGGTAAATAATCGGGATATTGATGCCACACAAAAGCTTATTAGAGTAAAAATAGTCCTGAAGAAACCCCAATAATTATGAGTATGGGTTCTAGCAGCTATTTCTTGATTCATTACAGTAAAAAGACTCAACGAACAAAATCAAAGTCACTTGGACTAGGTACAGAGACATGAATAAACATACACTCAAACACACCTGCATTGTGTGATCATGTTAACGGGTGAAGGCAGTTCGTGATGCACGTGCTTCACGTGTAAACAGTAGTCAGTCATTGTGTTTGTATTCATTGTCGTTCAACTGAACTCAGTCAGATTATCGTGGATACTATCATGGATACTCACATGTATAAACAATGGATACCATGGATATTAACAAACACAAGTGGATATGTCTATCAATCAATCGGTAAGTGAATTTCCGCTATTTTTCGAAATTATTTCATAGCACAATTGTTTTGTAAACAGCGTCACACATGACAAACTAAAACCGTCACAGACTCACCCACTTAGCACTCAAATGTAGAATGTCAGATCGTTATATCAATCTATGTATAACGCTTCCATGCCGCCTTTGGTTCTTTCGAATCTTTTGTCTCCAAGATAACATCGACACCGGCAATCCTCACTCGTGCATATAGGCCTACACGCTCTCGCCTCAGGTCAAACGCTTTCCTGTTGAGAATCGCCCTCTGTTTCTCCATTTTAAATGGTAAATCAGTTCTAATGCTTTTCCCTTTGACGTCTTTCAGAAGCTTACCACTGGATAGCACGTTTTCACGGTCTGGCATGTAGACAAAAGTAGCTAGGATAGGGTTTGGCGCGTCCGGTGTTGGATCGTTTTGAAATGGCTTCCGGGGCAATCTGTGAACTGTTTTGAAGTATATGTCGTCTGCTTTGTCTTGTGCGAAGCGTAGGTCTTCCACAAAGAATTGTCGGAGGCGTCGTTCCGTATTCTCCATTGCTAGTTCGGGGATACCGTAGAAGAGTAAGTTAGGGCGCCGTTCATGAACTTCTTTCAACAGCAAAGTATTCTGGAATTGTGTAGCTTGTTCGGAGATGTTATGCTTTAACTGTGTAACCTCAGTGCGTAGGTCGTTTACTTCATCTTGTTGTTGAGATACAAGGTTATCTAACTCGTTGACTTTGGAAGTAATAGTCCCAATTTCGGCTTTCACACTCGAAATAGAGTCCTCAATACCGGAGCGCGTCTCCTTTAACAAGAGTTCAAATTTTGTTGTAATTCTACCCTCCACATTCAGAATAAGTTCTTCTAAGTTAGTTGTCGAACGTGTAGCAACATTTCCCTTGGTGGCCATGATGGTGATAGTGGGTAGTTTGGCGTTGAACAAAATATGTCAAAAAGTAGGCCTATTTTTAAAGATCACAAAACATATATCATATCTTCTTACCCATTAATTGTTACATGTAAGATGATTTTGGGTATTTCAATAGCTCATTTCTTCATTGATGGCTGTGATTCCCGTGGATTTTCGGAGAGCTCCCAAAACGTGCGTCCGTCACTCACACATGCGCAACCGGCATTTTGAGAACTGCCCAATTATACATGTTGCTAGATGATGTAGATATAATGCATGTTTAGGACCTTTTGAATAGTGGTCTCCTTGCAATAATGTATGACATCAATTACAAACATATTTGGCATTAATCCATCATTACAATAAGAATGATTGCCCCATTGGAATTATAATTCGCATTCCATTGTATTTTTTGTATAAATGAATTTATCTTTTTTCCCATCTAAAACCTTTGGTTGCATTTTTGGGCCTTAACAGTTTTCAAAATTTTTCTTTGTTTTGAAATAAGGTCACTGACTTTAGCGCATGGACTTATAGGTTTTTATTAGAATTCATAGCATAGTGTGAACATGTTAAACTCTGAACTTCTACATGGTGTTTGAGCACTGTTTATATCATTTTATTTTCAGATTTCGCAGTTTTACTTTAAACTATTGCCAGTTAAACTAGAATTTTTTAATTCAAAATAAAAATTTGCAAATTCATTTCTCTTCGTTTGAAAATCTGTAATCTGTAAGCAAAGTTGAGATCTTTAGGTCAATATTCACACTAATACTAGTTGTCTGAATGTTTCTTACAAGTTAACGACTGCATCTTCGACATTTTCACTGCATTTAAAACTAAAAAATCAATATGAACAAGAAGACATAGTCATCAACATCCCCCACCAGATTTGTTCTTATTTTAAATTAAGTCAGAAGCTTCTCCTAAATACTCGAGTGTACTCAAAAATATCATGACACGAAACTCCGGAAAAATATTTGCATGATTCTGATTTTCGAACTCCATCAAGGTATTAATACCCTTAAGGCACACATCAAATTTGATGATCCTATCTGTAACAGTTTCTGAGAAAAATTGGCTCCTTTGAAGACACCTCGAACAGAGTCCCAAAAAAACGTAACAAGGGCAATAACTCCGGAAAAAATATTTGCGCCGTTCTGATTTTCGAACTCCATCAAGGTATTGATACCCTGAAGGCACACACAAAATTTGATGATCCTATCTTAAACGGTTACTGAGAAAAATTGGCTCCTTTGAAGACACCTCGAACAGAGTCCCAAGAAAACGTAACAAGGGCAATAACTCCGGAAAAAATATTTGCGCGGTTCTGAATTTCGAACTCCATCAAGGTATTGATACCCTGAAGGCACACACAAAATTTGATAATCCTACCTTTAACGGCTTCTGAGAAAAATTGGCTCCTTTAACTCGGACGGACGGACGCACGGACGGACGGACACACGCACGGACGGAGCTCAAATCTATATCCCCCTTCCACTTCGTGGCGGGGGATAAAAATATCTTATACTCAATTACATTACAATATTTGTTTGAAAATTTAATTTGGTTTTGAATCATTTAAATTTACGTTCCTGGTGATAAATACAATTTCAGATAAATACGAAAGATTTAGTTGATCACAATTTAATGCATATGAATAACTTCAGCTTCAGTGAGTTTGAAATCGAGTGGGTCATTTGATGATTATATGGGTATACTCTATTCCTGTCTGTTACTTGAATTATTCATAAGCCGTTATGTTGAAAATAATCAGGCTTTCTTTTTTCATTAACTTAACAGTTGTGATAATTGCAGATCAAAAGACAAAGACAAGAAATTATCTCTACAATATTGTCCGTGTTTAATACTGATGTAGTGGAGTTGACCATAATTGACTCCACAATACAAAAACAATAACTTTCTCGAAAGTAATGAATTTTAAATGAGGTTAGAGTAGATGTTAGTGTGAATTAAACCGTTTAGCTAATTATAGTTTTTCAACATCAATGGTTATGATATTCAAACTATATTATTTGGCAACTCCTCTTTTACTGAGGATATCAACCTTAACTTTTAGAATCTGTTCATGACTATTTTACCCTTACAAACCGTTTTTCGAGTTAAATATTATTACTGGTTTTGTTTAATTGTGTTTTGTCTAAGAATGATGAATGAACATATGTTGTCTATATATTTGTTGTGTATGGGAGAGGTATTCAGATAGCCTTTATAGCCTGTTTACCAATCCCTTTCTTTTGAAATAAATATTGTTTAAACCAACTATAGCAATAGTGAAAAAGGTGATGACATTGAATAATATTGAATAGAAAATGCTACACCAAAGTGCTAAAGTGTGTCTGGATTAATTTCAATTGTGGCCTAATACCCACTTATGTAAGGTTTTCTAACTCACATTGAAAAGCATTTAACGAGCACAGATCAATAACACAAACTCAGGTTTTGGGGTTAAAAAAAGCCAGAGATATAATTCTCCTAGCGTTGGAAAATACAACAGGGTGTCTTGTGGTATATAATCTGTTCGAACTGAACCAGATGTATATCTGCTATGAATAGTACTTGTCACTCATGAGAATTAAACCAGATGTATATGTCCTATGAGTTTGATTGCGCTTGTCACTCACAAAACCTAAACCACATTTATTAATTGTGTGCTATGGGCTTGGGTTGGTCATCCAAAGAGAATTGCGCCAGACATGTATATATGCTTTGAGTTTGCTGGGGTTGATCATCCAAGAGAATTCAAACTGATGTTTATGTGCCATGATTTGCTTGGGCTTGTCACCTGAAAGGATTGAACCAGATGTATATGTGCTATGCATTTGCTGGGGTTGGTCATCCAAGCTAATTGCGCCAGGTGTATATGTACTTTTAGTTTGCTGGGGTTGCTCATCAAAGGAGTTAAAACTTATATATAACAGCCATAAGTGCTGGGGTTTGTCCACAATGAGAAGTGAACCAGATATATTATCAAATATTTACAACATGATTACATGATGAATAACTATATTGATAGCAATGATCAAAGGAAAAACCAAATAATGAATTAGAAGTTTCAAATATTGTCTTTATATGAAAATATTTAAAAAATGTAGAATTGCTTCATATTTCCAATTTGTAAATATTCGTGTCATAATGTGGATAACTGTACAAATGGACAGTGTCTAATTCTCGGAAAACCAATAGAGACAATCTGAAAAGATATCCCTGTCACAAACCGGTTGTACTTATAGACGTTACCAATTCAATCATTCTTAGGCGATCTAAAACAAACTAAGGAAATCAACACAAACCCAAATCATTTCATTTTGTACAATGGCTAACAATTTTGTCATATGATTTAATCCCGCTTCCTTTTGGTTGCAGTGGGTATGATTTGATCCAAGATTAAATTTCTAAATCCCCCACTTGATTAGTACTGCAGACAATGAATTACCAAGGTTCTTTATACTTTATACAAGTTGTACATAAAAACGCGATCTTTTTGGAATTTTGTGCCTTGAATAACTGCATTTGGCTATTCAGCACCATTACGCAAATGCTTTTTTGGAAACAGGCACTATATATTTTTATTATTTTCATTGGTGGATTTGCTTGTTTCCCCGCAGCATCATTTTTGTGTAATATTTGTAATCCAGTGTTATTGTAAAAGACGTGCAGTTTTATCATGCTGTGGCTACATCAGACTCAATACATGTTCAAATCTTTTTTCGTGGCCATCTGCGTTTAATTATCAGCAAATAGAATAGGTGAAGGCTAATTCTTGATTAAGAAGGACCCTTCAATCTACTACAAGATGTCAAATAGTTCTGCAGCATTTTCAAGGTAAATGGTTAATTGTCAATCAACTGATATGACGACCACAGTCATCACTTGTTAATTGGACGGCTGAGCCTCTTGTTATTACTTGAGTGGTCATTTCTCAGCATCCAGTTTTTTATCACCATAGCTCACGACAATTTCGTTTTCTCAAACACAAAGTTTGAAATTGGCTATGTTCACTTTACATTCAAAAAATATCTTGAGCGACTTTAAACAAATCACCTAATTTTTCAATTATGCGTATGACAAACATCAACTTGCAAGACATTTTATAGACGTTTCTATTAATTCAACAAGATAGGCATCTCAAATGCCAGAAGTTCCAGTTACCTAATTCATGCGACCCAATAAGGAAAAGAAAATGTCCTTAAAGATGCTGTATCATACTTGCAATGGTTTTTTAAGTATTTTTAATGTATACGTTGTAGTTTTAGAAAAATTTAGCGACCAACCTTGAGAAAATCGGACCAAAACTCATTAAAAAGGAGATTATTTACCAAAAAATACCGAAACGGCAGTCGACATAAGGGCGAATCAAGTGTGGCCATTTTACAACTTCCGGTTTCTAAATGTACGCTTGAAAACCGTCTTTGTCGCGCTAAACTAGATTTTATTTTATTTTTCTCCGAATTAGGTATTCGTTGCTGTCAAAGTTGATACCCATCGAACGCAATTACGGTAGTTGAGACACTGTGTAAATCCTACAAGCATAATGATTACGTCACCGAAAGCGGGTTCGTTAAATGACATGCCCTTTCTAGAGGGGTACTGTGCTTTGAGCGTCGAAATAAGTATGTTATTGTTGATTAAACAATCTAAATATGATATCAAAATTTCGACGAAAGATTTTTCTACAAAGTGATGTATTTCATTTCTCAATAGCTAAGTTTCATCCTGAACCGCTTGCAAGTATGATACAGCATCTTTAATATAATAACTTAGTTTTATAATTATTTAACCATTGTTTTCAAACTGATAATTCATAAAAAGAACCGGAGATTATCTTAAAAAACATTGTTCCTGTTGTGTGAATTGCTCATGTATTTAAGCAGGTTACAATGTTGAAGTGACTGAACAAAAACCTGATATATTACGGGTTCACTGCTTGTAGTAATTTTTGGTAGATAGTCTCATCATCACATGGTCTATTTTAAAGCTCCCGTTTACCTAAATCTGAAAATAGTACTTCTACCAAGAAACTTTCAGCAATAAATAGTGAAGATGTCATCACATCATAAAAAGTATCAGCAAGCCTATTAGGGTCCCAGTGTAAATGTTCGAAAGATGAATATAATTGATGTACCTTTACTCTCTACTATGATCTTTGACGAGCGGAAGGAATACAATGATGTTATTTGGTGAGTAAAAGGTGTTAATCGAAAAGACAGCACTGTTAATATGGACTGCCGATAAAATCTATGTTACTAAAAAGTGATACTCACTGAAATACAATTATTTTGAGTTACCGATAGTTTCAATTTTACAAATTGTTCTGGGTGAAAAACGTTTACAAATATTTATGAAAGTTCAAACATTGTGTTAGTCAATAGGGAAATAAGATATGTAGTTTATATTAAGTTCATGTTTCTTTGTTCCCAGACCTAATAATTATTACTTGTGAATCATGAATTTAAAAAAGTGGAGAATACCTTGACAATGATAGAATATTCGATTGAAAAAACAATTATAACATCCGAAGTAAAACTTTTTATGACATATTGTGAAATGAGTAATGACAGTTATTGTGTCACTCGTAACATAAGTTAAACACAGAATATAAAAGGAAAATTCTAAAACATTAAGTACATTATATAATATACAAAATTAATGTACATTTATTCTGATCCGTTATAACTGCTATTTAAATAATAAATTCTGATTTCTGTAGGACAACTTTATTATTAACTTCTGCTATTCATATGATATGTATTAACTAAATTTTTGCCGACAGTAAGTAAGTACAAGTTAGCCTAAGAGGTCATAATAAAACAACTTAAATCATAAGTTGAATCTTTTAACCCACACTTCTTTGCTGACGCAATTGAAGCAACATATACATAAATTTTTGTCTAAAGTAGTGTTCGACTGCTATTATAATGTTTTACACTGTCTCTCTGTCTCTTATCGTGGTAATTTCTCTCCCTCCAGTCATAATTTGATCAATACTTTTTTAGACATACTGTATTTGAAATTTCTCCCAGATTATAAAACGAACATACAATGTATATGTAAGTTCATGATTTAAAATTCAAATGATGTATGCTATTGTCTGAGCAATCATATATCAAATATCTGCAACATAAGTTAAAAGATACTGTACATAGAAAGTGTTTTGTCGACAGTATTTGACCAGAGGAATGTGTTCCTTATTTGGCAATGCCTTAAGAGTCAGTAATTCGAATTCTCTGGTTTCCTTTCATTATTTGGTATGACGAGTTCACTACCATGGTGTTTGTTAAATCAAGAGTTACATAAATACTAAAAGTTGGTTTTAATGAAATGTAGAACATAGTCTGAACTGAATCAAACATCATTTCCTCTCAAATGAATTAATAACTCATCGTCGCAAGTCCTTGTTTAGAATCTGCCTTTTGACCTGTTTTACATGTTGACTCTTAAGGTGTCACGAAATGTATGTCTGATTTAAATGGGTTAATTTTTTACTGTTACTTGCTATGTAACCCATGTAAGCAGCCATGTGCATGGGCGGAAACGAAGAACTGTCCGCATATGCTCACTGGAACTGGGACAGGACCAAATATTGCCACAGAGGTGTCTTAAAGGGGTCTGTTTTCGCAGTCATCTTTTTTAGTTCAGAAAATAGGTTCAAAGTAAGTTTCTTCTCTAAAATTTTCTCATATGTCACATATGGATATTTTCAAATGGTAATTTGTCTAATGCGTATCCTTCAATTTAAAGTGCTTGTCAGTCATGGCCCCTTGCTAATTATGAACATATGTTTGAGTTTTGCTCATTGCAGGAAACGAAACGTACTTCCTGTAGTTTCTTAAAGGGGCAGTAGAACTTGACGTGACAAAGTGTAAATAATTTGAACCTATAATATATTTTGCCTACAAAATGCTCAACAGCTCTTATAATAATATATGCAATTAGTGACTAATATAATTGTTTTCTCTTTAATCCTATCATATTTGACATAAGAGTTGATAAACGATAATATTTATATACACTTAGTAAACACTTCCTTTTGTAATGAAGCCTTTTAAAATTATTATGGCACCTAAAGGCCCACAATCTCAACAGACAAATCAAGATAAGAGGAAACGTTTCAGCACTGTAATGCAATTATAGGTCACAGACGTTTCGTTTGATAATCCCAACCAATCCATTGATGACAATGAGGGACAAATTAAGAACCAAACACAGGGGTATGAATGTTAACATGATGTGCACACTTAGACAGCTGTGCCTCACGAAGACTTGACAGACATAGTCCCCACCAGAGAGATTCAGATCGCACAGACAAGATTTTTAGTCTCAACATAGTTCATTCTATGTCATTGAGTTATTTGTTTTACAACGTTCAGCACACAATTATTTACATTATAAGTACCAAAATTTGCCTTTGACCAATCAAATAAAAAGGTTATCCACTCCATGATTTACATCACATATCTCAATGCTGTGATACGGTAAGAAAGTGAGTTATGATATAGATGTGTATCACAATTATATATTATATATATTAAATACTTGGTTTCTCAGAAAATCTACAAACAGTAATATATATTCGCAAAGGCCAAATTACACGTCAAATTTCAAGAATACTTATTATAAACCCTATTAATTCGTAACTTTAATTCACATTCCTTAATGAAAAGGACAGGAGTGGCCTTAACACCAGCTAAGGGGCAATAGAGTTTTGCTTGTGAAGTGATTAGTTTTGTCCAGTAGGGTCGGAGTCATCCGAATGAAGTAGCAATGATTCCTCTCTCTTATATACCTTTTTGCTTGGTCACGAGACAAAGTGGTCCAAATTCTAATCCAATGAACATAGAGCTTAATTACATCATCAGAAACAGATGGCCCCTACTCAAAGGTTCTGATATCTGCAAGAAAAACTTGACATTGAAGGAACAACACCCATGCTGGTCAAGGACAACATCATCCATCCTCTTAAACATCCACAAATCAGTGGAAAAGAAGACGCCTTCGTCGACATGGCATGTGGCAAAGATCAATGCAAACTCTGCATTTACATCAATAAAGATATCTATGTTTACACTCATCTACCGACAGTAGATACACATGCTGGACATACAGTTGTAAATAATTATTATAATATCATTGTGATTCATAACCATATTATGGTCTTTTTTAATTTTCAGTTAAACAATTTTTTTAATATTTTTCATCGTTTGGCAAACACTGATTATGAAGTTAGTAATGTGATATGATTCCTGTCATACTTTGATCAAAGTTGGCAATGACATAGATAAAGATTCTTTTTTCTAATTTTAGTAACTGTTTTACAGTTTTTGTAAGAGATGGCTTCAGTTATTGTGGGATTTTTAAAAAAAGGTTTAAAATTACATCAATACTGAATAATTAATTAACCACTGTGTAATATTCTACTCAAAAGAATTTTAGGGTCAAACCTTTATTTCTTCATGACATCTCCATAGATGAAGTACCATGGCTGTTGGGAGGTTCCACACAAAGGAATGTTGCACAGAGCCTTGGTTGCAATCAAAGAATTAAAAACACTTTTATGTTGTACCACCCTGTAGCCATTATTTCTTCCTCTATCAAGATCGTCTTGTCTATGTCTCATTGGGACGTCCTTTCAATTGAAAGCAGCATCATCATGGTAGACATTATTTTGCTCAAATTGTTCATATCAAATGAAAACACTTTCATAGACTCTTGGTATGAACATGAATTGGATATGTTTTCATGGGATCGGTGTACTTGTTTTTTATTATGTCCCCCGCAGAGCTTTGCGGGAGACATAATGTTTTCAGTCCCGTCCGTGGTTCCGTGGTTCCGTGGTTCCGTGGATCCGTGGTTCCGTGGTCCCGTAATTCCGTAACGCTTTCGTTTCCGGACCATACCTCCAAAACCGTTCAATATTTTTTAACGAAACTTTGTATGTGGTTAGATCTAGTACTGGAGTGGTGCCTTTTGATATTTTGGTTATTCTAAATGTTTTATTTTTTTCTGGTTTCCATGGAAACATTTTGAACTTAGTGCATATTGGGGGAGGCTTTCGTTTCCGATCCATATCTCCAAAACCGTTCAATATTTTGTTACGAAACTTGGTATGTGGTTAGATCTAGTGATGGAATGGTGCCTTTTGCTATTAAGGTCATTCTGAATTATTTAATTTTCCTGTTTTCCATGGAAACAGTTTGTACTTAGTGCATATTTGGGTAGGGACTGTTTCCCAGCCATATCTCAAAAAGTATTCAATATTTGTTTTACGAAAGTTGGTACGTGGTTAGATCTAGTGGTGGAGTGGTGCCTTTTGCTATTTAGGTCATTCTGAATTATATGATTTTTCCTGGTTTCCATGGCAACAGTTTCAACTTAGAACATAATTATGGTGTGAGGACCATTTCCGGGCCATATCGCAAAAACTATTTAATATGATTTTACGAAACTTGGTATGTGGTAAGACCTAGTGGTGGAGTTGTGCCTTTTTCTATTTTAGTTATTCTGAATTATTTTTCTGGTTTCTATAGAAACAAGTTGAACTAGGTGTATATGGGGGGTAGAGTCTGTTTCCGTACTTGAGCTTAAAAACTATTCAAAATATTTTTACTAGACTTGAAATGTGGTTAGAACTACTGGGGGAGTGGTGCCTTTTGCTACTTTGGTTATTCTGAATTGTTATTTTACTGGTTTCCATGGAAATTTGAAATTTGTACATAATGGGGGTTGGGTCAGTATTTCGGATTAAATGTTATCGGGGGACATCATAGTGCATCACATGCACATATTTCTAGTTGGAAATGGTGTATGCTTTGTTTACAGTTTTGGACTCGAGGTTTAACTGAATCCATTTTGACAATTTTTTGCTCACAAATTTGATTTCACGTAATTTCCTTGCATGTCTGTGTGTAGAAACATGTAAGTCAGAAAATACATGTACATGTAAGTATCACCCTAAACTGTTTTTGTAGTATTTGTTGTTGCACAAATGAGCAAGCGTTTCTAATTTTATTCAAACTCGGTGTCAGGTTGTGTTATAGTGCATGTTATTTCTGACGTGGAGTTGTCAACTGACCTTTTAAACAAATATCTTGACAGCTTTCAATCCACAACCCTTGACTATTCATATGTTCAACATTTTGTTTCGTGGCCCATGACTTGTCAATAGTGATAATCTAATTGAGGGGTGCCCTAGTATTGCCTGGTTACATTTGATAGTAGTGTCTGCTTTTATTGGCTACATATAGGGGACATTATAAGATTTATATTGCCAGTGGTTTTGTGGGTTGTAAATGCAGTGGGAGTAATGCTTTTCTTAAAACAGGCATGCTTTATATGTTTGAAACACAACAACTACCAAGCGAAACAAGATTTGATAACATAATCAGTAAATTGGCAATAAACCAAACTTAACTCCCACAGAAGTCATTCTCAGACCCATTTAACCTAAATTTACAACCGATTTGTGCTGGATATGTTTTTTGATATTTTTTATCAAGGAAATTGAATAATAGTGATTGAATAAAATAGATAAGAGTACCTGTATATAAACCAAACGATTTTCAATATAGAAGTTACCATAAACTGTGTCGTCTAAAGAAAATAATAAAAAAATTCTTAATAAGAATTGTGTTTCTGTTTGTAAATGACTTCTTGCTATGTAAATAAAAGTAAAACCTTCTCTTGTTTCCTACCATGTTTCCTTCGTGCATTACAAACGTTCGAGTGTTCTCTTACACTTAACCATTACTTAGTTAGTTTAAAATTTATTCTATACTTGCATGGTTCTGCCATAGACTGAGAGAGAATTCGAACACGATTCTAATTGCGAAATATCAAGTAAATGTTCGCAAAATATGTCTACTGATCAATTATGTATCTTCACGTTGTCTAAAAACTACAACAGTAAACTCAATCAGGCTTTACATTACATTACAGTACATTGCAAAATGATCTTAAAATATCTTATCATCTTGTTCTCATTAAAACTAAATCTCAAGGTGCAACAAATACACAATTTGTTTTTAAAAAATGTAAAAAAATATGGATCAAGAAACTTTGCTCATGACACAAAAAGTCCAAAACAAATATAAGTATTTTTACAGAAGCAGATTCGTCAGTTTCAAGAATCAAGTAAATTTCATCTCAAAAGACAGAGGGACACCTGTCTTTTTACCTGTTACTGCAATTATTAATATATTCTTAAATTTCAAGGATATGGATACAATTTTTTATTATGGTTGTGAATGCTGATGATAAATAGATGTAGTACTTCACTGACAGTTGAAAATGTATTAAGGTGTGTTACAAACTACTTGCAAATTTGTGTTATACATGTACATACGTTTGCTTTAAAATATAAATAATACATAAATGGATGATTAATTTGGATGTTATACATTTCCTTAGCCTTATTTGGGGTTTCTTTACAAAGAGAGTCTTCAATCTATAATTCTGTTTCAATAATTTATTCTTTCTAAAAATCGGTTGCAATCCACGCTATAAAGACTTAGCTTAAAACAGTTCTTATTGCCATTGATATATTAACAAACTGTTGTCAGAACTTCCCTGCGTTTACCATTTCGGATATTTATTTTCTGTGACATGGCGTAGATCTATTTAAAAAGAAATATTGCCTGCAGTTTGTTGAAATCCAAAGTACATGTAACATGCAGTAACACTATATTGGACCTAAATATTATAATAAGATGAACTGGTTAGCAATCCAAAACAAGGAGAATCTCATACAGCTATAGATGATTGGTAGGGTTCTTCAGACATTCGTTTCATAAGACTGCCTTCAACTGGAAGGTTAATGTAATGGGATTGATTTTTTAGAAAGACAATATGAATACAACCTAAACGACATACAGGAATGTTATATGTGACAAATTGGCTTAGTGTGAAGATATAGAGGATATCTTTTGTTTTGAGTGTGATATCACTTATCTCTCATCGAGTGACGGGGTAGAGCCAGTATTTTCACGAGTGGCGCAGCCACGAGTGAAAATATAGGCTTTACCCCGTCACGAGATGAGAGATAAGTGATATCACGCTCAAAACAAAAGATATTCTGTTTATTATATGCCTCCGTGGTCGAAAATTTGGTAATTTATGTCAAAAAGGCTTTGACTCGAGAGTTTTCTGGCGACGTCATGCCATTGTTTGGCGTAACTTAGCGACGGCGATGACGTCGCGTTGATTGTAGAAGTGACGTCAAACCATTGTACACATGACGTCATCCCCTCTGTGATATTTTCACTGACTTGAAAAAGTGATATCACACTCAGTGGCGAGAACTCTTTTCTAGAACTGAGAAAACTCAGTCTCTCACCGCTTAGCATATAATAAATGATAATAGTGTTTTGTACCATAACAGTGTGCCGAATATAACAAATAAATTTAAGGATATTTTTTTTTAATTTTACATTTTAACACATTGAAGAATTTATCGTATAAATGATAGTACACAAATCGCATGTATGTTGGTAATCCATAAAGGATGTGAATAAAAAGGAATGCTTCTATATAACCGTTAACAGATTTCTCAGACACCTTCTAATGCACTCTCTGGAGAAAATAAGGCGATAAGTGCATTCTATTGCTTACTTTTTATCTACATGTGCGACGAGCTTGGAAAAGAGTTGACTGCATCTTTGTGGTAAGTAAATGTATTGGGGAGAAATTATCCTGAAAGCAGAGTGCCTGTTGGTGTAAATCAGAATAGACAACAAAATCTGACATAATTTACATGAACCTTCCTCTCCGAAAGCTTACATACCTTAGATATAAAGTATAAGTTTACAAATTCAGTGGAAAAAATCATCGAGTTAGGTATGTATGTTCTCATAGCAGAAGTTTACTTACTTAAACATGGAAGGAATACAAGGTTACAAATTGCAAACTTGAAATACAATATGTGCATTCTTATTAAAAAAGACATGTATACTAATAGACCCTAACTTACAATATAGATCATGCTGTTTATACACGTTACATGTCTCTGTGGTTATTACAAACATTCAAGCAACTTTATGTCAATCCTCTATTTATAATCTACAAATCCTTGTTTAAAGGAATCCTGAAATTCTTACCTTATCGCATCAAACGCTTTTACTCATAAATTAATTTTTTTAGAATCATACTACTAAAAAACCATGAAAATTTTAAGTGTCATTTTTAAACTTATCAGCAAAACAAAGTGTAGTGTAATCTTTCCATGAAATATTAGTAGGAATGTTTACTTACACATCAACTTACTGTAGGCACAACCTTTTTCCATCGTCTCTGCACAAATTGACCCGAAATGACCAGATTGCCAGTGTTAACGTAGGGTAATTTAGAGTTAACGTTGGGTAATTGACTGATGGTACAATGAGTATCAAGCATCTTAGAACACAGGAAGAATATCAATTTCCTGTGAATATCAGTAACAAGGGGGCGAGATGATACTTTAAATATACAGAGAATATACATGTATAACTGAGGTAAGTTGTACTAAACAGTTTATGGGGAATCATTTATATCACATACGTTAAATTCCTAAAGGTAATTGCTCCACTGTGGAAACTAACACGTGGGGGTGCGTAGAACTGTTTTTGTGTTAATTGTATTAAATTTTATACATCAAAAGGCCCTCAATCTCCACAGACAAATCAAGATAGGCGGAAACGCTCCAGCACTGTAATGCAATTATAGGTCCCAGACATTTCACTTGATAATACCAACCAGTCCACTGATGACAATGACAAATTAAGAACCAAACACAGGGGTATGAATGTCAATTGCTTCTCACAACGAAATCATGATGTGCACACATACACAAAAGTGTCTCACTAAGACCGAGAACAAAGATTCCCCAAGTTATATATGTACGAGATCACAGAACAATATTTTTGTCTCAGCATGGTTCATTTTTATTTAATACAATGGGTAAATTTTTTACATCTGTATTAGAAAACAGGATAAGAATATGGCTTGACCTCCATGAAATGTTACACGAATCTCAAGCAGGTGTTCGCAGTGATTATTCTACTGTCGACAATATGTTCATTCTGCAGTCTTTGTGTCAGAAATATTTGCGAAGCCGAAACATAGATTTTATGCCGCATTTATAGATATCAAGTAGGCGTTTGACCTCGTGGATAGGAACAAATTATTATACCTTCTATTAACAAAGGGCGTACACGGTAAGATGTTTTTTATATTAAAGAATATGTATGAACAAGTTTCTGCTTGTGTTAGAGTTGGACATCTTAAAACTGAAGTATTTACAACATCTGCCGGGGTCGCCAGGGTTGCATTCTTAGTCCTGTGCTTTTTATCTTTTTTTTGTCAACGAGTTAATTGAAGAATTCAAGACTTTTGGATTAAGAGGTATTTTTGTGAGAGACGGATCTGATGATATCCAGTTGATATTGTTTGCTGATGATGTAACGTTATTAGATGACACTGTTATTGGTTTGCAGAAGAAGCTTGATTTACTAAAAAGCTACTGGGATAAATGGGGTCTAAAGGTTAACTTAGATAAATCATGCATTGTCGTATTTAGAAATGGTGGTTATCTCAATAAGAACGAAAAATGGATGTATGATGGAGTAAAGTTCAATGTTGTTTCATATTATAAATATTTAGGTATAATTTTTTCCTCAAGACTTTTATGGTCAAAGGCATGTGAAACTCTTGCTATTCAAGCTAAAAAGGCCTGTTTTCCCATTTTTCAACTCATTTACAAGTATCCTCAATTGTGTTTGTAATAACCCAAATATTTGACACCAAAATAGCACCAATACTCTTATATGGTTCTGAAATATGGGGTTATTCTGTGAGAGATAAGATCGAACAAGTTCATAGTTCTTTTTTCAAGAAATATTTAGGAGTCGGTAAATTTGTATCAAACTCAACTATTCTTGGAGAAGTTGGTCGGACAAGACAATGTATTTACTATTTTCAAAGATGTGTTAAATATTGGACCAGGTTATTAAACATGGAAACGAGTCGCCATCCAAAGGCCTGCTATCTTATGCTTAAATCATATGACGACCATGGTGGTATCAGTTGGGTGTCGCATGTTCATACCTTGTTAATGGAAACTGGTTTTTCATATGTATGGATATCTCAAGAATGTGGGGACATTCCAGCTTTTATGCAATGTTTTAAACAACGATGTCATGATATTCAGTATCAATTATGGCATAGTAAATTATGTTCATCATCATATCTGCATAATTATTGTTCTTACAAGAGTATTCTGGAACCAGAGATTTATATTTTTAAGCTTATTTCAAATAGAAACTTGGTACGTACTCTGTGTAAGTTCAGATGTATGAGTCACAAACGTAATATGCAGCAATACCGATATGATAAAAATGTTAATACTGACCTACTCAAATGTACAAAATGTAATTATGGCGTTATTCAAGATGAATTTCATTTTTTATTAGTTTGTCCATTTTATGATATAAGTAGAAAATTGCTGTTACCAAGCCATTTTCATACCAATCCGACAAGGGAAAAATTTGACTTGCTTATGGCTTCACAAAATATTGAATATCTTAAGAATCTTGCTTTTTTTTCTCAAACGTAATTTACCTATGTAATATACCATCTTGATGTCCATGAGCTCTGATTATATGTACATATGATTTTGTACTTTTGGCCATGAGGCCTTGAATACGAATAAACTTTCACTTTCAAAGATATCTCTCTAAGAGATATCATTTAGATATTCCTTTCACGACGTTCCACAAACAAGTATGTATCAAACTTGGCCTTTAAAAAATCAAACAAGAGCCATCAGACTTATCCCTCCGACCCGACTAAAGTCGAATGATCAGTTTTAATATATATAATGATATACTCACTGTGTGAATAATGTTGTATGCTTATTACGTATTGCTTATACGTGCAGCATATTTGTTTGACTTCTAATAATCATCATATGCTAAACCACATTTAAAAAATGTTAATTTGTAAATGCTTGTGTTCTGCCATCGTCAAGTTCCTCATGTTAATGTGAAGAGAGGGGAAAACAACCATCCTGTTTGATTGAATATGCTGTTTGATTAAAAGAGTTTCATTCCTTTGTCAGAGACAGTTTAGAAGTTAAATGATAATGTTGGAATGAAGAATGTCATTGAGTTTTAACTCCCTGCAATTTGAAAACACCAAAAGGCACATTTGTAAACAGTTTCATTGAGCTAGCCCATATGGTTTTCAAATTCTGCTCCGGAAACGCATTTCTAAATTGCCTTTCCGTGGAAACTGGATAAAATAAAACAACTAAATGTGATGATAAGTCAACATACAAAGCTTAGTTAACCTAGGCCAAACCGTATTGAGTTCTGCTCCGAAAACAATGTGATCACAGACAGACAGACGGACGGACGGACGGACGGCCGGACAGACGGAGGGACGAATAGACAGAGCCAACGACTATATCCCCCCGGTATGACTTAAATGGTATGACTTAAATATTACGATATTAATTTGACAATATTTCAAACAAAATTCACAAATGGCTTTTAAAAAATCCCTTTTTAATTATATGTATTATAAAAGCTGAAACCAAATATGATCTCGTGGGTCAACCCATCGAAGAGTCTAAAATCTAGAAACGTCTGTTCAAAAATGATACTTCTGATTCAGTATTCATTAATTCACAACATTCGTTGATTAAGTATAGGTTTTAATTTTGACAAAACTATGATTTAAGTACTGGTTTACATACCTAGTGAGCCACAAACAAAATCACTGACAGGAAAAGGGATATATTTATAATAAAACTGCCCATAACTACCAAACAAACAATCTCATTTTGATCAACTTTTACATTGAGATTCATAGTCATATTAAGGTGTGTCATAATAATTTACTTATTGAAATTGAATAGAAAATGTTTTTGTAAAATTTTGCATCTCAAGGCACAAAGTGTTGGAAAACCGATATAATTTTTCTCTATAAAATAGAACTTCTAAACTAAGTCTTATTGATTTGTTTGACAAGTGAAGAAGCGAGCAAAGCTCACATACCCCCGCTCCCCACTTTGTTCAAAGAATTTCAAATAGTAAAACTGATTAATATTGGTTAAAGTATGATAGTTGAGTATACAGTTAGTCATTGTGTAAGTCTTCTTTCAACTGAAACCCAAATACCAAATTCATTAATAGGTTTTACAATTAAAAGGGTACATCTAGAGATAATGGTTGATCTTTGTTTCAAATTTGAGGTAGTTATCATGAATATTCTACGAGATGCACTCAGGACAAAATTATTTTTGTTGAGTCCCTTTGTAAGTTATGTTTTCCAAAGAAACCACAGAGAAGAAAATCCATATATATTGTTTAACTCTCACAAGGCATATCCAGCAATCACGATTGACATATGTAGCAAATTTGGTGAAGCTGAGATGTATATTTCATGAAATATGTTCAGGACAAAGTAATTTATCATAGAATCACTGTTTTAGTCATGTTTCCAAAAATTAAAAAAATGTGATGGTCTAATCCTCAAATGGCACATCTAGGGATCATGGTTGATTAGTGTATGAAGTTTGGTGAAGCTAGCATGAATAGTTTGGGAGATATGCTCCGGACAAAAGATTTGGTCGAAGAGTCACTGTTTTAGTCATGTTTCCATGGAGACCGCAAAAAAAATAAAATTTGTTGGTCTAACCCTTAAAAGGCCAACTAGGGATCATGATTGATAAGTGTATGAAGTTTGGTGAAGCTAGCATGAATAGTTTGGGAGATATGCTCCGGACAAAAGATTTGGTCGAAGAGTCACTGTTTTAGTCATGTTTCCATGGAGACCGCAAAAAAAAAAAAATTTGTTGGTCTAACCCTTAAAAGGCCAACTAGGGATCATGATTGATAAGTGTATGAAGTTTGGTGAAGCTAGCATGAATAGTTTGGGAGATATGCTCCGGACAAAGAACTTGGTCATAGAGTCACTGTTTTAGTCATGTTTCCATGGAAACCGCCAAAAATTAAAAGAATGTGATGGTCTAACCCTCAAAAGGCACAACTAGGGATCATTGTTGACATCTGTATGAAGTTTGATGAAGCTAGCATGCATAGTTTTGGAGATCTGCTCTGCACAAAACGACTTCCTCAAAGAGTCACTTTTTAGTCACGTTTCCATGGAAACCGCAAAAATGAAAATTCAGAAATAGTTCTAACCCTCAAAAGGCACAACTAGGGATCATGGTTGACATGTGTATGAAGTTTGATGAGGCTAGCATGCATAGTTTTGGAGATCTGCTCCGCACAAAGTTTTGGGACGGACGGACAGACGGACAGACGGACAGATGGACAGATGGACAGATGGACAGATGGACAGACGGACGGACGGAAAGAATGAACGCTATATACCCCCGCTTACGCTGTAAGGTGGGTGTATAAATATTGCATTGACACCATAAACAATGTAAGAAAAATGTCAGTAATAAAGTAAAACGTTATGACCTTATTAGAGAACTAAAAAAAGTCCTGTTTTGTCCGAATGTCTGAAACAAAACAATTTAATAAATGATAAAATGAAAGTGTCACTGATAACAAAAATATCTTTTAATACATTTTTAAAATTTTAGTATTTTTGGTTCAAAGTGTTGCCTATTAAAAACCAATTTCAATCTTGTTCTGCTCAGAATTTTCAACACTAGGAGTCGAATTTGTTAATAAACTCATCATTCAGTTGATTAATAAATAGAGGTTATCATAAGAGTGTGTTTTGGGATAGTAAATATCCTGCATTAGGAATAAACATTGTATTTTGCGAGCCTTGGCGAGCTAAATACATAGTGTTTATTCCTAATGCAGGATATTTACGATCCCAAAACACACGAGCATGATAACTTCTTTATCATACAATGTCATTTTAAATTTTATTCGATAAAAATGCTTGAAAATACCATTTTGATAGTTGACATCATTTTAAAAGATGCGCCCATTGATTTATGCAAATGAACTGCGTAATGGCTGTGACAGTGAATTGACAAAATATAATTCCTCCTTATGAATGCCTTTAAATACCGTGCAAGTTATTAAGTCACAACTCCAACGTTTTAACATTTCAAAGTACTATAAAAAACGATGATTTTAAAATTAAAAACATTTAAACGTGTCTTTGACGGATTCGAACACACGTTCTATCACCTTCCAGTAACAAAGAGGGCGAGTCTATCTCACTTAGGGGCAAGAGTTGCTTCCCTTCGGCGAAGTTGCAATGGCAGCTTGCGTTACAACCAGCATAAACGGAGAGCTAAACTAGAAGATAGGCTATGCAGTCTCTAATCCAAACTAAACAAGCCTAAAGTAAAGAACAATGAAGAACGGTAAATGAAGTGTTTACACATTAATCTTGAACTGCCTTTGGTATCTGTGAGAAAAACTGTTCGGTCGGTCCATTCAACTCACGATGGCAGTGTTTTTGCACTGCTAAGTCATACATATGGCTAAAGAACCATACAGTTTTGTTGATTTTTCTTAAATTAATCTCTATGCATTGTATCATTCATATTTTCATGTCTCTCCCCTTTACCAAAGGCGTTCAAAATATTAACGCTTGTGACGTCATCGGAATTTTCGAAAGAAGTTCCGACCTTGACCTTTGAAATTTGCATCTCTATCCGTATATGACCCCAACGGATATCGAAAATATCCGTTGGCTTTATTATGCCGAGAACACTATCCATTGTATGATAAATTTCGATATTTTGAGTTATAACTTAGCTATTGTGGCAATTGCGGGCTTTCTCCCTGAATTAATAAAAGCAGCCGCGATAAAAGTGAAATGACAGTGGCGTTCATCCTCACAACACCTTACCTTACCTGGTGGGTTGTAATTGCATCAAAAGGAAATCATGCATGCCTTTTATGGTTGAAACACAACCTGTATTAACTACTAAGCGAAACATAATTTGAGAACATAATCAGTCAATTGGCAGATAAACCAAATCTCTACTCAAATGAAAGTCACTCTCAAACAATGATAACCAACATTTACACCCGCTTGGTGCATGTTATTTATGTTTTGTGATAATTCATCATGAAGGAAAGTTTTGTGATTGAATAAGAGAGATAAGGTTACTTTATATATAAAGCCAATCATTTTAGTTAAAGTAGATGCCATAACCTGTGTCTCCCTTGTAAAGTAATAAGTTTTGATTAATACGTTTTGTGCCAATACAAATTATATCTCTTGTCAGTGTTTTGCGTAGAATAATTGAAAAAACTTAAAATATTTTTTATTGTAAATCATGTACATGTATATCATTAAACCAACTGAGTGAGTGCTTTCTTTTGTACCTCAGTTTATTAGAAAGACAATAATTATATAACCTAAACGACATGAAGGAATGTTATATGTGACATATCGCCTTTCTGTGAAGATTTCATTTCAAAACATATAAGTGTTTGCACAGATATAACAAATAAATTTAAGGATACAATTTTACATTTTAACACATTCAAGTATTCATCCTTGGAATAAAAGTACAACATTTACGCCATAAAAGGTGTGAATAAAAGGACTTCGTCCATAAACCGTTAACAGATTTTTCAGACAGCTTCTTATGTAGTCTATGATGGAAATTTGGCGATAATGACATTCTATTGCTTACATTTTACCTACATGTGCGGCGAGTTTGGAAACGCATTGGCTGCATCCTTGTGTTAAGTTATTGAATTAGGGAGAAATTATCCTTAAAGCAGAGTGCCTGTTGGTGTAAATCAAGTTTATCGTCAAGACTAAAAAGGAATGGACAATAAAGCCAGTCGATTTTGTGTCTCTTATAACTTAATGTCATCTCAGTCAATGATAACTCACATACCTTTTATATAAAACAGAAGTTCAAGTTGACAAATTCAGAAAAAGAAACTCATAGACGACGTTAATTTGAACATGCACGCTAATTCTAAAAAATAAACAATTTACAAACATGGAATACAATATGAGCATGATTATTATGAAAGCGTATATACTTATAGACCCTACCTTCCTTTATATTTGACCGTGTTTAAAACGATATATGTCTCTGTTGTTATTTCTGACATTAAGGTAAATACTCTTTCAAAGGAATTCTGAAATTCCGACCTCATTGCATTAAACGCTTTTTCTCGTGAGTTCAAATTATCATACAATATATATAGAGACACTAAATTGAAGACTTCACTGGCTTTTAAGTAATCTGTATAAACTGCCCCGTGACTGATTATTTTTATATAACGATATGGATATTTTAAGTGTCTTGAATTTTGAATCTTGAATCAGCAAAACAATGTGTAGTGCAACCTTTCAATGAATTATCGGTAGGAATGTTTACTTACACATCAGCCTACTGCAGACACAACCTTTTCCATCGTCTCTGCACAAATTGACCCGAAATGAGCAGACAGCCAGTGTTAACGTATGGTAATTTAGTGTTAACGTGGGGTAATTTACTGATGACACAATGAATATCAAGCATCTTAGAACACAGGAAAATTATCAATTTCTTGTGAATAATAGTAACAAGGGGTCAAGATGAGATTTCGAATATACAGAGGATGTACATAACTGAGGTAAGTTGTACTGAACAGTTTATGGGGAATTATTTATATCACATACATGTAAGTTAAATTCCTACAGGCAATTGCTCCACTGTGGAAACTTGCACGTGAGGTACGTTAGTATATTTTTCATGAGCAATTTTTGTGTCAATTGTATTGAAATTTATATATTTTGCCAAATATGTATCATGAAATATTTTGACATGAAATAAATACAAATATATCTACTAAAGCTAAGTTATACGTAAGTCATAGCTCATACGGAGGACATTTACTCGATTTTCAAAAACTATTTTCTATGTAAATGTTAATAAGAACACTGCTTCATAAGTGATCACCACCTTCGACTACAAATCATGGGCGTTTCTTTTGCGCAAAAACAATTGGTGTTTTCGACAATATTCTCCGAAAGAACCCATACTTAATCCAAACTATTAGAATAAAAAATTAAAAAATATGAGCTCTTCTGTCTCTCTCATCTTGCCAAAGACAAAATTTTGAAAGAGAGCACAGGCAATCCCAAAATATTTTTTCAAATGCTTATCTTACACGTGGACAATCTGTGATTCTTTGTCAGTTTTGCTGGTGTAACTTATTAAACTCAAGCCATTTTCAATGATACCCTAAGAAATGAACAAAGTTAAGGCAAACAGATGAATGGTTTGTTATGTGAAAGGTAATTTGCTTTCGGTTAAAAGAATTATAGGCTTGTCGTAGAGTTCAAGAATTAATTCCATGGCTACTACAGTGTCAGTTTTCCATGAGCCAATCACATGTCATGAACATACTACTTTTCAGACAGTATTGAAATATTATATGTATTCAGCATTATTTAATTATTTAAGGCACCTGATTGTTCATCCTCCTCACATATCAAACAGCATTGTCCATTGTTAATAAAGCTTTTATTGGCATTGGTTTAGAATATAAGTAGTGAGAGACATAGAATTGTTAACGTATCATTGAGACAAAAGAGGAGTACCTTTGAATTCTATTATCTAGATATCATTTTCCTTTTGTTGCAATGCCCCAAACAGTCACTTTGCTTCGAAAACAAACACGATCAATAATATTTATTACTCTAATCACATGTGCAAGGACCTGTTGTGGCATTGAAGTTGAAACTGTGCCAAATGTGGCATCATGGAAAATGCATTCGCAACAGAATTTCAATAAGTCTTAAATAGAAGTTTAATCTTCAAAATTAAATCAAGATCAGAAAGATATTTGATTGGCAATCAAAAAGTGATCCTCGTAAGATGTATTGTTGCCAATGCCATTGATGCCAGGCTTAATTGAAAAGTGGCTTGAAATGTTCAATTTGCTGTCAAATAAAAGTTTCAAAATGAGATTACTTGCAGTTTGTTATTGATCTTAGTGAAAGATCTGAGACTATCTGTATCTTCTAGAGCTCACTCAGGAAGACTTCATATAATATTTTATCTAAAAGACGCTTTTATATTGTCAAAGTAAACACACGGGGTTGATTTATAGTCGATTGAGAGGTCCCAATGTGTTTTGAAAATTGTATGTCAGTCTTGGGAACTGTTTTGGCTAGGAAAATTACATAACGGTATCAGACACTTTGATCTCTAAACTTGATGTAAACATGACAGTTTATTAGAGACTGGTGTAAGCTGGTATAATACATGTTGCACCTAAATGGTATATATCCACTGGCTAAATATGCCTTATATTTTGTGTCATTTATGAATGCCAAACCTTCATCGAGTCTTGTTTGTCTTTTTCAATGTAATTGTCTAATTTCAGCCAGATAAACTTAGTACTAAGATAGTTATTTTTATTCATGTTTTGTATCTCGAACCTATGCTGGCTTTGACTTTCTTATTCAATTGAAACCCACTTACAGCACTTGTTTGTGGCTTTCCACTCGGAAAACTGTGCGGGGTTCGAGAATCAGGTTTTAATCCTGCTGGTGAAACAACCCTTATATAACTAACTTCAGTGTTTTAAACATTAAATCGAAACGAAGACAGAATTAATAATGCCTTCTATTAAAGGGGAAGCAGCACGTTTTTTTAAATTTTGTATTTTAAATTTTTCACTGACAATTGTACGTAAATGCTAAATGTACTATTTTGAAAATGTCAAAAATCTCATTACACAAACCAATCATCCATAGTCAGAGAACAAATGATAAAGATGCACATCAAGTCCATTGGTGACTATTTTTGTGCGAACACCTTTAATTCATTTTGTGTAAGAATAAGGTATCGCATGGCTGTACTTTACATTATATATTTGTTTCATTCCTGCTTTATTTAGTTTAAACACATTGTCAATTGAAGCCATTTATTTTCATTTTCCTGACATCACATTATATTTACCCTAAAAACGTGCTACTACCCCTTTTATCAGTATACAGAAGGAAAATGATATACTAACATATAGTCCCAGAAAATAAAAGAGTTCAAAGCTAATTTAATTATTTGAATTTTTGTATATAAAATAAATAAAAAGGAGCCCAGAACAATACTTAAACCTGCCAACATCATCTAAACTTAAAGACACACAGAGTATGTTGATAGGATCACATATGTCAAATGTTGAAATCGATGTTAATACATCGGAAACCACTAACTGTTACTGAAAATAACAAGTTAAGGGTCAATCAGTACATAAGAGCGAAAATAAGGACATTCAAAGTCGGGATTTTGATCGAAAACATGACAATGTGGCTCGAGTGCCGCGCGCAGATTCGCAAATTGTCATTTGAAACCTTGTCATAAGCTGACAGGAAGATATATTCGATTCGATAGTGTTTATTAGGTATTGTAACTAAAAGGTAGATCAATTGGATGCATAATTTCGAATATTAAACGTATTTGAGATGTTTTCTTGATTTGTTCATAAAATCAAGCATTTCAGAGATATTATGCATAAATGGATATATTTGCAAGTCCAGTGATGAGATATGAACTTCAATCAGCATATTAGATATTTGTAGCTTATCAAAACCAAATAAAATTTTGAGAAAAATACTCTGTGTAACTTTAAGAAGGCTTTTTTAATTCTTTTTGTTTCAGGGACTCGATAACAAATTAGTACCATGGTATCAAACAAAAGTTTAAACTCTTTATTCCACATCAGTAGGCATTATTTGGGTATCCCGTTAGAAAGATCAAAATATACATGTACATATAAAATCCTAGCTTTTTCAATGGCGGATAACCTACAATTTAGTATACGTGTCAATTATTTAATGATTGAAATAGCTTTTTTTCACTCACTGATATTTCATCGTAACTATCACTATCAATTAATAAATCAATTAATTAAATACAAAAACATGTAAAGTAATCATGAAAGTATATCCAAAGTTTGTGGACTTTTATTAGAAGAATGAAAATTAACTTCAAAATTGTCAAATATTTTGTGACAACCAATTAACAAAATATTGAGTAACTATTCAAAACTCATTTTCTATATAACACCTGAATGAAGCAGTACAAAAGAACGCGAGGACAAGACAGCAGAGTTGTCCAGGAACATTCTCTGAAAATAGCCTTCAAACTCAATTTGCTCGCCAACATGTTCATGTGCTCCACTTTACAGAGAGATATTGACCAGTTCCAGATTTCTCCAAACAAGGTCAGGTCAGGTTTTGAGTTTTGCCAGACTGCTTTTAAATGGCAAAAATCTCTTTCAACAGACCTCTGAAGGAAATCTATCTGCCCAGTGCTTTTAACATTTAGTTTTTACTAGTAAAGTTTGATTGTGTTATTAAAGCTATACATATTGACTAACATATGCAGGAAACAGTTGATAGACTTTCCCCAATGAGGACCAAATGAAAAAATGTAATGTGTTTATCATATCTCCGACCTGGTCGTCCATTCGCCGGGGGAAATTTGTTCCACTGATTAAAGAAAACAATTCATCCAATTCTTTTTGAATTAAGCAAATCTTTCGCCTCACTGGGAGGGCTGCGGGTGTCAAATAAAAATAGATTTCGTTCATGTTTTAATATTTTACAAGTATTCATTACTTTATTACTAAGATCAGAATTTATCCGATTTAAAGCTGATACATTATTTAATCAGATATCTTTGAATTTCTGTACTTTCACTTCATCTAAATGTCCGAGATGCAGTGCTTAGGATTAAAGATTTTGTGAATTTTATTTTTAAAAATCTATATTTTGTACGTAGTCCCTTTTTGGATCCGACTTTGTCCACCCAATTCCTCAAAAACATTGATTCCATTCGTTTCTTTTTTTTCACACCTGATTATTTCATGAAGACAATGCAAAGGTGATATATGTGTGTCCATAGTAATATAAAATTCAAACCATCATGTTACCTTGTATGACAACAAAATTAATTTAGATTTGCATTTGAGGGACATCACAAAGTGCGACGATCTTCCTTCCCCCAGAGCCACAATAGCACCAGTTGACAGGATAGCAGGTATTAGCGACGTTAGAACAATGATGCTAAATATGACATTTAAGCCAAACCTCGCATTTCAAAGATCATTTACTACATTATCAGTTGCCAATAAAAAAGTGTACCTTTGACTTTATAAGGATTATCATAAAACCAACATTTGTTAAAGAAAGTTTCACTCCACCCTCAGATCTTACTGGACGTCACACTAAGGTCATTTCTCCTGAAATACGGTGCTCTTTATACCAATTTTCTTCCTTTGATCGTGTTTCAGTAGAAGTAATTATACACTCGGCTGATTGTTTACACAGCTAATGGTGACAGGTGGCTAATTATTCACAAAGTATAGCCTTTTTACTACTTATCCCATACTTAATCCTTAAATTCTTTTTTATTTAATGTCAAATCTCTATATTAGCCAAGACATATCACATAGTCAATTCAGTACACAACAGCATTGTAGAAACAAAGCGTTTGAGTTACATGCACAAAATTGAACAGATAGGTACGCTGAATGTATTAATGTGACCAGAACGCTCATCTTTAACATGTATATATTTTGTATATATATTGGATTAAACAGCAGAAATAATAAAATCAGATCCAAATAATTAGCTCTTGTTGAATAAAACGTCTTAACAATTAAATGTAGAATTTTAAAAAAAACTTTTCCTCATATTAACATTCTTGTTGTTCTTGAAGAATTGATATTTTCAGTCATCACGTCATCAAGAAACTGACCATGTTGAGATGTTAGTTCACATGAAGCACCATTAAGTAACAACAAATACAATGTCATTAAACTGATATATCTTTTCCTCTACTTGCAAGGGTACAACACCTACAATTCCAATAACTAAAATATAGATATTTCTTGTACCTAAAAGGCTTAAATATATAAGTAAAAAACATGGTGTTTATACATTTACTAGAATGCAATGACGTTTGCTAAAAGTCATTGCTATGACATATGATATTCAAGTATTGATCTTATACATTTCTCCAGTGCAAAGTGACAACACTATGCTAAGAATATAGTCCATGTATCACATTTCAACTGTAGAAGCTAAGCAATAAATACCACATATAAACAAGTTAGTAGCGTTGATGTAGACATAGAAGAGAACTTCATAAAGAACAACACAGCAGCCATAACATTTGTTTCAGTTGACAAAGGTTATGTCCTACTTGATGAAGAATAAGCTTAACTTTCTTTATTCATTTCTGTTACAGATATTTACCTGAAATTTCTCATAATTTATCTTTAGTGTTGAGTATATCAATTTTATTTATTTGGTTCCGTTATATAAGACATGTAAATTAACACAAATGAAATAATATATTTCAATAACTTTAAGTTGAAACCATACATTCTTTATATACATTTAATTTTCTTATTATTTTTATTATTCAATAAATGTTTTTACACAAGACATAAACCTTTTACAAACTTAAAAGTATAAATTTGTTTCACATTTCTAATATCTTATGTTTTTCAAATCTCTCTTTCTATTGTTACAAAGATGGTTTCCCAGGTTAATTAGATTTCGGGTTAGGTGTATACAAAGGATGACTTCTCCATCCGTTTGTATTTAAGGAGGATATTGCAGGTAATCATCTGTAAATGACAATTCAATCAACACGTCATCAGTGTTTTACTATTTTGAACTTATTTTTGGGAAATACTTGGGGTTTTTTATACTCAAACGTGTAAATACTTCTGAGTTATCACATGGCAAACAAGAGGTTAAAAGTGTTGAAATTGTCTTTATGATCTTTGATGAAGGAACACATATACAATTTTTTGGAATAAAAAGTGTCTGTGTGTCAGAAAACTAAATATAAATAAAGTCGTAAGTGACAACAAATTGATTTAGCGCTTCATGGTTTTGATGTGTATTGCAATGGTGATGGTACCAGTTTAAAGCTTGAGTGAGAATATGTTCAGTATTTAAGGAAGGGTTAATGGAATTAAATTACTATTCTCATGTCTCATTTCCGCATATGCTCGATAACGGTATAAAGATTTATACCAAATGTCACTAATATCTACAATAAAGAAGTTGATCATCCCTAACACTCCTTGTCTTCTTTATATCTCTCTTGAAGAATTGATATTTTCAGTCATCACGTCATCAAGAAATTGACCATGTTGAGATGTTAGTTCAAATGAAGAATCATTAAGTAACAACAAATACAATGTCATTAAACTGATATATCTTTTCCTCTACTTGCAAGGGTACAACACCTACAATTCCAATAACTAAAATATAGATATTTCTTGTACCTAAAAGGCTTAAATATATAAGTAAAAAACATGGTGTTTATACATTTACTAGAATGCAATGACGTTTGCTAAAAGTCATTGCTATGACATATGATATTCAAGTATTGATCTTATACATTTCTCCAGTGCAAAGTGACAACACTATGCAAGAATATAGTCCATGTATCACATTTCAACTGTAGAAGCTAAGCAATAAATACCACATATAAACAAGTTAGTAGCGTTGATGTAGACATAGAAGAGAACTTCATTAAGAACAACACAGCAGCCATAACATTTGTTTCAGTTGACAAAGGTTATGTCCTACTTGATGAAGAATAAGCTTAACTTTCTTTATTCATTTCTGTTACAGATATTTACCTGAAATTTCTCATAATTTATCTTTAGTGTTGAGTATATCAATTTTATTTATTTGGTTCCGTTATATAAGACTTGTTAATTAACACAAATGAAATAATATATTTCAATAACTTTAAGTTGAAACCATACATTCTTTAAATACATTGAATTTTCTTATTATTTTTATTATTCAATAAATGTTTTTACACAAGACATAAACCTTTTACAAACTTAAAAGTATAAATTTGTTTCACATTTCTAATATCTTATGTTTTTCAAATCTCTCTTTCAATTGTTACAAAGATGGTTTCCCAGGTTAATTAGATTTCGGGTTAGGTGTATACAAAGGATGACTTCTCCATCCGTTTGTATTTAAGGAGGATATTGCAGGTAATCATCTGTAAATGACAATTCAATCAACACGTCATCAGTGTTTTACTATTTTGAACTTATTTTTGGGAAATACTTGGGGTTTTTTATACTCAAACGTGTAAATACTTCTGAGTTATCACATGGCAAACAAGAGGTTAAAAGTGTTGAAATTGTCTTTATGATCTTTGATGAAGGAACACATATACAATTTTTTGGAATAAAAAGTGTCTGTGTGTCAGAGAACTAAATATAAATATAGTCGTAAGTGACAACAAATTGATTTAGCGCTTTATGGTTTTGATGTGAATCGCAACGGTGATGGTACCAGTTTAAAGCTTGAGTGAGAATATGTTCAGTATTTAAGGAAGGGTTAATGGAATTAAATTACTATTCTCATGTCTCATTTCCGCATATGCTCGATAACGGTATAAAGATTTATACCAAATGTCACTAATATCTACAATAAAGAAGTTGATCATCCCTAACACTCCTTGTCTTCTTTATATCTCCAACTTCTAAAATGCCTCTCAAACAATACATTTGTGTGCTTAGAACATCTTATCTTATCATCTACATGGATAGTAGCATGTAACTCGATATTAATGTGCTCATTTTTTAGAAAATATTAAATATATTTTAGCCTTTGTGGGCCAAATTCCAAATCGAAAGTTTAATTTACAAGAAGATTCATGTGTTTTAAAAGAATTACTTTTATTCATTTGTTAAAATAGTCCTCTCAATACCGTGAAATAACAGATTTTGTCAATATCTCTTTCGCATTCATATCATTAAAACCCAAACACAAATGACAAACAAAGTATCCTTTATCATCCAATCTCGGATTAATCAGATGTGGGACAAAAATGCAAATCTAGATAATAATCTGAGTCTCTTTACAGAAATGTTTTAAAATATTTGTAAATGATTTATGATATTCATTTAATAGGATTGAAATAGCCAAGTTGATGAAAAGATTTTTCTGGTTGAGTTAACAAATTCCTTTATAAATATTTCGTCCTTACTAATACCATCAATTATTTTGCATTCCAAAAGTTCCAGCAAAATGAACATATATGTAGTTCAAATCACAATTATCCCAATTGACTTCAAAATGGTCAAATATGATATGAGAATGGAGTTTTGTTACAGTCTAAGTAAACCTAGCCTCCAAAAAATCCGCTACATTCCCATACTGAGTCTAGCTAGGTGTAGTAAGGGCTCGCGTCAGTCGACTTATCGAATTGACCAATAAGGGCTTGGCTTACCATGTCGCAATAGCCTGCTTTCGCACATATAACGTTGGAGGGTCAAAGGTCGCAGAAAGGTCTTACTGTATCTCGCTAGACTCAGTAAGGGAGTCTAGCGAGTACTATTGAGGCTAGGTTTACCTTGACTGGTTTTGCTACAACCAACGAACGAATTATTGTCTATCAATGTACCATCAATGAAGCAGGACAAAATACCAGATGTTTTCAGGAAGTCATTTGGACTGCACTTTAAATAGTTCAATAGAACTTTTGTGTGCTCTACCATTCATAGAGAGATGGCCCAAAAGAAATCATTATCTACTTCCATATTTCTCCAGAGTTTTCCACGGAGGTCTGCAAATGGTAACAATCTCTATTTGAGACCTCTGGGGGAATCTGTCTGCCATGTGCCTTCATTAAGTGCAAACATTTTGTTTCACTAGTGAATTTAATCATTAAAGCTATACATATTTACTACCATATTGACTAAGATGTAATGAACAATTGTTAGACTTTGGCCAATGAGGACCAAATGGATAAATACTATTTTTTATAATACCCCCGATCTGGTCGTTCGTTCACCGGATGACATTAGTTCCACCGATTACGGAAAAACAATTTTGCATAACAGAAATCTTTAAACTTAGAAAAAAACTGTAAACAATATATCACAAAATAAACAAATCATTTCTTCAACTCATAAAAAATAATTGCATGAATTGGATAGGATAAGTAGTAAAAATTCATGATTGGGAGGATGTTTGATATCGATTTGTGGCTAGTACATTCAAATCATGTAACATGTATAGTTGCTAAACACTGTTGTTACATTAAACCACCAATAGATTATTCTTTTTTTGGAAATAGTTGTTGCAGAGGATGTTTCGTAAAGACATATGATATCTTTAAACAAAAACGGCACGACGGTTATGATGAACATTCTGTCCTAAGATACAAAAGATTTACATATCATCATATATAAACGATTTATCATCTTGAATATTGATCAATGTTTAAGTCACAATAGTCATTTGTGTCAATTGAATAATTGAGTTTCTTTTACGTTTAAAAATTTCAAAGAATTGATGACAACCAGATTGAATTGTTCATTTTATACCAATGTATATGTTAACACTGTCTGTTTAAAACGAACATTTATAATCATATCCCAGGGCCCTTGTATATCCCAGACAAATCAAGATTAGAGGAAACAATTTGGTGAATGTAATGCAATTACGGCCCCTAGACCTATCACTAGATAATAACAACCAATACATAGACTGTCATTGATGGCAATGAGGACTTATTAGAAACAAACATTGGGATATGACTATCCATTGCTTCATACGAAGATGAAGTTGTGCGCACACCGACGTATACTTTAATAAGCTAAGTAAAATCATATTGAATGTATTTTTTTCCTGTGAAGAGCATCATTGACTTAGAATTTTGAGTTGGTGCAGAGATTTGGTAAATGAAATGAAAGACATTTTAAAGGGGCAGTAGCATAAGGTGATGTCAGGAAAATGAAAATTAATGGTTTCAATTGAAAAACAATGTAGTTAAACTAAATGGAGCATTAATAAATCCATTATACAATGTAGAGTTCAGTTATGCGATTTCCTTTTCTTTCACAAAATGAATTAAAGGTGCTCACACAAAATGACAGCCAATGGACTTTATGTGTATGTTTATATTTTTTTCTCTTCCTATGGATGATTGGCTTGTGTAATGAGATTTTGACACTATCAAAATAATACATTAAGCATAAGCACTACTTCAGTCGTGTGATATCACTGACAAAAAGTACTTCAAAGAACAGATTAAGGAGTATATATTAAAATGTTCTTATAAATTGTCTTTAAAATTTTCAAACTCAATAATGAACATTTGTCTAAAAGCGACCATAAAATATTTGTGAAAACTCTGGTAAAATCACTGCGTAATGTCCTTGCATTCACATGACCTTATTTCGTCAAATCAGCAGGTAGCGTTGCCATTAATGCGACGGTCATTTTCTATAATTTAGGGTTCAGTTAGATGGATACCATTCAGATGACCTTAAATCCAATCAGAGGGAAGCATATCACTTAAATCCAAATCTGATTTATAGTTCCGTTGATCAGATTTTGAAAGATTATTTTCAAAATATAAGTGATTTGAAGACCAGAGTATAATGAGTTGGAAAAATAAACGTTCCATATTGAAACATTTCCGAGTGTTATTGCTTAATATATTTTAGTTAACAAGGTGTATAATCTATAACACACAAACTTTTGTCAAAGCGTACCAAAAGAAAAATGTTTTACTCGATCTAAGTTAGCCTGTGGATGTGCTTCAACTGGGTTAAACACATTGTAACTTTAGCCATGACCAGTCGACTATGATAATCTAATTATTAATGACCGCCATCATATTGTCTGCTTTCATTTGCACCACGTGAGGAAAATTCGAATTTGAACTGGCTGGGACTTTGTGGGTAGTAATTGTATTGTGAGGGATTTTACTCTGAAAGAAGTATGGCTCTGGATTGTATTAACAAAAGTTGATGTACTTTGGCTGGTGAATCTGGTCTCGTCTTTCACAATCTATCACTACTCCACGTCAGGTGTCCTTTGCGATAGAATGTTCAAACGCAGAGGCTATCTAGAGATGTATAAGTGTGTAACTATTTATCAGAGATATAAATTACAAAGCGACAGATCCTGAGTGGCGTACATATTGAACACATTTCAGTGTACCAGCTTCTGTTCTCATCTGCTAGTGCTTGTTGCGAAATAACAAGTGACTCTTTGCAGTAAGTGTCAATTCAACAAGTATTATTTTAACGTTATTTGAACAATACAACCGTGAAATGGATCACGTTTGACTTTTTAGATTTCTTGCGATATATTCTGTAATTTGATTATATTGTCTAATACCTTTCACCAGAATTTGAGGAACAAAACTTACATGTACATGTAACAAGTTAATTAAGGAACCAGTTTAAAAATCAATTATATTCCCTACCAAAGACCACCAAGAATCGAATTCTAAAATCAAAAACTGATTCACCGATTTCTTTTTAGCTTTACAATGTAAATACCTGTTTCCAATATTATGGACTTTTATCAGTTGTTTCAATCAACAAAGTAAATTCACAAAAATAATAAATTGTTATGATACTGACCTTCCTTCAGTTGAATACTATTTTATTAAACGAGTTATTGCCTAAGTTTAAAACGAGCAAAAATAAGTTTATGAGTTTCATAACAATATTTTTGAATGAAAGGAAGTTTAGTATTCTGTTTATTTCTCACCCACATAATTCAGGCGTAATTGCAGGAAGTAAATTTAAACTTGGATTGCCACGAGTAACCTACCTGTTACGGCGGTATTTACGATAAGAAATCATAACTACACAATATGGTGACTGATATGTTCAGCTGTATCACACTTGTGACATGCTGTCTTAGAAATATGACACTGCAAGCAGAGAAAAAAAGGATCCCCTAGCATTTTACAAAAACATAATATTGACGATTTTCTGGTCTATGGCAGTCTAAGTAAACCTAGCCTCAATATTATCCGTTTCACTCCTACACTGAATGAAACGGATAATGTTGAGGCTAAGTTTACTTAGACTGGGTCTATGAATGCCCGATGATAAAGTTCTAATGATTAATCACTATCATACATGTAATTCATGTTTTACCTTGAAAAAGATTTGTTCATTTCCGGTGACAAAGCGGATAGTACTTGAAAAATAACATATTGGCTGTAGATGGCTGTAACACAAAATGTATGTACTTTGCTATCAAACAAAGCGGACCCATTTACGAGTGGGATGATTGCCAGACGGTTGTTTCCCAAAAAAGACATACTGATTGTCTCTCACAGCTAAAACACAATCTCTGCTGTCTTGATGGTGAAGAAATAACCCCAGATTGACGAAATAAGTGCATTTGTGTCATTAATCAATACATACATGTACATTTTGAAATGATCTTAATTATCCTTAACTGATATTGGATAAGAACTTGACTTTAAAGTTGCAATAGTGAAATGCCATTTGGATACGTAATAATTAATATAGATTTCTGAACATCAGTTTGCAGTATCTTATATAAACCTTTGTAAGTTACCGAATATATATCAAATTCATATCAAATGTAACCCATCAATTTGTGTAAATACCTGTTAATTGCATATAGATGTATCTAAATGCAAAACTGCGTATTTTCACTGCTGGTAATTTTTTGGACAAATTTAAAACTTTGTAGGAGCATGTGCCTTTTATTTCTAATGCTTGTTTTCTTCCTCTTGATCAAAGCAAAAACATTTTATATTGTGCGTGAATAGGTATAAGATGATGAGTAATACACTGAAAACACAGAGAGACAAAAACTGTTGTCTCTCGAGTGCCAAAATCAGTTACTTTAGATTGGCGCTAACGTTGTGACGTTAAGGATAGTGCTCATCAAAGTTGTCGGCAAGTTGTTACTCTAAGAGCTTTGAAAGGGCAGTGTAATCAGCGCTCATCGACTGCCGAATTAATAAACATAGGTCACTTGACATTGATATACAGCAAATTCCATTCAGGATAACAGCGTTGGCATAGGCATGCAATAGCAATACTGAAATTTGGTTGTTAGGCTCTCAAGGCTTGTCAACCATTGTATGACTCAGACGTGTAAGATTCTATCCACAGTTTCCAATTAATTACCAAGCTAAGCATCTGGTTTGATATTGAGGCTGAAACTACTGACAGGTGACGTCTTTTGATGCTTAAATATGTTTGCTACACATGGCGGTTTTGGAAGTAATTAAACGCAGATTATTCATATAATATGGCACTAAAGTAACATAATGTATTTCTTTAAGTAAGTTATTGGATAGAAATCATTTACATGAACGTCTAAAAAAAGAAGTTTTAAACCAAGCTCTCTTTAGATTAATTAAGTGCAAATTGGCTGTTCCCCCTTCAATTTTTATTGGTTGTTTTGGTGAATAAATGTCGGATTGATCAGAAGAACTCATTTAAACTTCTAAAGTGTTTTGTTCTTTTATCAGGAAGATTTTTATTCAAATTTTAAATCACATATTTGTTTGATACATTATAAAAAGTTTAACTTATCTGTCAATCGCTTATTTTGTAATCAATAGCTACATGTACTACCATATGAGTAATCAGATCTTCAATAAGTCTTAATCCTTAGATTGGTTGGCGTCATGATAATGGCAGTTTGATATTTACTACATGCCTTGATGAGTTGTTGTTAAAATGGACTGTCCCATTGTGAGTCATTATGCGGATTTATTGCAACATTCAATCACATTCATAATTTACAGTTATAAACAATAGTTGTGATATTTTAAATTGTCTGTTGAATTGCCACAATGATACACATGAGTTAATGTATCAGTGAAATTTATGTTTATATCTTAGAATGGGAAAGCGCGTTACAAATGGACTATTGTCATTATTATCATGATTCTGAACCATGGGACACTCGTAGTTCAGTAGGAAGGTATGTGTGTACACAATTTATCCGATAATTTATGACAATACTAGTAAATTATTCGTTTCATTACATTCGAGAAAAATACCAACGTCTTCGTTTCATATAACATTGATAATCATATCCCAAGGCAATCGTTGTACACAGACAAATCAAGGTAAGAGGAAACACTTTGGTACTGTAACACTATTATTATTTCAAGACCTATCACTTGATAATACCAAGCAATTCAACTGTAGGGCTAACTTCAGCTACTTACAGTTTCATGAACATACCTCAAATCTGGTAAAAGTATTTATTAATATGTTATTCCATAATTGTGTATTTGTGTATATCATTAATAATGAATTTAATGAAAAAATATTAGTTAATTGTTTTGTTTTAGTTTACAATATACTGTTAAATTATTGATTATTACATTCATTGCTATTACTCTTCATTTTTTCAATTTGACATTGCATATCTACTCCTTATGAAATGAAAAAAGTTGAAGATAACTAAATCAGCATATATATTTATGAATTTCTTTTTCAGGCAATGGTTCTTGGTGTCCCAGAGGAATATTCACTCTGACTCATCATAGCCCCTGTTCTTGTTGACTTGGCATATTCATTAGCTAGGGACAAAGCAGCACTGAAAAGCCTGTCATTTGGTAGAGACTCGAACTCTTAAAAAGTACATATGGTGGTGGACGTTCTTTCAAGAAAGAACCCTTTAAAAATTTACTTTAAAAATACATCAAACAGCCACAAAATAACTTGAATGATTCTTATCCCATACTTATTAACAAATGTTGTACCCATTGAACACCTGGTTTCATTGAAGTTCTATGTGTTGACTCACAGTCTCTGTGGTACACAAGGTCCTTTTATGTCTAGACATTCCACAGAGTAATTTAGTTCCCAACCTCATGGACTCATGAAATTTGCTGAGAGGAATAACGAACGGAGTCAAAGTGCACTTAGGGAAAAGGCAGATCAGCTATTTGACATTTATGGCGCCTCGTGTCATCATATCAATAATGTCCATAGAATATGCACCATTTCATGGTTGGATTAAAGAGTTCATTGACGTTTTGTTTGACGATATCATCTGGTGGTCATCTGACCATACAGATTGACTCAGTGAGGTTTATGATATAGTACTAGTCCAAGTTCTCCGTACCACAGAAGTTTGTGTCTCACAGACGGCTGTCTGTCTCTCAACAAAGTATTCATTACTGCTACATGATGATGTAATTTCCGATAATCATCCAAGTTCAATAACCAAGAAGTCATTGATGGGTGTGTGGAAAGGCATTCCATTAGTAATGATGGTACTAGAAGAATAAGACCACAAGTCCTCAGTACAAACTCTGCATTTTTCCATTGCTGTTCTATCATTGTTCAAGGAAATGTCAAAGTATTTAAATCCAATGAAACACAAATTCGCGAAATGTTACAATCATAGCCCGTCAATTTCTGCTTTCGTTTCATGTGTCACACCCTCTAGAACAAATTAAAGATTTGTATTTAGGAAAAGACATTCAGGATAGGTTTGTTGGAAATAAGGTGGGACAAGTCATGAAGAAAAGCCGAAAGGATGATGCCATATTGATTTAAGGAGGAATGTAGTTTCAGCATACATTGAATGTGCAGAACACATGCCTTGACAACAAGTTGACCTTGACCTGCCTGGTTCCGAAAGCTAGTTGCTTCATTAGGTTCTAAGGAACTGTTAGGTCAGTTAAGCCACAAAGTCAAAAGGCGTGTATCATGAAGTGCTTATCTTCCAGATTGACATGAACTTGCAAGTTCTGAGATGTCAAAAATGAAAACATGTATTTAAAAAACTTTTGTCTCTGCCAAACCTTGCAAATAGATCGCCAGAGTGTTTTTGTTTCGTGGTCCATGACTAGTCAATGAAGATACTCTATTTGATGACTACTTTGATAGAGTTAAAATTGAAACCATTCTTATACAAAACTACAGACGTCTGTTTACAGACTCGCTTAGATATTCTCGTGCAAATACTATGTAATTCGGACATTCGTCTTGGGGGCATTCTAGCATTGCGAAAAAGAAACAGATTATGTTAAATTTACACTACATACATGTACATGTTACAAACAATTTTGCGCACACACATTCGGATGTCATATTTAGGTAGGTCATGCAAGTGACCAGGGATTAAACTTTAAAAAAAAAACAAAAAACTTGTCATTCCTTACTACAAACTCCATCATAAGTGAGATGAGGTGAGGTGATTTTGAGTTTAACCCTGCTGCAGGAGTATTTCATTTACACGATTTATGCCTTATTAATGCAGGGATATTTAAGAGAATCCAATTTAATATTATAACCAAATCTGCATATTTAACCATGTCAAATTTCGGAATTCTGTACCATTTACCAGACGATTGCAAAATATGGTGATCCTTGTCAGTGCTGTTTGAGTTATTTGACTGACGTTTAGACGAAACCCAAATAACATAATTCCACCCAGATCCACTAGATAGTGAACGAACGTAGCCATGCAGCCAATAACTTTGATACAATAACTTAGATAAATACCTGGTTGTTTTGCGATAGATGTGTATCAACACACGTCAATATATCTATTCAAAAACTGACTTTCGTAAACAAGTAAAACAAGAATTATTAATTTCTTCCAAAGCATTATTAATGATAATATTCTAGAATGAATTGTGTATAGTGTTAGTTTTGTATATTCATGACTTAACTTATTATGACATGAAGATGGCATTCAAAGAGAGAAAAAAATGGGTGACGCTCATATACATATATTCAAATCAAAGCGTATTAACTTGTATTCAAAACAAATCATGCTTTTTGTGAAATGCCAAATCAATGTTTGCAAAATGTGTCAACTCAACAAGTATAATTTCAAATGATATTTGAACAATACAACCGTGCACTGGATCACGATTGACATTCTAGATTTCATTGCAAAACATTCTGTAATTTATTTTCGCTTACTATCACATTTCATGAGAGTTGATATCCCTGATTGTAATAAATATCCGACGAAGTAGAAAACACTCTTGTAATGAGATGATTAAAAACCATTTTGATAGTCCAAAAACTTCTCTAGCAGGGAAAATGAACAACCTAAATCTGCAAAACAATGTCACTTTTTTATTTAGCTTTATTTAACTATATAAGTTCACTGGACAAAATAAGTTTGAAATATTTTGTTATTTATGATCAATATTACATCAGATAGTCTATGAATTAAAATAAAAATATTCATATATTCAAAATTCTGTAATATTCCATATTATTTCCGTCTGGCATGTATTCACGTGTTTTCAAATGACATTATTGGAAGATCACCTTTTGTGCGAAATATTCTGATAAAATAATATGAATGTGTCTTGGTCTATGAATGTCTGACAGAAATACTCATATGATTGATCACAATTGCAACCATTCTCTTTTATATGTGAAACTTTAGATCATTGAAGCTGTATTTTCTCGGACTAAACTGGTTGTAATTCAATAACTTGTAAAGAACACAACACAAAATGTAGATTGTTGTAACATAACATGTATATAGCTCTCGTCAGACAAAGCTAAGCCAATAACCAGCGTGGTGATTACCAGACAACTGTTCCCTTAAAAGATACACAGATTACCTCGCAACGCGAAAATACAGTCTGTTTCACTGTGAATGTGAGTTAAAGAACCAGATTGACAACCAAAAGTGGAATGAATTGTCACATTGTGTTCACTGTGTGTGTCCAATTCATATCATCAGGGATATGTTTTTTGAAACTGTAATATGGAACGTTATTTTTATTCATAATTTCTTTGTGAATCACTATTGAAATAATTGGTGAATGTAAATCACAACCGATGCTGCTATATTACTTGCTTAAGGACCTTAAATCAAGCATCAAATATTCCCTTTACATCGAGCTCTCCAGATATTCGAATCAGTGTTAATTAGAGTGGTGAGTGGAAGGCCGAGGCACCAAGATGGGTATGGACCAGTAGACACTCACTATGCCTTCATGTGCCGTTAACACCACATGCATTCACAGAGACCAATTATAGGCGAGACACATATTAAAGGGGCCGATCGAGCCTCTTTCTGAGAAATAAGCTTTAGATCGGGAACGAGGCTGTTTTCGAATAGCGCGTCATAGTTTTTAGATCTATAAATAGCACGAGAAAAGCCCCTTCCCATAATGCAACGCTATATGTAAACAACATGGCTCGTTTGTGTCAGGGTGTCAAATGAATTTTGGCATTTATTTATTTCTATGTCTTGCTCATTCCAATTATTATGACTTGGGGGTATACGAAAAAACTACAACATAAATTGTAATATCAAAATATTTCAATATTATAAATGACATAATTATTTATATAAATTTCCATTTATAGATTTCTTGCTTATCTCTGATGTAAACAAAGTATTTTGTTTGGATAATTATTTGTGAAATTTCTTTTCCATTTTAATGCAATATTTAATATCACAATATTTCAATATTAATTAGAAATGAAAATTATTTACATATATATTTATCAATTTATGGATTTCTTGCTAATCTCAACCCGACTCATAGTAAAACATTTTTTCTTCCAAAATATATCTTAGTCACTTAAATCACATGAAGTTTTTATGTTCGAAAAAGTGCAATACGGACTATGTATATTTCGGAGTGCGACAGCGCTGACGATTTTTTTTATATTCGATGCGAATCAACTATTCTTCTCAGTGTCACATTGATTGAGTGTCATATGTAGACTTCAATAAACAATCTGTTTGTCTGTCAATTTTCTTATGCAAACATTATTAACAAATTTCCTACAAATTAAACATCCAAGTAACTACAACACCGACCAAACAATCAGCTGACAATAATCCTAGTGGTCGCCATGATCAAGGCTTCGAGTTCGATCGGCTTTCCTCCGCCATTTTGAATTGTTTGCATTGTGAGAAAACAAATGTACTGTATCATGCTAATTCATTGAGTAAATCAAGAAAAAATAAGTGATTGATAGAAGAGGGACATGTTTACACGTGATGCATAATAAAAGTTATCAGTTAAGACAGTATTTTGTTGCAGTAAATGCCAGTAATGCATCTCACGCTCGTAGCTCCGATGATTGGCTTCATTTCACGATGTTTTTCTTTTTGGGGGGCGATACACTTTATTCTTTATCAAATTGTTAAATCATGAACAACTTGAATGATAACCTCATTAACATTTTGAATTTTTTGAAATTAAGTGTGAAATAATCATGTAAAAATCGTATTTATTAGTTAACAGGAATGTCCTCCGTGAATTTCGTTTCCACAAACAAACAAAATCACCGCTCGATGTGCTTGTCAGTGGCTTTATTTATTTTCGCAATTTTTTTGTTTTGAAGGGCGGATTAGAACAAATTACCAAATATGACATAGTTATTAACATAAAAAAAATAGAAAACAAAGTCGAATATATAAAATTTGACGTGTCGTGTGCAAAAGGGAATTCCCTCCCGAATATTTGTGGAACAGAAAATAGCCGCTCGATCGGCCCCTTTAAGATCACAGTGTAGAATCTTGTATTCAAAACTAAAAGGGTTTATTGCAAAATACCAAGTGAATGTTTGCATAACTTGTCAACTCATCAAGTATTATTTCAAACGTTATTTGAACAATACAACCGTGAACTGGATCACGAATGACATTTTGAATTTCATTGCTCAACATTCTGCACTTTCTTTTAGCAAAATATCACATTTCATCAGAGTTATTATCACTGATTGTAACAAATACCAGACGGGGTAGAAAACACTCTCGTAATTAGATCATTATGAAACCATTTTAATAGTCTAGAAATTTCTCTTCCGGGGAAAATCAAAAACCTAATTCTATTAATCCATGTGACTGATTCAACTAGCTTTACCATGTGAATTATCGTATCTAAGTTTAAGGAATGTTACCATGTTGTTTAATTAATAATTGACAAAATCAGTTTGAAATATTTTTAAATCTATGATCAATGTTACATCAGATGGTCGATGAATGAAAATAAAAATATTTATGTATTCAAAATTCTGAAATGTCCCATATTATTTCCGTCTGGCATGTATTGACCACTCAATTGTTTTCTCTTTTATATGTGCAACTTTAGATGATTCAAGCTGTATATTTTCTGGGACTTGTAAGTTGATAGTAATTCAGCTACTACACAACACAAAATGTAGATTATTGTAACATGATATGTATATAGCACTCGTCAGACAAACCCAAATACCACCATGATGATTACCAGACAATTCTTCCCTTCAAAGACACACAGAATACCTCGCAGTGCTAAAATAAAGTCTGTTCCGCTGTGAATGTGAGTTAAAGAACCAGATTCACAAAGAAAGTGCATTGGGTTCCATGGTCACTTTTAAAAATATAAAGAATGTTTTGCATCAATCGCAGTCGGTTTCACATCACTGAGTAAAATATATATAAATACATGTTCAAAAACCGTTTTTGTTTAAATACAATAACATTGAAATGTGTCGATCTTTTCATGAAAATTACATTTATCAATCCACTCATTTCATCTTTCTTGATATGAAATGATCTGTAGACATATCATTCACAATGATATCGAATGTGATCCTGCATTAAACACAAAGATGCAATTGTGGAACGTTTAAGGTATAGAACGATTCTGAAGGCCATGTGCCTTGTCACTAATTGGAGAACACTTATCAACAAACTTGCTTGAGTCGAACCTGATTCTCCCATTTATGGACCAGCCACGATGCAAGTTAAACAGGATTACTGAAAGAGCCGTAATATGAGGTCCCACAAACCATCTAATTTTTGCTAATGTAATTATTAATAATCATATTCAACATAGGCTCTCGTCACTAAATGGTCTGACAAACGTGTACAGATATAAAGTTTTTCTCAACTAACTACTGTTTGAACGTTATTTCAATAAGTTATCTGAAAGCGCCATAACATGACATCACACAAGCCCTCTAATTTTTGCTGATGCAATTATTGTTATTACTCATATTCAAGATTGTTTTTTTCTAAACCACTTAGTGCTTTTACGTTATTTCATACATTATCTGTCTGTCTGTCATATTGTTTAACCTGTGATATTGGTGCAAATTAGTTAAAGAAGAATTTATTTGCAACCCATCAAGTCACTCTCACATCCTCAATCAGCCTTGACCCTAAGCTTGACCCTTGGTTGACCTATGATGGTCAAGGTTCTAGTACACATAAGGAAAGGGGGTTGTAAACATTATGATGAATGCAAGTTTGAAAGTTTACTTTTGAGTTTTTTATAGTATCATTTGATATTTCAAAGAGTCACAATAGTCATTGGGTTCGTTAATTTTATTTAGATTATGACTTTTCAATAAAGGTAGTCATTCCATTGAATTTGAAAAGGTTACCACCGTTTGTTTCATATGATATTGATTATCCTATCCCAGGGTCCTCGTTGGACACAGACAAATCAAGACACGAGGAAACACTCCCGTAATGCATGTCAATTATTGGTCCCATACCTATCACTTGATAATACTAATCAATACATTGACTGTCATTGATGCCATTTGGTATATGAGTGTGAATTGCTTCACATGACAACTTCACTGACTGTACAAAGACACACTCTCAGCAGATATATTTACCTTGTCTTAAAGGGGCAGTAGCACGTTTTTTGATAAAAAAACCTTTCTTAAATAGTCATTGCATTGAATTTGAAAAGATTACCACCGTTTGTTTGATATGACATCCATTTTCATATCCCAGGGTACTCGAGACATGAGGAAACACTCCCGTAATGCAATTCAATTATTGGTCCCAGACCTATTACTTGATAATACCAATCAATACATTGACTGTTATTGATGCCATATGGTATATGAGTGTGAATTGCTTCACATGACAACTTCACTGACTGTACAAAGACACACTCTCAGCAGATATATTTACCTTGTCTTAAAGGGGCAGTAGCACGTTTTTTGATAAAAAAACCTTTCTTAAATAGTCATTGCATTGAATTTGAAAAGATTACCACCGTTTGTTTGATATGACATCCATTTTCATATCCCAGGGTACTCGAGACATGAGGAAACACTCCCGTAATGCAATTCAATTATTGGTCCCAGACCTATTACTTGATAATACCAATCAATACATTGACTGTTATTGATGCCATTTGGTATATGAGTGTGAATTGCTTCACATGACAACTTCACTGACTGTACAAAGACACACTCTCAGCAGATATATTTACCTTGTCTTAAAGGGGCAGTAGCACGTTTTTTTATAAAAAAACCTTTCTTAAATAGTCATTGCATTGAATTTGAAAAGATTACCACCGTTTGTTTGATATGACATCCATTTTCATATCCCAGGGTACTCGAGACATGAGGAAACACTCCCGTAATGCAATTCAATTATTGGTCCCAGACCTATTACTTGATTATACCAATCAATACATTGACTGTTATTGATGCCATTTGGTATAACGGGAATTTCTTCACGCGACAACTTCACTGACTGTACAAAGACACACTCTCTTAATAGAAGCAAAACAGGTAAAACGTTTTTGAATGTCCTTATTAAGAAGATATCATTTATATTAATTACATCAAATTTGTTTTTTAAAGGCACATGAGTCATGTATGAAAGTACTTGAAAGAAGCATGTATTAGCGAGAGCAGCTGCATCAAGTACTTGTACATGCACCAGGTGTGGAATAAAATCAGCATTTAAACCCTCGACTGAGTGCTTCACTCCTTCATTAACATAATCCTAACAATATGACATTTTCAATGTTCAAAGTAAAATGATATTTAAGGAAGGGTTTGTTTGAAGTTTTTGTAAGTTTGGATCAATTACACTACATCTGGCTACTTGAAAGTAGTTGAGTTTATTCAAGGATCTTTCCAACCCCTTGATAACATTTTCCTGTCGTCACATGATCTTATATTTTCTGTTTTCATTCGTTTTTCTTTCAATCCTAGTATTTACACAACAAATACTGTATCATATTGTATAATTTTAAGTCAATGTCAAAAGTCGTCAGTAAACTACACACTGTCTTGTCACTGTGTACATTATTGTCCTCACAAAAAAATAAATTTTATTGTTAGGTATTCTTGAAATAAGTTTGACGTACACGTCTTAAGTACATTTGAGAAATACTAGATGAAAAGTTTCAACCATACAGTGCTAACCTTAACAAGGAAAGGAGATAAGATCTAAATATGATTTAATGCTGTCTGTCCATTCATATTGTAAGTTTGTTTGTCATAAATATTAATAAAAAGGTACTTTTATTCCCAACAATAATAGAAATAGTGTGATTAATGTTGTCTAATGGCAGAAACGTGTAAACCTATCTGGTTCTCAAGAATGGAATTTTTATAAGGAATGAACTGATGTTCCGAAAACATGATTATTTCCCCTCGATAAAGAAGGGTAATAGCATGAATTCCTTCAAGTTTGTAATTGATTTTAAAGCGCAGTAACACATTTTAAAGGGGATTATAAGGTGATGTTAGGAAAATGGAGAAAAATAATGGTTCCAATTGAAAGACAATGCATTTAATCTAAATGGAACAGTAATACATCAAATATATGATGTAAAGTTAAGCGCCATGAGATTCCTTTTTCTTACACAAAATGAATTAAAGGTGTTCACACAAAATGGCCGCCCATGGTGAATCTTCATACTTTGTCCTCTGCCTATTGATAATTGCTTTGTGTTATGAGATCTTGGAACTATCAAAATAATACATTTAGCATTACAGCACAAATATCAGTAAACATTTTAAAATATAAAATTATCAAAAAACGTGCTACTGCCCTTTTAAACCAAAAATAGCTGAATACTTGAAAGGCTTTATAAATGTTCTTATTTCTATGCATATATGAAAAGGGGGATCTAAGGGAGATACATTTACATTAAAATGCAACATTGTTTTTCTTTTTACTGACCTTTCTGTTTTTTTGCATAATTTGAGATACCTTCCGATTATCATTAAAACATCTACATAAATTGTTGTAGATTTCTTCAAGAACAGATTAAATTACAAGCTAAGAAATGTTAGTTGTCATCATTACATTCCCTTTTCTCCTGAATACATCTGAGCATAATCGGGGAAAACAGTTTTGACAAACAATTTTAATTTTCCTGATTAACAAATGACATTTCCATATGACTAAGAAAATTGAACCTACATCAGATATCCAATCGAATGCTCAAAATGGAAGCAAGTTCTCAAAAAAACTGCATTTATAATAAAGATATAGTCAAAGCATCAATCATAAAAATTCAAGTTGTGGAGAAAAAAAGAGATTTAGGAATGGTATGCAATATACATGATATGGATTCCTGTCAAAACATTTGATATATATTGTGAAATTGCCTTACATACATGCCAAATTCCGACTGTACTGATTGGTGTAAGCGTAGCATCATTCTTGCTCTAACATAATGTATTTCTTTAAGTAAGTTATTGGGTAAAAATTATCTACATGAACGTCTGGAAAGCCAAAATGTTAAACCAAGTTCACTATAGTTTAATTAAGTGCAAAATTGGTTATTCCCCCTTCAATTTTGATTGGTTGATGTTTGAATAAATGTCTGATCCTCATTTAACTAATGTTTTTATATCCTCTATCCAGAAGATTTTCAAACATGGTGAAGTTTCATTTGGACAGCAGTTGACATGTTTTGTACAAAAACAATGTGTTTGAATGTCCCATGTTTGTTTGACACCCTGTACAAAGTTTTACTTATCTGTCAATTGCTTATTTTGTATTCAATTGTGAATATTATAAAATCTATCTATTCAAGGACCAATCTATAATTGAAAATTTAATGGTGTATTTACAGAGAATAATGATAATATTGATGGGATCATTGTTTCGTTTGATGAAACCAAACAGAACATATTGTTTTGTAAGTGCAAGATTTACTTGAATCTTATCGAAGAGCCATAGTTCCAGTTATTACCAAATCCTTTTTACCTTGCCACAATAAATAAATAATAATAAATAATAGTTGATAAATAATAGTTGATGCTATTTGAAATTGTCTGTTGAATAACCGTAATGATACACATGTGTTAACGTATCAGTGCAATATATGTTTACCTACTAGCATGGAAAAGCGCATTACAAATGGACTATTATCATTAGTATCATGATTCTAAACCATGAAACACTCGTCATTATTTAGGAAAGTATGTGGGTGCAGCATTTCTTTGTGAAATGTTTTAACCAGTTGTTTGAAAATATCAATTATTATAAGGAATAACTGCCATCCCAGTTATGACAAATGCACATGTCCATGTAAAAGTATTTTTCAAAATCAACATATTTTAGACATTAGGTTATTAAGGAAGAGCAATTATTATTATGAATTCTTTTAGTGAAAGAACGACCTGTTCACATATGTTTCAATCATAATATCACAATAGTCATGAGCAGCAGCAATAGTACAACTAATTTTTGGTTCAATTTATCCGAGAATTTATGAGAATAATAGTAAAAAATTAATTTCATTACATTTAGGAAGAATACCAACGTCCTCGTTTCATATAACATTGATAATCATGTCCCAAGGCCACCCTTGTACAGACAAATCAAGGTAAGAGGAAACACTTCGGTACTGTAACGCTATTATTAGTCAGAGACCTATCACTTGATAATACCAAGCAATTTTACCAGAAACCTATTACTTGATAATACCAAGCAATTTTACCGTGGATTAACTGATAGTCAGTGTAGTGTTCATGTATTTTCATGATATGGTGATATGATCATAAATTTCTAAAATCTCTCTTTATGATTCCTGAACATTCTTTAATTCTTTAAATCCCACTGTACCATTCTCTAGAACGAAATTAAGGATTTGTTTTAAGGAAAAGACATTCAGGATATGTTTGTTGGAAATGGAAGTGGAAAAACATCATGAACAAAAAGCCGAAATGAGGATGCCATATCGATTTAAGGAGGAATGTAGTTTCAGCCTACATTGAATGTGCAGAACACATACCTTGACAACAAGTTGCCATTGTCCTACCTGAATATGAAAGCTAGTTGTTTCATTAGATTTTAAGAATCTGTTAGGTCAGTAAAGCCACAAAATCTTTTTTTGCATAGGATCAGATAAAAGGTGTGTATCATGAACTGCTTATCTTCCAGATTGACATGAACTGACAAGTTCTGAGATGTCAAAAATGAATACATGTATTTAAACTTTTTTCCCTGCCAAACCTTGCAAATAGATCGCCAGAGTGTTTTTGTTTCGTGGTCTATGACTAGTCCATGAAGATAATCTAATTGATAACTACTTTTATAGAGTTAAAATTGAAACCATTCTTATACGCAACTAAAGACATTTGTTTACAGACTCACTTAGATATTCTCGTGCAAATACTATGTAATTCGGACATTCGTCTTTGGGTCATTCTAACATTGCGAAAAAGAAACAGATTATGTTAAATTTACACTACATACATGTACATGTTACAAACAATTTTGCACACACACATTCGGATGTCATATCTAACCAGTTAACCGTAACAAGTGTGGTAGGTCATGCAAGTGACCAGGGATTAAACTTTAAAAAAACAGTAATTTGTCATTCCTTACTACAAAATCCATCAAAAGGAAGATGAGGTGAGGTGATTTTGAGTTTAATCTTGTTGGAGGAGTATTTCACTTACATCATTTATGCCTAATTATTGCAGGGATATTTAAGAGAATCGGATTTAAATTATGACCCAATCTGCATATTTAACCATGTAAAATTTCGGAATTCTGTACCAGTAACCAGACGGTCGCAAAATATGGTTTTCACAACGGAATTGGTGATCCTTGTCAGTGCAGTTGGAGTTATTTGACTGACGTTTAGACGAAACCCAAATAACATATTTCCACCCAGATCCACTAGAAAGTGAACGAACGGAGGTATGCAGCCAAAACTTAGATACAATAACTTAGATACATACCTTGTTGTTTTGCGATAGATGTGTATCAACACACGTCAATATATATATTCAAAAACTGACTTTTGTCAGAGTAAAACAAGAATAATTAATTTCATGCAAAACATTTAATGATCATATTCTAGAATGAATTGTGTATAGTGTTAGTTTTGTATATTCATGACTTAACTTATTATGACATGAAGATGGCAAAGAGAGAAAATATTGGTGACGCACATATACAAAAAAAGTCATATATTCAAATCAAAGCGTATTAACTTGTATTCAAAACAAATCGTGCTTATTGTGAAATGCCAAATCAATGTTTGCAAAAAGGTGTCAACTAAACAAGTATTATTTCAAACGATATTTGAACAATACAACCATGAACTGGATCACAATTGACATTCTAGATTTCATTGCGAAACATTCTGTAATTTATTTTCGCTTACTTTCATTTCTCACGACAGTTGATATCCCTGATTGTAATAAATATCCGACGAAGTAGAAAACACTCTTGTAATGAGATGATTTAAAACCATTTTAATTAATCCAAAAACTACTCTAAGTTTGAAATATTTTGATATTTATGATCAATATTACATCAGATAGTCTATGAATAAAAATAAAAATATTCATATATTCAAAATTCTGTAATATTCCATATTATTTCCGTCTGGCATGTATTCACGTGTTTTCAAATGACATTATTGGAAGATCACCTTTTGTGCGAAATATTCTGATAAAATAATATGGATGTGTTTTGGTCTATGAATGACCGACAGAAATACTCATATGATTGATCACAATTGCAACCATTCTCTTTTATTTGTGAAACTTCAGATCATTCAAGCTGTATTTTCTCGGACTAAACTGGTTGTAATTCAATTACTTGTAAATAACAAACACAAAATGTAGATTATTGTAACATAACATGTATATAGCTCACGTTAGACAAAGCTAACCCAATAACCACTGTGATGATTACCAGACAACTGTTCCCTTAAAAGACACACAGATTACCTCGCAGCGCGAAAATACAGTCTGTTTCACTGTGAATGTGAGTTAAAGAACCAGATTGACAACCAAAAGTGGAATGAATTGTCACAATGTGTTCACTGTGTGTGTCCCATACATATCATCAGGGATATGTTTTTTGAAACTGTAATAGGGAACGTTATATTTATTCATAATTTCTTTGTGAATAACTATTGAAATAATTGGTGAATGTAAATCACAACCCATGCTGCTATATTACTTGCTTAAGGCTCTTAAATCAAGCATCAACTATTCCCTTTAAATAGAGCTCTCCAGATATTCGAATCAGTGTTAACAAGAAAAGCCTTTAAAAGGGCAAGCTTTGGGGCACCCGGTTATGTATCACTATATAGAACTAGGAAATTTAGGTTAGGGAGGACGGGGACGGAGACTTTTACTTGAATAAATTGTTCCAATCGGAGACGCATGTTCTTTGCTCTTTGTTTTGATAGTTATCTGTACACTATGTACATAGTTAAACGACTCGTTCGTTCCGTTTAAATTTCAACAATGATAGATACGTCTCCTATCTCAATTATGATATAATTTTTTAAACATTAATACGGTTATTCAAATTTATGTTGCTTTAAAAGATAGCTGACGATGAGTTTAATACAAGAACCAGTGATTAGCTAGAAGATAAATAGTTGTGCTATTGAGTTTCAGGTTAATTACATGTTGCAAGAATAATTTTCCTTAATTGAGTAATGATCGAATTACAGCCGAAAGTTGCTGAAAAATTTAGAAATTATCTCAGCTAAAAGTTCATAATTTTCATTATATTATAGAGTGAAATTTAAGAATATTTTGTCATACTTTAGGCTCAATACTTTCTTCGAAAGACACCTTTGATCGTAAATAAATCATCCATAACGTTTGTTTTGAAACATGAAATTTGAAAATGGCCTGTTCAGAATCATTTTTTCCGTGAAGTGATGAGATGCATTGAGTGAACGATCAGTCATTGACAAGGCGGGACATTTAGCGCTCGCGTTATAGTAAAAAGAATTGGAGGAACGGAATTCCTAGTTGATACAAAAATGGAATGTCGTTTCCGAATGTGGAATGCAAAAAATAGCCCGAATAACTACAAAACAGCTCACATGCATATGCAAAATTGATATTTATTAATGGTGAAAATGCTCATCTATATATTTTGGAAAATTTACGATATATTTTACATCATAGCATTATTATAATAATCAGTTTCCAAATTAAAGCTTGCCAATTATTTCGTACCACCCACATGGTCACGTGGGTATAAATTTGCTACAGCGCGGTCCATTGGTCGTTGAAATACCAGGATATGCTTAAAACAAATATAATTGGCTGAAACTTCTCTTTGAAGTTTCCAAGAGTAATATAGAGAGAAACTTCTGCCATTAGTTTTCAATATCAGATGTTACATAACTTTGGGGTCTCTGGACCCCAAAGCAATAAGAGTGGTGAGTGGAAGGTCGAGTCACCAAGATGGGTATGGACCAGTAGACACTCACTATGCCTTCATGTGCCGTTAACACCACATGCATGCAAAGAGACCAATTATAGGTGAGACATATATAGATCACAGTGTAGAATCTTGTATTCAAAACTAAAAGTGCTTATTTCGAAATACCAAGTGAATGTTTGCATAACTTGTCCACTCATCAAGTATTATTTCAAACGTGAACTGGATCACGATTGACATTTTGAATTTCATTGCGAAACATTCTGCAATTTCTTTTTGCAAAAGATCACATTTCATCAGAGTTATTATCACTGATTGTAACAATTACCAGAAGGGGTAGAAAACACTCTTGTAATTAGATCATTATGAAACCATTTTAATAGTCTAGAAATTTCTCTTCCGAGGATATTCAAGAACCGAATTCTATAAATCCATGTGACTGATTCAACTATTATTTAGCTTTACCATGTGAATAATCGTATCTAAGTTTAAGGAATTTTACCATGTTGTTTAATTAATATTATTTAAATTCCCTGGACAAAATCAGTTTGAAATATTTTTAAATCCATGATCAATGTTACATCAGATGGTCGATGATAAAAATAAAAATATTTATATATTCAAAATTCTGTAATATCCCGTATTATTTCCGTCTGGCAATGTATTGACCACACAATTGTTTTCAAATGACATTATTGAAAGATCACCTTCTGTGCAAAATATTCTTATAATCTTAATATTGATGTTTCCTGGTCTATGAATGACCGACAGCAATACTCATGTGATTGATCACGACCATTATGTCTCTTGTATATGTGAAACTTCAGATAATTCAAGCTGAATAGTTTCTGAGACTAAGTTTGCATTAATTCAATTACTTATAAAAGAACACAACACAAAATGTAGATTGTTGTAACATAACATGTATATAGCACTCGTCAGACAAAGCTAAGCCAATAACCAGCGAGATATATCAAGATAAATTTTCGTCACTAAATGGTCTGACCAATGTGTACAGAAACAAATTTTTCTCAACCACTTACTGATTGAACGTAATTTTCATACGATATTTATCTGTCTGTGTGTCATATTGTTTACACCTGTGATATTGGTGCAAATCCAATCCATCAAGTCACTTCTCACATACTCAATCAGCCTTGATCCTAAGGTTGACCCTTGGTCCTAAGGTTGGTGGTCAAGGTTCTAGTATAAATTATGAAAATGGGTTTTTAATATTATTATAAATGCAAGTTTGCCAGTTTACATTTGAGTATCTTTGACTATCATTTATTATAGCAAAGAGTCACAATAGTCATTGGGGTCGTTATTTTTAATTAGATTATGAATATTTAATCAAAGCAGTCACTGCATTGAATTGAAAAGGTTACCAGCGTTTGTTTCATATGACATTGATTATCATATCCCAGGGTCCTCGTTGTACACAGACAAATCAAGACATGAGGAAACACTTCGGTAATGCAATTCAATTATTGGTCCCAGACCTATCACTTGATAATACCAATCAATACATGGACTGTCATTGATGCCATTTGGTATATGAGTGTGAATTGCTTCTCACAACAACTTCACTGACTGTACAAAGACACACTCTGAGCAGATATATTTGCCTTGTCTTAAAGGGGCAGTAGCACGTTTTTTGATAATTTTATATTCTAAATTGTTCACTTATAATTGAAAGTTAATGCTTGTGGTATTATTTTGACAGTGTCAAAAATCTCATTACACAAGTCAGAGCACAAAGTATGAAGATTCACATAAAATCCATTGACGGCCATTTTGTGTGAATAACTTTAATTCCTTTTGTGTAAGAAAAATGAATCTTTTGGCTAAACTTTACGTTATATATTTGAATTATTACTGCTCCATTTAGTTTAAATACATTGTCTTTCAGTTGAAACCATTTATTTTCATTTTCCTGACATCACCTTATATTGCCCCTTAAAACGTGCTCCTGCCCCTTTAATAGAAACAATTCATAAAAACGTTGTTGAATAGCCTCATCAAGAAAATATCATTTATATTAATTACATCAAATTTGTTTTCTAAAGGCACATGAGTCATGAATGAAGTACTTGAAAGAAGCATGTATTAGCGAGAGCAGCTGCATCACGTACATATACATGTACCAGGTGTTGAATAAAATCAACATTCAATCCCTCCACTGAGTGCTTCACTCTGTCAATAACATAATCCTAACAATATGACATGTTCAATGTTCAAAGTGAAATGATATTTAAGAAAGGGTTTAGTTTGAAGTGTCTTCATAAATGATACTCTAAAAATGATTTAGAGTTTTTGTAAGTTTGGATCAATAACACTGCATCATCCCGGCTACTTATTAATTCAGTTATTAATTGAGTTAATTCAAGACTCTTTCCAACTCCTTAATAACATTTTAATGTCGTCAAATGATCTTATGTTTTCAGTTTTCATTCCTTTCACTTTTCAATCCTAGTATTTACACAACAAATACTCTAGCAAATTGTATAATCCTTAGTCAATGTCAAAAGTCATAGAGGTTACAAAACGAGTGAGTGTTGAATATCGGAAATATTTCAACGAGATATTTTCAAATGTATTGATTTATTCACGAGCGAAAACTTTGAAAATATTGAGTTCCAATATTTTCGATATTCAACACTCACGAGTTTTGTGATCGTTTCATTACATACAAAAGGAAATTTCTATTTCTTTAAAATCACGATCAAACCATGCGCGACAAGGTTGCGTAATGATACACTGGTGAGGTACCTCTGTGTTCGCAAAAGCAAAAACATAGTCCCGTTTTCCGTTAGCATCATCTTCACCTCTAAATGAAATCCTACTTTTAAACAATCATTTGTGTACAGTTTATCCAAAACCAAAACATTAGCAAATACTTTAACAGTAAAAAACGATGCTGTTGTCGGCACTCTACAGATCGCCAAGCTTGATGACCGTGACGTGGATTTTGAACGGTTCAACTGTCCTTGCTAAACGTTTCGAGATGAATGCTGATAATTCAGTGTTATGCTTGATTATGTAACATATTATAAATGAAACTGCATCTTAACAAAACCCTGAACCGTTCCTTACTTTCTAAACTATCGGCTTTCAGTAAAACTTTCAAACCTCCGTGTTGACAAAAAGTGTCTGTTGAATACAAAAGGGAGATAACGCTTTCAAAACTAAATTTAGATATTTTTTAATTTAGTGATTAAATAGCCTAGATCTCAACGCGAATATTGGTTTGACAATTTTGCACACATATCTTTGATGTGATGCAATTTTATTTTGAGGGAAAATACGAAAATGGAAAAAAATATGATAGATAAAAAATTTGAAGTGGCGGGGGTTCAGTTGCACCCGATCAGCTGATTGCAAAAGTAGTACGGCATTATGACGTCACTATCGTTGAATAACCTGCTTTGGTTACACAACACTCGTTAAATAACTTTCAACTGGTTACACAACACTTGTTTCAAATAACCAAAATTATCTCATGAAGATATTCAGAGCATGTATGTTATAAAAGTCAGTAAACTACACACTTTCTTGTCATTGTGTAGATTATGGTATGCAAAAAAACAATAACTTTTATTGTTAAGTCTTCTTGAAATAAGTTTGACACTCTTAACTACATTTGACAAATACGAAGATTAAAAGTTTCAACCATATAGTGTTAACCTTAACAATGAAAGGAGATAATAACTTAATATAATGCTGTATGTCCATTCATATTGTGAGTGGGTATTTGTTTGTCATAAATCTTAATAAAAAGATACTTTTATTCCGAAACAATAAAGAAATAGTGTGATTAATGTTGTCTAATGGCAGAAACGTGTATAACTTTCCGTTTTCAAGAATGTAATTTTTAAAGGGAATAAAGACGTTCCGAAAACAGGATTAATTCCCCTCGACAAAGAAGGATAATAGCATGAATTCCTTCAAGTTTGAAATTGATTTTAAAGCGCAGTAACACATTTTAAGGGGGAATATATGGTGATGTTAGGAAAATGCAAATTAAAGGTTCCAATTGAAAGACAATGCATTTAATCTAAATGGAACAGTAATAAATCAAATATATGATGTAAAGTTTAGCCATGAGATTCTCTTTTCTCACACAAAATGAATTAAAGGTGTTCACACAAAATGACCGCCCATGGATTTTAGGTGAATCTTCATACTTTGTCCTAATTGGTTTGTGTTATGAGATAAAATATAATATATTAAGCATTAACGTACAACTATCAGTGAAAATTTTAGAATATAAAATTATCAAAAGACGTGCTACTGCCCCTTTAAAACCGAGAATAGCTAAATACTTGAAAGGCTATATAAATGTTCTTTATTTCTATGCATATAAGAAAAGGGGGATCAGAGGATCATTGTTTTCCTTTTTACTGACCTTTCTGTTTTGTGCATAATTTGAGATACCTTCCGATTATCATTAGAATATGTATATGAATTGTTGAAGATTTCTTCAAGAAAAGATTAAATTACAAGATAACAAATATTAGTTTTCATCATTACATCCAGTGCAACGAGAGCTTGTACTTCAGAGTCTTTTATTCAGTTTTATCTTCAACTTGGTTTATTGCCTTCATGATTTATTTTCATGGTTTTCTTCAACCAAATTATGATCAACATTATGCTGTGCAAATCACGGATTGCTGCCTAGATTTCAATGAAACTATTATACCTGTTAATGTTGACCTTACTTTGCAAATGATAAATAATAATTTGTATTCTGACACCAAATTACTGGATGTATGGTTATAATAATTTGATTGTTGGTTGATTTCATACATGTGTTCATTATCTGTAAGGTAACACAACGTTGCATAAGTGTCAGAAAAGGAAAACAACACCTTAAAATCTATTTTAGTCAGAAAGGTATATTCTATCAAAACACTTGTTAAATGGTTAAGGCCTTGGTAAAACATAAAAACCAGTAGAAAGTCTTAGATTATTGTGACGATATGATTATCATTTCCAGATGCAAATGAGGTTTTATATTCAATCAAAGCGCAACTAAGAGCTTTGAATCCCATTGATCTCTACATATATTATTTTCAATATAACAAAGTCAGTATTTAATATCTTATACAAAGACTTTGTTTGAGTTTTTGCTAGCTAGTTTCCTTTGTTTTGAGACAGAAATTGCCGAAATTAAATTTTCAGGTATCTTAAAAAGGTAACAACATGCGATTAAAACAAATATATGTAACGTAAATAAATGCTATGATTCTTTAGAATAAATCGTTAAAATTTGCTCAACGAGTGAGTCCTAAATATATCATCAGGGTTATTTCTTTAGAAACTGATACATGTGATTATGTCATATACTTCAATAATTGTCACTTTTTTCTTTTTAAAACACTTTAGACTATTAAAATATATAATTATAACATCAAGGTGCTAGGAAGTGAATGTCAATCATATTACTTGCTAAAGGCTCTTAAATCAAAGTATACCCTTTAGATAAAGCTACCAGATATTCAAATGACTGGAATTAAATGATTTTCCACATGTTAAATACAAAAAAACCACAGTCACATTACATTTACCCCGGCAGAGAAGATTTTTGACTGTTAAAATTGTTTCGTAATCATGTTATTACAAGTTTGTCGGATATTTGTTACAATCAGAGATATTAACTTTGATGAAATGTGATAGATTGCACAAAAACAAATACAGAATGTTTCGCAATGAAATCAAAATGTCAATCGCGATCCAGTTCACGGTTGTATTGTTCAGATAACTTTTGAAATAATACTTGATGATTTGACACTTTTCGCAAACATTTAATTGGTATTTCACAATAAGCACTATTAGTTTTGAATACTACACTGTGATCTAAATATGTGTGTCATCCATAATCGGTCTCTTTGCATGCATGTGACATTGACGGCACATGAAGGCATAGTGAGTGCCTACTGGTCCATACCCATCTTGATAACTCGACCTTCTACTAACCACTCTAGATATCGCTTTTAATTCCAGTCATTTGAATATCTGGTAGCTTTATCTAAAGGGTATACTTTGATTTAAGAGCCTTTAGCAAGTAATATGATTGACATTCACTTCCTAGCACCTTGATGTTATAATTATATATTTTAATAGTCTAAAGTGTTTTAAAAAGAAAAAAGTGACAATTATTGATGTATATGACATAATCACATGTATCAGTTTCTAAAGAAATAACCCTGATGATATATTTAGGACTCACTCGTTGAGCAAATTTTAACGATTAATTCTAAAGAATCATAGCATTTATTTACGTTACATATATTTGTTTTAATCGCATGTTGTTACCTTTTTAAGATACCTGAAAATTTAATTTCGGCAATTTCTGTCTCAAAACAAAGGAAACTAGCTAGCAAAAACTCAAACAAAGTCTTTGTATAAGATATTAAATACTGACTTTGTTATATTGAAAATAATATATGTAGAGATCAATGGGATTCAAAGCTCTTAGTTGCGCTTTGATTGAATATAAAACCTCATTTGCATCTGGAAATGATAATCATATCGTCACAATAATCTAAGACTTTCTACTGGTTTTTATATTTTACCAAGGCCTTAAAGGGGCAGTAGCACGTTTTTGGATAATTTTATATTTTAAAAATTGCACTTATAATGGTAAGTAAATGCCTAATGTATTATATTGACAGTGTCAACAATCACATTACACAAGCCAATCAACCATAATCAGAGGACAAAGTATGAGGATTTACATAAAATACATTGGCGGCCATTTTTGTGTGAACACCTTTAATTCATTTTTGTATGAAAAAGGAATCGCATGGCAGAACCTTACCTTATATATTTGAATTATTACTGCTCCATTTAGTTTAAATACATTGTCTTTCATTTGGAACCATTTATTTTCATTTTCCTGACATCACCTTATATTCCCCCTAAAAACGTGCTACTGCCCCTTTAACCATTTAACAAGTGTTTTGATAGAATATACCTTTCTGACTAAAATAGATTTTAAGGTGTTGTTTTCCTTTTCTGACACTTATGCAACGTTGTGTTACCTTACAGATAATGAACACATGTATGAAATCAACCAACAATCAAATTATTATAACCATACATCCAGTAATTTGGTGTCAGAATACAAATTATTATTTATCATTTGCAAAGTAAGGTCAACATTAACAGGTATAATAGTTTCATTGAAATCTAGGCAGCAATCCGTGATTTGCACAGCATAATGTTGATCATAATTTGGTTGAAGAAAACCATGAAAATAAATCATGAAGGCAATAAACCAAGTTGAAGATAAAACTGAATAAAAGACTCTGAAGTACAAGCTCTCGTTGCACTGGATGTAATGATGAAAACTAATATTTGTTATCTTGTAATTTAATCTTTTCTTGAAGAAATCTTCAACAATTTATATACATATTCTAATGATAATCGGAAGGTATCTCAAATTATGCACAAAACAGAAAGGTCAGTAAAAAGGAAAACAATGATCCTCTGATCCCCCTTTTCTTATATGCATAGAAATAAAGAACATTTATATAGCCTTTCAAGTATTTAGCTATTCTCGGTTTTAAAGGGGCAGTAGCACGTCTTTTGATAATTTTATATTCTAAAATTTTCACTGATAGTTGTACGTTAATGCTTAATATATTATATTTTATCTCATAACACAAACCAATTAGGACAAAGTATGAAGATTCACCTAAAATCCATGGGCGGCCATTTTGTGTGAACACCTTTAATTCATTTTGTGTGAGAAAAGAGAATCTCATGGCTAAACTTTACATCATATATTTGATTTATTACTGTTCCATTTAGATTAAATGCATTGTCTTTCAATTGGAACCTTTAATTTGCATTTTCCTAACATCACCATATATTCCCCCTTAAAATGTGTTACTGCGCTTTAAGATCAATTTCAAACTTGAAGGAATTCATGCTATTATCCTTCTTTGTCGAGGGGAAATAATCCTGTTTTCGGAACGTCTTTATTCCCTTTAAGAATTCCATTCTTGAAAACGGAAAGTTATACACGTTTCTGCCATTAGACAACATTAATCACACTATTTCTTTATTGTTTCGGAATAAAAGTATCTTTTTATTAAGATTTATGACAAACAAATACCCACTCACAATATGAATGGACATACAGCATTATATTAAGTTATTATCTCCTTTCATTGTTATGGTTAACACTATATGGTTGAAACTTTTAATCTTCGTATTTGTCAAATGTAGTTAAGAGTGTCAAACTTATTTCAAGAAGACTTAACAATAAAAGTTATTGTTTTTTTGCATACCATAATCTACACAATGACAAGAAAGTGTGTAGTTTACTGACTTTTATAACATACATGCTCTGATTATCTTCATGAGATAATTTTGGTTATTTGAAACAAGTGTTGTGTAACCAGTTGAAAGTTATTTAACGAGTGTTGTGTAACCAAAGCAGGTTATTCAACGATAGTGACGTCATAATGCCGTACTACTTTTGCAATCAGCTGATCGGGTGCAACTGAACCCCCGCCACTTCAAATTTTTTATCTATCATATTTTTTTCCATTTTCGTATTTTCCTTAAAAATAAAATTGCATCACATCAAAGATATGTGTGCAAAATTGTCAAACCAATATTCGCGTTGAGATCTAGGCTATTTAATCACTAAATTAAAAAATATCTAAATTTAGTTTTGAAAGCGTTATCTCCCTTTTGTATTCAACAGACACTTTTTGTCAACACGGAGGTTTGAAAGTTTTACTGAAAGCCGATAGTTTAGAAAGTTAGGAACGGTTCAGGGTTTTGTTAAGATGCAGTTTCATTTATAATATGTTACATATTCAAGCATAACACTGAATTATCAGCATTCATCTCGAAACGTTTAGCAAGGACGGTTGAACCGTTCAAAATCCACGTCACGGTCATCAAGCTTGGCGATCTGTAGAGTGCCGACAACAGCATCGTTTTTTACTGTTAAAGTATTTGCTAATGTTTTGGTTTTGGATAAACTGTACACAAATGATTGTTTAAAAGTAGGATTTCATTTAGAGGTGAAGATGATGCTAACGGAAAACGGGACTATGTTTTTGCTTTTGCGAACACAGAGGTACCTCACCAGTGTATCATTACGCAACCTTGTCGCGCATGGTTTGATCGTGATTTTAAAGAAATAGAAATTTCCTTTTGTATGTAATGAAACGATCACAAAACTCGTGAGTGTTGAATATCGAAAATATTGGAACTCAATATTTTCAAAGTTTTCGCTCCTGAATAAATCAATACATTTGAAAATATCTCGTTGAAATATTTCCGATATTCAACACTCACTCGTTTTGTAACCTCTATGACTTTTGACATTGACTTAGGATTATACAATATGCTAGAGTATTTGTTGTGTAAATACTAGGATTGAAAAGTGAAAGGAATGAAAACTGAAAACATAAGATCATTTGACGACATTAAAATGTTATTAAGGAGTTGGAAAGAATCTTGAATTAACTCAAGTAATAACTGAATTAATAAGTAGCCGGGATGATGCAGTGTTATTGATCCAAACTTACAAAAACTCTAAATCATTTTTAGAGTATCATTTATGAAGACACTTCAAACTAAACCCTTTCTTAAATATCATTTCACTTTGAACATTGAACATGTCATATTGTTAGGATTATGTTATTGACAGAGTGAAGCACTCAGTGGAGGGATTGAATGTTGATTTTATTCAACACCTGGTGCATGTATATGTACGTGATGCAGCTGCTCTCGCTAATACATGCTTCTTTCAAGTACTTCATTCATGACTCATGTGCCTTTAGAAAACAAATTTGATGTAATTAATATAAATGATATTTTCTTGATGAGGCTATTCAACAACGTTTTTATGAATTGTTTCTATTAAAGGGGCAGGAGCAAGTTTTAAGGGGCAATATAAGGTGATGTCAGGAAAATGAAAATAAATGGTTTCAACTGAAAGACAATGTATTTAAACTAAATGGAGCAGTAATAATTCAAATATATAACGTAAAGTTTAGCCAAAAGATTCATTTTTCTTACACAAAAGGAATTAAAGTTATTCACACAAAATGGCCGCTAATGGATTTTATGTGAATCTTCATACTTTGTCCTCTGACTTGTGTAATGAGATTTTTGACACTGTCAAAATAATACCACAAGCATTAACTTTCAATTATAAGTGAACAATTTAGAATATAAAATTATCAAAAAACGTGCTACTGCCCCTTTAAGACAAGGCAAATATATCTGCTCAGAGTGGGTCTTTGTACAGTCAGTGAAGTTGTTGTGAGAAGCAATTCACACTCATATACCAAATGGCATCAATGACAGTCCATGTATTGATTGGTATTATCAAGTGATAGGTCTGGGACCAATAATTGAATTGCATTACCGAAGTGTTTCCTCATGTCTTGATTTGTCTGTGTACAACGAGGACCCTGGGATATGATAATCAATGTCATATGAAACAAACGCTGGTAACCTTTTCAATTCAATGCAGTGACTGCTTTGATTAAATATTCATAATCTAATTAAAAATAACGACCCCAATGACTATTGTGACTCTTTGCTATAATAAATGATAGATAAAGATACTCAAATGTAAACTGGCAAACTTGCATTTATAATAATATTAAAAACCCATTTTCATAATTTATACTAGAACCTTGACCACCAACCTTAGGACCAAGGGTCAACCTTAGGATCAAGGCTGATTGAGTATGTGAGAAGTGACTTGATGGATTGCAAATAAATTCTTCTGGGTTTAACTAATTTGCACCAATATCACAGGTGTAAACAATATGACACACAGACAGATAAATATCGTATGAAAATTACGTTCAATCAGTAAGTGGTTGAGAAAATTTTTGTTTCTGTACACATTGGTCAAACCATTTAGTGACGAAAATTTATCTTGATATATCTCGCTGGTTATTGGCTTAGCTTTGTCTGACGAGTGCTATATACATGTTATGTTACAACAATCTACATTTTGTGTTGTGTTCTTTTATAAGTAATTGAATTAATGCAAACTTAGTCTCAGAAACTATTCAGCTTGAATTATCTGAAGTTTCACATATAAAAGAGACATAATGGTCGTGATCAATCACATGAGTATTGCTGTCGGTCATTCATAGACCAGGAAACATCAATATTAAGATTGTTAGAATATTTTGCACAAAAGGTGATCTTTCAATAATGTCATTTGAAAACAATTGTGTGGTCAATACATTGCCAGACGGAAATAATACGGGATATTACAGAATTTTGAATATATAAATATTTTTATTTTTATCATCGACCATCTGATGTAACATTGATCAAAGATTTAAAAATATTTCAAACTGATTTTGTCCAGGGAATTTAAACATTATTAATTAAACAACATGGTAAAATTCCTTAAACTTAGATACGATTATTCACATGGTAAAGCTAAATAATAGTTGAATCAGTCACATGGATTTATAGAATTCGGTTCTTGATTTTCCCCGCTAGAGAAATTTCTAGACTATTAAAATGATTTCAAAATGATCTAATTACGAGAGTGTTTTCTACAAAGTCTGGTGTTTGTTACTATCAGTGATAATATGATATGAAGTGATGAAATGTGATATTTTGCAAAAAGAAATTGCAGAATGTTTCGCAATGAAATTCAAAATGTCAATTGTGATCCAGTTCACGGTTGTATTGTTCAAATATCGTTTGAAATGATACTTGATGAGTTGACAAGCTATGCAAACATTCACTTGGTATTTCGCAATAAGCCCTTTTAGTTTTGAAAACAAGATACTACATTCTGATCTAAATATGTGTTTCACCCATAATTGGTCTCTTTGCATGCATGTTGTGTTGACGGCACATGAAGGCAAAGTGAGTGTCTACTGGTCCATACTCATCTTGGTGCCTCGGCCTTCCACTCACCACTCTAATTAACACTGATTCGAATATCTGGAGAGCTCGATGTAAAAGGAAAATTTGACGTTTGATTTAAGAGCCTTAAGCAAGAAATATAGCAGCATCGGTTGTGATTTACATTAACCAAGTATTTCAATAGTGATTCACAAAGAAATTATGAATAAATATAACGTTCCATATTACAGTTTCAAAAAACATATCCCTGATGATATGTATGGGACACACACTTTTGGTTGGCAATCTGGTTCTATAACTCACATTCACAGTGAAGCAGACTGTATTTTCGCGCTGCGAGGTAATTTGTGTATCTTTTAAGGGAAGAATTGTCTGGTAATTACCACGCTGGTTATTGGGTAAGCTTTGTCTGACGAGAGCTATATACATGTTATGTTACAACAATCTACATTTTGTGTTGTGTTCTTTACAAGTTATTGAATTACAACCAGTTTAGTCCGAGAAAATACAGCTTGAATGATCTAAAGTTTCACATATAAAAGAGAATGGTTGCAATTGTGATCAATCATATGAGTATTTCTGTCAGTCATTCGTAGACCAAGACACATCCATATTATTTTATAGAATATTTCGCACAAAAGGTGATCTTCCAATAATGTCATTTGAAAACACGTGAATACATGCCAGACGGAAATAATATGGAATATTACAGAATTTTGAATATAGGAATATTTTTATTTTTATTCATAGACTATCTGATGTAATATTGATCATAAATATCAAAATATTTCAAACTTATTTTGTCCAGTGAACTTATATAATTAAAATCAAAATTGTTAACAATTTTGATGACTGTTTAACAACATGGTAACAGGCCTTAAACTTACAATTGCTTATTCACAATATTCACATGGTAAAGCTAAATAAAAAAGTGACATTGTTTTGCAGATTTAGGTTATAAATTTTCCCTGCTAGAGAAGTGTTTGGACTATTAAAATGGTTTTTTAATCATCTCATTACAAGAGTGTTTTCTACCAACAAAAAAAAAAAAATAAATAAAAATAAAACAATACTCCTGCAACGGCGGGGTAAAACTCAAAATCACCTCACCTCATCTCACTTATAATGAATTTATATACTTATGATTGTTTTCTTATAAGTGGCGTCAATGACGTCTATGTACTGATTTGTAATATCCAGCGATAGGTCTGGGACAAATAATTGAATTGCATTACGGGAGTGTTTCCTCATGTCTTGATTTGTCTGTGTACAACGAGGGCCTGGGATATGATTAACAGTGTCATATGAAACAAACGCTGGTAACCTTTTCAAATAGATGGAAATGACTACCTTAGATAAATTGTAACAACTTATGTAAAAACTCTAAACACAAATAGTTTTTTTTAACGACTTAAATGAGTATTGTGACTCTATGATCTATCACAAGATTCTCAAATGAGCGATTAATTAAAATTCATGTTTGTATGTTAATTTTATCAATGAAAAGAGTTAAATTTAAAGGTATAAATGTTAGGCATTGGGAGATTCAAACATTTACCTTAGAATAAATAAAATGGGCGGCAGGATGCCAATAAATTGCAGAAATCACAAATCTTATTAAGGTTATACTACAGATAATTTAACACAGTATATTATTATATAAATGACTGTAAGGTATAATGTTGATCAAAAGTTACCATGAATGATCATAATTAGAAAGTCCAATTCCACAGCAATTCCGCAGGTTTGTGGCAAATGTTTAACTGGCATTCATCATAATAGTAACAACCCCTTTTCATACTTTATACTAGAGCCTTTAACACCATAGGTCAACCGAGGTTTAATCTTAGGGTGAAGAATGATTGAGGATGTGAGTAATGACTCTTTGGATTTCCCTAGTTTTCTGGCGATATCCACAGATGTTACCAATATGAAAGACAGACAGACAGAAAACGTTTGGAAATAACGTTCAAGCCGTAGTAAGTTGAGAAAAGACATGTAATCTTTTACCAACTTGTCTGACCCTGATACCAGAAATGAACCTTAACAGGCAAAATAGTATATATTTGTGATTTTTGCAAAAAAAAATGTATAAACCGTTTGTATACACATTTTGAAATATGACCAGTGGTAAAGCAAGTAGTTTGGCATTTAGATATGGACAACCAGAATTACGTGAACACAAACTGATGCTTTTAATCTAACAATGAGTTTGATATTTGTTCCATAACTTTCAAAGTGTTAGATAAGACCCTACAGAGTTGGAATATATCAACTTTAATGGTACCGTATCAAAATGACATGGCTATTGTATCTTTGGGTCAGGATCACATTCGATATTATTTTGGATGATATATCAACAAATCATTTCAAATCAAGAAAGGTCAAATGTGTGGATGGATAAGAGGAACTTCCCGAAAAGATTGACAAATAATACGTTTCAATGTTCTCGTAATTACACAAAAACTGTTTTTGAACATGTATTTATATACATGCAATATTTTACTCAGTGATGTTAAACAGACTGTTGATAGTGCTAACATATTCTTAGAACTTTTGAAAGTGATCATTGAACTCAAGATTCACTTTCTTTGTCAATCTGGTTCTTCACAGCGGAACAGGCTGTGCATGGTAATCTGTGTATCTTTTTAGGGAACAATTGTTTGGTAATCATCACGCTGGTTATTGGGTAAGCATTTGTCCGACAGAGTGACACATATATGTTATTTTGCAACTGTCTACTTTTGTGTTGTGTTCTTTTACAAGTAGTTGAGTTACTACCATAAGAATACGACATCAAATACTTGAAATATTTGTAATTGAAAATCTTACATACAGCTGAATGGTAAATTCTACAAATGAACTTTAATAATATTATTTCCTTTTCGTTATCTGATGTAATATTAAAAATAAATATCAAAATATTTCGAACTGATTTTTTTCCAAAAACCTATTATAGTAAATTTTATTTTGGGTCACTGCTAAGCAACATGGTAAAAATCCTTAAACAAAGAAAAAATTATTCACTTGTTTACTCAAAAAATAATATGTCGCATATATTTTCCCCTACATGTCTTTAAGTTGTTTTTTAATCATCATCTTATTACAAGTGCGTTGTCTACCTTGTCGGCTATTTGTTACAATCAGAGATATTAACTTTGATGAAATGTGATAGATTGCACAAAAACAAATAAGGAATGTTTCGCAATGAAATCTAAAATGTCAATCGTGATCCAGTTCATGGTTGTCCTGTTCAGAAAACTTTTGAAATAATACTTGATGATTTGACACTTTTTGCAAACATCAAATTTGTATTTCACAATAAGCACTATTAGTTTTGAATACTACATTGTGATCTAAATATATGTGTCATCCATAATCGGTCTCTTTGCATGCATGTGATATTGACGGCACATGAAGGCATAGTGAGTGCCTACTGGTCCATACCCATCTTGATAACTCGACCTTCTACTAACCACTCTTAATTCCAATTATTTTAATATCTGGAGAGCTTTATCTAAAGGGTATATTTTGATTTAAGAGCCTTTCGCAAATAATATGATTGACATTCACTTCCTTGCACCTCGATGTTATAATTGTATATATCGATAGTCTAAAGTGTTTTAAAAAGAAAAAAGTGATAATTATTGAAGTATATGACATAATCACATGTATCTGTTGTGATTAAACTCATCTACTTATACATAGAAAAGTATCTGAATTATGTAGTGTATATAAACATAATAACACTGTCATACTATCATAATAATTGTGAATAAAGATAATGTTCAATGTTACAGTTTTTAAAGAAATATTCCTGATGATATGTTTTAGAACTCGTTGAACAAATTTCATTCCATATAATAATAAAAATCAACGTAACATAATTATATTTTTTTAATTGTAAATTAATACTTAGTTGTGATACCTGAGAATTAAATAAGTATTTTTCATTTCAGCTATTTCTGTTACAAAACAATGGAAAGTAACTAGAAAAAACTCAAACCAAGTCTTGTATAAAATATCATACACTGACTTTGATATATCAAAAATAAGTTTTGTTGAGATCCATGGGATTGCGGTTTGATTTTAAATAACACCTCATTTGTATCTCGAAATGATAATCATATTGTCACAATGATCTAAGAATTTTTGTTGGTTTTTGGTGTTTACTAAGGCCGTAACCATTTAATGTGTGTTTTGATAGAATATACATTTGTACCTTTTCTAACTAAAATAGATTTTAAGGTGGTTTGTTTTAATTTTCTGACACTATTGCAACGTCATGTAACCTTAAAGATAATGAAAACATGTATGAAATCAACCAAAAATCAAATAATTATAACCATGCATCCAGTAATGTGGTGTCAGAGAATCAATTATTATTTATCATTTGCAAAGTACATTTCAGGTCAACATTAACAAAGGAAAGCAAAGTAGTTTAATTGAAATCTAGGCAGCATTCCGTGATTTGCACAGCAAAATGTTGAGCATCATTTATTTAAAGAAAAACCATGAAGAAAAATCATGAAGGCAATAAACCAAGTTGAAGATTAAACCGAATAAAAGACTCTGAAGTACAAGCTCTCATTGCACTGGATTTAATGATGAAAACTAACATTTGTTATCTTGTAATTTAATCTTTTCTTGAAGAAATCTTCAACAATTTATATACATATTCTAATGATAATCGGAAGGTATCTCAAATTATGCACAAAACAGAAAGGTCAGTAAAAAGGAAAACAATGATCCTCTGATCCCCCTTTTCTTATATGCATAGACATAAAGAACATTTATATAGCCTTTCAAGTATTTAGCTATTCTCGGTTTTAAAGGGGCAGTAGCACGTCTTTATATAATTTTATATTCTAACATTTTCACTGTTATGTGTACGTTAATGCTTAATGTATTATTTTGATAGTGTCCAAAATCTCATAACACAAACCAATTAGGACAAAGTATGAAGATTTACCTAAAATCCCTGGGCGGCCATTTTGGGTGAACACCTTTAATTCATTTTGTGTAAGAAAAGGGAATCTCATGGCTAAACTTTACATCATATATTTGATTTATTACTGTTCCATTTAGATTAAATGCATTGTCTTTCAATTAGAACCATTCATTTTCATTTCCCTAACATCACTTTATATTCCCCCTTAAAATGTGTTACTGCGCTTTAAAATCAATTTCAAACTTGAAGGAATTAATGCTATTATCCTTCTTTATCGAGGGGAAATAATCCTGTTTTTGGAAAATCAGTTCATTCCTGATAAAAAATTCCATTCTTGAAAAGCAGAAAGTTATACACGTTTCTGCCATAAGACAACATTAATCACACTTTTTCTATTATTGTTGCACATAAAAGTATCTTTATATTAAGATTCATAACAAACAACTACCCACTCACAATATGAATGGACAGACAGCATTAAATCATTTTAAGTTCTTATCTCCTTTGATTGTTAATGTTAACAATGTATGGTTGAAACTTTTCATCTACGTATTTATCAAATGTAGTTAAGACGTGTCAAACTTATTTTAAGAAGATTTGTGAAGCCTATTATCTACACAACGACAAGACAGTTCGTAGTTTTACAGTATGCTAGAGTATTTGTTGTGTAAATACTAGGATTGAAAAGTGAAAAGAGTGAAAACAGAAAATATAAGATCATGTGACGACATGAAAATGTTATCAAGGGGTACGAAAGAGCCTTGAATTAACTCAACTACCTTGAAGTAGCAGTGTAATTGATCCAAACTTACAAAAACTCAAATCATTTTAAGAGTATCATTTATGAAGACACTTCAAACAAAACTCTTTCTTAAATATCATTTCACTTTGAACATTGAACATGTCATATTGTTAGGATGATGTTATGGAAAGAGTGAAGCACTCAGTCGAGAGATTGAATGTTGATTTTATTCAACACTTGGTGCATGTACATGTATGTGATGCAGCTGCTCTCGCTAATACATGCTTCTTTCAAGTACTTCATTCATGACTCATGTGCCTTTAGCAAACAAATTTGATGTAAGTAATATAAATGATATCTTCTTAATAAGGCCCTTCAAAAACTTTCCTTTATGATTTATGTCTATTAAAGGGACAGGTGTTTAGGGGAATATAAGGTGATGTCAGGAAAATGAAAATAAATGGTTCCAATTCAAAGACAATGTATTCAAACTAAAGTGCAGTAATAATTCAAATATATAACGTAAAGTTTAGCCATGCGATTCCTTTTTATTACACTAAATGAATTAAAATGACCGTCGATGGATTTTATGTGAATCTTCATAATTTGTCCTCTCTGTCAAAATAATACCATAAGTATTAACTTACAATTATCAGTGTAAACTTTAAAATATAAAATTATCAAAAAAACGTGCTACTGCCCCTTTAAGACAAGGTAAATATATCTGCTGAGAAGGTGTCTTTGTACAGTCAATGAAGTTGTCCTGAGAAGCAATTTACATTCATATACCAAATGGCATCAATGACAGTCAATGTATTGATTGGTATGATCAAGTGATAGGTCTGGGACCAATAATTGAATTGCATTACGGAAGTGTTTCCTCATGTTTTGATTTGTCTGTGTACAACGAGGGCCCTGGGATATGATAATCAATGTCATATGAAACAAACGGTGATAACCTTTTCAAATTCAATGCAATGACTACTTTGATTGAATAGTTAAAATGTAATTAAAATAACAACCCCAATGACTATTGTGACACTGATATATCACAAGATACTCAAACGTAAAGTGGCAAACTTGCATTCATCATAATAGTAACAACCTCTTTTCATAATTCATACTAGAACCTTGACCACCTTAGGTCAACCAAGGGTCAATCATAGGATCAAGGCTGATTGAGTTTGTGAGTAGTGACTTGATGGATTGCAAATACATTCTTTAGAGTTTAACTAATTTGCACCAATATCACAGGTGTAAACAATATGACAGACAGATAACGTATGAAAATAACGTTCAAGCAGTAAGTGGTTGAGAAGAAAATAATCTTTGTACACATTTGTCAGACAATTCAGAGACGAAAACCTATCGTGAATATGATTATTAACAATAATTGCATCAGAGGGCCTATCTGACGTCATGTTATGGTGAATCAGGTTCGACTAAGGCATGATTTTTGTATGGATGTTCTCCAATCATTGACAAGGCATATGGCATGTAGAATCATTCTATATCTTAAACTTTCCCAAATTGCATCTTTGTGTCTAAATGCAGGATCTCAATCGATATCATTTTGGGTGATATGTCCACAGTTCATTTCAAACCATGAAAAGTCAAATGTATTGATGGATAAATGGAGCTTTCACATATTATGTTTCAATGCTATTCTCCTTACACAAGAACATGTATTCATATACATGCAATATTTTACTCAGTGATGTTAAACAGACTGTAATTAGTGCAAAAACATTCCTGAAATAATCATTGAACTCAATGCACTTCTTTGACAAGGAAGTTCTCCGTACCCCACTCTCTTTGACAATCTGGTTCTTTAACGCTGCGAGGTAATCTGTGTGTCTTTTAAGGGACCAGTTGTCTGGTAGTCATCACGCTGGTTATTGGGTTAGCTTTGTCTGACGAGAGCTATATACATGTTATGTTACAACAATCTACATCTTGTGTTGTGTTCTTTTATAAGTAATTGAATTAATGCAAACTTAGTCTCAGAAACTATTCAGCTTGAATTATCTGAAGTTTCACATATAAAATAGACACAATGGTCGTGATCAATTACATGAGTATTGCTGTCGGTCATTCATAGACCAGGAAACATCAATATTAAGATTATAAGAATATTTTGCACAAAAGGTGATCTTCCAATAATGTCATTTGAAAACAATTGAGTGGTCAATACATGCCAGATGGAAATAATATGGGACATTTCAGAATTTTGAATACATAAATATTTATATTTTCCTTCATCGACCATCTGATGTAACATTGATTTAAAAATATTTCAAACTGATTTTGTCCAGGGAATTTAAATAGTATTAATTAAATAACATGGTAGAATTCCTTGAACTTAGACACGATAATTCACATGGTAAAGCTAAATAATAGTTGAATCAGTCACATGGATTCATAGAATTCGGTTCTTGATTTTCCCCGGAAGAGAAATTTCTAGACTATTAAAATGGTTTCATAATGATCTTATTACGAGAGTGTGATAATCAGTGATAATAACTCTGTTGAAATGTTATCTTTTGCAAAAAGAAATTGCAGAATGTTTCGCAGTGAAATTCAAAATGTCAATCGTGATCCAGTTCACGGTTGTATTGTTCAAATATCGTTTGAAATCATACTTGATGAGTTGACAAGCTATGCAAACATTCACTTGGTATTTCGCAATAAGCACTTTTAGTTTTGAATACAAGATTCTACACTGTGATCTAAATATGTGTCTCACCTATAATTGGTCTCTTTGAATGCATGTGGTGTTGAGGGCACATGAAGGCATAGTGAGTGTCTACTGGTCCATACCCATCTTGGTGACTCGGCCTTCCGCTCACCACTCTAATTAACACTGATTCGAATATCTGGAGAGCTCAATATAAAGGGAATATTTTATGTTTGATTTAAGAGCCTTAAAGGGGCAGTAGCATGTTTTTAGGGGGAATATAAGGTAATGTCAGGAAAATGAAAATAAATGGTTCCAATCTTTAGACAATGTATCTAAACTAAAAAAAGCACCTATAAATCAAAATTATTATGAAAAGTTAAGTCATGCGATTCCTTTTATTACCCAAAATGAATTAAAGGTGTTCACACAAAAATGGCTGCCAATGCATTTTATGTGAATCTTCATACTTTGTCCTCTCACTATGGATGATTGGCTTGTGTAATAAGATTTTTGACAGTATCAAAGTAATACATTTAGCATTAAGGTCCAATTATCAGTGAAAAGTTGAAAATATAAAATTGTCAAAAAACGTGCTACTGCCCCTTTAAGCAAGTAATATAGCAGCATGGGTTGTGATTTACATTCACCGATATTTCAATAGTGATTCACAAAGAAATTATGTATAAACATAACGTTCCATATTACAGTTTCAAAAAACATATCCCTGATATGTATGGGACACACAGAGTGAACACATCGTGACAATTCATTCCACTTTTGGTTGTCAATCTGGTTCTTTAACTCACATTCACAGCGAAACAGACTGTATTTTCGGAAAAGACTGTATTTTCGCGCTGCGAGGTAATCTGTGTATCTTTTAAGGGAACAGTTGTCTAGTAATCATCGCGCTGGTTATTGGGTTAGCTTTGTCTGACGAGAGCTATATACATGTTATGTTACAACAATCTACATTTTGTGTTGTGTTATTTACAAGTAATTGAATTACAACCAGTTTAGTCCGAGAAAATACAGCTTGAGTGATCTAAAGTTTCACATATAAAAGAGAATGGTTGCAATTGTGATCAATCATATGAGTATATCTGTCGGTCATTCATAGACCAAGACACATTCATATTATTTTATCAGAATATTTCCCACAAAAGGTGATCTTCCAATAATGTCATTTGAAAACACGTGAATACATGCCAGACGGAAATAATATGGAATATTACAGAATTTTTTTAATATATGAATATTTTTATTTTTATTCATAGACTATCTGATGTCATATTGATCATAAATATCAAAATATTTCAAACTTATTTTGTCCAGTGAACTTATATAGTTAAAATCAAAATTGTTAACAATTTTGATGACTGTTTAACAACATGGTAACAAGCCTTAAACTTACAATTGCTTATTCACAATATTCACAATTTTAGGTTGTTGATTTTCCCTGCTAGAGAAGTGTTTGGACTATTAAAATGTTTTTGTAATCATCTCATTACAAGAGTGTTTTCTACTTCGTCGGATATTTATTACAATCAGGGATATCAACTCTCATGAAATGTGATAGTAAGCGAAAATAAATTACAACAAACATACTTGTAGTACAATTATATTGAAAATATCATAGCTACGATAGGACACAATGCTTACATTTCGTAATACTTTGACTAGATAAAAATGTACTTACCTGTAAGCATATATTTTAAGAGCATTTTTACCCTGTTACTTCATGTCAATTTACTTATGCTACATTAAATGTTTGCAGTTCCATATATACATTCCATCATTACAAATGTGAAGCATAAAGCGGGAAAATTTAAATAAAACATTAAAATATGTATCATTATATACTTACAGAGGTAAATGTCAGTTTATCAGTTGCATATCTTGTAAATAAACATAAAGTAGAAAGATAGTATCATCAATGTAGTATATTTCTTAACAACATATTGTAAAATATATTGACAGGATTCAATTTCATGATAAACGTTACTTTCATCGTGAAGTTATCTTATATATTGAGGTATTTTTACTGATCTTGATTTATTTGATTTTCAAAGTGTATGCTTGTCGTGATTTATGACGTAAATCATAAATGTGAGTCATGTGATGCACGATTTGTTTACACACAAGAGAAGCAACAGATATAAAACTCTTTTGTCTATCCTTTCCTCAGGTTGCTGGTATTGATAATTCAAAACAATATCATCTCATATTTCCCCAAAAAGGTGAAACATACCCAATAGATACTTGTGCAATCAACACTTTTGAAACATACCATGAAAGGTGTATAACTATTTCAGTGTCTCACTATGCTCTGTTATGAAATCAATGTTGTATGTAAATACTCTAATGATTCCTTACAAACTCTCTGCTATGCTTATTATTAATGATAGGTAAATATGGTATGTTTAACATAGGTTCCTTTATACCTATAGGGACAACCGCCCCTTATCCATTCAATATTTCGATTTCGAGTATAAAACATACTGAAATCTCAAGACAGTACATTATGTGTTGCTGTTGGTCGCTCCAGTTTCCAGTTTCAATTGTTGGGAATAAAAAAACGTGTATATGTTATTAGTTAATTCGATCCTAAATCTAGTCCTGATGTTTACTCGTGCTATGTATTTGTAATTGTAATGTTAGTATATGATGTATTATTGACGGGCATATATTACTCCAAAGTAATCCTTTGTGTACGATTTGTCTGGTGTTTTTAGTTACACGGTGCTTCCTTTCTCCCCGTAGCTTTGCCACAATAGAGTACAAGCACAGTGATACAGATGCTGAATGAATATAAGGTTTATATTGACAGTTTCTGAATGAATATTCCCTAGAATATGTTTGAGCCCACGCAATGAACAAATGTTGAAGATTCATTCCATGGAATCACATGAAATAGTGTTACATCAATAGAAAGCATAATAGTTCGTTGCCCACTTAGAATAAAATAGCAATGTTTAAATAACCTCGGGACGCTTGGTATACACTTCACTTCACAATCATTGGAAAAATATGTCTGACCTTATTTGCATTGTATACATGGTTATTTTTGAGTTAAAGACATTTTGATAACCAAGTTTATGAATATATGAATATTATCCCACCAGCTTTGATTCTACATTAAAATACAGTCCGAGAAAAAATCAAATATGTCAAACCTTTGTTAATAAAAAAATTTGAATATGTAAGTGATACTATCGATTTAAAAAGAAAAAAGTGTTGAGAACCTCTCTGTAATTAAAAAACATTTATAACCGAACTTATGCAAGACTATTGCCTTTAGAGCTTTATTTTTTTCAAAGTGAATTTAAAACAAAAAAATACATACTCAAATATATATAACATGCATTAATTTCCACATCCCCTTTTATTGTTTAGATATAAATAATCACGTAAAACTTATCTTGATATTTATCTAAGTTTACTAATTAACAGTTCTTATAATTAATGTGTCTCTTATAATAGCGCATGTTTTACAAAAAGCGCTGAATTGCATATTAATTTTTATGTTTCTGGTAAACATAATTAAAACATAAACATAACTGAAGGCAGTGAAATGGTTGTTTGAAAGTTAATGATTTGAATATATTGATTCTGAAATCACCATTTTGAAGGCAAACGAATGCAAAATGGATTTCGTCTTTGATAACAAATTCCGTTCACTGATAATCCGGTCTGAAAGTTCAAAATTGTTCTCATTCTTGTTCAAGTAAAATGTTTCTTTCAACTGATTGTTCAAACCAAACACTCTAGACAAATCCAAACATTACCAAATAAACAATATGATAACAAATAATATAGATTTTTCGAGCAATTTTATCTCATTTAACTTTTTAAAAAATGTTAATATTCCTTTCGAATCTACCTCTTTACTTAAAAGAATATCTATTTTCCACTCGATTATAAATGCAATTGATGTTAATTTTTAAAAGAAATTTTTATAACACTTAATATTGGATTTTCTTGATTGACATTCCTTCAACAAATACAATTTTTACCTGTTATTCTGACACCTAATCAATAGTTCACAATAGCTGTTTCTTTTTCGGTCCAAAAAGTTTGCAAATGGTTTATATCTTCCTTTGTAGATTGCCTTGCACATTAAAATATTTCGAATATGAGATTGTTTATTTACATTTTTGATAAAACGTTTCTGGTTGTATAATGTTTTATTCAATGATAATCAAGGTAATTATATATTGACACATATATACACCCAGCTTCTCAAACTTTCATCATACATGTATCTTATTCTAATTTGTAGTGTTTACAATTATAGAATGTTAAGAGATAAATCTGTTTATTTTCTGTTCCTCATTATTTCATATAACATGAAATGAGGATTTACACTTCAAAACACAACACGTATAATATCCAAAAGAAACTCATAGATGAATTTGAGAAGTTCGTTGTAATGTGAAACGAAGTAAAATGTTGTTGTTTAACAATTGTTAACAGACTCGAAGCAAACGGGACAGTTTTAACCTTTTTTTGTGTTCAGAAGCCCGTGAAAAGCCGTTATCAGAAAACACGTTTCTTCACTTAAAGCACAATTTATGTGATAGTAAGCTTTGTCTGTAAAACAGAAATAATAACCAACAGAAATAATTTTGTAGTGCGTTTTTGCATGGAATAAAGGTTATCACTCGCAGCGACTTAGTGTCGGGAAATGTATACCTTAAATATCGATTGGAACAATAAATCTGCAACTGACTGACACTTATAATTAAATGTTCAACAGTACCATATCTTGTCTTTTGAGTAGGTTCATGAGCAAAGACCTACGCAACAGGAAGCCAATCATTCGAAGTGTACGTCAACGTAACAATATGTTTCAGACACATTAACTGCTAGTTATCGCATTGCAACGAGATGAAAAAGCAATAATTCTTTAAAAAAATGGCTGATGCGTTTCTTATTTTGTTATATTTTACAAACAGAGGATATATTCTGCCTATGCTTTCATGGATTCTCACGGAAGAGTTACATCGATGTTACATTCAGTTCTTGATTCGATTTGTTGAATATTCACCGCATATATCATCAAATATATTCTCAGAATCATGTTTATTTAGCAAAAATGACAACTGCACAAACCAACACAAAATTAATTGAAAATATACGCAGTGATATGTATGGATTCAGTACAGTTTGTCTGTGAAGTAATATCTTGTACATCTTTGATAACTTACGATGACCATTTATATATGATAGCGGCAATAGATACAATCCGACAAAGGCGTTTTTGCCTTGGTCTTTTTATGTACCTTGGCAATAAGTAAGAATGATATTTTGGAGCAGGCACAAGCAGTATTGCAAGCGGTAATACTTAGTGTCACTTAGAAAAAGAGACGACTTTTGCCTTTTAAAGTACAGCGGATAGAGTTATGATAACAGTTCAGAATTTAAGCCAATGGCAGATGGTGACTCACAAGGATCTGTTCTTTGACCATTCCTTTTCGTAGTCCACATCACCAATATTGTCGATATCAACATTAATGCTCTGCTATCTGCTGATGATACATTGTACTTTGTAGTTTATTGTTATAATCAATTTAAGAATCCAATTCATTTTATGAAAACCTTACCGGTAAAAACAAAAGCAAAAGAACTAAAAAATACAAATCAAAATTACATACATCTATGAGCATTAATAAAACTAGGCAAGGTAACGCCTTCAGTTGCATTCCATCAAATGTTTATTTAAGTTATGTTAGTAGTGCTATGTACAATATATTAGTACCAACGTTGTCGCTGAATGTCTTAACAATGATTCAGCATTTATATTAGACTGGACTGGGGAGGAGAGAGATGATATTTACAATCAACGCACTAATTGTTATCTTCGAAATATCAATACCAGTCAGTATTACAAATCAATTATCAAAGATAGAGTCAAAATTTGAAATAATATCTTCATGATATGTCATGTAATTACGGTCATTAAATATCATTACTATATCATCACAATATTTGCCATAATGTTCCTTTCCTTAATTCTTTAATGAAATAGTTATATATCAAATGTTGGTTCAACTTTCCCAGCATAACTGTATTGCCCGATACCAGCCTGCTAACAGACGTCTAAAAGCACAGAAACAGCTCTGAATTACTCTGTTGTACCTGTTGACCCGGTATTTCTGGTTCTCTCACATGCGACACAATTGACCACGAATTTTTTTTGGGACGTCTGATGAAAGAATCTGGTTTAATAAATACAGTTATCGATTGTGCAAATCCTACCTCTCAGACAAAACCCAATCTACCCACATCAGAACATCTTCATCATCAAGCCACGGAGTTCGGAGTTCCACAAGGATTAGTTCTTTGGCCGATTCTTTTCACTAATCCACTTCCACAACATATATTTCTGGTGGTAGTCAAATGTTTGACCTTCTTTCAAATCAAAGACCTAGCATTATGTCTCCCAGGAACGAGATCCTATACGTCTGGAAAGAAGCTCTGGCTTGATGAAGAAAGACTCGTCCTCGCTGATGTCTTTATCGGGCATTGCTCTATTCCTTTCCTACCTATTACGCTCTTGAGCAATTGCCTCGGCATAACGCTTTTGTCGGGTTATCAATAATGCTACAAACGTATATAATGTATGATTAAAATCAAACAAAGATATCTTGTAAAATTTTGGTTTTGAATTTAAAAAAAAGAAAAAAGATGTGACAATTTAAGAAATAACGCAAAAGCCTCGCCTATGCATCTACCAGTGACAAAACCCTTTCAAAATTCAAAATTAGATATCTACCTAATTAAACACAATGGCAAAAGGAATGCAATATTAATTTCAGGTATGTAAACAAAGAAAATCTTAAGCTCGTCAAAGAAATCAATAAAAACTTTGTTTATACTTACAATAATTTTTCTAATTTTTCGTACCCTAGGGGCATGGTTAGTAATATTAGTCACTAGTAATTGTTAGTCATATGTTAATCTAACGCTTTATCCCTTTATCTCGAAACAAGAGTGGGGAAAGGGGGTTACAGTTTCTAAATACATGTTCCTGAGAATATGTTTTAGTTATTGCAAAGAAAGTTAGAGGCCATATATTTCATGGAATGACACGGGTATATTATCAGAAGTGGGAGATGCATAATAGTTCATATGCTTTTAATCTTTTTGTTTCTTTCTGGTAGACACTTTACCGAAAACAATTCTTCACAGTCAATATCATATTAAGTAGAATATTAAGTAACGCTCGTAAAATATGTTCATCTTTCTACCTTTGAACATATACAGTCAAAGATATGTGAACAAGTATTAATGATTACATTAATAATTCGACAATACAGTTTGGTTATCAAATCAAAATTAGAATTTGGAAAACATGACATGTCTGAACTGTTTATTCAAAAGAAACAAAATATCATTTAGATCGTAAACAATTTGAAACTATTGTGACTTATTCGGTATTTAATTTATCTGATTATATTTATTGGTTACTCTCCCGTTGAAGTAGTGCTGTTTAATAAATCTACCATGTTATAACACATTTGTGTCATAACATCTCGAGCCGACCGAGTGACGTTATAATCGTTAAGTATGACGTCACAATGTGAGCGGGACGGCCGTGATGGTCATGTCGGCGAATAACTTTATAGTTTTGACGATGTAATTAAGCCAGTAATAAATGAAATACTAAACTCGGTCCCGTTATATAAATTTTATGAAACTCGTGAATGGGATAGGTATTTAACTCGCTTTTGCTTCTTAAATACCAAATTGCAAACCATTAACTCGTCTCATAAAAATGTTTTTAAACGGGACGTCGTTTAGTGTTCTCTATATATGACATAATGTTCCTGAAAGAGAATCGAGGGGAAAATAATCCTAGGACTGTTTATGAAATGGTGTACTGCATTTGAAACGTCAATTAATTCCTGATGAAAGTTTCATTCTTAAAAATCAGAAACCCGTTTCTGCCATTAGACAACAATTATAATATCATTTTTATTATTGTTGCACTTAAAGTATCATTTTAACATTGATGACAAACAACTACCCACTCACAAATATGAACAGACAGACATCATTAAATCATATTAAGTTCTTATCCTCCTTTCATTGTTAAGGTTAGCACTGTATGGTTGAATCTTTTCATCCAGTATTTATCAAATGTAGTTTTTTAAAGATCCTCTTCTACACGACAAAACAGATTTTGTAAAAAATTGACAATATGCTAGGATATTCGTTGTGAAGTACAAGAAGTGAAAACATAAAAGGCAGGATCATGTGACACCATAAAATGTTATCAAGGGATTGAATGAGCCTGGCATTCATAAAGCTACCCTGAAATAGCCAGATGTTACAAAAACAAGCAAACATTTTAGAGCATTATTTTTGAAGAAACTTCAAACAAAACCTTTGCTAAAATATTATTTCCCTTTGAACATTGAAATGTCATGTTGTTAGGATTATATTATTGAAAGAGCGAAGCACACACTCGCTGGATAAAATGTTGACCACACCTGGTGCACATACATGTACTTGATACAGATGCATAGCAATATCAAACATTATCTCTCTCTAAAACAAGCTTCTTTCAAGTAATTTCATATATGACTAAAAAAAGTTGTACCTTTAGAAACCAAATTGTACAAAATATTGATGACATCTTCTTAATGACGCCATTCGATAGCTTTTTAATGGTTTAATTCTTTCAAAACAGGGTAAATATATATGAAGTCTTTTTGTGCAGTAAATGATGTTGTTGTGAAAAGCGTTTCAAATTCATATCCTAATGACTGTTTTCTTATAATTGGCATCAATGACAGTCTATGTATTGATTTGTAATATCCAGTGATAGGTCTGGGACCAATAATTGAATTGCATTACGGGAGTGTTTCCCCTTGTCTTGATTTGTCTGTGTACAACGAGTACTCTAGAATATGATTATCAATGTCATATGAAACAAACGCTGGTAACATTTTCAAATACATGGAAATGACTACCTTAGATTAATTGTAATAAATTTTGTAAAAACTCTAAACAAACATATTTTTTGAACGACTCAAATGACTATTGTGACTATGATCTATCACAGGATTCTCAAATGAGCGATTAATTAAAATTAATGTTTGTATGCCAATTTTATTAATGAAAATAGTTACATTTAAAGGTATGAATGTTAGGCATAGGGAGATTCAAACATTAACCTTAGAATCAATAAAATGGGCGGCAGTATGTCAATAAATTGCAGAAATCACAAATCTTATAGGTTATTATTAAGGTTATACTACAGATAATTTAACACAGTATATTATTATATAAATGACTGTAAGGTATAATGTTGATCAAAAGTTACCATGAATCATCATAATTAGAAAGTCCACTTCCACAGCAATTACGCAGGGTTGTGGCAAATGTTTAACTGGTATTCAACATAATGGTAACAACCCCTTTTCATACTTTACACTAGAGCCATAGGTCTTCCAAGGTTCAATCTTTTAGGGAAAGTTCGATTTATCCATCAACACTGTGGACTTGAATTGATCTGTGGACATATCATCTAAAATAATATCGAATGTGATCCTGACTCAAAGATACAATAGTGGAATGTCATTTTGATACAGTACCATTAAAGTTTTACATATATTCGGTTTGTTTGTACATATTCACAGTACCATTAAAGTTGATATATTCCCACTTTGCAGGGTCTTATCTAACGCTTTGAAAACTATTTATACCAATACTATTACTAATATCAAAGTCATTGTTAGATTAAAAGCATCAGTTTGTGTTCACGTAATTATGGTTGTCCATATCTAAATGCCAAACTACTTACTTTACCGCTGGTCATATTTTGAAATATGTATGCAAACGGTTTATACATTATTGAGCATTAAAAGCGTTTTGCATTTTGACACGTTTTGCTTCCTTTAGCCAGAATCAGAAATGTATTCTATTTTGTCTGTTTAGGTTCATTTCTGGTATAACAAGTCATGAATCTAACAGGTTTTTGACACTATAGGGTCGGACAAATTGGTAAAAAGAGTATATGTCTTTTCTCAACATACTACGGCGTGAACGTTATTTCCATACATTTTCTGTCTGTCTGTCTTTCATATTGGTAACATCTGTGGATATCGCCAGAAAACTAGTAAAATCCAAAGAGTCACTACTCACATCCTCAATCATTCATCATTCAGATTGAACCTTGGAATTGTTTACGATCTAAATGATATTTTATTTCTTTTGAATAAACAGTTCAGACATGTCATGTTTTCCAAATTCTAATTTTGATTTGATAACCAAACTGTATTGTCGAATTATTAATGTAATCATTAATACTTGTTCACATATCTTTGACTGTATCTGTTCAAAGGTAGAAAGATGAACATATTTTACGGCGTTACTTAATATTCTACTTAATATGATATTGACTGTGAAGAATTGTTTTCGGTAAAGTGTCTACCAGAAAGAAACTAAAAGATTAAAAGCATATGAACTATTATGCCTGAGCTTCTTTCCAGACGTATAGGATCTTGTTGCTGAGAGACATAATTCTAGATCTCAGACTTTGGGTCTTTTAGTTTGAAAGAAGGTCAAACAGTTGACTAATATCAGAAATATATGTTTTTGCAGCGGTTTAGTGAAAAGAATCGGCCAAAGAACTATTACTTGTGGAACTCCGAACTCCGCGGCTTGATGATGAAGATGTTCCGATGTGGGTAGATTGGGTTTTGTCTGAGAGGTAGGATTTGCACAATCTGTATTTATTAAACCAGATTCTGTCATCAGACGTCCCAGAAGAATTTCGTGGTCAATTGTGTCGCATGTAAATATCAACTCTCTCGTCCTCAGTCCAGTTATAAACGCTGAATCATTGTTATTAACATTCAGCGACAATGGTTTTATTAATGCTCATACTTGTATTAATGTTTTGTTGATTTGTTTTTTTTAGTTCGTGTGCTTTTGTTTTTTACCGGTAAGGTTTTCATAAAATGAATTGGATTCTTAAATTGATTAAAACATAAACTACAAAGTACAATGTATCATCAAGAGATAGCAGAATATTAATGTTGATATCGACAATATTGGTGATGTGGACTACGAAAAGGATTGATCAAAGAACGGAACCTTGCTAAAATTCTGAACTGTTACCATAACTCTATCCGCTGTACTTTCTAAAGGAAAATGGTCAAAGGGAAAAAGTGTCAAAATTGTCTCTTTTCCCAAGGCATTGGAACTAGACATTACCACTTGCAATACTGCTTGTGCCTGCTCCAAAATATCATTCTTACTTATTGCCTAAGTACAATGGTATGACCAGGGCATATAATATAAGTTATAACATTGCTTAGTGGGTTACATACATGTAGGTATTTATTATTCCCGCGAAAGGTTTTATACAACGAGCGGAAAGCGAGTTGCATAAAACCTTTCAAGGGAATAATAAATACCTATGTAACCCGCTAAGCAATGTTATAACGAATTTATCTTACCGAATGTTTAAACACAACGCATATTTAAAAAGGTTAAACACTGCTTAGGCACATGACAAAGGTCAGGGTCACAAACCGGAAGTGTTGTTTTGAAAACTACATCATTAATCGTGTCAGTGCCTCGCTTAGTCAGAGACATTTCATTTTTATGAACACAGTTCCTGAAGCATAATTTCGATGTTAAACGACTTTCCTTGCAAGACACACAACGAAACAGTGAGTTAATACTGATATTTCGAATAAATGTGAACCGATTCTCATATGCAATGATCAAGAAAGCCGCGACACAATATTGACATGTTTTTCGACGAGAAACATTTTAAACACCAAATCTTAGATTAATAAGCTAATTATGGCAATATTCATGTATGTTTCTTTGCATTAATATAGCTTGCAATTACTTTGACTTTAGTTTGCATAAAACTACATATTATTTGAGCAAAGGTAACATCAATGTATTCAACGAAACATACTTTTCAAGGAGCTCAATCTGCACGCTTTTTTCATGGCGGGGTATAAATAAGTTCAATTTGCACGCTTTTTACATGATTGGTTCATGGCTGGGTATAAATAATTTATCATCCCGCTCAAGAGGATGATATCAGTAGTTATCCAGGGTCACACGAACCAATCAGAGATCGAGATTCTTACATGAGGTAGGATAAACGCTTTTGTCGGATTGTATCTATTGCCGCTAACATATATAAATGGTCATCGTAAGTTATCAAAGATGTACAAGATATTGCTTCACAGACAAACTGTACTGAATCCATACATATCACTGCGTATATTTTCAATTAATTTTCAGTCATGATGCTGGACGTTTGTCGCCGCTGTGGCAATGTAGATTTATGGAGTTAATCATTAAGTCTAACTTCATTGGTTTAAACATATTGTATTGACAAAGAGTCAAATGGATCGGGCAAAAGTAAAAACTCTTACTGGGCCCTCTCCAATACAAAATTTGATTAATATACATATGTTATAAAGATTTACAATTTTTCATATATTAACACAGGTTTTACAATTAAGGTTTGTACAATTATGTACAGTGCAGCTTTGTAAAATATAATTGATTACAATGTGAATGATGATACTATTTACATAACAGTAATATAATTTGACACAGTTATATATAACGAAAAAGAGACACAAAGTGATGTATGTGTTATTTGATATACATTATAGTCGTAGAATGGATATAGCAAGGCAAATATAAAAAATGACTGACAAGTAGATAGTACCTGAAAGTGAACATTACTGGAATCTATTAGTTTTACTGATATAACTCTATACATATTTGAAGAGGAGGGTATTATTTTCCACGGTTAACCTTACATTGCCTTGCAAAATTGTTTCTAATGATGGAGTAACTCCGAGAACAAGGACTTTGGAGAACAACAGCTGTCTTTCATGATTATATAACTTCATTAGAACGACATAAGAAGTTTCTGGTTTCAAATAATACCCTTAATATTCATGTTGAAGATTCTTCAAATTAATATTCCTTTTTGTGTTGGTTTGTGCAGTTGTCATTTTGCTAAATAAAGATGATTCTGAGAATATATTTGATGATATATGCGGTGAATATTCAACAAATCGAATCAAGAGCTGAATGTAACATCGATGTAACTCTTCCGTGAGAATCTATGAAAGCAAAGGCAGAATATATCCTCTGTTTGTAAAATATAACAAAATAAGAAACGCATCAGCCATTTTTTTAAAGAATTATTGCTTTTCATCTCGTTGCAATGCGATAACTAGCAGTTAATGTGTCTGAAACATATTGTTACGTTGACGTACACTTCGAATGATTGGCTTCCTGTTGCGTAGGTCTTTGCACATGAACCTACTCAAAAGACAAGATATGGTACTGTTGAACATTTAAGTGTCAGTCAGTTGCAGATTTATTGTTCCAATCGATATTTAAGGTATACATTTCCCGACACTAAGTCGCTGCGAGTGATAACCTTTATTCCATGCAAAAACGCACTACAAAATTATTTCTGTTGGTTAACTGTTTTACAGACAAAGCTTACTATCACATAAATTTTGCTTTACATAATAAGTTAAGAAAAGTGTTTTCCGGAAACGGCTTTTCAAAGGCTTTTGAACACAAAAAAAGGTTAAAACTGTCCCGTTTGCGCCGAGTCTGTTAACAATTGTTAAACAACAACATTTTACTTCGTTTCACATTACAACGAACTTCTCAAATTCACCTATGAGTTTCTTTTGGATATTATATATGTGTTGTGTTTTAAAGGTTTAATTCAGCTCGTTCCATGTTACATGAAATAATGAGGAACAGAAAATACACAAATGTATCTCTTAACACTCCATAATTTTAAACACTACAAATTAGAATAAGATAAGATGAAAGTTTGAGAAGCTGGGTGTTCATATATTTTCATCAATAATTATCTTGATTGTCATTGAATAAAACTTATCAACATTATATAACCATAAACGTTTTATCACAAATGTAAATGTACAATCCTATATAAACATCTATCTTCAAATAGTTTAACTTGCAATGGAATCTAAACAGGAGGAAATGAATAATTTGCAAACTTTATGGATCGCAAATTAAAGCTATTGTAAACTATTAATTAGGTGTAAGAATAACAGAATAATTGTATGTGTCGAAGGAATGTCAATCAAGAAAATCAAATATTAACTGTTTTTAAAATTTCTCTTTAAATGCATTTAGCATCAATTGCATATGAATTTATAATCGAGTGAGAAATAGATATCTGAAAATAGATATTCTTTTTAAAGTTAAGGGGTAGATTCTAAAGAAATATTTTTTAAATGTTAAATGAGATAAAAGTGCTCGAAAAATCTAATTTTGTTATCATATTGTTTAATTGGTAATGTTTTGATTTGTCTTGAGTGTTTTGTTTTTTAACAATCAGTTGAAAGAAACATTTTACTTGAACAAGAATGGGAACAATTGTGATTTGTTTGACCGGATCATGTCAGTATTGTGAATTTGTCATCGAAGACAAAAACCATTATCATTCGTTTGCCCTCAATATGGTGATTTCAGAATCAAAATATTCAAATCATTAACTTTCAAACTACCTTTCACTGCCTCCAATTATGTCTACCAGAAACATAAAAATCAATGCGCAAATCAGCGCATTTTGTAAACATGCTGCTATCTTACATGTACGAGACACAGTAGTATTGGAACTGTTAATAATATTTGTAAACATCGAAATTGTCAAAATAAGTTTTACGTGATTATTTAAATCTAAACGATGAAAGGAGGATTAATGCATGTAACATATATTTGAGCTTGTAGGTGTTTGTTTTAGATTAATTTTTAAGGCAAAAGTCATGCATAACTTCGATTACAAATGTTGTTTTATTAAAGAAATGTTATAAACAGTTTTTCTTTTTAAATCGATAGTATCACTTACATATTCACAATGTTTTTTAACAAAGGTTTGACCTATTTGATTTTTTCTCGAACTATATTTTAATGTAGAATCAAAGCGTTGCTGGTGGGATAATATTCATATATTCATAAACTTGATTATCAAAATGTCTTTTACTCAAAAATAATCATGTATACAATGCCAATAAGGTCAGACATATTTTTTCAATGATTATGATGCCGCTTCCTAAATTATCAGTTAAGTGAAGTATATACAAAACGTCCCGAGGTTATTTAAACATTGCGATTTTATTCTAAGTGGACAACGAACTATTATGCTTTCTATTAATGTAACACTATTTCATGTGATTCGTTGGAATGAATCTTCAATATTTGTTCATTGCGTGGGCTCAAACATATTCTAGGGAATATTCATTCAGAAACTGTCAATATAAACCTTATATTCATTCAGCATCTGTATCAGTGTGCTTGTACTCCATTGTGGCAAAGCTACGGGGAGAAAGGAAGCACCGTGTAACTAAAAACCCGAGACAAATCGTAAACAAAGGATTACTTTGTAGAAATATATGCCCGTCAATAATACATCATATACTAACATTACAATTACAATTACAAAGCAGGAATAAACATCAGGACTAGATTCAGGATCGAAGTAACTAATTACATATACACGCGTACGTTTCTTTATTCCCAGCAATTGAAACTGGAAACTGGAGCGACCAACAGCAACACATAATGTACTGTTTTGAGATTTCAGTATGTTTTATACTCGAAATCGAAATATTGAATGGGTATGGGGTGGTTGTCCCTATAGGCATAAAGGAACATATGTTAAACATACCATATTTACCTATCATTAATATTTAGCATAGCAGAGAGTTTGTAAGGAATCATTAGAGTATTCACGTAAAACATTGATTTCATAATAGAGCAAAGTGAGACACTGAAATAGTTATACACCTTTCATGGTATGATTCAAAAGCGTATGTTTTTACCTTTTTTGTGAATATGTGATGATATTGTTTTGAATTATCAATAACAGCACTTGGTAATAACGTGAGGAAAGGAAAGACAAAAGAGTTTTTGTATTCGTTTCTTCTCTTGTGTGTCAACAAAGCGTGCATCACATGACTAATATTTATGATTTATGTTATAAATCACGACAAGCAAAAACTTTATTTGAAAAACAAATAAATCAAGATCAGAACAAATACCTCAACATATAACTTCACGATGAAACTAACATTTATCATGAAACTGCAGTCTCGTAGATATAATTTACAATAGTGTTGTTAAGAAATATCGTACATTGATAATACTATGTTTCTACTTTCTTTTATGTTTATACATTTACAAGATATGCATTAAATAAACTGCGTTTATCTCCATAAGTATATACTGATACATATTTTAATATATGCTATATGCTGCACACTGGTGATGATGGAATGTATATAATGCAAACATTTAATGTAGCATAAGTAAATTGACATGACGTAAAGGTAAAAATGCTCTAAAAATATATGCTTACAGGTAAGTACCTTTTACATTCATTTAGTCAAAGTAATACGAAATGTAAGCATTGTGTCCTATCGTGGCTATGATATTTTCAATACAATTGTACTACAAGTACGTTTGTAGTTATAATGTTATTGTGAAAAATTGCCAGTTACAATACCTTGTTGTTTATTCAATGTCTAAAATTTCTTGTTCGATGAAATTGCCGACATGTTTTTGATAAGCAGATATTAAATTCAGAAAAGTAAAATTGTTCTTAGTGATAGTTTCTACTTTCTCTTTGACATCCCCAGGTTTCTCAATTCTTATTAATCCTCCGAATTGAGAGGTAATAGAAACTTTGTCATCAATCAAAGTATAAGCATTAGTATATGCGCTAGACTTACCATCGACAAAGATCTCAAACTCCCATTTGCTTCTGATAATATCATTGACTGAATCTGAAGAGAACAATTTTGATACAAATAACTATGTTATCAAAGTGAGGTTATTTTTAACAAATACTATATAGAGTGAAGAAATTGGAGCAGATTTAATAATGTATCTCATTAACATATCTTTTCATTCAAAACTGATGTGAGTAAATTTTATAACAACGAGCAAAAATATTTTCACTTATCAACATTATTTTAGATAAAAAAACAATAACATTTAATTTGGCAAACACATATTGTCAGATTAAAATTACTTAAAAGAAGAAAATGGAAGTAGTATTAAATATAATTATACTTTGTATAGACTGAATGGAGCACCGGATGTATTACATTTGTGTTACAAACATGTGTGATTACATCTAGAACCATACAAACACGACAGGGGCAGACTGTGAATATCAACCAAGTGTTTGCATAATATTCCTTATTTGCACGGTCATTAATATTTCATGAATAACGTTATAGATATGAAAAAGAATCTATTGTTTGTTGAGATAATATTTTTGGAGACAGTCCAAAAATATATCAAAGCCTACGCAATAGACAAGTATTAACATCTTACATCATCAGGCCACAACGGGACAGTTTTATAATGATTAAGCGGGAAAGCGCAACGGTTCGAGTCCCACCAGGGGCTTGGCAACTTTGTCTACAGTAGAGAACTTAACTCTTCTACAAGTAGCCAGTAATAGTTACCGACCTTGACCACGGGTTAAAGCTATATGAACCCTCGCGCACATGAATTAGGATGTGCAATTCTACACTGAATTTCAGCGCAGTACCACCCATGGTTTCGCTAGTTCCAGCCAATGCTCGGAGGTTTCACTGCGATACATAGTCAACGCACAAAAGAGCTTTCTTCCTGCAATAACATGAGCAGCCGCGATATAAGTGAAATACATGTACGGCGATAAATCCTATATCAGCTGACCTCACTAGACTACACGTACAAGATTGAATAAGTCAAAATGCTTTATCATATACTTGCTTATAAATACAGAGATTTTGAATGTACGATACACCCTTCGTCAAGCACCCTGTATCAGATAACCTGCATCAGTCTGTCGTCAAGGGCAAAAACCTGTATCAGCCCGTTGTCAAGGGACTTGAACCTGGAACTTTAGGAAACGAACGCAGAAAATAGATCGAAGTCGCGAGGAATTTAGATTTGTCTCTCTTTGTACAGCTGACGTTTGAACGTGGCCGACATCGCGGAGAAGACTCTGCAGTCAGGATGTGTCAGTTTGATTATTACTTTGATACATCCATTCTTTCCAGGTTGGACATTCTACCAGAGAGATAATGAACTCAAAAGGTCGCAATGGGCGTAGGCTCGGGAGCTGAACAATTATTGGCATTGTGTTAGTTATCCAAACAGATCAAATCAGTCACGTGTTAATGTTAAAGTTAAAAATGTTACAATTATTTTTGTAGTTTGTTTGGTAAGTATATATGATTAAAATATTATGATATTGTTATTTTCACATCACATTCGGCTTAAGCTCTCGTGCTGATATTGGGGTCTCTTTATCAATTTATATATATATATAAACATAACAAATACTGTGTCATCAGATTTTAGACTAGCATGTGCTATACAAATACAGTTTTATGATCAAGCATCCTTCTGAACTTTCCAATATAAATGCATGATTAGATTGAGTCAAATACACACAAACTAACTAATGATAATGTACAAGGAGGAATTACGTATGTTGTTTTCTGAGTATCAATTCATAAAACAAAATATAGGTATCAGGATCAAGATTCAAAAGCTATCGTTAAATTGTATATACATCAGATGTGCAATTTACATGTTCATGTACATGGCATCAAAGTTTGAGGTGACATACATTGAATAATTATGCATCTCGTATTTGTTAATCAGAAAAGGTCACAAGTTACAATGTCCGAGTTCATCGACATCACTATTCGGATAATATCTATCAAATATTCAGCATATAGCACTGCTTTTGAATTGATTTTATAAATTGGGGAAAACAATTACTAAAGAAATAAAAAACAATCTTATATTTACCTCAAAACCTTTTACTTAACAGAAAAATATATGATATTCCTTTTTATCGTAAAATAATAATGTTGCCAGTCAGTTGCTTGTAGGTGATTAAGATACAAATTTCAATTGTTATGAAGTTAATACTGGGAGATTAATAAATGAGACACGATTTTATCATAATATTTAGGACATTTTGTACAGAGTCAACAAGTATGTACTCATATGAAGCCCTACCCATTGTAAACATTGAGCCATTCTCGATTATCCATAGTTTACGTTCCGATTATATCTCAACTAACCTCTGGAACCAATATGGGCTCAATGCGATTCATAAATTACCTCCCCTTAGTTGCATTACCGTCTTTCATTAGCCAATCAGATAGGCCTTTAGTCAGAGTCAGAAATAGGAAAGAAAACATAGAGGCAGATAAACGGCAAATGAGTGAGTTGGGTTTAACATACAATCAGCAATTTTTCAGCTATTAAACATGTGGATTTGCCCTCCAAAAGACATAAGATCGGAGAGAAAGAAGTTCGACAGGATGAGAGAACAGACGAAAAATAGGGATAGAAAGCAGGTTTTAGAAAGACACAAATTTGATCTGATTTCTTCCAATTGACTTTTAAAGCTTGGGTGACCCTACCAGGAGCATGCCAGCTCCATTTGGCATAGCTCAAGGGTCGGGGAAGCGCACAAGCCACCCCACCGCAATAACGTTTCGAGTCAAGTGGGATGGCATATATAGTCAAAAACATTCATAATACATGAAGTTACTAAATCTACCTACCATCGGTTATTTATGCAAAACTTGTGTTGTAATTTTCCTTACACAGTTTTTTCTCTCGGATCTGTCAACTCTCTTAAAGAGACACAGAGTATGTTAGTTGATAGGATCACATATGTCAAATTTTGAAATCGATGTTATTACATCGGGAACCACTAACTGTTACTGAAAATAACAAGTTAAAGGTCAATCAGTACATTAGAGCGAAAATATGGACATTCAAAGTCGGGGTTTTGATCGAAAACCGGACAATGTGGCTCGAGTGGCGCGCGCAAATTCGCAAAACGTAATTTTGAAATCTTGTCATAAGCTGACAGGAAGATATATTGGAGTCGATTGTGTTTTTTAGGTATTGTAACTGATAGGTAGATTAATTGGATACATAATTGCTAATAGTAAACGTATATGAGATGTTTTCTTGATTTTTCCATAAAATCAAGCATTTTAGAGATATTATGCATAAATGGATATATTTGCAAGTCCAGTGATGAGATATGAACTTCAATCAGCATATTAGATATGTTGCAGCCTATCAAAACCAAATACTATTTTAAGAAAGATACTCTGTGTCACTTTAAATTTAGATGGCAGCATGTTTTATAGCTGGAATACTGCTGACAGCACGTTAAACCCCAACTCACTCACTATTTCATAAATAAAATCAAAGGCCATGCAATAAAAAAAATTACAGTCCAGAGGTATAATCTTGACGAGAACTGGGAATGCTAGGTCACAATTGATATACCCCACCCGTTTTGATAGCAAAAAACACTAAAATACAGTCTTGATATCCATCTCTTTGGATGTCATTTGTGTTTATTGACGAAGCGGGGGTGTGTCATTAAAGAAGCCATGCGATTGGTACGCTGCTGAAGGCAGCGTAGATACCTCATTGGACAATATGCCTCTAAGGGCAGGTAATGTGTGAATCCCATTGAGTCTATATTGGTTCCAGAGGTTATAGGAGATATAATCGGAACGTAAACTCTGGATAATCGAGAATGACATTGAGCATGATGGAAGGTTTTACATTGACTTAGTGCAAAGGAACAAATATGACTTACGCCTAAAGCTGTTGACTACTTATGGAGCATTTTATAGAGAAAAATAATAAATAGTGTTTACGAGATTTCGACCCCTAGTCACTTGAATGTCCTGCCAAAATTCTTATGGTTAACTGTTTGATATGACATAGGAGTATATTAACATAAAATGAATCTTGATTTATGTAGTGAAATTTCAATATGATCCGTTTCGATTTTGCAATGCTAGGATGCCTGAAGGACATTCCAAATTACATGATATTTGCTCTGGAATACGCAGGTACACGTAAGTGAACAAACTTAAGGTACGCAACTGTAGGTCATGATAACATTGACCACATCGCGACTTCATGTCTTGAAATTATCATCTTCAACATTTACCCGGTCATGTCAAGCCCCTAAATGAGATATGTATCTAATGAATGATTCTAGAAATAAAACGCTACACTCCGATATTCACATTCAACCATTGATTTCCATGAATTCTGTTATAAATATGTAAGGCTTGCTATCATCTATTGAAATATTAGTTTTGGAAACTTTGCTAAGACCTACGCGGAAAACAAAATATGGGCAATTCTAAATCATCAAACCACATCGTGGATGTGCTACAGGGATTAAGTTGACCAACATAATGTAAATATCTCTAGTTATGATATGATAGGATCGTTGTTAAAGGTTCAAGCCCTTGGGTGTTATCTTCATATGGATTCCCAAATGTAAATATTTGTGCTAGATTTCAGATATGAGTTTCTTCTTCAAACTTTCCTATATACAGATCTATTAAACATGTTATCGGGATATCGACACGAATACTTCGCAATTGTGTCATATTTCCTAAAAACAAGAAAAGGGAAATTAGGTATGGCCATTTGAATAAACTTATTTATATACAGCTGCATACCAAAAGTTTGTTCACCTACTTTTGATCTTAGTGCAAATATTATGTAATTTTGGTTTCTTTTTGACGTTCATAAAATTACTCCATGACCACTTACAGAAGATCATCAATTGTCTATGTGTAAAATAACCATTCCCAAACCATATTTCGGTATCGGCTTGTCACTGGTGCTGAATGTCTGAATGCTGAATATTTGGCATTGTTAAATAGACAGATTGGGTCATATTTGTGAAATTCCATTTCCTTAAAGTTCGATTTTCTTAAAGTTCGATTTGAATCATTCATGTAAACTTTGTAGGGAATAAAATCAGCACAGTTGCTTTGCCTTAGCGCAAAGGAACACATAAGAATAAGATCTAAAGCTGGTGATCACTTATGAAGGATTTTGTAGAGCAAAATAGAAATCAGTGTTTTCGAAATTTTGACCTCTGGTCACTTCAATGACCTGCCAAATTTGTTACAGCTATCTGCTAGGTATGAAATACTAATATGTCAACGGAATCTGAATCTTAACTTATGCAGTGAAATTTGATCATTATCGGTTCCGTTTTCACAATGATATGATGTCTCAAAGACGTTACATGATATGTGCACTAGAATACGAAGGTAAGCGAACAAACTTAAGATACGCAGCTGTATAGCAGCTGTAAATGTACAATACTTCAGAGTTATGAAGTTAAGGTTAAAACACGAGAGAAAGGTCATGCTTACCTTTGAAATTCCATGCATAACCGAGCTCGAGTGTTTTAACTAACTTAGATACCGTAATTCAATATTAAGTAACATCACACAACCACTTTTGTCCATATTGAAACATTTTTATATTTATAAACTGATCAGATAAAAATGAACAAAAAACCCAATTAATATCAAGGATTTATGGTTGTCAAATTTTATAACATACATTATTGAATTAAGATACTTCATAATTTCGCTTTAATTCTGAAAAAAATTACATTTAAGTGAGTTTCCTCCAAAACGAGCAGTTTGTTCAACCGACTCTTTGAATTTGACACATTACAAAATACACGTGCAAAGCTTTCTTCAAGGCGTCAGGTTTTACAAATGACAATGGACAAGTCACGTGGTTGATATCGTATTTGGATCTTTCACAAGTAAAAAAGGTGTGACACTATTAATATCAATTATGAATGTTTCTATGCATTGAAAATGGGATTTGAAGTGCAATTGAATATCAAAAGGCTTAAGGACGGATTTGATTTCACTGAAATCTGGACCTCAATCAAAAGATTGTTTTATATTGTCCACACTTCTATCTGAACCGTTAGACTAGTGGTTGGAGTGCTCGCTCACGGTTCAGAGGGTTGGGGGTTTGAATCCACCCTGGAACCATGCAACTTTGGAAAACATTTCAAAAGACTATCGACTTTGGGGTTGAGTTATTCATTTGAATATAAAAATCTTTGACTTGACTTTTTCCGGTGAGGATGTTATGAGAAATCAAGAGACCATCAACACAATAGACAAAATAGGTTTCTTAAAGGGAAGAGCGTTGAACATGTCATGTCAGAGGAAGTGGGAAAATTATATTCTACCGTCTATGGAGGTAATATGGATGAATAAAATGTACATAAATGCAACAAATATATTTTCTGCACATGTTTTTTCTCATTAAAGAAATGCAATTCTATTTCAAAAAGATTATTCAATAAAAACTTATTGATTTTGTTCGTACAAATGAGAATGTAAGGATCCTTTAATTGTAGAAATTCCTGTGTCAAATGAGTTCTAATATGCAAATATTTGCCAATTTTGTTTCTGAATTTCATATGTTGTGGCGCCCTAGAACAATATATTCGAATTAAATTTAAAATATAAATATCAAACTTTAATGTAGATAAAGTAGATGGACTGTTTCATATTTGTGAAACTTTTCAAAATAAAAAGCTGTTTATCTAGACCAGATTGGTAAAACTTATTCACATATTTTTCCAAATTTGGTCAGAAAACCACTTATTCATGCTAGTACAAGCTTAACATCAAACTGTCATAGTTTATGTACATGTCAGATTAATTCAAGATGGAATTATAAAATGCCAAACTTGGATTTATACCTAAAAAGTGTTTGTAACATAGACTCCGGGACAGTTTTTATTTAGGGAAAAATAGAAATCACTGTAGTCTGTAAATATATATTTATACCAACAGAAACGAGCGCTAAGGAAACTAAAAATGACAGCACTTTTTCGTCGCAATATCTCTGAGCTTGAACATACAGACTGGTAGATGTAAAATGATTAGTTGTGGAACAATATTTGAACTTTCATGCTTTTTGCATCATAACACACTAAAAGTACATGTATCATGCAGGAGATGTGAAGAATTCAAGGCCATAATAGTTATTTTGTTTTTATCAAAGTATTCATATTCAAATTCAAAGTGGTGACATGTGAACAGGTGTTACATTTCAACTTACAATCACAATCAACAGGCAACTAGAAAATATATAACATGGAAACCATTGTTTTATCACAAGTGGTGCCATATTTCAAATGTAGGACTCATTCTTATAAATTATTTCATCTATGTGTACAGAAAACTATTCTAAGAATAGTAGTATCCCTGAGTTAATACATTTATAACATTCCATATGTCGTGTCTGTATGCAGAGGTTTTATATGATTTATTGAAATATTATCTTTGGAAATATCCCAGAAATTATACTTAGGCCAACGCGGAAGACAAAATATTGGCCAACTAAATCACCAAATCAAAACCTGAATTTTGCTACAGCGACTGTTTTTGTCATGCATGATGTAGCTCTAGTTTTGATATGAGTTTCAAAGAGATTCAATTTTGCAATTGAAAATTTTCTGGAACTTAATGCGTTTAAATTGCTGCCGGTATTTCCATCAACACTGACAGAAAACTGTTTTTAAAATAGAAGTATCCCTGAGTTTATAACATCCCATAAGTCATGTCTATATGCAGAGGTTTTGTATTATTTATTTAAATATCATCTTTGGAAACATTCCAGAAATTGTACTTTGGCCCACGCTGAAGACAAAATATTGGTAATCTACATCATCGGACCATAGCCTGAATGTACGACAGCCATTGAATTTGCCAATACAGTAGGGCGTCATCAGGAAACAACATACAAATCCTGACAAATCGTAAACAAAGGATTACTTTGTAGAAATATATGCCCGTCAATAAAAGATCATATACTAACATTACAATTACAAACACACAGCGCGAGTGAACATCAGGACTAGATTCAGGATCGAATTGTTGACTGATTTCATATACACATTTCTTTATTCCCAACAATTGAAAGTGGAAACTGGAAATACCTACAGCAACACATAATGTACTGTCTCGAGATTTCATATCGTGTGATACTCGACATTGTTCTATTGAGTGGATGAGAGGCGGTTATGAATAAACTCTTTTTTATTGTCCCTTGGCATAACATAAAGGGTGACCAACATTTGTTAAATTTTACACACCATATTCACCAATTGTTATTGTAGAGCATAGTAGGGAACATTTGAGATGATATTGTTTTGAATTATCAATAACAGCACTTGGTTACAACGTGAGGAAAGAATAGACAAAAGAGTTTTATATATGCTGCTTCTCTTGTGTGTCTACAAATTGTGCATCACATGACTAACATTTATGATTTATGTCATAAATCACGACAAGCATACACTTTTTATGGAAAACAGATAAATCAAGATCAGTAAAAATACCTCAATATATGATAACTTCACGATGAAAGTAACATTTATCATGAAATTGCAGTCTAGTAGATATAATTAACAATAGCGTTGTTAAAAAATGTCTTACATTGATAATAATATCTTTCTTTTATGTTTATACATTTACAAAATATGCAACTAATAAACTGCGTTTACCTCCGTAAGTATATAATGATACATATTAATGTGATACCTTACTAAATTGTCCTGCTTTGTGCTTCAGACTGGTAATGATGGAATGTATATATTGAACTGCAAACATTTAAAGTAGCAAACGTAAATTGACATGAAGTAACATGGTAAAAATGCTCTTAAAATATATGCTTACAGGTAAGTACATTTAACATTAATCTGGTCAAAGATATTTGAAATTTAAGCATTGTGTCTTATCGTGGCTATGGTATGTTCAATATAATTGTAATACAAGTATGTTTGAAGCTAGAATTTCATTGTGACAACTTGCCAGTAACAATACTGTGTTGTTTATTAAATGTCTTAAAGTGACACAGAGGATCTTTCTTTAACGTTTTTTTGGTTTTGATAATCTACAAAATATCTAATATGCTGATTGACGTTCATATCTCATCACTGGACTTGCAAATATATTCATTTATGCATAATATCTCTAAAATGCTTGATTTTATGGAAAAATCAAGAAAACATCTCAAATTCGTTTAATATTCGAAATTATGCATCCGATTAATCTACCTATTAGTTACAATACCTAATAAACACTATCGAATTGAATATATCTTCCTGTCAGCTTATGTCAAGGTTTCAAAATTACGTTTGCCGAATTCGTGCGCACATCGAGCCACATTGTCCGGTTTTCGATCAAAATCCCGACTTTGAATGGCTGTATTTTCAAACTAATGTACTGATTGTCCTTTCACTTGTTATTTTCAGTAACAGTTAGTGGTTCCCGATGTAATAAAATCGATTTCAAAATTTGACATATGTGATCATATCAACATACTCTGTGTCTCTTTAATGTTCTATGTTATGTTCGATCAAATCGCCGACACGTTTTTGATAAGCAAATATCAAATACAGAAAAGTAAATTTGTTCTTACTGTCACGTTAATAGTTTCTACTTTCTCTTTGACATCCTCAGGTTTCTCAATTCTTATTAATCCCCCGAACTGAGACTTAATAGAAGCTTTGTCATCATCAAACAATAAGCATTATTATAGGTGCTAGACTTCTCATCAACAAAGATCTCAAACTTCTATTTGCTTCTGATAATATCATTGACTGAATCTGAAGAGAACAATTTTGATAACTATGTTATCAAAGTGCAATTATGTTTACCAAATACTATATAGAATGAGGAAATTGGAGCAGATGTAATAATGTTTCTCGTTAACATCTGTTTTCATTCAAAACTGATGTGAGTAAAGTTAATAACAACGAGCAAAAACATTTCCACTTAAATTTAGATAAAAAAAAAACCAATAACAATTTATTTGGCAAACAAATATTGTCAGTTTGAAAATAATTATAAGAAGAAAATGAAAGTTATATCATATATAAGCATACTTGTAACTTAGTATCAAATTAATGGAGCACCGGTTGTATTACATTTGTGTTAGATACATGTGTGATTATATCATGAACTGTACAAACACGACAGGGGCAGACCGTGAATAGTCACCAAGTGTTTGTATATTACTGTCATTTGCACAGTCATTCATACTTCATGAATAACGTTATAAATATGAAAGGGAATCTATTGTTTGTTGATATATCATTTAGGAGACAGTCCAAAATATATCAAAGCCCACACAGTAGACATGTATTGACACCCTGCATCATCAGGTCATCAGAGAGTGCTAGAAGGATTGAATAAGTCAAGATGTTTTTTTTTTAATACCTAATTGATAAATATACATAAAACACTGTGTCATCAGATTTTATACTATCATGTGCTATACAAATGCAGTTTTTAGAATGAACCCCTTCTGCAATTTTAGTAAAAGACACACATTTTAACTAATGATTACGAACAACTTTGAAAGCAGTCTCCGCATATATTTTGTTGATTATCAATTCAATAAAACAAATAATGGTATCAGGTTTTATATACAAACACAATCATAACATTATTTTCAAAGTAACTCACATAGACAAAGTATATCAAAGTCAAAAGAAAAAGAAAAAGGTCAGAGATAAAATGGTTGGGCTCATCAACATCACTCTGTCGTTCTAATCGAAATATGAAATGTATCAGAAAAGATACAGTTCTTAAAACGTAATAATTTGTGATGGTTTACATGTATGATTCTTTTGAAATGAACTTGTATGAGATGAAAAAAAAGGACTAGGAAATAAAAATGATTTTAGAGTAGCATGCACAATACTAAGCTAAGCTCTATCTGCCTTTTTCCGATAATGATTAATGGTCAGATTTAGAGGGAAATTGAAAGTATCTCACTAGACAATGTATATCGACATCAGAAATCAGAAAAAAATAAGAAGATGTAATGCCTGTTTATGCTGTACTACAATTCGGATTATAAGCGTAAAATGTACCAGAAAAGAAACACTTCTTAAAACGATAATAATTTTTAATTCTTTGCAATGACTTTTTCTATGAAAATGGAGAAAAAATTAATCAAGAAATGCGTACATTTCAAGATATACTTCAAAATCCTTTAAGAAAATAGAAATGATTCCTTCTAATCATCAAAGTATAATATGCTGTCCTGCTTGTAGATAATGAGGATACAAAATCTGCACAGAATATACTGAGTCGACAAGTATGTACTCATATATGAATCATTATCTAGTGTAAATATTGACCATGATGACAGATAGATAGGGATTTGTGCAAGTTCAATTCCATCATACTGCCTACAATGTATGAGTTTAAACGTAAACGTCCCTTATCTTACATCCTGATAACATTGACCAGATCACCACTTCATGTCGTGAAATTATCATCTTCAACGTTTACTGGGTCATGTCAAGCCCCTAAATGAGATATGTATCTAATGAATGATTCTAGAAATAAAACGCTAGAATAAAGTTTGAACATTGTGTTGTTACACTCTGATATTCACATTCAACCCTTGAGATCCATGAATTCTGTTATAAATATGTAAGGCTTGCTATCATCTATTGAAATATTAGTTTTGGAAACATTCCTGAAACTTTGCTAAGACCTACGCGGAAAACAAAATATTGGCAATTCAAAATCATCAAACCACATCGTTGATGTGCTACAGGGATTAAATTGACCAACACTATGTAAATATCTCTAGTTATGATATGATAGGATCGTTGTTAAAGTTTCAAGTCCTTGGGGTAATCTTCAGATGGATTCCCAAATGTAAATATTTGTGCTAGATTTCAGATATGATTTTCTTCTTCAAACTTTCCTATATACAGATCTATTAATCCTGTTATCGGGATAACGACAGGAATATGTTGTAAATGTGTCATATTTCTTAAGGACAAAGAAAGGGAAATGACGTATGGTCATTTAAATAAACTGATTTATATATAGCAGCTGTAAATTTACAACACTTCAGGGTAATTAAGTTAAGGTTAAAACACCAGACAAAAGTTATGCTTACCTTTGAAATCCCAAGCATAACCGAGCTCGAGTGTTTTAACTAACTTAGATACCGTAACTCAACATTAAGTTATATCACACAACCACATTTGTCCATATTGTAGCATGTGTATCCATAACTATAAACTGAAAAGGAGAAAAAAAATAAAAACCAAATATCAAGGATATATGTTTATCGAAGTTTCTAACATACATTATTGAATTGTAATACTATATAATTTCGCTTTAATTTTGAATAAATTGCGATTTAAATTAGTTTTCTACAAAACGAGCAGTTTGTTCAACCAACTCTTTGTAATTGACATATAACAAAATGAACGTGCAGACCTTTCTTCTAGGCGTAAGGTTTTACAAATGACAATTGACAAGTCACGTGGTTGATATCGTATTTAAAGGGGCAGTAGCACGTTTTTTGACAGTTTTATATTTCTAAATGTTCACTGATAATTGGACGTTAATGCTAAATGTATAATTTTGACAGTGTCAAAAATCTCTTTACGCAAACCAATCATCCATAGTCAGAGAATGAATTATAAAGATTTACTTGAAATGCATTGGCGACCATTTTTGGGTGAACAACTTTAATTCATTTTGTGTAAGAAAAAGGGATTCCATGGCTGAACTTTACATTATTTATTTCATTTATGACTGCTTCATTTAGTTTGAATACAATTGTCTTTTTATCGGAACCATTTTCATTTTCCTGACATCACCTCATATTCCCCCTAAAAACGTGCTACTGCCCCTTTAAATCTTTCACAAGTAAAAAGGTGTGACACTATTAATATCAATTATGAATGTTTCTATGCATTGAAAATGGAAATTGAAGTGCAATTGAATATCCAAAGGCTTAAGGACGGATTTGATTTCACTGAAATCTGGACCTCAATCAATAGATTGCTTAATATAGTCCACACTTCTATCTGAACCGTTAGACTAGTGGTTGGAGTGCTCGCTCACGGTTCAGAGGGTTGGGGTTTGAATCCACCCTGGAACCATGCAACTTTGGAAAACATTTCAAAAGACTATCGACTTTGGGGTTGAGTTATTCATTTGAATATAAAAATCTTTGACTTGACTTTTTTCCTGGGAGGATGTTATAAGTATACAGATCTCCAAAAACAAGACAAAATCCCCGATAGGTTTCTTAAAGGGTAGAGCATTGAACATGTCATGTCAGAGGAAATGGGAAAAATCATATTCTACCGTCTATGGAGGTAATATGAATGAATAAATGTACATAAATGCAAAAATTATATTTTCTGCACATGTTTTTTCTCATTAAAGAAATGCAATTCTATTTCAAAAAGATTATTCGATATAGTTTTTTTCGTACAAAGGAGAATGTAAGGATCCCTTAATTGTAGAAATTCCTGTGTCAAATGAGTTCTAATATGCAAATATTTGCCAATTTTGTTTCTGAATTTGATATGTTGTGGGGCCCTAGAACAATATATTCGAATTAAATTTAAAATATAAATATCAAACTTTAAGGTAGATAAAGTAGATGGACTGTTTAATATTTGTTAAAACTTTCAAAATAAAAAGCTGTTGATCTAGACAAGATTGGTCAAACTTATTCACATATCTGTCCAAATTTGGTCGGAAAACAACTTATTCATGATAGTACAAGCTTAACATCAAACTGTCATAAATTATGTACATGTCAGCTTAATTCAAGGTGGAATTATAAAACTGACAAACTTGGATTTATACCTAAAAACGTGTTTGTAACATAGATTTTGGGACAGTTTTTATTTAGGGACAAACAGAAATCACTGTAGTCTATAAATATATATTTATACCAACAGAAAATAGCGCTAAGGAAACTAAAAATGACAGCACTTTTTCGTCGCAATATCTCTGAGCTTGAAACTACAGACTGGTTAATGTAAAATGATTGTGGAACTTCAATATTTGAATTTTCATGCTTTTTGCATCATGACACACTAAAAGTACATGTATCATGCAGAAGATGTGGAGACTGCAGGCCCTAATGGTTATTTTGTTTTCATCAAAGTATTCATATTCAAATTCAAAGTGGTGACATGAGAACAGATGTTACATTTCAACTTACAATCACAATCAACAGGCAACTAGAAAAATATATCACATGGAAACCATCGTTTTATCACAAGTGGTGCCATATTTCAAAGGGAGGACTCATTCTTATCAATTATAAATGTTATATCATCTATATGTACAGAAAACTATTCTGAGAATAGTAGTATTCCCTGAGTTAATACATTTATAACATTCCATATGTCATGTGTGTTTGCTGAGGTTTTGTATTATTTATTGAAATATTATCTTTGGAAACATCCCAGAATTGTACTGTGGCCCACGCGGAAGACCAAATATTGGCAATCTACATTATCAAACCATAACCTGAATTTACGACAGCCATTGAATTTGCCAGTACAATAAATATCTCCAGTTATGATGTGAGTTTCAATCCTTAGGGCGTCATCAGGAAACAACATACAAATCCTGACAAATCGTAAACAAAGGATTACTTTGTAGAAATATATGCCCGTCAATAATACATCATATACTAACATTGCAATTACAAATACATAGCGCGACTAGATTCAGGATCGAATTGTTGACTGATTTCATATACACATTTCTTTATTCCCAACAATTGAAAGTGGAAACTGGAACGACCAACAGGAACACATAATGTACTGTCTCGAGATTTCATATTGTGTGATACTCGACTTTGTTCTATTGAGTGGATAAGGGGCGGATGTTTATAAACTCTTTTTTATTGTCCCTTGGCATAACATAAAGGATGACCAACATTTGTTAAATTTTACACACCATATTTACCAATCGTTATTGTAGAGCATAGTAAGTAGGGAACGTGTAAGCAATCATTTGAGTAGTCAAGTTGATTTCATAACGGGGCATAGTCAGAAATTTAGCCTTTTATGATATGTTTCAAAAGCGTTGATTACACAAGTACCTATAATGTATGTTTCACCTTTCTTTCTGAATTATTGATAAAGAGCGGCTTTTTTATTGTCCCGAGCCAAAAAGTGTGCGCAATATGTGTTAATCTTACATACCATATTTACCAGTCATTATTTGACAGCATTGCAGATAGTTTGTAGCAATCATTAGAATTTTCACGTTACGTAGAATAGTGAGAAAATGAAATATTTATACGCCTTTATGATATGCTTCAAAGTGTTGATTACACAAGTATCTGTTGCGTATGTTTTACCTTTTTGGGGGAATATGAGATGATATTGTTTCGAATTATCAATATGAGCACTTGGCAGTAACGTGAGGAAAGAATACTTTTAGACAAACGAGTTTTATATCAGTTGCTTCTCTTGTGCCAACAAATCGTGCATTACATCACTAATATTTATTATTTATGTTATAAATCACGACAAGCAAAAACTTTATTTGAAAAACAAATAAATAAAGATCAGTACAAATACCTCAACATATGATAACTTCACGATGGACATTTATCATTAATAAAAAATCATGAAAAAAGTTACAATAGTGTTGTTAAGAAATATAATACTATCTTTCTACTTTTTTTTATGTTTATACATTTACAAGATATGCACCTGATAAACTGCGTTTACCTCCGTATGTATATTATGATACATATTTTAATGTGATACCTAACTAAATTGTCCTGCTTTATGCTTCACACTGGTAATGATGGAATGTAAATTGACATGAAGTAACAGGGTAAAAATGATCTCAAAATATATGCTTACAGGTAAGTACCTTTTGCATTCATTTAGTCAAAGTAATAAGAAATGTAAGCATTGTGTCCTATCGTGGCTATGATATTTTCAATATAATTGTAATACAAGTATGTTAGAATGTCATTGTGACAACTTGCCAGTAACAATACCGTGTTCTTTATTAAATGTCTGAAAGTGACACAGAGTATCTTTCTTAAATTTTTATTTGGTTTTGATAAGTTACACAATATCTAATATGCTGATTGAAGTTCATATCTCATCACTGGACTAGCAAATATATACATTTATGCATAATATCTCTAAAATGCTTGATTTTATGGGAAAATCAAGAAAACATCACAAATAAGTTTAATATTCGAAATTATGCATCCAATTAATCTACCTATTTGCTACAATACCTAATAAACACTATCGAATCAAATATATCTTCCTGTCAGCTTATGACAAGGTTCAAAATTACGTTTGGCGAATTTTCGATCAAAATCCCGACTTTGAATGGCCGTATTTTTGCTCTAATGTACTAATTGACCTTTAAGTTGTTATTTTCAGTAACAGTAAGTGGTTCCCGATGTTATAACATCGATTTCAAAATTTGACATATGTGATCCTATCAACACACTCTGTGTCTCTTTAATATTCTATGTTATGTTCGATCAATCGCCGACGCGTTGTTGATAAGCAGATATCATATCAGGAAAGTAAAATTGTCCTTACTGTCACGTTAATAGTTTCTACATTCTTTTTGACATCCTCAGATTTCTCAATGCTTATTAATCCTCCGAACTGAGAGGTAAAAGGAGCCTTGACATCAATCGAAGTATAAGCATTAGTATAGACACCAGACCTCCCATCGACAAAGATCTCAAACTTCCATTTGCTTCTGCTAATATCATCGACTGAATCTGAAGAGAACAAATTTGATAACAATAACTATGTTATCAAAGTGAGGTTATTTTTACCAAATACTATTTAGAGTGAAGAAATTGTTTTCATTCAAAACTGATTTGAGTAAATTTAATTACAACGAGCAAAAACATTTTCACTTATCAAAATTAATTTACATAAAAAAAAACAATAACATTTAATTTGGCAAACAAATATTGTCAGTTTAAAAAAATTAGAGACAGAAAATGGAAGTTGTATTATATATGATTATACTTGTATGTATAGACTGAATGGAGTACAGGATGTATTACACTTGTGTTACATACATATGTGACCACATCTGGAACTGTACAAACACGACAGGGGCAGACTGTGAATAGCAACCAAGTGTTTGCATAATATTCCTTATTTGCACGGTCATTAATATTTCATGAATAACGTCATAGATATGAAAAGGAATCTACTGTTTGTTGAGATAATATTTTTGGAGACAGTCCAAAAATATATCAAAGCCTACGCAATAGACAAGTATTAACATCTTACATCATCAGGCCACAACGGGACAGTTCTATAATGATTAAGCGGGAAAGCGCAACGGTTCGAGTCCCACCAGGGGCTTGGCAACTTTGTCTACAGTAGAGAACTTAACTGTTCTACAAGTAGCCAGTAATAGTTACCGACCTTGACCACGGGTTTAAGCTATATGAACCCTCGCGCACATGAATTATGATGTGCAATTCTACACTGAATTTCAGCGCAGTACTACCCATGGTTTCGCTAGTTCCAGCCAATGCTCGGAGGTTTCACTGCAATACATAGTCAACGCACACAAGAGCTTTCTTCCTGCAATAACATGAGCAGCCGCGATATAAGTGAAATACGGCGATAAATCCTATATCAGCTGACCTCACTAGACTACACGTACAAGATTGAATAAGTCAAAATGCTTTATCATATACTTGCTTATAAATACAGAGATTTTGAATGTACGATACACCCTTCGTCAAGCACCCTGTATCAGATAACCTGCATCAGTCTGTCGTCAAGGGCAAAAACCTGTATCAGCCCGTTGTCAAGGGACTTGAACCTGGAACTTAAGGAAACGAACGCAGAAAATAGATCGAAGTCGCGAGGAATTTAGATTTGTCTCTCTTTGTACAGCTGATGTTTGAACGTGGCCGACATCGCGGAGAAGACTCTGCAGTCAGGATGTGTCAGTTTGATTATTACTTTGATACATCCATTCTTTCCAGGTTGGACATTCTACCAGAGAGAAAATGAACTCAAAAGGTCGCAATGGGCGTAGGCTCGGGAGCTGAACAATTATTGGCATTGTGTTAGTTATCCAAACAGATCAAATCAGTCACGTGTTAATGTTAAAGTTAAAAATGTTACAATTATTTTTGTAGTTTGTTTGGTAAGTATATATGATTAAAATATTATGATATTGTTATTTTCACATCACATTCGGCTTAAGCTCTCGTGCTGATATTGGGGTCTCTTTATCAATTTATATATATATATATAAACATAACAAATACTGTGTCATCAGATTTTAGACTAGCATGTGCTATACAAATACAGTTTTATGATCAAGCATCTTTCTGAACTTTCCAATATAAATGCATGATTAGATTGAGTCAAATACACACAAACTAACTAATGATAATGTACAAGGAGGAATTACGTATGTTGTTTTCTGAGTATCAATTCATAAAACAAAATATAGGTATCAGGATCAAGATTCAAAAGCTATCGTTAAATTGTATATACATCAGATGTGCAATTTACATGTTCATGTACATGGCATCAAAGTTTGAGGTGACATACATTGAATAATTATGCATCTCGTATTTGTTAATCAGAAAAGGTCACAAGTTACAATGTCCGAGTTCATCGACATCACTATTCGGATAATATCTATCAAATATTCAGCATATAGCACTGCTTTTGAATTGATTTTATAAATTGGGGAAAACAATTACTAAAGAAATAAAAAACAATCTTATATTTACCTCAAAACCTTTTACTTAACAGAAAAATATATGATATTCCTTTTTATCGTAAAATAATAATGTTGCCAGTCAGTTGCTTGTAGGTGATTAAGATACAAATTTCAATTGTTATGAAGTTAATACTGGGAGATTAATAAATGAGACACGATTTTATCATAATATTTAGGACATTTTGTACAGAGTCAACAAGTATGTACTCATATGAAGCCCTACCCATTGTAAACATTGAGCCATTCTCGATTATCCATAGTTTACGTTCCGATTATATCTCAACTAACCTCTGGAACCAATATGGGCTCAATGCGATTCATAAATTACCTCCCCTTAGTTGCATTACCGTCTTTCATTAGCCAATCAGATAGGCCTTTAGTCAGAGTCAGAAATAGGAAAGAAAACATAGAGGCAGATAAACGGCAAATGAGTGAGTTGGGTTTAACATACAATCAGCAATTTTTCAGCTATTAAACATGTGGATTTGCCCTCCAAAAGACATAAGATCGGAGAGAAAGAAGTTCGACAGGATGTGAGAACAGACGAAAAATAGGGATAGAAAGCAGGTTTTAGAAAGACACAAATTTGATCTGATTTCTTCTAATTGACTTTTAAAGCTTGGGTGACCCTACCAGGAGCATGCCAGCTCCATTTGGCATAGCTCAAGGGTCGGGGAAGCGCACAAGCCACCCCACCGCAATAACGTTTCGAGTCAAGTGGGATGGCATATATAGTCAAAAACATTCATAATACATGAAGTTACTAAATCTACCTACATGTACCATCGGTTATTTATGCAAAACTTGTGTTGTAATTTTCCTTACACAGTTTTTTCTCTCGGATCTGTCAACTCTCTTAAAGAGACACAGAGTATGTTAGTTGATAGGATCACATATGTCAAATTTTGAAATCGATGTTATTACATCGGGAACCACTAACTGTTACTGAAAATAACAAGTATTTGTCACAAAGGTGACATGATCCCCCGCCGCAAATTAATGTTAACAACAAGAAGCGGGACGAACGTACGGAGCGGAATACTATGTCCCCCGTGAAGACTCAAGGTTAATGTGTTCATGAGATATGGCGCTAACAACATTTTCAAAACTGGTCAAAGTCTCGCCGTGACCTTGAAAATGGGGTCAAGGTCACCATGAACTTTTCAGGTCTGCGTATTCCCCAGATGAAGACTGGTACCAAGTTTGAAGATTCTAGGTTGAGCGGTTCATTAGATATCCCCCTAACAACATTTTCAAAACTGGTCAAAGTCTCGCTGTGACCTTGAAAATGAGGTCAAGGTCACCGAAAACTTTTCAGGTCTGCGTATTCCCCAGATAAAGACTGATACCAAGTTTGAAGATTCTAGGTTGAGCGGTTCATTAGATATCCCGCTAACAACATTTTCAAAACTGGTCAAAGTCTCGTTGTGACCTTGAAAATGAGGTCAAATTCACCGAAACCTTTACAGGTCTGCGTATTCCCAAGATGAAGACTGGTACCAAGTTTGAAGATTCTAGGTTGAGCAGTTCATTAGATATCCCGCTAACAACATTTTCAAAACTGATCAAGGTCTCGCTGTGACCTTGAAAATGAGGTCAAGGTCACCGAAAACTTTTCAGGTCTGAGTATTCCCCAGATGAAGACTGGTACCAAGTTTGAAGATTCTAGGTTGAGCGGTTCATTAGATATCGCGCTAACAACATTTTCAAAACTGGTCAAAGTCTCGCTGTGACCTTGAAAATGAAGTCAAGGTCACAGAAAACTTTTCAGGTCTGCGTATTCCCAAGATGAAGACTGGTACCAAGTTTGAAGATTCTAGGTTGAGCGGTTCATTAGATATCGCGCTAACAAGAAGCGGGACGGACGGACGGACGTACGGACGTACGTACGGACGTACGGACGTACGGACGTACGGAGCTGAATACTATATCCCCCGCTTCGCGCTAAACGCGCGGCGGGGGATAACAAGTTAAAGGTCAATCAGTACATTAGAGCGAAAATATGGACATTCAAAGTCGGGGTTTTGATCGAAAACCAGACAATGTGGCTCGAGTGGCGCGCGCAAATTCGCAAAACGTAATTTTGAAATCTTGTCATAAGCTGACAGGAAGATATATTGGAGTCGATTGTGTTTATTAGGTATTGTAACTGATAGGTAGATTAATTGGATGCATAATTGCTAATAGTAAACGTATATGAGATGTTTTCTTGATTTTTCCATAAAATCAAGCATTTTAGAGATATTATGCATAAATGGATATATTTGCAAGTCCAGTGATGAGATATGAACTTCAATCAGCATATTAGATATGTTGCAGCCTATCAAAACCAAATACAATTTTAAGAAAGATACTCTGTGTCACTTTAAATTTAGATGGCAGCATGTTTTATAGCTGGAATACTGCTGACAGCACGTTAAACCCCAACTCACTCACTATTTCATAAATAAAATCAAAGGCCATGCAATAAAAAAAATTACAGTCCAGAGGTATTCTCTTGACGAGAACTGGGAATGCTAGGTCACAATTGATATACCCCACCCGTTTTGATAGCAAAAAACACTAAAATACAGTCTTGATATCCATCTCTTTGGATGTCATTTGTGTTTATTGACGAAGCGGGGGTGTGTCATGAAAGAAGCCATGCGATTGGTACGCTGCTGAAGGCAGCGTAGATACCTCATTGGACAATATGCCTCTAAGGGCAGGTAATGTGTGAATCCCATTGAGTCTATATTGGTTCCAGAGGTTATAGGAGATATAATCGGAACGTAAACTCTGGATAATCGAGAATGACATTGAGCATGATGAAAGGTTTTACATTGACTTAGTGCAAAGGAACAAATATGACTTACGCCTAAAGCTGTTGACTACTTATGGAGCATTTTATAGAGAAAAATAATAAATAGTGTTTACGAGATTTCGACCCCTAGTCACTTGAATGTCCTGCCAAAATTCTTATGGTTAACTGTTTGATATGACATAGGAGTATTTTAACATAAAATGAATCTTGATTTATGTAGTGAAATTTCAATATGATCCGTTTCGATTTTGCAATGCTAGGATGCCTGAAGGACATTCCAAATTACATGATATTTGCTCTGGAATACGCAGGTACACGTAAGTGAACAAACTTAAGGTACGCAGCTGTACATCATGATAACATTGACCACATCGCGACTTCATGTCTTGAAATTATCATCTTCAACATTTACCCGGTCATGTCAAGCCCCTAAATGAGATATGTATCTAATGAATGATTCTAGAAATAAAACGCTAGAATAAAGTTGTAACATTGTGTTTTATTATACTCCGATATTCACATTCAACCATTGATTTCCATGAATTCTGTTATAAATATGTAAGGCTTGCTATCATCTATTGAAATATTAGTTTTGGAAACTTTGCTAAGACCTACGCGGAAAACAAAATATGGGCAATTCTAAATCATCAAACCACATCGTGGATGTGCTACAGGGATTAAATTGACCAACACAATGTAAACATCTCTAGTTATGATATGATAGGATCGTTGTTAAAGTTTCAAGCCCTTGGGTGTTATCTTCATATGGATTCCCAAATGTAAATATTTGTGCTAGATTTCAGATATGAGTTTCTTCTTCAAACTTTGCTATATACAGATCCATAAATCATGTTATCGGGATACGACATGAATATTTTGTAAATGTGTCATATTTCTTAAGGACAAAGAAAGGGAAGTGACGTATGGTCATTTAAATAAACTTATTTATATATAGCAGCTGTAAATTAAGTTAAGGTTAAAACACCAGACAAAAGTTATGCTTACCTTTGAAATCCCAATCTCAACATTAAGTTACATCTCACAACCATGTCCATATTGTAGCATTTGTATTCATATTTATAAACTGAAAAGAAGAAAAAAAAGGAAAACCAAATATCAAGGATACATGTTTGTCGAAGTATTTAAAAATACATTATTGAATTGAAATACTATATAATTTCGCTTTAATTTTGAATAAAATGCGATTTAAATGAGTTTCCTCCAAAACGAGCAGTTTGTTCAACCAACTCTTTGTAATTGACATATTACAAAATATACGTGCAAAGCTTTCTTCGAGGCGTAAGGTTTTACAAATGACAATGGACACGTCACGTGGTTGATATCGTATTTAAAGGGGCAGTAGCACGTTTTTTGACAGTTTTATATTTATAAATGTTCACTGATAATTGGACGTTAATGCTAAATGTATTATTTTGATAGTGTCAAAAATCTCTTTACGCAAACCAATCATACATAGTCAGAGAATGAATTATAAAGATTTACTTGAAATTCATTGTTCATTTTGTGTAAGAAAAAGGAATCCCATGGCTGAACTTTACATTATATATTTTATTTATTACTGCTTCATTTAGTTTGGATACATTGTCTTTTTATCGGAACCATTTATTTTCATTTTTCTGACATCACCCCATATTCCCCCTAAAAACGTGCTACTGCCCCTTTAAATCTTTCACAAGTAAAAAAGGTGTGACACTATTTATATCAATTATGAATGTTTCTATGCATTGAAAATGGGAATTGAAGTGCAATTAATTATCAAAAGGCTTAAGGACGGATTTTATTTCACTGAAATCTGGAGCTCAATCAATAGATTGTTTGATATAGTCCACACTTCTATCTGAACCGTTAGACTAGTGGTTGGAAAGCTTGCTCACGGTTCAGAGGGTTGGGGGTTTGAATCCATCCTGGAAACATGCAACTTTGGAAAAAAATTCAAAAGACTTTCGACTTTGGGGTTGAGATATTCATTTGAATAGAACAATCTTTGACTTGACTTTCTTCCTGGGAGGATGTTATGAAAAATCAACAGACCTCCAAAAACAAGACAACATCCCCGATAGGTTTCTTAAAGGGTAGAGCATTGAACATGTCATGTCAGAGGAAGTGGGACAAATTATATTCTACCGTCTATGGAGGCAATATGGATGAGTAAAATGTACATAAATGCAACAATTATATTGTCTGCACATGTTTTTTTCTCATTAAAGAAATGCAATTCTATTTCAAAAAGATTATTCCATAAAATCTTATTGACTTTTTTCGTACAAATGAGAATGTAAGGATCCCTTAATTGTAGAAATTCCTGTGTCAAATGAGTTTTAATATGCAAATATTTGCCAATTTTGTTTCTGAATTTCATATGTTGTGGCGCCCTAGAACAATATATTCGAATTAAATTTAAAATATAAATATCAAACTTTAATGTAGATAAAATAGATGGGCTGTTTAATATTTGTTAAAACTTTCAAAATAAAAAGCTGTTGATTGGTAAAACTTATTCACTTATTTGTCCAAATTTTGTCAGAAAACAACTTATGCATGATAGTACAAGCTTAACATCAAACTCTCATAATGTATGTACATGTCAGCTTAATTCAAGGTGGAATTATAAAACTGACAAACTTGGATTTATACCTAAAACTGTATATGCAACATAGACTCCGGGACAGTTTTTTTAGGGACAAATAGAAATCACTGTAGTCTGTAAATATAAATTTATACCAACAGAAACGAGCGCTAAGGAAACTAATAATGACAGCACTTTTTCCTCGCAATATCTCTGAGCTTGAACATACAGACTGGTATATGTAAAATGATTAGTTGTGGAACTTCAATATTTTAATTTTCATGTTTTTTGCATCATGACACACTACATGTATCATGCAGACGATGTGGAAACTTTAAGGCCCTAATGGTTATTTTGTTTTTATCAAAGTATTCATATTGAAATTCAAAGTGGTGACATGTGAACAGGTGTTACATTTCAACTTACAATCACAATCAACAGGCAACTAGAAAGTATATAACATGGAAACCATCGTTTTATCACAAGTGGTGCCATATTTTAAAGGGAGGACTCATTCTTATAAATTATTTCATCTATGTGTACAGAAAGCTATTCTAAGAATAGTAGTATCCCTGAGTTAATACATTTATAACATTCCATATGTCGTGTCTGTATGCAGAGGTTTTGTATTATTTATTGAAAAATTATCTTTGGAAACATCCCAGAAATTATACTAAGGCCCACGCGGAAGACAAAATATTGGCCAACTAAATCACCAAATCAAAACCTGAATTTTGCTACAGCGACTGTTTTTGTCATGCATGATGTAGCTCTAGTTTTGATATGAGTTTCAAAGAGATTCAATTTTGCAATTGTAAATTTTCTGGAACTTAATGCGTTTAAAATGCTGCCGGTATTTCCATCAACACTGACAGAAAACTGTTCTTAAAATAGAAGTATCCCTGAGTTTTTAACATCCCATATGTCATGTCTATATGCAGAGGTTGTGTATTATTTATTTAAATATCATCTTTGGAAACATTCCAGAAAATGTACTTTGGCCCACGCAGAAGACAAAATATTGGTAATCTACATCATCGAACCATAGCCTGAATGTACGACAGCCATTGAATTTGCCAATACAGTAGGGCGTCATCAGGAAACAACATACAAATCCTGACAAATCGTAAACAAAGGATTACTTTGTAGAAATATATGCCCGTCAATAATAGATCATATACTAACATTACAATTACAAACACACAGCGCGAGTGAACATCAGGACTAGATTCAAGATCGAATTGTTGACTGATTTCATATACACATTTCTTTATTCCCAACAATTAAAAGTGGAAACTGGAACAACCTACAGCAACACATAATGTACTGTCTTGAGATTTCAGTATGTTTTATACTCGACATTGTTCTATGGAACGGATATGGGAATGGTTGTTAATCGACTCTGTTTTATTGTCCCTAGGTTTAACATAAAGGATGACCAACATTTGTTAAATTTTACACACCATATTTACCAATCGTTATTGTAGAGCATAGTGGAGAACGTGTAAGCAATCATTTGAGTAGTCAAGTTGATTTCATAACGGAGCATAGTGAGAAATATTTATACGCCTTTTATGATTTGTTTCAAAAGCGTTGATTACACAAGTATCTATAATGTATGTTTTACCTTTCTTTCTGAATTATTGATAAAGGGCGGTTATTAAATAACTATTTTTGATTGTCCCGAGCCAAAAAGTGTGAGCAATATATGTTAATCTTACATACCATATTTACCAGTCATTATTTGAGAGCATTGCAGATAGTTTGTAAACAATCATTAGAGTTTTCACGTTACGTAGAATAGTGAGACAATGAAATATTTATACGCCTTTATGATATTCTTCAAAGTGTTGATTACACAAGTATCTATTCCGTATGTTTTACCTTCTTGTGAATATGAGATGATATTTTTTTGAATTATCAACGACAGCACTTCGCAATAACATGAGGAAAGAATAGACAAAATAGTTTTATATCAGTTGCTTCTCGTGTGTGCCAACAAATCGTGCATCACAGGACTAACATTTATGATTTATGTCATAAATCACGGCAAGCATACACTTTTTATGGAAAACAGATAAATCAAGATCAGTAAAAATACCTCAATATATGATAACTTCACGATGAAACTAACATTTATCATGAAATTGAATCCCGTCAATATATTTTACAATATGATGTTAAGAAATATATTACATTGATAATACTATCTTTCTACTTTCTTTTATGTTTATTTACAAGATATGCAACTGATAAACTGACATTTACCTCTGTAAGTATATAATGATACATATTTTAATGTGATACCTAACTAAATTGTCTGCTTTATGCACACTGGTGATGAAATGTATATATGGAACTGCAAACATTTAATGTAGCATCAGTAAATTGACATGAAGTAACAGGATAAAAATGCTCTTAAGATACATGCTTACAGGTAAGTACATTTTACATTAATCTAGTCGAAGATATATGAAATTTAAGCATCGTGTCCTAGCATGGCTATGATATTTTCAATATAATTATAATACAAGTATGTTGGAATGTCATTGTGACAACTTGTCAGTAACAATACCTTGTTGTTTATTAAATGTCTTAATCTTCAATGTCATGTTCAAACACATCGCCGACACGTTTTTGATAAGCAGATATCAAATTCAGTAAAGTAAAATTGTTCTTATTGTCCCGTTGATAGTTTTTACTTTCTCTTTGACATCCTCAGGTTTCTCAATTCTTATTAATCCTCCGAATTGAGAGGTTATAGAAGCATTGTCATCAATCAAAGTATAAGCATTAGTATAGGCGCTAGACTTCCCATCAACAAAGATATCAAACTCCCATTTGCTTCTGATGATATCATTGACTGAATCTGAAGAGAACAATGTTGACAACAATAAATATGTTATCAAAGTGGGGTTATTTTTACCAAATACTATATAGAGTGAAGAAATTGGGGCAAATTATTTTAGATTAAAAGAGCAATAACATTTAATTTGGCAAACAAATATTGTCAGATTAAAATTACTTAAAAGAAGAAAATGGAAGTGGTATTAAACATAATTATACTTGTATGTATAGACTGAATGGAGCACCGGATGTATTACATTTGTGTTACAAACATGTGTGATTATATATAGAACTGTACAAACACGACAGGGGCAGACTGTGAATAGCAACCAAGTGTTTGCATAATATTCCTTATTTGCACGGTCATTAATATTTCATGAATAACGTCATAGATATGAAAAGGAATCTATTGTTTGTTGAGATAATATTTTCGGAGACAGTCCAAAAATATATAAAAGCCTACGCAATAGACAATTTTTAACACCCTGCATCATCAGGTCACAACAGGACAGTTCTATAATAATTGGGGCGGGATGGCGTAACGGTTGTCTGCAGTAGAGAACTTAACTGTTCTACAAGAAGCCAGTAATAGTTAACGACCATGACCACGGGTTCAAGTTATATGAACCCTCGCGCACGTGAATTATGATGTGCAAATCTTCACTGAATTTCAGCGCAGTACCACCCATGGTTCGCTACTTCCAGCCGATGCCCGCAGGTTTCACCGCAATACATAGCCAAAGCAAAAAAAACAACCTTTCTTCCTGCAATAATATGAGCAGCCGCGATATAAGTGAATTACTCTTGATTGCGGCGATAAACCCCATATCAGCTGACCTCACGTACAATGATTGAATAAGTCAAAATGCTTTATCATATACTTGCTTATAAATACAGAGATTTTTAATGTACGATACACCCTCCGTCAAGCATCCTGTATCAGCCCACAGGTCAGATAACCTGTATCAGTCCGTCGTCAAGGGCAAAAATCTGTATCAGCCAGTTGACAAGAGACTTGAAGCTGGAACTTTAGGAAACGAACGCAAAAATAGAATTTAGAGTTGTCTCCCTTTGTACAGCTGACGTTTGAACGTGGCCGACATCGCAGAGAAAACGCTGCAGTCAGGATTTGTCAGTTTGATTTTTACTTTGATACGATCCATTCTTTCCAGGTTCGAAATTCAACCAGAGAGAAAATGAACTCAAAAGGTCGCAAGAGGCGTAGGCTCGGGAGCTGAACGAGTATTGGTATTGTGTTAGTTATCCAAACAGATAAAATCAGTCACATGTTAATGTAAATTTAAAGTTTAAAAATGTTACAATTATTTTTGTAGTTTGTTTGGTAAATATATATGATAAAAAATAGCATGATATGGGTATTTTCACATCACATTCGGCTAGAGCCCTCGTGCTGATATTGGGGTCTCTATCCATATGATACAAGCTATTTATCAGATTTAATACCCAATTGATATATATAAACATAAAAATACTGTGTCATCAGATTTTATACTAGTATGTGCTATACAAATAAAGTTTTAAGATCAAGCATCCTTCTGAAGTTTCCAATATAAATGCATGATACGATTGAGTTAAAGACACACAAACTAACTAATGATAATGTACAAGGAGTTTCCTGATGAACAACTTTGAAGGAGGATATACGTATGTTGTTTCCTGAGTATCAATTCATAAAACACAATATTGGTATAACGTTTAAGATTCGAAAGCTATCATTTAATTTTATGTACTTTACATGTGTAATTTACATGTTTGTGTGTACATGGCATAAATTTGAGGTAACACACATTGGAAATGAATCTCGTATTTGTAAATCAGAAAAGGTCAGAAGATAAAATGTCCGAGTTCATCCAAATCACTATTCGGATGAATTCTATCAAATATATAGCATATAGCATTGCTTTTGTATTGATTTTATAAATTGGGGAAAACAATTAATAAAGAAATAAAAAACAATCTTATATTTACCTCAAAACCTTTTACTTAACAGAGAAATCGATATTCCTTTTTATCGTAAAATAATAATGTTGCCAGTCTTGCTTGTAGATAATTAAGATCCAAATTTCAATTGTTATGAAGTTATTACTGGAATATTAATAAATGAGACAAGCTTTTATCATAATATTTAGGAAAATGTGTACAGAGTCAACAAGTATGTACTAATATGAAGCACTATCCATTGATGATGATGACAGATAAATAGGGATTTGTACAAGTACATTCCTTCATACTGCCTATGAGTAAAAACGTAAACGTCCCTTATCTTACAGCTGAGTACCATAACTTTGTTCACCTGATAGTGAAATTTAGTGCAATTATCATGTAATTTAGGTTTCGTTTGGACGTCAATGAATAAATCCAGCAGCAATCACAGGGGATCACCGGTTGTCCATGTGTTTAATAACCATTCTCAAACCATGTTCTGGGATTTTCTGTTATTGGTGCAGAATTTCAAAATTTGGCAGGAAAAAATATACAGATGGGGTAATATTTTTGAAATTTCGATTTTTCTTAATTTTCGATTTAAAATGATCCGTATTGATTTTGAATTGACTTAGTGCAAAGGAACAAATTTGACTTATGCCTAAAGTTGTTGACTACTTATGGAGCATTTTATAGAGAAAAATCATAAATAGTGTTTACGAAATTTCGACCCCTAGTCACCTGAATTTCCTGTCAAAATTCTTACGGTTAACTGTTTGATATGACATAGGAGTATTTAACATAAAATGAATTTTAACTTATGTAGTGAAATTTCAATATGATCCGTTACGATTGCAATGCTAGGATGCCTGAAAGACATTCCAAATTACATGATATTTGCAGTGGAATACGCAGGTAAGTGAACAAACTTAAGGTACGCAGCTGTACATCATGATAACATTGACCACATCGCGACTTCATGTCTTGAAATTATTATCTTCAACATTTACCCGGTCATGTCAAACCACTAAATGAGATATGTATCTAATGAATGATTCCAGAAATAAAAAGGCTAGAGAAAGTTGTAGCATCGTGTTTTTATTACACTTCGATATTCACATACAACCATTGAGTTCCATGAATTCTGTTATAAATATGTAAGGCTTGCTATCATCTATTGAAATATTAGTTTTGGAAACATTCCTGAAACTTTGCTAACACCTACGCGGAAAACAAAATATTGCCAATTCTAAATCATCAAACCACATCGTTGATGTGCTACAGGGATTAAATTGACCTACACAATGTAAATATCTCTAGTTATGATATGATAGGATCGTTGTTAAAGTTTAAAGCCCTTGGGTGTTATCATCAGATGGATTCCCAAATGTTAATATTTGTGCTAGATTTCAGATATGAGTTTCTTCTTCAAACTTTGCTATATACAGATCTATTAATCGTGTTATCGGGATATCGACACGAATACTTCGCAATTGTGTCATATTTCCTAAAAACAAGAAAAGGGAAATGACGTATGATCATTTAAATAAACTTATTTATATATAGCAGCTGTAAATGTACAATACTTCAGGGTAATTAAGTTAAGGTAAAACACCAGACAAAAGTTATGCTTACCTTTGAAATCCCAAGCATAACCGAGCTCGAGTGTTTTAACTAACTTAGATACCGTAACTCAACATTAAGTTACATCTCACAACCATGTCCATATTGTAGCATTTGTATTCATATCTATAAACTGAAAAGGAGAAAAAAAGGAAAACCAGATATCAAGGATATATGTTTGTCGAAGTTTTTTAACATACAATATTGGATTAAAATACTTCATAATTTCGCTTTATTTCTGAATAAAATGATATTTAAATGAGCAGTGTGTTTAACCGGCTCTTTGTAATTTGACACATGAATTAGTTTTTTTTAAATTCACGTTCAAACCTTTCTTCGAGGCGTAAGGTTTTACAAATGACAACGGACACGTGGTTGATATCGTATTTCGATCCCTTAAAAAGGTGTATCACTATTGATGTCAATTATGAATGTTTGTATGCATTTAAAATTGGAATTGAAGTGCAATTGAATATCCAAAGGCTTAAGGACGGATTTTATTTCACTGAAATCTGGACGTCAATCAATAGATTGCTTAATATAGTCCACACTTCTATCTGAACCGTTAGACTAGTGGTTGGATTGCTTGCTCACGGTTCAGAGGGTTAGGGGTTTGAATCCACCCTGGAACCATGCAACTTTGGAAAACATTTCAAAAGACTATCGACTTTGGGGTTGAGTTATTCATTTGAATATAAAAATCTTTGACTTGACCTTTTTCCTGGGAGGATGTTATAAGTATACAGATCTCCAAAAACAAGACAAAATCCCCGTTAGGTTTCTTAAAGGGTAGAGCATTGAACATGTCATGTCAGAGGAAATGGGAAAAATCATATTCTACCGTCTATGGAGGTAATATGAATGAATAAATGTACATAAATGCAAAAATTATATTTTCTGCACATGCTTTTTCTCAATGCAATTCTATTTCAAAAAGATTGTTCAATAAAAACTTATTGACTTTTTTTCGTACAAAGGAGAATGTAAGGATCCCTTAATTGTAGAAATTCCTGTGTCAAATGAGTTCTAATATGCAAATATTTGCCGATTTTGTTTCTGAATTTCATATGTTGTGGCGCCCTAGAACAATATATTCGAATTAAATTTAAAATATCAATATCAAACTTTAAGGTAGATATAAAAAGCTGTTGATCTAGACAAGATTGGTCAAAGTTATTCACATATCTGTCAAAATTTGGTCAGAAAACCACTTTTGTATGAGAGTACAAGCTTAAAATGACACAGAGTATCTTTCTTAAAATGTTATTTGGTTTTGATAAGCTACAAAATATCTTATATGCAAATGGAAGTTCATACCTCATCACTGGACTTGCAAATATTTCCATTTATGCATAATATCTCTAAAAAGCTTAATTTTATGGAAAAATAAAGAAAACATCTCAAATACGTTTAATTAATCTACCTATTAGTTACAATACCTAATAAAAACTATCGAATATATCTTCCTGTCAGCTTATGACAAGGTTTCAAAATACGTTTGGCGAATTTGCGTGCGCCACTCGAGCCACATTGTCCGGTTTTCGATCAAAATCCCGACTTTGAATAGCCGTATTTCCGCTCTAATATACTGATTTGCCTTTAACTTGTTATTTTCAGTAACTGTTAGTGGTTCCCGATGTTATAACATCGATTTATTTGACATTTGAAATTTGACATATGTAATCCTATCAACATACATGTACTCTGTGTGTCTTTAACAGCAAACTGTCATAATTTATTTACATGTCAGCTTAATTCAAGGTGGAATTATTAAACTGATACTTTTGGATTTATATCTTAAAACGGGTATGTAACACAGACTCTGGGACGGTTTTTATTTAGGGACAAATAGAAATCACTGTAGTCTGTAAATATATATTTATACCAACAGAAAGAAGCCCTAAGAAGACTAAACATGACAGCACTTTTTCTTCGCAATAATGTTATTTTGTTTTTATCAAAGTATTTAAAGTGGAGCGGGGTGGTGTAGTGGTTAGCGTGCTGGCCTATCACGCCAAAGACCTGGGTTCGAATCCAGGTGGAGACACCAAAGATTTGTGACCTGGGATGTACACCGTGTACACTTCATCCACATTGCACTCAGTCTACCCAGCTGTACAGTTGGGTACCTGAATACGGGAAGTACGGACCTATGTGGTCGCGCGAAGCGCTTAGTAGCGGCTTTGAAAGTACTTCCTTCAGGGAAATAATGTACAGCCAATGAGTAGTGCTTGCACTGGATATTAGGCTTAAAAATGTTCATTATTATTATTCATTTTCAAATTCAAAGTGTTGAAATGAGAACAGATGTTACATTTCAACTTACAATCACAATCAACTGGCAACTAGAAAAATATATAACATGGAAACCATCGTTTTATCACAAGTGGTGCCATATTTCAAAGGGAGGACTCATTCTTATCAATTATAAATTTTATTTCATCTACATTTTTGTATATGTAAAGAAAACTATTCTGAGAATAGTAGTATCCCAGAGTTAATACATTTATAACATTCCATGTGTCATGTCTGTTTGCAGAGGTTTTGTATTATTTATTGAAATATTATCTTTGGAAACATCCCAGAATTGTACTGTGGACCACGCCGAAGACAAAATATTGGCCAACTAAATCATCAAACCATAACCAGAATTCTGCTACAGCGACTGTTTTTGCAAGTACATGATGTTGATAGCTCTAGTTTTTATATGAGTTTCAAAGAGATTAACCTTTGCAATTATACATTTTCTGGAACTTAATTATTCAATATCCCCCGTTATTTCAATAAACACTGACAGAAAACTGTTCTTAGAATAGAAGTATCCCTGAGTAATACATTTAAAACATTCTATATGGCATGTCTGTATGCAGAGATTTTGTATTATTTATTGAAATATTACCTTTGGAAACATCCCAGAAATTGTACTTAGGCCTATACGCCGAAGACAATATATTGGCCAACTAAATCATGCAAACCATAACATGAATTCTGCTACAGCGACTGTATTTTCCAGTACATGATGTTAATCACTCTAGTTTTGATATGAGTGTCAAGAAGATAAACTTTTGAATTTTTTAATTTTCTGGAACCACAGAAGTACTATTAAAACTTTTTGTGTTTGATTTGTCCCTGGTATTTTCATCCACACGGATAGAAAACTATTTTCAGAATAATGGTATTCCTGGGTTTCAGAATAGTTATATTCCTGGGTTACATTTATAACATTCCATATGTCATATCTGTATACAGAGGTTTTGTATTATTTATTGAAATATTATCTTTAGAAACATCTATGAAATTGTATTTTGACCCACGCGGAAGACAAAATATTGGTCATCTCCATCATCGAACTATAACCTGAATGTACTGCAGCCATTGCAATTGCCAATACGATACATATTTCCAGTTACAAAATGAGTTCTTAGGGAGCTGTCAAGAATAATTAACTTTTGTATCAATAGGACATTATATAGATTCTGAAAAAAATACTACAAGAAATACTATTGTTACTTATTTTGTTTAACATATTTGAAGTGTATACTTACCGTCTGTCCTTCCAATAGAAATTAATTACACTGAGGTTTATTGGATAAACATCATCTAGTCATGATTATGGACATTTTACTCTTTAAATCAACAAACAGTAAACTATACAATTATACGTGGAGTATTTTAATGTAGCAATTCCCATGTCAGATGTGCTCAAATGTGTAGAAAGCCTCTAAAATATTATGGTCTACTATCATTATTGCTTCGATGAAACGATAACGCGAATCAGCAGATAAAGTCAGTGTGTGCTAAACATGTTAAGTCTTTGAAAAGAAAAAAAATATGTCTAATTTGAAGTATACCATAATAATATAACAATAGATGCAAAATACAAAAATTAAAATTTATATGTAGACAACAACAAAAAGGATAACATTTTATTATTAAAATTTTAGATTAAAAAAGAACATGCAATAAGCACCATGCAGTTTATTGCGTTTTTGAAACCAAATTAGGAGAAATATTCAAATTCGACAATTAGCCGCAACGTCTTAAATCGACTTCTTAAAAAGCCGGGCATTGTGCCATCTGTGGCAATAATTTGATGAATAAAATGCACATACATGCAGCAATTATATTGTCTGTACATGTTTTAATTTATTGAAAAGAAGGAAATAAGTCTACAAAGACATAGTTTTTTAACGAATAAACGAAGTGAGTTCTTCCCATTTCTGTGTCAAATGGGTTCAGATATGTAAATCATGGGCTGTATTTATGAATTCCATAATCTATGATATTTCTAACACAGACTGTATTTCTGAATTTCATATTAATTTTTGTGCCCTTGATTACGATGTTGAAAATCAAGAGTTATAATCAAGGTATAATCAAAATAAAATGTAGCTCTTAAAAGGCCAGTAGCACGTTTTGTGATAATTTTATATTTTAAATGTTCACTGATAATTGTATGTTAATGATAAATGTATTATTTTCATCAAAACATCTCATAACACAAACCAATTATCTATAGTTAGAGGACAAAGTATGAAGATTCACATAAAATCAATGGGCGGCCATTTTGTGTGAACACCTTTAATTCATTGTGTGGAAGAAAATGGAATAGCATGGCTAAACTCTTCATTATATATTTGAATTATTACTGCTCCATTTAGTTTAAATGCATTATCTTTAAATTGGAGCCATTAATTTTCATTTTCCTGATGTCACCTAATATTCCCCCTAAAAACGTGCTACTGCCCCTTTAAATACAAATGTCTAATCCAGTTTTATGTGTGTTGATTTTCGTTGTCACAGTTTAAACACAAATGTGAACGATCACATGATAGCCTAGGCTTTACAAAGTCATTTTGTGGTTTATATTGATCTTTGATACTAACCTAAATGCTATATGCAGTGATGTAAATTCGAAATTTCAATATTTAATATCAAGGTGATAAATATGTCATACATACCGAATTTCCATGAACATCTAAAAGCAGTGTTATTATATACACTTGTATATGCACAGAAACGGAGATAACATTGTTGACATATGGTTACTAGTTATATTACCTATTTTACACTTCCAAAACCTATTTATCTAGTTGCTAAAAATTGGTTTTATTATTTATTAACGCGTGCCACTGTGTTTAATGCCAACATATCGTCACTATTCTAAGCCGATTTTGCTTTCAAATTGTACTTATATTATTAACAGGTGGTACTCTTCGACCAAATGTCCCCATAGAGTTTGACATATGTGAACCAAAAAGAAAAAACATTGAGGGTCTACAAACTTCAAGAGGGAATTATAAACATGACAAACTGGTTTGTTTATGTTTATGATATGATTATAAAGCTTGTAAATATTCACGCTTATGGCAAAGACTCTCAGAGAGAGTTTATCCAAATATAAATCACTTCAGACGTTAAACATAGTTTATGATGACAACCAATATCTATAATGAAACTCAAATTGACAGCCCACTTTCACCGCAATATCTCTGAGCATGTATCAACACATCATGTGACTGACTTTCATTAAGCTGAGCATGCCCACTTCACTTTACCATATTATTCAAGTTGTAAGAAGGGTCATGTCAGGTCACGACAGGTCGCTCGATTAACTTTGATAACTTTATAACTGATATTGCAAATTGTTCATGACGAATGAGTCGTGTGTATGAAAGTCTGAGAAAAAAAGAAAAAAGATATAAAATTCTAATGTTATTTGGAAGAGAAGTGTGGTACACCTCATCATGAATTTATTTTTTTGGTATACCTTTTAATGGTTAAAATAAAGTTTCTGAAAAAAATAGCGTTACGTAATTAGGTTATAAGACCATCTATTTAAAACCACTACAAGAAAACTGTAGTAGAAACTGATTGTTATACTTTTTAAACCCATGTACAGATGCTTTGATTTCAATACGTTGTTGTGTAAAGAAGATAGACAATAATAGCGAATTATTTGGTGTCAAACGAGTACAACCGAGTTAGGTATCAACTCATTCATAGTGAAATAGTTTGGTATAACAATATTAAGGATTTGCACTCTTGATAAGAGTGTCGTCACAATTGGTCACACTGTTACACTTCGCTTAATAAATTCTGCTGTGTGCTTAAACTCAAAAAATTTCTCAAACTTTGCAATTTCCACAAATCTATTTATTTTTTGTAATGGCAAAACATCTCATAACACAAACCAATTATCTATAGTTAGAGGACAAAGTATGAAGATTCACATAAAATCAATGGGCGGCCATTTTGTGTGAACACCTTTAATTCATTGTGTGGAAGAAAATGGAATAGCATGGCTAAACTCTTCATTATATATTTGAATTATTACTGCTCCATTTAGTTTAAATGCATTATCTTTAAATTGGAACCATTAATTTTCATTTTCCTGATGTCACCTAATATTTCCCCTAAAAACGTGCTACTGCCCCTTTAAATACAAATGTCTAATCCAGTTTTATGTGTGTTGATTTTCGTTGTCACAGTTTAAACACAAATGTGAACGATCACATGATAGCCTAGGCTTTACAAAGTCATTTTGTGGTTTATATTGATCTTTGATACTAACCTAAATGCTATATGCAGTGATGTAAATTCGAAATTTCAATATTTAATATCAAGGTGATAAATATGTCATACATACCGAATTTCCATGAACATCTAAAAGCAGTGTTATTATATACACTTGTATATGCACAGAAACGGAGATAACATTGTTGACATATGGTTACTAGTTATATTACCTATTTTACACTTCCAAACCCTATTTATCTAGTTGCTAAAAATTGGTTTTATTATTTATTAACGCGTGCCACTGTGTTTAATGCCAACATATCGTCACTATTCTAAGCCGATTTTGCTTTCAAATTGTACTTATATTATTAACAGGTGGTACTCTTCGGCCAAATGTCCCCATAGAGTTTGACATATGTGAACCAAAAAGAAAAAACATTGAGGGTCTACAAACTTCAAGAGGGAATTATAAACATGACAAACTGGTTTGTTTATGTTTATGATATGATTATAAAGCTTGTAAATATTCACGCTTATGACAAAGACTCTCAGAGAGAGTTTATCCAAATATAAATCACTTCAGACGTTAAACATAGTTTATGATGACACCCAATATCTATAATGAAACTCAAATTGACAGCCCACTTTCACCGCAATATCTCTGAGCATGTATCAACACATCATGTGACTGACTTTCATTAAGCTAAGCATGCCCACTTCACTTTACCATATTATTCAAGTTGTAAGAAGGGTCATGTCAGGTCACGACAGGTCGCTCGATTAACTTTGATAACTTTATAACTGATATTGCAAATTGTTCATGACGAATGAGTCGTGTGTAGAAAAAAGATATAAAATTCTAATGTTATTTGGAATTGAAGTGTGGTACACCTCATCATGAATTGTTTTTATACTGGTATACCTATTAATGGTAAAATTCAGTTCCTGAAAAAATACCGTTACGTAATTATGTTAAAAGACCGTCTATTTAAAACCACCACAAGAAGACTTTGGTAGAAAATGATTATTATAATCGTTACGTTTAACTCATGTACATATGCTTTGTTTTAACTATGCTGTTGTGTTAAGAAGATAAACAAAAATAACAAATTATTTGGTATCAAACGAGTACAACCGAATCATTCATAGTGAAATAGTTTGGTATAACAATAACAAGGATTTGAACTCTTGATGAAAGTGTCGTCACAATTGGTCACATTGTTACACTTTACTTAATAATTACTGCTGACAGTGTTCTGAAGCTCAACTATTTTCTCAAACTTTGCAATTTACCACAAATCTATTTATTTTTTGTAATGGCAGTAATAGCATGGTAAAATTGTCATTTTGCAAATCATTGCAACAGTATTACACAGGAAGCAGTTGCACAAAACGACGTAACACTACAGTTAGTACCATCCTTTAAGAATGCACTAAGACTAGCTTAAGTAACCTCAGTGTTGTGTGCAACGGGACCCTGGTTTAAAGTTATCATAATATATCACACTGCAATAAATTTTATGGGCGACAAATACACATAGCCTTTTACCCGAGAAAGATTGTCTGAAGTACTGAAACGAGTGTTAAATTATGTGTAACCAAAACAGGAAAGAGTTTAATGTTGCACACTTTCCTGAAAAACATTATTTTTACTCATTCAATTCTTTTTTACCCAAAAACTTTTATGCCGCAATGGGTGTCAAATATGAGAAGTGACCATCGCTATCTTAAATGATACCGAATGCAAACAGTAAAAATATTGCACATTAAAGTATAATCATATTGCGGGTATTTTACGTATGTTTTGCCCACACATTTCCATGAAAAAGACAACAAAATAATAGAGCGGTTGTGCAACGGTCAAAGATCCTGACGATTTATCCATGTTTTGCTGTTTTGGAGAGAAAGGTGTAGTAAGGTAATAATACAGGGGATTAATAACATTGAATATCTTTTACAAGAAATCTTACAAAGGATTATTCTATAAGCGTTTGAAAGAACATTACGATTTACATGTATGAGGAGATGTTTATATAACTTTCAATCAGGATTGGTTTAATGGTTTTAGCTGGAAGCAGCCATACAAACATTTCGTTTAGAAACTACTAAATAATAAAACGAATCACACTGGGTGAAATGAAGATATTTATTACCTTTATTAGATATTTATTATTATCTAAATATCATCTTTAAAAGATGTTTATTTTTTGTAAATATCATATTTAATCCTTTGTAATTTTTTGTAAATATTTGTAAATATTTGTAAATATCATCTTTAGTCTGTAATAAAAATTTGTAAATATCATCTTTAATCTGTAATAAATATTTGCAAATATCATCTTTTATCTTTTGTAAATATTTGAGAATATCATGTTTAATTTAATATTGTAACAATTTAGTACGTTTTGACAATATCATCTTCAGTCCTGTTGTGCGTATATCAACACGAATCAAGAATTACAGTTCATACTAGTTAAAACACCCCACAGTGTATGGCGTTTAATCTAATGGTTGCATATGGGGTCTTACATAGATTTAAGTACGCATTTTTCAAACATACCAAATGTTCGGATGTGATTGTCGTTTAAATGTTCCCATCATTAATATCAATTTGAAAACGAATTAAAAAAATCATATCATATACTAAAATATTAAAGAAGAATATGTTATTGAATACGTAATAACGAATACCTGCGTAAATGCAATGGTGATAATAATGCCAAAAACCTTCAATTCTCTTATGACGTTAAATCAAAGTGTGGCATATGGGATCTTACATAGATTTAAGTACGCAATTATCAAACATACCAAATGTTCGGATGTGGTTATCGTATATATGTTCCCATCATTAATATCAATTTGAAAATGAATAAAAAAAATCATATCATAAACTAAAATATTCAGGAAGAATATGTTATAGAAGACGTAATAGTGAATACCTACGTTAGTGCAATGGTGATAATAATGCCTAAAACCTTCAATTCTCTTATGACGTTAAATCAAAGTGTGGCATATGGGATCATACATAGATTTAAGAATACATTAAGATAACATACCACGTGTTCGGATGCGATCGTCCATTATATTTTTTCATCATTATTATTAATTTGAAACCGAATTTGATAGTATGATATCATAATATATAAAAAGATTAAGGAATGAAGACGTAATAGTGAATACCTACGCAAATGCAATGATGATAATAATGCCAAAAACCTTCAATTGTCTTATGACGTGAAATCAAAGTATGGCATATGGGATCATACATAGATTTAAGAATGCATTACGATAACATACCACGTGCTCGGATGCGATTGTCCATTATATTTTTTCATCATTATTATTAATTTGAAACCGAATTTGATAGTATGATATTATTATATAAAAAGATTAAGGAATGAAGACGTAATAGTGAATACCTACGCAAATGCAATGGTGATAATAATGCCAAAAACCTTCAATTCTCTTATGACGTTAAATCAAAGTGTGGCGTATGGGATCATACATAGATTTAAGAATGCATTAAGATAACATACCACGTGTTCGGATGCGATTGTCCATTATATTTTTTCATCATTATTATTAACTTGAAACCGAATTTGATAGTATGATATCATATATGAAAATATTAAGGAATGAAGACGTAATAGTGAATACCTACGCAAATGCAATGGTGCAACTAATGCCTCAAACCTTCAATTCTCTTATCTCAATTGCATTGAATTGCAAATCAATTTCAATAATACACAAACAGAAGAATAATCTCTGTTTAAATCCTTTTAAACCTTGAAATAACTAATATTTGCGATTTACGCTAACGGATACAAACATGTTACATCGGTCCCTTTTTAAAATACCAAGAATTTAGTTATGATGTAATCGATAAAATTCTGATTTACCCTCAAGGATATTCTGCAAAATGTCTGCAAAGTTTTTAAGCATGATTGGAAATAGACACTATGTAAACATATATGCTTTGCTTTTCTTCAAATGTCTTCGGGCATATACACATTATGTATGTAAGGGTGATTCAAAATATCGTTAGACATTTTGGTTCAAAATTGAATATCCCCTGTATGAAATTCCTCTAGGAACTAAAACTTTTCTGATTCGTTACTTTCATTTTTCTTTTTCTTGAAAATGGTAAAATATATAATTATTTTAAGACCCGGCGTACATTATCCAATGACTAACGTCATAAACATAATTATACATGTATTCGGTTTAGTTTGTTGGATACAAAATAGTATCTATATATTTATAGACACTGTTGCATCGCTTCAGACAGATATATCCAATCACTTAATATCTCGTTCTATTTAAAGGGTTAAGTCAAATGTGTAATTTTGCTTAAAATAAAAAATCTTGAATGAATCATTAATGTGACGAATTGTTTCTATCCATCGAATCAAGATACCAAATTCCAATATGACTCCATGATCCAAAGCGCAAAACAGCTCTTTATCGGCCTTGTAAAAAAAACGGTAACTGCTTGTGCCCATGTATAACCTCTATCCATGCACTAGTTAATTATATATCCATATCCTGTTTCACTTACCTACACCATACCTGTGAATCAATATTCATAAGCTGCATAATTATCTGATATTTGTATTCATCATCGATGATTTATTTGTCTTCCCTTCATCAAGGAGAGAGGAATTTTTTCTTGTGAACGAATTTTTCCAATGAATAGATTTCTTGCAATAGTATTTATTCTATTTTTTTACAATTTAAATTTTTAAATTCAGATAGTTAAGAAGCGGCAACCATTTGCCCGAAGGGGTTACTATAATAATTCTATTAGATATACACATCATGAATTGCACCATACCTACTAATTCAAATATATAACGTTAAGTTTAGCCATGCGGTTCCTTTTTCTTACACAAAATGAATTAAAGGTGTGCACATAAAATGGCCGCCAATGAATTTTATGAGAATCTTCATACTTTGTCCTCTGACTATGGATGATTGGCTTATGTAATAAAATTTTTGACACTGTCAAAATAATACATTTAGCATTAACTTATAATTATCAGTGGAAATTTTAAAATATAAAATTATCAAAAAACGTGCTACTGCCCCTTTAAGAGCAAGTGACATGGACGGGACCTTTGGTGTAAGTTTACATCTACCTTCTTAGAGTCGAGTCGACCATTGTGGGAGAACTTTGACATTAACAATGAGTTTACAGTAATCTCCAAGCCAGATCGATGTTGAACAATTGTGCTCTTTTCTCTTTATGAACTGTAAGCTTGAAATAGACTTCCCCAAACGGAGCGTTTTGTGACGCGGCGCTGCGTGCACCCCGCCCCGATCAGCCGTCTTTCAGCTCCGTTGTAAGTGTGTATAGGAGAAGAGGCGTCTTCAGTGAAGGATCGATGGGGAAGCTCTGACTCCGTGTGAGTGAGTGAGTGTGTACAGCTCCGAGACTCACTCAGTATCTACTGCACGGGCTACCGTACTCACCTGTCAGATAGGTCTCCGGATTAACCACAACTGTGTCATTGTTTCACCTGGCTGATAACCCGCTACAGGTGAAATGTAATTACAGTAAATTAAACCGCCAACTCTATTGAACTATCAACAGTTAAGGATACGTCAGGTGTGCAGAGAACAAATTCCTTTCTGATACCGAGCGGAATTCATATAATCTTCAGGTAAGACATGTTTATTATTACGGCGGCACTTTTATGTCTTTCCAGGTAAACGATTTATAACAATATAATTAACTTTGATGCTTTGTAGGCATCAAAATGTCAGTTTTATTTGTATAGCATAGTGATATGAATATTTAAAGACAGGTGATTTTCACTTGTCACTGCTGCAGGTAAAATCTATCTACGATAGCAGAACTAAATTTCTACCTGTGATTTCTACCTTCTCGGATTCACCTTTATCTACTGGAGTCAGTTTACCTGGAGATATGCTGATAACGCGTATCTGGCCTTTAAACACCCATCCCTCATCAACAATACACAATAAAGCGAGTTAGTTTGTACAACCATAGTATTACTGTTGTCTCGTATCGTTATCGCTGTAACGGACGTGATGGTGACATTTTGAAGCACTGCATTAATTAAAGTCTGATCTTTGTTCTTATGTCGGTATGACAATTCAGTACGCTTATATTAGCAATCTCTCGGATGTAACTTCATGTATCAGATAAAATAACCATATGGGCACTTCCTTAACCCGAGGAAATGTAAAAATGAAAATCGGAAATGATATTAGATATCATAAGCCTACTTTATTTTATCTCGAATTTCAAATGATCATACGGGCTGTAATGTTTGAGGGCTCTATGACAATAAAATAAGTATACTGTTTGCAACATAGGTAAAAATTTCCGCTTTTAAATGTCAAAATAGAATCGAATAAGAGGGTAATTATTAAACTATTGAAATTATTCATAGATGCAAAACTGAAACCAAGTTCCTTGGAAACAAAGAGTCTCACATCATTGAGGAATCCTATAGTCTAACTGTAGCCGTTGCTCATCAAAACTTCAAAATCCTGTCTTTTATGCAATGACTGATAAAAAATAACCCAGTACTTTTTGAAGGAAGATTTTTTTATTCCGGAATTTTTTGTCGCCTAAATAATTCCAACTTTTATTTCTAATCATGAAAGATGTATTCAAAATGTCATAGACTATATATACCTATTTATCTTAGATGTTTCTCTTAAATTGCATTTATCTGTAGAGTTGCCCAAGCCATCGACTTATCACGATTTTGTCGATTGGCTTATCACGATAATGTTTTCTCTATCGAGAGGTTTTCGTGATTGTTTCTTTATTGAAGACCCAATCGCTCTTATTCCAAATTTCCAATTTGAACATTTATCAATTGTTTACTTGCTTTAGGATTGTTTTTTTAATATCTAGATACTCATCTGAATGATTATATGATAAGATTGTCATCTCGGCAACGATAATCGCTTAAAGGGTCTGTTCTATCGACATCCGATCCGCCATCTTGATTTTTGGGAAATTGCAAGAAATAAATTGTTGTTTTTCTTGATCGAGTCAAATCTCAATCGACTACTTTGTTACCCTAACATAAATATTCAAACTTGTTATATGGTCTAGTACTTATATCGTATATTGATAAACCGGAATGTCCAATTGAATTCGTTTCCACAAAAATACCCTACAGGACTGTCTCTTTAACCATATTCGGCAGACATTTTGTGATTTACGATTACTAAGAAAAGGTAATATAGACAACATTTTTATAAAATCATATCTCATCAACTACAATGTAGTCATGATTTTATTCAATAATGTTGACTGCTTTGCTAAAGGATTTTGGTCCTTTAGAGTTCTTCTGAGCAGATAGTCGATCTTGATTATTTTAGAGTGTTGACGTTATTTATCATGTACGTTGACATAGTATTGACTGACCTATCTATATATTTACTTTGTGAATTGATATCTCTGCACTTATATATCATTATGATAAGGGTCGATGGATGTAGACAGTTCTAACAATATCATCAAGGCCTGATCTTCATAATGTCCCCTACGTATTATAAGCCTCACCCAAACTGTTCTCTTTATATGTTTCCAATATTGACTTAATCTGTCAGTGAAGAATGGACAGACATATACGGAAATATACCGTATCTTTGTTGCCCATAAGTTTCATAATGCCAGTTATTTTGTAATTTTATTTGAGGGACTAAATCGACCGTCACTGTAGTTTTCAAAACTTATGTTAACAATTCCCTCATTGCTTATAATGTCAATTGAATACGATTCTATATGAATAGAATTACCAATTACGTTGCTTGAAATGGAAACGAATTAGTCCGACATTTATTTGTCGAAATAAGAAAGATATAAACTTTGAGAAATTTTGTCATTTTAGCTCCTTAAATGTGACATTTGGAAATTATTTTATCATATCAGAAAAAATTAATATGATTACTAGTATTTGATCCGTATGTGACCAGTTGTTTTCAGAAGTGTTATCAGGCTGTAAGAAAGGACATTGATGTACACATCCCACGGTATATTAAGAATACAATTGCACCTTATCGTAATGAGAAACACATATCTATCTCAATGACGATTTTTCAGATATTTTTTTGTTTCTGGTGAAGACAGAGAATTGTCTTTGTCGATTGCCTATCAAACTTTGTTTGTTTTACGTCATTATTTTTGCTAAGGTTGGAGAGAGATTATATATGAAATCTCAAAATATTTCGCCTTCTGGTGCTAAACTACCTTCACTTACTTAGACGAAACAGTAGTAACAGTCAACTGTAGATGATTCCTTGTAATGACTTTGTTGTTATGTTGAATTCGAAGTTGTAATGACAAATTGAAACATATTGAAAAACAACTTTTTAACACGTGCAAATCTAAAACTCTGATAAGTGGTACGTCCATGAATTTTCAAAAGAGGAAATGGTTCACCTAGTAAAAAAGCGAAGATACACCTTCGGGGTATGCCATTTTTACTTTCGATTTCCAAAAGTCCCAAAAGGCCGATGGAGGAAACCCTGTAAACCCTTCTCTGAATCCGACATTTACAAAGTCTCAGGGACAGTGACTCTTGGCTGTAGATGTCCCCCTACTAGTAGGGATAGTTTTTCGACATTCATCTATGTTGTCAATTTCCCTTTTAAAATCTTTTTCCACAATTCCAGTCTTTACTTTTTTTGTTGCGAACCTTAAATACTCCTTGACTTATCTAATAGATGACATTGTAATTAAACGTTTTAGGAGACATTAATTAAGTCTATAGGTACTTTTAGGTCACTTAATGATGTAAAAAGACTTGACATAAATTACAGAAAAAAATAGTGCTGATACATTTATGGTCTAATCAAAAGAGATCCTACCAAACATTGTACAGATAAGTCACTTAGGAGGTTGTCCAAAGTTAAATGATTTATAGAGGAAGCTGTCCACATGAATTCAATGAAAGTTCAGATATTCTCTTGATGAATCGAAAGGACTTTTACGATAATGACCTTGAAGTAAGAAACATTTTTGTTTAATAGATTTACATCCAATCAATATCATCATTGATTTCTCTAACAGCTTGGGGTTTCATTGATAGTTGATTTATCAACAAGATGGGTTATTTTTAAATTATACTTTTTTTTCACATGTTTTTATACATTGGTTTATAAATATTGTTCTGACTAAGTCTGGTATGGTATCTGAAGATGATGTTTGTATCTTTGATACAGATTGCATCATAGAGTATTATTGTAACTGTACTTGAAGGGTTAATCTAAGTTGATTTGAGATATCTATTTATCCACACAAGTGTATTATTGACCTGGTGCCTTATTGCCTTACTGTCTTATTGCCTTATTTCCTTATTGCCGTATTGCTTTATTGCCTTATTGCCTTATTGCTGTATTTCTTCAGTGCCTTTGTAACTCAGTACCTTAGTATTTTTACTCACTTAATACCGCAGTGTAAATTTATAAGGCAATGTCATACAAGTGTAATACCAAAAAGCAGGTATGACGTCACAAAAGTCTGTGTTGTGACGTCACAGTGTAACTACACCGTTACAATGGCTGCCTAAACGCCGAAACGTTTGTTGTTAGCTCACTGTCGTCAATTTTGCTTAATTGATAGGGCCAGTAATGAAAGAATACTAAACATTTTTGCATTCAATACTATTTTTTATCAAACTCGTGAATGATTTGTTATCAAACTCGCTTTCGCTCGTTTTATACAAAATCATTAACTCGTTTAATAAAATTATATTAAATGGAAGGTCGTTTAATATTTTCTTTATGAAATGATAAACATGTAATGTTTTATCCGGTAACGGACGAACGTGTGAATGAATCTATTTATATTGTTCTATAATATAACAGATGACACCAAAAGCAATTTCTTATCAAAGCTGAATCATCAATATTCATGATGCATCTTACGAAACCACTGGAGATATGATTTATGTTCTAAGCTATGGTACTTCTAATAACTATGGAGTATCTATTTCAGAATCTGGTAGATCATCTGATTCGTTTTCCTTTACGGATTATTTCGAGACAAACGTGAGAACATTGTTTTACAGAAAGTGATACCTTTGTGTCACATTACAAACACTATTTAGGGCAAAAACAAACTTGTAAAAGTAAATGAAACTCTAACAGCTGGTCAAAAACTGGTATTCTTAGGTTGTTTTATCGTCACGAATATCCAGCACATATACCAAAATTGTGTTTATTATTAAGTTCGTACAGATCAGCTTTCAATCTGAATTTAATTAATCTTTTTTTGTAAACAATGTTATCTATAGTAATACTTATAATTGATAAAAGTTAAAAACAGTAGGGTTAAAAGCCAGCTCTGACACAAAATCATTTTAAGACACTTACAATGAACAGGAAGTTTTAAGTATGCAACTGCCTGTAAAGCAAATACATAAGGATATGTTTACATTGCACTATTGTAAAACACTACACACCAGCTGTCAACAGCATGCATTGAGTACAACTTGACAGCTTGCATAACTGATTGATGATAATCGTTCCATTTTTGTTTAGAACCAATGTAATATCTAAGGATGTGTGTTATATTTCTTGGGACGATACGACCCGAGCGGCAGCGAGCATTTTACATAGACGTTCTCGTTTTTATTCAACATAATTTGTCACACTTTTCAGTTGATAATTTATTCATATTCTGTTTCCAAATTTTCGCATAATAATAGACCGTGAAAGATCTTAAAACCTATCACGATTGGTTACATTCGAAAGAATTATAAAACAGACTTTGTTTCAAACCCAGTAACTTAACTAAACCCCCTAGCATAAAAGTGAATGTGGTATTGTGATCTGTCGCCTTTGAGATGCATTAGGTTGAAGGCAGTCGGAGATTAAAATGATTATGTGTTTATGGATACAAGGGTGAAATACCTATAATACAAATTTCGACCTCTGGGGTTTGGAGATTATTGGTTTTAATGGTGCCCTATTTGAAAATGATAAGCTGGCGTACTTTGAAAGCTATTATCTTTCTGCTATTATATCACTGTTAAATTAAAAACTATTTTTTCTTCAATTAAAAGGGGCAGTAGCACGTTTTTTGATAATTTTATATTTTACATTTTTCACTGATAATTGTACGTTAATGCTAAATGTATTATTTGGATAATGTCATAAATCTTATTACACAAGCCAATCAGTCCTAGCCAGAGGACAAAGTATGAAGATACACATAAATCCATTGGCGGCCATTTTGTGTGAACACCTTTAATTCATTTTGTTTTAGAAAAAGGAATCTCATGGCTAAACTTTACATTATATATTTAAATCATTACTGCTCAATAAGTTTGAATACATTGTCTTTCAATTGGAACAATTAATTTTCATGTTCTTGACATCACCTGATATTACCCAAAAAAACGTGCTACTGCCCCTTTAAACGTTTATTGTATAATACAAAAAATTTGTTTATTCCTAACACTTTGTCGACTTTATCTGACATTACTCAACTGTTGTATAAAACAATTTTACTTGCGTATTGATATCACAGCTTTAGCTTCTTGTATCTATGAAATTTAATTACATTCTTGAAACTATGGAAATTTGAAAGTTATTAAGAAGAGGAAGACGTTAAGCATTTTTTCGAAAATTTAATTGTGGCAATTTTTCTTCTTATCCTTCTTCCGGAGATTATGAAATATGAACTCTCCACATTAATAGTATTCATTAAAACTAATTTCGCTTGAGTAGTCTTTACCATATCTTCACATATCATATAAAAAAACTCATTTTGGGAAAGTGTTCTTGTTGACAGTTTAGATTCTCCAAACTCTTTTGATCATTAGATTTTTTAAACGTAGAAAATGAGACGGTAAAACATATTTTGCAAAATACATTGTGACATTCTTCTTTCTGAGGTTTACCTCCTACGTACGAGTTATGAATTGGAACCATATTCGTTCAACGGTTATCTGCAAAAAATATGCTGAATAAACAAGAATGATTGTATTACGTGAAAGTGTATATTGTGAAAGTTTTAGTTTAGGTTTTCACATCTGATAATAACACAGAAAGCAAAGAAATTGTCAACTGATTGGACTCGTACAGCGATATTAAAATACTCTTAAACTGTTTTTCGACTGATGTGTCCTGTGTTTGATATAATGTGTTTGTTTTTCTTTAAATACCTTTTTAGATAATTTCTGATGCCAGTTTCTATATATTGTGTACGTCGTTAAAACTATAGCGTTCTGAAAAGGGTTACCTTATATATCTTCTCCCTTAATCTTGAATGAATAGAATAAGCGTAAATTCAATTCAACAATTTCATTTTGTGTAAATGCATTCTTTCTTTTGATAAAACCTTTTGAAATTATTTTACAACCGCATGCAAGTTGATATTTAATGCTCAGAACACTATATTTGTTTCAAAATGGCCTACTTATTTCAACATACATATTTTATTAACTTCTTTATTTCATGTTATCTATTTTCGTTATTCATACCAAAATAGCCGTGTCCTAGCCGACCTGTCAACCTTTTTGCACATTATTCATTAATTATTCAAGGCCTCCATAACATTTAACGTCTTCTTAAGACCAACCATTTAATTCTGTCTAACGCCTCTCCTTTAACAAACCCACGGGGTGTACTTAACTACGGAATACATGCACAACCTTTGTCTTCACTGTGTCATCCTCCATTTAATCATGATTCTGTAGCTCTGACATAACTGCAAGATTTCTTACAGAGCTATTTTTCACTCACCTTACATGAAATTAGTTCAACCTCACCAATCACATCTCACCTCACCTTGCTTCACTCCATACAAAACTCACCTCACATTGCTTTACTTAACCTCACATAACACAACCAAACTCATCCCGTTGCCTCACCTCACGCCACCTCGAACTTAACTTACCTCACCGCACCACATCCAACTCTATCATTTACTTCACCTCAACTGAACTCAACTCAACTCACCTCATCTCAGCCCACAATACATCGTCTTATTCAACCTCATCTCACTCATCACTTCACCTCACCATACCTTAATTCGTGGACACTCACCTCACATCGCCGCATCCAGACTAACCTATTACAACTCACCCATTCTCTTCGTGGAAACTCAACATACCGCTTCGCTTCACCTCACCTCAACCAAATTCAACTCAGCTCACGTCATCTCTTCATCTCATCTCACCTCAGCTTACCTTATCTCATCTTATCTAACCTCAACTCAAATCAGCTCACGTCTTCTCTTCACCTCACCTCATGTCACCTCAGCTTACTTACCTCACCTTATCTCACCCCAACTCAACTCAGGTCTTCTCTTCACCTCAACTCACGTCAACTCGCCTACCTAACCTCATCTCACCTCACTTCATACCACCTCACCATCATCTCGTATGATCTTCACTTTCTCTAGAAATAAAGAATTTATCTGACTTAGTCATAACGTAAAACCATAGCGATTTGTTTCTAGTCTAATGTTGTGGTCTTACTTGTGCAAATACAAAGTCTATAGATTACCACACAATGGCGTGTTATAGGACAACTGCAGGGCTATTTGTTGAGGAGTATGGCTACTACTGAAACACTATTTATGAAGTATCGTATGACCTTTGCTTTCTTAATGCTTCATATCTCTATACGATGCCATTATACACAGAGTAATAGCATTATCTTTCTGGCTTTCTAAATCAATGTTTTGTACGAGGTGCTACAACCAATCAAAACCTGTATTGTTTTATTAGCCTCTTGTATATCCGATGGCATTCTACACAGCGAAGTAGCGATATCACATATGTTTTCTTAATCGAGCAAATCAATGCTATTAATGTGGAGTCATTTGAGAAGTTATCGCAAATTAAATATTAAAGGTAAATGCCAGGTAAAATCAATAGTTTGCATTGTCTTACGAGTATTAGCGTTGAGGATAAAACAGTCGCGTTTAACGGCCATCAGATCAATAACAACGTGTGAGGACCTACAATAATAATGCAGAAACCAAATGTCAAATCATGCACCGTGGAATGTTAGAAAGCTTTGTTGAAAATAGACAAAGTTCTTTATCCCTGACATTAAGAACAATATTTTTCAAACCTTAATAAACATTTTACTTAATTTTGTAAAGAAAAAATGACTTGGCCATTGTGTCCTTGTATTAGCACTTTTAAAGAAAACTGGGAATACCAAATAAAAAAATAGACAAAGTTCTTTATCCCTGACATTAAGAAAAATATTTTTCAAACCTTAATAAACATTTTACTTAATTTTGTAAATAAGGGAATGATATGGCCTTTGTATCCTTGTATTAGCACTGTTAAAGAAAACTGGGAATACCAAATAAAAGAATAGTTTTCGGATTAGGGGAATATAAAGCGTTGTGCTCAAAAGGATTTTAAGATGTACTTAGGTAGGGAGAACTCTCTCTGAAAGCAAATTGTAGTCACATTACACGAGATTACAGTAGAATTGCCCGGTATGGTGTGACTTAAAAGGATGTGTTAAACAATGTACCCATTTTGTATAGAAATGACATTTTCATTGATAGCTGAATCGTAAGCTTTTGATTCGTACATGTGCTTTTATTTAAGTAAAAAACAAATTTGGCCATGATATGGGCGTATATAAGAAATCAGGTTGATTGTTCTGTCTTTTGATAAAAATTATTAAACATATTAAGAGTATAGTGAAATGTTATTTCACCCCAAAATGTTTGGCTGTTGGTCAAAGTGTGTGAAACAAAATGTTTAGGAAAATATATAAAAATTCATAAAATAAAATGATTTTCTTGCTTAATCATTAGAATAAATAATTGTAAAACAAATTTGTTTAAACGAACAGTTGAACCCCATGAGAAATCATACGTGGAACGTGTAGCGACTGTATTATGCCCTATGAGTTTGGTTTGTAAATAACATTAAGATCTCATGTTTTCAATACAAAGTTTTCTTAGTTATTATTTCAATTATAGTTTTTCTATGAATATTTAATAATAAAATTTACTAGTTTCAGTTGCATCTCACTTAGGAGTAACTGATAATAGAAATAACAAAATATATCACTGCTAATGTCAGTAAAGGAGAAATTGATAAATGTTTTCTAAGATATATTTAACATTTTAAATTCTATTAAAATGATAACATAGTCAGTGCAATCTTTCACGTGGTAAATGTGGCATTTTGATATTTTATAAGAAGATTTGACAAGATGAAATTGACTTTTTTCCCGAAGATGTAATCGATATTCAACAGTAAATGCTCTTTATGTAGTCATGACTCCAAATTGATCTTATCAAAAGTCAACTTATTTCAAGATAATACAAATATTGGCCGTCATAATTTGATTTGTAAATTTACCGCGACTTGCAATATCATCATTGGCATAAGACATAAGAAGATTTAACATGATTACTGGCCAACACTGCGTTTCTCCAGAACTGACGTGCCAATCATACTAGTCTCATTGATTTTAGATTAAAGTCCCCTATCAAATGAGCATTTAAATTTTACAAAAGAAAGGGCAAACGGTGGACATATTAGCCGCTGAAACTCCGAGGACGAAGATTAGAGTTAGAATTCATCACTAATATGCCTGTTAGAGATAAGTGGGCTTCTTAATTAGCTAGTCTAGGCAGACACTTTGAAATACATGTCTTAATAGACGCTACAGCGAAGTGGAATTTAGTTGGCTTATTAGATTAAGCTCTTTAATGTATGGAAATAGAGTGACGTACTGCGACAGAAAGGACACTGAACGTATGTAGCAGGTTATGATTGTGTTGATATGCAGGCATATTATGTATCTGGATCAAAAGTAGGTGATATTACTTTCATGATGAAGAATATTAAACAGTAGCTATAGCAAAGTGGAATTTAGTTGGCTTATTAGATTAAGCTCTTTAATGTATGGAAATAGAGTGACGTGCTACAACAGAAAGGACACTGAACGTACATGTATGTAGCAGGTTATGATTGTGTTGATATGAGGGCATATTATGTATCTGAATCAAAAGAAAGTGATATGATCACTTTCAAGATGAAGAAAATTAAACAGTAGCTTCTTCGAAGTGGAATTTAGTTGGCTTATTAGATTAAGCTCTTTAATGTATGGAAATAGAGTGACGTTCTGCGACAGAAAGGACACTGAACGTATGTAGCAGGTTATGATTGTGTTGATATGCGGGCATATTAGGTATCTGTATCAAAAGTAGGTGATATGATCACTTTCACGATGAAGAATATTAAACAGTAGCTACAGCGAAGTGGAATTTAGTTGGTTTATTAGATTTAAGCTCTTTAATGTATGGAAATAGAGTGACGTGCTACGACAGAAAGGACACTGAACGTATGTAGCAGGTTATGATTGTGTTGATATGCGGGCATATTGTGTATCTGTATCAAAAAAAGGTGATATGATCACTTTCACGATGAAGAAAATTAAACAGTAGCTACGGCGAAGTTGAATTAAATTTGGTTATTTGATAAAGCTCTTTAATGTATGGAAATAGAGTGACGTTCTGCGACAGAAAGGATACTGAACGTATGTAGCAGGTTATGATTGTGTTGATATGCAAGCATACATACAATATGTATCTGGATCAAGAGATGATATCATAAGATGAAGAATATGAAACAGTAGCTACAACGAAGCGGAATTTAGTTGGCTTATTATATTAAGCTCTATAATGTATGGAAATAGAGTGACATGGTACGACAGAAGGATACTGAACGTATGTAGCAGGTAAGGATTGTGTTGATATGCAAGCATACATACAATATGTATATTGATCAAACGAAGCTGAGGTGATCACTTTCACCATGAAGAGTATTAAATACCAGAAAATCCATTAACATTTCTTTTAACGTCTTATACGACAGTCCTGACAAGCTCAATTTACATCATTACCGGTTTCATTGCAGACCGAGGGAATTTTCTAATCTGAATAATTTGAACCGGAATTTATCTCTGTAATGATGATTGGTAATGTCACTTCACTTCCGCTTAACTACGCTGCCTCTTATTGGACTATTTTTTCATTAATTAGCCACCGAAGTATCTGATTGGGGAAAATCATAGAGAAACTTGTGTATTGGAGGTTCACGTTAGAAATGCAACTTTGCAAACACCTTGATGAAAACATTCACCAGTTTCAGAAAGTCTCTCCCTGAGTGACATTTGATAAGAGACAAATAAAATGATACAAGTTTACAATCAAGACTATGAACAGATATTACAGTGTGAAATTCCTATCTCAAAGTTGTACTCTACAAGTGACAAGTCACATCACGCCTAGTTACGAATGATATGTGTATTTACATACATATGGTCAATGAATTGACATACCAGAGCCATAGCCGGTCACGTGACAATGTTTCCGGTGGCCTCATCCGGTTAAGATATCACAAAAAAGAACGATAAGACACCTGTGAAATTGTCGCCCTAGGCTGTGTTTCGACAATTTGTCTATGATAGGACTACAACTTATATCGATTGTATATTAGCAGCTGTGTATTCCGTTAAAGGTTCAGAAACGCCCCTTTGAGAGTTCTCAAATACGTGTTTCTGGATTATTCATCAACTTATCGTTGTATTCTATGACAATTTATCAGGGAATTGTTCGATTATCTTTATCACTTTATCATAACATGTTCCTTTATTTTGTTTATTTCCCAAGGGGTTTTTCGTTCATAGTTCTATTCGTTTGTGACGAATATACTCGAATCCATGGAAAATCTGTGTCTGATTCTAAAATCCATTGCAGCTTATTACATGTATGACTACTAGCCCTAAACACTCCTCATTGATTTCGATGGGTCATTAAAGTCGAAGCTGACCATATTTCGTTATTAATGTATTTAATTCAGTATGGTTAGAAGATTACTTGTGGTTTAAATAGTGACCTTTAACTAAAGGGCCGATACTTGTTTCTTGACATAAAAATACCACAATTTTATTGATGTGAATATCCAAACGATGGAAACGTTATCTGAATGGAATGTTCTCCCGTAAACTGCTAAATTGTAGTTTTATCCTATCATACGATTTTTTCTACTACCACACTGTCTTCTATCATACCAGACAACTTTTGCTCCTGAAAAATCATGGGGTGTGCTTTACTTTTTTCTTTATGTATATGAAAATGCTAGAGTAATGTCATGTGTCATATACATGTAGCTCCTTTCTTAACATCTATGCATTTTTAGTACAAGTATAGTTATAAACAATTAAAGAGTCTATTAGCTCCGTTTAGGGACCAAATCATACCACAGAATCCAAGAAACTGCAATATCCATCAGGGAAACGGTATTAATTTAGAGAATTACTCGATTCGATATCATTGTTATTTGCCAAATGATTCAATGATGAATTATGACATGCAATTTCCACATTGATGAAGCACTTTATAACGTGATATCAATCAGTTAATTTCGAAGCAATGAAATGTTTTTGAAATTGTCATCTTTCGTTTCGCTTATTACCTCAATACAAGATTGATACTTTTGTATTTTGCAATCATTGTAAATATAGATTTCAGCATATAACTAGATTACTATGAACATTACTTGACTGACTTTTTGTATAAACAATCAGTGGTACATTGATAGAACATGAAGTAGCTCACGATCGCTATATCGAGTGGATGTTACTAACGTTTGATTTGCATTGTTGAAGAAAATATTGAGCGAAACTTTGTGAATTTTTTTAAAACGAAAATGATGTTCATGCACGACTCCTATTTAACACACCCAGTTGAACAACTCAGCCAATTTTTTTGTTATTTGTGAGAAACGAAGCTTTGTCATACCCTTTCAGAAAATCCTTCAAAAGGGGTATTTTGCTACATATATTCCTGCAGCCCTGAAATCTGATTGTTTTCTTTAAATTTTAAATCAAATGTGTTGACTTGACTACATATTTTCGCTCCATATACCCTGTTGACTTGACTACATATTTTCGCTCCATATACCCTGCAGCCCTGAAATCTGATTGATTTCTTTGAATTTTAAATCAAATGTGTTGACTTGACTACATATTTTCGCTCCATATACCCTGCAGCCCTGAAATCTGATTGTTATCCTCAAATTTTAAATCAAATTTATTGACTTGACTTGATATCCAACCAAAACTGCGACATGTACATTAGCCAATATGTATTATTCTAAATCTGTTGTTGGCTTGCTGTAAGAAAAGTAATATCCTTAAGTAACATTTGTTTAACTTTGACATTATGATTTCGATAAAACTTTAATGAAAACTGAGTTAAAATTTAACATTGTCAGTTCGTGTCATGTTTCAAAAGTGTCAATGTCTTAAATTCCATATATGATGAAACGCTTTGTGTTACGTTAACCAATTTATTCATTGCAGTTTCGATGATTTAAAACTTTATATGGCAAATAAACAAACAGTACTACCTGCGTCCAGTTTCCTGTTAATATATAATATATCAGATGGTATAGTAGAATAAGTTTGTGTAGGTTAACTGGGCGTTCGTCTCTTCCAAATTATAATATTTTATTTGCTTGTCGTGAGAGCCTTTTTTCTACATTTTCAACGTACAACAGTTCCTTTAGCGGCCTTCCTCTTGATGTCCGGTTTTGTATTGTTAGATTAAGATCTCTTGTAAAATTTGTTTGACTTTCCAGTGATTTTGGATGACAGGCAATTACAACGAATAAATGGATGTTTATTTGTAGTGAAGGCTTCATGGCCAAATGGTATTTAGTTATATCGAGATTGTATCAGTATGCAGATGATGTTTGACGTATTTATACCAATATTGAGATTTAAGGCATTAAAGTTCACAACCATTAAAATTACAATTGTTTAACTTTGATATTTAAGAATAAAATTTTCAGTAGCCGTTTTGAAATTTATGGGATGCATTCTCTTATCTGGAACTGAAGTCTTCTCCAAGATGCCGTGTCATCATTTCTTAATGATTTCTCATCTGTTTACAAAATACTTATCTTAGGCTAAATGTTTGTTATATGTTTTTGAGAACGTTTTATTACTTGATTATCTCATGACACGCATTTTCTTAACTTCGCAACTGTCAGATAACAACGGCAGAAATATAAAATAGCAAAATATAGCTATAAGTAGAAATGATAAGCTCAAACGATACAATTTAAGAATAATTGTAAATTTGCCGCAATCGATATATAACCATTTGTTCCTGCAATTATACTCGTAACATATACTTCAGATTCAGGCTTATGTACACGAGAGCTGCTAATACATATAATTCTGTAAATTTCGAGACATTGAAATACATCTTATATAAGATACAGTTTCAAATGTCAGCAATCATATAATTCTATACAATTTCAAAACTGGTGTGAAGGCACAATATATCATTCTTTCTGTTCACAATTGCTTGATAACGGATAATTCGAAAGTGTCATATAACGAATTTGCACGAACATAAACTAATGTCCAAAAGAAACGATACCAAGTTTTCAACGTCCTCCGAAACAAAACTCTACTACCTGACAGAGTCGAATTTAAGTGTCCCTAACAGGCATATGTCTTGTAAAGAAGTATGCACATTTTCATTCTTCAGGAAAAGATACTTTTGATTGTGTGTCTCTTCAAACGCACATGGGGTTCATAAATCGAAATTTCAAGTTGTTTTATGCACAGAACTTTTGTCATTTCATTATAAAATTGATAAAGTATTGAATGTAGGTAAGAATACAAACTTGTTGATACAATGCACTTTATTTGACATAAATTCGTTGACGCGTCATTGCACTAGAATGTTTTAAAACAAGAGAAAGTGTCCAATTTCTCCCTGCTATCTCGCCTTGTTAAGGAGATCCCAGATCGATGATTTTTTTAAATACATGTTTCTCGCAAATATGAAAAGATAATGTTTCAAAATTTTGCATAGAAGTTAGATGACTACTGAAGAAATGATAAAACTATGTTTTAGTCTTATCAATCTGCAATGGATTGAGTTATTGTGCGATTTGTATGGTATCGTTTCTTTCGGACATTAGTTTATGTGTGTGAGAATGGTTGTTAATGAAATACCACTGTGAGAATATGGGCTGCTTTTACCTTCCTTTCTGTTGGACTATGAATATTCAGTTTACAACGCACATGTTCTTGCCATCAATCTTCAAAACCAGCAGTTCCGTTCATAAGGCAATGCGCATAATGAAGTACTGAAACATGCTGCAAGCGAATACTTCACTCTTGTGTGACACTAATAAATACTAACGAAAGTGTTGACTAGAAACGAACGTGGATCGGATAACAGGAGAAATACATAACAAACAAATTCGTTAAGGGAAAATAAGTTACGAATCCTTACCTTGTCGGGCTGGGGAAGTTTTTGACTAATCCCTGTGATCAAATTCGTTCCACAAGTCAAATTGTATGCATGCATTTGTATTATAATGTTATTAATCATGTTTTTCCGTATTGGTCTAGTTACAGGTCCGAGGTCTGCTGTATTGGCCCATATGGAAACACTTGATTAATGACAATTTCATTAATTAACTTCTTTGTGATTTACTTGTACAACATTAGAGAGTTCATTTTCATCGAAATCAAAATTATAAAAGAGATTTGTGAACTGTAATATATGTTGAAAGTTTTGACTTGCGCCATTTGTGTATATGCGCATGCTCAGAGTCGTATTGGCCCAGTCTGCTCGTATTGGCCCAGTTTGGCCCGTATTGGTCCAGCTTACCTGTATAGGCCCAGTTGCAGAATCGTAAAGTGTAGGCCGTTCAGATTGTATAAGTGCCATATCATTGATAGTTAATTAACAATGTCTTGTATTGCATTTGCATGTCCATTTCAAGTAGCAGACATTGACATGAGCCTCTCGTGCTGCACTTGCAATCCGTGCGGAACCGTACAAGCTAACACACTATATTGAATGCTAATTTATATATGAAAACAGCTAACAAAAACTTAATCTAATATGCATATAAACATTTGGCACCACTGATTTTAGTTTGGATAAATTATCATTATATGAAGAATAATTCCCGTAAATGTTTCTTCTCAGGAAAAATGTGAAACTAAATAATGAGGTCATGAAAAACACCCTCTATCTTTAACTGGCCTCTGTGATCTAATGGTTATCTAAGTGGGCTTCAAATCCACAGGTTACAGGTTCGAACCCATGTTTGGAGTGCAAAATTTATCTTCTATTCGAAAACTGCACATTTAGTGAATGTATTTAATTTACAAAGCAATTTTTGAACTTTAATTAATTTCGGAAATCAAAATATCATCGTTTCACTATCCAGGTGTTCATGGCAATACCGGGTGTTCATCATGAACACCTGCGTTGTCCGATGAACACCTCTTCACGAAACCTAAGCTAATATAGTCAACCTTTGCAAATGAGTTTTAGGAGTTCCACATGTTGTTTGCCATGTTCTAAAGTTTCAAATTGAAATATTATTTCAACATGTAGCTATCTCATTTTAACATGTATGCATTTGTAACCTTTCAAACTACTTAAGCAAATAAATATTTCATGTCCATTCTTACAAGAACATGATTTAAACAAAGTTGTAGATAGTGAATAGAAAATCATTGTTCTTAATAACAATATTGACATAAATTTAATGAAAATGTTTTTAGTTCAAATTACTGTGAACAAAGGTCGTTCCGATTGCATTCCAAAAATCGCAAAACATTTTGTTAAATTTATAAATTTTGAATCTAAAGTTATGCTTTTCAGGTTATACTTGATATTGACATTCATCATGAAGATATTTTTTATTTTAGTTCTTTTGTCTGATAAGTAAAATGTTTACGGTAAGACGATGAAATAAGTCATTTCAATTTAGCTGTTTTTGTCAAAGGTATAAGTAGGGTAAGGGTAGCAGTTGAAATATGGCACCCACAGATAGTGAGTGAGTGAGTGAGTGAGTTATCGTTTTACGACGCTTGGGCACCCACAGATAGACATCGATGTTGATCTTACCGTAACATTGATTAATAACATAATCTATAACAATAATATAATGTATAAAGCAGTCACAATGCCCAACTAATTTTATTAACATCTACATGGAGAAAGTAGACATAACAAGTTTTTTCATTTATTTGAACGCAACTTCAGCAGGGCTTTCTAGATTCTACGCTCCCTTCATTTCTAATGGTTTGTTTTTGAACGATAAGCCCTTGACTTTGTCGAGTTTTCATATATCATTGTAAATTCCACACAGTCGCATGCTTGATGAAATGACAAATTATTGCTGACATATTTAGGGTCTACAAAAATTCGGTCCAGCTAAATCGCGATAAAAAAAATCCTGTTTAAGCTGACCAAAATATTAGCTTTTTCTTTTCGTTAACAGATTGTCTGAAACATTAAGATCATTACCCGAGTAAGTGTGTCATATCACTTTTACGAAACGAGTGTGAATTGTTGTATTGCCCGAGCGAGAGCGAGTTTAATATATATATTTGCACGATCTTCGAAAAATTCATATGACACACTTCCGAGGGTAATAATTTCTTTATTACCGATTCAATCCCATGTTTCTCTTAGAAATCCAGAAAACTGCCAGCTTCCCTTGCGACACGAAACTACAGTGACGTCACGAACAATGGTATTATGACGTCACAGGCGAAATACATACAGGAACACGCGCAACAACAATCACTGCTAGGCAAGAGTGATATTTTACCTAATTTTTTAACCCTATGGGTAATAAAATAGTTTATGGAATATGTGCCACACACGTGTTTTGGCACGTGGTCCTGTGCTATACCCAGTTATCAGATTAGTTCAGCAACTTTGGGCGCCGCTTGCTGTTTGGGTGGGTAACCCATTGCTGGACAATCAGAGAGTTGACTTGCTTTGAGCATGCACTGTGCATAGATGCATTATGTACTATTATTATTACACCCAAATCTCTGTTTTTAGTTTGTAGGGCTGCAGGAGAAAGAATCCTAAGAGCACGGAGACCCTTGTTAAACAGCTAGATATGAGATGTAGCACCGAATGTCTAACTAATACCTAACCAACCCTCAATATTTTATAAGATTACATCTTTATGTAAAATAATTTAGTCCCATGCAAAATTGACGTCGAGGCAATAATCTATTCAAAACTAAAGCATCGATATTCCGTTTGCAGACCCTAAAAAAGGCTTCAATAATATTCGAAATTTGTTCGATATCAAACACAAATGTATTTATCTCCTGGACCTAAGTAACTTTAAACTTCAGCAACCAACTTGTATATAAGAAATTAAAACAAAAGAGGGTTTAGATCTTAGCGAACTCGGCCTGAGCAAGACATGAGGAATACAATCAATGACCTTGTAGCTCAATGGCCTTTTAAATCATTACATTATTTTAGAAATTTTCGAGAGGTGAGTCTTTGAAGAAAGGCATTCGGAAGAGGCATCAAAAGAAAGGAATTAGTTCTGGATATAAATTTCTTTGTTGTGAACATACACGATTACGAGTCCTTAAAGGGGCAGTAGCACGTTTTTAGAGGGAATATAAGGTGCTGTCAGGAAAATGAAAATCAATTGTCCCAATTGAAAGACATTGTATTTAAACTTAATGGAGCAGTAATAATTCAAATATATAATGGAAACTTTAGCCATGCGATTCATGTTTCTTACACAAATTGAATTAAAGGTGTTCACACAAAATCGCCGCCATTGGATTTTATGTGAATCTTTATACTTTGTCCTCTGACTATGCCTGATTGATTTGTGTTTTGAAATATTTGACACTATCAATATAATACATTTAGCATTAACGTACAATTATCAGTGAAAAAAAATAAATATAGAATTTTCAATAAACATGCTACTGCCCTTTTAATTAATCAGATGCTTCAGGTTATTGCAATGGAAAACAACTTGATTGTTTGTAATGAATTCAAACTATATATTTCTATCACAGCGTAGAAACTCCGTGATCTACATGTTAAATAAAGAAGTTTTGGGATAGAACGTTGTTACTTGATTATTTGTAATGTCTTTTGTAACCATTGCAAATTGTTTATGTAACACAGAAAAACAATAACTAACACGTGATCTAAAAACTTGAGTACAAATTAAAACCAAAGTATCTTGACATTGGTGACTTTTTGTGGCGTGTGTTATCTTGATTGGAAAACTCAAATAAAAATGGGAACAAATCTAAACAACACAATAACTAGCACGTGATCTAACAAACTTGAGTATAAATTAAAACCAAAGTATTTTGACATTGGTGACTTTTTTTGGCGTGAGTTACCTTGATTGGAAAACACAAATAAAAATGGGAACAAATCTGTCTAACTATATCGATAAAGGAAGTCTCCGATCCTGTTTACGTATTTACATATTGTCTGTCACATACTCTTATAGTGAGGAAGCATTGACAGTGCCTAGGTTTTGCCAAAAGTTATTCTTCATGGACAGAACTCGAAAAGGTAAAGTGCATTGAATTTATGTCCATTGAATAGGGAAAGTTGCTCCGTAGAGAAATTGGCACGTAGTTTAGTGATTTATACGAATCTTGATTTTCAACATTTATCTTTCAATTAAGTTGCAATTTTGAATGATAGCAATTTCGTTATTTATTGTGTTTTGTCATATTTCAAACCTTCTTTACTTTAAACATAACCCTTTGAAGCAAGTCTGTGCTGCGGGATGAACACATCATATTATTCTTAAGCTTCTTATCATATGGAATGTTACTTGTTAGTTAGTTTAGTGACTGAGTGTTGACCTTGCAGTTTTGTAGGTTTGGATACCTTCCCAGAAGATTGAGACCTCCCCATTGTTCGTAGAGTCTGAATCCTTAAGATGTTGTTGTAATCTAAATAAAATCAAAACGATTTTGAAAGTGTGATAGATACCGAGCCAAAACGTAAATGACCATTGCATTTTTTTCAAAACAATGATTTGTTAAACTACACTTTTGTATAGTTATATCATCAAGAAACATAGCCATCCAAAAATGAGCGTGCACACGTTGATTTTGCAGAACGATAAGGACGGTGTTTGAGTTACAGTAAAAAACTAAATAATAGAAAAGGAAAATTATTGACACCATCTGAAACTGGTCAAATAGGGTGTTTATCCACTTGGCAACGTCTTGAAATGAGCAGATGTTTCCAAAGGAGTCAAAAATGTTTAAAGAAAAGATCAGATGTTTCCAAAAGAGTTAAAAATGTTTAAACCAGATCATTAAGATATCCTTTCAAACCTTCACCAAAACACACCAAAAATGCAGAAAGAGTTGATAATGATACCTTGGTGACAGAATTGGCAATAATTAAAACAAAATAATTTTTGACTTCAATTAAAATTAAGTGGTCATGCTCAGTATGGATGCAACATCTTCGTCCATCAATTTATAATGATCATCTTATTTATTATTTAATAGGTTTGAGCATAATTAGTTATGGTCTCTTTTAAGATGATAGATGATGTTACAGGCCTAAGCATGACATAATGGTTTCCTTTAAGAGTTTGCTTCATATCATGTGCACTGTATGCTATATCAATTTTTAAGAGTCAGTACTATGTATGAGATAATGAAATAATAGAATCGTTCTAGATCTTCTTTAAACGGTAGCTGTATAAAGTAGCATAGCCCAATTTTTTAATCCCGCGATATTCCGGTGGAAGTAATAAACATTCCAAATTACACCTACCTTGGCTTATACTCCAATGCTAAACATGTGGCTTAATATCTGGTACTATATAAGACTTATAATTTTAAAGGGGCAGCAGCACGGGTTTTTTTAATTTTATATTTTAAAATTTTCACTGATAATTGTAAGTTAATGCTTAATGTATTATTATGACAGTGTCAAAAATCTCATTACACAAGCCAATAATCCATAGTCAGAGGACAAAGTATGAAGATTCACATAATATCCATTGGCGGCCATTTTGTGTGAACACCTTTAATATATTTTTCGTAAGAAAAAACAATTGCACGGCTAAACTTTACGTTATTTATTTGAATTATTACTGCTCCATTTAGTTAAAATACATTGTCTTTCAATTGGAACCATTAATTTTCATTTTCCTGACATCACCTTGTATTACCCCTAAAACGTGCTACTGCCCCTTTAAGAGAATCATTAAGTAAAAAATGAAAAAAATTCTATCAAGACTAACAAAAACCTGTTAAATAAATAAAGTTCATTAAAAACATACACAAAGGGTCACCAATTTGAATAAATTTAGATCAACAGCTTTAAACATTAGGTCTATATAGAACTGTCGATCTAAATGTACATGTATTTGGTTTGACCGGATATCTTGAAACGAAATAACTGTAGATGTCGTGCACTGCATTAAACTGTACTTTTGATCACTTTAATGAGAGAAGAGGCGATATGTGGTAAAAAGATTGGCTTCAAAAGTATTTCTCAAAGTATTATTATGTTATGAAAATTTTATCATTATAACGTCGACTGACTACATTAAAGCATTTGAATTTAGATTAAGGGAAGTTTTTACTAAGAATTGGTTTACTTCTATTTTTCCATCGACTTCTCTAACAAATTATTGTAAATCTAATTCTCTATTGCAACCTGAAAGATATTCAAAATTTAATTCATCCATCAAATTTATGAAGGGCATAAACTAAGCTTACATGTAGATATTAACTACGTTTTATGAGAATTGGGTGAAGAAGCGGAAGAAGATGAATATCAAGTACTAATGTACTATGATATGTCCATCTTATCATTATCTTCGCACTCTTTATTTACCTGCACATTTTTTATTCATTACCCTTAGGCTTCAAAATAAGTAGTGTCATATTTTCAATATCAACACATGTGCACACATCACATATGCACACATTTCATAATTTCTGGATATTTCTAAGAGAATAAAACTGAATATAATTTGTAATAAAGAAATTATTATCCTCGGTAGTGTGTGATGTGACTTTTACAAAACTCGTGCAAATCTGTGTATAATCCTCGCTCTCGCTCGGGTAATTCACAAATTCCCACTCGTTATGTAACAGTCATATGATATAATAATCTCTCTATAGTTTATAAAGCAATTTGATAATGATTATTAAAAATGCCTAGATACAGCATTGACTACTGGTTTAACAGTTTATCTCCTGTTTCCGGCCATACTGTGCATACAATAAAAAAGGTATTTCTCCAATGAAAGGTCTTATCTGATAAATAGTCATGACTCAGTAATCTTGATAGTTAACGCATGACAAGTAAGGGAACGTCAACATGTCCTAATGTCGTGACATTGTGATGGTCATGTTATAGATTGTCTTAATGCTGTATGTAACAAATAATCCAAAGATCGTTTTGTGGTTCAATTCAGTCACAAAGGGTCAATCGTGCTGCATATTGGTAGTTCACGAATTTACAGAAAAAAAGAAAAATGCCCAGAGTCCATTGTTATATAACGTTTTGAAAAGATGTAGCAATAACTACGATCGGGCTGATTGTTTTTGATAAGATCCTTTTTCATAAGCCATTAAATATATAATGTAAAAATGACCTAGAAATAAATGTATATAAAGGGTTAATTTTAAAAAATCCATTTTACACGTCAACATACATGAAAAAATAGATTTATTCTATGTCTTAACTTATGAATAAAAATACAATTTCCAATTCACACGTCAACATACGTGATAAAATAGGGTTAGTATATGTCATAAACTTGTAGTTTTCAATGATATTTTACGTTCCTTTGACTAATTTTCTCTTGATTCCCAGTAATAAATTATTTTGTAGAAATGACGCTTACAGGGGATATTGGCAAGACTTAGAGCAAAGGGAATTGCAAGTTATCTGACAAAATAAAACAAACAAACAAAAATAAAACTTAAATTTCGAGAGAAACTACAATTGAAACTTTGCATCCAACTGATATCCTGTACGTACTAATGTTAGGAATGACATACATGGATGATGTCTCAAGTTACAACATCACGATGAAGATGGCGATATTTTGCTAAGGAGACAACAATAAATGTTTAAAGGTTAACAGTATATCATTACATTATATTACTTTTGCTGCAAAAGTTTACTTTCAATAAGACATAAATGTATGATAAATGGTGGGCGGTATGTATACGTACATATATACATATATACTGCATGTAACGTGATAACTTGTGTTGGGTTAAAGGGGCAGTTGCACGCTTTTTGAAAAATGCAGATTCCGAAATTTTCCCTTATAATTCTACGTTCATGCTAAATGTATTATTTTGATAGTGTCAAAAATCTTATCACACAATCCAAACAACCATAATCCGAGAAAAAATATTAAAGATTCACATAAAGTCAATTGGCAGCCATTTTGTGTGAACACTTTTAAGTAATTTTGTGTAAGAAAATGGAATCGCATGGCTCAACTCTACATTATATATTAGTACGTTTTTGATTAAACGTCATTATTTTTACTTACCGTAGACAAGTGACCTTAGCCTTGTTAGCCATATAACATGTAATCGACTCATTCCCACAGAAGTAATGAAAACATCATTACGCAGATCAATCAGAGTTACCCGCCCGTCACTAGTCCACTGTGTGGCGTGACCTGTCATCCAATTAGAATCATTCACATTACCTAGGAGTCCCAATTAACGACGGATGCGTAAGAGGGGAGGCGGGACGGGTATGACGACGGTCACTTGTCTACGGTAAGTAAAAATAATGACGTTTAATCAAAAACGTACTATTATTTAGTTACTAACCTCCGACAAGTGACCTTAGCCTGATACCACTGTAGGAGGCGGGTAGAATTCGTCGCATAGCGGTAACTCTCAAGATTGCTCTGATGATCGGCGACCTAGCGAGCGGCCGTTCTAATGAGGATTAATTGTCTGACCTCTCGCGGTCGACGATCCCTAATTAAAACACCACAAAACCACTATAACCATTCAACAAGCAAGTTTATTAAATGGGTTGAGAGCCCCTCTCAACTCGTGAGGCCCCGTTAGCGTGGATGGTTGCGCCCCCTGCCAGGGGGGGCCCCCGTGGTTCGCTGCTGGGCAAAGACCTGCGCCCCCAGACGGGCTACGCCCTCCAGGTCCTCCGTGGAGACATCGCGCAGGTAATGGTTGGCGAACACCAAGCCCGACTTCCAGAAACAGCCGGCCATGATGTCCGCCACTGACAAGTTGCTGTGCAGTGCCATAGTCGCCGATATGGCCCTGATCTCATGCGGGTTGGTCCGCGCCGGCGCCGGCAGTCCAGCCGCCTTGTAGGCGTCCACTACTGCCGACCTGAGATAAACTCCCAGCTGCCTCTTGTCCAACTCCTTTGAGCTTGTCTGGGAGTGAGGCAAGAAGAGCCTGCGCCTCCCCTGTCTCAGCGTGCGCGTCTTTTCCACGTAGATGCGCAGAGCGCGTACCGGACAGAGGAGGCGTTCCTGTTCGTCCGTGGGCTCGATAGCCGAGGAGATTGACGGCAGTGTGAACGTCCGTCCACGCTCGTCAGCGCCCTGGTTCTTACACAAGAACTCCGGTGCTAGACCCAAAGTCGCTGACCCTCCATCTCTCACCTCAAACCTGAGCAAATCAGCTTGCAGCGCGTGCAACTCTGATATTCTGGCCGCTGACCCCATTGCCACTAAGAAGCAAGTCTTAATGGTGAGACGCAGCAGCGTCGTGTCCGTCAGCGGCTCATAGTGCTCAGACTTGAGGTGATTCAAAACTATCGCCAGATCCCACTCTGGCGGTCTCAGTTTGTGGCGGCCATCCACGTTCCTGTACGTCCTAATGAGCTCCTTAAGGACCGAGGTGTTCAAGTCGGGGTCCTTTTTGCGAAGGACGGACAAAATGGACGCGAGGTTCGTGTTGATGGAGGAAGCCTTAAGCTTCCTCACTGTGCGTAGGTGGACCAGGTAATCCGCGACCTGGGGCACCGTTACCGACCGCACATCGAACCCCTTCCCTTCGCAAAAGGTCATGAAAGCAGCCCATTGGAAATCGTACAGCTTGCGCGTGGATGACCGCTGTGAGGTCGCCACTGCGCTGGCTACCGCTTCCGAGAACCCTGCGCTCCTCATTCCGTCTTGGAGACAACCCATACGTGCAGATGTAGAACCTGAGGGTTCTCGTGCACCCGTCTGCTTGGGTTGCTCCTGAGAAGGTCCCACCTGGATGGCAGGGGAACCGGCTCCTGAGCGCAGAGTCTCCGGAGGGGGACATACCACGGCCTTGCCGGCCAGTTCGGTGCGACCAGGAGCAGACGCAGGCGTCTCGTCTCCTGGACTTTTGCCACCACTTGAGTCAGAATGGCGGGGGGGGGGAAAAGCGTAAGCGTCCATCCCCTCCCATCCTAACGCGAGCGCGTCTAATCCCCATGCCAGAGGGTCTGGCACTGGGGATACGTATACCGGCAGCTGGTGATTGAGCCGTGTCGCGAAGAGGTCGACATGCGGCCTGCCGAACTGGAGACAGATCGCCTCGAACACTCGAGGGTGCAACATCCACTCCGTGGAGGGAGGTTTGTCCGGGCGAGAAAGAGCGTCCGCAAGGACGTTCTTTGCTCCCGGGATGTGCACCGCTCTTATTGAGATGTTGAGTTCGTCTACCAGTCGAAACAGCTCCATCACCAGCTGTAACAACGATCCCGCCTTGGTCGATCCTTGCTTGTTGATCGACCAGGCTGCCGTCGAACTGTCTGTGTGGACACACAGCACCTGGTTCTCTAGACGATCCGACCAGTGATCGATCGCCAGACGTATGGCATTCAACTCCAGGAAGTTGATGTGAAGCTCGGCTTGCGCCGGCGACCACACGCCCGCCGCCTGGTCGGTCCCCAGGTGTGCGCCCCACCCCTGGGTAGAGGCGTCCACATACAACTGGCTCCCGGCGGGGGGTTGCCGGAGGGGAACCCCCGCCAAGACGTTGCTCTCGTCCTGCCACCATCGTAGGTGGTGAATGAGGTCCTGCGGCATCCTGATGTGATGGCCGCAAGATACCTCCCGAACGTGCCCGTTCAGTACTATTTGGAGGGGCCGGAGGTGAAGCCTCCCCCTCCTCGTGAAGTCTTGAGCTGAGGTCAAGAATCCTAGCAGACGTTGCCACCGTCGGAGCGAGAGAGGCCCGCGACACGCGTCCGCTAGGAGTTCCCTGTAACGGCCCATCCGTTCCTCCGTGACAAAGGCCTTGTCCTGCGTCGTGTCCAGACGGACGCCTAGGAAGACGAGCGACGTCGTCGGTACTAGGTCCGACTTGTCCAGATTGACAAGCCAACCCAGGCGTCTGAACAGAGCGATCACAAAGTCCCTTTGTTCGGTCAGAACTGACGGGGAGCAGTGGCTCCCGAACCCGTCGTCCAGGTACATCGCGAACTGGATGTCGTGCCTGTGAAGGAACTGGACGATGGGTTTGGTCACCCGGGTGAACAACCAAGGGGCTGTCGCAATCCCGAAGGGCAACACCTTCCACTGGAAGTGACGACCCGCCAGGACGAATCGAAGGTACTTGCAATCCGCGGGGCAGATTGGGATATGCAGGTACGCGTCCTGGAGGTCCAGCGACACCATGCGGCTGTATGGTTGTAGCAACCGCATGATAGACCGCACGGTCAAGAGCCGAAAATATGGCGGCCGCTCGAGGTAGGAGCGGTTGAACTGTTTCAAGTCGTGAATCAGCCGCCATTTTTTCGGGTCCTTTTTCGGTCTCACGAATACTGGAGAGTAGAACCCCGGTGTCAGACCTTGGAGCGGAAGCTCGCTCACCGCCTCCTTGGTGATTAGGATCTCCACTTGTTCCAGTGTGCGCGCGAGCCGTTCCGGCTCTAGCGGACGTTCCACTGGCGAACAAGTCAAAGGGGGGCGGGTGTGCACGGGTATACGAAACCCACGCTCCAGTGTCTGACAGACGTACTCGTCCAGGCCCAACTGCCTCCAGTTGGCCACAAACGTTGAGAGACGGCCTCCAACGGCCCCGTCTCGAACCTCTACCGCTGCCGGCGGCAGGAGAGGAGGCGCCCAGGAGTCACCTCTTCTTGTGGGTTCCTCCATAGGCGCGTCCCTTGCCCTGCAACTTGCTGGGTGTCCTTTTGGGAGAGGGGCCGGCGTTGTAGCCGCCGCGGCCCTTGCCTGGCCGGCCCCCGTCCCGAAAGGAAACCCCGCCGGTCCTAGAGCCGGCGGGGGATTGCGGAGTGCCACCCTTCCGCTTCTTCGGTGTCGTCACCGCCGAAGAGACCCTGCCACCTCCCGCTGCCAAACGGTTGGTGAGCTCCTGTTGTTGGGTCTCCTGGCGGTGTCGCAGAGCCTCTGCGACCTGTCCGTCGAACAGTGTCGACGACGCTGCTGGAGCGCTCCTGAGGCGGGTGCGCATCTCCGCCGGGAGATTTGTACGCGCGAGAAATCCGTCCCGCCTCAGGTTAGTGACCCCCGCTGAGATGCGGGAGGCACTTAGCATGATTTGGGCTAGGTTCCCTGCCACGGAACCGAACCCCCGATACAGTGCTCTCGCACCTTTCTCCATCCCCGCCTCCTTGGAGAAGGCGGCCATGGCCTGACAAGCATGGGCGACGGAGTTCGCCATGCCCAGAATGCTTCTGGCCTCCTTGTCCAGGTGGGACAGGTGCCCGTCAGACACTGAATGGCCGACTCCTGGCGCTGCCACACGCCTGATATCGTCATCCAAGACGGGGGGAGAAAGTGGTATGGGAGAAGAGGCGACCGGGAGCCCCGACCTCTGACGATCCGAGATCACCAGAGGCGGAACAAGACGGCCCGGCGCCGCGGATGACACGTGGGTGTCGAAGTCCTTCGCTGCTGTCAGGAGAAGGCGGTGGGGAGGGAAGCGGACGCTTCGCGGACTCACTACCTCCTCCTCCTGACAGAAGGTCTCGAAACGTGCTTGCTTCGAGAAGCTACACTCTTCATCCACCTCCTGTAGGGTCAGCTGACACCAGTCAGCGATGGCCGCCATCCTCTCACCCTGATCAGGTGCCTCCTCCTCACGTAGGCCGCCTGTGGCGGACAACGGAGGAACGCGAGGGGGGGAATCCCCCTCGGTTCTGTCCCCAGACAGCGACCCTGGTGAGGGAGGCACTGACGTGTCCGATGGGGAGGGAGGCGGCGACACAAGCGTCACCCGACGGACGCGCCTGGGCGGCGGCGTCACAGGAGGTGGTGAAGGCGGGGCCTTCCCGCCTTGATCCCCAGATCCCTTCTGGGTGAACTCCTCCAACATCGACTTGACCGATGTGAGGATGTCGTTCTTGAACGACTTGGCGTCGAAGGCAGTGTGACGCGACTCCCTGGCGCGCTTCTTTGCCTTCTTAGCCTTCTTCCGTCGCTCCTCCCGAGGGGGGGAGGGGGGACCGTGGTCAGAAGGCTCCTCTGGTGACGAGTCACGAGGCGGTGACACGTCAGGGAGTAAGTCCCGAGACAGCGGGTCGCGGACCGACTTGTCCGAGCGGAGGGACCCCACGTCCGACGCCAGGGAGGACGGCAAGTCAAACTCCCCTGCGTCCTCGGAAATGATGAGGTCCGACCTCTCCGGCGACACGCGCCTGCCTGCGGCGGCAGACGCACCCGGGGTGGGGCGCCTAGTAACCTTGCAGCGGCTCTGCGACTCGCTCTTCCGGATGGAAGAGCGGTAACGCCTGTGCTGCTCTGGGGAGAGATCCTCGCACTCCGCACACCGGTTATCCGCCGGGCAAGTGTTCCTACACAGGCGACAGACGACATGAGGGTCGTAGCTCGCCGACTTGCGTGACCCGCACCGTCCGCAGTACGCCCGGTACGGGGTCGCTGAGTCGCAGCGAACTAAGTCCATCTCCTGTGAGGCGGCAAGCGCGACCTACACTAGCGCGCGAGTGTCAAGAAGACGGCAGGCGGCAGGCGGTAGGCGGTAGGCGGCACGCGCCTATCCAATAACCCCGTCAAGAAGACGGCAGGCGGCAGGCGGCAGGCGGCAAGCGCCCGTCCAGACGCCTGAGAAATCCCTCGCCTAGCAGACGGCAGGCGGCAGGCGGCAGGCGGCAAGCGCCCGTCCAGACGCCTCCGAGATCTATCGCCTAGCAGACGGCAGGCGGCAGGCGGTAGGCGGCAAGCGCCCGTCCACACGCCTAAGAGATCTGTCGCCTAGAAGACGGCAGGCGGCAGGCGGCAGGCGGCAAGCGCCCGTCCAGGCGCCTAAGCGAACTATCGCCTAGAAGACGGCAGGCGGCAGGCGCACACGACAACCGAAGCTGTCACGCAGAGGGGTAGAGCGACCGTCCAGACGCCTCCGAGATCTATCGCCTAGCAGACGGCAGGCGGCAGGCGGCAGGCGGCAAGCGCCCGTCCAGGCGCCTAGCGAAGTATCGCCTAGAAGACGGCAGGCGGCAGGCGGCAGGCGCACACGACAACCGAAGCTGTCACGCAGAGGGGTAGAGCGACCGTCCACCCCCGGGCTGCACGGGCTGCACGTGCAAGTCAACCCGCGCTCCAACAAACCAAGTCAACACGGCTGTGTTAACTACAAACACCCCTGTCAGAGCACCGAATTCACTCACGAGGAATGAACACGACGAAAGACAGCGGGGATACTTAACTAAGGTAAGCAATAGAGTAGAAACAACAAAACACGTTAATTATATAGCTCAATACAATCGGGAGAGATACAGAAACACGTCTGCACACTACCGACTCTGTAATGTGAATGATTCTAATTGGATGACAGGTCACGCCACACAGTGGACTAGTGACGGGCGGGTAACTCTGATTGATCTGCGTAATGATGTTTTCATTACTTCTGTGGGAATGAGTCGATTACATGTTATATGGCTAACAAGGCTAAGGTCACTTGTCGGAGGTTAGTAACTAAATAATTGATTTATTACTGCTTCATTTTGTTGAATTACCTTAGCTTACCAAGCCACAATAGTCTGCCTTCGCACGTATAGGTCGGCGTAAAGTCGGCGACCCTAAACTAGACCTTTCTAGACTAAATATCGGAGTGAAACGGGTAATATTGAGGCTAGGTTTACTTAAACGTGCTACTGTCCATTTAAGGCCATAAGGGAATTTAGTTAATTTTAGTTAATTCGATCTTCATGTAGGATGATTACGCGTAAGGGGACACTAATTGACTCGATAACCGATGCCATGACAAGAGTTAAAGTTCGAGGGAGTATAGATAAACTCTCTAATTACAATGTAGGTTCAAAATTAATTGCTTATTCGATATACATCCGAACTAAAACCTACATAGGCATTCTAAAAATTGGTGTGATAATCGATAAGAACATTTCTTAAGATTGAACAATTTTTTACTTTTAATTGTTTAAACAACCCTTTTCCTGCATAAACTACTCATGAAACGTTTCCTTCATTTTCATCACATGCTATCGACGTCAGAATCTATGTCGTAACATTGCTTTCACAGAATAAAGAAGCTGTTCATCCACAAAAATTGTCCTTATCATCCGATATACATCTGTATCTACTGAGATGGTTGCATATGACCCTTTACCGATAGATTTAACAGGAAGATTTTATCAACGGATAGGGGATAAAATTTCAGCTGGTTGATGAGAAAGGATCTAAGCCTTTTTCTTTCTCATGAAGGCTCCGAAGTAACCTATTGAATGAGACGTAAACTACAATCTCTGCAAGTGTGCAGGTGACGATTATGATAATTCTATGTCAGTTTGTTCGTTAATCGATTGAATCTAATGAAACAAAGAAACATTGAGGTTAAAACCGATATTGTTAAAAGTCAATACCGTGTAAATATTTGTAACATGAAATATCAAATTAGATATATGTCTCTCTCAATATCTGAGATTGAAATATTCATAAAGCACACCATTGTATCTGTGGAAAAGTACCGATCTCCTCATCGCAATAACTACCATAACCTTTATGCAGGATTAGCTCACAGACATGTTGGATAAAGTTAGTGCTACAAAACAGTCGTGTAACTTTTCTCTCAGGACCAATGTCCGGACATCCTGATCGAGGCGGATAGTGTTAAACACAGCACTAACTTTTCCTCTTCCCCACTAATCTTCAGCTAACTCACACCAAACATGCAAGTAATACTCTCCCATGCTCCTCCAAGAGTAATTACACTCCCGTCTATTCACATGGGACATGCCTGGGTTAGTCTTCAAGAAACCAACGACAACTCTATACAAGTCATCCTTTCAACTGTAGACCGTTTTCCCTCGATTAATATGTCTAATTCCCCCAAATCAAACGTTTTACCCAAATGATTCGCCTCTCTGGGCATCCGTGTTCAATATGAGCTATTCGACTTGTGACATTGTATTCATTGATGTGCAATTCTTCCAGTCAAGTGGCTATGGCTTCGCTCAAGTAGAATGCCGCCCATGACGCCAGTCTCTCTGTTGAAGTTTCGGAAACTCGCATTGCAGCTAAACGTGCAGTCTCAAAGAACTTGACTCCTAGAGTGCTTGCTATGGGTGAAAAAAGTGTTTTTAAAATGTTTTTACGTTTTCTCAATTCAATGAAGATTTGTCTGTTTTTAATCAGATTGAGAGCCTGGTTTTTGCCTCCCTCCGGTTGAAGTCAATCTTAATGTTTATTTAATCACATCAATTTCAATAAGAGCATTTCTTTCCGTTTCTTATTTTTAATCCAATCTCTTCTCTTCAACTCCACGATAATTGTCATTGATGGAGGTATTATTAGCCTGTCTTCAGCCGCTTGTGTAACAATCTCAATGGCGAGGCCATCGAGCTGAAGTGAGGCCAGGAAACTACTTGTAATTGATAATCAAAGCATCAGGTTTTGCGATTTTGATATTTTGTAAAAAGGGTTATGCCATGTTAAAAGGTTATCGCATATATGTTAATGACATTAACATTTGATGTATCCTTTTTAATGTCTTTACCTTAGTCGTTGAGAGTTAAAATTTATCATTGTCTGATTAAAAGTGCAAAACTTTATCTATTTATATATCTATTTTATAGAGAATTGAATGTTTTAATGTCCATTTTTGGTATTATTCATCTAATTTGAGGGGTTTTTTTGTCAGAGGAAGATTTAACATTTTGTCCAATATACACATGCATAATGCCTTATTGCGACATAAAGAGTGCAGTGCTTTATTTAGTTTTAAACTTTTCTGAAGTAGAGAGATATTAAAGTTTCTTCATCTCTGCATCATTCGACACTTTAGATTTAGTTTTATTCAATAATCTGTGACCTTTTCAAACTTTTTTGTACATTAAATTGAAAAATCGTTCATTGTGTTATAATGTTAAACGTCAAAGGTTCTATGGATATATCTTTAATATCGCGATGCTTCATATAACATTTTATTTACCCAACGTTAAAAAGCATAACGTGCACATTTTGATTGTTTGAATTATCATTTAGTTAGAAATGCATTTGTACAATTTTATATTACCTTAGATACATAAATGAGGGTGATATTGAGATCAAAATTCATCATTTAGAATGTCAATGCAACCAAAAAAAGGATGAAAGTTTTCATTGTCAGCTTAATGAAACTGTTCTGAACTAACCATTATTTCATACTTTCATACCATTAATTTAATCTAAACTTCCGTTTCCATCTCAATCCATTCCCGTGATCATAATTTACAGTAACTAAAGTCACTTACGAAGGCTTCATATTGTTACATTTAACATACATATCAGTCACATGCTTATATTATGACAGCCCGCAACTTGTATCTGACTTCTCCAATTATTCATAAGGGCTTGTGGAAGAGTGATTTGACATAACTACATTGAACACCTTCTCCTACGCGTATTAAAATGATTGTGAATGAAAAGATATATCTATTCTACAGCTTACGATTCATCCGTATATCGTACACTCCCTACTGAAACATATACCTAAAAAAGGTTATCGACTGAATTTGGAACGATTATAGTAACAAGCTAACGAGAAATGACAAGTGAATGAAAAGATCTATCTACTCTCCAGCTTACGATTCATCGGTATATCATACATGAATCCAGACTGAAACCTATACCAAAGCGGCGAAGAGTTCATCGACTTAATTTGGAACGATTATAGTAACAAGCTAACAAGACATGGAAGTGAATGAAAAGATCTATCTACTCTCAAGCTTACGATTCATCCGTATATCATACATGAATCCAGACTGAAACCTTTACCAAAGCAACGAAGAGTTCATCGCCTTAATTTGGAACGATTATAGTTACAAGACATGAAAAGTGAAGAAAATTTCTTTATTCTTTCCAGCTATAAAAAGAGTGAAGACCGAAACCTATACTAACGCAGCGAAGAGTTCATCGACAGAATTTGGAACGATTATAGTAACAAGCTAACAAGAAATGACAACGAAATCACTTCTTGTGGACATGCGCAGTGACAAGTAAGGATTGTATTGGACAATGTGTAGTCCGTGTTTGATTTGCTAGATAGGATGAACATGGCCTGTTGGACAAACAAACTAAATCAATTATACAGAAGTATGTCAGCTCCTGGTGACCAACTTCCTCATAGGACTAGTCAGCAAGTCGTAGTCAGTTCCTTAAGTGTTTAAGAGGAACTACAGAAGTCAGATCTAGAAGTGTCAGTTTCAGAAGGTTGAGGTTCAGAAATAAGCAGGAAAGCATTCATAAGAAGCATGATAAAGAGGTCAAATACTTGTAACCTGAAAGGTTCAATTCTGATTGATTCATCTTGATATCTCTCCTGAGTATTCTTTGTAAGATAACACTGTTTGTGATGAAGTTAATTCATCTTGATATCACTCCTGTATGTTTTTATAAAATAATACTGAATGTTGACCATCAAGAAATGGATGAAATCAATTCATCTTGATATCTCTCCTGTATATTTTTATAAGATAACACTGTTTGTGATGAAGTTGATCATCTTGATATCTCTCCTGTATATTTTTATAAGATAACACTGTTTGTGATGAAGTTGATCATCTTGATATCTCTCCTGTATATTTTTATAAGATAACACTGTTTGTGATGAAGTTGATTCATCTTGATATCTCTCCTGTATATTTTTATATGATAACACTGTTTGTGATGAAGTTGATTCATCTTGATATCTCTCCTGTATATTTTTATAAGATAACACTGTTTGTGATGAAGTTGATCATCTTGATATCTCTCCTGTATATTTTTATAAGATAACACTGTTTGTGATGAAGTTGATCATCTTGATATCTCTCCTGTATATTTTTATAAGATAACACTGTTTGTGATGAAGTTGATTCATCTTGATATCTCTCCTGTATATTTTTATAAGATAACACTGTTTGTGATGAAGTTGATTCATCTTGATATCTCTCCTGTATATTTTTATAATATAACACTGTTTGTGATGAAGTTGATTCATCTTGATATCTCTCCTGTATATTTTTATAAGATAATACTGTTTGTTGACCATCTAACCTTCATGTTACCCGGGCTGCCAGTCAGAGATCCTTTATGAAGGTTAATGACATTAACAGAGTGCGATCAATGCCACTGACATAATGTCTAACCTTTGTTAGCGACAAGCAGAGCAGATACGTGTCAGATATAACCATGTTGCTTATCCCAACTGTCACTTTTAACAGCTTATTCGATTAAATCAAATGCATCATTATCTTATTAGCTACGGATATACTTTGAATAATAATCATTTATTATTGTGTAATGCTTTGATGTTTGGTCGATATGTATGCCACATTTACAATTGGTAGTATTAGATAGTGGTTGGTAATTTGGCATCTCGATATAACACGTTGACTTTTGAAAGGATCTCGAATGACACATCTGCGACGATGGGGTTCTATATGAAGATGGAGTGATTCAATGCAATGCGTATTTCGTCTCGATACTGTTCCTTATAACAAGGACGGTCAACATGCCATCTGATATAAGGCAATCAGAACATGAATGTACAGCTGCGTATCTTAAGTTTGTTCACTTACCTTCGTATTCTAGTGCAAATATCATGTAATTTGTAACGTCTTTGAGACATCCTATACTTGTGAAAACGAAACCGATAACGATGAAATTTCGCTGCATAAGGTAAGATTCAGTTTATGATGACATATTTGTATGTCATACCTAGCAGATAGCTGTAAAAAATTTGGCAGGTAAATGAAGTGACCAGGGGTCAAAATTTCGAAACACTGATTTTAATTTTGCTCTACAAAATCCTTCATAAGTCATCAACAGCTTTAGATCTTATTCATATGTGTTCCTTTCCCTACAAAGTTTACATAGATGATTTTAATCAAAATTTAAGAAAATCCGAATTTCACAAATATGACCCCATCTGTCTATCTAACAATGCCAACTATCGACATTCAGCACCAATGACAAAACGATACCGAAATATGGTTTGGGAATGGTTATTTTACACATGAACAATAGATGATCTTCTGTAAGTGGTCCTGGGGTTATTTTATGAACGTCAAAACGAAACCTAAATTACATGATATTTGCACTAAGATCACAAGCAGGTGAACAAACTTTTGATATGCAGCTGTACGTTTGAAGTTGTTGTGATGTTACGCAACCAATAACGTTTTGTTCGTATCGAAACTGCTCTTGTAATGCTAAAGATTTATTCTATGATACGTTCTTCAGCTATGAAGCTTGAAATGAACCAGCACTATCGCTTGAATCATTTTGTTATAACGTTATTAGGAATGTGATTTCATCTCGCAATGATACATTTGTGCTTTTCTTTATAACGCTAGCAGAAATGAGGCTCAACCGTCTGAAGTTTCGTTATAATGCTAATATGCTATAACGGTATAATTAGTAGATTGGCTGTTGTAACGTGATAGAAGATGCTATTTGTAATATGGTTATTTTAGTCTGTCGTTCATGAGACGACTTTTAAAAGGTAAGAAGTCAAGAAAGAAGTTACATGTAAATTTATATCGGTGTAACACCATATCATTCTATAACAAAACAGCACAATGATATCAATGTTATTGAAATTAACATTTCAAATGTTTCCATGGATACGTAAGAATAAAACCATCGTAAGAGATAAAAAAAAGTATCTGTTGATATTTATATCAACTTTGGCAATGTCATTAGGAGTGAGTTTCAAAATATCTTGAAGAAAGACTCAATTACGTGTACTGTAGAAAACTGATAAAAACATAATGGCGATCTAAAATCACTTTTTCCTTATTCCTTCTGAATATCACAGAACAGAAAGAGGAGGCTATGAATTATTGCAAACTTTCTTCGTCACTTAACATGCAAATAAAATTCTCAAATAGAGCTATTGTGTAGCAATGACACATTTTGTCTTTGATGATGTAATGATACTGTCGGTTCAAAAAACTACGATTGCCATTCGACTCCAATTTCGTTTATAAATGTAAATTATTTGATAAAAACAAGCATTACGAGAAGACAACAACAAGAAACTTCCTCCGCAAAGAATGACTCGCGTCTATCACTGGCTAGCTACTTAAAGTCTTGCTACATTGCATCAAAATTCATGGTTTGTGTGCTTAGCCCAAATCGACAAAACATTGCAACCTTAAGGAGACTTTATTATTAACCTTCAAGAGGCTAAAGAGCTGGTAATACCAGATAAGCAAATCTTTAGTTAGCCATTAAGTTGAATAATCAAGAATGCAAAAGCACATTGCTTGTTTTACAAAGTTTAATGCGAATCTGTACTTACCTTAGACCTATTTGAAAGTAATCCAGGCTGGCACTTAGTAGTTCAGTAATCTTTTAAAATCGCGAAGTGCCTGAAATATTCTTAAAGGGCATTATGAGAATTCATTGTAAGAAAGGAAAATTTAAAGTCAGTTTTGACTTATTTACATAGAGTTTTTTATTAAAATGAAAAGAAAACAGGTTATACAATAATGGTTCGTCAAACTGTGTTCACTGAAACCTTCCTGTCTTTTCGTATGTTAAAGGGGCAGTAGCACGTTTTTTTTATTATTTTATAGTTTAAAATGTTTACTAAAATGCTCAATGCTAAATGTATTATTTTGACAGTGTCAAAAATCTCATTACTCAAGCTAGTCATCCATAGTCAGAGGACAAAGTATGAAGATTCACATAAAAACCATTGGCGGCCATTTTGTGTGAACACCTTTAATTCATATTTTGTAAGATAAAGGAATCGTACGGCTAAACTTTACGTTATATATTTGAATTATTACTGGTCCATTTAGTTTAAATATAGTGTCTTTCAATTGCAACCATTAATTTTCATTTTCCTGACATCACCTTACATTCTCCCTAAAAACGTGCTACTGCCCCTTTAAGTCTTATAACATTTCAAATTCAACAGAGGCAATATCTATTCTTCCAAGTGTTTGCGGACAGTAAAGCCATATATAGACCATTGGCTAATATAACAGCAAGAGTTAGGTAAAGGTTATTAGTGTCTGTGGGCTGTGGAAATGCTCTCATCTTCGATGACGTCACGAATGAAGAACGATGCGTGGTTAAACGTCACAATAACACTCCGCTATATCAAGCCACCAGGTGCAATCAACTTATACATAGTTGGCTGAACTCAGCAGAGTAACTCCATCAAAAGAAACATTCCTTTCCGTGCACTCATTAATATTTACATTTTCTTTATTAGATTACCAATATAAATGTACAACTTATTTACTATTCATCTGGCTATTGCAGATTAGCACATTCGCTATGTCTGACTCAGAGGCATTCGTGAAATCGCACAGGCAATTAAATGCGCAGCATGATCCTTTTATTTTCAAAACATTATCTGAATACAGAATCGATGTTTTGTAATTTCCTTATATTGGTTTGGCCAACGAGAAGGCACATGGAACTCAGATCGGTAGGAATTTTCTTTTCTTATTATTGCGTTACTTTCAATATTTTCTGCTGTCAATTTTATAACTGGAAGTGGGCTTTTCAAGTTGTTTTCATATTGAGTTTTGCTTTTAGATCTGAGCAGATAATTCTAAGCAGATACGTTTTATGAACACTGTCATAAAAATATGTTCTTGTGTTTCTGAAGTCAAGCCATGCCAAGAACTTTATTTAACGCCTACACAAATCATGTGTGAAAACATCTGTTAATTTGCAGAATATATATGATAATTACCCAAAATGAAAATACAACTAGCTTTACAAATATCATATTTGCACACTTTAACCACACTGATGTATAATTCCCATTTCCTTTGGTTCATTTACTCAAAAGATCTTTTTAGAGACGTTAAACCTCATAATATTTGAATAAGTCATGATATTTAATTCTGGAAGATGATTATTGTATACCCATACGTTTTAATCTTATTCTGTATCTAAAATATTCGACGATAAACTGAAATAGCTCATTTTGTTTAATCAATCCGGTACTATAATGCCTAGCTTACACATATCTCACTATTGAATAATCTTTTTCTTATATATATACTTCTTAATTAAAACTGTACTTAACTAAAATCAGAATTGTATACCTTCTAAGTATCAGTAGAATGCCAATTTGACGAGAACACTTTTAAGAAAAAGATTTGCAATTGATAATTTGAAATTAATCATCTCATAAGAGTGACGTGTTTTGTCCTTTTAGTAGAACATATATTCATTTCTTTATACCGTTGAATCCAAGTGTAGAAATACATACAACTAAACTGCAAGTAAAAAGGCATTTTTTATCCAATTGTTCTGTAAAGTTTTATGTTATTAAAGTTTGGTCATATGATGTCTTCTCATAATTATTACCAAGAATGTCACTTAAGTACTAATGACCTATCACATAAACTTTAAAAAAAGTAATCACTATTTTTGAAAAATTACCCATTTAATCATTTGCTTAAACTTCTTATGTAATTAACTAAAATGAGAATTGAATACATTTTAAGCATCAGTAGAATGTCAATTCTTTTGAGAAAAGGATTTGAAATTGATAATTTGAAATAAATCATCTGTTAACAGCGAGACACCTTAGTACCTGGCGTGTTTTGTCCTGTAAGTAGAACATTTATTTAATTCTTTATACAATTTTATCCAAGTGTAGAAATACATATAACAAAACTGCAGGTAAAAAGGGTATTTTTATCCAATTGTTCTGTAAAGTGTTATGTTATAAAAGTTTGGTCACATAGTGTTTTAACATAATCATTATCAAGAATCGCAATTGTACTTGTACATTATCACATAAACTTTGCAACAAAATCCTCACTAATGCTTAATTACCCATCTATACACATTTTCAAGTCAAATGAAACACTGGCAAGTGTAAGAACCCATATCAGTGAGATAATAACGTCATTATTCATGCGGATACCATCTGGACAGGACATATGAGCAATGACATTTGCAACACTCCATAATGCAGATATGATGTCGTATATCAAAAGCAATGTAAGTTCACTGATTGATGGAGCGACCTTGTAGTCCTGCTTCCATCTCTATGGCATGTATCAAGGGACCAGAAGGACGTGCTCTGACCTGAGGATGGATTGTTCTGAGTCTCAAGGATGTGATTGGTTCGCATAGTTCACTTTCTAGTTTACAGAAGCCATTTGGAACTGATAAAGTAGCTATAAAACACACGGGCGGCTTGTCAGGTCACAGGTGTGTTGCTGTTAGTTCATGTGTTTCCAGGATGACTTGGTCAAACCTACAAGTGGAGTTCCTACTAGTAATGATTGTTTTCAGAATCATCTACATTAGAACTTCGATATACCGAACTCCAAGAGACCAGAGAATTAAATTCGGTATATCCGGTGTTCGCTACTCGTGTATTGTCGCCATGCATAGGGCGTACTTTTATACTTTGTTTTGTACTTTTATACATGTGTATTGGGTGTAACCCAAGATCTTGGTCAACCCTACAAGTGGAGATCATACTACATGTAGTAATGATTGTTTTCAGAATGAATCAACTTTTATATTCGATATAACCCAAGGTCTTGGTCAAACCTACGAGCGGTTTTGTTAATACTAGTAATATTTGTTTTCAGAATCATCAACTTATATATTGGATATAACCCAAGGTCTCAGTTTTGTAAAATTCTTAATATGCATATAGAAGTTGGTAGTTAATATGACATGTGGTATGTATTACAACTTTTTATTGTATTTGCATACGGCGTTTCAAGGGAACTCCGTGTCCAAGAAGTGTATTATAAGCTATAATCCAAAACTAATTGCAAATATCATTACAGTATATTTTGCCTAACGTGATTTGATATAGATACGGTTTAAATAATTTACGATTGATTTGTAAAATATAAAAGGCTTGTCTATCTCTTTGAATACATATGGGGTTGTGGTAAGGAAAATGTTGCTATAATATTTTAGATATATGTACCTATACAACAAGGTTTCTAACTTCTGTATACCTTACAATTGAAAACTCAAGGTAGATCGTCATACATGTACGACTATCATCAGTGTAACTGAACATGAAAATGTTTCTTTTAAATGATTTATAACAAGACTGTTGCTTGTTATTTTGCACTGGTTTGATTTGTGGAACTTAAGGTCTAATCAAAATATCATGCATGACATATGTCAAAAATCCTGGAAAAAAGCTGGAATCAATATATTTAAAAAACATGGTACATCCTTATAATTTAGAATCAAACCTCATCATATCAAGGGTGATGATACTGAACTTGGCAGGAAAAACATATTCTTAGCACGCATTAAGGTTTTAATGGAAAACAAACTCATATAGTCAATCTGTTGATAATGCCTTCAAAAATATAGTTAACTAACACATCTCCTTTAATTATATATGTTCAACTGCTATTCACATGTTTCACACGATACCAATGTGGTGTCACCAGAATTTCCATACAACCTCAGATATTCATCTCTGCTTGTAGACACGTGAATCCGCTAACACTATATGTCTCCTGTCTGAAACAGCCATAACACTAATGTCAGCCTAGACCGACACCATTACCGGGATCAAGCGCCATAGTCCATATTTGACTTCTATCATAAACAATGATTAAAGCTAAGTAAATAGCTAATGCTGGTCTCTGAGGTTCATCAATAGAAAGCCCATTGATGGAGCCTTCTTGTCTTGTGCGGGACCTATAAACGACTTCAGTGCTTTGTTCTTGGGTACAAAGAGGCATCATAGAGAAATGCTGTATTCAATGTGGGACGATTCATATTTATTTTGGATAACAATTTTCATATCTTATATTGTGCGTTATGATAATGAATGACAAGTGTTAGCATTGTTGAATAAGAATTTCGAACCAAATCGTGGGTATAGAAAATTATTTTGGGATTTTTTACAAATTCATCTTCTTACCCTACTTTGCATTGTTCTGGGATACAATGAGGCATCATAGAGAAATGTTGTATTCAATGTGGGACGATTCATATTTATTTTGGATAACGATTTTCATATCTTATATTGTGCGTTATGATAATGAATGACAAGTGTTAGCATTGTTGAATAAGAAGTTTTCGAACCAAATCGTGGGTATAGAAAATGATTTTGTTATTTTTTACATATTCATCTTCTTACCCTACTTTACTTTGTTCTGGGATACAAAGAGACATCATAGAGAAATGCTGTATTCAATGTCGGACGATTCATATTTATTTTGGATAACGATTTTCATATCTTATATTCGTTTTGATATTGAATGACAAGTGTTAGCATTGTTGAATAAGAAGATTTCAAACCAAATCGAAGGTATTGAAAATTGATGATTGTGATTTTTTACATATTCATCTTCTTACCCTACTTTGCTTTGTTCTTGTATACAAAGAGGCATCATAGAGAAATGCTGTATTCAATGTGGGACGATTCATATTTATATTGGATAACGATTTTCATATCTTATATTGTGCGTTATGATAATGAAAGACAAGTTAGCATTGTTGAATAAGAAGTTTTCGAACCAAATCGTGGGTATAGAAAATTAGTTTGTGATTTTTTTACATATTCATCTTCTTACCCTACTTCTTTTAAACCGGATACTATTCATATACACATATTGCCCAAGGAAAAATATAATAGATATGATGTCATATATCACGACGATATAATATCTTAACATTAAACAACTTGCTTCGAAAAACTAAGATACATTCTTAGCATCATCTTTTCTCAATTTGTATATAACCATTTTCACCTAATTCACTGCATCGCATCATATAACTAAGCCAATGTAAGATGAAGTAATTTCCTAAGAAATCTCTAATCATAAATACAGGGTGTGTCTTCATCTTGCCGTCAAAACAAACTATATTTTTTGTTGATGTGGATTAAACATAAATGATTTATGTTGTCATACTGTCTTTGTCTAGCTTCCAATAATAATATTTCAAATTCATGCTTTTTCCAGGGGTAAAATAAACATTACATCAATGCATCCTAGAGAAAATTCCTTAAAGGGGCAGTAGCACGTTTTGGGGGGGATATAAGATGATGTCAGGAAAATGAAAATTAATGGTTCAAATCAAAAGACAATGTATTTAAACTAAATGGAGCAGTAATAATTCAAATATAGAACGTCAAGTTTAGCCATGCGATTCCTTTTTCGTACACAAAATGAATTAAAGGTGTTCACACAAAAATGACCGCCAATGGATTTTATGTGAATCGTCATACTTTGTCCTCTGACTATGAATGATTGGATTGTTTAATGAAATTTTTGACACTGTCAAAATAAGTCATTTAGCATTTACTTACTAATATCAGTGAAAATTTTAAAATATAAAATTATCAAAAAACGTGCTACTGCCCCTTTAAGGCATAGAAACGACAGCGGCAGATCGACTAGAACTTGATGTGTATTTATGGACATTTCACATCGATCTTAACCAGCTCTATCAGTATATATCACCACACTTTCCTTTTTGTATCCCTGTAATGTTTATATTATCAAGTTTTTACTCGACTCCAATCGATTACTGAACTAATCCTTGTAAAATAACTGTTACATTAAGATATCAGTTATTATCCCTGCTATAGAAGAAGTTGAAAGTTGATTGAATAATTACAACATCCGTAGAATCATGTTATGTTGATTAGATGACACACGTAATAAGGAAATCAATTAATGCCTTGACATGATGAAGAATGGTTTTCATAACTTGAGGATGATATCAATAATGTAATTATTAACGAAAACACACAGCTTTCTCGTGGTAAAGTGTTAGTTAGCTTACATGTCAGTGTTGTGGCATATATCAAGGGTAAATACTAACGGTACATTGTAAATAAACTTAAGTGATCTGGCATATGTCAAGGGTAAATATTAACGGTATTCTGGAAAAGAAACTATAGGTGATGTGGTATATATCAATGGTAAATACTAATGGTACACGTGAGCATATATCAATGGGAAAATATTAATGGTACATTGTAAATAAACTAAATTGTTGTGGCATATATCAAGATTCAAGATTCTTTATTCTCTAAAACCACGCACGGTGGTACATGAGCAATTTTACATGTAGAGAAATAAAGATTGCGCATGCATAACATAAAGAATAACATACAACAGCATATATACTATTACATATGTGAAAAGATGCATTTGATGAAAAGAGATATGTTCTTTAAAATTCGGAATTTGTTACTTTTAAGGAGTAAATTAAGTTTGTGATGGTTTGGCCAATTTGAATAAAAAACTGGTATAAACTTAGCTCAATAGCAAATGTTTGTTTGTTTATCTCGACAGTGTAAATGATAAATCTTGTATGTATCTATGTATAATATTTGTATGTGTATAACAAAGAAATATCGCGGGTTCGGTTAATCATAAACCTGGTTTTAGGTTCACATTTTGGTGCTTACATGATGTAAGTGTGTCAATATCTATGATTGTATCTAAATCATACATTTACCATAATCTTAACATTTATAGATGTAGCTTGTTCCAAACCGTAATAAATTTTCATTATTGGAATGGCATTGTCTTTTCTCTGCATAAACAAGTGTTACCATGGTCATGTTTGGACATGGTCAAACTATTGATAAATTATCGATATAATTTAACTTAAACTCGTAACAGTTTTATGTATGGGAGTGAAATAAATTTCATACATTTTTACTTTTTCATGAATTGACAAGATTACAAAATAAGGCTAACCTCAAAATATAACATTTTTTATTGAACATCATAGTAACAAATTCCTAAGAGTGCTGTTGTTGATGAGAGTTGAACATGTGCTTCAAGCGCTCGGTGATGTCGCCGACGTGGGCCCTTGTCTTGATAATAGCAAAATATTAGGGGCATGCAATATAAATAAGAGGGTCCGAACCAAGGTCCTCTTAAAACCCAAACTGAATATGCTAACCACTGTGCTGTTTCACAACATCGCAATTGATCGTTTGGTACCTGCTGACACAGCACTAATGACATCCCCATGTGTGTTCAAGAGATCATCTGATTAGTCCCTATGTTGATAACTACAGGGAGATAACATGATACATTTCCTGATTGGATCCTATTGGTATTGAACACCGGTCGTGACTGATAAGCAAGATACCACTGGCTCTGTTATATCCCTATAACTATGTCATTATGTACTTAGCTTTTAAAGGTTATCGCCATGGATTGTTTGAAAAACGTGTGTGTGTTGTAACTCTACCTAATATGTAATCACAACAAGGTTTTGATCATCGTGTTTATTCTAGCGGCCATCCCGATACCATAAAGATTTCATTTATTGAAGATATGGAATGTAAAGCTTCGACCAATCGTTCTAAAAACGTTTTCATTGAAGATAGGAAATGTAAAACATCGACCAGTGATTTTAAGATCGTTTTCATTGAAGGTAGGAAATGTAAAACTTCGGCCAGTGGTTCTAAAAAACGTTTTCATTGAAGATATGAAATGTAGAACTTCGACCAATGGTTCTAAAATTGTTTTCGTTGAAGATAGAAAATGTAAAACTGCGACTTTTGGTTCTTTATCATAAACATTTATTTATATCGATGTTGTAATTATTGATATGGTAATCATATATTTGTACGATTGAATCTCAGTTTAACTCGTTTCATATTAAGCTCATCCTGTGTACTTACGAAATCAACAATATCCCATATCAACCGTTATCCCTGTCACAACTGCGTTCAAATTAGTTTTCTCTTTCACAAACTCCTACAACATATCCGAATCTTATCAAGAAACGGCTATAAAAGCCTGGTCGCCTACGACATTAGGAATATCTCATTACATTCGGAAATGTTATTTAATTTGATACTGCAATCGTCACAGTTGTGTTCAACAAGGAAGTGTTTCTCCACTACCTATCTTCCTACTGTCTCTGATTGTTCATTTAGAATCCTGCTTGTCGATAAGTTGAAGCTAAACATGCTCTTATTAACATTGTAAAGTTCATGTAATGAGCGTATAAAAGCAAGCTAAGATGGATGGTCTTTCAATTGTTTGTAAACTGAAACAGGTAACCAATTACTGTCGTTCTCAGCGTATACTTTCGTTATTTATGGATTCCTCTTCCAACTTTAGTTTCTCCGCTCTTCACCTACGATTTATCTCCATACGACCACGCTTTCTCAACGACTAGACTTCTGAAGACTCATTTACTGTTTTGTTTCCTCAATCTCTTGTGAAAGACGCTGTCGATGAAATTGAACACGGTTATAAACAGTATAGAATAGCACTGTTACGTGTTAATGAGCATGTTTTCTGTAAAGTGCATCGGATTAATAGTGTCAAGTTAATAACAGTTATTTGATGGATTCTTCGTTATTTCGTGATATTTTATTTGGTTTAAACAAAACCAAATTTTGATAATATTTATTTAAAACATCACACATGTTCTTCAGAAATTGCCAAATTGAACGACTAGAATGTTTCGCTTATAGGTTTAACGAAACGTCCAAAACTTCTGTATAGACAAATTTCGAATATATTCGTCATTTTCTTTGTGAAATCAAAATAATTTAACAAGCTTATTGGTGTACCAAAGCCTAAATCACACTTATAATTTGCATGAATACTAGTCATAAAACAAATTATTTTCGAATAAAATGGTATCCATTACGCTCTTTCAAAAAGGTGGTACTGTTGAGAAATCCTCTGTTTGCAATACATTCAGGTGCACGGGTACACTGTAACTCGTGGTGAGCCTTATCCCCCCCCCCCCGCCCCAATTTGCATTACAAAGAGATGTAGGTTTGAACATGTTCAAGAGTACAGAGAAACTGAAACAGTCATATGTGGGATCAAACGAATTCCTGGACCATTGTTAAACTTTTATTGATAACACTAGGGTGGTCAGTTTAATGTGCAGTTCTTGAATAAGTAAACCGTACAAAGAGAAGTATGTGTGAAAATATCATCTTGCTTAGATTTAAACCAATCTAATCATATATGGGGTTAGCAAACAATTCGATTAGCCGTTGTTCAACTTACGTCTATTGGTAACACTGGGGTGATGTGTGTAGTGTGCAGTATTTCAATCTCACAGAGATCGCATCTGCTTGTTCTTAGATAAGGAGAAAAATCGCAACACCTACATCAATGAGCATTGTACATAATAAAGCATCAGCTGTAGACTAGAATGAGACTAGAATGACACACATGCCTGACGTTCCTGATCAAAAGCCTATAAGGAGAGTAACCGTCAACTACTTCTCCTCCACCAAATGTTAGGGACGAATCTTACTCTTACAGTAGCTATGGAGTAAAGAGAATAATTCAATATCATGCACAGAGGATATTCAGATAATCTACGTTTTATCCAAGCTTGCTACTTAACAACACAACTGCTGTGTAGCTGTTGCATGTCGAAGTGTTTCGAAATATTGATTCTTGAGCAATTCTAAAGCGTTAAACACTTTGTATCTGATTCATGATTCATTTGTCTTTACTTAAGACATCAAAAGTGCAAATAAGTCTTACAGCAATCGCACAGGGATCTTAACTCAGACTTTGAGACGATGGGGAATTTACCAATCAGACTCTACTAAATTGCTGCTGTTCCGGTATGGGCTGAAATAGACTATGAGAAATCACTTAACCATCCAAATAAATGCTCTCTAAACTGGACTCATTTATCAGGAACATTTCCTGTTTATAACCCCAACAGACACCTCTGCTAGATGCACACCGGTACCCTTAACCGACTAATCCTCCATATCCGTGGTGCAGCGAAATGATATTGATAAATCTCGTTGGAATGCCTGGAGATCTTCTGACTGCTATTTAGCACAGAATAGCCCATTCAGGCTAATATTGAGCGTACGCGGAAACAAGGAATTGATCTCAATCGGCAAGCAATAATAACGCTATGAGGGGACTGTTCACAAATTATTTCCCATTTTAGGCTGGTGTAAACGCCATATTGTGTGTACTCGGGCTCGAGAGGTGCTTGAATGACCCTTATCGGCCAGACTGTTAGCCAATCAATGACCAATGGAGCCATTTTGAGGCACCACTGGAACTAGCAGAAGTCCAAGAGTTAACCCTGCCCCTAGGGAACTAAAGGATGATTTTTAAACTTGTAATTTTTATCGTAATTGGTTGGAAAATTAGATTCACGTCCATTCTTATTTCAATATATGCCCTCGATCAGTATTCAATTAAGGTACACATTTAGCCAAGTGCCTTCGTCTGTGAGCTTGTATTTTTATTGATATGGCTAATGACTAGATATCCACACTTTCTATTATTGATTTTGAATTTTGCCTTTAATTACACCAAATTTAATGAAGAGGATATACATATGGAATTATATTTTGCAATATTCAATACATGTTTCAAAGAGAACACTTGTGTGATAACAAAAATGATTATATAAATAAGTGTATCCATATCAAAGAATGATTTGATTAAAAAATTGTTGTAAATTATCAATTAAAACAGACCATTAATTGGTCTGGACCATTTCCCTAGTATTTTAGTTTTCCCTATAGAAAGATTAAAATATTAGTTAGAATGAAGCTTCAAAACCAACAAATATTGATCAGTCACATGAATATGATGAGGATTTCTAAAAAACTTTTTATTTGGTAAGGATGTGAAAGATTGTATAGGCTTTTAGACTGATCGGGCACAGGAATCTAGTTACAGCTAAACTTCATAACATGTTATTAAATTCTGTTTATTAAGGGAGCAGTTTTCTCAGAGATGCCGAAATGTTATTCCAAGATTTCGATGTGGCCTTTTCATGTCATGCAATACCCCTTCTTTGAAGTTTGAAATATTTTGCCTTCATTGTCATTTTTTACGTCTTCGTCCTTTGCAAGAGGAAGCAAGCTAAAACCTTCAAAAATTTATTTTTCAACTTAATTTACAAAATTTCAATGGCTAACTTCACTGAGCAAGCTACATTGATGATTCTGGAAGTCTGCGAACCTTTACTTTATGCAACTAAGACTGTCAGTTATGTATTTGTGTATTTTTGATTAAATAACCTCAAAATGTAAATGTACATTTAAAGAAAACAACCCATGAATTGAATTTACGATTTTTGCGTACATTTGTTGTCATGGGAGCTTCTGTATAAGTTCTTTTAAACCATATTTAAGAAAACTTTTAAAGTCCTTCACTCCTCTTGAAGGGGTAATATCTAGACTTGAAACATCGTTATGTAACTAATAAAGAAGTTGTCATCCATACTAAAACCTGTTGTTTGACAGCCCAGTTTCTAAATGCCCATTAATATTCCTTTTATAAAGGAAATGACCTTTGAAGGGTTTTTTAACCGAACTAGATTGATTCATGAGTATGATAACAAATTAGATTTGCCATAGTTACAAAGTCCTTTAGAAATATCGATTTATATCACCAATAAAACCGTCACATTATTCTAGTTGTAATCTTTGTAGTAAGGTCTTTAAATTTTTGCAAAAGTGATATGCACATGTGCTCATATTGAAAATATGTCACTACTTATTTTCAACCCTATTGGTTATGATTTTTCAACCACATTTTGTAGAATGAATAACAGATGATTATATTATCATGCAAAACAACAGGATACTGTTATGTTATGATTATAAAAATGTTTATCAATAGAGTCGAGTTTACAGGTGTCAAGCTAAGTACCTTGCTGGATTATCGTGACAGGTGTTAATCCCATTTAATCCCTTCCTTGTAGTTTCCTATCTTCCTCCTATAACTTATGCATAATGTACGCTTTTCATTTCCTTATTATGATTGGTGAGATTTGTAAAGTTGTTAGGGAGGATCTAAATTGTTAGTCGTGTAGATTAAATCAAATATTCTTCTTCCCGTTATTGGAACATGGCTTAATATTTATGAATATATGATCAAGGTGATTTGCTTCATCCACTCGTATGTGTAAGCGGAAGTAGTGTTTCTAAAGCCATTTCAGTGTTACGACAACAAAACATCGACTCTCCCATTACATTTCTTTTTATCAAATTTCCAATGAATCTCATCTTTAAAAGGCACCAAAAGCATATGGAAGTGCACTTGGCTAACTTTTTTTAAAAGAAAAAAGAAGAATTGGTTAACCTAATGTTGTGCCTACGAGGAATCCTTTTAAATGTTCATATATACGTCTAAGGACATTTGACCATAAACATTCATATAACATTGACAAAGTATTCAAATGAAGTGGTCACATCACATTTGTAATAAATACTGTTTGAACTGACACTCACAGGCCATTTGACCATAAACATTTATATAACATTGACAAAGTATTCAAATGAAGTGGTCACATCACATTTGTAATAAATACTGTTTGAATGCAACACTGACACTCACAGTCCATTTGACTATAAACATTTATATAACATTGACAAAGTATTCAAATGAAGTGGTCACATCACATTTGTAATAAATACTGTTTGAACTGACTTTCACAGGACATTTGACCATAAACATTCATATAACATTGACAAAGTATTCAAATGAAGTGGTCACATCACATTTGTAATAAATACTGTTTGAACTGACACTCACAGGACATTTGACCATAAACATTTATATAACATTGACAAAGTATTCAAATGAAGTGGTCACATCACATTTGTAATAAATACTGTTTGAATGCAACACTGACACACACAGGACATTTGACCATAAACATTTATATAACATTGACAAAGTATTCAAATGAAGTGGTCACATCACATTTGTAATAAATACTGTTTGAACTGACACTCACAGGCCATTTGACCATAAACATTTATATAACATTGACAAAGTATTCAAATGAAGTGGTCACATCACATTTGTAATAAATACTGTTTGAACTGACACTCACAGGACATTTGACCATAAACATTTATATAACATTGACAAAGTATTCAAATGAAGTGGTCACATCACATTTGTAATAAATACTGTTTGAATGCAACACTGACACTCACAGGCCATTTGACCATAAACATTTATATAACATTGACAAAGTATTCAAATGAAGTGGTCACATCACATTTGTAATAAATACAGTTTGAACACTGACACTCAATGTGTTTGACATCAATGTAAATCATTAACAACAACTTGAAAATGTTAAATATTTAGGCTTAGGAACCCCTGTGACAGAGTTATACATTTTGTATATGGTTAAGTCGCCTCACATATTTCACTATTAAAGGGGCAGTAGCACGTTTTAGAGGAAATATAAGGTGATGTCAGGAAAATTAAAATAATTTTTTCTAAATGAAAGGCAATGTATTCAAACTGAAAGTTTAGCCATGCGATTCCTTTTTCTTACACAAAATGAATTAAAGGTGTTCACACAAAAATGGCAGCCAATAGAATTTATTTGAATCTTTATAGTTTAGTCTCTGACAATGGACGATTGGCTTGTGTAATGAGAGTTTTGACACTATACAAATACTACATTTAGCATAAACATACAATTATCAGTGAAAATTTTTAAAATATAAAATGTTCAAAAAACGTGCTACTGCCCCTTTAACACCTATTGGTGACGTCGACGTCGGCCCCTTCACGATTCATGTTCTCCTTCATTGGCAGAGAGGCAATTACATACATGCAGTGGGGAAGTAAACAATCAATAGATCCAATTGCTTGACGACAATAATGACGAGTGAAGAGAACATAAATTTAATCCATGTCAACAGCGATATTCTTCTTTAACAGCGTGATGAACAGTGATGAAGATTTACACTGAATTATCTTGGACAAGGTGTTCTATATCCTCATTTGAACCCACAGGCTGTTTTTTGAATAACGTAAAATTGTGATTAAAAGCAATATAGAATATACGAGCGAGTGGTTAACACTATTGCATAGTTTAATGAGTGTAATTTTCACCGTTTCGTTAATTTCAAGATTAACATGAACTCTTAATCTATTTTTGTAATAACGTACAATTAAGAGTAAAGGAAATATAGAATATAAGAGCAAGTGATTTACACTATTAAAAAGTTTAAAGAGGCAGTAGCACGTTTTAGGGGGAATATAAGATGATGTCAGGAAAATGAAAATAAATGGATCCTATTGAAAGACAATGCATTTAAACTAAATGGAGCAGTAATAATTCAAATATATAACGTAAAGTTTAGTCACGCGATTGTTATTTCTTACACAAAATGAATTAAAGGTGCTCACACAAAATGGCCGCCAGTGGATTTTATGTGTATCTTCATACTTTGTCCTCTGACTATGGATGATTGGTTTGTGTAATAGGATTTTTGTCACTGTCAAAATAATACATTTAGCATTAACTAACAATTGTCAGTGAAAATTTTAAAATATAAAATTATCCAAAAACGTGCTCTGCCCCTTTAAGGAGAGCATTTTGTCATTTTCAAGATTAACATGAACCCTTCAAGTTAGGACTTTTATGCTATTACATATTAGAAATATTCACACTACAATTGACACAATGGCATGTACTATAGAAAATCCTTGACGGTAGATACCAACATGCACTTCTAAAACGATCATTATTCAAGTTATATCACGATTAAACTTTAAATTCATATACTTAAGATGTAACTTAAGATTACATTTTCTCGTTTACAAATGAGAAAGCCAACCCAAGGAGTTTAATGAGTGTATTTCGTAACGTTTTGTCATTTCCAAGTTTAACATGAACCCTTCAACCTAGGGGTGTATGCAATAACATTTTTGAAATAATCACGCTTCGATTTATTCATTGGCGTGCAGGATATACAATCTTTGACGGTATATACCACCATGCAGTTCTAAAACGATCATTATTTAAGTTATATCACGATTTAACCTTAAATTCATATATTTAAGATGGAACTTCAGATTACATTTTATCATTTACAACCAAAGACGTTTATATAGTCGTCCTTCACATCATAAAGACAAAAAAGTAGCTGATTCAAGATGAACCTTGTGTAACTCGAAACGTTAAGGCCTTTGTTTAAAAACTTGTAATTGCAAAACGGGAGCTAAGAGCTCACGACGTACAGCATGAAACCTTGATATTATATATATAAGTATTTCAAGTTGATTAAGATTGACGTTATATGAGGAAAGATTGTTTCTAGTGTAGTTTTCATCGAATGGTTTCATTTTCAAATTGGCATAATGTTTCATTGTATATCAGGTGAAAAACTGCTGTCAAAAATGTCGAGGAGAGATTTATGAGTTTTTGTCTGAGGACTTTGTGATATTGCAAATTAGGTTCATCAGGCCAGATAACGCCTCGAAATGAAAGTTAAAGGATCGTTCGGTTCTGTCTGTCTGTCTGTGATAGCTATATTAAAGTATATAAACGAAATTAATTAGAAACAATCATAATATGATATCAAATACATATAAACTAGATTCTCTGGTGTTTGATAATTGTGATTTCTAGGTAAAAAATATTCTATGAAACGAGCATCTTATTTATAGCAAATATTGGAAGAAGCGTCACAAGATATCGACAAAAATTAATTTTTGATGTCACTTTTTAATAACAAAAGTCAAGCGACAATACCGAAATATTCTTACTTCAACTGTAAGTTTCAAGTTTTGAAAGTTAAACATGGTAACTTGAGGGACGGTACGGTCTTGTGTGGTAGCCGAAAAATTTAGCATCAATTTTGGTTTTCCAGTGACTGTCTCAAAGCTGCCAGCAAGCCGGATACCAAGAATATTTTTGCTGGCCAAAATTAGTAAGAGAGACAACGCGTATTTGTCTCTTTTTAGGCCAATCTAGAAGAAATCTGTAACACGTTTTAAAGTTGGAATCATTTCTTCAAAACTGAGTGTTCACAGGGTGTGACTTCTCAAAATCAGCCAAACCTTTACAAGAATAGCACCATTGAGAAGAATTGTGTTATCAAGATATGATATACTTTTTAAGTCAATGCTCATGTCGACACTTCCCTTATTTCTGAAGCACCCTATTGAAGAGAATCCTCATCTTTCGGATTCGCTTGATTCGGCCCTTTATGACCTTATATCTGTTCCCTAGGCGCAAATCCAATATCGTCGATAGTCATTTAATGTGCAATGATAATGTGATCTTTGCTTAGTAGGTTTTTTTCTGAGGTCAGGGACCCATTTTTATTGAATTATTGCAAACACTGGTGGGGTTATCTTTTTATGTGAAACGTTGAAGAAATCTCAGACACCTTTTTCTTTGGATGGGTTGAGAAAAATGTTCGATGAACTTTAAATGAACTAAAAATATTCATTTATTCTTTAAAGATGCTATATCATAGTGCAATAATTTTTAAAGTATTTTTAATGTATACGTTGTATTTTTAGAAAAATTTAGCGACCAACCTTGAGAAAATCGGACCAAAATTCATCAAATAGGAGATAATTTACCAAATAATACCGAAACGGCAGTCGACATTAGGGCGAATCAAGTGTGGCCATTTCACAACTTCCGGTTTCTAAATGTACGCTTGAAAACCGTCTTTGTCGCACTCAACTAGATTTTATATTCTTTTTCTCCGAATTAGGTATTCGTTGCTGTCAAAGTTGATACCCATCGAACACAATTACGGTAGTTGAGACACGGTGTAAATCCTACAAGCATAATGATTACGTCACCGAAAGCGGGTTCACAAAATGACATGCCCTTTCTAAGAGGGTACTGTGCTTGAAGCGTCGAAATAAGTATGTTATTGTTGATTAAACAATCTAAATATGATATCAAAATTTCGACGAAAGATTTTTCTACAAAGTGATGTATTTCATTTCTCAATAGCTAAGTTTCATCCTGAACCGCTTGCAAGTATGATACAGCATCTTTAAGAAAAAAAGCTAAACACAAAATTCAGGTATATACTATTGTTTGTAATTAACATTTTTGTACTTGATCAAAGAGCTTACCGCGATATAAACACAGTCTAGATTAACAGATGTTGCCCATCATTATAGTTCCATGTTTATTTACGTGCAATTACATGCGTTATTGAAGTATACAAATACAAGGTAATTATCATATATTTTTTCGAGCATGCATGAAAAGCTTAAAGATGCTGTATCATACTTGCAAGCGGTTCAGGATGAAACTTAGCTATTGAGAAATGAAATACATCACTTTGTAGAAAAATCTTTCGTCGAAATTTTGATATCATATTTAGATTGTTTAATCAACAATAACATACTTATTTCGACGCTTCAAGCACAGTACCCTCTTAGAAAGGGCATGTCATTTTGTGAACCCGCTTTCGGTGACGTAATCATTATGCTTGTAGGATTTACACCGTGTCTCAACTACCGTAATTGTGTTCGATGGGTATCAACTTTGACAGCAACGAATACCTAATTCGGAGAAAAAGAATATAAAATCTAGTTGAGTGCGACAAAGACGGTTTTCAAGCGTACATTTAGAAACCGGAAGTTGTGAAATGGCCACACTTGATTCGCCCTAATGTCGACTGCCGTTTCGGTATTATTTGGTAAATTATCTCCTATTTGATGAATTTTGGTCCGATTTTCTCAAGGTTGGTCGCTAAATTTTTCTAAAAATACAACGTATACATTAAAAATACTTTAAAAATTATTGCACTATGATATAGCATCTTTAAAGCATCTAATCATAATCTTATTCTCATGGATTACGTAAAATTGATTCGAGAGTTTTAAAAATAGCATTAATCAAAAAGATGTTAAGTTATGCTAAGTATTCTGTTCCATATGCTCACTGTTTCATTACATGTAGTTGTCAAGTGAAATAGCCTGATGTGTATTGTGAACAATATGGGGTTGTCATGTTCATGCTTTTGTGTATTAAGGGTAATATCAATCATTTTAATTGTATGTTAAAAACAATTCCGCTTATAGCATCACGCGATGAAAGTTCAATTTATATGTCACCAAATGTATATAATAAGTTCTATTTATTATATACTCATGTAATCTTATGATAGTAATACAAGGGTGCAATACGGAATACGTCTTCAAATTCCGTATTGCACTCCAGAATCCGTATTGCACGCCTGCCGGTTCTACTTTTTTAAACTTCGGCAATTCTCGGAATTTTCCGCAAGTAGGCCTAATGCGTTCAATCATTTTTCTTATCGAAACATCAAAATTAATGTATCTCAATGCATTGGTAAAAACCTACTTTTTGATATAACATTGAAGAATACAATAGTGCTAAACTAGAGTTATCATTAGTAAAGAAACTGCAAAACACTTTGAAAAAGGAAATCCTAAACAAAACTCCGAGAACATCGCCAGCGACACTTCGCCCTTATGACGTCATAGCCGACCACTATTATGACGTCATTTCCATGGTGACGTCGTTTGAAAGAATCCCGTCGCTCGGAATCCTGAATTTACGTTTATCATATTCAGAACTTTATAAATTTTTACTAAGGAATAACTTTTATCACTTTATTTTGTTTTCACACTTGAGAAAATTGCCTCTTACGTTTAACTACGCAAAGTAATGAAAAAATAAAAAGATAATTGAGGTATCAAATCATCAGTCGAGCGTGTTGTAGGTAATCGCCTTGTTCGCATTATGTATCAATGCGCAGTGCGACGTCTAGGTTTATTTAAAGAATTCAAAATTACTGTTAAAAAGGTTAAAAAGAGAGTATATAATAAATACAGAACGTCATACGTGTGCATTTGGGTCGTTTGTATTGAACTCGAAGATGTCATGGACGCGGAGAAACAACTCGTTCTTCGAACTCGTTGTTCCTCCGCGTCCATGACATCTACTCGTTCAATACAAACGACCCAAATGCACACGTATGACGTTCTGTATATGTATGTAATTTGAGAGAACACTTTCTAACCAATGGCCTGGATACATGCATGTACGTGGTAGACCACCCGTGTTCAAAAGTACTTTGTAATGTTAAGAATTATGGATTTTATTATGGATATCACTGAATTTTTATAATAAGTTCTATATGTCTGCAATTCGAAAGGAACACTTTCTAACCCATAGGTAGATGTAGGTACGTGGTAGACCACAAGTGTTCGAGTAAGTACAGAGTAGTAATGTGAAAAGTAGGTCCCTATATACCATCCCGCGATGAAAGTTCAATTAATACTTCTCGAATATATAATAATTTATATAAGTCTGTAATTCGTAACAAACACTTTCTAACCCATTGGTACCATGTAGATACATGGTAGACCACAAGTGTGTGCTTATATGGCATCGCGCAATGAAAGTTTATTTGATCTTTCATTTGATATATACATGTATATTATAAGTTCTATATGTCTGCAATTCGAAAGGAGCACTTCTCACCATTGGTATCATGTAGGTACATGTACATGGTACACCACACACGTTCGATTAAATATTGGGTAATGATAAGAAGTATGCGCTTATATGGCATCACGCGATGAAAGTTCAATTGATATTTCTCAAATATATAACTATTGTCAAATTGTAAAAATTCGGAAGGAGCACTTTCTAACCCATTGGTACATGTAAATACATGGTACACCACACGCGTTCGAGTAAGTACTGAGTAATGTTAAGAAGTATGCGCTTATATAGCATCACGCGATGAAAGTTCAATTGATCTTTCTCGAATATATGATAATTTTTTTTTAATCTGAAAAGGTTCGATACGAGCACTCTCTAACCCATGAGAAGGTATGTGGTTGACCACAAGTGTTCAAAAGTACTTTGTAATGTTAAGAAGTATGGGTTTATATGGCATCACGCGATGAAAGTTCAATTAATATTTAACTGAATGCATATAATAAGTTCTATATGTCTGAAATTCGAAAGGAGCACTCTCTAACCCACTGGTACCATGTAGGTACGTGTTAGACCACACGGGTTCGAGTAACTACAGAGTAATGTGAGAAGTATGTCCTTATATACCATCCCGCGATACTTCTCGAATATATAATAATTTCTATAAATTTAAAAACACGTTCTAGCCCACTGGTACCATGTATGTACGTGGTAGACCACAAGTGTTCAAAACGTACTGAGTAATGTTAAGAAGTATGCGCTTATATGGCATCACGCGATGAAAGTTCAATTGATATTTCATTGAATATATAATAAGCTCTAAATGTCTGAAAGGATTCGATACGAGCACTCTCTAACCCATGAGTAGAGTAGGTAAGTGGTAGACCACACGTGCTCGAGTAAGTACTGAGCGTTCACCACGTGGGAGGCAGTTGCTGACGAGATGACTTGTAGGCATTATCAGTGTCATATTGACCAGTCTGTCACAGCTTGCAGCTAACTCGTATTTGATTCGACTACCATCGACCAATCAGAGCCGAGTGTTCTATAATGACACCAATATGTGCAGACTCTCGTCTTCTTGTTCACCTTTGACCTCCATATGAGACATTGAAGGTTATTAATATACCTTTTGTAACAGCTAGTCAATCCTGAGGAGAAAATATTGGAGGATCTGTCATCATAATGTAAATAATTTGTATTTAAAGTCTCATACACAAAGCGAAGGAATTTCCAGAATACGTTTTGGAAACACCTGAGAAATGAAGGCTTCAAAAATCTTTAAGATAAGTAGGGGACATCGTTGACCGTATTTCTATATCGATCTCTCGTCGCTATTCTATGTGGGCTCAATTGAGTATATTTATGACAGTTATGCGTTATATATGCTGTGTACTCAGCCACGCGAGACGAACGTTAGAACAAGTGTTGCGGCACCTATTGGTGCAGTTATTAAGTGTTTCGGACTTGCATTATCATCTATTTTTGCTTTAAACTACAGGATTTGTCATTGTCTCCAAAGTTCGAAGTACTATCTAATTGCTTTAAAAACATTACTGAGCTTCAATTCTATTCCATAAGTGTTTTTGTCCTTTTCGATTTCTTTCTTGTTCATTGTGATCTGTTTGACGAAATATAAATCACCTGTGAAAATATCAAGGAGAGGGCATTCTGGGTTAGAGAACTAGTGAATTAATGATTTTGAAATAGAGTTCAAAAGGAAATAACTGATGCTATGCTATACGCATGGGATAAAATTGAACACAAGTTATAAGCAAGCTACAGTCTGATTAAAATCGACCCTGTTACGAGGAAGAAAAGTAAAATATGTAACAGAGCTTTCCTCTCCACAGGAAAGCCGGGCTGGTTGAAGTTCGAACCCCACTAGCGATAATATTTTTGCACTTTTTTCCTCGAATCACAGTCGATTTTAATCAGACTGAAGCAAGCTATACCATGAATTACTTAACATTGGATGTAAAAAAGGCGGGACCATTACAAAGGTTTATTTTCTTAAAACTACAGTGCATTTCCAAATGCTCTCGGTACCTGACAACTTCTGAAGCTGATGCGAAAATGACAAATGAATTACATAGTATCACGTACACTATTTCACAGCAACAAGTTATATAGAATGTACTCGTTATAATTAATAAAGAACCTGTTAATCCATAGAATATCTTCTCTATTTCATCTTACCAACTTCTACCTGTCTCCGAATGAAAACATGTTATGACATTAACCGACTTTGATACAATGACATTCTTGAAACCAATACAGCTCTATGACCTAACTGCATTCAAACAATGAAGCAGAAGTTAAGAGATATTAAAATTTACTTTGTCATCAAATGACACACCGTCATTGTGCAATTCTGTCAGTTACAGCTGTAGTCATTGTAACATCAGTTACGACCCATACGTGTCTTTGATAAAAAAGAAATCAACAGGTGTTTCCCTCTATGTTGTAAAGTGTTTGAGGAAACCCTTTGACACCTTCAAGTGAGGAAGGTAGGTTGTGATTTTATTAATTGACACCCCTAAAAATTCTTACAGATTATATGGGTGGTTATATATATTTATGAATCAAATGTTATCTCAATTGGTGATCAAATCATCGTTTTGAAGGTACATTGGATTATACTTTATTGCTTGTCAGGTGTCTGTAGAAAGTTAGATACCATTTCTAATGTAGAGGATGACTAGGAAATGTTTCTCTGATGTACTGACTTCCTCAATTGAGTAAGAAGATTGTTTTCATCTAACAGGTGTCTGTAGAAAGTAAGATACCATTTCTAAAGTTGACGTTGACTAAGAACCCCGTTGACATTGGACTTACTAATTCAAATGAGAAATGTGTTTCTATATCGGATATATTTTGAAGTCTGACCCTACGTTCATTTGCACTCATATGTTTATTAATAATCTTAACGTTAAAGGAAGGCTGATCAAGCATTCAGATCGTTTTTTGTATTATATTCAAGATCTAATTGTTTGAGAAAATGCACATATCATATATTTTACCTTTCTGTGATTAACTTGATTATCAAATGTTGAACAGGTATCTAAATCGATTAAACGCAAAATAGGACAGTCAATATAAGTCGATTAGTTGTATTTTTCAATTAGAAGTTGCAATTTTTAGGGCATCGACATTCGAAGCGTATGTAGGATTTGTATAATTAGAAACAAAAGGGTCAATATCATTGATTCTGTCCTGCGTCTCTCAACAGTGTCAGGGTCTCAGACATGAATTTATTTAGTTATTTAGAGACGACTGTCTAATGTCTGTATCGGAAGAATTCCGACTCCTTCTCTGGCGTTTGTTCGATAAATAAAAGCTTAAATAAATGAAAGACAAAAATTTTACTTAAGGATATTTCATTACATACACTCTGAAATGCAAGTCTAGATCGTGAGGCTCCTATCAAATATGTATATTGTTATATAACCCAGTTTGATAATCTTTTCTCAGAGATTAGATATTATTACATCTTCATTTGAATGATTAAACATATCAAATGGAATTTTTTTATGCAAAAAAGAAATTTACGGTGAATTACCAGTGTTTCATTCAATTACCGTAATTTTGAAATAATAATGCCAGAGGTAAGATAAATTGTATCGATGTTTCCCAGATTATAAATACATCAATGTCAATGTTGGTCAAGATAAATAAGTTGAAGGATAGGCGTTGTCTTTCAAAAGACGTGAAATCGGGTACATTAAATATCATGACAATAAAGATCCTCTTAACAAGCGATAAGGTATGTCAGATTATTATTACCGTATAGTTTGGAGTGAGTTTTCAAGTGAAAAGACATGATTATTATTTTCTTTATTACATTCTCATCTATCTTAAACAAACTTTTGTCGCATAGTTGCCATAAATCCCGGCTGATGTTAGACAGAGTCTCACGTTACTACAGTTAAGCTCTTGGTCGTCCACGATGTAAACATAGGAGTCAATTCCTGAAGTTAGTGTAAACATGACACCTAGGTAGATATGTCTCTAGATAGGTATGGGGGCAACAGGAAATGACCTTTCGAGTATTTCCTGGGGTGAAGGGGCGTCATACCACTGAGATAAAGGTGAGAGCATGATAAGAATAAGACAATCTAAATAAATTTAGATCAACAGATGTTTTATTTTGTCATACTGTTGACCAAATATAAAACCTATTGATCTAAATTTATTTAGATTGAGAATAAGAATACAGTCTTTTTCTTGTGTACTTTTATTTGATTTGCAAACCGTGTTCATGGCAGTTATTAGAATATATCGTGCATTGAATTGAAAGTTTTGTCCTGATTCAATGCTTGACTCACCAAATCCAAATTACAGCATTTCCTAGGACTTCTACCTTAGTAAAAAGATTCACTATTGTAAACTCTTGTCATACCAAATTTACCTTTACCAGTGGAGTCTTTAGAATTTTTTGGATTACCAAAAATACATGTAGTTATATCTATGCTTGATAACGTTTAACACCTTGTGGACACATTGATCTCGTCATCGTGGTTGAAATTTAATGAATGACAATGAACTCATACTCAATAGAGTTTACATAATTTATCCACAATTTAAAACCTTTTAATAACTTAAATAGTTCCGAATTCTCACACCACTCAAGTGAAGCTTCGAATGACGTCAAGTTATTGCTTTGAAAATTCGTATCGTATAATTTATTTCTTTTTTGTGTGTATGGATATTTCATTATCCTACATTAAATTTTCCCCTGCCCTACCGTTAACGTACTGAGAAGGTGATACTTGATTCCTGTTGTTGTTTACGTCATGCAATTACGTCATTGAGTCCTCTTAGTCTATCTAACATAAGAAAGAGGAGATGTTTTAAATTTAGAAGATGTGTTATATATCTGACAACGCTCAACAATTTTTGAATTGTCTGCCATCCATAGAATTCGGTTAAAGATCCATTTCCAACCATAAACGTCTGACATTTTGAAATGAGCTATGTATACTACCAGGGGCTGCTAAATGAGCTTTTTATGAGGATATTTTTTATGGTATCAGCTAGAATCAGGCTCAGTGTTCCTTCTTGACATATGCTGTCAACAACGGCTATCCAATATAAAGACTCTCCTTCCGTGATCTTGAATTCTTCATTTCTTAATACTATTGAAGGTTTGCATAACCTTTTGTTAATCCATAGAGAAATGCTTATGGTATATCCTGTGATTATTGAAAGTAATATATAATTCAGGAAATGACGAAGTATACGTAAAGTGACGTATGAACCTGTTATTGCATCATCAGACTGTATGTTTCACATCGTAGTGTAGGCGCCAGTCTGGACGCATGCCAAAATGAAATATTTTAATGCCGCTTCAACGAGTGTTTCTTTTTTCCCGGTGTTAAGCACGGCTGATTTGTTCACATATAATACAGGACTATGTTTTGACATCAGATTTTATTGGACGTCAAAAACATCGACACTATCTTGTCAAAATACATAATTTTCAGATCTGAATCTTTAATATTCTTTGGGAGGCAATTTTTCTTTGAGTGGCATCTGAATCTTTTGTTTGTTGTTTAACGATAAGTTCTTCCTTTGTTTTAGAATTGTGTTCCGCTTGACATCAGTCATTTATTGGCTATCGAAACTTATACTTCTTTTCTTCTTTTGAATCAGAATTAATAATATGCTTTCGTTAGGCTTTATAGAGATATGGGATGAAAAAACGTTTTTTAAAAAGGCAACATATCTTGTTAAAAAGTTAATGACTAATTAAATAACATGACTTTCATCGCTACAAAACGTTGAAAATACATTGTTAAATTTATGACCTTGTCTAGACTTAATTTTAAACTTGTTTTCAATAGAAATATCACAATACAATATTGCTTACATGTAATTCACCATTGTTAAGTTGACAAACCTCACCTCTTTTCATTTTTTGTTAATTAGTTATTGTCCCTTTTGGACTAAAAGTTGTTAATATATGAAACATTGTAAATCTTTATAACATATGTATATTAATCAATTTTGTATTGGAGAGGACCCAGTAAGTGTTTTCACTTTTGCCCGATCCATTTGACTTTTTGTCAATAAAATATGTTTAAACCAGATGAAATTTCCACGGACATGATATTTTCTTACACTAGCACCGGCTGTTATTGTATATTGACTATCTTCTAGCTTATACTGCTTAAGTCAATTGTAAACTGAGACGTATTATTTCTTTATCATATTTCAAAAGGTTCAACCGTAAAAACCGTAATGTACTAGTCTAGTGGTTATCAATACTATTTATGATGGCTGTTCATCTTTCAGTGCATCTTGTTTTCTAAATTATTAATTCCGAATGGCTTATCAGAGAATTCAGACACTATAGAATTGATAGCATATGAAATAGTACTGGAAAAATTATAAAAGAACCCGTCATTGTCATTGCTCTTTATAAGGGGTGTTGATATTAGCTGTGCAAGCATCTAAACCTAAGATTCGAATCGAACATACCCTAGATATTCTTAATCAATTTTCAATCAATTAGTATACTTCGTGATATGTCCTCTTTGATATATACATGTCAAAACTAACATAGATTTTCATAAATAAAGTACTTTATGTAATTTCGTGATTCGTTGTATTTTTGGTTGTATCTTTCGATCAATATTTACAACGAATACGCCTTTTTCCACGAGTAATCAACATGTTCATAAATTTTAGTTTCTGGAATCGGCAGAGAGTTGATGTTTCGGGTTTCTATGTTATATCCCAGAACTTTCCTTTAAATTATATCATTTTTTTTCTTTTGTCTTACATATTGGGCATGTTTTTGACGTTTTTGGTAGAATTTCAAAACCATATCAATATTAGTTATAGCTCTACAACAATGTCAATTATATTTCAATTTGATTTTTTCACTGTTGAGAACCCTATATATTATATTCATATTTATAAATATTCATATATATATATTATATATATTCACAAAAAGTTAATTGTCCAGGTGTATGGTCCAACTTCGTCTAATGAATATTAAATAAACAAAATAATGCCGGATTTGTCTCCTACCTGTTTCTTTTTTTTTATTTTATTTTTAGTGAAAAGATAATATTATCGATTTTATCTGTATACATTTAATAGAGAAAACAAACCAAACTCTGTCAGTATTTTCAAACGATGGTGCATTTGTACTTAAACGCCATAGAACACCCATGGCTTAACAGAAATTGTCCAAAACCCAATTCATTATATTCTAAGACCAGAGAAAGCCCTGACACCTTGTGTTAAAGCGGTGGGCAGAAGGTTAGCTACCTGATTATCTCCCTTTAAGAGGGGAAATCCTCTTGTCACTTCCTGTAAGAGAACGACGTGTGAATGGTTCCTTACGGAGGAAAATCAATCCAGTTTTGTCACTTCAACTTCCCTTTCAATATGAACCAGAATCTTTGTTGTAGCAAGTTGATATTCACATGTCACATGGTGAAACTGTTAAAAGATACCGTTATTGGCACTACAAGGTAAAGCTTATGCACAAAATACACAAAGTTCGAGACATTAGTTCTTGGTTTTCAGGCAATTATGTCATATTGTCATATATGTCATACCGATAACTCTTAGTGATATTCGGTCTTCGTCATTCGTCTTATAGGGACAGTAATGTCAAATTGTGCACCAAGAGCTTTGACGAACTCAGAAAATGTTAACATTTATTATTTCATAAGAGAGTGTGTATTTATTTGGTCATTTCAAGATGATATTAATGAAGAGGGTACACCAAGATAATATTTTGGTCTTCGAATTCAGGGCAGTTATGTTTTATATGCACAAAAAGCTCTAAAGAAGAAAGATAAGTTTTGCATGTTTATGATACCATATTCTTAGTTCAAAGATAATCTTATGAACTAAAGAGTCTGGTGTAATAAACATTAGTTTTTAATTTCAAGGACAGTCAAGAATCTCTTTCTTTCTGGAGCACAGTGGTGTAGTTGTTCCTGGTGGAGAAAGCCACAATTTGTGACATGGGCCTCATCCTATGTTGTGTACCGTGGCGAGGCACTTTATCCACTTTGCAATCAGTCATGATCCTGCTGTTAAGATGGGTACCCGAAAACAGGCCGTACTGACAAACATGGTCTAGCGCTAAGTATAGGAGCTGTAAAAGTAGAATCCTTAAAGGTGATGGTGTGGGTAGCGTTTAAACATGTCACAGGACGTGGAAAAGGGGTCGTAAAGTTCCACATAATCATTTATTATCATCATCCTTTCCATACAGGCATGAAGGATTTTACTATGAATTAGCATATTGTGTAGCTTGTGAAACGTTTTAGAATTATGCGGGTCTGAAAAATGACAAATGTATGACTGATTAAACTTAAGCAAAGGAACATTGTTATTTCGGTAATGTACTTGTTCAAGCTTTGTCTACCTTGCTCTATGCATGGAGAAGTCTTTGTCTATCATTCATTCAACCATAACCATTTGCCGTAACGACCGTTTCAAACCTATTACAAGTAGGTCATTTTTGTAACACAATGTGATCTATGATCTATCGATCACTGCTTTTCATTACAGATCATTGAATTCATTTCTTTTTATTCAAGCAAAACACTCCCTGTTATCGATAGTATGGATGATACAAACTGATATTTACATAAGTTTGAAGTACGTTTATATATTTTTACAACTCGCCCCTCAAAGAAACAGATGATCGATTTTCGATCAAGAAGATCAATACCATTTATTGATGCGACTACCTGTCCCGCTGTTGCCTTCATTCGGAGCTCCCCACAGTGTATTAGTTCACGTCGCTGAGTGGAGTAATGTTTCTCGTAGAATTGACCAATGTTTGACTCCAGGCAATGGTATCGGTAATTGCTAAGTTAAACAAGGCGCTCATACAAGCCGTGTTTGCTCGTCTTCATGTCATTGGCCACTATCATTGATCAAATAAATACCTTGTCAACGGATGCTCTTTATATTTCAGGATTAACATAAATACCCTTCATGGTAATATATAATAAAACTTCAATGGCGGTTGGCGATCAAATAACGCTTGATTCATTGAACGGACTGATATTCTAAGGTAATTTGTCGAAACAATACATTGATTCAATTATTGCTACTTCATCCCATCAAATCAATTCTTTATACATGAAATTAGTTTTTATGAACTTCCAAAGGTCTGCATATTTAGTGAGGATTTGAACGTTATTGAAATTAATTTTCTCGATTCTCGTTAGGCTAATGTCAAGGTGATTCACTATGTGATTTGAATGAGGACAGTCTTAAATGGCTTTAATTTATAAACATATATTTTTGTGTCACCCAATATTACATTAATAATAATAAGGAAATCGTTAGTAGTTCATGTTCTATTACAAATATGTATGAATCGATATGAAATGTAGGCGAAATCTGTATAACTGAATTGAAGTTATTTATTTCTACAAATACCTAAAATAAAGAAAAGCAATTACATTTTTCGAAAAGTGAACGGCTTTAGACTGATTCACTTTAAATATTTGTCTGTAGTCACCATTCTGTTTAGTGTTATAATATGCAGTAAACCAAAGATTGTGTTTAGATATATAAATATGCCAAAGAGTATGATACATTAAAAGGGAATTCAACTCACGTACTATGATTCACAATTATATTGTTTTATGACACCTGGTATAACACTGTCAACCAGTTCGACCATATTTGAACAAGAATCTAACTTTAGTTGCGTTGGTATATGATAGAAAACTATTTCATAAGAATATGACTACGTGATGTGCAGATATCAAGAGACATTGGGATTTATATATTTTTATTTTTTCAAAACTCCATACAGAAAAACAATTACCAGCTATATCAACGTCACTAAAAAAAAATTACCAATGTATAACGGTTTTTATAAACAGGCAATCTTCTATTCAATTCCAGAGACATTGGTATTCTAAATATGAACATAAATGTGCGATATGTTGATATTTGGCAGCAGGGTAACATAAGGTATATACGCTTTTTAAGGATTATATGTTGGATGCCGATTTATAGTTTATCAATTTTATTTTATTTGTCCAGAACTAATGGTAACCATGGTTCCTAATTAAAGTCAATGTTTTGCCTGCCTAAGGCACTAGTTGAAATAATTGCAAAAACAATATTAACATTTGAGAAATAATCATATTTATTTAAGGTTATCCTGTTTCATTATAATTAAAAATTGGATTTAAAAACTGATTTCTTATTTTTGGAATAGTTTCACAAATTTCACCACACGACTTCTAGCTAAGGTTATTAAAACGCATATTCATGAACGCCTTCCAAACGTTTTCAATGTAGGAATATATATGGCCATTAAGCATTATATCATAAATCAATAGTGCTTACTAAGAAAAACTTGCATTGAAATCATCTCTCTAAGCATATCTTTAACTTTGAACTATATGTACCTTATTTCCTTATCTTAAGCTGCATTCACAGTTTTAGGCACTGAAACTTAATAAGGCACCAAGACAGATAGGAGAATTATTGCCGTAATATGGTAGAGTAGCTTTTGACGTTTATGTAGACGACGTCGTGTCGAAGTACGCTTACCCGATTTTGCTTAAAACTCGTAGGAAATGTTATTATGTTTCCTCTTTTAGTGCGACGTCGCATGGAATCTGTTAAAATGAAGTAGAAACAAAACGAAGCAACGTCTTGTCTTTTACAGTACATCTGCTGAAGAAAGTTTTGTTTCATTGTTTTTAATTTCCTACGTCAATCTTGTTTTTTGGGGATTTTGAAAGTGTTTCCATTTCTTGAAATAATATGTTTCAGACAATCATTTTTAATTAACACCCGAAGGGTTCATATCTTCACTACATTCTGTATGTATGCAAGGTAAATCATTTTTACATGTGGTATGCAGAAGACTATTAGTAAAATCACAAGAGGAGTGGTCAATTATATCTTTGCTTTCATATTCCGAAATATGATATTACTTAAACACATTTGCTCGAAATTCGTGGAAAATAGGTAATATACTAGTCAACTTTATATAGCTTTAAGGGAAACTTTGATAACATGTTTTGGGTTTTTTATAATTATAGTTTTTGCATTTTCAGGACCCCAGTGTTTCACAATGCTTTCCTCCATGTGTTTTAGTATGAATATGATTCATATAACCATGTGCTGGCAATAAGAGTTTATCTCCTAAAATAAGCTCTCAACTGAAACTGTCCTCTTTAAGAAAGCCAATGGGCTCTAGATAAACGTGTATTCCCTTTCTACTACCCCCTCCTCGACTAGCGCCTAAAGAAATCCCACAGTGAGTTGATTATGATGTGCCTTACTAGAACTGTTATTATTATTAAAAGCATAAGTTTGGGCAGAAAGTTGATACCCAGAGTCGAACTTAACTGACCGCCCTATTACATTACATTTGCACTAACTGTGATGAGCGGTTATATGATACAACTGAAATGAAACGCAAGATAAAGATCAAACTCTTTCATCCATCTTTTGGTTTTATTTCGCTGTATTTATGAATTTTCGTTTTAGTTATTAAAAGCAAAATTAGTTTTAGAAATGAACATTTACCATCATTGTAACAACAAAACACGTATCACTTTAATAACAGCTTTTTTATGTCTGTTGACGTTCTTGAAAAGTTGATCGATTCTGATTATTTGCTTTTGCTTAAAAAGTCTCTTTTAATAAATAAAACGTCAGAAACAGAGAATGAATCGTGAACTGTTTGTCCTTTTGATTGACCATTTTCTTAAGAAGTTTATGTCACCCCCTTCTCTTCTAAATCTTATTTTCTGATATAGATACATGTATAAAGGGAATTATTCAACAAAAGGGGTTGTTGAATTCAAATAGAGACTTGTACATAATCCCACTTTAAATGTATATTCTACTTCGGTCAGGAACGTTGTCTGTTTCTGTCTCTCAACGTTATGATAATATGATTAAAACAATTATTAAGTTTACTTTACATTTTGAAATGTTCACTACAATGCAAATTTAAAAACAATGTTCACTTTGAATGTTCAAGATATCACAGGTCTAATCGATATCAAGAGGGAAACAAGTCCATTTCGTTTAGCTTCTGCAAAACTAAACATAATCAGACCGGCTACTTAATAACACCAATTCGTGCAAATCCATTTAATCTTTCAACACTTTCGTTAAACAGTCGGGCTTTCAATGAAATAACCACTGTTGACATATAACGTCTCCGTAAGCCCCATGAAACGATTTGACAGCGATATCGACATAATTTCAATATTTTTTGTCTTAATAGACATCATTCGTTCCAAGACAACAACTCGTAAACTGCCTATAGTCATGTATCATTAATTAGATCCTTCAAAAGATAAAGCCAACAAATCGATTATGTAGCAATCAATTTAACATTCAAATCAGACTTAATAGAGCTATTAACTGCACAAAATTTGCCAATTAACATATGGAAATTGCCACTCAAGATAAACGAGGGTAAGACCACGTTCATTGATAAGGCTTCTGACCCTCAACAGACTGGGAACACTTTATTACACCTCTTGCTGGTTCTAGTGGCATAAATAGCGGGCAGGTGTTGATTCTAATATCATACAGTGACAGATTGGAGGGTCTAATCAAGCTTTATGAGACCTAGGCTGCTCCTGTTGCCGCCCTCGCTACCTCAAGCTGGCCTCAAGTCATCAACATCACCTTACAGGCCAGTTTACAACCTTTAATTGTCAATGACAAGTCAAACTCTTCATAGGAACATTCACATTGTGGCACATGGATAAATGGTGATGTCGTATATCAGGACCTTTCCTTGCATACCCTACTACCATTCACAACCTCTATGACTTAAACATTGACATCACAAAAATGTAGATATGACCACCATGAACCTTCATTGAACACGACCATCCGAGTACAATCATCCAAACAGATTTACAGAAACGACCTTAAATCGCAACCACTCACATACCCTTCCAAATTCCCATCCCCGCATTCAAAACCACATCTATCCACAAAAGGATCTACACAACCATCACGAAATAACCAACTCTGTCTTAAAACTTTCTACCAGCACCCTCCATCAACACATCAACTTATACCATCGTCCACTTAAAAGATAAATAGTTGCGTTTGTAAAATTTCCGGGATTCATTGTTATTCAACACCCGCAAATTTAGTTTAAAACCGACGGCGTTAGCCGGAGGTTTTAAACGCTTAAATTTGCGGGTGTTGAATAACAATGAATCCCGGAAATTTTACAAACGCAACTATTTATCGATATTGTAACATGACCGTTAGTTATAAGCATTTTAAGAGCGAACTCTATTTTTGCGTAAGGAACTCGGAGTTGAAAGGATCTAACGACTGGTTCATTATTGTTATAGGTGTTCGCAGCTATAAAGAAGAAGGAATTCCCATTGTTATAGACATTAAAATAGTGTTCTAATATTGCAAACCAGTTGCACTCATAACGATGAGATCTTATAGTTTTCACTGTGGAATTTATGAGAGAGAAAACAGTTATATAATTCATAAACCAACAGGAACAAACCCGACTGAACAAATATCTTTAACTCGCCCAGACCATTGTGACGGTGACGCGATCATTATGACGTCATAACCGTTGGCCTTTGTGACGTCGTGCCATGGGAACGGCATTCGAAAGAAACCGGCCGCATGGCACAAGGCGGCAAATTAGGAGAAACTTAGCCAATTAAGAAAGTTTGGTTACATAAAACTAAAGCAAATAGAAAAGGATTTTTGGCATCTACGGGAATGTGCAAGTTAGAAAATGACAGCAACAACAGTGAAATGTGAATCGGTCACGAATATTGGGAGAATCAGAACATTTTAATGTTGAGGCGGACCAAATAATGTATCCTTTCGCGGTGATTCGCCTTAGCCAATTTGCGGGTGTTCATTGCCATTTAACACTGGCAAATCCTTCAAATCAACCAATCAGAAACGAGTATTTACCGAAGTCATGTTACAATAAAACATCCACACATTCACTTGAATAACCTCCGCCCAACTACCAACACTTCTGCTAATAGAGACCTCAGCATAACCACCAACACAAGCACCTCCACATTCACCAATACAAACTCAACTACTAACACTTCTATCAACACAGTCTTAAAATCACCAACGGACAAAACATGCACAAAACCATCCTCACAATCACAAGACTACGAAAACTGCAAGAAACACAAGAGTCATTCACACAATTACAAGAAATATCATCTGCTGAATCACCAGAACACCTCCACATAAAATCATCATGATGAGCAAGGTAACAATTTAAACATGCATAGCACAAACATCAAACATCATGACATACAACAATAACCACCGACCATTCAGTTATGGAATATCATGACATTCTCATCAAACAACATGACATCCACTAAACATCCATACAACAATAACCACACAACCATTCACGTATGCCATATCATGACATCCACATGACACCCAATGCGACAATCAGGAAACAATCCAATCGTCCACACTACATTCAAACAGCAATTCATATTATTTCCTAGCTAAGTCTTGTTGCACAAATCACTACGGTGGCCTTAAGTCACTAAGGCAGCTATAGTGCAATGTAAATGGATGGCACTAAAGCTACCTTAGTGTTCAGTCGTTTTGTGCAACGGCCCATTGTGCCACAACCATACACTGCAAAAAAACAGTATTCTGCACCATTTTACACCTTAAAGGGGCAGTAGCACATTTTTGAAAATATAATATTTCAATTTGTTCACTGATAAGTGTACGTTAATGCTAAATGTATTGTTTTGATAGTGTCAAAAATCTCATAACACAAATCAATTATCTATAGTCAGGGGACAAAGTAAGGAGATTCACATAAACTCCATTGGCGGCCATTTTGTGTGAACACCTTTAATTCATTTTGTCTAAGAAAAGGGAATGGCATGGCTAAAATTTACATTCTATATTTGAATTATGATTGCTTCATTTAGCTTAAATACATTGTCTTTCAATTGAAATCATTAAATTTTCATTTTCCTGACATCACCTCATATCCCCCCTAAAAACGTGCTACTGCCCCTTTAATTAGTACCCACTGGACACACCCAACTTATTCTCAAGCCATCCACATTAGACCACCCATAAACACACAACCACTCTAACACCCACACCAGTTACAGACTTCCAATTAATCATCAAAACTCCACATTTAACATCGCTATTCAATGCACTTAAAGGGGAAGTAGAAGTCATGTCAAGAGAGTATAATGTTACTTTATCTCTTTTATCTTTCAAGTTACAACAATCAAATTGATATTATTAGGACATTGCTTCAGATTAACTGTGTCATAGGCCGATAGTGCTCTGTCATTGTCAACATTTTTTTGTACGTCATGTCCGAATTGATTGGCAAATGACGATTAACATTTGTATTTATTTACATAAACTCGATGGTCAAAGGATTGCACCTTGATTACTGAATGTCCATGTTATGTGTTTGTTGATATAGCTGATAAAACTGTTTTGTTGAACTGATCAAAGCCACTTCCTTCCACTAGAAATATCACAAAGCGATTTTAACAAAATTGTTATCTATCTATCTATCTATCTATCTATATCTATCTATCTATCTATCTAACCTTCTTTCCTTTTATCTATCTATCTATCCATTTGACCTTCTTTCCTTCTATCCATCCATCCATCTATCCATCCATCCTTCCTTCTTTCCTTCTATCTATCTATCCATCCATCCATCCATCTTTCCTTCTTTCCTCTATCTATCTATCTATCCATCCATCCATCCTTCCTTCTTTCCTCCTATCTATCTATCCATCCATCCATCCATCTATCTTTCCTTCTACCTATTTATCTATCTATCTATTTACCTCTCTATCTATTAATCCATCCATCCATCTATCCTTCTTTCCTTCTATCTATCTATCTATCCATCCATCCATCCTTCTTTCCTTCTATCCATCTGTCTGTCTGTCTGTCTGCCTGTCTTAAAAATCGTTTGTATCAAAATGCACAACCATTCGTTGTATTAAAATACATTTTTCATATTGCAAAAATTACCATAAAACTTCATCCCGTTAAGATATGCTAATAATGATAATTCTAGTAACGAAATTCATGATAACACTTAAGTTGGAATCAATAACGGCTGGGAAAACGCCTTATAACATTTTGAAGTGTCTTTTTAAATTTTCACAATGAATTAGAACAGAAAAATGTTCTCAGAAGATAATAATACTGATATTATCATAACAAGAAAAACACACCATAGCTAAATGAGTTGTGATATTAACGCTCGACAGTTTCTGCAGATGTAACTTTGAAGTTCTTTTTTTCACGTAAAGAAGATGTACTTTCTTCAGAATAGAGGGAAATTGTAGGAAAAGCAGTTTGTCCTGCCGTCACAACCCTAAGTGAGACAAGCTAGTTCAGTTGGAATTTTGCTTACATTATATTCGCTACGATTCTCTTAAAAGCATCTTACATGACAACTCTTAAAGAACAAGAATTCACCTCAAAGACATTAGTAAGCGTTAGTTAAATAACTTTGTATTGATCTGGTAAGAACTATTTTGCTTCATTGTCGTCTGGCCGCTTTCATTGCTCACTTTCTTGCGTAAAGTATTGCACAAAAAACGCATTAACGAATCCTTTTTTCGATAATTTGTCTTTGCATGGACCTATTAAATGTTTCAAGCATCGAGACGGCAAGAGCGTATTTCAGGAACTAACGAATCAACGAGCAAGTTCTGCTTCAGCTTGTTTGCAGTCGGCGTCATGCTGTCGTCTGCTCCCTCGCGTGTTTGGAACTCTCCGTAAGTGAAGGTTATAAATGAGAGGTCACGTGACCAAATATATCATGCATTTTGCCGCGCTAAATCCGAGTCTTGACAACGTCATAAATGGCATTTGCGCTGTCCGTGGCGGAGATTTAGCAAGCTTTGAACATATAATGCACCCTGATATTCATTAATGGAATAAAAATGATTTTCATACAGCAAGCTTGATCAATGGAGTCTTCATTAGACGACAATAACGTGCGTTGAATGCTGGAAGTGTCCGGCTAAGCAAGAGGGCCAATTGGAGATGAAGTGAGGACCAATCTTGATCGTCTCTCTTGAACCAGGTTTTAACTGGGATGACTTTCCTTGTAGTGGGTCCTCTTATTAGTAGGGTCGTCTTATACAACGTATATCCATGCTTGTAAAACACCACACGCTCGCTGCTTGGGATTCGAACTCGTGTCAGATTGGAAGACGGTCAAGTATTAATAATGTTCACATTTCTGATTGTTACTTGAAAAGTTGTGAAAGTTGTCGGGAAGAAAATTGAGAGTGACAAATTACTTGGGTTGAGATGTTATTTTCATCTTTGACAAGGAGAAGCGTCAGAGAAAAGTAGGAACGAGACGAGACTCACCTTGCGCTTAACACAAAATTACACAAGAAAGAGTTTGAAGTGTGAATACATATGGGTCACATTTATTTCTAACGAAACTTATTTGAAGATTGTGTTATGGGCTGTTTTGTTGACGACATAAACGTTGTTTTTCACTTCTCAGACAAAACGCAAATTTTGAAAAAAACAAAATCCGCGACTAAATGTCCAGAAAATATCGTTTACAAATACCATGAAAAATGAACTCATGACTTTTAATATTTGTTTTATTTCCTCAGTAGTAAATGCTATCCGAGTCTTGTAAAGAAATAACCCTTTTGAAAGTTTTGCTTTTAGATATTGTATATTAGATATTCATAAATTTGAATCATATTTTGCTTAAAGTAATTTTGATTAGAAGTAATCAGGAGTGTGCTTAGTTTTTATTTTGTCTAGTTTTATTGCATTATCTATAAATTGGGATAAATTGACTTATGCAAAGCTCACAGCAGTGTTAGATGTTGTCAATACACAAGTACAATCCATGTTATTCTATTGTTCAAGGTAAACTTCAATACCTGAATATTCATACTATCTGTACTCCGCAGTAAGGTGTTGTTACCGGTTTATGCGTACGTTTGATTTATACACGTGAGGATCGGACAATATAAATGTTTTATTGAGGTAATAAATTCTTTCATTATCATCCCTGTCAGTTAAACACACGGACGCAGTTTCATATCTGTATGTTGAACAACAATGCGAGGTAAGATCAAGCTAAAGCCTTTGTCTCTTTTACGAACGTAATGTCGAGAATAATTTTTCGTAGAAAAACCCCTCTGACCATGTTGTTTGGTGATATGGGTTAGAATCAAGTTCAGAATGCTTGTCGTAATGTTCCAAGAACTTCACAACTTAGCTGAGGTATATGTACACTACTTTATGAGATGGTTTAAGAAGAAATTGCGTTAGTCATTCTCAAGTTCTTAAGGTTAATGAAGTTCAATGTCAATAGGTTTGGGAAAGCTTCGGGTCAAGAGGTCCTGTGTTCGAATCCCGACAGGGGCTTGGTTACTCTGTCTGCAGTAAAGAACAGGCACAAAGGTTAGGGTGCAATCCTACACTGAATTTCAGTTCAGTACCACCCATGGTTAATTGCTAGCTCAAGCCGATGCTCGCAGGTTTCACCGCATTTCATAGTCATATTAGCGTTGCCGGATTTCTCCCTGTAGTGATACTAGCAGCCGTGATATGAGTAAAATACTCAGCGATTTTGATAAATTTCGCAGTTTGTAATGCGAAATGATATAGATATATAATTGTAACACACGACACAGCAAACAAAATATTATTATTATTGATAATAATAAGTACAAATTTCTAATCATGCATGAGGAGGCTTCTTTCGATTTTCCGCTCAGGACGACTGACTGCATACCAGCCTTATGAATGGTATGAATATCCGTTGCCATGTATACTCAAGTGTTTTTCTTAACCCCATGTCTGACACTGCACCTCATGTTATCCCGCGATGATCTATGTTGATTGAGGCTAAGTATATACGTCACGTGACCGATCCACGCTGCGTGCATTCTTTACTTAGAAGTTATTAATAACCTTATGTTTATTGGAAAATGCTTTGTCTGTTTGGAGATACATACAACGGCTATCACAATAGCTGTTTGGTGGGCGTTCACGAATTGCAAAATGTCAGTGCTTGTATATGGCACCGAAATATTTTTTCTAGTCATAACATGCGAGATGTTTTCTGTAGGTGTGGGTGTTTGAGTTTACCTGCATTGTTCTTGTGTAAACGGGTGTAATTGGGTGCTTATCCTAAACCCTTGGTTTACGACAGAAATATAAAGAAACAGGTTTTGATATGACCCCTGAAAATGATTCATGATAAGTTTATCCCCAATGAGATGCTCTAAGGGGCCATCTCAAAGGTTTATTGTAAGGATTGACACAAGGGGCTTTTCGTCAGGTGTGAAAATAGTACTATATTTAATATGATTAGATCATCTAAATTCATGATACTTTAATCATTGTGAGGAAAATATTTAGAGGCACGAGATCCGAATACATGTACATTATGGGTTAAATAAAGTGTGTTTACAATTCACGTACTCATTTTCATAAAGACTCATAACATCAGCCCTTCCTACTTCCGTTTAACAATGTTTAATGACTTCTGCACTTGAATCATAGACCTTAAAGAGTAATTTACACACAGGGTTCAAGCTCCACTGCCTAGTGATAGCAGTGCATATAGAAGATCGTTGTAGATTAAAGGGGAGGTAGCACGTTTTAGGGGATATATAAGGTGGTGTCAGGAAAATGAAAATAACTGTTTCGAATGAAATATATGTATTCAAACTAAATCAGGCAGTAATAAATCAAATATATTATGTAAAGTTTAGCCATACACTCATTTTCTTACAGATAATGAATTAAAGGTGTTCACACAAAAAAGGCCGCCAATGGACTTTATGTGACACTTTATTATTTCTTCTCTGACTATGGATGATTGGTTTGTGGAATGAGATTTTTGACAATCACAAAATAATATATATATAATTAACGTACATTCATTAAAATAATTTCAATATAAATTTTAAAAACGTGCTACTACCCCTTTAAGGACTATACATGATTTGAATAAAGACAGGTTGTCATTGAAAATTGTTTTACACATATTTATTTGTCTTTCTTACATGTTTGTCATCAATTCATGTCATCAGCTTTGTATAATGACCTTTTAACTCCGTAAACAAGGTCAATAACATTAATCATCAAGGAATTGCAATGATTATTTACATAAAATGTACTACTTAGAGAATGAGTAATATTTTCAAATCATTGTTGTACAATAGGTCTTATCGTAATGACAATTAAATTGTTACTTCAGGATACGACATCTATTGTAGAACTTCACTGTACTTCCAAAACAAATAAAGCTTGTTTTGGGGAAGGGCGTGGTTTGTGTTTAAGTTGAGAGATGTTTACAAGATTACAAATACTCCTCCACAATCTAAGTGACTCTACAGAAACGACACAGGAAAAGTTAGTATCCGTTTGGTTGCAGCCTCCTCACGTTAATGCATTGCCACCCAAAATGTTTATCACATATTATTATACAAAGTCACACCAATGAAAATTTCGCTTATGCATTACAATTTTTGTTCACGAATTAAGTTTGTGGATCATTCAATTACAATATACAAGTTACATGTCTTTCATATCATAGGTAAACACAAAATTAAGAAATTTGTTACAACTATGGTTACAGGTTTATTTGAAAATCTTTTTCTCTTGAAAAGGCAAATGTCATTTAATAGTTCATAAAAATCTTCAGCATTTTATTAAAGAGGACCTAGGCTATAATTAAGCAAGTATCGTTTACTGAAAATAGTTGTATTTACTAAAACGGAAATATACTATCCACTATCACAAACGCGGACGATTTTTTCATGTAATATTTTGTATCCGATATGTCATTTTGTATGTATATAGAAATGACAATATATCTTTGTATGTATATAGAAATGACAATATATCTTTGTATGTATATAGAAATTAGATATGTCATTATTACATATTTTCACCTACTTTCAAAAACAAATCCAATCCCATGTCTCATTAGTCGCCAAGTTGACTAGTTAAACCGTGGCTTTACATACCTTTAAGTCAATATTGTGAATACATTGCGTATATACGTTAGGTACATTGAGTTAAAATTAGAAGACGATTCTTAAAAATACATGCCACGGCACGAGTAGGGTGCATTAATTTGTCATACTTACTCTACATGTACCTGTTTCGCGGCCTCTTTCATCTTGCTAATGACGAAGGATGTATACAAACACGTTTTAACGTCCCACTCGCTCTTAGATTTAATTAGTTTACGGTGTCACACAGGTGGAATTTACTTGTGTCCAAATATAGTGATACATTGTTGAATATTAAGTAAAAACATATTTCCTCAGGTAACAGTAAGTAAGATCATACGTATACATATATATATTAAATCAATTACTTGACCTGAAATAGATAAACCTGATTGGATGCAATCAAAATTAGTTGCGCAATCAACGACGCCGTTTTAAAGGTGTCATTGGAAGACCTCAGATGTTTCCTTATGCGTCGAGAAAACTATACTTTATTCGACTCTGGACTTTATCATTTTGGCAGAACACGGTGGTGTAATATTTTGACAGAATCATGGTATAGCCTCGGCGACAACAAAAAAGCTTAACATCAAGGAAGTGCTGAAATTATTGGCTAAAGGTTTGCTTTTCACGTGGTCCTGTGCATACATGTATCTCACTTCCACCGTTATCAGAGTAGTTCAGCAACATCGGGCGTCGCTAGCCAGATGGGTGAGTGACCCCTAGGCTGAATGAACTGAGAAATTGCCCAATACAGAGACATCAGTCGAAGAATTCTGGTGTCACTTTGGGCGTGTGACTTTATTCAAAATGAGCCACTGTTCACCAAGCGGTGCAAATGGGTACCTGGTAAAAGTTGAAGATGACCGTTGAGCGACTATATGTCAGCCCGGGTTAGACCAGGGTAATGGAGCATAAAGCGCTTTTAGTGCAAATAATGGAGATTTGGCGCTATATAAGACCTATCCGTTACTATAATTAGTTTTAAGAAGTGCTCGTATCAGAACTAATATAAGCGTAAACTTTGAGGGAGAAAATGGGATCATGTAAGTAATTGGGGAACATGAGAGGGTATACGGTTTTGAGTTTAAGTTCCAATTAAAATGACTACAGGATCCGGGTCGGCTTCGTTGTTTACTTAATAAAACCCACGAATTCAAATATTTGTTTTCAGCTTCAAGACGCCAATATAACAAACGTGATCCTTAATAATAGACCTGATTTAAAAATGATGTTTCAACAAAATTTTAATTAACAATTTTCAAAGTTTGATTGTAAATTTAATGGATTTTGGTTTCATAATTCATTAATTCATTACAATAATCGTACCGAGATAATTTACTGTTAAATAATTTAACATGTTTTGACTGCAGAAATATTAATCAACAGCAAAGTTGTAAAGAGACAATTATAAGCATTATCTTCTTCGTGATTATTGTCATGATATCAATGATATTGTAGAACATGTCTCATGCCGAAGTAATGTCAATTTTACTCATTTCCGTTGTTTTTATGCATTTTCATCAAGTATTTAAGCAACGTTGCTGAGAATGTTCGGTTCAATGCGTGATTTCTTCAGTTGTTATCTCTCTTTAGAATCATATTATGTAAGTAATTATTAACTTATAAGAAAATGTTTTTGAATTATTGGGCATGTTTCGATGTGATATTTTCTTTTTAATATTTTAAAGGGGAAGTAGCACGCTTTTTGAAAATTTCATATTTTCAATTGATAACTGATAATTTTACGTTAATGCTAAATGTATTAGTTTGATAGTGTCAAAAATGTCATTACATAAACATTTCATCCATAGTCAGAGGACAAATCATAAAGATTCACATAAAGTCCATTTGTGGCCATTTTTGTGTGAACACTTATAATTCATTTTGATTAAGAAGAGGGATTACATGGCTAAACTTTACATTATATATTTTTTATTACTTCTTTTTTTAACTTTTTTTATTTATTACTCCTTCATTGAGTTTAAGTACGTTGTCTTACAATTGGAATAAGTTATTTTCATTTTCCTGACATCACCTTATATTCCCCCTAAAACGTGCCGCTGCGCCTTTAAATGTTTTTCATGTCTCTATACAGTGTTCATTTACAATTTAGCAATATGCTTTGTCATATTCCAAATTTAGATTTTCAAGTGGAACATTTTGTGTTGAGAATTCAAGAATACGTGAATTTTATTTCTATTAATGTGTTAATACGAATGAATACTATGATGTGAAATAAGTTGACGTGCAAAATCGTTTTATTATTTTGGAATAATGATTTGATGTTGTTACTGCTTATTCTTTAAATAAAATATTTTTACCCAAAATGATTTACTGTCCTTTCTATGACATTAAATTTTATATGTATTATTAACTAAGTTTTTGTGCATGTGACATTTAATGAATCATTATATGCTCAATGACATTTTCACTTAGCTAGACATGTTGTAACTTTTTTTTAAAAAGCCCACTGTGACTCAGTCTCACTCCATCAATTAAGTCTGTATTTAAATTCAGTTTAATGTGGCAAAACCGGCTTATCTTAAAAATGAAAAAGTATATCGTGACATTTATAATTGTGTCACAATAAAGACAAATCACAAAGATGTAAATGATTGTGATTCTTTTTACCGCGAATACAAATTAATAATATTCCTTTATAATTTTACATTTTCATATTCTGTTATTAATTTGACCTTTTCATAACACAAGTGAATTGATATAATTTCTATTGTATCATTTACATATTTAGCATTTTCTCACTATAAATTTTGGATCAAAATCAACGTTTATTATCGCAGTTAGTTCTCAGATTTTGAAATTAATATATATAATGATAGCAAAATATAACATAATTTTGAATCATAAACGAAATAAAAGTCTAAAAACAATGCAAGTCCAACACTCTGATAATAATATCCTAAATAATATAATTAGAATTTTATATCTCAATAGCTAGTCGATAGGCAGTGATACTTTACCCTGAACGTCCTTCGGCAAAGACGGTAATTATGCTATTTTAATCACAGTTGACTTTTTATAACGATGTGGCATTGAGATATTCTCAATCAATGTATGGTATAAATCAGAATGTGCTTTTTGCATCTCAATAGTGTGTAAACGAAGCTGAGCCATATTTCGCCAGAGGCGTGAGAGCTCATTCATTGCATAGTCTGCATAGCGGTAAGTAAAACATAGACCAAGTCAGGTGACACAGGTACAGGTAACTGTTTGTTTTACCTGAGAGTCGCTGCATCAAGGTGAGTGTTCACACGTTTTGCACCTGGCGACTAATTAAGCTTGTTAGGATTCTGATGGGATGTGATAAACAGGTAGACATTTTTCCGTTGCTTTTTGTTTGGTTGAAAGAATTTGTTTGTTACTACGTGGTGAAACGATACTAAAACAAAGTATGGTTGTTGTGTTGCTATGAATAATGTAGAATTTTTTTATTGTTTACTTTGTCCAATGATAAATGAAAGTGTATTACAGTGGGGTCAATATCAAAATGACTCAATTCTATAGTTAATAATAGAGCGGAAACTTAAAGCTATTTAGTATTGTTCCGATGACGTGTTAATAGAGTGAAAACGTACCTTATTTAGTATTGTTCCGATGATGTGCAACTACATCTATGACTTGTAGATTCGAAGCACGTGTTTGGTTTATATGCTTAGGTCATCTTAAGCATCGATAATTTGCAAGTGATCCTGTTCATGTTTGAGATAAATACAAGCTTGTTAAATTCAACATCCTTTCAATTTGACTTATGGTGTATATACAAAGTATAATGCCTTGTCATGTCCTTACATGTACCTCCGATGGTTTACCTTTAATTACTTTAAATTTTTTGTACATTTCAGCAACGGGAAGTTGTATGATTTTTCTATGTTTCATAATCTTTATGAAAATATATTATTACATGACCATGCGTCAATAACACGGTGAGTTTACAATACAACATAACCATTTATAGGCACTTTTGAAAACACTTTTTCTATTGTGAGGCCTTAATTTCATCATGTGATGTTTATAAGCTTTTCGTTGTTAATTTCAATTCTCTAGTGTTCATAGCCTGTCAATCGATTCCCTACTTATTTTATCAAACAATGTATTATGCAGCGTTTAACTTAATTTAAGGTGTACATCTGTATCAAATCTTTCATGGAGAAGGCAATCATTATGTAATTCAAATATGAAAATTAGAATATTAACGGCGGGTAATTGGGGAAACACCGAACAAGCATATGGAATTTTAAGTGATTTTCCACACATCTATCAGCATAAGTATAAGTATATTGAGATAGGTATATGTACTCAATGCCACTCTACAAATCACTGTTTGATATGCTTCACTTACAAAACGATTTGCCCTTCTCAATGAAGTACCAGGGTTTGTGAATAGAACTTAGGTTCTACAACTTTGATCCCACCTAAAATTCATTTTTGTTAACTTTGAGACATTTTGGAAAAATATGTATGGATTATATTTTGTGCATGTATATGCCATTTCTTTTATTCCTATACATTCCGTTCAATTGTCATTCCGATTGATTACTTAGATCATTACTAATACTAATGGGGAATATTACTTTGCTAGTTATTATATTAATATCAATTCCAATATTAATTCAATTAAGAATTGTAATATTTTTAACAAAATTGAATTTGACTTAATGAAACAGGTTTACATTCCTTTAATTCATATAGCTCATTATTCACTCATGGGTAGATTTAGAATTTTCCTTTTGTATATTTTGTATACTTTAGACAATTAAACTATTTTGAAACTTCAATTGAAAAGTGTGACAGACAAAAATCTTTCAATGCTACATTACTTTCATAGCATAAAAAAGCTAATGATCGAAATTTCACCTCTCCTTGTATTAAAATCTAGGGAACAAAGGTCTAGTCTGTGTATATATGCAAAACGACTCTAGTTCTAGCAATTGTTTATACTCTCTGTAACCCAGACATAATTAGCATTAAGGGCGAGTATGCTAACATATATCGAATTACAATTGTGAATGTGTTGTTAAACAGGCGTTGAACAATTTATTTGTTTTACCAAACAGCTCACTCAGAAATCTAGGCCATGTGTTCTCATGGCTCCCATTAGATCATAGCATTGGTATGCCTGTCTTTGTTTCTGAAAAACGACTTGCCAATCTAGTTGAATATGAATAAGTTATAGCGAAGATATCAAATTGCAACCAAAAAATTACCCGGAACCTACTTAGATTGAACCTGTTTGCCCTTTGTTTTACCGGGCAGTTGGCTTCCTCAGCTTTCCAACCTTTTCTACCTGCCTCAGGTAAGAATTTTATTTGGTGTAGTTTGGGCATATGCATTCCATTTGATTTCAACCTTTACAGTTACTCGATATAATTTTAGTGTATTCTAAGCAGGTAGAATTTGCACCGATATGGAATAATTATAATCAGTTAACCTAATTCCATGGTTGACATATGGAATTGAATAGATGGAACAGATATTGTAAAGTGCATTTTCCAAATATTTATATATTATGTTAATTTGTGATTGTGATTAGCTCAATTTCACGGCTTTTGGGGATTTTCTTTTAACTTTTCATTGTACCAAAGCTAGCAAAATAATTCAAACGATAATCACAGTCTGCAAATCTCCAATTCATATTTGTACCATGCATTACGCAGTAAAACGTTATGGTATCCGTCAAATAATAAGATATCATTATATAAAAACAAACGTTGTTTTGTAGAATATGATCTTAATCACTGTAAAGCTTGTATCGATTAACTCAATTGCAACGTATGTGACTTTGGTACACGAAACGCTGACCTGATAACTTATTAAAATGGAGTTTTGCAAAGATATTGGAAACATGCATGATAGTACATATTCACAATATTTATTTGTGCATCATCTATCTTCTAAACAGCTGCAAATGTCATGTTCTCAGATACCAAAAGGTCATACTTACATAATATATGAATATTATTTTATTAACTTTCGTGCCCGAAAGTACATACAACAGAAGTGTGTATTTAAAATCAATCACATTTGTTAATTATGATAATAACTTGATATAATAAATAACAAATGACTTGATAATACAATGTATAACTTTCAAATTGTTTAATACAATTAAAATTAACCATAATTGCTCATAAGCTTCATATCAATCAAAGTCTGCATTTCTTGTTTTTGAATTTGAGAAGTTTATATAAATGTTTTTATGTAAATCCTAACATATATTTGCCATCTTTTAATTTCTTTCACACCGACAAATTACACGCCAACATTTATCGATACAATCTAATTTGATCGGCTTACTCTATATTACAGACATTTTATAACCACTTGGGTAGTACTCTTCAAATTTTCCTTGAAATTCCCTTTTTCAATTAAATTATACCATTGTATTCCTTACTCTACCGACTTCTAGAATGCAACTTCAACTGATCATTGATATAATATTTGAAAACACTTAACGTCTTCATATACAGAGCCGTTTCCTTTTAGTATTAATGTTACAAGATGAAGATAACTGTAACAAACTAGGTTTACCTTAAAGGGGCAGTAGCACGTTTTTATGGGAAATTTAAGGTGATGTCAGGAAAATAAAAATTAATGGTTCCAATTGAAAGACAATGTGTTCAAACTAAATGAAGCAGTAACATATATAATATAATATATAATGTAAAGTTAGGTCATGCGATTCCCTTTTCTTTCACGAAATGAATTAAAGGTGTGCACATAAAATGGCCGCCAATGCATTTTATGTGAATCTCCATACTGTGTCCTCTGACTGTGAATGATTGGCTTGTGTGATGAGATTTTTGACACTGTCGAATTAATACATTTAGCATTAACTTACAATTATCAGTGAAAATTGTTAAATATAAAATTATCAAAAAACGTGCTACTGCCCCTTTAATATCTTCACCTTTGCATACTATGACCAGAGACATCAGATCCCCGTCATATGTTTCGCTAAATCTGTATATCATGACCTTTTCACAAGAAAACGGATACCTTATATATGTTTAGTAATGATATAGGAATAACCATAACTTCAACTGTTCTGTATGTCTGTATAACTCCGCTTTTCTCGAAACCATAACAGGAGACCTCAGACGCTCTTTGTTTTATTGCTACTGAGACTGTCCTACGAATGTACGCTAAGTGAATGAGTTTGTATTGTCTCATAAGTATGTCTGAGCTTAGTCTGCGTGTCTGTCTACCATAATAAGCTAACTGCATTCGTCTCAAGTGTTTAAAATCTTGTCAATGATGGGTTTGAGTCCAGTACATATTTTCAAAAAATTGAATTCGAGATATTTCCGGTTATTGCTAATATCCTGTCCCTGAACTTGCTGTTGAATGTAACTGTACATAAATAGAAATATATGATACATGTCTTTTTCAATATGTTCAATATTTGTTTCGCAGGTTTAGTGAGTCTGTCTGTTTGACTTCTCAAGATACCTTGACAATACTTGGCTTAAACATATATTGACGTTTGTGAACATTATGAAAAGTGTTTTAGCAATGATGCATATATATCTGAATTAAGCAGAAAAGATTTGATGCTCATTATTCAGTGGTTCAAGACTCAAACAATTTATGTAGAAAGTTGATCAAAATAAATAAATTAATTGGGTTCACGTTCTTATATTCATGATCCAGTTTCCAGACTGCAATCCAGACTTAAAACAAGGCACCAATTGGTATATATGAAGAACATGTTTAATCATAAAGAACATATTTAATGTGATTACAGTTCCTTTCAGTGTACAAACAATATTTTTGACATTTATTTTTATTTTCAGATTGAAACACAGCACTTAGCGCCATGTGGACAACAAACGGATACATGAGAGTCACAGGTGCTTGTGTAGGGACTGAAGACTTCCAACTTCCATAGAGGCGGCTGCAACTTCATCTACAAACGTACTGACTTACACCAGCGTGCAATGTGGTTTCCTACAATAACGAGGAGTAATGAATTAGAACTAGTTGTAAACAATTAGCATTTCAACTCGCATAGACCTTGTTCCCGCTAGATTTCCAGTCGATAAAGGATATAACAATAGCACCAAGTACCTGGCAGCTGGATTTACGTATACCTACATACAAGACCAGGTAGGGCATTCTTTCTCTTCATTTTTTAATTTGAAAATCCTATCACGTAGTTATAGTTTCATGGTTTTTATTTTAATGATGCGTAAAGTCCCTGGTGTTTCGAAATGGAGATCCAGAGGTATTGCATAACTTAAGATTATGGATAAAACAATCGTCCCAGAGTTCGCTCTCTTTGATACTTTTCTTTGGAATTTGTTCATTTAGTCATGAATATGAATGATCTTGGTGTCAGGTTATAAAACCCGACCCGGTGTTTGATATAATATACGAGTTAAAGCGCGTTTTTGTCAACCTTAATAACATTAACATGATCAATATTAAAGTGGATTTAAATGTACATTCATACAATAGTATATATATCAAACTGCATTTTTGTGGTTTGGGAATTAATTAAGTAAAACCTGGTTAAAGGAGGAAGTATATAACTAAAATATTTACCTATTAGTGTTTCCTTTAAAGTCCATGAATTATTGATCATGTTCACTTCTCAAAACGAGAACACGTGATAATGATCGTGATTCGGTTTCCTGAGAATTGCCTTTACCAACAAAACTTGATATGGTAAAACATAAATAGTTGACATACATACAAGTCCTTTGTGTAGAAAGGACATTTTAATGAATTATTAAATCATTTCAGTTATGCATACATATGAAAACTTATAACACATCATGCGCTTTAAAATCGTTTTCAAAAATAACAATTTATGATGGGCAAAGCAGAAGAGTTATGTTTGCCTTAGACAGATAATTTGATAATTGACTGTGATATAAATAAGTGTAATATAATTGAGGCAGCAGTCAAATAGTTACGATTTGTCAATTTTATAGACAAAAACTGAATGAACTTACCAAATAAAACTATTTACCATTCAGTTGTTTATTACAAACACCATAATTGTTTAATAGTAGTATGTTTGCTTGACATGTTTGAAGGTTAGAGAGAACTTTTCATATTGAAAGAAGTTCTCTTATTGAACTTTCAAGACTTCAATTTAATTACAAATATTGCCCAAATTCTATTCTAAACTTCAATATTTGGAATGGCTATAAGTGAACATTAAGATTGAACTGGAATAAATATGATGAGGTCAGATGCATTTAATTTAATTCAGACGAAGAAATTGTCTTCACACTCGGGTAGAGCTGTCGAACAGCCTCAAATTCATAATACTAACCCATAACTTTTTACAATCCATTGGACCAGTTAGTAAAATCCCAGATAGAACGCATATGTATGCACATAATTTGGTATGCAAAAAGGTGCATTAAATTTTGCCCAGATACCGTGGCTATATGTTTTCAAGTACAATCAGCTGCATGTAGGCATGTAAAAATGTCCGTATTCTTGGTCCTAGTGACTGTACTAGAAAAAAATAATCTTTAAGTTTGGATAACTTATATAGCAATATACATTTCCTTCAGGTCGCAATCGAACGAACATTGAAATACAGCTAGGATGGATTTTACAGCTTTCAAAATTCTATTAACTCGAATTTCTAGTTTTTTAAATGAAATTTTATTTTATTTTTAATTTACAAAATGTGTAATGGAGCTCTCGTGATCTTGTCTCTTGTTTTCTGTCTCAAGATTCCGTAACATATAGGTTAGTGAAGCCGTTCTGAAAACCATGACCAAGTAATTCAGTTTGTGTCCAGCAAATTATTTCCCTCCTGGACGTGACGCGCGGCAATCTTTACGGTGAGGGTAGGTAATAAGGCGGTCAATTAGGCCCCGGAAGAACTGTCCCTTTAATTATTAAGATTGGACAAGAATGTGTACGATGATGTCGTCGATGAAGGTGATGGCAGCTGACGTGCAGCCGTATCGTCAGGAAGAGCGCGTTAATATTTCAACATGGCCGACAAGTAATTAACTGCGGGGCTGCTGTAGAAGTACCGCACTAACTAGCTAACTTCGTGCTGATTGGCTACAAACTGAGGTTGCAACCTGTTTTTATGTATTAATCTATTAGTTTACCTGGATTAGTCGTATCTGATTGATATTAAACATTCATCATGATTTGACAGCTTTGATATCATATTTTTATCGTGTGAGATTAAACCAGCTTCATTAGTATACGAATAGGCAGTTCAAAGGTAGATTCATTGAAGGTATTTAAATCATGTTTGTGTTATTTTCTTTTTCGAATAGCTTACAGCGTATTGTCATTTCTTTACAAACCGTTTAGGTAAATAACATTGAAACAAAAGACCTATCACTCAAGATTACCAATCTTCTGAGAATTGCCGTTTTGCTGCTAAGCACTTCGTAGTGAGTGGCAGTACAGTGAGATATCATAGCCCCATCTTTCTTCCACGATAACTTTGTGAAAGGCGATAATGGATAGTCTTAAGAGCATGATGGAAATAAACGTTGTTATCACCTTTGAAATTCACGCCTTATGTAAGAAACGATTTGTTAAATTGATTGCCTTGTCGGACCTTTCACACTTTAAACATAATTATTTAACGAGGCAATTCGTAAAAATAAGTGTTAGTCCATAATTTCTTGTGACCATTCGGACAAAGTGCTTTTCTGTGACAAAATGAAGAATCTATATGCCAGAGCATCTTACATAATATAGTCATCATTGTAGGGAAATTATCAAGACAATTGTCACTAGTGTAAGAAAGCTAAGTGAAGATGTATTCAACACCTTATCGAGACAACTACTGGAAGAAGAAGATGAGTTCCAAAACTAAAGAGATAGGATATGAAGACTGAAGTGAAAACAAAACTTTATACATCTGATGCAACACTTTTAAATTCTTCACTTTGTATTTGAAGTATCACTATTAACAAGAAATCATACAGCCGTACGCTCGTTCTTAAACAATGTGCATGACATCTTTGTCATTTATATAATCTAAGATTGTATACCCCCTCAAGGCGAAATTTTTATTTTATTGGTTCATAAGCCATACAGTTTGTACTCCTGCAACTTATGACTTATATTTAACTATGTCCATTATGCGATTATGATGATGTTCCGACTTTATCCTCCGTTCTTCATTCTTCTATCAAGATGATGCTTAGAAACAAGGCGACACTTCTGTCTTTATTGTTCAATCACAATAATGCTTCTGCCTCCCTTCTTGCTTTGCCTTCCTCCTTCTATCAAGGCAAAGCTTTAGTCTACATCCTTCTACAAAGACGATGCCTCTGCTTTCCTCCTTTCTTCGATTCTTCCTTTTGTCTTCCTTCCTCAATCAAGGCGATGCTTTCTATAAGGATAATGCTTCTGCTTTCCTCCTTTCTGCTTTTCCTCTTTCTGTCTTCCTTCTTCTATCAAGGTGATGCTTACTATTAAGATAATGCTTTTTCTTTCCTCCTTTCTGCTTTTCCTCTTTCTGTCTTCCTTCTTCTATCAAGGTGATGCTTTCTATTAAGATAATGCTTTTTCTTTCCTCCTTTCTGCTTTTCCTCTTTCTGTCTTCCTTCTTATATCAAGGTGATACTTTCTATAAAGATAATGTATCTGCTTTCCTCCTTTTGTCCAGGGGATCTAACTGTCTTCCTTTTAAACTAAGGCGATGATTTTGTATACAATTTTCTATCACGGTAATGATTCTTCCTTCTTTTTAAAAAGCAATGCTTCAGTTTACCTTCTTCTATCAAGGCGATGCTTCTGTCTTCAATAGAAAATGCTTCTGTCTATCTCTATCCAATGGAGAATGTATTTGTTTATTTATTAGGGCGCTACTTCTTCCTTTTTCTCTCTAACAAGGCGATGCTTCTTTTCTAATTTTGTCTATTCAGACGATACTTCTGTCTTCATTCTTCCATGCATGCGATACTTTCTTCTTCTTTCTTTTTCTCTGCGATGCTTCTTCCTTTTATATAACCTTGCTTTCCTGTATCGAGGCAATAATTCTGAATTGTTGTGCCAATCAAAAATGATTCTGCCTATCTACTTCTATTAAGACGAAACCTCTGGCTCATTCATTACTTTATTACATGAATCATCACTGCGTAAATGTATTATTAAAGTGGTAATGATACAACATATTGACAGATCATTGACTAGTAGACAGTTAACAATAGTTAAAGTGTTGAACACATCATTCTTGTAAGACCAAGCAGGCCTTAACACTTCTTGATGTTCGTGAGAAAAATGTTTCAGTCATAGAAGATGGTATCTTTTAACACTTTAAGGGAGACTTGTGAGATAACTAAAACTGTAACATATTAGTACGCGAGTACATCAAGGGATGCCCCATCAATATTCTAGCTTGCCACTCAAATATTCTCGCAGTAATTAACAGTGACTATTTGACGATGTAGCTATAACAGCGGCGATGGACGTTCAAAGTCGGGGGAGAATTAAGGAGGGGAGGAATAAGGAAAACAAATTTAAAGGACGTTTAAATGATCGATAGGGGGGATAATCAGAAGAGACAAATGACAAGCCTATATGTTGTGTAGATTTCCGTGTATTGTGATATATACTTGATTCAAAGAAAAAAATGCAAAACTCTTGGTTTTTCTTATTTGAATATATTTGCTAGCAATCCCGAATGTATTCAGATAAACTAGTTTTCTAATAGCGCAATCTTGACTGTATAAGATACAGCCTTTCATGATTTTTTTAGCCAAGATCAAAGGCGCCGCCAACCTTTTATTCCCTGACAAAATACTTCTTCAACTAAGTCACTAAACGTTGCCATGGTCGAAAATTTCATTAATAAAGTGCACGGTTTTAGGTAGAAATAATATTTTATTTAAAGTTCTAAAGGAGTAAAATCGTTAAACATAGAATGGGAAAAAACCTTTTTTGTTTGCCAGAATTGTTACAAACGTCGAACCACGTTTAACAATTCAAGTATAAGTATAACACCGTTTTACCAAACCTCCGATAAAACGTAGGTCAATTTTCCAAATTTTAAATTATCTTTGAATGATAGAGCATAACTATAACCATCTAATAAAGTGAAGGTAATATATATTAAGATGAACTATCCGATATTACTGAGAATCAACGTAATAATAAAATTAAAGTGAAGGTAATATATATTAGGATGAACTATCCAATATTAATGAGAATCAACATAATAATAAAATTAAAATGAAGGTAATATATATTAGGATGAACTATCCAATATTAATGAGAATCAACGTAATAATAAAATTTTACCATTTCATTAAATCTCCGTTCCTCTGTTACTCAACACTGCATTAAAAGCGTGTTTCAAACGTCAACCGATCGATCAAATTTACAACTCTTCTCTGAAAACAAATGAGCAATGACGTACTAAACTGACTTGTCATTCCTTGATTTGAACATCAAAGTAGCTGCCTAATGCAATCTTGCAACAGAAAGCCCGTTAAAGGCTCATGTCATAAAATCTCCTTCCCTATGCAAGTGCCCACCTGGGTGCGAGATTCCTGCAAGTCTTGGAGAATTGGAACCGTATTGCATTATGGTATGTCTTGCGTCCTTTGATATAGGAGTCGCAAATGGTAATTTCTCCAAATTTATTTTCCTACTGTTTATATTTTTTTAAATAGAGATTGAATTGAACGAAATTGGTGAACAGATCTCTGCAATTGTTAAAAGAATTGGAACTCTTTTGGATAATGGTTTGTATCCAGTCCTTTGATACGCATATTGTGTGGAAATTTTATCAAAATTTATTATTCTATAATGTTTTAAATTTTTATGATAGCAGAATAAAGAAGTTGTTCATCCATAGAATTACTCTTGTCTTCCTTTTGAAATTTGAGTTAAGAACAAGGAGGTAGGATTGATAGAAATTTTTTAACAGATTCCTGCTTGATGTGTAATGAGTATGGCATTTTCCTTCAAATTTACTTTTCTACAAAAGTATAAAAAACGGAATAGTTAGAAAGTAAGTAGAACGGATTCCTGGATGTATCTTCGAGAATTAAAACATAATAAGAATAATAATGATAATAATATAAAGTTTGTCATCTGTCCTATAATACCTGTATAGTGATTTTTTTGATCATTAAATAAACCTTTCCTACCATGCAGTAACTTTTCAGGTAGACAAAGGTAGAGTTAGAATTATTGAACAGATTCCTCTCGGTTTAACGGTGTCTTACATCTGTTTGACGAAACCATTGCTTACATTGTCATTCGTTTAAATATGGCATTATCTAATATCTATTAAAATATATTTTGTATTCATGAACGTTTTCAGTCAATAAGCTTTTGAAAGATTCGAGGAACCGAAGATTTTTGTAACAGGAAAAATATGATAAACTAGTGATCTTAATCTTCTTCTTATTGTTATAATGATCTTAATATTGCTTGAACAAAAAACATTCTATACTTCATTAAAATTACTTGAAAATATAACAATCAATTAGTAAATATTTGTAGAATAAAGGTGTCCCTATAAAGAATTCTACGCGTTGTTTCCCAGCATGACTGATTTGTAAAACATGTATATGTATTTATTGAACTTCAAGAAATAATCTTGAAATTGACATCAAAGTTCCAAATGCCCGAAGCAAGTCTCCCGTCGGGTCGGAAGGAAGGAAATGTAAGCGGAAAATCAAACACTTACAACTGCTTCTTCAAACATTAGATAACATTCAAACATTCAACCTGTCATTTTTGTTGTACCGTTAGCGTGTTTCCTGCAAAGGAAATCAATTGAGCATTGATATATGTTACCATGTTCATGCTTGCACAGAAGGTGTTGTATAGACTTAATACAAAGATACAACGGCGTGTAGACTCAATACATAGATACAATGGTGTGTAGACTCACTACATAGATACAATGGTGTAGACTCAAGAGATAATATAACGCTGTCAATTGACCTTTGTGGATGTCCCGTTAACTAATTGAACTAATCTAATCAAAAGTTGTAAAACTGAAATTGAAATTTCAAAAGGTTTAGGAGTGCAAATATGCTTTGTCTGAAAATTGCATGTTGTTATCGTTCGTTTTTAAGCAATTTAATTGTAGGACGAGAAATGCGTTTTTATATGGAAATATGATTATATGATTATAATAAAGAAAAGATTTTTAAATGAGCAAGTGATGACGCAAAAAGGTAACCTTTTATTAGCAGAACTATACGAATTAATACATATACTAAGTTTCCATTCTGAAATTAGAATCAGCAATATTCGCAACTATAAAAGGAAACTTTTCACATGCAGATTAAATCGTAAATATAATGTTTTTAAATAGTTGAAAATCATGTTAAAAACAAGAATCTCCTTTCTGAATTGGAGTTGTTAGATCTTACTGTTGAAAGCATTCAATGCAAATGCCATGCTTATCTCACTTTCAGATTTGTATCTTCCGTCTCGTAAATTCTCGCAACATCTCATCTCCTTTGAGATTATAGATGTCTTAACCATTTGCTTTCTCCTTCTTACCTACTTCTACTCCCATGGCTCCCGATCAATTACCTCAAAATTAGCGCCAGCGGATCATAGGGAGCGATTACCATACAATCAATTTTAAACGTTACATGTCAAATGAAGAATGCGTATGGCCTTGTAATGTATATGGTATTCCATGCAAATCAATTGTTGAAAGAAAACAGCTTCGAGCGCGGCCCTTTCTTACTACTCTGGAAGACGCTGTCGGTGTTTATACGGTACCCCTTGAGACCGCTGGTAGAGGGTAACGTGTAGACCTTGGTCAAGATCGGCTGGTTCTAGAATCGTTATCAATAGTCAACAATTTCTTTATTAGTGCACATGCGCAGATTTAAATTTGACAACTTAGTATGTAATGATGTATTTATAAGAAAAATGTGAATCCACAGCAAAGGTGATCTCTAAATTTTCTTTTTTGCTACACATGCGCAGATTTAATGTTGACACCTTTGTATTTAGTGTTATATCTATCAGTAGAAAAATACGGACGCACAGCGTAGATCATATTACGAATGACGTCACGAAGTTTAAGCATGACTATTAATTGTTGGGCAGGTGGGCTTTGACTAACCAAAGAGTCCTTGATACAATTTTAACTGAAAACGATATCATCAGAACACACGGATGTGTAAGTTTCAGGTAAAAAACTATTTATATTTGTAGCACGCTGGTGTATAGTGGTTAACATGCTGGCTTGTCCCGCCAAAGACCCGGGTTCGAATCCCGGTGGAGACACCAAAATTTGTAACCTGGGCTAAACACTGTGTTGTATCCTTGGGCAAGGCACCTCATCCACATTGCACTCAGTTCACCCAGCTGTAAAAATGGGTACCTGAGCAAGGGGAGAGTATGGACCTTAATGGTCACGCGAGTCGCTTAGAGGCTGACTCGAAAGTACAATTCATTCATGGTAATAATATATATTGTATCGCCACGTGTATCGCCGTGAAACAATCTTGGACTGGATACTAGGCGTTAAAATCATTTATATACGTTTGAACGACTGCATATGAATAATCATTAACAATCGTAAACAATTTAACGTAGACGAATTCCGTCCACGTTACTCTATGGAAGACCAAGGAGGTATTGACATTCATGGCTTCCTCAGTGTGTGATTTGGCACTGTGGTTGAGTGTCACTGTGTGAGACACACAGGACGGGTTCAATACCTTCATACAGTCTCCATACACTCCGAGCTGGTCGTCCTGGCAGATCAATCAGCCTCTGCTTCTTCATTCGTTTATACAAGACATGGCAATTATTAATTTCCATTACTACTAAATATCTCTGGCAAATATTGGTAATTGTTCCAGGTAAACCGCCGCCACTGTGGCTACACGATGCGTCTGCTGAAGGATCGAGTTGTGTAATGTGACGAAGTCTAGAGCGTTGGCCTTCTTGCTGCATTGATGTTGGCATGCAGTCGCGTTTTGTCCAAAGAAACTTTGTTTCCTAACAGTTTTGAAAAAGTCAAAAGCTTTTGTTAGTCTCACTGGGAAATGGATTTCGTTGAAATGATTCAATTAATTGTCTGGCATGTACACCTGGTGGAATCGGCAGTCAGATCAGTCACAAGTTAAGGATGACATTTACTGGCAGTATGCGAGGGGAATATCTCCCGTGCTCATTGCAGGGCAACCGTCTTATTAAATTCTCATTAATTCAACTCACTGTAACAGAACTTTTTGTCTGTACAATCACCCACCTTAGACCGAAATTATGTTATAAGCTTGATTAGAATGCAACCTCGTGATATTCAGGAAACTGAAAATAGACAGTAATAGCTAAATTGAGTGAGTTTGAGTTTTACCCCGCTTGGGCAGTAATTTAGCGATTATCGGCGATAGGCTAAATTGGGAACCGCAAAATTGAATTAAACGTGTTAACTAATGGGTAATTGAAAACTTAAACAAATTGAATTCTTAATCGTTAAATATGAGCGACGTTTGCTTTAAATTGTGAAAAATCTGAACACATAATGTAACATGATTATTTTTCACGATCTCGTGTATTTTTTATCTATTTCTTGCTACAACATGTACGTCTAGTCGCTCCACTGTACTTTGGTTAATATCTTTAAAACATAATATGGTACACACATAACTAAGATTTTGGTTCACGTTTACTTCAAATCTCCCAAACAGAAATAATATTCATGGTTCGTAGAAGCATATTTGACAAACATGCATCTTGGTTTTGAACAACCTATTAACAATCCGAAAGAGAATGCATCAGGAAAAAATTGCAAGCTCAGCTTAAATGGATAAAAGAAACACGGTAGTAATTCAAATGGGTCGATCGAAATGTTTTTTAAACCATACTTATCTCGTTTGTTTTCAAGTTACGTTTTACAGCAACCCGGAACAATCATAAGTGAGAGAGAACAGCTCCGCATCAAATCTACACAAGAACTCAAACGCGAGGTACATTTCAAAGGACGAGAGAGGAATTAGTTTAATGGGGTAAAATGTCTGATGTATGAGCATAACCGACGTTTACCACTCCTAACAATCTTCTCTGACTAATCGAGGACCAGAATTAGCACCCCATTCAAGCGAATCACGGAAGCCAGTCCTGCAATGTGTACATAAAGGCAGCTTTGTGGATGAATGTGGATTCAATGAAAACTCCTCACAAAGCCCTAGTTCATTGAGAAGATAGCAAATGGAGGAAATCACTTATTTTAGTGTTTGCTGCTGTTTGTTGAGTCCGGTCACACCCAAAATGAATGAATATCGCCATCGGCCTGGCTGATAGATGGAGAAGCTATGACGTTGATACACCCATCAATGGACCTGTCCCCCTTCCCAACTGACAGTGAGGCGCTGGTCAGATCAGCTGACATGTTCTCAGGAAATTAAATTTGTCTTTGAAGGTCCCTGCTTCCGTTGCTTTTTTTCCTCACATTGTTCATGTTGATGGCGTTGAACACCCATTAATGTATTTCCTATTCAGATGTGCCAGTTTAAGCAATAACGGTTAAAGTTTGCCTTGCATCATTAATGACATGACGTCACAGAGGTTTTACATCATCGAATACATAACTCACAAAACTTTAAACTTTAACGTCATGACCTTATTTCACTGACATCAATTCTATCATCACACATTGTAAGAGATCTAGGAATTATTCATTTGAACCTCAAACAATCAAGGATTATTATTCAAATAAAGTATTCACATGTAACTATGAACAATTCATTATTTTAAGAAAATGCGAGGTTGACTCTTCATCTAAGATTGAAAATCATAATTATTGTTTTGTGTAGTTCGGAAATCAGTTAACATTGTTGGAATGGTTTAATTTAGTCACTTGCTGTTTGTAAAAACGTTAACATCGTTTTATAGTAAAATAGTTAAATTCTCGTGTTATTTATCAATTATCATTAGGAATTCATTAGTTACTCATTAGGAATCGTCCATAATTTACAGTTTCTCGAAAATTAGATATAGATATGTCATAAATAATATATAAAATTTATTTTTCCAAGGGGAAAACTTGAACGCTGATAAAACGAGTGTTCGTCTTTAAATTCGTCATGGATAAAATCTGCATATCCTACATACTTCATGTCGTTAAATCGAAAATAATCACTAACTAATTTGCTAAAAGACCTTAACCATCTCCCATTGGTAACCACTTTCAATCCATATCAGATTAATGAATGAATGTTTTTGTGGGCGGACAGAAGGTCTTAAAGGAGACAAAACTCGTTTCCTCGTTCCCGGTCTCACCGTGAAATAAACTTAATTAAATTTTAGCCTTAATCATATCGCTTGCATCTCAAATCGACAATTCTTAATTACATGTAGATTAAGCCAAATACTCTTAAACTCGAAACTGTATGCCAAATTAGTAGGGTTAATCCGACCTGATATAGAGGTCTATGTAGATTGCATGGTTTAATGTTTAATTGCTCATTATATCAATGGAGAAATCAAAAAAGTGTCAAACTCGTTCAAACGACAATAGTTCCCGAAGGTCTCAACACATTAACCCTTCATTCTTACATCTTCTTATAAGGTCCATCACTCACTCTGGTTTAATCTGAAAAAGAAAACCGCCCAACAAATGAATAATTCTATTTACCACGCATAACAAACAGCTCGGGAAGCATTTCTATAATAAGCTTGAGGTTCTGCGAGAGTCGCCCTCGTGTTCAATTAGCCCCCTTCTAATCAGCCAACCTCAAGTCCATTGTAGTCAAGTTGACGCTATTGTCCGCGCCCTCCATTCCGCTACCGTGTGACTCAAGAAGGGTTTTATTAGCAGAGCCTGTTCAGGGACCAGCCTTGCGTTATGTGCACCCCTTTTGTTGCCGCCTCATCACATTAAGGCAGGTCCATTCTTTATACGGGATCAATCTCCAATATCTCCCCGCTTTGTTACCTCTAGTCAGGTTGTAAACCCTTATCCCACAGCAAAGCTCTTTTTGCTGTTCCTCCCGATCTCGATTCTGAGATGACTATCGGCCACTAAACGCACACATCTCGAGGGAATCGTTTCCCGTAACACTTAGCGAATTTCCAGAACAGCTTTTCCTCATCTCTTATCTGTTTTATGTATCGTGTCACCAATAAAGACTATTTTACTTTCTTGAACTACACAAAACAACTATTGAGCGAAGACAAGGCCTCGGCGGTTACCCAATCTAGTTGGGCAATCATTGCTAAGCTCTTTCTTCTGGCCCCTGTGATGGCCACATTCCTTCCTCTTATTAAATGAAGGCAGAAAATGCAGTTTATTAGAAAGGTTTTCAGTGTTGCACTGTGAGTTCTTGGGCTGTAGAACCGCGAGGAGGGTTTTAAGGCCAGTAACATGGCTATAATTCTAAATGCTCTGTTTCAATCTTCAGAAATGAATTGAATTGAATTGGATTTTTGTACATATTGGCATTTTTGTCAAACGGGAAAAATATAAAATCGTAAGATGATAGAGAGAAAAATGTTGTATAACGTGGTCTTAAGAATACAACGAACACGACGTTTTGTCACCAAAAGTGCAGATACAATTATGCTAGCTCAGCTTAAACACTAATATATTGAAAATTGTTATTGTATGAAAACATATTTAATATGATTTTCTTATAAATTGCAGAATAATTCATTGAGAATATGGAACCTTTGTACATCCCTGAAATGAATACTGGTAATTTTTAAACTTTGACAAATCGTTAATTTTTAAATTAATGACACATCCTCAATGCAAGTTGTTGCTAAATTACATCTAATATTTACAAACTAATATTAGTTAACTAATATTTACAGTTTGCATGGTATATTCCGCAGGAATGTTTGAATTCCCTTTAACTCTATTATCATTTTCGTATGGTATTGTAATTTTTCTTTCGATTTTAGAACTCATGAAAATATTCCCTCGGGCTTTGAAGGACTTAATCGTTCTGGTACAAATTCGAAACTAATGGAGTACTTTTACGCACACGTACTAGTAAGTAATAGTTTAAGTCGTTTATCATGGCTTAAGTAAATGTGTCAATTTCACAGTTTTAATTGACAAACCTTTTCTTACTTTATCTTTCTATTATCATTGATTCAATGGTAGTTATGTTTATAGCTGATGAGAGTATGTAATCATATAGTTCCTATAGGGCCAATTTCATTACAAGTGACTATTATATAGATCTTTAATGATTTATCAATTCATGATTTATGTTACAATTTGTGTACACACTCTGTATCGTTTCTGATGGTTTATGATAAATTTTGTCTTTGCTCTGATGAACACATCCTTCATTTCTTATCAGTGTAGTAAAGAGCTTTTTCTTGGTTATTCTGACAAGAATTTTGACTGTTGTATTCCTAACGCCCACATATACCAATATATAATAATAATGAATATTTGTATAGCACTATACCCATACACAAGGTGCATGCTTAAAGCGCATAGTCATGAGAACGAAATTGAAAGTATGAGAAAGAGCATGAATGATTAGATGTGAATAATTGAAGCATATAAAGTCAGGTGTTGACTTCTGCAGGGAAATATGGTGAAATAATGTCTATGAATAACAGTTTGAATTTAGGTAAGTTTTACTTTCGTTCAAAAAAATATATACCAATTTGAAATTCTTGAAAATCTTAAAATTGTTTTATGAGATACGTCCCAAGAAACTTTCTCTATTCTGAAAAAATGAATTACTTATTGGAGCTACACAAGATCAAACCAAATCTTTTTAGAATTATTCAATTTTCTTATAAGACAACTGCGATGTTCTATACAATTAACCCTGCTGGTTTAGGGCTGTAGTGAGAGAACCTTGGCGATGCTGCTCTCTGATTTCCCGAAGGACATGTACAAACTCATAGGGCTCCGCCCCTTCCTGGGCCAAGTGACAATCCTCACTGACCCCGGAGATAACTCTGATATTGCCGCGCCGTGCACTCTTCCGTACGTTATCATGTAGGTCACTAAAAGGTCACCCGGAAGTGATTTATGTAGGCATCGTATATTGCCATTCTAAGGTATAGCTTCTTTATATATTTTGCTTGTAATAGTTTTCAATAAAATGTATTATTGATCTATGGTATCCTGCAGTTCTGTTTTGTACGTTTCTTTTTTTGTACGTTACCAATGGTCGTAGCTTCTTTATATATATTTCTTGTAATGGTATGTACTAAATTTATTTATGTATCTATTATTTATCATGCAGTTCTATTCATTCTTCTGCTGGGGGCGGGATAGCGCGTTCGGCTTGGGATCGAGAGCTCCGTGGTTCGAATCCCGCCAGGGGCTCGGCAACTTTGTCTGCAGTAGAGAATTGTTCTACATGCAGTTAGGTTTGGGTGCAATGCTACACTGAATTTCAGCGCAGTTCCACCCATGTTTCTCTAGTTCCAGCCGTTTTAGCAGTTTCACCGTAATGCATAACCAGAATAATGTTGCGGGCTCTCTCTCTGCAATAATACTAGCAGCCGTGATACAAGTGAAATGCTTATTTAGGTCACTCAAAGGTCACCCGGGAGTGATTTTTGTAGGTTTCCATTCTTAGGTAAAGCCACAAATTTCTTGCAATGGCAATGTTTTTTTACCCATTTTTTGGCGATTCTGATTGGTTGAGAGCAACGCGATTTTTATACAATTTGTTGCTGTTATACATCGATAGAGGCACAACACATGTAATACAATCCTTAATAAATAATTTATGTATGTACTATTCACAATGCCGCTCTGTTCACTCTTGTGTTAACATGTAGGTCACCCAAAGGTCACCCTGAAGTGATTTCTAAAGGTATCTTTTATTCTCATTCTTGGGTATAGGTTCTTAATATATATACATGTATATTTCTTTAAATAGTATGTAATAGATATATTCATGTATCTACTATGTATCATGCAGTTCTTTTCACTCTTGCTGTACTTTATCATTTAGGACATTCAAAGGTCACCCAAAAGGTATTTCTATAGACATCAAATATTGCCATCCTGAGTCATAGCTTCTTTATACACATATATATTTCTTGCAATAGTTTGTAATTAAAAAATGAATGAGTTCCCTCGAAATGACCATTCTAAGACAGTGCTAAATTAACAAAAGATTTTGAATATCAACAATTAAAAGCGTTTAATTTCAGATATTACAGTTCTTTGTACCTTGTCATTAAGGTCGCTCACAGGGCACCCGAAGTGATTTCTGTGGACGAATTTAAATTCTGATAATATGATTACAGAATGAAATAACTGGATATATATTTATTTAATCATACAGTTTTGGCTGTTGTATTGCAATTCTAACAATAGCTTACACATATTTTTTGTAATCAAGCTCAGTGCACTCAATGTAATTTTGTAGGTCGCCTCAGGTCATCCGGTGTTTATTTCTTTGGCGATCTTGTATTGCCTGTCTGAAATATAGTTTCATGAACATAACATTCTGTTCTGGTCCTTTATACTCTACCATGTTCCCAGTTTCTTTATACCCAAGTTCTCATTTCCTTTATACTCTACCATGTTCGCAGTTCCTATATACTCTACCATGTTATCCGTTTCTTTTTACTCAACCATATTCTCTGTTTCTTTATACTCTACATTGTTCTCGTATATTTATACTCTACCATGTTCTGAGAATTCTTTAAACTGGACAATGTTATCAGTGTCTTTAAACTCTGCCATATTCTCAGTTCCTTTTTACTCTACCATGGAATTTGTTTTATACTCTACCGCGTCGTCGGTTTCTTTATACTCTACCATGTTGTCAGAATCTTTATACTCTACCATGTTCTCAGGTTCTTTATACTCTACCATGTTCTCAGAATCTTTATACTTAACCATGTTCTCAGTTTCTTTATACTCTACCATGTTCTCAGTTTCTTTATACTCTACCATGTTCTCAGAATCTTTATACTTTACCATGTTCTCAGTTTCTTTATACTCTACCATGTTCTCAGTTTCCTTATACTCTACCGTGTTCTCAGTCTCTTTATACTCTACCAGTCTCTTTATACTCTACCATGTTCTCAGTTTCTTTATACTCTACCATGTCGTCGGTTTCTTTGTACTCTACCATGTTCTCAGTTTCTTTATACTCTACCATGTTCTCAGTTTCTTTATACTCTACCATGTTCTCAGAATCGTTATACTTTACCATGTTCTCAGTTTCTTTATACTCTACCATGTTCTCAATTTCTTTATACTCTACCATGTCGTCAGTTTCTTTATACTCTACCATGTTCTCAGTTTCTTTATACTCTACCATGTTCTCAGTTTCTTTATACTCTACCATGTTCTCAGTTTCTTTATACTCTACCATGTTCTCAGTTTCTTTATACTCTACCATGTTCTCAGTTTTTTTATACTCTACCATGTTCTCAGTTTCTTTATACTCTACCATGTTCGCAGTCTCTTTATACTCTACCAGTCTCTTTATACTATATCATGTTCTCAGTTTCATAAAACTGATTTTACTGACAGTTCACAGGTCAACCAGCAAAGTGATTTTTGCAGACCTCTTACTAGGCCGCTTTAAGATAATGCTTCTGACGATTCTGACAATCTGAATCAGTAACAAGTATACTATGAAAAACTTTTGAAAAAATTGATTTAATCATCTATTATCTGGAAATGATCGTTTATTTCTTAAAAATCATTTATTCGTCTGTTATCTCAAATATTTTTAACTTTAGTTGTTTGATAATTTGCTAGATGCCAGTGAATAACAAATTGTTCTGACATCGTTCCTAAAGTTGTAATCTATTTTTACATGAAAAGTTTGTTTCCTTGTTCTAGACTTAGATTCAATGAATTAGATAAAAAATCAGAAAATGTCGATTCTTTTCGAAATTCTTTTATTCTCGAAACCATGAAATTGTTTTCAAAACATGTCAATAGCTCTTTATCAATTTGACATGACAGGAGTTTGATTCTGCACAGTTAATGCGTTTAATTCAACAATTGACTCAACTTACAATCAAGGGATATGTCAGTAAATGACAACGCAATTGAAGCTTTTAAAACATGATATTAGTGTTGAAAATCATATATAATTGAAAAGGATTCAAACCACATAATCAGTGTATCATATCATATACATGAAGATCTGTCAGATTGTATCTAAAAAAGAAATGAACGACAAATTCATTCATATTAATAAACATTAAAAGGCTAGATGACTCCTGAAAACATATAAATGTGAAAATACAGAATGTTGATAACATATTCGAACATTCCATAACAACTTTTATTTAATGTCGTTTTACTGTTAGGATGACTTTGCTTTGATACTTCTGTGACGTCTCCGCACGAACTACATCAATCAAGTACTATGTGCAATTTAGTGTCTACGATTTATTCATGTTCAACAACCAGACGCGAACAAGACGGATAGTGTTCCTACATAGCTCTGTCAATTAGCAATTGTCAACACAGCATATTATGAACAGCCGATCAAACACAACTTACTGCCAGTAAGCGCTGAAATACATAAACTAATCACTGTTGGGCGTATAACAGGAGCTTGTGGATGAATTGCCACACGCGGAAACAGATTAAGGTACACAAATATTAGTTTTCTCTTTATTGGCGGAATAACCGATGCTTGATGTTTATCAAGGAACTAACAGGATGGTCAAACCAGCGGTTAGCCACATTCGAATTCACAGCGTATCTGCCGTGGGCGAATTTAACTAATCATTGCATTACATATGTCTGTCCAACTTGTTAGAATAGATGATAAAATGGAATTGACTTGTTGATATCAAATGAAATTTCACAACTGCGTTAAAAATTTAATCCTCACTACTTGATTAAATTATGAATTATGCATTTTGGTATGAAAATGTGGCAATTTATAAAAAGGTAATAAGAAAAAAGTATTTAATTGACTACCCATTTATAACGTTTATTTGAATTGAAGTTTGGTCACTTCAAATAGACGTTATCATTTACAAGGTCCTGTTTCAGACAATGTAACGCATAAAACCAAAGACAATGTTAGCACAAAACCTTTGTATTGTGTTGTCAAGTCTTACTTCAAGAGGATTGTTCCTAAGTAACAGTAATCAAGTTTCATGATGTTTCTACTTTCTCATAAGGGATTGATACAAGATTTGTTATCGTTCATACACGGCGAAATTGCTGTAATCTTACTTGGACTCGAGTGGACGCACGGCTATTTAGTCCCTATTTAAGCCTTTTTGGGTCTAATTTCGTTACCTTTTATTTGACAGGAATTGTTGTGACGTCCGAGCTCACAAGACACCCAATCTACCTTCGTCATTCATAGTCAAGCTTATAACCATAAATTAGTTGTTCCAGGGCAAACATTACCTTCTGCTGCCTAATATTGGCCAGAATGTGGAGTTTCGCAGGGTGGTCACTTTCGCCGCTTATTATTATGAATAGAAGTGATACTGTGTTTCATTCTTAATTAAACATCATAATACGTAAATTATTTCGAAATAAGTAGTTTCAATAGTGGTCGATCATGATGTGAATCCTGTATTATATTCGTTGCTTTTTATAGCATGTGTTTGATAAACTGGCAGGTAAAATATTTGACGATTTCTGGATAGCATTATCACGTGAGATTTGGGAGAACAATCGTCCTTCATCCTGTGTTCTCTGCCTTTGCTCTTTGTGATTATTTTCTTGAAAAGTCGAATTGGTATAAATATCACTGTCCTCTCCCGCGATATCTTTCCTATAGACTGTGTTTCATTTCTAAGAGTAACAAGGTTTTCATTTCATTATTTCATGTTCATTGGAATATTTTTTTAAACTTGTCAAAACCATCAATTTGTTTGAATATCCATATGAATGATTGATTTTTATCTTGTGTAATTGTTAACAAGGAAACTAAAACAACTGAGAAACCGCCTGTGGCTAAAATAATTTTTTCATATGGATAAATAGTAATAGGCTTTTACAAACATCAATCTCTGTCATATCAGGTTAAATTGATTGTTTCTATATAATGTTAACATCCTCAACCTTCTGTCTTATCGGATAGAAACAGCACAACTCACTCAAATATCATAGCATAAGGTATGTGTAAATAAAAGCTCTGAAATAATAGGGGAAATTGTTAACGATGTCTTGCTTTCCGAAATATAAGAAGAATAGACAATCTATGTTCGGATGCTTTTACAATTGGTTAGATTCCACAATCAATGAGTCTATGGACCTTTCCTTTGTCAGAAACTTATAATAAGAAATAAGTATTAGGAAAATATGGTTTGGGCAAAGATTTGCACAAGGACTTTTTAAACTTAACTCTGTTAGAAACTGATCGTAAAAATAAGCATTAGAGACAAATCAGCATTTGGCACATATTTGCACAACGAACATACAAACTTGAACTCTGTTAGAAACTGACCATAAGATAAGCATAGGAAAAATAAGCATTGGCAAAGATTTACACACAGAGTTTATAAAATTGAACGCTGTTAGAAACTGATCATAAGAAATCAGCATAGGAAACAAATCAGCATTGGCCACAAATTTGCACATGGCGTTCATAAACTTGAGCTCTGTTAGAATTTGATCATAAGAAATACGGATTGGGCAAAGATTTACACAACGAGTTTATAAACTTTGTTTGAAACTGAACATAATAAATAAGCATAGGAAAAATAAGCATTGGCAAAGATTTACATAACGAGTTTCTAAACTTGAACTCTGTGAGAAACTGATCATTGGCATAGAACAATGGTACTTATGCATAAGCTTAACGACCTCGGCCACTGACATCATAAGAAATAAGCATTGGGCAATGATTTACATAATGAGTTTCTAAACTTGAACTCAGTGAGAAACAGATCATAGACATAGAACAATGGTACATATGCATAAGCCTAACGACCTCGGGCACTGACTTCCTTTACACCAAGTGGCGGAAATTGCCTTCACAAACATAAACAGCGTTGGTGTTTTGTCCTGTTTAGGAGAGGTGAGGGTTAATCAGCTTGGCCCAGTCTCACATCCGCAGGTGGAGACAGAGCATGATAAATGAGAGGAATCCTCAGATAATGTCTCTATCATCCAGCGGAGATGTCATCTTCATGTGTTAACATGTCACAAACGTGCTATGCTCTTAAATGTAATGTGCTACTCCTCATATGTATGTGTTACAACTTGCTGTTATGTTTTGCTTCACAATTTCTACAAAAATATTTCTCGCTCTGTTGCTGCAATTATGAACTTATTTTGACATTTTGGTGGCATGTGAAGGTTCATATGATGCTGTTGAATTTCAATAGGTTTTGCTACTTTCGACTCATCGTTAACTAAGAAAAGGATGATCTTTTCGACCGTCGAACTATTGTACGTTTTCTTTAAGTCCATATTCTACCTGGTTGTCTTTCTATTTAACGAACTTTCTATAGAACGTACGAGGGTTGTTCTCTATATGATACGGTTATCTCCAAAGTTTCTATGTATTCAAAGTTTATTGATTTCATCGCCTCTTTGATATGGGGCGCATTGTGGTACTTTATGCAACATCTTGGTTTGTAATTTCTTCGTGTATTTGAAAATACCTTTTCTAATTCTCCATTTAAACATCGATCACTTTCTTATCTTCCTTAAAAATTCAATATTAAGAAGAATAACAATGTTTTATCAAACTTAAGTGTATATCATAGGAGAATAGTTATGTAAACCTTAAACAAAGGAAAATTCACAGTTTTGATACTTGAGCAATAATAATTTCTGGTCAAAACTAATTACCGTCACAGCTTAAAGAGACACAGAGTATGTTGATATGATCACATATGTCAACTTTTGAAATCTATGTTATTACATCGGGAACCACTAACTGTTACTGAAAATAACAAGTTAAAGGTCAATCAGTACATTTAAGCCAAAATACGGCCATTCAAAGTCGGGATTTTGATCGAAAACTGGACAATGTGGCTCGAGTGGCGCGCGCAAATTCGCCAAACGTAATTTTGAAAACCTGTCATAAGCTGACAGGAAGATATATTCGATTCGATAGTGTTTATTAGATATTGTAACTAATAGGTAAATGAATTGGATGCATAATTTCGAATATTAAACGTATTTGAGATGTTTTCTTTGTTTTTCATTAAAATCAAGCATTTTAGAGATATTATGCATTAATGGATATATTTGCAAGTCTAGTGATGAGATATGAACTACAATCAGCATATTAGATATTTTGTAGCTAATAAAAACCAAATCAAATTTGAAGAAAGATACTCTGTGTCACTTTAAGTCGTAAGATATTCTATAATGTCAACAAGACAGTTCGTTCTTTTGAGAGACTTTTCATAACTTCAATGTTTCAATGTTTAGAGTGACATTAACCTCAACCCTAAACCTTAGTTTTGAATATAGGGGTGCTTAACTTTTGACTTAGTGTATATTTTCAAACATTTATCTTATTCTAATTTCACTACATTCTCGTTTTGATTAGTCGTTTACCTTCCGAATATTTTTTCCATAAATGGTGACATTTGTTTTGCTGCTGATCTAATTTTTGGTCTCCGTTTTGCATATGTGTCCAGATTTATCACTCTCCAAATTAAATTCATGTTATGTTTTATAAACCTCAGAACGTATTAAGTTCCTTGAATATGTAACAGTGTTCTTACATTCATAGGCGTTGATTCTAGATTTTTTTCCCATTAATAGTTTCCAAGAGTTTCCAAGGTTTCCAAAGTTTGAAATTTATCATCCTCCTGTTCTTATAAAGTACATGCTTTCCATTGCAGAGTGTTTTATTCTGTTTAACAACCGAATGTGTTACCGGCTCTGTTTTACAACTTGATGACATTTAACTACTTGCCTTACTCGAAGTTTCTAAAGTTTCTAAATTTATCATTCTTGTGAACATATTTTAACTTGGTACACTGCAAAAGCAATATTTTACGTTCTGTAACCCCTTAAGACGTAAAGTGTAGATGTTTAAGAAACAATAGTAATTAAAGGTATCTCACTGAGTTTGAATTGAGTTTGAGTTTGTTAAAATCTTCTTTGATAGGAAAGTAATTTATGATTCCATATGTTTGCCATAAGTTCGAAACTTGTAAATGTTAAAATGACAAAAGCTTACAATCAATCAATTTATTCATCATATTCGATCGATACTTAGTGACAAGTATCATGACTGTAGACATAATAGTGTAGATTGCAGCCTTCTCCATTGTATTTTGGGATTATATTATGTAACCACCACAGCTTTAATAATCTCATCATTGAAAAGCTACAGGTGTCTTTGAAACTTACAGCAGTGACGCTCTCCTCTCGTGTAATTCTACAGAAAAACATTCAATACCAACTTGGACAAAGCTCCAAACTTTGCCACCCCTGTCATCGTTCCGTGATGAGTCCGAGGTATCGGTTATGTCGATTAACTTCCTTCCTCTCATAAACAAACAAACGTCCTTGAAGACAGATTATTTTACCACATTCCCAAAAGACACAATGTCAAGTACCCTTTTCTACCCTGCTGTAACTTGGCATCAACCATCATGCTTAACTTAATCTTACATTATACGACAGATGTATAAGAACATCTTTAAGGTGACAATTTAACAAAACCTGCAAACTTCCCCTCCTCTGTCACCCTCCCTCCCGCTGTCTCCTACCCCGTGCGAGTCACAGGGATCAATTATGATGCTTAACTTCCCTTATTGGTGGCCTATCAAGGCGTATTGATCTGGAGCACTAATTGAATGATGGGCAAGTGGCGAGTTGCAACAGACGACTATCGGTAGAGGGCGCCACAAGCCTGTCACATGGCACAAGCAGACGGCACCCTAGTCCTGACTCCGTAACTCACTTCCGAACTTAGTTCCGTCTAGCTCAAGGCTTCAAGGCTCACTCGCTAGTTGACTCACTTCTCTTGTCTTGGATCTGTAGGTGTGCTAGATCATTCACAGGACAGAAAAGTTTTTACTTTACAAAACTTGAGGACATGGATTAAGTTTTGGGGGTATTTTTCTTCAAATGCTGTTTCGAGTTTTGGAAACCGTGAGTATAATGTTAAGATATTATTTTATAGAGGATTAGTGTTTTTTAATTGTTCCTGAAACTGAGGAATGTCTTTTTCATCTTGTCTTAGTTTTGGGAATATTTTTCTTCAAATGCTGTTTAAAGTTTTGGAAACCGTGAATGTTAAGATATTATTTCATAGAGGATTATAGTTTTAAATTGTTCCTTAGACTGGGAATGTCTTTTTCATCTTGTCTTAGACTGACTGCAAGGCTGTGGAGTTTGCGCCAAGAGAGTTAGTCTCCTTGGAATCAAGTGTTTGATCTATTTGGAACCTTGAAATATATATTGAGTACCTTGAACTGTGGAGCACCTGGAGTTATCGCTTTCCTATTAAGTAAGCTCTATATTCCAATTGAATTCGTTCTTGTTAAATTGTTAATAGACTTGTGAGAAACAAAACCTGTGGGAAGTCGTGGAAATGATCAACTTTCAAACCTCTGCTGAAACAAAATTTTATTTCTCTTTAATTTTACAAATCAAATTTTGAATTTTACAGTTTAAATTCGAAATGGTACGTTAATAATAGTTGTAATATATACGTTTTTAACAAATCCTCTACTCAGAGCGGCAAAATGTTTGCCATGAATACTTGTCCAGATTTGCAATCGAATATCTCCGAATTAGGCAATAATTTATAGATATAACAATAATTATCATATATTTGAAAATTGCTTTGTATTTGAGGACCAATTTCATTATTATATCATTTTGCCAATACGCAATCTTTTTACTTAAATGAAAAACAAGATTCCAAGAAAGTGAAAAAATCTATAAAGAAAGTAAGGTTGTAAGGATATACACAGGCTCTGTTTTCCCCCAAGTGATACGTGAAAGAGAAGTGTTGTGCACCGAGCCTCGGAAGCTCGTTAGAGTAAGAGTTCCGTCACGTCGACACTCGGGGAGCAAACAGTTCAAATTGATTTCATCATATTCAAATTGGAAACAAATTTTCAAACGTGATTCGTCTTCTCAATGCCTCAAACATCGATTATCATGGGAAAAAATATCACGTTTCATCATCTGCTAAACGTACCATTTTAAGATATTGGATCTGTTTGAGGAGCAATCGCTTTGATACCCTGACTCTTACACCTGCTTAAGGTACATATAAGTATTGATAAATTCCTATTAATTAAAATATGAAATGATGTATCCTGATGGAGGTTCAGAGTTACATTTATATACTGTTGGGAGTGATTGGCGAATTTGATATACAGTTTACTACTTACATACCTTTTTATCAGGCTCTAGTCAATATTACTAGTATTAAAGTGAAAGTTTATTTGTATTCAAGGCCTCATGGCCAAAAGTACAAAATCGTATGTACATATAATCAGAGCGCATGGACATCGAGATGGTATATTACATAGGTAGATTACGTTTGAGAAAACTAGCAAGATTTACTAGTATTCAACATACATGTATGTGAAACAAAAAGGTACTATTCCATAAATCGATCCCTTCTCCGCTCAAGAGAAAACGTCGTAGGTGCATGAAGGACTGTCTGTCAGTCAAAAGCGATTCAAAATGTACTTTCCTGTTTTGCAGACATTTTATTGCATTTCTTAAATCAACTATCTAATTTATTATTATCTAATTATTTATTATTTAAGAAAATAGCGTTATTAACGAATTGAAATTATATCAAAGGTAAAAGGTAGGTTACCATTTTGTTTGGGTTTGATTGTTAGGAATAGCAGGAGAACCCATTATGAATGAAAGCGACAGTAATTCTCCTGATGCTGATCGAAGAGGATTACCTGTCATAATCTACATAGAGCTATCTGCTACCTGCAGAACCGTCGCGTCATCACAGTCAATATTCCATATTTCATCCATACAGGCTATGTCATACTGTTCAGGCATTCTTTTCTCTAGTCTGTCATGTGCTATTTTAATTCATTTCTAACTAGTCATTTTTTTACAAATCAAGTCTGAATATACAATATTAGAATATTCATGATGTGTCGTGATTTTTTATTAAGTTATAGAGCATTACTTGTTCAGAATAAAGTTTGTCTTTTGATGGCGTTGCTAAGGTAGTGGTACATTGCATGTATATCCGATGATTATAGCTTCTCAAATTATGGAAAAAAATGCAAATTATTTTAGTTCCTTGTTTTTCGATATCAATATAAGACAAAATGCATTCATAATTGGCGTCAAATGCTAGAGTCCACTTCATACACCCTATGAATTAGGCAATCGCTTGTATTATGGTCCTGTGGCCTTTTACTGAATAATTCTGTCTATCTGTCTGTCCTTCATATTTCACTGAAGAAATCCTTTAACCGAAAATGTTCATCTTCGGTATCGAATTTCCCCTTTTAAAAACATATTAATTGCAATTCATATTTCCATTTAGTATTATCATAATACGACTTTCTTACTACGAACAACCTTGGTTTTCATTTCAAAGTGTTAGTAATAGTTAACATTGAGGATGTCCAAAAAACAGGAAGCAAATAGCTGTTTGATGAACAAATAAATGACGTCATCACCTAGGGAAAATCGAACTCTTACTTAACAGGGATAAGAAGACGTACAAAGACAAAGATGAAGAAACAAGTCTTTAAAGTATTTACACCAGGTGCGCTTGGTCTAAGGTGTAAGGTTGAAAGTCGATGTTTTAGCAGGAATGTTCTAAAAAGTAATCTAACTCATATCATGTTAACTGAAGAACTTGTTGAATTACACGAAAAAGGTCTTTATTCTATGTTCATGAGTTCGCAATATTTTTACAAATAGCTATAGGTTTGCAAAGGTGAATGCTAAGAGTGATGACCAAAAAGGTCAACCTATGGTTTGAAGGGACAGTAGCACATTTTTTTTAAATTTTACGTTTTCAATTTTTCATTTAGTATTGAACGCTAATGCTAAATGTACTATTTTGATAGTGTAAAACATTCCATTACACAAACCAATCAGCCCAAGTCAGATAATACATGATAAAGATTTACTTAAAGTCCATCGGCGGCCATTTTTGTGTGAACACCTTTAGTTCATTTTGTGTAAGAAAACAGAATTGGATGGCTGAACGATGTCACGATAATGGTGAATGTATAGATATTTTCAACATTATAATGCTATGTGCTTTCAAAATCAAGGACCATGTTTTCCAGGTACATCTACATGTATATATCCTGAAGTTTTAACCAATCATGAGGTTTTTTTACCTTCATTTCGTCTATCCTTGTACACGACATAACTGGATTGTCAAATTCGATTACATTCATGTTCGTCTCTCTCTATCTGTATCTGTTCGGTGAAAAGTCAGTTTATGAAACTGTTGTAAGTCTTGTAGTGTGACATTAGTAGCCGAGTCATTTAAGATCACAGCAACACATTACCCAAGTTATATTTTTTTAAATATGGAATAATAAAATGATATGATAAGTGGTATGCCCTTCACCAAGTGTCTCTGCCATCACAAATATGCTGGTGTCCAGAAATATGACATCATAATCAAGTACTTATTTAAAAATCACAGCAAGATATTACCCAAATTATATTTTTAAAAATATGAAATAATAAAATGATAATGATAAGTGGTATGCCCTTCAACAAGTGTCTCTGTCATCACGAATATACTGGTGTCCAGAAATATGACATCACAATCAAATGTATTTAACATCGAAATGACCCATAAAGATATATGAATAAACGTATTCCATTCATTGTGATTACTCTTTAAATGTGAGTAAACCGTTCAAACGAATTTGTTAGATACTTTCAAACAATGTCAATCTTATTATCTGCAATCAGTATCATTTAGATTTATATATCCCAATTTCCATACCCATAAATGTGGAATGTCTAACACATCTATTCATTCTATTTTATTGAAATAGAGATTCACGATATCTACTTATTTTATATTCTGCTTTACGCTAACTTTATTATGTTAAACGATTGTGTGAACGTGACTATCTTACGACTACTTTCACTAGTTAGGACGTGTGTTTTGTCTTGCCGTTGCTGACCTGGAGGCGTTTCCTGTCGGTCTTTCATGAATTATTACACATTTGTGTGTTTCCATAACCATAGAAATTGCCTTAAGTATACAGGAAACTTTTAATTTTTCTTAATAGGGGGATGTTATGTAATAGAATATTTCCCCTTTCTTCATGTGTTTTTAACTTCCCAAGGGTTGGTCATTTTTTACAGTTAACACTCTACCATTGGTTAAGATAAATCGGAATGGACTGTTATGACATGAACATTTGTTCTTTTTCTTGAAAACTACTGTGTTTATCAAGTTTCTTTAATGGCGTATTAATAGTTGAAAGCTTAATTGCAAATGTTAACGGTCCAGTAGCACGTGTTAAGGGGGAATATAGTGTGATGTCAGGGAAATGAAAATGAATTGTTTTAATTAAAGACAATATATTTCAACTAAATAAAGCAGTAATAATCAAATATCTAATTAGAGTTCAGCCATTCGATTCTTTTTTCTTACCCAAAATGAATTAAAGGTGTTCACATGAAAATGGCCGCCAATGGACTTTATGTGAGCCTTCTCTAAGTGTGGATGATTGGTTTGTGAAATGAGATTTATTACACCTTCAAAATAATTCGTTTACAATTAACGTACATTTATTAATAAAATGTTGAAAATATGAAATTTTCAAAAAAACGTGCCACTGCCCCTTTTAGAACTATGAGTGATCATTGACGATTATCTTTTATTTAACCTTCAGTTGGACACCTTCGTTTACAATGACACCGTATTAAAGACGATGTCATCACAAAATTACTCTGGAGGCGAAAACGTATTTTTGCACTTGGACGGACCCGTTTAATTACTGATTTGTAATATTGTTTCATTGCCTCCGATTATGATCAGTCTCCTGTGGCAGATATTTTGCCACCTGGGTGATTTTGATTACAACATTATATTATAATGTTGACATCGCAGCTACATTACACCTAACATTCATGTTTGAATGAGTTAAGAGACAACATAAACAATGCACGCTTGAGATATCAAAAGAGTTCAATTTTATTAATATTGAAGTTATCAAGGTCTTGTTTAATGGAAATGAGATTGTTGTATTAACTTAAAGAAGTGCATTTTCTCCCCAACGCTGTCTTTTATTCTCTGCTTTTCACGCTGTTTGCCTCTTTGTCTTCCTTACACTCTCTGTCTTTGTTTCCCTCCCTGTCTGTCCCTGTCACTGTCTTTGTCTGTTTGTCCATTTATCTCTGTCTCTTCGTCTGTCTCTGTCTCTTCATTTGGCTCTGTATCTGTTTCTTCGCCTGTCTCTGTCTCTTCATTTGTCTCTGTATCTGTCTCTTCGTCTATCTCTGTCCCTGTCTCTGTCTCTTTGTCTATGTCTGTCCCTGTTTCTTCGCCTGTCTCTGTCTCTTCGTTTGTATCTGTCTCTTCGCCTGTCTCTGTCTCTTTGTCTATGTCTGTCTCTCTCTGCCTGTCTCTGCATCTTCGTCTATTTCTGTCTATGTCTGTGTCTCTTTGTCTATCTCTGTCTCTTTCTCTGTCTCTTCGTCTATCTCAGTCTCTGTCTGTGTCTATGTCTCTTTGCCTGCCTATGTCTCTGTCTCTTCGTATATCTCTGTCTCGCTGTCTCTCTGTCTCTTTTTACATCATAAGTATGATATACGTATTGTGCCCTCATTTGTATTGTGTAAGTTCATCCTCAGGTATAGAAGTCTCATCAACAACAAACACAGAATTATTGTAGCAGAACCACAGACAAATTACGTTCAAGATGTTCAGGAAAATAATACAATGAAAATATAAGTAAAACAGAAGATACTATATACACACTTTCTGGTTCAACTATGCAGCTAATGAAATAAATACTAGTAGGTTGGGTTTTTTCTAAACTCTTGCAGATCAAATATGTATGTGTGACCAGATGGCTTCAAAGGAAAATATTTGTCTGTTTCGTTCACATTTGCCCCTGAATGCATTATTCCCATATGTAATGGATTATTCTTTTAATGAAAGCTTATTTTTGTTCATCAATCACACATCCCCCTTTGCATTTAAACTAGTAAAAATGTAAATCAACATTGAAAGCCACCATTAGCCTTGTTAGACATGTTGTGATCTCAGAGACACATTTGCTGGGAACTCTTTGAAAATAGTTGTGTGTTAATTAGGAGGAGTGCTACATCAGAAGTCGTCTTGGCTGCTTTTGTTGATACTCCCCAGGGCGTTAATCAAGCGAAAGTTACAACAATGTTACAACGGCTACATGAGTTTGGTAGAGGGGTCCATATGGACCTCTGAGACGGCAATTGTTCGTACCAGACATCGCTGGATGTGTTCTCTAATTAGGACACAAATATAGCATATTCAGACAATCACATTAGTGTTCAAAGTGAACCTACAGAATGCGATAATAACTTTAATTCATAACTTTAATTTTATTGACAAGACGGGAGTAGATTCCTTCATTGTTTATTATTTCAAAAGATGACGTCAATTCGCCCTATTTCATTAATGAGAGACTAGTGTTGATCAAAGTGATTTGTGTGTATGTACATTAGTTTAACAAAATGATGATAAGATGCGAACTCGTTCACACCCAATAACGATGGCTGTCACCAAGACGGCATTGTGAAGGATGTACAGGTCTGTTTCAACATATCAAAGGCACCAGGCACAAGATCGCCGCTAATGGCTGAAACATTGCCCAAGCGGCGTCAAACACTAATTCATTCACGCACTAGGCGCAAGGTAATACTGCATGGGGAAGACGTTTTGGATACAAATCTTACCCTATGAGTCCCACCTTAACATATGCCGAGCCATGCCCGTTGTTACTGAACTGTTCATTCGACAGATTGCGTGTTAGACCGATAGAAGAATTACATTAATACTACTATAGAGTTTCAAATTCGCTAAATATCCACTATTTAGAATTGGCTTTTTTTCTAACTCTCATCTGGGGCGTAATGGCGCAGTAGTTAGAGTGGTTGCCTTCCGATCAAGAGGGACGAGGTTCGAATCGCTTCAATCTGCAGTAGTGAACATGCAGTAAGGTCTGGGTGCAATACTACAATATATTTCAGCGCAGTTGGTTAGCTAGTCTTAGCCTATGCTGGCACGGGCAGGTTTCACCGCAATGAATGACCACAATAGTGTTGCAGGCTCTCTCCCTGCAGTAATACTAGCAGCCGTGATATAAGAAAAATACTTTTGAAAGCGGGTTAATCCCCAGATCACCTCACCTCACCCTAACCTTGTGTTTTACCCATTTCGTATGGCTGTATAGCTATTTCGCTTTCAGCGCGAGTGGCAGAAATACGCCACCATACACATAGCATGCCTAGATTATTGCTTTCTGTCATTACGTGTCGTAGGCATTGAGAGCAAAATTTGTGAGAAACACGAAAAATGAATCAATATAATTAATATGAGCAAATTACACGGGGACGTTGAGTTGTAGTTAACTTATTATCTCCTTGTTAAATTCAATTTCCTGAGTAATTTCAAACTTAATTTGAAGTTATTCACAATGAACTACTTTTTGTACTTTCTCATTTTCATGTGTAAACGTGAACGATGTCATTATCACAAATACAATACCCTGTGTGACTCACAACTCCATATAGAACAATTAGTATTGCTGAAACGATTTGTTTTGGTGTATTTTGAAGTAGAACATATATCATAACCAACCACAAAATAATGTAAACTTTTTTTCATTTTGAACGAATTCCACACTCTTATCAAATACGATTTTCAATAATGAAATAACTTAATCATTACCAACACATGACTGCAAATGTCGTTCTTGTTTAAGATTAATTTTCAGTTCAATGTGGCATTTCTTGTTTTTTGTAAGCTGGTTCATAGAATGCATTAAGTGACTTTGTAACCATTGAATTGCTTGGGCCACATGAAGTGTTCCTCAATTAGGCCTAATTGGAAACAAGTCATTTAACAACTGGCAGTTGTATAACAGTCTCTTTTATAACTCTTTAAGTATGTAATCAATGTAAGTTAGAAAACGATCAATTTCTCTGTGTAAGTATTTGGATGACAGCAAAAATATATGTGAGGAATAATATTGTATAGATTATTAAATATGTTGTTAAAAACAATACTCTAGTTATTGTTTTGTCGATAGTCAGTTTTGATGTTTTATACAAGATTTTTGTTTCATATGTCTCTCCTTACAACAGTGTGAACAAAGTCATGATTTTTATCTAATTGGCTTTTAAAAAAGTAGTTACTATATGACATCATAAAATATTATATCAAACTTCATGCAGGGATTAAATTTGTTTATATTAAGTCAAATCAGCCGATTACAATCTGAATATATAATGAACTAATAAAATGTTGATTTATCAATGATGTCATCTTTGTAAAATACCATTGAAATGTCTTTTTATGTAATTTATCAATTAAATGTAAAACGGTAATAACATGAACGTTTTACATAACGATTCAATAAATCCCAATCACCATTACCACCACATAAAGAACATGCAAATGCCTTTTGTAGCATTACAAGCAACATTTTTGCCTTCAATGCAATGCATGAACACACATAGCATATTACAAACTACCAATTTGGCCTCAGCCTCTTCTGAATGAGTGAAAAGAGGCAAAGTTAATCGATGATTCCTCTAACAAAACGGTGTTGCAGAGCTCTGTAGGAGCGAGCAACAGACAAATCCCATATATTTACAAGGTAAATACAGCGAGCTGCTATAAATGGAGCTTTATTTTAAACTTGTCGACACTAAGTGGGTTGGAATACACTGGGTATGTAGAACCAGGCAATGAATAAACAAGATGTCCCAGTAAAGGCCATATTTGCAGGACAGAGATCAAGATATAGATCAGAGGAAGACAGTCAGATTGAATGTCGACTGCATGAATGAGTTTGGGGCTTGATAGAGAGACAGGAAAGAAGTTACTTCGCAATCTGAAGTTAGTAATTCACTGATGATGTAGGGCTAGGCAATGAATAGACAAGATGTCCCAGTAAAGGCCATATTTGCATGACAGAGATCAAGATATAGATCAAGGGAAGACTACCAGAATTAATATTGACTGCATGAATGAGTCGGGGCTTGATAGAGATACAGAAAAGAAGTTACCTCAGAATCTTAAGTTAGTAATTGACTGATGATGTAGAACCAGGCAATGAATAAACAAGATGTCTCAGTAAAGGCCATATTTGCAGGGCAGAGATCAAGATAAAGATCAGGGGAAGACCGTCAGTTTGAATGTTGACTGCATGAATGAATCGGGACATGATAAAGAGACAGAAGAAGTTACCTCAGAATCTTAAGTTAGTAATTGACTGGTAATATAGAGCGAAGCAATGAATAAAGAAGATGTCCCAGCAAAGGCCATATTTGCAGGGCAGAGATCAAGATAAAGATCAGGGGAAGACAGTCAGATTGAATGCTGACTGCATGAATGAGTCGGACCATGTTCAAGAGACAGGAAAGAAAATTACTTCAGAATCTTAAGTTAGTAATACACTGGGTATGTAGAACCAGGCAATGAATAAACAAGATGTCCCAGTAAAGGCCATATTTGCAGGGCAGAGATCAAGATATAGATCAGGGAAAGACCGTCAGTTTGAATGTTGACTGCATGAATGAGTCGGGCCATGATCAAGAGACAGGAAAGAAAGTTACCTCAGAATCTTAACTTAGTAAATCACTGATGATGTAGAGCGAGGCAATGAATAAACAAGATGTCCCAGTAAAGGCCATATTTGCAAGGCAGAGATCAAGATATAGATCAGGGAAAGACCGTCAGTTTGAATGTTGACTGCATGAATGAGTCGGGCCATGATCAAGAGACAGGAAAGAAAATTACTTCAGAATCTTAAGTTAGTAATACACTGGGTATGTAGAACCAGGCAATGAATAAACAAGATGTCCCAGTAAAGGCCATATTTGCAGGGCAGAGATCAAGATATAGATCAGGGAAAGACCGTCAGATTAAATGTCGACTGCATGAATGAGTCGGGGCTTGATAGAGAGACAGGAAAGGAGTTACTTCAGAATCTTAAGTTAGTAATTCACTGATGATGTTGTATATTTGCAATGCAGAGATCAAGATATAGATCATTAGAAGACTGCCAGTTTGAATGTTGACAGCATAAATGAGTCGGGCCATGATCAAGAAACAGAGAAGAAGTTACTTCAGAATTTTAAGTTAGTAATTCACTGATGATGTAGAGCGAAGCAATGAATAAACAAGGTGTCCCAGTAAAGGCCATATTTGCAGGGCAGAGATCAAGATATAGATCAGGGAAAGACCGTCAGATTGAATGTTGACTGCATGAATGAGTCGGGCTTGATAGAGAGACAGACAGAAGTTACTTCAGAATCTTAAGTTAGTAATTCACTGATGATGTTGTATATTTGCAATGCAGAGATCAAGATATAGATCAGGGGAAGACCTCCACTTTAGTTGTCGACTGCATGAATGAGTCGGGCTTGATAGAGAGACAGACAGAAGTTACTTCAGAATCTTAAGTTAGTTATTCACTGATGATGTAGAGCGAAGCAATGAATAAACAAGATGTCCCAGTAAAGGCCATATTTGCAGGGCAGAGATCAAGATATAGATCAGGGAAAGACCGTCAGATTGAATGTTGACTGCATGAATGAGTCGGGCTTGATAGAGAGACAGACAGAAGTTACTTCAGAATCTTAAGTTAGTTATTCACTGATGATGTAGAACAAGGCAATGAATAAACAAGATGTCCCAGTAAAGGCCATATTTGCAGGGCAGAGATCAAGATATAGATCAGGGAAAGACCGTCAGATTGAATGTTGACTGCATGAATGAGTCGGGCTTGATAAAGAGACAGACAGAAGTTACTTCAGAATCTTAAGTTAGTAATTCATGGATGATGTAAAGCAAGGCAATGAATAGACTAAATCTCCCAGTAAAGGCCATATTTGCAGGACAGAGATCAAGATATAGATCAGGGAAAGACTGCCAGTTTGAATGTTGACTGCATGAATGAGTCGGGGCTTGATAGAGAGACAGGAAAGAAGTTACCTCAGAATCTTAAGTTAGTAAATCACTGATGATGTAGAGCGAGGCAATGAATAAACAAGATGTCCGAGTAAAGGCCACATTTGCAGGACAGAGATCAAGATATAGATCACGGAAAGACTGCCAGTTTGAATGTTGACAGCATGAATGAGTCGGGGCTTGATAGAGAGACAGGAAAGAAGTTACCTCAGAATCTTAAGTTAGTAAATCACTGATGATGTAGAGCGAGGCAATGAATAAACAAGATGTCCCAGTAAAGGCCATATTTGCAGGACAGAGATCAAGATATAGATCACGGAAAGACTGCCAGTTTGAATGTTGACAGCATGAATGAGTCGGGGCTTGATAGATAGACAGGAAAGAAGTTACCTCAGAATCTTAAGTTAGTAAATCACTGATGATGTAGAGCGAGGCAATGAATAAACAAGATGTCCCAGTAAAGGCCATATTTGCAGGACAGAGATCAAGATATAGATCAGGGAAAGACTGCCAGTTTGAATGTTGACAGCATGAATGAGTCGGGGCTTGATAGAGAGACAGACAGAAGTTACTTCAGAATCTTAAGTTAGTAATTCACTGATGATGTTGTATATTTGCAATGCAGAGATCAAGATATAGATCAGGGGAAGACCTCCACTTTAGTTGTCGACTGCATGAATGAGTCGGGCTTGATAGAGAGACAGACAGAAGTTACTTCAGAATCTTAAGTTAGTTATTCACTGATGATGTAGAGCGAAGCAATGAATAAACAAGATGTCCCAGTAAAGGCCATATTTGCAGGGCAGAGATCAAGATATAGATCAGGGAAAGACCGTCAGATTGAATGTTGACTGCATGAATGAGTCGGGCTTGATAGAGAGACAGACAGAAGTTACTTCAGAATCTTAAGTTAGTTATTCACTGATGATGTAGAACAAGGCAATGAATAAACAAGATGTCCCAGTAAAGGCCATATTTGCAGGGCAGAGATCAAGATATAGATCAGGGAAAGACCGTCAGATTGAATGTTGACTGCATGAATGAGTCGGGCTTGATAAAGAGACAGACAGAAGTTACTTCAGAATCTTAAGTTAGTAATTCATGGATGATGTAAAGCAAGGCAATGAATAGACTAAATCTCCCAGTAAAGGCCATATTTGCAGGACAGAGATCAAGATATAGATCAGGGAAAGACTGCCAGTTTGAATGTTGACTGCATGAATGAGTCGGGGCTTGATAGAGAGACAGGAAAGAAGTTACCTCAGAATCTTAAGTTAGTAAATCACTGATGATGTAGAGCGAGGCAATGAATAAACAAGATGTCCGAGTAAAGGCCACATTTGCAGGACAGAGATCAAGATATAGATCACGGAAAGACTGCCAGTTTGAATGTTGACAGCATGAATGAGTCGGGGCTTGATAGAGAGACAGGAAAGAAGTTACCTCAGAATCTTAAGTTAGTAAATCACTGATGATGTAGAGCGAGGCAATGAATAAACAAGATGTCCCAGTAAAGGCCATATTTGCAGGACAGAGATCAAGATATAGATCACGGAAAGACTGCCAGTTTGAATGTTGACAGCATGAATGAGTCGGGGCTTGATAGATAGACAGGAAAGAAGTTACCTCAGAATCTTAAGTTAGTAAATCACTGATGATGTAGAGCGAGGCAATGAATAAACAAGATGTCCCAGTAAAGGCCATATTTGCAGGACAGAGATCAAGATATAGATCAGGGAAAGACTGCCAGTTTGAATGTTGACAGCATGAATGAGTCGGGGCTTGATAGAGAGACAGGAAAGAAGTTACCTCAGAATCTTAAGTTAGTAAATCACTGATGATGTAGAGCGAGGCAATGAATAAACAAGATGTCCCAGTAAAGGTCATATTTGCAGGACAGAGATCAAGATATAGATCAGGGAAAGACTGCCAGTTTGAATGTTGACAGCATGAATGAGTCGGGGCTTGATAGAGAGACAGGAAAGAAGTTACCTCAGAATCTTAAGTTAGTAAATCACTGATGATGTAGAGCGAGGCAATGAATAAACAAGATGTCCCAGTAAAGGCCATATTTGCAGGACAGGGATCAAGATATAGATCAGCGGAAGACAGTCAGATTGAATGTCGACTGCATGAATGCGTTTGGGCCATGATGGAGAGACAGAAAGAAGTTACTTTAGAATTTTAAGTTCGTTTTTCACTAATGATGTAGAGCGAGGCCATGAATAAACAAGGTGTCCCAGTAAAGTTCATATTTGCAGGACAGAGATCAAGATATAGATCAGGGAAAGACTGCCAGTTTGAATGTCGACTGCATGAATGAGTCGGGGATTGATAGAGAGACAGGAAAGAAGTTACTTCGGAATCTTAAGTTAGTAATTCACTGATGATGTCGAGCGAGGCAATGAATAAACAAGATGTCCCAGTAAAGGCCATATTTGCAGGACAGAGATCAAGATATAGATCAGGGGAAGACAGTCAGATTTAATGTTGACTGCATGAATACATCGGGGCTTGATAGAGAGACAGACAGAAGTTGCCTCAGAATCTTAAGTTAGTAATCACTGGTAATATAGTGAAGGGCAATGAATAAACAAGATGTTCAAATAAAGGCATTATTTTCTTGTTAAGTCGGACCGTTATCATGAAATACCCTAAAAAATCTTATAGAACCTTATAAAAATCAGGCCTTCGCATGAAATGAACTAGGTATCTTCAAAAGTCAAGTAAACCATTCGATCATAATGTTTAGTTTATAATCCACCCTTCTGGACGGAACAATAAATTACCATGATAATGTCCCAATCATTAACATGATAACAGATTAAAATGAAAGCTGATTATGTCATTTTGTTTAGCATACTTGCCTTTATGTGGCAGCATACTTTGCAAGGGCATGTGACACAAATAAAACCTTAAAGAGACCAAAAGGAATTCGAAGAAAACATTTTAACTTTGAAATAATCTTTTACTCATTCAAAGATCATCTCTAAGTCAACATTAGTCAGCAATTAAACGCCTGTTTATTTACTTTATGATATATTTTATGTAACCTAAAAGATCTTTCTTATAAGCACTAACGATTAATATGCAAACATTCATTTTATTTAACAGTGAGTACCAGAGTGGAGTTTTAAGCAACCATTGAACCCCATAAATTTCCTCAATAATTTAATTGTCTTTCTCTCATGTTGTACATAATGCATTCATTCAATATATATGATTCATATATCCCTGAAACAACAAATGTAAAATTTCGAAAAATAAATATTTCCTTAGACAACAACAATACTACCGTTCCCTTACACGCCCATATTAAGTGTTTAGTCGCCCCTGCACTTCCGTGCTCATTTTGACAGCGAAGACCATCCCTATTATTTATTTTTGTAGAGTGCCTTGTTTTAATGCACATTCTAATAAACTGTGTACTTCCAGGCAGCAAATAATGTTCGCCGGATATCCGCATGTTATTAATAATATATCAAAACTGGTAATATGTAATTTGAAGTGTGTCATGGAGGTGTAGTTTAAGGAAAACTGCCTTGCCCAATGAAATTTACCATCCTTGGTTCCCCCAATACAGCATCAGCTTCTGGGTTTCACAGGAACAAATAATTGTGCCTATTGGTTTAGTGGTTAGCAAACTTTCTTCCCTCGCCAGAGGCTCGGGTTCGAATACGGGTCGAGACAACAAACATTTGTGACCTGGGTCTCATATAATGAAGTATCCGTTGCAAGGCACTTCATCCACATTGTACTCAGTAAAATTGGTACCTGAACACAGGATGTACTGACCGACAAGGTAACAATGAGCCCTAAATAGCAGCTGTAAAAGTACAATTATTTAGGGTAGCGATGCAGGTAATGCTTTCTGCATGTCTTAAGGCGTGGAAAAAACGCTTATAAATGTCAACATTATTATATAACTGTTCGTGTGTGACTTTCTTTTCTATGTGTAATAATAGTTGCAAGGATGTACAGACATTTCTATCGATACATTCCCATTAAATATGAATTAAACTTTGAAATATCAATTGCCATCTACATGTGGTATTGTATTCTTCAAATATGAACAGATTCAGATTCAAATATTGGCAAAGTTAAGGGTAAATTTAAATAACTAATGAAATCATCTTAACTGAAACCCTGGAGAAATAGTATTTCATTCTTATTTATATACATGTACCTACCTGTTCGTCAGTGCATATGAATAACTCTTTCTAACTTTTCTTAAAGCGCATTGAGCATGCACAAGTGTGTGGATATTTGCTCTCTACAAGTGACATTATTATTATTTATCATATCCTTTTACCAATGTTCTAAGGGACCGAAACGATATTGCTTAAATACTTTTCAAAATCCGATATATATTCTTTCTATTTATTTTTTAACAGAGTAAAGACGTTCTCAATCCAGTTCTTCATTTCTATCACGCAAAATAGTTTAATCATACATATTCACCCCGTAATGATTTAGATGCATTTATCAGATTGGAAATAACATTTCCTGGTAAAATGAAGTCGCATGTCTCCTGTCACTCAAGGAGCGGTATCAGCAAATGAAGAAGGGTCTCTCTCGATGTCGATGTTTGGAAAATGTTGTCTTTATTGCAAACCCGAGTTAACGCCATGGTTATATCTGAATTATTGACTCCTTTAAAAAGGTATTAAATTTTGCTGATCTTAGCTGAAGTTGAATTTTAAGACCTGAAGGTTTTAATCAAGATATATGCTTCAAATAAATTTGTCATTTTGTTTGCGAAACCGATCATGACTATTGTCTAATGAATCAATGTAAGTGAAACTTTTTGTTGGCATTCTAGAAAATTATAAAGTTGTTGCGAAGAAATGGAATATGAATATCCAACTATTATAATTTGTGAAAAAATGGATAAGCAAATAACTTTGTTCTTGGTTGCATAAAAAAAACGTTTATAAGTAAACAAAGAGCGAGGATCGTCTTCGCCCAACAGGCTTTACAGGAAACAATGAGAAGAGTAGTCTGCCAAACAGGACCTGAAACGGATATCTCTAAAACCCCACGCAAGCCTTTATTATCAAAGCAAGTCTAGATCACTGCAGCTTCAGTGGGCCCCTTTCTCTTGTGATAATAAAAAGCTGCATTATGATAATATTTTCAGAGGCTAAAATTTAGTCTATGGAACGAGATGAGTAGCAGACATCTAAACTATACTACTTTAAAGAACTAAAACATTTTGAACCAACCACATAATTTTTTCGAATTACATGTATCTCTTATTTCCGATAATAATTTACATGATCATAGTCTGTATTGAGATCTTTAAGCAATTAAATTAAAGGAGCCGTCTGAAGTCTAGAAAATGTTTGTAAGTCTATATATTTCTGACTGAAATAACTATTGTTAAGGGCTCCATTTTATTTAATTTCAAATCAAAAATCAAATTATCAAAAATAATCATAAACCCTTTATAAAGAATGATTACCAAAGAATTCCTTCAGTCTGAATCAAACGTTTAAATTCAAACGTTTTTAAATCAACTGGCAACGATATGATCAAATTCTTGTCTTATCAACTACATTTCTACCATGTTGCTAAGGTATCTCAATGTCGATGATGTTACCATCACACCATCATATAGCCTTATTGCACTTGCTAGCATGCACAAAACTATAAATCAATCAATCATGGATTGTTACAATATGGGTACGCTATCTATTATTTATTTTGGTTTCGTGTCATTCTTCTCTCATTCAAAGCAATAAAAATAAAAGCCCTCACACCACCATGAAGGTATGACCTATATTGGAGACTTCTTTAGCTTGAGGGAAGAGACGTGTTAACCAGATATCATCTGTTTGGAAGATATCATTTGTATGTCGACGCATATTGCAATGTCATTATAATACCTTGACAGCATTTATTACCTATCATTTGTATGTCGACGCATATTGCGATTTCATTATAATACCTTGACAGCATTTATTACCTATCATTTGTATGTCGACGCATATTGCGATTTCATTATATACCTTGACAGCATTTATTTCTTATCATTTGTATGTCGACGCATATTGCGATTTCATTATATACCTTGACAGCATTTATTACCTATCATTTGTATGTCGACGCATATTGCGATTTCATTATAATACCTTGACAGCATTTATTACCTATCATTTGTATGTCGACGCATATTGCGATTTCATTATAATACCTTGACAGTATTTATTACCTATCATTTGTATGTCGACGCATATTGCGATTTCATTATAATACCTTGACAGCATTTATTACCTATCATTTGTATGTCGACGCATATTGCGATTTCATTATAATACCTTGACAGCATTTATTACCTATCATTTGTATGTCGACGCATATTGCGATTTCATTATAATACCTTGACAGTATTTATTACCTATCATTTGTATGTCGACGCATATTGCGATTTCATTATAATACCTTGACAGCATTTATAACCTTACAATTGGTGTCGGCGGTTCCTTCGCGTATCATAAAGCAAGGGTGACATAAAATGTCGAAAGAGGTTGGAATTTGATGATAACGTTTTCCATGTACATGAGAGTAATAACGAGGTCACATTTTCTAAACGTTTCATTCCTTTGGGAATTAAAGAAGTTTAGAGAGCGGAATTATTTTTCTCAATGTTTAACGATAATCTAGTAAGTGGTAATGTGGTATGTCTAAAAGAGGTTTTAATTCAATAAAAAGGGCAAAAGTGGAGTATTATGATGTTGCTGACAATGTTCATTTATGAGCATAAATGACAAGTCCATTATGACAATTTCTTTAAAGAAGACTTAAACTTTAGTTTTGTTTGAAGGCATGTAAAAGGATCAACGCAATATCTGTATTGGAAACATATATCTCAAAATCAACGTTAATGTTGAAATGACATACTAATCAAAATTTAGATAAAGTGCAGAAATATATTTTGAGAAAGGACCACTTGCAAGCAAGATAAAGGACCTTTTATTAATCAAATTCGCAAATAATATTAGACGTTACTTAAATTAAGTCAATAATTAAGGTTTAAGAACACAAGTTAAGAAATACAAAACAAAACCTTTTATAACCAACACTTCCACAAAATACATCACATTCTACAATAACTGTACTGAATACTGGATTTGGGTCGGATGATATACAAAATCGACCTTGAATTTTTAACAATCATAATTTCGTTCACAGTGTCTTCTCCGCCAATTCAAAGCCTTGAATAAACTATAAAACTACTAAAAAAACTCTACCTTTACCTATATAAAACACCTGTGTTACCTGAGCGTTATTTTACCTGCCTCAGGTGAAGATAAGCCAATCAGGACAAGGGCACTTCACACGGCGAGAGAGTCAACGACTTGGGCTCATTTCCAAGTCGTGGTTGAGAAATGTCGAGAGAGAAGCAGGCAATTAACCCTGCCCTCGATTGTTACTCAGCAACGTGATTATTTTCTTAGACAGAATAATTTTATTAGATTGTTGTGAGATGTTGGATATAGGAAGGGACACTCGACAGATGGCGGGAACAAATTATCCATATTAGTTAAAGCATACGAGAGTGCGATGGCTGGCAACCATGGGTTACTATAGCTTGCCTCAGGTCGTTTAGTATCGGTTATAAATCTCTACGACTAGGTGTCGCTGACCTGTATTAGGAATAATAACTAGACAAATGTATCATTTCATAAAGGATAGTATGATCTGTTTCGCGTATCATTCATGAATGAATCAGTGGATGGTACACTTTCTCCTGGTTCATATCTAAAACCACCGATTGACCTTTTTAATATTCAAATTTGTGGTAGATAATAGATTAATATGGAGTAATTACATATGTACAAATACCAACAAATGGTAGATGTTTCTCAGATCTATGTGTTTCTATGTGTATATCTGTAGAGTTGTTTCTGCCTAAACCTATCATGGTTAACCAATTTGCCTCATCCTCCTAATGCTGTTCACTCCTAATTTGTCACGCAATGCCTGTGTCGGTCTCTCTGTCTGTCTGTGTCTGTCTTTGCCTCTGTCTCTGTCTCTGCCTCTGTTTCTCTCTCTCTCTGTCTCTCTGTCTCTGTCTCTGGCTGTCTGTTTGTCTCTATCTGTATGTCTGTCTGCCTGTCTGTAAGTAGTTCTGCTTCGGATCAAGAGGTCCCGGGTTTAAATCCCGCCTGGGACTCGGCAACTTTGTCTGCAGTAGGGAACGTCTTCACGCAGTAAAGTTTGGGTGCAATGCTACACTGAATTTCAGGACAGTACCAACCACGGTCCGATGTTAGAAGATTTCACCGCAATGCAGAATCCCAGTAGTGTTGCGGGCTTTTTGCTTGCCATAATACTAGCCGCCGTAATATAAGTGAAATGCAATTGAAACCTCAAAACACTTCACCTCACCTCATCTAATCTGTATGTCTGTACGTCTGAATCATGACTGTATGTTTGTATTTCTCGGTCTGAATGTCTGTGTCCCTGTCTCTGTATGTCTTTTTCTCTCTCTCCGTCTCTGTTTCTCTGTCCTTTTAGACTCTGTCAGACTCTCTGATACAGTCTCAGTCATATCTCTCTCTGTTTCTCACCCTGTCCTTCAATGACGTTGCACTAGTAGATTACGAACTAGTCGTGTAAAGCTAAGCTTGTTTGAACTGACTGCTCGTTTGGGTTGACTGGTTCCTGATTCAGTGCACACAGTACTCTAAAGTCGGATATTTCTAGGTAAACAACCACTCCATGGTATTGAACTACATTGGACCGATATAGGTACCTTCTGGCCTTCGGAATACAACTAACCTTGATGGGGCATTTGTTATATTCTGAGGATAATATCCTGCCAGGTCGCCATCAAGAGTATCAGTTACTACATGTTCACTTAGTATTAAATTTCTAAAAGACTACCGCTTTACTGTTTAGTTTTCTGAAATAGCTTAATCTTCTTAATTCCTTTTGTATAGTAAATGATCTCATTTTATACCAAAGACACTTCCCTAATTAAAATCGTTTAAATCTGTACATGTGACATGTGTGGTTGCACACGGCCCTGTGCATATGTCAGCTGATTGAATTTGTTGGAGTTCAGCAATATCGGGCGATGCTTACAGGATGGGTTGGTCAACCTTATTATTGCTGGATAAAATCAGAGTTTGAGGGTAATTCCCTGGCACGAGAGACTTGAGGTGACAGGAGGGTATTTTTTTTAATTTGTGTCTGTTCCTCGGGCAGAAAATAGGTACTTGGTAAAGTGTTGTGTTGGTGGTTACCTTCTAGCGACATTTATGTCATTTTTTTTTAAACTGTGTGAATATTTCTGTGCAATTCTACTTTTTATCTTATGTCTGTTTCTCAATTGAATATCAAACGTTTAAGTATATTTATATTATCGACAATTCTTTCGTATAGATTTTTTTTGAGTTACCACATTTTGATTTGTTCTTATCTTATGATTTATAGGAGGTGTCCAAATCTGCTTTTAAAAGTACTCGTGGTTTATCAAGGTTTTTAAAACATTTATGTATGAGATTGATTCCAAAGTTCTCAATTTTACTTCTCGAAAATCCCTAATTGATTCATATCGTTAAACAGGCATCCATACTTCATAATCGCTACGTGTTAAAGTCTTGTAAATAATGATTTCATTTCTACTCCAGCGAGTGAGTTTATTGATCCAATCCATTAAACCTTTCTTAATATCTTGAACACATCTGGTAATCAAGAATCACTATTCAGCTCCTTCAGAAGTATCATGAGCAATCTTGCGATACCAAAGAACCGCTAATATATTCATTATTTTCCAACGTTACAAACGTTTCATTCCGCATCACTGTACATCCTGTTAGAACAAGGTTACTGGGGGTAGAACACTTCCAAATCATACCAATAAATCAAGCAATTGTCTCCTGACAGTTGCCGCATTGAGTTTTAATTGAAACTAAGCGATCCACTGTTCTGCAAGACATGCATGGCAGCAACCATCAAGAGCTATCCAATACTCTGCCGTGGGCACCGCGCTCAGAGACACTCGTGCAACTTCAAAAGGTACGCCTATATCGACTATTGCAGTCCCGATCGCAATGAGCGTTAAAATGCTCAACAGGGGTCGCATTCAATGGCGTTGTCGATTGATGTAAAACGGTATTCCTGTGGGTATTGCCGATTCAATGATTTTGAGGAAGGGTTACTATTCTCTTTAAGTACTGTTAACAATGCGACTAGTAGTAGACAAAGTCATTCCGTACATGTAAGGTGCTGTCTGCGATCTTGTGTAATTGAATGTATTTACTGCCCGTGCTTTGTAGTCAAATAACCGATAACGATTAACGATTGTGAGGTCTTTGAAAAATCGTCTTAGTGTTTTTGTTGTTTATTTTTGTTAAATTAATATTTGTAAAGTGGCATGATATCATGATCAATGAGCCAATTATTCATTGATCAGGTCATTGGAAAAAGGAAATACGTTTTTATCAATCATGATATGATATAATTGTAAATACATTATCTATCACGATTTTATGCCACGGGATAAGGTTTGCCTTTTCTTTGATCAAGTCTTGATACGTTTTATATTTAATACTAGTTTGATTTGGTGTTTTATATCATTGATAGACAATTCCAAATCGAACCATTGAATGCCTTTTGTGCCGCAGCAAGGCTTTTCAGACACTAGCGCTGGTGATTGCCATTACTTCTCATTGTGTTTTTCACCATGTTTGAATTCTCCTGTATCAAGTTGTCAAACATACATCAATCAAAATGTTACCCTAAGTAATATGTTCCATCGGGGTTGTTTTATGAGTATTTCTAAGAGCTCTTATAATCTGTAATGTCCCCTTGAATTCCCTTTCGAAAAAAAAGGTAGCACTGTAAAGCTTTCAAAAGGCTCGAGCTTAATTAATCTGACCTTCACAAAAATGATAAATCAAATTTTGCCTATAAACTAGAAAATATGTAGACTTGAAATCTTCTCCTTGTTTTGTATTGAATGATAAAAGCCGATTCGCTCAGTCTCGCCGCATGTATATCCTTCCGCCATGTAATCCTGACAAATGAGATCTTCATCAAGTGTTTGAGAGATCTGATGAGCCCTAACAAGAGGAGCGCTTCATTCTGGACACTTTCACTAAGACCCTGGGTATGCGGGGACATGGTGGTTTCTGGGAGCGAAAAATGAAACCTAACAATGAATGCTCACTGTACTTGTATCTTGAAGTTCTGAACAATCTCTTTCTGTGTTTCCTCTTGCTTATACAAGTTATATCCTTCTTTTTGATTCATTCATATCATTTGGGTTTAATTATTTTCTGTTAAGTCTGGTATTAACAGTGCCTTTTAGCTCATCTGGCCTTAAAGGCCCGATGAGCTTATGGCATGGCATGGTGTCCGGCGTCCGTAAACTTTATGCATTTTCGACTTCTTCCAAAAGTCGTAGAAAGCTGAAACTTTGTGTACAGAGTGAGGATTATCAATTGTAACGTTTGTGACCCTGTGACCAATAATAAGGGCCACAGGGGCCACACTCCTAAAAACCCATGTTCATCTTCTTCTCCAGAAGCATAAGGCCGAGAAAGTTGAAACCTTGTGTACAGACTCCTTTGCTAGTGAGGATTATAAATTGTAACTTTGGTGACCCGGTGACCCTAATAAGGGCAACAGGGGCCCCTACTAAAACGTTTTACATCTTCTTCTCCAGAAGCATCAGGCCTAGAAAGCTGAAACATTGTGTTCAGACTACATTTTCCACACCTTAAAGCAAAATTGATATGAAGCCTGATGAGCTACAGTGGTTTTATTTTTTCAAATATTCAATACATGACCATACGAAAAAATATAACAAATAGTTTATATATTGCTGACTGTTTTATAACCCCACAGTTGAATAAAGTATGTGTCGTTAAGCATAGGGATGCTCAAAACAATCGCCGAACAGAAGTTGTTCATACACCAGAACATCTTAATCATTTAACATAAGGTCTAAATAATTAATGTGTTACTCATTATTTCTTTCATAGTGTAAACCATAGAACATATATTCATTATGTTAAACTTCCTCCTGTCACTATAGCATGAATGAAACTGCAATATTTTGATCTTGAACACCCTACATCAAGCCATTCTTGCTATACTAATAATTTCAGCGCACCATTCACCAAGTGCGTTCAGAAACAACTGCTGCCGTAGGTAAGCGATCGGTGAGCGCTTCCCGTGATAACCTTTCTGAACAGACCTTGTCTTTAGGTTTAACTTCTCACTGAAGACAGGCCTATATATTTACATCATTTGCATAATCAGGATAAGAGATCCTTTTCCTGGGGTAATAATATAGGTTGTGAAGAATTGCAAACATATGGTTTAGAACTACTAATCATATTCACGGTGGATGAGGTGTTTCGCTACGTGGAAATTATCGCCTTTTTCTATCAACAAGTAGACTTCACCATCGCTGTAATTTATGGATTGGACGATAAATGAATGTTAATTTGAAAATGTCGTAGTTTGTGCTTGAAAACTGTATTGATTTCATACAAATAAGCATGATTTATTACATGATTTATTTTTTGGATTGATGATAACTGCATACAAGGAGAACGTCAGTATGACGCCAAGATGTTAAGGACAATAGTTTGATTTCAATATAATTGTTTGGTACGGGACTTAAAATAAAAATAATTATCAAACTTACTTGAAACAGTTTTCAATTTCAAACTTGTAAGGTGCTGTTACGGAGCAAAATTTTATTGTACAATATTGGTAAATAAATTGAGGTAAATCTTAAGGAATTGTGTTCTGGTGTAAACAAGATTGATTGCATTGTAGCTCATGCAAGTAACTATACCGAGATTAATAATGATTTGCAATTCCATATATCAGTTGGTCACCTTACACTTGTCATCATGTGTATCCTCAATCTCACGAACTTGATTGACAATCATATTTTCTACTATCTTCCGGTATACAAATCACATGGCACTGCGTAATCTTTTCAAATAGTTATTGTTTCTACACCTCACTTTAACGTTTATTTGATACATCTGAGTTGATTCCATGAACAAGGGAACGGAAGATAGGCCATCTTAAGACTGAAATGAAATTAAGCATTGAATCCTAAACTTTCCAGACTAAAAAGTTAGCGAAATGAGGTACTGAGAGTTCAGTTGTCTTTCTATTCAAATACTAAATCCGATAACCTAATTTATTCACTCAAGGGGTATTTGTTTCAAATTTGAGTTGATCCCAGTCCATATTGTTCCATATCATGTTAGCATGGAGACAACCACTATGGATGCGCGTCTTGGACAGACAGACAGACAGACAGATGTTTATGAAAGTCTCACCTCATCAATTTACAATAGAATATACAAGTAAATATATACAGTTAAAACAATGAGCCAACCGTGCAGGATTATGAGAGACTGATTGTAAAGAAAATACACACTATTAGCTAAAACCAAATGGGAGTATAAAGAAAAAATATATAATATTTTTTTATTTTTTTTTAAATTAATAATTTAGATTAGATATTTACATATAAATGTAAACATAAGATATCATATACATAAATGCAAGTATTTAAATATATGAAATAAAGATACAGAATAAATATGCAAAAAGGATGATACAGTTTACCTGTCCAGTGACCCACTCGAGCCACAACACAACATTAATCAGTATCTTCTCTGACTGGCTGCATTGTTTGGGGATTAGTGTGGGCTTAATGAGTCACTTCCAACGCAATCAGTGTATTCCCTTCTACAACACATTCTTCAATTTAATGTAAAAATCTTCTTTTAAAGAATGAAGGTATCCCATATATTTTGTTTGAAACCACCTCCATGTTGACTGTTTGTACATATACAATATATTTCTTTGTACTCTTATACCACCAATGGTGGTTTTTGGAGAATAAAGTGAAGTTGAAGTTGAAGTTGACAGAGAGAAATCCTTAGAGAACTTTGTTAAATCTGTTAAAAAACTTGTGTGAGATTTATCAGATTTATTCTCTTCGGTACTATTCAGTTGTTTTGCGAAAGATAGCTAAATTATTTTGCATTATTATCAATAGTCTAAAATCTAATGCCAATTAACCTGTCCATTTCATGCTTATCCGCCATTATCGAAACATTTTCTCCTGTTAACCCTCAATATTCTATGTACATAGCCTTGAGTGAAATAAAGTTATGTTGTGTTTTTTCTGTTCTGTCATCGCTCAAGGTTACCATCGATTTACTTCATCTATAGAACCCATTCAAAGTGCAATCATTGATACCGCTCTTGAAATGCTTTGGCATACTTTGTATTCTTTCCTTCACATACATTTATTTTTATTTACCATCACTTTCCAAAGTTTTTTTGATTAGTACTTGTAACTGTTTTGTTATTTGAGATTTGATATACTCATTTTGTTAAATTAAGTTCAATATTCTATGTACATAGCCTTGAGTGATATAAAGTTCTGTTCTGTTCTTTCTGTTCTGTCATCGCTCAAGGTTACCATCGATTTACTCCATCTATAGAACCCATTCAAAGTACAATCATCTAAACTTCGCACGAAATGCTTTGGCATACTTTATATTCTTTCCTTCACATACATTTATTGTTATTTACCATCACCACTGAAAGTTATCTTGATTGCTACTTGTCACCTTTGTGTTTTTTGAGATTTGATATGCACATTTTGTTTTAAAAAAACGTGGTGGTGTTAAATCTAGCTGCTGTGTCGTTAAAGGTGAAAGGGATAAGGATCATTTTGGCTATTTGATAACTGTGACCAGCTTTTTAATACTGAATTAGGTGTAATGCTAAGAATTTAGATATTTTTTTTTTAAATGACAATGTTTTCATATTGCCAATTTATTTGATACAGTTCATAAATCTACTTTGATTTATTCAAATCTGGTGCTATTTGATAAATATGAACAGCTTACAATACTGAAAAAGACATAATACCTACAATTTAGAATACTTCAAACATAGCAATGACAATAGTTTCAAAATGTGCATGACGTGTACGTCATTTTGGTACAGTTCATAAATCTCCTGTTATCCTAGATGTCAATAAGTCCTATGCTACAATACAGGGACCTTGCAGGTGTCAGATGTAATGTGCAGGTGCTATAGTTCATGTATGTGATGGTCACTGTTTTGTACAGGAAGTGCCGAAGACATTGCAGTTTATTTAGAGACAGACGTAAATATGCTCTTTGCGGTCATACCGTTACCATTCTGACGAGATAATTATGGTACAAGAATATTGCCTTAGTACACATGACAAATTTATTTTGAACCTTGAACTCATTATTTATGCTATCGACACATCACAACGGTTCTCATGAACGTTCATGAAATATCATCACTGACTAATAAGCCAGAGCATCAGATTGACGGTGGGCCCAGGCCATTCCCACATAAATTTATTAATGACCCATCAAATCTGAAGTGCTGGGGTCCTACAGGTCAATGCCATGATTTTAAGAGATATGCTACTAACTTTTTTAAAGTAAAGATTATGAGTACATAAACTTATATGTATAAAGGAAAATCTAGATAATTGTGTATGTTTATATGACAATTGTAAGATAATGAATGTAACATGTATTTGTAATTAAAAGTTCATCAAGGTAACCAGGAAAAATTATGTCTTTTCCTTTGAAAAAGAAATGGGCCCCTCAAAATTCAAAGTGAGGGGCCCCTGTGACCAACAAGAACTTTTATCAATCTAAAGTACTGATAAGCATGCACATTTCTTTATTATATTTTCATATTTGATTCAACTTTCATTTCATGGTTCACTACATGAATATATCTCCTGATATATTTCCAGTATATTCTTACATTTTGATTGTGTCGTCTTTAATCTTCATAATAGAAACCTCTAGTATGCCTCATAGATCCAAAGAATATCCTGCTTAACTAGATTGAAAACTTCCATTTGCATTTGTGTAACCTGTCCGGAAATCTTATCTCTTGACATGCTCTTCATATATGACTTAATGGTTATTCTATATTGTGCAATAATGCTGAATGTACTTGATAAAATTAATCACAGCCTACTTACAATCGTTCCCCCTTCATCCTGTATTGCAAAATCACCATTGTCCTCCTCAAGTAGGTCTATTTTTAATTTCAACAAAAGCATACAAGCAAATCAACGAATAGTCAGTTAGTCTGTCAGCCAGACCCTAAAATAAAATCAAAGCCTAAGCAAGTCTATAATAAGGCTTGAGAGCTCAATTTTAGGCTGAAAATCAAGAAATCTCAGTCTCCTTTTCATATATTTATTCATTTTTTTTTCAAATTTTAGTTTTATTGAAACAAGTTCATTTCAGAGTCTAATTGTTAGACTAGTGATCGGTCAGAGAGGTCAGGAAAGCATATCCTGATATACGATGTGTCTATTCTTAAGGAATTTGCATGCTTCATGTATTGAAAAAATATCAAGCAAATACGTTTTAAGAAATGAATTGTTATGTAGATGAATAACATTTTGCTTCATCAGCGGAATTAGAAGGTGTAAATAACCCTATAAATCAATGAAACTTGAAAAGTTAGTGTCACTTACATATAGTGCAAAATTAGCATCCTCAATTTCTTATTCATAGTATCAACAAAAACATACATCAAGGCAACTGATGGTCAGACAGAGAGGGTTTTATACCTATGTTTATATACACTCACATGCAAAAGAAAGGTTTCACCTCAGTTGGTTTCGATTTTACAACGATTTGAAATATATATGACGCATTTGATTATGGAATCATCAACATTAATCATATCTACAATATTTCATATGAATTGATCGTTGATTGATTCATTTTTTGTTAAGATATCTTTGTTTAAAGAAGACCGGGGTAAAGAATGAAATTTACACCAACATGACCCCTACCATGTTAAAAAGGGTGTAAATTAGTGGAAAACAAGGTTTGTTTTGTGATATTTTAGTAAAATATAGCTTATATATCGATGGCCATTTGTTATTTATTAAAATTAATTTTCAAAAAAAAAAAAATTAAAAATTTCAATTTTCAAAAAAAAAATCAAACACGTCTAGAAGTATTCTTTGATTGATAACTAAAGGATTGCACTGTTCTGTTTTAGCGTACGACGTCTAAAAATGAAAATATTTGTAATTGAAAATTATGTATATGATGAAATCAACTAAGGTGAAACCTTTCTTTTGCCCGTGAGTTTATGTACAGAGCCGCATTTGACCCTCGTGTCCAGGCTTTTATTAGCTGTTGTATATCGATTCCGTTGTTTATGTCTTCATTGGTTCTGATCGTTATAAACATCATGGTACTCTTGAGGCACGTAAAAAGATACCAGCAGAACTGAATATATACACTCACGGATAAAAGAAACGATACCCCTAAATGCAAGGTTTTTGTTAATATATGAGTTAGAAATGCCACTAACAAATAGTTACATCGATCATATCTTCTGAAACATTATCTGGTCATGCAAATAAAAAAATCATGCCTCTAGAAATCTGTCGTTTGGGGATCTCCTTTAAACGAGATAACAAGTGAAATATTACTATTTGCGTGTCTGCATGCTGTCATTATAATGATCAAGGAATCTATAACATTATGCCATCAAAGTCTTTCATTTACATATATATAAGCATTTTTTATTCTTTATTCCAAACATTTAGATAAAAAATGTTAAAAAGGGCATGTCAGCACCCCTTGCATGTTTGAAGAGTAGTTTAATAAAATAGTCCCCACTCTGATGAGCGAAATAATGTTAACGTTTTTTGGGACACATGTTCATTGAGTACTTTTGCAATGTATCGTATCCTGCAGAAGTTTTGTTAGTAATGTACTGTTGATATCGTATCCTTTATCCTAAGTTGAAGGGTTTTTAATTGTTCCGTTTAACGTTACCTTAATGCTTTAGCCAAGTTCACAAATTTGACAAAAGTTTGACAAAATGTTTGACCGAAAAGACAGAATATTATATAAAGCATCAGTCAATTTATCAAATAACCAAATGCTAATAAGATGCGCATTTCGCTTTGAAAAATCATGAACAAACATACATTTCTTTTGTATACTTTTAGACTCTTAGTACTTCTGTTATTTAATATGATACATTTGATATTACGAAGAGGTCTGTAAAATGTAACAAGAGTAACATCAATTTTCACTAGATTGCATGTTTTAAAAGTATCTATCACACTGATGACATTGAAAAGCCTTATGTTCTTATTTAGTGAAGCCGCCTGTTATATTTTTTTTAAATTTATAACATATACATGGCTTCTTAAGAAATAAACATTCTTCATAATTTGAAACATAAAAGTAATTTTCATTTAAAAAATGTATGAAGCCGAAACTTGTTCAAATATTAGATGTGAAATAATTGATTTGTTTAACAGTTGAATTACAAGTAGACGTAAATGACAAAATGTATCAACGAAATCTTAATTAGTTTCACGTTATTTACATATATTTGGTGAAAAACATTTGGAATACGCTTGATAACAAATAATTGATGATGAATACACTGTATCAATTTAGAATCATCGAGTCATTAAATCATGACAGCTCAATGAAAATATTTTGAACAAATATTGGTGTACGCCAAGGCTATTACCGTGGACATGTACTATTGTCCTAAAGACGTATGGAACTTGATTCACGAATAGGGATACAAATAGTGGTCTTTAGCTGATCATTGATAGATAATATTTGACCAGGAGTCTACGAGATCAGTCTTGTCACGTGACTAATCCCCTGATAGGATCATAACGATTTATGGGTCACCTCAACCGTGTGTCCCTAAAATAGATTCATAAACCGTGTAACAAAACTCTGACTTGCTCAGATGCTCCGCCTTTTAATTCTTCACTTCCGGTTCTGACAACATCCGGTCTGCAAAGTACCCGTATCTGTCCCAAAGGTAAACAAAGTTGTCCATTGTAGAAACTGACCATTCATTGATCTTACCGATTCGTGATATCGTCTATAAGAAGACGATATGCTAGGAATCTATTAGCTCCATTAATACCTCTGTATATGTCGACCTAATAGCCCAAGGCTAGGTGCAAGTCCTTAAATGGAAGCCATATTTTTCATAATTACTGATTAATAATCAAATAAACAAAATTAAAGGATAATTACAAAGCCGTAGTTCATGTGCACCGAGAAGATAAATCCAAAGTATTAATATGAACTATGTCAATGCTATATGAAATTATAATACATCCTTGTTTCTCAAAGCATAAATTTTGTTTTATCAAGATAAAGTATTGAAAGCAGTTCGTTATAGGTAAATTCCAGTTTTTGTCAAATTTCCTAGCAAATTTGAATATCAAAAGTATAACCTTGTGACATGGAAAGAAAACCAAAGAAAACTTAAAAACGTAAAACCTGTGAGAAAGGGGCAAGCTCACCCTAAACCTTCAAAACATTATACTTAACCTTCCCTTCATCATCAATTACCAAATTCGAATTTAAAGGCCATTTAACGTTTTTATAATTCATAAATATTTATGATTTTTTAATTTTTGATCCTCAACAGACTGAGATCAATGAAGGTTACAAAATGGTGTTACGACTTGGATCATTTATCACTATAAAAATCGCTTATACGATAACGCATGTTTCAACTAGGCGCAAGTTGTTCACGAAGGTGACTATCTTTTGCCTATCAGACATCTTGGTGTTTCACATCGCCGAAGCTATAATTTCTCTCTACAACATGGTGTGTCAATTAAAGGCTGATCCAGTTAACATGATTATAGCAACACCTCGTTGTAGACGTGACAAGAGTTAGGGTTGTTCTACACCTTATGGTAATGCCGACCTGACATGCCCTCCTCCCTGACCTCTCTTGGGGGTCAACAAGCGCCCTCTCACGGTCAAACATTCATTAAACATGCATGTGGATTTAAACTCTGATTGGCTCTTGCAGCTCTAATTGGTTCTTTTTATAATGGTGGCTGTCTTGTTAATGATGAATGATAGTCTATCATTCACTATGATCTGAAAGTGCTGATGTGCATTGCACTTGTAGGAGTAATCATGTTTAAAGAGGACACTTCAAGTTTGGACTTTTATGGACAAATGGTGTGTTTATTGCAAAGATTGACGATCTTGTTAAAGTATACTTCGTGTGGAGATGTATTGATATGTATTTTAACAGATTCACATTGGCAAGGGTACATGCACATCTTAGGTTTGTTTTACTAGCACAAGGCTAAATAACATCTTTATCATACGCTAGTAACATAGAACCATGTATGTTAACTGCTTTCTCGGCTCAATAATATACACCAACATTCTCGAAATGAGAAAAATTCAAACGTTGATACAAAAGCAAAAGGTACAAAAATAATACAAACAATCATGTAAACTGTATATTGAGAAAGACGTAAAAAACAAATTAGTTCACAAAATATGCCAATATGACCATGATATACGTAATGTGTACACCATCCATTCATCTATTGTCATGCTACAGTCTATTCATTTTATTCCGACGTACTTAAGATCGTAAAATTTGAAGTGCTCAATCGCAAATGTGTACAAACTTTTTGGATGCATTTACATTATTCATGTCACAGATCAGGGGTCAAGCACTTCTATAACAGGTACATTAGGATCATGTGATTCACACGATATCTGAATAATTAAAGATAATTATCGAGACTGTTTTGGGCTTTCATGTAAAGTAATCAGTATCAATGTGTTAATATAGATCGCCTATCATTCAATGGAACATAAATCATTCGTATATACATGTATATATACTGTTTCTTTATATGCTTGAAAAGTGGGTAATGATATACGTGTAATCTGTAATCCAGAACCTAAAGCAAAAAGTATAGGAACCTTACTTAGTCTAGAAAATGTCTAGATACTAAATAACGTATTGTTCAGGGATCATTTTTATATTATTTTGAATCATATATTAAAATGATAAAATAAGTCATTTAATCTTTTTCAGGGACTATATCTTAGTTTGATGTAATTTGTGTGAAAATTTTTATCATATATATTTATATTGAACACCTGGTGAAATATCAATGTAAATTACAATATCAATAAATTATTTTTAAGTAAAGTAATTATGTGTCATATTTCAAGTTTCTTTATTCATATCTATACAAGAAACAAGTAATCACTAAATTGTTTCATCTATTGTTGCCTCATTTCCAAAGTCTCGCACAAATCGCCATAAAGTTCATAATTGTAGAAATCCGAGTTTCAATTAAATTACAAACAGCATAGCAGAGCTTTCATATTCTATTGGAGTCTAAATTTTCTGAACGATTGATCTAAACTTGCATTTCCAAAGAGTGCAAAATTTAATTTACAAGATATTTTGGTGAAGCTACATGTAATTAACTAATTACTTTTTAAGGATTGAGACTTTACAGTTTGTTCTCTTATTTCAAACGTGCTGTACATGAATAATATTGTTGTGTAGTAATAATAACGACATGATATCACATATCAGGCATGTTATACAAATGACACGTCTTCATCAAAGCGACTGCGTAACGGGCCGATGGATGCGGAAATATTTGCTCAAGATATAAACGTAATTAGAGCCGGGGCAATATTTGTACAAGGCAAAACGTAATTCTACTGTTTGTTTTGCTAATTGTCAAGTGCTCCATACTTTGTCTGGGGATGACCGGGAGTTTATGATAAATGTCCTATACACTCCAATGCTTCATTGTGAAGACGAAGGGGAAAATTGGTTATGACTGAACATAAAAAAAATTATCTCGCCAACTAAAAATTTCGAATAAGTAATTATTTGTGACCTTGGGTTTTATTGTATTTTATCCCCAGACTTAATAAAGTTGATCCACTTCTATGGCAAATGCTGTCTCTTTTAAGATCTGAAGATAATGGAAGAAGTGAGGTTGGAAAACATGTCCCTGTTGTACACTAACGCAATACATAATTAACATCTGGGGAACACTTTGGAATCAAAAGTGACTGGTTTGATATTATCTTCTTGGCTTATTTTGTAGACGAATGTTAGACATTTAATGAATTTCAATTTTCGTCTCGTCATTGGTTCTGAATGTTGATATTTGGCCTGGTTAAATAGATAGATGGGGTCATATTTGTGAAATTCAGATTTTCTTGAATGTCGATTAAAATATTCCATAACGAAGTAGTAAGATAAAAGTCAGCAAAATTACCATGCGTTATAGTGCAGAGAACAAATATGACTTGGATCTAAAGTTGTTGATCACTTTTGAATGATTTTAGAAACAAAAATAAAAAATTATGTTTTCGAAATTTTGACCCCTGGTCACTTCAATGTCCTGCCAAACTTGTAACGGTTATCTGTTAGGCACAACATACAAATATGTGAATGCAAACTGATTTTTAACTTACGTCGTGAAATTTTAACATTATCCGTTTCGTTTTTGCAATGCTATGATGCATTTAAGTCAATCAAAATTATATGAAATTTGCACTACAATAAGTAGGTAGGTGAACAAACTTAAGATACGCAGCTGTATTTTCTCATAGCACCATATACCAATTGATTATTGGGATACATCAAGAAGGAATTGATGGTTTTCAAATTGATAACATGATATTTTATCGCAGCTTTTAAGCATGCTGTGACGAAATAATATGTGTTATCTTAAGTTCGATTCCAGCACACATATGCCTATAACACATATTGACGCCCGCAATGTAGCCGAAGTAAGGCTGTTAGAAAGTTTATCAAAATCTCCTTTGTATATACATTGAATATGACGTATAAAAGATATATATTTTATAAAACCAAAACGTTAAGAAGCTTTTCCTAAGAATAGTGATAAACGGCACTTTAAGACATCGAAAATCAAAAGCGTCTTCGATCTCTCAGATAAGCATTTTATACAATTTAGCTTAAACATATATTTAATCAGCTACGTGTGTAACTGTTGTAATGAAATGACACACAAGAAATATGCCCCAAAAGGCAAAGAAACAATTAGCTCCGGTATATCATAAAATATGTATACCATCGTTTTGAACATTACGCATGCGTGCTCATGATATTTTCATTGAAACACACAATTTCTTTTTTTACGAAACTGTTCCTTATCATTTATTATCTAGAGTTTGATATTTTAGATTTTAAGGAAATGTCAGTAGGTCAATGAGGATGACATACATGATATATTAGGTTCTTTGAAACCTTTTATGGTTATTTAATTTGCACTACGTCTTCAATATTTATATCAATGCTAGTTCTTTTACAAAATGTTTGCGTTTGGCACGAAAATATGATATTATTCAAAAATTTAAATGAAGACAGAATTTAGACAAATTCTTCCTATCAGGTCCTGTAGGACCCAAATTCCTCATTATATCAATTATTAAATAGAATGGTTGAATTGATTCTTAAACGTGACCATAGAGCCCAGTGTAAGTTCAGTTACTCCTTTTCAGACAAACAGAGAACATGTTTAATAGTTCTCATGGGGGGGAATAACTTTGTAGAACAATTAAGTCGACCTTGTTGAGAATCAAGTATTTGATTGATAAGGTACTATTGTACCTATTCTATTAAATGTGTTACATTTTATGATAACTAGAATAGATGAATTTATACATAGAATACATTAAAGGGGCAGTAGCACGTTTTTAGGGGGAATATAAGGTGTTGTCAGGAAAATGAAAATTAATGGTTCCAATTGAAAGACAGTGTATTTAAACTTAATGGAGCAGTAATAATTCAAATATATATTGTAAAGTTTAGCCATGCGATTCCTTTTTCTTACTCAAAATGAATTAAAGGTGTTCACACAAAAATGGCCGCCAATGGATTTCATGTGAATCTTCAAACTTTGTCCTCTGACTATGGATGATTGACTTGTTTAATGAGATTTTTGACACTATCAATATAATACATTTAACATTAACTTACAATTATCAGTGAAAATTTTAAAATATAAAGTTATCAAAAAACGTGCTACTGCCCCTTTAAGGATTGTATCGATATCACATTTTCAATTATTAAAAACATGAAGGTTATTCAATACAATCATCATATTATTTTGTACAGTATTTTTATATAAATTCCATGCATCGAACAGTTAAATACATTGCTACAGTATGCTCATTTTATTCATTGTATACATCATAGATGCGTTTTGCATAATATTACTCTTTTCATTGTACGAATTACACACGGCAGTCATATACCACATGTTTTTTATCTTTAAAGGGGCAGTAGCACGTTTTTAGGGGGAATATTAGGTGATGTCACGAAAATGAAAATAAATGGTTCCAATTCAAAGACAATGTATTCAAACTAAATGAAGCAGTAATATTCCAAATATATAACGTAAAGTTTAGCCATGGGAGTCCTTTTTCTAGCAAAAATGAATTAAAGGTGTTCACACAAAAATGGCCGCCAATGGATTTTATGTGAAGCCTCATACTTTGTCCTCTGACTATGAGTGATTGGCTTGTGTAATGAGATTGTTGACACTGTCAATATGATACATTTAGCATTTACTTACAATTATAAGTGAAATATTTAAAATGTAAAATTATCAAAAAACGTGCTACTGCCCCTTTAAAATATGCATTGTTTAATACACTTATATACATTATTAAATATCATAATTAATAATAGAATGAAATCAATTGGGTTATGTAAATATGCTCAAATGAGAAACATGAATGTAATAACCCTTGGTTCACCTTACATACTAAGTGCATGCGTCCTGTTTGGGAGACGAAAACACAGACATTTGGGACAGGCATATAAGTGTTACTAAAAACGATTGCATACTAATTACGCAATTGAAAAGTTAAAATTGTAAGACTACTCTTTCGATTATTAAAGTGTAACCCTTTTCCTGGCACTATTAAAGTCGCGTGGCAAATCACGACTTCCGTTTCGTTAAATCAGCAATCTGAATCATATTCGACATTTGTTATGAAACGGATTCTTGTATTGTTATTCTAATGATTGAAGACGTGGACACTTCATAAGTGCCTTGTTAGAAGTGGCGTTCTATGGATAATGAACCAGCGGTATGTATACTTAACTATCCTATAAACTTAGTTGAGTTTACCATCTTATAAAGTAGTTAGGTGAAAAATACGATTTCTGTGTCTTTTGAATTAGTTTTCAAACGGTTGAATGGATATGTCTCACAATGAATGTTAGAAGCTGAATTTTACAAATACAAAATGTGAAGTTCGACAATTCTATTCTTTGACAGTATGGATGGTTATATTGAATTTGTTATAATGAATTCCATTTCGTGTTAATTGTAAAGTCTATTCCATTTTAAGAGTTAAATATATTTTTGGAAACGCCCTTCTCTCCATAACTTTAATTCATTGTTAAGTTGTCATAAGATATATATTCTTATTAACTTAGCAAAGTTTCTTAAAGAAGCTCTTATGTAGGTTAAGATGTATTCAAAAGATTTTGTCATATCCAATTTTGTTAAGTTTTGTATTTAGGCCTATGGCATTAATACTGAATAAATGTTGGATCTTTCACAGTGCCATAGAACAGGTATTTATGAAATGTGTGATGCTGATATCATGGAATGTCAATCATTGAAAATGATATCTTAACGGTATATGAAATATGAAATGTCCTCAAAATCTTAATGATCTGTCTCACTTGCAAATCATATTGCATATAAACAAAAAAAATTAAAGTGAATTTGTTCACTACGTTGGCAGATTTATTAGGATTTTTGTTATGAATTTATCCTATAAAGATACAAGAATTATCCAAATATAACAACTTGACTCAGCATTTATGAAATATTCTCCACATTATGAAATAACATTTGTCTTCAGGTCTTCACCCCATAAGGTTCCAATAAACATCAAAATCACACTTTATATTCATTCAACTGTACATATCCAATTACAATCATTGCTAAAAATGTTTACACAAATCGATTTCAGCAAGTTGATGATATAAGACAGAGCACGAACTAGCCATGACAAACACATAAGTTCAGCATGCAGTTTGTATTGTGAGGTATTCGACAGTGTAACGATAGGCACATGTAACATTGATTCAATGATTGGAATCGAACTAGATGTTAATAAATTCATCAAATATTCATATAGCATCAATAAAGTTATTGGCACAAGTTGACAATACGCACGGGATATTGACATCCCATTGGTAGCACGGAGAGAGTTACGGCGAAGATGGTGGGAATTCGACATGCGTACACCGCTCATTGTGTACGCTACGGTTATTCTTGGTGCCAGTTTAATGGATGCAATAAAGACAACAGCTAGAGTCTACAAATGTACTGGCGGAGGGCAAGGCGCGTATGAATGTCAATATGTAACGATAGACTCCGCGACAGGATATAGTTCCTTAACCTGATAAGAATTCCCTAATGAGTCGTTTACCAAGCCACTTTGTTATCATAGCATCTTAATTATACAGGAAAGCACTTCATTACGTTCCCGCTAGCAGTCAGAATTACCACTGAATGAGGTATGGTAGTTTATTGTACTTAATAGTGTATCACATTTTCGTAATCAACATTAAGTTGGCAATAATTCATTATTATTGATTAAGATATGTGTTCGACATTTGAAGAATGACACTCATTTTACCATTATTGTATAGTGTATTTCATTTATTGAATGAATGTACGACATTGTTTTTGAAACACTTAGGAAAGGCTTAATATTTTAGCTTTTCAAACCTTTGAATACTGTTGTTAAGTTTGAACATGGTTAATCATATATCTTGTTAATGAAGTCGACGTGACGAAATAAAATAGTTTTTATTAATTAATGTGGCGACAACAATGATTGAGGAGCGAAATTAGCATTAAAGCTCTGGTGGTAACTCCGAAATGTATTTAATGCTACCTGTTTGTAGGGCTTTTCATTTCTTTAAAGTGTGATTAATGATTATCAATTTGCATCACCTTCTAGTCGTAGCTACTAGTAATGATAGCAGTAGCAGCTGTAAGAGTAGCAATGTGAGTAAAGGAAGAAAAGGCAATCATTTTAGTAGAGAAGTAGAAGAAGCGGTAGCAACAGCAGTAGGGGTAGAAGTAGTAGAAGTAGTAGAAACAATAGTATTTACAGAAGCAGTAGTAGCAGCAGCAGTATTAGAAGTAGTAGCAGAAACAGAAGTAGTAGTAGTAGTAGTAGTAGTAGTAGTAGTAGTAGTTGTAGTAGTACTAGTAGTAGTAGTAGTAGTAGTAGCAATTGTAATAGTAGAAGTTGTAGAAGTAGTAGTAGTAGAAGTAGTACTTGTAGTAGTAGTACTTATAGTAGTAGTAGTAGTAGTAGTAGGAGTAGTAGTAGTAGTAGTAGTAAAAATGTAGTAGAAGAAGTAGTAATAGTAGTAGAAGAAGTAGTAGTAGTAGCAGCAGTAGCAGTAGTAGTATTAGGAGTTGTAGCATTAGAAGCAGCAACAGCAGTAGTATTAGTAGCAACAGCAGTAGTACTTTTAATAGTAGAATAAGTAAAAACAGTAGTAGTAAAAGCAATAGTAGTAGAAGAAATAGAAGGGGTAGGAGAAGAAGAAGTAGTAGACGCGGTAGCATCAGCAGTAATAGTAGACGTAGTTGAAGCAATAGTATAAATAGAAGCAGTAGTATCAGCAGCAGAAGTAGTGTTAATAGTAGTATTGATAGTAGTAGTAGGAGGAGGAGGAGGAGAAAGAGTAGGAGGAGGAGTAGAGTAGTAGTTCTAGCTGTAGCAATAGAAGCCTAGAAACAGTAGTAGTTGCAATAGTAGAAGCAGTTACAGAAGTTGTAGTAGTTGTAGTAGAAGAAGATGAAGCAGGAGTAGTAGTAGTAGTAATAATAGTAGTAGTAAAAGCATTAGCAGCAGCAGTAGTAGTAGTAGTAGTAGAAAAAGTAGCAGTAGTAGTAGTAGTAGCAACAGCAGCAGCAGCAGCAGTAGTAGTAGTAGTAGAAGTAGTAGTAGTAGTAGTAGTAGCAGTATCAGTAGTAGTAGCACAACAGCAGCAGCAGTAGTAGTAGTAGTAGTAGTAGTAGTAGTAAAAGTAGTCGTAGTAGTAGAAGTAGTAGCAGAAGTAGTAGTAGAAGTGCAGAAGTAGTAGCAGAAGTAGTAGTAGAAGTAGTAGTACATGTGGTTGTAGCAAATGAGGCAATGTTGCTGGTATATACGTAAGAAAGGCAATTCAAGCGTACGTACATGTACAATGCACTTATAAGCTTCGATATTTAGTAGCGTTATCTAACGAATGATTAGTATATGTAGTATACACGTAAGTATTTGGTCGTTATCCAAATGATTAACAGATTTTACACTTTGCAAGTCGTTCATGTTACTTAAATGAATTTACCAGATCTATTAAACGCCTCATCGCGATATGCTATATCAGATAACTTTACTATATCAATAAGCAAATAAAACAATATGTTAAGCGATAATAACAGATAAAAGGAAGGAGTGAGTTATCATGAGACTGGATTCAAATAACCATTCTGTCATGAAACTATTTCTGTAATGACCGGATTGTGTATATATTTTGAAAACAAACACTACATGTTTGTTAATACTATAAATAGAGTTTAAGTCAATACATTCTCACGTAATGAGTGCATGTAAAGTGTGAATGTCCTCTTAATTAACAATGCTTGAAAAAGAAAAACATGTCTGTTATATTGCTTTTGTCGAACAAATGTGAATGATTTAATACCTAAGCTTGACGAAAGAAGATTTTAACCGATTTGTCGTCATATCATAAGAAGACATTTTTTGCAAGTCGGGAAAATCCGTGCGGGCCACAAAAATACATTTTGAGACTCTATGTTCATTTTTCAAATGCATAGGTCTACATGAAAACAATCTACTGCAAACGCGTTTCAACGTACAAAACGAACTTTGTTCCCGAGGAGCTAAACATTAATTACATAATGATAGAATAAAGTACATGTACATATAAATTGAAATAGTTATATTAGGAGACATGGTAGTCAAAATGTATAAAAACGAATGTATGATACGGACTCCGAGTCTTTTGATACAGGAGAATCCGCACTAAAGGAGTAACTTTATTGCGGAACAGATGACTGTCATCAATGTCATATAGGTAATACCATAATTACTTAACCGCATACACCTCTGTGAATACATCCCATGGAATGTGACTACGTTCAATGAGTCACATTTTCATATCGTAAAATGATTAAAAAGTTTTAATGTTAAACCTGTTCCAAGAATCACAATCCTATGTAATTGTGCCAACGCAACGTGTCCGGTTGAAATACCTGATATTGGTTGTGTTCACCACGGCGCTAAGTAGGAAATAAATTGTCAGAGTTGTAAAAAAGACTTATATCTAATCCAACTTTATGAAAAAGTTGATTCGATGTTTATGACGTCACACAACATATGATATTGTGACGTAACCACGGTGGTAATTTCACATTTAATATCATGTGGTTTATATTGTTTTCTCTGACAAGTTACCAAAGAACAATACGGGATTCCGTTACTAACAGTAACCAGAAACATGTACAGTACGTTCTATTCACATGGATTTGTGTTACTCATCAATTAACGTTAACCCCACGTAACATTATCATTACCAAGTACTTTCTATTTTTACCAGACTTGTGCTCGTATTTGGCTTTTATTTATTCAAACATTTTCGTGTAGGCATCGTCCACTATTTTCTTCAACCGATTGTTTGTTTAACAAAAGTTTGACGTTTGAAGCCGAGCCCGAGAGAAGACCATTGAAAGTACGATATGCCATCATTGTTTAATTTGACATTTCATATGATATAGCATCATACCTGTTGTATTTTTCCTTTAGTCATTCAAAAAGTTGAAGAAAGAATAACGATTTTAAAATTTAAAAAATACGACTTCCTATGTAACAAGGGCGTCGTTCAGACGTTCATGTTTGATTAATGTGTCAGGTACATTTTACAAGGATTATAAGCACCTTGCTGTAATTCCTCAATAAGAAGTCAGTGAAGAGAATCTATTATATTAAACAAACTCTTTATTAATCTAAATTGCCTCAATCTTTTAGAATTACAAAATAAAAATATGTTAAGAGTTTACATCAGGTCAGATGTACTGACGATTGTGAGGCATGTAACTCTCCCTACCCGGACATAACACACACTTACACTGTAAATAGGATTGAACATACAATTTAAAGGGGCAGTAGCACGTTTTAAGGGGGAATATGTCAGGAAAATGAAAATAAATGGTTCCAATTGAAGGACAATATATCTAAACTAAATGAAGCAGTAATAAATCAAATATTTAATATAAAGTTCAACCATTGGATTCCTTTTTCTTACACAAAAGGAGTAAAAGGTGTTCACACACAAATGGCCGCCAATGTGAATCTTTATAATTTGTTCTCTGACTGATGATTGTGTTGTGTAATGAGATTTTTGACCCTCTCAACATAATACATTTACCATTAACGGATAATAATCAGTAACAAATTGAAAATATGAAATTTTCAAAAAACGTTCTACTGCTCCTTTAAACACCAACCAATCTTTATAAACAGGTAGATCACACCTGTAGCGTTAAAGCCATAAACATTGCATCGCCAATTATGAAATGACCCCAAGCCAGTGGCTGTAAAATGACCTCACCTCTATCTGTGATAATCCACAATTAACTTCTACATGTAAAATCTCAATGGCCGCTATGCAACCAACATATGTACCATAAATCCATAAATCCATCAGTTCATAAATGCCACAGGGTATTCCTTGATCGAATATTTTACCAAACACTATAAAATCTTAGTATTTAGTTGTGACCAAAGCTGGTGTGACTGAGTATATCTGTGACTGTGACTGTGACTGTGACTGTGACTGTGATAGATTCAGAGCAAGTTATCCACTAGAGAACTATAGCACTGGAAATGTCGGGTCAGTTTATAATATCATTATAATTTGTACCTTTTACTTGTATTTGTTGTTGAATATTAAACAGAAGTTGTTTTTCGACTATTTTTTTAAAGGTTAATCTAATAGTGTTTTCACATATACATTAAAAACATGTACTCGTTTTATCTACATGCATAATTGTATTTTCATATTCACTTCTTAAAAGGAACCTCTTGCACATCAAATGTCAAATGTATTTATTTTTTTCATTTCAAATATTGAATTTATTTCTTGAAAGGTATCCTGCCAAAAACATTAAAAATAAATGTAACTCATTTAAACATAGATTTTCCATTGAGGCCAAGAGCCAAAGCTACAAATGTTGATATTGAAAAATATTGATAGATATTACTTAAAACATTTCGATGTTTTTCAAATTCAGAATTTATTTATATCTAGTTATGCGTTTAATTGCGTAAAAACTGCGTAAGTGTCCATTTCCTGAAATAATAAGGAAATTTAGTGAAATCGAACATTCCGATAATGTCAATGAAGTGTGATGACGTGTCGTGTAAATGGAAACGATTATCAAAATAGACACTTACTAATCGATAAATTTTAAACTGAATTAATGGATAAACCAAATTGATGTAAATGAGACTAGCATATGTTGGTATACAAATAATTTGCGTTTTTTTATATAAGGTTTCTAATGCCATGTAAAGCGTTGTCTGAATCAAATATTTCATTGCAAACGACAAAGGTTAAATTTTGGAAGAAATTACAGTGTAATAACTTAAGTTAAATAAGGATTATAACTACGAATTTGACAACCAATGTTTACAGCATATTTATTCGAGGCTAACTGTCAGGAGGTTTTCAGAAAGGTTTATAAGTAAATTGTTTTAGTGTATCATACAAACATATATAATTCAACGAAATTTTGAAATATGTATTTTAGTTCATTACCAGCTATTAGAGTCAGTTTCTGAAATTATCTGCCCTTGGCTCATAAAGTCAAATTGAAGCGCCCGGCGTTACGGTTGAACGGCGGCCAGTGCTGCTGTGCAGCCCCACAAGGGGTTAATCTCGTTGCATCATATAGGTTAAGTAAACAAGCATCGCTTATCGGGCAGACTGAGCTCCTCTCCTTGGTCAAATTTAGCGTATGTACAATCGTGCTCTTAATAGTCTGCCATCCAGACCCTAAAGCGGAACTATTTAATCCATGACCAACCCAGTCTAGAAAAGTATAGCAAGTCTAGATCGCTAAGCTTTAGGTCTGAAGTTAAAGCATCTTCTGGGCTCCATTTTGTTATAATACATGTATTAAAAATATTGCCAATATTGAAAAAATTCTTCTGAGACTCAATTTTTTCTCTAAGCTCTTTATAGTTCGTCTATTTGATAATTTACAATTATTCAAGAATAAGATTCAAAGAATTAGGGATATGATTGAACATTTATATGTCTTGGTTGATGCCCTGATACCTTTCCCATACAATAGCAAATCTCGATAAAGATAGCCAAAGAAAAATTAAATTCACAGAATGAATTCACAGGTACATTTTTCGATGTGATCTTTAAGTTTAACTCTTCTGTGTTGTGTAAAACATTTTGTCAATGTCTTGTCAATCTGGTAAACAAATAATTCAAATGTAATATTGGTGTTTAAAAATGTTCTTTTAAAGGAAAAGAAAATAAGGTCTTACATATTTTATTTTAATCCATAGCATCAAATTTATTAACATTCATGGTTTTTTTTCGAATACAACCATTGTATTAGGGAATGCCACTTGACTGTACAGCATTTTATTTCTATTTCAATTAAAATCGCGTTTGAACATTTAAGATTGCTGATTATTGTTTATTTTGGTGCTATATGGTGTATTAAAAGTAGGCCTATATCTTTTGCGATAGTAGGCGAACAGAATACACATTTAATATAATTTGAATCTTGATTCAGTTAGTGAGTACATGAGGTAGCTCCTCTGAATGTTCAGTATGCCTTGAGGAAAACTCTGTGACACTTGTCTGTAATTCATGTAATAATTAGCAAAAAAACAAGGAAGTTTTTGGTCATCATGAATTGAATGTAAGTTATTCGGAAGTGACTTCTTGTATGTATCTAAAGTCTCGTTTCATTCAACATGTGAATAAGCTTTTCCCGTTTACGAACTTTTGTATTGACGCCTAGTGACTTCAATAACTTCCTGATGTCGGCATCGCTCATTACAAAAAAATAAGATAAAGGAAAGCATAAAAATTATTTCATAGAAAAATAAATCTCAGAACGCTTTCATAACAACGTCGCCCAACAAGCCTAATCGGTCTCTACTTCTTTGTTCTCTTGATAGCCACTTGTTTACCATATATGTGTGGTAATGCATTGCATTTAGATACTTGTGTCAAATTTGACCGATTATTGACTAAGTAGTTATGATATATGCACCAATTGACTTCTTTGAGTTGCCTTTTAGAAGTTGGTATGTTGAAGGAATATAACTCACTTTGCAAAATAAAATTGTATAGTTGAAGTCCATATAAATTATCTTCGTTTATGAAACAATTGTTGGATAAAAAACTAAGCTTTACATGCTCATTCAAATGAGCAATATCTTTTTTCCATACAAGAAAAAATATATTCTAGCCAAAAATAAAGTAAGTTAGGTTCATTTGCAATATTTGTCATTATGAATAATGATCTATTTATTCCATTATAAGCTGATATTTCATTAAAATTCCAATATCCTCAAATGACAATGTCCGTTATGTTTATGTCTAACATGGCAACAAGTATATGGCTAAACCATCAGTTGTCCACAACCACGATGCATTAGATACGAGCCTTTAATACAGTCTAGGTCCTAATTCTGCAAGTCTTCATTTGAAATGAAAAGCCTAAAGAAAAATATTATGAATGAAGGTATTTTAATATTTCACTCTTACCACGAATGTTAAATGCAAATTGATATACAAAATTCCCTTTTTCACATAGTGATATTTGCTTAAGGTAACTGGACATTTAACATAAAACCAAGGAAATACAAGGATTTTTATGATGTAATTCCTTGATAAAACCGATTGGTCTTTGTATTGTCTGTCGAGATACGCAGTGGTATTCAATACTTTATCTCATCGTCAGACTATTGTTACTCATTACATGATATTTTCTCATGTCCATCTTTGGAACTATGTATTGTTCTTTGATATAATTTCTATTGGTGGCGTTTTTAACAATACATGATACAAATGAATTTGATTTAAAATTGTAGCAGTATATCTAACAAGTGAATTTTACTGAGTTAGACACTTGCGTTAAAGACACATGGAACACGAATTAGGTAACATACAGTTGCATTAGCAGTAACATCTAATGAGTAAATGTCGATGTATATCTCGGGCACATATGTCTGTAGGAAGGCTTAACTCATCCCGCCACATATGGGGACAATCAGGTTTTAAATTCCAAAATCGAAATTCTTATTAATTATTATTTAATTGAAACTCTGTTTAATTCATATATTTTGTTTCAACAAATTGATAGAAACATCAGAGTTGTTTAATGATATATTATAAGTATTCATACATTACCACAGTTTCTGCAGATTTCTAAATGTGAGCTTACACAATGTGCTCAAAGTGAGATAAGCAGCACAGGGTAATATTACAATACAAACATAATTAAAGAATACCCACTGTGACGAGCTAAGACCACTCAGGCCGGGACTCGTGATTAGCGAGGCGTGACACAGAATTATTCAGTTTTTCTCAATTTTCTAATGATCTGGGAACAATGGGTATTTACGTTAAAATGATTTTGATTTCACCTAATTGAAGAAGAATATTTCATCTTTGGAACCCAGACCTTGAATTTTAAATCCTAAAAGCAGAAATATATCATTATGCCCGTGACAGATACTCACTTCGACAAGATTTCATCCAAATATACATGTTTATAAGGGCCGATATGAAAATGAAACAGACATTTGAAAAAACGCTCGGGAACAATCAGAAAAATTGTTTTCTTTAAACTAAAATAACCATCTTAAAGAGCATAAATTGATCATTACGAATATAACCTTGAATTTATTTTAACCATATTGGTTATTAAGTTACATGAGTATTAAGAACTGCTACTACAGTAATCTTCTACAAACGCATAGCTCTGGCGAGTGGGATTCTGACGCATGCGCAAAGGGGGTGAGTATAATAGCTGGTAATGTCAACTCTAAACCTGCCGTACCTTTGTAACCTTAAACTCGAAACTAAAAGTATTTTCCCTACACACAAAAATCGTAATGAAACAGAGGTATGTTTAGTTTAGTTTAGTTATTGGTTTCAATGAAGTGTTTAAGATAAGTTTCGTATTTGTTAATGTGATCACAAACTATCTTTACCAAATAAAACAAGGCTCCAAAGTACACCGATTGTATTTTATTATTAATAAGTTTCTTTGGCACTTCTTGCGCATTGAGGAATATATTTTAAATATATTACCTTAACATTTCAAATAAAAGTATACTTGGTGTCAATATCTAAATGACCTGCAATTCAAGGAAAAATTCACGAAGCCTTTTTCAACTTTACAATCGTATTTTGTAGGTATTGAGATGACCAGGAAAGAGTTTTCAGTTGATAAGTTGCCCAAAGGTTCCTTTGAAATGTATCTTGATTCTAAAGAGGAGATATTCATACAAAACTTTCATGTACCTTTGCAATTTTTCATGATTCTAAAAGAAGAAAAGTATACAACATATAATTGATGTCACCAATGCATTTAATTATGATAAGTAAGCCCTGAACTGATACTTTAGCTTAAACATGTTTCAACATGTAAATAAGAAAACTAAACATGCTGACTCTATTGTTCTCAGATTAGACTTGCCACAGCTGCTCTCGCTGCTACCAGAATGTATAATGTCCTCCACGATACACAATTTATAATCTAACAAAATATTTTCGAATTGTTTAAGTGACATTCTAGAAGTAGCAATGTAATAATGTACAAGCTTTTTATGGATATCCAACTTCTTTATTCACAGAATAATATATGTTTGAAAACAGTATAAGGATTAATACCGAAAGGAAGCTATTCTGTGAATAAAGTAGTGTGATATCCATACAAAGCATTTATTAAGTCAAATATTATTAATTAAACTTAAATGAAATCTTATCTCAACCCTTATGGTTGAACCATCCCTTATGGTTGAACCATAACTTTAAAAAACCGAACCATTATATTCAAAAATGGGCTAAGAAAGGAATTCTTACAGTAAGAGATCTATATGGAGAACATGGCCTACTCTCTTTTGCAGATTTGAAAATAAAATATCAGATAAATATCAGATCAATACTTCAATTTTACAGACCCTTATCCCAACATAGATGACTTTGTTAAATTAGAACATAAATCGAGCATCAATGAGCTTAACGGTAACTCATTTACCCGCTTCTAAAAAGCCACAGATACTGCATAAGGTGTAAGTTCAATTAATACCGCAACTGAATTATTTTTATTAGCATAGCTAAAAGAGACAACGATTGACATGACTGTTACATTTCGTAAATAAAATGCCTATGTATCTTTGACTTACAAAATGACCACCTGTTCGACTTTAAGTCACTGTTAAAGTCATGTTTTTTTAAGAGAAAACGAACAACACCAAAAAGGCAATAAAGGGAAATTTGGGAACATGCGATATGGTTTGAATGTATGTTAGGTTTTGTGAGGATAGCATGTAAAGGATAGCTGATATGCATTCGAGTCAAAGATAATATGCTTTTTTTACAAAATTGAACAGTTAGCGCAACCGAGGGATCAAAAGACACAAAGGACACAATAAGGGTTTATATGTGTTTTATTTAATACATACCAACACTTGGTGTCAAAGATATGAACAAAAATGGGAAAGAAAATAAGAAAATGTTAATAATTTATGCAAATCAGGGACCCAAAATACAAAAGGCACATCTCCATTTAATGTCACAGTCTGTTACATTTTAACACTTGGTGTCTCAGTTATTAATTGTGTATTGGCATAATATATGCAAATTAGTGACAGAAACATACAAAATGCACACCTACATGAATGGTAAATGAATCAAGTTTCAATATTAAAGGTCAAGTTTTGTTACGGCCAATTATTCAGCGTTCGAGTTAGTACAGAAAGAAATTCATGGCGGAAAATCTAAAAAAAAACAAATATTGCAAATAAGAGACCGAAACATACAAAAAAATATGCCTACTTATATAGCATCATAGTGGTAAATGTTTCAACTTCCCTTAAGTAACAAAAAGAAGTTTTAAACAATAAGTTTCAGAGTTTTGAGTGAAACAAAAACTGTAGGGACGTTCGGACACGCTACCCGCTATAAACTACCGACTACGTCGTAGGGAGGGGGGGGGGGAGGGGGGTGGTAGTTAAAAACATTTTACATCCATCCTAGACCATCGTTAACAAACTATACGTTTCTTCAGGAATATGTTAACATACTTACCTATAACTAGTCACAACAGATATCGTACAGCTAACATGCTCAATTGCAAGTATGCCTAGAAAACTGTAAGGACGTTCGGACACGCTACCCGCTATATCATACAACCGACTACGTCGTAAGGGGGGGGTTGGGGGGCGGTGGTAGTTAAAAGAGGCCTAATATTTTACATCCATCCTAGACCATCAATAACAAACTATACGTTTCATCAGGAATATGTTAACATACCTACCTATAAGTAGTCACAACAGATATCGTACAGCTAACATGCTCAATTGCAAGTATGCCTAGAAAGTTGATTGTGCTTTTATTGGTGAACTTACTGAACCATGACAATACTTTGGTCACCATTCATGTCATATGTAGGGCAAATATCTTATCTCATTAAATTTATGAGAACGTATCACTTTACATTTTATAAACGAGAGCCTCATATCCAATTTATAGCTTTCAACTCATAAAGTTAGTTATTTACTCATAAAATAATTTTGACATTTGAGATATACAAGCACCAAATTTGGAATAATTATGTTAACAAACTCCCTATTAATGTATTTCACTCAGAACACAGTGATGTGTGACACCATTTTAGCATTTGTATATTGTATATCTTATGATGTATTGTGGATACCGTGTAGGGGAAGCTACAGGGAGAAGCTGCCAGTCGTCTGTCATCCAGACCCTAGAGCACAAATATTCCATTGACGACCTACCCAATCTAGAAAAGTATAGCAAGTCTAGATCACTCAGTTCTAGGTCTGAAGTCGGATGTTAAAGCATCTTCGTTTTGTTCAAATACATGAATTGTTAAAATGTCATTGTGGAAAAAATACTCCTGAGACTCAATGTTTGTCTAAGTTGTCAGTTGAGTGCAAAGTTGTTCTCGGCAAACATTTACGACTTATTGTATTTAAAGTCTATTTGTATTCGTATTCGTACGCCGAGCATGAGATTACATTTGCATAATGTCATTATACGGTTTCATGTACCGGTAAATGCAATAATATATAGTTTGACATTTAATTAATTTATTATTTACCGATCGTGGTAGTTAGATCGTAAGGACTATCTTGGACTTGATGCTTGATGGTGGTCGCTAAATAATAACACACCTGACGAAAATAGTACTAGGGATATGCAATTCGTTTCAATAGGGTATATAATTCAGGGTATACAAACAGGTAACAAATGAATAACTCTGTACATAAATGGGAAATTACTTAGTAATAAATATGTGAAGAAAAAGGCATAGAAACTTCACCCATACCCTAAAAGAACTCAGTCGTGCGTCCAATTACACTTGAAGCGTGCTAAAATGGAGAATGTCACTTATGTTGAAAGATGATTGTCCATTGCAAAAAGGCATCAAGAGCTTCGCCTATATAAAAAGTCAAGCTTATTATTGAATGGTTCATTTCATTCCGTTCCGGTTGAGTGTTTTAATGAATAGCTGTGTCAGCTAAGAAGTAGGGCTTGTTTACTTGCTATGAGAATATGTTTTCAAAAGCTTTATGCGCGCCGGGAAAATTATTATTACTTTTACTGTCATTGAAAAGAAATATGATACAGATTTGTAGCGCTCTATGATGCGGCGAACCATATCTATACAAAGGTCATTTAAAAATCAGGTCACTTTATGTGAGTTTACAGAATATCAAAACTTATCAATATCTGAACCTAGTCTGTATACTATGAAAATATCTACAAATTTTCTCAATTTTAATAATCTTGTAAACATAACACAAATTTATTTTCAAATCTTTTATCAACATAGATTTGTATTCAATTAAATCTTGTAAGATAAATAACACGATTGGAAGGTTTCATTCTAAGTTAGCTCTCACTAACAGATTCCATTACTTTTCAGAATTAAAGATGACAACCTCGTAGAAGCAGCCTTCATATAGCTATACCTGAAACTATTTTACCTATAAAGATGCCCGGGAACACCGACATGCAGCCTAACACTATACGTGTCAAGCTGATCAAACAGAAGCATGGAGGGCTCGGCTTCCTTGTCAAGCAACGGACTAGCAAACCCTTCGTTGTGGTGGCGGATCTAGTGTCAGGTGGCATTGCCGAGGAGAGCGGATTGGTGCAGGTGGGTGACGTCATCCTGCGAATAAATGATATAAACCTGACTGACATGAGCTACGAGAGTGCAGTGGAGATACTAAAGGCAGTTCCGATTGACGCACCTGTGGTCTTGCTCCTGAGGGGTCCTGATGGTTACTCCACACACCTCGAGACAACTTTTCAGGAGAATGGGATGCCCAAGACGATTCGGGTGACTAAGCCTGTAGATAACACGTTCGTAGGTAGGATAAAGCGGACTTTTGCTACCACCCCTTCACCCCTTACATCTCCTGTGCGCAGCTTTAAGAAGTTGTGCAACGGCGACGACGTAAGTCCTAAAGCTGGACGGAAAGGTTCAAAGGGGAAAGGTGATAAGGATAAGGACGGACCGATGGACTCGACAGAGGTTCATGAGATTGACTCTATGCTTCGTGACGCAATAACGCAAACTAGTTCAGATTGTATACCCAACGGAGAGGTGCCCAGATCCAAGACCACACCTGATAGATTCGACGAAACCGTTCTTGATAACGGAGCTCACGGATCACCCAAGATCATCCTGAGTAGCCCCAAGTACCAGACCAACGGACCAGAGACAGTGATGAAGTTGAACAGAGTCAACTCAGAGGGGAAGGTCAGTGAGATCAAAGTGAAAGCTGTGCAGAGTCCAGCGAGGAAGAGTATAGAGATCTTCCAGGACAATGATGAGATCACTGTGGTGGTCAAGGGAGATGTGAAGATCCAGAATGACTCTGACCAGTCCTCAAGGAACAACTCACTGAACAAATCTGCCCAGAAGGATGACAAGAAAGAAGTTCCTCGCAAGAACAGTCTCAACAGTCCTGACAAGAATGGGCATGTGTCTGAGGAAGAAGGAAAGAAGGAGAAACCAGAAAGAAGGAAGAGTAGCATCATCAGCAGCCCGGGTATGACCAGGAGAGATAGAAGAGCTTCTTCCGCTAGTCCTAGTCCAAAGAAATACACCAAACTGAAGTACCTTGTCGACGACAAGACGACCATGGACATTTTGCATCAAAAACAGATGGAGGTGAGTATGCTTTCTAAGCTAGTTTTGAACTACCCGCCACAAAATGAAATATATCTGTAATTTGTTCGGTGTCTTAATGACTTGCACCGGTTCTGTTAATTATAAGGTGAAACGAAAAGATAAAATGCTTTGCTGTTTATTGATGATATAAAGTTTGACCTGAACAACATCCTTGTCGGACTGATCAAGGAATATTATGTTTAACTATCCGAATTGATTGTCATTCATTGAACTTCTTACGTTATTGATGCACAGTTCTCAATATATGTTTTCGGTAAAGTCATGAAAAGATTAATCGCAAAGAGACATCTAATGTACATTGAAGCAAGAGATAATGAGTTGCACATTGTCAATGAAAGTGTCCTATCTTTTCAAAATAACCCTTTTTTTGTTCTCAAAATTTTTAAAGATTACATCAAATGCTATTTGTCATTTCTATTGCACAACACTAATACGCTACACCAAAGCCATTATCTGTCTCTAAGCCAAAAATGTCGGACATCCCCAAGATACGAAAGTGTCTTCATGGATCTATTATCATCAAAAAATTTCAGTTTTCCAGAGTAAAAGCGAGGGATATATAGAAATTTAACTCGTTCCGTTACTTAGATCATATTTCGCCCAGGGAAACATCCACAAAACGTCCGAAACTTTTCTTGGCCGCTACAGTGACGTCATGAGTAAATGTATAATGACTTCACAGACAAACCAATCCCGCTACAAATATCGTTGCTAGGGAAAGGTATCACGCGCACATGTGCACATATGAAAGTTTGCCACTATTGCAATATTTATATATCAAAATAATTCTTATGCTATGGCTATTACCGTCCCTATATTGGGCTCTACCCAAACTCATCTGCCAAAAGTTCCAACATTAACCTTCAACCTTATGATTATTAACATGAATTACTGTGCTCATATATATCTCAAAACCCTATATACATTTCTGTCCCCCAGGCAGTACCATGCACCCCGGAGCGATGTATGGGTTCAATCATGGCCCAGCCCGGCGCTCGACCCTCCGGGACCCCCCGACCCAAAGAGGAGCTTCTCACACAGGCTCGGGACTTCATTGATCAGTACTATGCCTCAATCAAAAGGTCGGTATCTAAAGTGGACAGCTCTGTAGAGAAGAGTCAAATCGGATTGCCTCGAGTGTAGACGTGTAGCTCTTGTCGCAATTCGATTAGAGGAATTGTCGCTTTTCATATGGCAAATATGCGTCTTCTCAGAGATGAATAGACCATAGTGTTTGGGTTTTGCAGCTTGACATAAAACAAAATCGAATGTAAAATATTTATTTAACAGTCTTCACATTTTGTTGAAATTTGAACCGTAACGTATTCGTGTACGTACACATCAAACAAATATGGAGAAAATATTTATTTAACAGTTTTCTCACATTTTGTTGAAATTTGAACCGTAACGTATTTGTGTACGTAGACATAAAAAAAAAATTGAAAGTAAAATATTTATTTAACAGTTTCCACATTTTGTTGAAATTTGAGGTATTCGTGTACATACACATCAAACAAAATTGAAAGTAAAATATTTATTTAACAGTTTCCACATTTTGTTGAAATTTCAACCGTTACGTATTCGTGTACGTAGACATTAATCAATTGAAAGTAAAATATTTATTTAACAGTTTTCTCACATTTCGTTGAAATTTGAACCGTTACGTATTCGAGTGCGTTGACATAAAAAAAATTGAAAGTAAAATATTTCACATTTTGTTGAAATTTGAAGTATTCGTGTACGTAGACATATTTTCAATAATATGTGCATAATATTTAGAAATTGAATATTTTGTCTACTTTATTGTTTTTCTGTTTTCATTAACATCATTATATGTTAATTAATGATGATTTTATTCAATGATATTTTAATTTTGTGAATAGAATTTGCAACTTTAAATGAGACTTTAAATAGAAACCTTGAACATTTCACCGTGTTTATTAAGCTAACTAAATTCTATGTTCCTTTAACGAAATCTATACTGTTTAAGTCATGTTCAGAGGGAAAACGTTGTAAAAGTCTTTAACTGTTCTGAACATCTATTTTTTTCCAAGGGTAATTACATATAATGTTACTGTAGACAACGGAATTCAACACTGGTCGTGCCGTTTTTACAGTTTGACATTTGACAAAGACATCATATCTTTCCCCTTTTTTACCATCTAAGATCGACTATCCCAATAATTTTAATTTTAGTACCCTTTTGCCTTAATTCTCTAAATATTACAAAAATATCAATAAATGCAAGATTGTTCCTTTTAGATAACGTCATTATGTTACGTTATTTACACATGTTAATATTTTAATTGGTATCCAAAGGAAATCATTTCATTTAATGTCCTTCATCAAAGAAAGGTAATATTTAACATAGGAAAATGTCAAATTTAATTAAATACCAATATGATTAGGAACACAAAATTTAAATGAAACAAAGGTCCATTATGACCAAATTATGACCCGAGGAAATACTTCACATGACTTTAACGAGCAGAGATTTTTTTATATAACCCGAGCGAGTACGAGGTCCAAATTTACACGAGATAGGTGAAAGTAATATTAGACACTCGACTGAAAACATTTCAGTCTTCATATTTTTCTTTTCTTTTTTAATCCCATATGAATATCATGACACCGACCATCTTCCCTTGCCAAGGCAATTTAGTGACGTCACGAACAATAGTTTGTCATCAAAAACGAAATTTGGGGATTAGCTCTGGCACAAACCTTAGGCAATAGGGATAATGCTCATGTGTAAATAATAAACTTGTCAATACTAATGTTTTATTCTTAAAGTAAAATTTCAAATTCACTCCCCAGATCCAACACGGCATCACACCAGAAGCGTTGGAGCGAGGTTATTGACAGCGTAGATAGATCGGGAACGTACGAGTTGACGTTCGGGGAACTTACATACGGCGCCAAGACAGCGTGGAGGAACGCACCCAGGTGTATCGGGAGGATTCAGTGGTCCAAATTACAGGTAAATTTTATTAACACGAGCTTGAAGTGATAAGATGGTATGAAACAAGGTGAAGTTTTCTAGGTCCTTAAAATCCTTTGATGTCTGCTCTGCGTAACGTTTCAGGATAAATTCGTATAATGCAAATTGTTGAAAGCTCATTAAATAGTTCGAATCGTTTGGAAAATGTATAATCTGAGATAGTTCGTATGTTTTTCTGAAATGGTGCCACGGATTTTACAGTTTTCTTGAAAGTAACGTCGCAAAATATAGTATATAAAGTTGGTAACCAATATTGAATTTGCTCGCAGGTTTCCCAATGTCTGGGAACTTATCATAACGAACATCGTACTATTGATCACTAACATATAGCAGAATATGACTGAAACATCTTAACTTTTGTAAAAATTAATAACAATAAAATTCAATAATAAGAACAATAATTCGCCTCTTCTTTGTTTCCTACCCATGTTCCGTATCCGTGTAACTGCAAAGCTATAATCAAATGTTTCCTTGTATTCTGCAGGTGTTTGATGCCCGACACATCACCACTGCTCGGGGCATGTTTGAAGCACTGTGCAACCATATCAAGTATGGGACCAACAAAGGAAACATCAGGTAAAGGAAAAAGTTGCAATAATGATCGGTTTGAATAACGAAACATCGTTGTTACATTTAGGATTTTTATCTGTGTCGACATAACAACAAAGGGAACATCAGGAAAAAGGAAATAGTGGCAATAATGATTGGGTTTGAATAACGAAACATCGTTGTTACATTTAGGAATTTTATCCATGTCGACATAACAACAAAGGAAACATCAGGTAAAAGGAAATAGTTGCAATAATGATCGGGTTTGGATAACGAAACATCGTTGTTACATTTAGGAATTTTATCCATGTCGACATAACAACAAAGGAAACATCAGGTAAAAGGAAATAGTTGCAATAATGATTGGGTTTGAATAACGAAACATCGTTGTTACATTTAGACATTTTATCCATGTCGACATAATTCAATATTGGGTAGTAAAATTGGGGTTCCCTATTAAGACCTTCAGTATTATATGTAGTCTTACACCAAGACTGTTATTAATAACATTTTGACATAACAAACCTCTTGAAGAGCAAGTCTAGATCTGTAGAGAACTGCAGTTCTCTGAGGCCCTTTTTGTATTTAATGAAAGATTAGAATTATTATGTTCCAGAGACTGAATATAAGTCTATATTTTATGTTCAATGTTAGAAAGATTTTCGGTATTTTTCACTTCACGAAATATCATTTTACTTAGAAACTGACACTTTTATTACTTTACAATACCTGAGCCTATACTTTCTAGGATATCCATTTATTACCATTACAAACCTTGAGGATTGACCTCAATGGTAACGGGGAAAATCTCAAGTTTAGTTTTCCGCGGGATCGTCTCATTCAGGTTTTAACCTGACTACCTTAGCATTCGAAATTTTAAAAACTGCTACAGTACCCTCGTAGTCATTAGCTAAATAGAGAATACTAAACGACGTCCCGTTTCATAACATATTTATGAAATGAGTGAATGGGTTGGTATTTAACGAGCGAAAGCGAGTTAAATACGTATACCATTCACGAGTTTCATAAAAATGTTATGAAACGGGACAAAGTTTAGTATTTTATTTATTACTTGCTTAATAACATCGTAAAAAGAAAACAAAGAAAGTCGCCAACATGACTGCCGCGGCCGCCCCGCTGACATTATGACGTCATGCTTAACAATTGTGACGTCATCATTACGTCACGTCATTCGGTCAGCGCGCGATGTTATTACACAATGTGTTATAACATTGTAGATTTATTAAACAGCGATATCTTCAACGGGAGAGTAATAATGACTCTTATCGCTGTATATGTGTAGAAAGCAAATGAAATGACAGTTTATAACTGCACTATCCGGATGACAGGAGCGTTCGGTACGAGGTATTTGCATTTCACTGGCAGAAAAGATAAATACTTCATGAATAACCAAACCTTAGAAATACGACATTTTATTAGGGAACGATGTAATAGAATGTGTATTGATTGTATATTCAGTCATGAAATACTTTTTTTCTTAAGTGAAATAAACTGTCTATCTGACTGTCATTGACAATATCTTATGTATTATGTCGTCAATGGTCAGTTGCCTGAACTTCTTACAGCTTTGTGAACAATTTGGCTTTTTCAAGCATATTTTTATTAGATACTTCATTTTAAAATTATGGAATAAATAGAATATTGGCTATGTATTTTCGCGACACGAGCATGTATGCTTGTGTGGATGAGGGCTCTTTATAAATTATCATTATCAACAAAAACAAGATCTATTTAATATCTTGGTACATTTACATTGGTAAAATGATATTTCACCGGCAGCTGTGGCACATGTGAATACCAATGACACTCGATGAAATAAGGCTTGTATTTGTTAAAGTACATTAAGCATCCTCTCTTTATTATTTCTAGATCTGCTATCACCATCTTCCCCCACCGTACGGATGGGAAGCGAGATTTCAAGGTGTGGAACTTCCAGCTTATCAGATACGCCGGCTACAGACAGCCAGATGGCAGCATAATTGGGGACCCGGCTAATATAGAGTTTACTGAGGTAACTAGTCTTTTGTTCGTTATATTGTACAACAGTATTGTACAGTAAAACCTTTTGTAAAACACACCTTTTGAGAGCACTTGCCATCCCAAGTTTGAATGTGTCAAATTGTTAACCAAACTACAAGAAGGTGAAATATCTCTATTGTTAAATAACAGTTTCATGATTTTCTAAATTGTATATTTCAAATATATCCAATCATCAAAAAGAGGCTAAATGAATATCTTATAGGATTGACATTCTAATACGATCATTTAATTACAATAGCTTTGTTATGTTTGGCAAGGTTGCTCTTGTTTATATCACATCAAAGGTTTTAAGGTCGTACCAGTAATCACAAATATGTTCCTTCTCTTCCTGTAGGTATGTGAGAAGCTAGGCTGGGTCGGCAAGGGGACCCAGTTCGATGTACTTCCGCTAGTCCTATCCGCTGGGGGTCATGACCCGGAAGTATTTGAAATCCCCCCGGAACTTATTCTAGAAGTTCAAATGAAACATCCAAAGTGAGTGAAACCATTTTTTCAAATTACAAACAAAACTTCATTTGAAAAGGCAAATACAGCATTCTTGCGAAATTCCAATTTCTTTTATCAAAGCGTCTTTGAATATCATCTGAAGGTCAAAGCCCAAGGAAAATGCAAAAACAATTCAAATTGCTGAATATCAATTTTATGACCAGTTGATTCTATTTGCCTTATCTTTTGTTGACACGGAAGTAACGTTTCACGTCAAAAGAATGTGAAATACAACCAACGTTTAAGAGTTCGAGATTTTCTATTCATATGATCTGCCATCTTTTGATACAAGGACGTATGCCCTTGGCCATTTTATGTTTCCTCAATTTGCTGTTATTTCATCCATTGATACACTACATCCTCAATTACAAAGGCTCAGTTAAATAGCCCGTAAACATGCTTTATAGTGGATCTATATATACTAATCGATGACGTTGAAATTTACGACTAAGACACGATATCGTCTTTACCAATATACGCAGGTGTGAACATGTGGCCAAGAGCTCAAGGCCTTGCATGTCCTTATGTTTTGAAGTTCTTTTAGAAATTTAAAAACATGCTTTTATCCAATGGGTATCAGATTTAAATATAACTGGTATAGATTTGTAATTTACCCATTTGGCATGTTTTACGTTTCATTTTAACAACCTGAATTGTATGTGGAGTTGGGAGTCATTAAAAGTAAACCCTTTGAAGTTTGGTTTTTGTTTCGATAAGATTTAGATACCTGCAATTTTATGCACTTTAACAATACAGTCTTAAAATTGTGATATTTACTGCCTCCTTACACATGTATGTCTGTAGATGACTGATAGATTTTAGTTATTCATGGGTTAACTTCTTTGAGAGGCATTTTAGAAGTTGGGATGACAATAATGCTGAGGAATATATGGATGACAACTTCTTTGTTCATTGTATGCGACGTGTCGACACAGATTCTTGTGTCGTTCTCAAGCAGAGGAAGAGTAATGAGGTAGAGGCATATATACTCATGTCCAAAAGAAACGATACTAAGTTTTCAAAGTCGTCCAAAACAAAATTCTATAACCTGACAGAGTCGAATTTAAGTGTGTCTAACAGGCATATATCTTGTAAAAAAGTATGCACATTTTCATTCTTCAGGAAAAGATACTTTTGATTTTGTGTCTTTTCAAATGTACATGGAGTGCATAAATCGAAATTTCAAATTGTTATATGAACAGACCTTTTGTCATTGCACTTTAAAATTGATAAAGTATTGAATTTATGTCAGAAAAAAATGTTGTTGATATAATACACTTTATTTGACATAAATTCGTTGACGCGTCACTGCACTAGAACGTTTTAAAACAAGCGAAAGTGTCCAATTTCTCTCTGCTATCTCGCCTAGTTAAGGAGATTTCAGATCGATGATTTTTTCAAATGCATGTTTCTCGCAAACATGAAAAGATAATGTTTCCAAATTTTGCATAGACGTAAGTTGACTACTGAAGAAATGATATTACTATGTTTTAGTCTTATTAATCTGCAGTGGATTGAGTTATTTTGGGATTTGTATGGTATCGTTTCTTTTGGACATGAGTTTATATATTGAGAGGCGATATATACGATACAGCTGGCTACCGTTCGGATACCGCGGCCGGGATTCGGATTATCGATGGACGGATTATCGAGATCTGACTGTATATAACTTATGTTGTGTTTAATGATAATGTTGTACTCCAAGGAACGTCTTATTCTACACAAATCGAAAAAGAAAAGAAAGGTTGGTACTTAGAGGGAAATATCCGTGATTCGGCCCCTTTAAACCGTGATCGTCATATGACTCTTTCCAAAATCTTGGGATTATATGTAAACTCGTAACGAAACGTATCGAGTGATTGATGTAATCTTAATGGGTCACGGCCTGGTAACTACTCTTAACGTAAAGTTACCAGGAAATGTAACAATAAACTGAAGTCCCAAGCTCAGTTTCTGTTTTCGTGTCTTGTCACCGTCGCAAATGGTTGAAATATTGCCAAACCTTAAACTCCCACCCTGACTTACTCGCATAATCTCATTCATCTCTTTTACTTAGAAATACTATTCTGATCCTGAGTAATGTGAACTTAATGGGTGTCATGATACCAGATCACCAGAAGTAACTCTGTTAAGGTGTCCTGTAAGCTAGGTCAAGGTGTTGTCCTTAATTCGAAGCGACCATCTACTTATAGTGTAAAAAGTAATGTGACACATGTATTTGTTACGTTATAAAATTTTCACTAAAACTGCCCTCGTGTTGAGCCTTGAAGATTTACATAAAGTCCATTGGTGGCTATTTTTTGTGAACACCTTTAATTCATTGTTTGTAAGAAAAAATAATTGCATGGTTCAACTTTACATTATACATATGATTTATTGCTGCTTCTTTTAGTGTAAATACATTGTCGTTCAATTTTAACCGTTTATTTTCGTTTTTCTGACATCACCTTATATTCTCTCTATATACGTGCTTTAATCGTTTATCGATCAATCAATCAGTCAATCGGGCTTTACAGTGCAGTTTACTTTCTCCATTTTTCCTTATCACGACACAAAGTTTGAACATACAGGGTCTGAATGGTTTCTGTTTAAAGGGGCAGTAGCACGTTTTTACGGGGAATATAAGGTGATGTCGGGAAAATGAAAATTAATGGTTCCAATTGAAAAACAATGTATTTAAACTAAATGGAGTAGTGATAATTCAAATATATAACGTAAAGGTTAGCCATGCGATTCCTTTTCTTACACAAAATGAATTAAAGGTGTTCACACAAAAATTGCCGCCAATGGATTTTGTGTGAATCTTCATACTTTGTCCTTTGACTATTGATGATTGGCTTGTGTAATGACATTTTTGACACTGTCAAAATAATACATTTAGCATTAACTAACAATTATCAGTGAAAACTTTAAAATATAAAATTATCAAAAAACGTGCTACTGCCCCTTTAAACACGTATTCAATATACGTATACATTTTGTAAAATTCAGTTTTTTTACAACATAAATGTTTTGAAACTTATAAAGAAAGAAATTCAATTTCTCTTAGTAGATGGAGTTCCGTTTTTTAAGTAAATGGACCTGTATTTATCCTTTTAATGACCGCATTCCAGCAATGAAATCAGAACCTTAGACAAAGACGCCTCACCTTACTGACATACGATTCTCAAGTTTGGATGGATACATATACCCGCGTTTAACGTGAATTTAAAGTTATTGCCTACATACGATACAGTATGATGAATAGTTTTGATTTCAAATTGTAACGTTCTAACGATGTTTGTTTTTTTGTTATTATCTGGTTTGGTGTTTTTATAAACGCCACACTATTAATTATTTAACTTACATCTGTTTGTGGAGGTGGGGTTGAAATGGTATGGACTACCGATATAGTTACAGAAAGTGTTTACTTCATGTCTAAAGCTATGTATTGTTAGAAGTTTGGTTTTCGAATGGTTGGAGGATATGGTGTACTTAACTTCTCTCTGCAATGGATTTATTATATTTTACACATCTCATTTTCTACATACCAATAGTTTGCGGAATTGTGGTTGAATTGGTTCAGTTTGCGGAATGTGTAACTATTGTTAGAAGTCAATTACCTATGAGGGAAGTCATATCGGGGTTCATATTTTTCATACCCTTAGGCAAAATATCATTTTTCACTGTGACGTCACATACTGATGCTGTGACGTCACCGCTCGCCTATGACGTTGCCTTCTCATATTTGGCACTCGTGTCGTAAAAATTCATTGTCATGACAAAATCCTACATATATTTTGATGACATGTCTTTCAATTCATTTATAGATACCCATGGTTTGCGGAGCTGGGGTTGAAATGGTACGCTCTCCCGGCAGTGTCTGCCATCATGCTGGATGTGGGAGGTCTGGAATTCACTGCCGCACCCTTCAACGGCTGGTACATGGGTACAGAGATCGGCGCCAGGGACTTCTGTGACGTCTCAAGGTACAACATTACAGAGGTGAGTGGCTTTTTTATTACTCGCAGTATAAGGTACCGCAGTGTCATATACGGCATTATTATATGATTGGCGGTGAAATGCCGAGATCTATCAATGACAGTAAACCGTGTTATCAGTCACTAGTGGCAATAACAATGGAACGTGTTATCAGTCACTAGTGACTGAAAACAACAATGACCTGACGTCATCGAACAATGCTCTGACGTAATGGCACGCTCATGACGTCATGTTATTTTGCTTTGGCGACGGGCTCTCTTTGGAGCAGACTCAACGTAAATGCACTTCAATTTTGTTAGAAATACAACGATTAAATCATAAAATAAATAGAAAATTTGTGTTTTTTTGACAAATACCATGTTTATCTCATTCTGAGGCAGAAAAGTTACATATTTTCTTCCTCACTCGAGGAGATAAACATGGTATTTGTCAAGAAAACACATATATCCTCTAATGATTAATTAATACGACAATGCATTTATGACGTCACAGTAGTTTGTTGTTATGACGTCATAATGTAAGCGCGCCCTCAAAATGGCTGCCGAGTCGCGGAAGTGTTAGTTTCAGCAGTCTGTTGACAAGTTAGCTTGACTTTTAGGGCAATTAATAAACAGAATGCTAAACTTCCTTCCATTCAATGATATTTTCATTATCAAACTCATGAATCATTTGTCATAAACTCGCTTTCGCTTTCGCTCTTTTAATAAACTCGCTTTCTTGGCCTTTCATTTGTAGGTTCTGTGTAAGAGATCATTTTTTTATTAATTGAAGATTTGAGTTTTATAGCTTTCTTTGCATTTATTTTGGAAGATCATTGTAAAAGATCATTACTTTTAATATATTGAAGATAAGAGTTGGGGAATGTTTTTATGCTTAATCGACAGTTAAATGGAGTTAAGATAACGAGGAGATGAATGTAACATGACAAAAGTGGCCTTTGAATTTTGTCTGTTGGCGCTAATAAGGTGGCGTTTTTAACAACCGTATATAAGTTTATCATTGTTCGATGTAAGAGATTTAAGCCCGAGTTATTATATATAAAATTGAAATATTTTTTCCTAAATGAGGCTTAGGTGTTGATCTTTAAGTACCGTAAACGTTACATATATGTTTACGACTTATGGTTTTCTTTTTCAATATGTTTTTATTTTTGAAAAGATATTCGCTGTTTCTTTTTAAATCAAAACACAGTTACCAAAGCGTAGCCCTCAGTTGCATGTTCTAACTTATATGAATTGTATTTTAAGTAAAATTTATACCAAATATTTTAAAGACGTGTGTTCTCTTATATTGTTTCCTCAGAAAATAACCCTTAGAACCCTCCCTTTAAAGGGGCAGTAGCACGTTTTTTGATAATTTTATATTTTAAAATTGTCACTAATAATTGAACGTTAATGCTAAATGTAATAGTTTGGCAGTGTCAAAAATCTCATTACACAAGCCAATCATCCATAGTCAGAAGACGAAGTTTGAAGATCCACTTAAAAACCATTGGCGGCCATTTTGTGTGAACACCATTAATTCATTTTGTGTACGAAAAAGGAATCGCATGGCTAGACTTTACGTTATATATTTGAATTATTACTGCTCCATTTAGTTTAAATACGTTGTCTTTCAATTGGGACCATTATTTTTCATTTTCCTGACAACACCTTATTCCCCCTAAAAACGTGCTACTGCCCCTTTAAGGAGGATACGGTGTCAATATCATGCTAGTCACTCAGTCACTGTGACCCGAGGGCGTCCAAATCTATGATTTGATATCAAGCTAAGACCCTGTCTGACTAAATATAATTTCAGTCTTGAGAAACGTTATAAATCAGAGTCCAAGTGGCGCTGGCGTATGGAAGGAATTATCAAATAGTTGATTGGTCCTCGTTTGTAACCACGCCATCTGTCGGTCGAGATTAGCAATCAAGCCAATTACACTTGATTGTTTCCACAACCTTATTCATAGCTTTATGAATGGCATACGTTGCTTTATTGAGAAGTTATGAAACGCGAGATATTCTCTATTGGTGTGTTATACATTTAAATATCATAGATAACGTTTAAGTGTCTGGTTTGTGTTCCATGGTGTGAGTTGTTTCAAACCTCGCTTGAATAAATATGCTGAACACGATTGTCTGCAAAACCTCTTTTGATCTTTAAGAGTACATTTGTTCGAAAATGCTTTGTTGAGTACCGATATTGCTTTTACACAACTAAGTCGTTAAAGGGGCAGTAGCACGTTTTTAGGGGGAATATAAGGTGATGTCGGGAAAATGAAAATTAATGGTTCCAATTGAGAAACAATGTATTTAAACTAAATGGAGTAGTGATAATTCAAATATATAACGTAAAGGTTAGCCATGCGATTCCTTTTCCTACACAAAATGAATTAAAGGTGTTCACACAAAAATGGCCGCCAATGGATTTTGTGTGAATCTTCATACTTTGTCCTTTGACTATGGATGATTGGCTTGTGTAATGACATTTTTGAAACTGTCAAAATAATACGTTTAACATTAACTTACAATTATCAGTGAACATTTAAAAATATAAAATTATCAAAAAACGTGCTACTGCCCCTTTAAAGGGACATTCCTTTCAGGGTTCTGTGTGTACCCTCAGTATCTTATTCAATTTGGTTAGTTATAACCATGTATTAATAACATTATAGTTATAAACTAGAATGTCCCCTTGAATTTCGTTTCCACACAAAATACCTCGATAGGCATGTCCCTTTAAAAGATCTTTGACAGCCTTCAACGAAAACATATAGGAACCTAATCTTTAATCATTTAACCCAGCTATAGATATTAAGTATGAAGGAACAGAACAATACTTTATTTGAAGCATTGAAATTAATAAATGTATTTAATGAAGAACAACTAAGCGGCAATGATAGATGTCAGACAACCTACTGTTTATGGGCCACATAACATATACAGTACATCAACTCAGCCATATAATTTGAATGAAAAAACAGCACTTGTATTTGGTTGCAAATTGGACCTATAATTGGTTGGGATGAAAAGGTACAATAATCATACGGTTTACCTGATTATGAACCATAAAACATTTATCACAACATGAAATATTGTGGACGCCCATTTGGAAATATGAATAATAACGAATGTCCAACAAAGATACTATCTACAGCTGTTGCAAACGTTTTGTATGTAAAAACACTTTCGTTAAATAGTACTGTACATTATTTTTTTCAATTGTTCTCTATCTTGCCAACAATATATAGTGAACTGACGCCTAATATTTTTTACCATATATGTTTTTCACATTACAAGTTATAAGCTATTAACCATTTTAATCATGACCAGTTTTATTGTAAATTGAGGATGATCTATTGGTGATAGTATACATCCCCCATGCTAATATATTTTACTTTAATTATAATTGTCGAATAAACCTGAATCAAATGTGAGTAAATAATCCGAATTATGCAGACATAAGCACTCTTAATAAAAAAAAAACTTTATTGTTAAGGTTACAATACAAAAAATCAGGTGAAAAGAGTCGTTTTCAATTCTTAGTGAATATAAATGATCTGTGCATGTGGACCTGATTATTAAGCATAATTGCACAGTACAAATGTATTATTTCTTATTTACACTTGTACCTAGTGCCTCAAGATATTTGTCACATCTCATTTCTAAAACCCCGATTTACAATCAAAAGACAATGTCTTGAAGTGTTATTATTTCAATTACAGGAACAGGAAATGAGGACAATAATTTCGTCATAATTATAAGAATTTTATACTTTATATTCTTTTAAGTTTTGTTTGTAATGATAACGTTCTATCAAGTTTGTTTATTAAATGTTAATCCTTATATCATAATAAACCTGTATGAACTAATGACAGTATACACAAGTGTCAACATGTAAATTGTTGGCGAGATGTAAATATAACTAAAATTCAATTTAAAAACTTTGTTTTAAAGGGGCAGTAGCACGTTTTTAGGGGAAATATAAGGTGATGTCAGGAAAATGAAAATTAATTATTCCAATTGAAAGACAATGTATTTTAACTAAATGGAACACTAATAATTCAAAAATATAACGTAAAGTTTAGCCGTGCGATTCCTTTTTCTTACACAAAATGAATTAAAGGTGTTCACACAAAATGGCCGCCAATGGATTTTATGTGAATCTTCATACTTTATCCTCTGACTATAGATGATTGGTTTGTGTGATGAGAATTTTGAAACTGTCAAAATAATAAATTAAGCATTAACTTTCAATTATCAGTGAAAAAAATGAAGTATAAAGTTATTAAAAAAACGTGCTACTGCCCCTTTAAGTATCATAAAATGTTCAGTTGAAACATGATGTGAACGATTGCATGCCTTTTCAATAATGATATCAGCTACAATACAACAAATTAACAAATGTTTCTCCTCAGAGATTATTATTATCATGATAAAAATGTCATAGAATATTCAGATTTATTATTTGAATTTGTACTTTAATATAAAGTTTATAGCATAAATTGTTAATCATTACAAAGTTAGTATTTAATTATGTAGATTGTACGTTCCCCAGACAATAATTGAACTTTAATCTGCTAAATTAATCATGATAGTGAGTTTAATGTGCTTGTAACATTAGAAGGTGAATAATTAGAGTCTAGAAATAGCTACAATGTACTTATTGCCCTGACTTTATCTCGAGACAACGATGACATCTTGAACAACATTGTACTATTAAAGCCCATCGTTAAAGAGACCGAATCACGTTTTATAAAAAAAATTATATTTTCAATTTTCATCGATAATTGTACGTTAATGCTAAATGTATTATTTTGATAGTGTCAAAAATCTCATCACACAAACCAATCATCCATAGTCAGAGAACATATTATATAGATTCACAAAAAGTCAAATGGTGGCCATTTTTGTGTGAACACTTTTAATTCAGTTTTGTGTAAGAAAAAGGAATCGCATGGCTTAATTTTCATTATATATTTGATTTACAACTGCTTCTTTTAGTTTGAATACAATGTCTTTCAATTAGAAACATATTATGATCGATCAAAATTGCGACTCTTTTTTCTTCATATTGTTATTATATTAAATTTTATATCAAAGCGATGGACATTCAAATGACACTTTTCGGTAACATTTGGTTCTTCTCAAAACAATTAAAACAAATAACAAATTGAAAATGTGCGGCACATTTAAATATTATGGACGAAATTAATTTGAGTTCGAATTTTTGAATATTTTCCCTCCTGCTGAAATATCTATCATAAAAAATATTATATTCCTAACTTTTTTGTCCAGTATCAACTCGCAGAGTTTCCCTTTAAAGGGGCAGTAGCACGTTTTTTGATAATTTTATATTTCAAATATTTCACTGATCATTGTAAGTTAATGCTAAATGTATTATATTGACAGTGTCAACAATCTTATTACACAAGCCAATCATCCATAGTCAGAGGACAAAGTATGAAGATTCACATTAAATCCATTGGCGGCCATTTTTTGTGAACACCTTTAATTCATTTTGTGTAAGAAAAATGAATCGCATGGCTAAACTTTATGTTATATATTTGAATTATTACTGTTCAATTTAGTTTCAATACATAGTCTTTCAACTGCAACCATTTATTTTCATTTTCCTGACATCACCTTATATCCCCCCTAAAAACGTGCTACTGCCCCTTTAAGGGGACAGTTCTATCAGAGTGATGTTTTAACCGAAAATCAAGGGGACGTTCTAGTTTTTAAATAAAATGTTATTTGTATTTGGTTAAAACACAACCTAGTTGAAACGTTCTCCAAAGGGTAACATTGTTGCTTTATATTTGAAAACTATATAATGAAAAGCGTGCACTCGGTCAAAAAACAACAAGAATGAGAAGTAAACCAATCCGCCCTACGAGTATCCAAAGCCTTGCTATTGCATAACAAGACATGGTGTTAAAGAGACACAGAGTATGTTGATAGGATCACATATGTCAAATTTTGAAATCGGTGTTATAACATCGGGAACCACTAACTGTTACTGAAAATAACAATTAAAGGTCAATCAGTACATTAGAGCGAAAATACGACCATTCAAAGTCGGGATTTTGATCGAAAACCGGACAATGGGGCTCGAGTGGCGCGCGTAATTTTGAAACCTTGTCATAAGCTGACAGGAAGATATATTCGATTCGATAGTGTTTATTAGGTATTGTAACTAATAGGTAGATTAATTGGGTGCATAATTTCGAATATTAAACGTATTTGAGATGTTTTCTTGATTTTTCCATAAAATTAAGCATGTTAGAGATATTATGCATAAATGGATATATTTGTCCAGTCCAGTCCAGTGATGTGATATGAACTTCAATCAGCATATTAGATATTTTGTAGCTTATCAAAACCAAATACAATTTTAAGAAAGAAACTCTGTGTCACTTTAAGTCTTATCATAAACTATTTATAAATCGGTGCATATCCTATAAATACAAATTTTCTATTTTGTTAAAAGTAAAATTGACCAGAGCACAGCGTTTAATTGTGAAATTCACAGCAGAAAAACAATCACAGACTGGAAGTTGAAAGGACAGGAATTTTAAGCGTTTCTTTATCAGTGCACCCAGTAACCCAAGGCTACTGTCGATGTTTACTGTTTGGGTTTGTTTTCTCCTGATAATGTCCGTTTATTCATGCATAATTAAAATAAATGTTGCCAATTACTTTAAATTTGTTATTCATCGTTTCTATTTAAACATCATTATGTTTGCATTGAAGTGATATTGATTATTTTATAGCTATAAGGTGAGGTGTCAGTATTGTATGTAGGCACTTATGATTTAATAAAATATCTTAATTCTATCCTTAGTTTTGAACTTATATCGATATGGTAAATGAATGTGGGAACTAAACAAAGATGAAGAAAATCACATGATTATTGATGAGAATTGTGCGTGACAAGCGAACGTATAGTGTTAATAATAGTGATAATGATACAAATGATTAATGATAATGATAATAATAAATAAAATCATAATCATTACAGTAATACAACATAATCATAATGATAAGACTATCTGCAAACATTTTTGTCGACCTTATAGATAAGAAAAATATCATACATATATTATATTATACAAGTTATCTTTTATGAGAACCCCTTTATATTCACAATATTGACTGAACCCAAATTTTAATTGAAAAGAAAATATCTACAGACTACGTTTAATATGAATAAGTTTATTTAAATAACTTATCTTTATCTATATTTGACATATATAAGAATTCAATAGTTTATAATAATTCAAATGTTCAAGCATGTGATGCCCTGTTTTATAAGATATACACAAGATAAGATAAAGGCGTTTCTTTTTTTCGTAACAAGATATATCATCTTTTCTGTGATTTTGTTCATATTGAATAATGTATAACGCTTCTGAGCCTTTTAACAATAGTTTGTGTCTTTGACCTTACAGAAAGTAGCCGTAAAGATGGGTTTGGATGTCCGCAAGAGCTCCTCACTGTGGCGTGACCGAGCCCTAGTCGAAGTAAACATTGCTGTTCTACATAGCTTCCAGGTAAACACGATGTTAAGAGCTTGTTCATTCGGGCTTAACCAAATGAATCTGGGCGATGACGCCTTTATAGTGATTTTACGACGTTTCGATTAGAATTTCGTATTAAAACAAGGAATGTGTCTCATAATCATTTTCGCTTGTACTTGATTGACTAAATGCTTTAGTGAAATACTGGAAATCAATCATACCCTCTACCAAATTAAATGGAATTTTTGGCTACATGTAAATTACGAGTTGCAATCAAAACACGTAAAATTACAAATATGCATGAATTTTTATTACCTTTAGCATCGATGCTTAAAATCAATTATCCGGATAAACTTAATGAATATATTTTGCTCTTTAACTTTGGGATTGATTTTGGATTCTGGATTTACTTATTTCCCTACAATGGTATCCGTATACCACAAACAATGTAAAAACAATGCTATATAAAATCACGAGGAATGTGCTCGTATGCTTTTCAACGGAAGGGCTTAAAAACCACTTCTTCTTATTGTAAAAAGCAAAGTTAAAATTGTGTTTATCTTTGTCCAGTCACAAGGAGTGACCATCACTGACCACCACGCTGCGTCCGAGTCGTTCATGAAGCACCTTGAGAACGAGCAGCGACTGCGAGGGGGGTGTCCGGCCGACTGGGTGTGGGTGGTGCCCCCCATGAGTGGTTCCATCACCCCCGTGTTCCACCAGGAGATGTTGTTGTACAAGCTGAAACCATCCTATGAATACCAGGTACATACTGCTTTTACTTATTATTAAATTATGGATTCTCCACCTCCTTGTTATATTAGAATGGTCATCTCCTTGCAATGTATGCATGTCTTAAAAACAATGCTAAGAGGTGCGCCGAGGGATAAGGACAACTGAGTAGTAGCACGTTAGAAAACAATGCCTCAATTTTGTCACAGCGTCAAACCATCTTTTTGGAAAATTATGCCCGAAAAGAACAAAGAGTGTATTAGAAATGTTTCCATGAACATATACAATGCTATGGAACTACGAAGCACACTTATATTAAGCATCTTATCACATTATGGTTATATCTACAATGTATACGCATCTGCATTATGAGCATCGATTGTTGTCATAGGCATTTGGCCTAAATACCAACCGGAAATAAAGAACTTGAACTTGAGTAGTCGTTGGAGGAACCTGTGTCTACAAAACCGTTTTCTTGCAATGAAATTAAACTTTCAAAATGTATGAATACAAATATGTACCTATCTGCCACCAGGAGGACCCGTGGAAGACCCATGTATGGAAGAAAGACCGCGACAAGGTGAAGAGTCTTGATAGACCAAAGAGGAAGTTCGGCTTCAGGGAACTCGCCAGGTAGGGAAACTCTTTCGTACACCACATCTGCTTTGTTCACCACAAAACTAGACGAGCCTTACAGTAAAACCGTATCTTGTTTCTCAGATACCTTTTTCATCTCGCTAATCAATGGATGGCAAGAGCAGTTTTGACTCAGACATATAATTCTTTCTAATTATTCGGTGGACAAGAGCATAATTATACAGTGGTGCATTTAAATGACAAACTGTTCTTTTCTGTTCCTTAGTATAAATAGCGAGTGTCTTTAAACAATTAAATACATTGTACTTATTAGATATAAAACTTACTGTCTAGGCGTCAACTATTGTTCATCAATATAAATCATTCATTTCAGAGTTTATTTTGTATCACTGTGTATAACCGTACACCGGAACTAGCGAGGTGTACGGCGGAGAAATGTTGCTAGCGAGGAGCGTGATAGCAAACAGGATCACTTAAAAAGCAATCATCGCCGTTTCATCAACTTTTTCTATGTTATTATCATGTCAATAGCTTTCCGAGACATAACTATTTAATGTCATATCCTGTTCATAGTCAGAGATAGCAAATATGTTACTAACAACAGCAATACTCGCAACTGTCATTGTTACTGTCCCTTAGATATAGAATGACAAGCACATACATTTTACTAAGTATGTGTGCTAAAATTACCACATGATGTTGATTATTTGAAAGTTATGAAGTAAAATATTATACTTTCGATTTCGGCTCCTCGCTAGCAACATTTCTACGCCGTACACCTCGCTAGTTCCGGTGTACGGTTATACACAGTGTGTATGCTTCTGTGAATAAATACATTAAATAGGGAGTGTCTTCATACGATGAAATATGTTGGACCTATTAGATATAAAACTTACTGTCTATGCGTCAATTGGTAATCAATATAAGACAGTCCTTTCGGAGTTTATCAATGCGACATTCTTTTCTAGCGTATTTATGACAATGTATGAACAGAGTGTCAAAATATGCATATTGCATCTGTTCTTTCTTCTATTATGTATGACTATGAACAAGCAGATTAAACATATTTCATATACCCTCATAAATAGTTCTATTGTCTATCCGTAGAGCGGTGAAGTTCTCTGCTAAGCTGATGGGTAAGGCTCTGGCCAGACGGGTGAAGTGTGTGATCCTGTACGCTACAGAGACCGGCAAGTCGGAACGCTTCGCAAGAACTCTGTGTGAGATGTTCAAACATGCGTTTGATGCAAAGGTACATGTAGGCAGCCGACTTTCTTATTGTCCCCCTATTAATGAATTTTTAAAACGTTTAAGTTTAAATAACAAAGTTTTGTCGATCACATCATTGAAGAAAATGTCATCCTTATTTGCCCTGAATTCTACCAGTATAAGTAAAACTAGCCTCAAAAGGTTTCGGTAACTCCGATATTGAGTCTAGCAAGATGTAGTAGCGTGTCGCATCATTCGACTTATCGAATTGACCAATTAGGGATCGTGTTACCAAGCCGCAATAGTCTGCATTCGCACATATCAGATTGGATGGTCATAGGTCGGCGAAAGGTCGGCTGACGCGACCTGCTACTATATCTTGCTAGACTCAATATCGGAGTTTAGACAGTATTATTGAGGCTAGGTTTATTTAAACTGTGTATTCTACATACCTGTAACTATTTGCCTTATTGGAATGATGATCGCAGTAAAGTTTTAGCATTGGTTTTTCCTGTTACCAGTCACTGTTCATGAATAAACGAAATGTGTCAATCTAAGAAAATGACGACTGTATTGAACAAAGAAGAAGAAGAAAAGTTTAACGAAATATATTACAGCAACCAGAATCATGCAACTTACTTGCTATTCGTTCTTCTTGATTCAAATGGAGGAACTCTAGTGCTTGTTTCATTTGCACATCATTAATCCCCATTATGAATAACTTACAACGGTTAACTCTTACGGGTGTCTTAGAACATCTATGATGGATGTTGGGAGATGGTAATTGACTCAAATTGACCCCCTCTCCCAACTAACGCTGCCCCCCATGTCACAGGTGATGTGTATGGAGGAGTATGACATCATAGACCTGGAGCACGAAGCGCTAGTCCTTGTGGTCACCAGCACCTTTGGTAACGGAGACCCGCCCGAGAATGGAGAGGTCAGTCTATCTTTTTATTTCATAATAATTATAAATCATGGTTTGTTTCATTTACGATATTTATTAAATATATTTTACCTTTTAATGTGTCATGCCATAATTGTAAAATTGATTGTATTCGTAACCGTGAATTATTAGTTTTCTATTATTCTGTGTACTTAAATAGATCTAGATATAAATACTCAAGCAGAGATGTCATATTGTTTTTACAACACGAATGACTGTTTACTTTAGGGTCAAAGTCAGGCAGATGAATTGACACGATAGCACTAATTCACTCGCCCGCTATGTCAGTCGACATGACTTCGCACGTGCTGCACGCTTTTCGCGTGCTACCCGGTAGCCTTCTGCTGTGCTGAAGTCAAACATTAAGTAGTCCGTAAAGTTGTAAGCATTCCAATGTAGCATGTTTTTAAAAACCGACCAATGAAAATGGCGCTAGGGTTTATTACACATGTGCAACAAATCGTCGTTATGTCATGACTTTATTCATCTTATATGGATGATAAAGTTACCTTGCGGTGTCGAGTTAGCCTTTATTTAATATGGTCATATTTTCTATCTAACATGACTCTTTGTTGGCTTAATTTGGTTCTATATTTTCATGATTTAAATGATTCAATCCATATGTTTTTATTATTCTAATAATTTACATTATTTTTTTGTAGGTATTTGCAAAGAGCTTATTTGAAATGAATCACCCGGAAGGAGCAGGAAAGTAAGTGTACTATACAATAACGTATCACAACCATCACAATGAAGCTTCGTAAAATCCTTTCACCTCACAAAGACGTCTATATAATGTTTCATGTCTTACTTCTTTCTGTCAATATTCGAACAACTCCATGAATTTTTTATCATACGAATCGACTAAACTTCTTTAGTATAATTGTGTTTTTCATTCCATAAAGCATAAATTCCCAAGTACATTGTCAATAAACAAGAGTTAGCAACAAATATTCTACTAACAAACAGTCATGAAAATACCAGATTTTATATTTTATGGAAATCCAACCTCTTATTTCACAGTATAGCGACGTTAAATTTTTAGGGGATGCCATTCCAATGAGTTAAGAAATCGTCTTTGACGAGAAAAATAATCACGAAACATAATATGTTTTCTTCATCACATCGCTATTTCTGTGTTTAGCGGCAACCTCAAGTCGTCCATGTACATCAAGATGAGCTCCTCGAGCGACAAGGACGTGAAGACGAGCGACTCCTCTACTGTAGACGAGGACGACAACCTCAGGATGGAGACAGGCCCTCTCGGCAACATCAGGTATGTTTGAGTAAAACTCAGAATGTGCTATATTAAAACTATTGGAGAGAGATCTTTCCTTCGATGTGGGATGAACGTTCCCTTGAAATCAAAACTGCTCAAACACTCTCAACCGTAAAGCGACTTCTTAAAATTAATTTTTTTGTAACTGGCCTACTACTGGCGCTTCGAGCATGACGTAATGGAGAAAGCGCTCAAAATAGACTATCACTATATAAGTAAAACTCATAACATAAGTATACTATTTAAACGATAAACAAATTCTTTAGACGATGAAAGTGAGAACGACATTGGAACCTATATTGAAACATCGCCTGTTCAGAATAAAATTATCCCTGGTCAATATCATTTCCTGGTCAACATGACATATATATTGACCAACAAAGAAGCTTTGCGTAGAAGCCATTCGCAATTTCCATGTGTAATGTTTATCAGAATATCCCATATAGTTGCCACTGTTAGCTCTAAATCATTTATCTATATCAAGAATGTAATATGACTGAAAAACTTAATGTTACAAACTAAACTGAGACTAGGAATCAAAACGTTGTTTAAAGATAAGATGACCAAATTAATTGTATTGTCACTATCGAGTAAACACATTTTAATCAACCGTTTTCCTCATGTTTCCAGATTTTCAGTATTCGGGTTAGGTTCCCGGGCCTACCCTAACTTCTGTGCCTTTGCTCACTACGTGGACACAGTGCTGGGTAAGATGGGCGGGGAGCGGATCCAGGACATCGGGGAGGGGGACGAGCTCTGTGGGCAAGAGGAGTCCTTCAGGAACTGGGCCCAGTACGTCTTCAAGGTCAGTCTAGAGGGTTGGGGAGGTTACTGTTAACCTTTGGAGAGAAAGTTGTATGCCCTTGTGTTTTTTTGTTCAGAACATCTTCGGGGTCACCGTCAAGCATTCGTGAAGTCATAATCGTGGTCATTGAAACAGTGTGATATCTGATGCAGTGCCAATAACGAGTCTTTCTGGGAAACGTCCTTAATGCCAGTCTCAACAAGAACAAAAAGACAGGAACACATCACTCCCGTGCTGAGATTGCTACACTGGCTTCCAGTCAAGAGGAGAATACAGTTTAAAATACTCTGCATCACCTACTCAACCCTCTACAACAGCAACGTTCCTGTATATCTCAAAGACCTCATTGAAATTTACCACCCGAATCGTGTCCTGAGGTCTGACAAAAGATGCAATCTGAAAATGCCAGTCACAAGAACCTCCATGGGAGACAGAGCTTTCAGTGTGGCTGCACCTGCTCTATGGAACTCCCTTCCAGAAGAACTGAGATCAATACCCACCTTAGAAACATTTAGGAGCCAGTTAAAAACCCACCTCTTTCTAGCTACATACTAGTTACCTCTCTTTCTCTGGACAGCGCCACTGAGCAGCATTGGTTGGATATTAGGCGCTTATATAATGCATTATCAAATAATTATTATTATTATTAATTTGCCGTTATCGTTTACCTGCGGAATAGCAAATCTTGGACCCGGAGGATTGGATACGTTACAATTTGAATTGATATCAAATGAAGTAAAAAAGCGAAATCCTTTTAAAACTTGGAACTGAACGTCTCTAAGATTGGCGAAGTTGCCTATCATTAACCTGGAAATTGTTTTGAAAACATGGATAATACATCATAAAGGGGTTCTTCTGGTCAGCCTTATTGGTGAAGTTGTTGTCGTTAACCAAATTTGGCTTAGGGTCTAGCATCGTAACATCGTCACGTTTATCACATCATAGCATTCTGACGTCATTACTTGATGATGAAAGCTTTGTGATGTTGTGAATATGGATTTGACATATACTGACAAAACTACCAGGAAAGATCGCCTGCAATCTAAATAAATTTAGATCAACAGGTTTACGCTAATCATTTTAAAATGAAAAAATATAATCTATTAATACATCCAAGCAATCGGATTGTTCATCGAAATGGTCGCTCTGCTCCGCTCCGAATAACAGAGCTCCGAACATCATCCATTTCAAAAGATGTGCTGCTGAGTTTTTTAAACTTCCAGCGAGCTAGGGCAACTTTTCTTATTGGCCGAGCGGCTGATTTCAGAGGTCAGCGGGATGACCCGCCTTACGGGCCAATCTTAGATCATTAAACCTGTTGATCTAAATTTATTTAGATTGGATCGCCTGGTCCTCCACAAGCAATATGTCATGTAGATCCTAGTTTTGGATGATAAATAACTTGAGTGGTGTTGCAGGCTGCCTGTGAGGTGTTCTGTCTCGGAGACGATATCAACATGACGGAGGCGACAGGTGCCCTCTCCAACACTGATAACACCTGGACACCCGGCAAGTTCAGGATAACACCCCTGGATAACGAGAAGGCCCCGGATGTTAGTGAATGTAAGCTTTTAACAGTTCATTGTTTAACTGCGTATTGTTTTATAGCATAAAATTAACTAATGCGAATATATGTCTTTCATCATAACAGCTTGTTTGCATTTCAGGAGAGTGGGGAGATAAATATTTTCACCTTCGATTTAAGCAAGAACTTTTAACTGGCTTTAGAAAGAAAATGAAGAAAAGCATTTATGTTCTATTCGTACAAAACGTATAATCTATTTTGCATTCTCCTTTATTCGTTACTTGTGTATAATACTGCACATAACTTTTATGAGTTTTACGTGCTGGTTGAGTTCAAAGTAATTATTCAAACGAAAGTAAAAACTTTTTGGGTCTCAGAAAATTTCATTTGTCTAAAAGTTGATAACCGGAAACAACCCTAAATTCTGGAATCACAATCTTGTTCGTCATTTTAATATTCTAATGAACTTGTACTCCTGTTGCAGCTCTTGCTAAACTCCACAGTAAGGCTGTGATGCCATGCAAAGTGATCGAGAGAACCCAATTACAGGCATCTGACTCTCCGTAAGTACACCACTATCGATCTCTTTGTATGAAGATAAATTGACTTTATCATATAGAAATTTTCATTCTCTTGTCTTGGTTTAAAGGCGGAAATTTCAGGTTTTAGTATAGCAGGAAAACTTACCATTGGTCATGATTGATGCTTTTGTCAATAATCATTAAGTTTGATATGGCAGGAACATTATATCGTAAATAAAATGTAGGTAAAATGTAGATAAGAAAAACCTACACCCTCTATATAATAGAATGAAGGAGTAATCGCAGCCATATTGCAACTTGACTCGAGTTGAGGTCGAAATCATCGCTTCATATTGGTGACATTTCATACAAAACCCATGTACCTCTCAGTTATACATTTCCCCGCAAAACCTGGCTTATTTTCACCACATGTCACCCTTCATTTAACTTAAATATCTGTTAAGATTCACAAATCCATCGCAAAAACATCTAGGGTGCTCCGCACAAAAAGACTCACACGGATATAGCGAACTCGGATATAACGAACAATCGGATATAGTGAAAAAAAATTAAGTCCCGTCAAAAGCCCTATATATGGCGGGCAAACGCGAGTAGCAAACACCGGATATAGCGAACTAAATTCTTTCGTCCCTTGGAGTTCGTTATATCCGTGTTCTACTGTATTTTCATCTGAGTTATGGTTGTTCCGAATCATACATCAGTAGATATCAGTACATATTGAGAATCAATTTTTATGTTTTTCGTATAATATAATAAATCATTACCTGTTCATCTACAGACGCGAGACAATCCTGATCCGACTGGACACGCAAGGCGCAATAGAGATGGCCTACCATCCCGGGGACCACATCGGGATATTTCCCGCCAACAACCCTCAGCTCGTTGAAGCCATCTTGGCCAGACTGCACAACGCGCCCCCTCCCGACCAGGTCATTAAGACGGAGGTTCTTCACGAGAAGACAACTCCGTTAGGTAAGTTGGCAGTAATGTTTGGTCAAAAGATCGCCTTCAAATTAACTGACATCTACATGTACAATTACCCGTCCTGCTACGTCAGCGTATAAAAATATATGATTCCGCGTTGAGCTCCTACACATCCCTGATATCCATATGGCCTAATGGATATTAGGGTATGTGTTGGAGCCTTCGTAGAGACATATACGCTGATGTCGCAGAATGACATATGCATGTACCTTAGAAACCTGCTATTATGGACTGATGGAAGGAAGATGCAAAGGGGTCTCGATATTCTGAGGCGTGTTTTATGGGCACTTTTACAGTGACGCATTCACGAATGATTAACATCATTGTTAGTGTGAAATAGTCGCCGTAAATCGTTGTTCCGGTTTGTCGAGCTTAGTTTTATGAATATATGAATGTCATATCTTCTCAAATCAATGTATTGAGTCTTTTATTCAAAACCTAAACTTAGTGTGATAAAAATAATGTAACTCTGATTTCCTGTATATCTTAAATAAATGTTCATAAGTTTTAGGAAATTCATATATGTATTCGCCAATGGCAGCTATTGAAAGATTTTTCAACTAATAATCAAAATAAATTGGGGCAAATCTGTGAATTGTCATGTTGAAAGCTGCTTATATATAATGTCAAATTTTGAATTTAAAAAGGGCATGTCACTGACCCACTTTTCAAACAAATGACCCTTTTTTTCTTGTTTTGTCCCAAAAAAGGGGATTATTTTGATTTTGCCGAATTATATTTCTGAATCACCAACATATTCAGAGCTGATACGACTTTTCATAGGCTCGATGAAGACGTGGACCGTGTTCGAGAAGATGCCCCTGTGTTCCCTGAGAACTGCCTTCACACGCTACCTAGATGTGACCACGCCCCCCTCCCAGGCTCTCCTCCGTCTGTTGAGTACCCTGGCTGCACGGGACGAGGATAGGGAGCGACTTGAACTACTCTCGAATGTAAGTCTCCTGCAGGCCCAGTAAAATCTGATATGAAATAATGGGGTTTTATGAAAGTATAATAATAATGCGAGGATAGGGAGTTTGAACTGATTGCAGTCAGACTGCGGTTGACCGCGATCAGATTGCAGTCAGACCGCGGTTGACCGCGATCAGAATGCAGTCAGACCGCGGTTGATCGCGATCGGATTGCAGTCAGACCGCGGTTGACCGCGATCAGAATGCAGTCAGACCGCGGTTTTTTGGGTAACTAATTCTGCAAGGGTCTGTAAGTCTCCTTCAGTTCAATGTGTATCTCATATATCACCGTTTCTCTTATGAATGGTCCAATTGAATCTGATAAATTGCCACCAATTTCTCTATGGGTTGAAAGTTTACAGAATGGTTATCTTTCACATCACTGTAGTGTGTGCAGTGAACAATGACATCCTTCAAAAGTGGTAACACTTGGATCCAAAGAATGGCGTCATCTTGAAGGACTTTCCTTATCTGTATGCAGTCATAGCCTAGTGGATAAAAGTGCTGAGTTATCATTCGCAGGTTCCATTGTTGACTCACGTCCTTCCAAAAGTTTAGTTTCAAAATTCAAAACGGTTTTAGATTTGTCGCTCTTTAAGCAATTCAGAAAACACTATTTAAATAAAACCCTAACACCTTCCGTAGCTGTGAGGGTCAAAGAGCCGTTGATTCTATAAAAAAAGTCCACTGTTAACGTTACCAACATGGATTAAGTATACATCATTGCAGTGTGGTCATTTCACCAATGATTGTTGCTTCCAGTGTGTAAAGAGCTGTACTGTGTTTGCAGGAATCTCACGCCTACGAGGAGTGGAAGTACGACATGATGCCGACCCTCCTGGAGGTTCTGGAGGAGTTCCCCTCCCTGAAGGTCCCCCCCTCCCTGCTCCTCACCCAGCTCCCCCTCCTCCAGCAGAGGTACTACAGCATCAGCTCCTCCCCCTACGTCTACCCTGGGGAGGTGCACGCTACCATCGCTGTCGTCAAGTACAGGACACAAGGTGGGTAGAGGATGTAATGTTTTGACAAACATAGCTTATGGTTATAAAGCTTGTTTATTCAGGACAGTGACAGAACTGGTGTGTTTACAAGCACATGGCATTGGACAGGAAGTTGGGTTAGAGTTGTTTCCCTTAGTGCTATTGAGGATACTGTTAACAGGCAACTTATATTATATGAGTAAAGACCAAAGCGTCTGTTGACACATTATGTTGCAGAGGAGAGTAGGGGTTATTACCCAAGGAAGTGTGTCATATGACTTTCAGTGTGAATGTTTGTATTATCTAGCGAGGGAGAGGGTAATACAGAAATTTTAATGATATGACACCCCTCCTAGAGTTCTATTCATTTCTTAATTTCCAATTCTATCCATTCTCCTTGCAAGAGCCGGCTACAGAGACGTCACGGTGGTGTTATGACTTCACATGCGAAAAAAATATGGGAACTCGCTGATTTCCTGTGTAGTTTTCTTCTGTGCTTAATTGAGAGTCGTTAATGTCTTTTGGTCGATCAAGGTGATATTCCGCTGAGCAGACTTTGAGACTTTCATCAATTGTATCCCGCTCTTGAATAGACTTAATAGCATTAATTAAGTGATCTTTTCAGTTAAAGTTGCTTTAGAAAAAAGTGTCTGTTTTATACTTCCCTACTTGCACATAGACTTCGTAACGCACGCTAAAACAACACAACGACTGGTTTATCCTACTTATGCTTTACTAGTACGGTAGATGAGAGTTACGTACCCTTACATCAGGGAATGAGATAAAGCGCACGTAAAATACCTTTTCAGTACTTCCAATGTCGACGCCACCATCGCCGATCAAGTCCACTAAATTTACAGTGTGACTCAGATCGTTTCTTCTGTAAACTTCACTTGCTACTGTAAACTTGAATTTTCATCATGAAAACATCTATCTGTAAACAGGAGGAGCGGGTCCAGTGCACGAGGGAGTGTGTTCCTGCTGGCTGAACCGCTGTGAAATAGGGGAGGTGGTTCCTGGAGCCATCAGGGCGTGAGTTAATCTTTAATCTTCAATCTTATCTTTGATTTTTAATCTTTGATTTTTAATCTTTGATTTTTAATCTTCAATTTTTAATTTTTAATTTTTATTATTTTTTTTTTTTTTATAATTTTTTTTTTTTTTTTTTTTTTAATCTTTAATCTTTAATCTTAAATCGTTTATGTTAAATCGTTTATCTTTAATCTTTATTTTTTTATTTGTAATCTTTAATCTTAAATCTTTAAACGTTAATCTTTAATTGCATGTATGGCGGAAGATGGTAACAACATCCCTTTGAGTCTCTTAAACGTCGAGATTGGGAATCATGTTTATGCAATACTAATAAGGATTGTCTGCATTACTGATAATCCATCTTCTAAATTATTAGCAATAAGGAAAATACTTTTGGGTGGACAACTTTTTTATTCTGTGAAACAACGTTTCGTCAAAGTCTACTTGCTTGACAACGACATTAGAATTTATGCCGAAACCTCGCTTTTACAGAATAAAGAAGTTGTTTATCCATAAAAGAAATTCCTTATTGTTCATCACACCCACTTCTTGAATGCCAATCGAATAATTCGAAAATAAGCCATGATAAAACCGGCAGTCATTTGAATCAAGATCCCAAGGCCTGAGTCCTTGAGTCACTTTCGTTACTTTCTCTTGCATGCTATTAAATCAAAGTCGTTGTTTCCCTCAGTGCACCCAACTTCCGGTTACCGGAAGACGGCACCCAGCCAATCATCATGGTTGGTCCTGGAACTGGTATCGCCCCCTTCCGGAGCTTCTGGCAGCAGCGGAAGACAGACATGGAGATGCAACAGCTTCCGCAACGTAAGTTTTCTAATGATATACATTAATATATAATTGTTGTATCGGTATTTTTGGGTATAAGATCAAAACAATACATATCATAATGTAAGTATTATTCTCTGTTAGGTCCTATAGACGTCCAGAAAAAGCACAAATATTATGATGTATTTGCACTAAGGTAATAAGGAAGTGAACAAATTTAAGATATTCAACCGAATGTCGATCCTAACTTACAAATATTTGCAACAAGTCCAAATTAGATCTAAAAATCATGATAATATTACTCTAGATATATTTAACAAAATAACCAAAACAAGTCAAACCATGCAAGCATGTGGCAGGACTTACCATCAACATCAGACTCAGCCAGTAGGCTTAGATTATTGGAAATGGTCAAATAAGATATCACTTAGATACTAACTTTTATATTATTGACAAATTGATATTTTTCGGCTATCATTTGTGATAAATAAATGGTCGTGTGATGGTTTTCTAATAAAAATAGTCTGTTTGTTTACATATCGCTTATAATAAACTGCTTGTTATTGCATTTAAAAATCGGGACAATACACAGCCCAGCCATTAGACAAAAATTGGTGTAGGAAGTTTTGTTTTCTCGAACCAAGTGGTATGATGACAAGTTATAGTAATTGTTGATAAAATTCCCATTTATATATGTGATGGTATTTTTTTCTTTTTTTATCTTTTTTTTTTTTGGATTAATTTATTTTTCATGAAGTGTCTCTATCACAGTATCATTTAAGGGCAGTTGTTTGGACATCAAAATAAATTTTAAAACAATGTTTCATACAGAGTTTCTTCGCAGAATTATGATTACCTAAAAGGGTAATATAAACATTTGACTCTCCGTTACTAATGCATACTATATATTCATACATATATTCAACCTATTAAGGACATGATTTTAATAACTTTGAACATCAAAAACAACCATTGACTCTCTGTTGTTAAAGGGACAGTAGCACGTTTTTTGATAATTTTATATTTTTAAATTTTCACTGATTATTGTAAGTTAATGTTTAATGTATTATTTTGATAGTGTCCAAAATCTCATTACACAAGCCAATTATCCATAGTGAGAGGACAAAGTATGAAGATTCACATAAACTCCATTGGCAGCCATTTTTTGTGGACACCTTTAATTCATTTTGTGTGAAAAGGAATAGCATGGCTGAACTTTACGTTATATATTTGATTATTACTGCTCCATTTAGTTTAGATACATTGTCTTTCAAGTGGAACCATTAATTTTCATTTTCCTGACATCACCTTATATTCCCCCTAAAAACGTGCTACTGCCCCTTTAATGCCTACTAACCCTTGCAAGTACACAGCAGTGAATATAGCAAACAGGTGAAGTAGTCGTTGACAAACTCTTGATGTTTCAGACGGAGAGAGGAAAGGTTGGGGAGAGATGAGTCTGTATTTCGGCTGCAGGATGTCCACCCAGGATAACATCTTCGCCTCAGAACTCTCCAGTCTAAAGAAGGAGAATGTGATTGGTGACTTCTATGTGGCGTTGTCGAGAGAGCCTGGTCAACCAAAGGTATCCAATCACTTAATCTTTTAGCCCTACCCTTAAATAAGACAAACGCCTTAGCAAAAGATTTTAGACTTAAAATGAAAGCTTATTCTCCTTTTATTGACCATTTTGTTGTGTGCTAGATCAACAATTAGTGTGATCTGAACAAAATCAAGTTAGTTAATGAAAGCAAAGTGTAAGGTATAGTATACGTCTTCCAAAATCAAAAGTATTTAGCTCTAAGACGAAAAGGTGACACTGTGTTTAATTCATTTCAATGCATGTCATGCGAGTTTATGCTTTGTTTTGTTTTTTTTAAATCAAGTTAAGTAATAACACATATGAATCTAACATAGATGCCTTTAGAATCAAACATATCAAAGTACACTGACTCAGAACTAGTTTGTAATCAAGACCCTAAAGCAAAAATATACTTGAGGGCCAACCAAGTCTACTGCAGTATAGCAAGTCTAGATTGCCCAGCTTTAGGAAAGAAAAAGCAGCTTCTGGGCTCCATTTTGTCATTATACATGAATTGTTTAAACATATTGTCAATATTGAAAAAATCCTTTTAGGACTAAATGTTAGTCTAACTCGAAACAACAACATATATCCTAAACATCTATAATTGTCTTACTTGAATTGATGTAAAAAAGAAATAAATGACTTGCAAGTTATATGCTTCATTTTCAATATGGATTTATTAACTTTTATTTACCTTCAAACTCTCACCAGGTATACGTGCAAGACATCATCCTAAAGAACGCTAAGCAGGTGTGTCATGCCATTATGAAGTGTGGAGGTCACTTCTACGTGTGTGGTGACGTCAGCATGGCTCATGACGTCACACGCACCTTGGAGAAGATTCTGCACGATGAGGGAGGAATGACACCGGAAGCTGCCAAGAGCTTCGTCCTGAAACTCAGGGTAGGTTGAGTCCATTTCTTTGAGAAGTGAAGTCATGATAAGAATGAGAAGTTTGGTCATCTTTGTAAATAGATTACAATAACACTGGCAAAGATTATTAACCAAGAATTATTTCATTAATTAAGAGGTATATAGATACAGTAGAACACAGATATAACGAACTTACAGGACCAAAGAATTTAGTTCGCTATATCCGGTGTTCGCTACTCGCATTTTGCCGCCATACATACGGCTTTTGACGGGACGTAAAACAGTGTTCACTATATCCGATTGTTCGCTATAGCCAACTTCTTTGTACATGGTATGCGACGTTTCGTCACAGGTTCTTATGTCGTTCTCTAGACAAAAAGTTTTTAAGAACTAATTATTGACATTAAATTTTTCAACAGTAATCTAGAAATGTTGATTAATGAAAGCTAATTCACGTTCTAGAATATCAAGCCCCCAATGGTAGGTGTTCATGTTGAATAAACTTGGTGTTATACAAAATGACGTATAAACGAGTATATCTATTTCTCAAATTGTCTTCTTGTTGTGTTACAGGATGCAAACAGATTCCACGAGGACATATTTGGTGTCAGCATTCAGAAGAGTTCAGAGGTCACGGATAGGTCACGTGATCAAAGCAAGCGGGCGATGAAATACATCAACTCCACCGGCAAACCTGCAAAACCGGAAGCAGTGAAAGAAGTCGCTACGCCAATCCCTGCATCGGTAGGTGGAATTTATTATAAAAAATGATAACTTGGATGTAATGATCTGAAATATTTCAGCGAAAGGTCTTCTAATAATGTGTATAAGTTATAAAAACATTAAGCTTGATATATTCCCAAAAAGGGATTATTGTTGTCTCAATACTCAGTGAATTGTTCATTGTTAAATAACGAGTGTTAATTATACTTAACGGGAGATATAATATTTTAAGCTCCGTCCGTGGTTCCGTGGTTCCGTGGTTTCGTGGTAACGTGGTTCCGAAAAAATAATTTCGGGCCATATCTCAAAAAGAATTCATTGTTTTTTTTAACGAAACATGGTATGTGGTAAGATCCAGCGGTTGAGTCGCGCCTTTATCTGATTTTAATTTTCTGGTGTCCATAGAAACAATTTGAACCTAGTGAATTTGGGGTAGGATAAATTTCCGGGCCATATCTCAAAAAATATTGTGTTTCGTTTTACTAAACATGGTATGTGGTTAGATCTAGTGGCGGAGTCGTACCTCTTGCTTCTTTTGTTATTCTGATATTTTTTCTGATATCCATTGGTGCATATGGGTTATAGGGCCCTTCCGGTCTTAATCATAGAATGACTTGTCCGTATTACTTAACTTCTTTTAATGTCATTATTTGTTTCTATAATATTTACCTATGTTCATTGTCTCGGACTTAACTGGCAAATAAGGCTAAGATGATGAGATTGGATTAAAAGGGTGAGGGACATCATTGTGCATCACATACACATATTTCAAGTTACTCATCCATCAGGATTTCATGTTCATAAATGAAAAGCAACATCCCCTTCTAACATACTTTTTTATTTATTCAGGACACAAAACCTCTCCCAGGCAAGCCCAAAGTGCCCACCAAGAACATCTTTATGAAGCAAAGAATTGAACCGGAAGGAGAAACAACTAACCCGGAAGTTCCCCCTGAGCACTGAATCCTATCACTTCCTGTTTAAGATTTTTCAACTCGTTGATGGATATTTAACGGTGACATGTACAAGCCATTGTCACGGCATGCTGATGAATATTTTGTCTCGTCTACAATTGTTGTTATACTGTATTTACTTGATGCCAGATCTCCCCTGGCTTGCCTACCATTGTTGCTGATAATTAAGTCGAGCCCATTTGCACAAAGAATCCATTGACTTGAGGTATCTGAAATACAAAAGAAACTCCCCACCACAGTAACCCTTAGACTTGAGGTATCTGAAGTACAAAAGAATGTACACACCTCAGTTTGTTTTGAATAATTCAATACCTTAATAAGTCATAAGTATAATGTATATCTGCAGTAGTTTTTAATAATTTATTGGTGTAAATTTACACTTGCATGACCCCCCACCTGTTGAGAATGTTGTCAACGTGTGAATATTGAACTCGCATAGACTTTGTCTTATATGTCGATAAACAATTGTGAGAAATAGTTCAATTATTATTTTTTAATTCAAAAACCACCAGGATGTCTTCTTTAAATGGTGATTGATCTCATGTATTAATTTTGTCCGTTTGAGAGTACGTCATAAAAAACTTGAAATATTTGAATTTGAAAATTTTACATTTGATAAAAGCAACTTAGGAATGTACCTTCTTTTGTAACTGAGGGACGTCTAACTTTCAGTTTCAAAATGCTATAAAGATATAAGAAAGACGTGTTCCAAAGGGTTCTATATTACTCGTTTAACTGCGTTATAATACCCAAAATGGGTTTTAAATAGGCTTTAACCAAAGGATTCTTTGTGCAAGTGTTATTTTTATAACGGCTCTCTTAAAGTATTTCGGTAGTATAACTACCGGTTAAAGAGGTTGGGGAAAGTCTGATCTGAAGGAAGATTACCATTGGGAGAATTTACTGTTTACTCTGTATATAGTAGTTGATAATAATTGTTATGTTGTTGAAATTTTACGTAGCAATATTTAATCAGAAAATATTCTGCGACTGTCAATTTGTATATATCAAAACATTATCTATTTGATTTCGTTATACATGTGTATCACAGTTGGAATTTGTGATATTTAATTTATTCTCTTTTCAAACTGGGAAATCAATTACCGCTATATGGAAAGGGTACAAAAAAATAATCAGATGATCATTTTCAAGGTTTCTGTAACGAAGACTGCATATAAACGTTCCTGGTGTTTTAAGTATAAGATCACATTAAAAAGAGTTAAATATCATAAAAAAGTGTTAAATAACATATCAAATGTTAAATCCCTCTTTGTAAAAATCCACTTTATTGACTTTTTAGTTTGATAGTTAATGTTGGAAATGTTAGACATAACTTATTAAATATTAAGTTATGTTAACAATTTGTAAATATGTGTTGAGATTTTACCTTTTTGAAAATGTATTTGTTATTCATATCTATCCTAAATTATCTATTTATTAAAATTATTTGTTCGGGTTTACATATTTCTTCCTGAGTATGTTCGCGATGGACTGATAAATATTGGAACTGCTGCTTCAGCGTAATATGCAAATGAGGGTCTTGAACGTGTATATATTAAACCAAATATTATTTTTGATTTATCTTGTTTTCGGTAATTTTTTCAAACTCTTCCCAATAATTACTTCTAGTTTGTTAGGCCATAGATGTATATGACTATTCAATCTATGTTTTTGGAAAGTCTTGTCAGAGTCTGTCATAATTATGCCACTCTTTCACTTTCTTCACACTCTAAATGTAGAAATAGAAACTGATTATGTGAATAAATTATAAAAGCTAATTGTACTCAATCGTGTCTCTAAATTAAGTTTGAAGGCATGGTTGACAATTTACAAGTATGTGCTGTTACCATCGGTCGTCAGCATATATAATTAACAAAACGCAGTTCTTATGAAATGTAATTATGAATTCTTCAAACCAAATATTATCTTAGAGTTTTTAAAGTAGACGTATTGGAAAGTGAAATCACCCTTTAACCTTTGACCCACGTGTTGTGATTGACCTTCCTGTGACCTTATTCTTCCTACAAGCGCTGTCGTCACCGTTTTGCTTAATTTAATTGATGTTCATTTCACTATTTGCTGGATTTAAGATATGAACATAGATGACAAATGCTTTGGTGATTAGAATATGCACATATAGTTCACATTTATGGTTTAAATTTAGATGACATTAAAAAGCTTTTATTAAACGTTTGAGAATACCAAGTTTGTAGTCAATGAATGAAGAGTTGGTGTAAAACAGAGTTCTTGCATTATGCAAAGGAGTTATGATATAAAAAAGTAGAAATACATATTGACACGTAAATACTTCTCCGCAATTGCTTATGTACATACCGAAAACCTAAACAGAATAACGTTTTGGTGTAATGTAATAGATTGGAATCAGTATAACCAGTAACTTATGATACTGTCTGTTTAAAGAAGACCTATTTAATCAGACATCATACAACATGTCACAAATTCACCATACAGAGTTCATGATTCATTCAACAATACTGATAGTAATAATATAAACTAAATTATAGTCTCTGAAATGAAAATATAATCTGAATGCAAGTTAGTATTATTACAACAGAAAGGAGCCCACTGAAGCTGTTCATTTTCATCAGTGATCTAGACTTGCTACAACAATATAGACTTGCGTTGGTCTTTAAAGATAATTCCAGGGACTGTTATATCCTTATGTAAGAGTTCTAAAGAAATGGGCAACCAGTACAGTTTCAACAGAAAATGTACAATACATAAGAAACTGAGATAATCAATATGTAACGTATTGAGAATCAAATGAAAAGTTATTAAAATAAAAGAATAAGATATCGTTGTATCAAGAAAAACTAATTCTCCTTACAGTGACAATTTACTGTATCCTCATGATTTGTACATGACACAATCGTCTCACCTTTAAGTTTTAGGGTTATATGAAACTATACTGCCCTTACGAAGTTGAGGTAAGGTGAAGCGTTTTTAAATTATGATGAATAATATTTAAACTGCAGGTGAATGCTAAGAATAGTTTGGTTAAGTTTGATATGTTTTATGTACATAGATTTTTTGCCTGTCACTGTATTTATTTATGACATTTTGCAAATGCAGTGTTACTGTGCTCTGTATTTTGTAAACAATTGTTGAATTATCATGCAATGGAAACCTGCATTATTATTTATGTTTTTGTTTTAGCAACAGGGAAGTCGTTTTAATACAATTGCTACATGGTGACCAGTTGAAAGTTTAGTTATAAGATCATGCAATTCAACATCATGCAAAATCATAAAACATATATCGAGCATTGGTTTGTGTACATATGGTTGGATTATGGCGTATATTAAAGGGGCAGTAACACGTCACCTTATATTCCCCCTAAAAATGTGCTACTGCCCCTTTAAGGGGGCCATTTAATATACGTGCATTGATAATGTGAGTATGTCCATGAACTCTAGCAAGGAATAGCTTTGAAATGCAGTAAGGGTGAAACGAATCAAATGATTTTGAACAAGACAAGAAACATGTTGTTAGTTGCCTTCAAATACGAGGGTTGTATGTTCTTGTTTAAGACTTAATTATATATAATAAATGGGGGACATTTTCATAAAGTGGACAAACGATCTCTGTCCGTTATATTTTTGGATAGACTTTGCGCATAAATCTTCACTCCAAAATATCAAACCTGAAGTGTTTTCATTCGTTAAAAGTTGAATCACACAAAACGAAACCCCGCAACTAGTTTGCCGCTATCGGTGATAAGGCATCATGATTGATTGCTACAAATAGCGAAACGAGGGTTAAGGCCCGATGGATATCAGGATATATGTTGGAGCATATCGCGCAGACATATACGCTGATGTAGCAGAATGGAGTAAAGGCTACTCTCAAAGAAAGGTTTAAAGAAACAAGTAGTTTGTTAGTTGAATAGAATAATGAACCCGGGTTAGTGGACACGGTTTTCGAAATAAGGAAACATTGACAATAAAAGTAAAATTAAGTTTTAAATGATGAATTTGTTACATTATTTGTTCAATGTAATATTCTATTTTTTGCTTTATGGCCTAAAATGCAGACCATTGTGAACCTTTTGCAAACATTTTGAGAATTATTTTGCTTGACATTTTGAACTGGTGACATCACTAGGCAATGTAAATATATCGATTATTTTGGTTTTGTTCTCAAACCAATTTTACCGTATGTTGTTGAAAACTTGTTGATGAATTTCCCCTTCTTGTATGCATAATATTAAACCAAGGGGATTTCGTTTTGGATTTTATTGATATAGAAATGAACTGGTAGTTCATTAAAAGAGAAGGAAGTCCAAAATACGTATCGTTGAAACTTGATATCCGTTTATGGAAAATATTGAATTCCATGTTGAGAGTTACAATTTATAAACTGTCGGTGTTTCCTTGTGTTATCAATGACTCTACGAGTATTTGCTAGTTTGGGTCTTGACTCATTGAAGTAGGCTTAACATATTTTCCACAAATACATTTGTCGATTTCAAACGAACACGTTTCTGCATGATTCATTGTCATTTGTTTCATTTAAAAATTCAATGTATGTTAAACATGTTTTTCATTATACATGTACATCTAATTCTAACTTTTCTTTACAATTAAATTTTCTTTATTCAAATATTGGTTTGTTATCTTTGACTACTTGAATCGACGTTTTATTTATCTTCCATCACTCTGCTTAACAGGTGAAGAAGCGAGCAGAGCTCACATACCCCCGCTCCCCACTTTGTTCAAAGAATTTCAAATAGTAAAATTGATTAATATTATCACCTCAGAACACAACCTGACTTATCTGCCTTTAAATCAGATCTAAAGACTTGTTTTTTCTCGGAGGCATTTAAACATTATGTTTTGAACCTACCATCTTAAAGCCAAATCGCCTTTGAGCTGACTATGGATATTGGCGCTATACAAATATTAGTATGTATGTATATGTATGGTTAAAATTGTATAATAGTTTAGTATACAGTAAGTCATTGTGTTAGTCTTCTTTCCACTGAAACCCCAATACAAAATTCATTAATAGGTTTTACAATTAAAAGGGTACATCTAGGGATAATGGTTGATCTTCGTTTCAAATTTGAGGTAGTTATCGTGGATATTCTACGAGATGAACTGAGGACAAAATTATTTTTGTTGAGTCACTTTGTAAGTCATTTTCCCCAAAGAAACCTCAGAAAAGAAAATCCATATATCGTTTAAATCTCACAAGGCATATCCAGCAATCACGAGTGACATTTTGTAGCAAATTTGGTGAATCGGAGATGCATATTTCAGGAAATATGTTCCGGACAAAGTAGTTGATCATAGAATCACTTTTTAGTCATTTATCCATGGAAACTGCAAAATGTTGGTGTAAACCCCAAAAGGCACACCTAGGGATCATGGTCGATAAGTGAATGTAGTTTAGTGAAGCTTGCATGACAAGTTTAGGAGATATGCTCCGGACAAAGGACTTGGTCATAGAGTCACCGTTTTAGTCATGTTTCCATGGAAACCGGACAGAATGAACGCTATATACCCCTACTTACGTTGTAAGGCGGGAGTATAAATATTTGTTGTAGATGAAGTGTGAAGTTCTTTGAAATATGGAAAGGAAGTAGGAAAACATTTATTTTAATTTTTTCGTCTGAATATCGACCTATTGAATTTACTCACTGATTGAATATGTAATGAACCTCAAATAAGATTCTACCGTTGAAATATTTTGAAAATATCGCTTGATTTTCTGTTAATAACGTAAGTTCACCTCGCAATATAACAAAATGAATAAAACAGGAATGTATACAGTCCTTTTTATTTTCATTGTTGTGATTGTAATTGATATCAGTTTTGATGAGAGTGATTTACATCTTAACGAGCATATATATATAATTTAGTATGAACGAAGGCAATAAATACATAAATATATAAATACAGAATCCAACAACTGTCAGTTCAAATAATAAACCATGACGTGTCTCGTTAAGATGAGTTTCAAAACATAAAAATGGCAATAAATTTTGAAATCAATTTATTTGAAACAAATTCCCTACCAGATATGTTCTGAAATTGTTTATATTTCCTATTCGTCATATTTGAAAAACATCGCCTCAATTTCTCAAAAAATCAAATGTTGGACAAATACTTTCAAATTCCCGTTACCTCTTTTCAATCCAAATTTGTATCAACTCATTGGTCAGGTCAAGGGATACTGGGACATTTCTTATAGTTAACAGCATTAAGAGTATTTTTTGACATAATTTTGCTGCAAACCTGGTACTTGACTGAACACTTTTCACCATTGGCTGTCATGCGACATGACCCGGCAACCTGCTGATACCCACAGACGTATTTAACCCTGATATAAACCGGGCACCAGCAACGTTGATGCATCAACTCCGTCATGGTTCGGGAGCGGTAGGCCATGCAATCATGTCTGTTGAACAAGGGAACATATCTCTTCTTCCTTCCTGCTGGTGTTCCGGACATCAGAGAATCCATGCGTATATCAGCTATTGTCGATCTGAGTTCGGCTTCGGCCTTGAACTTCGCTGCGGCAACGAGGCTGGATTCAACCGGACCTGGAGCTGCAGCAACCGGAACCGGGTAGTCTTGTGGGTACTGGCCTGCACCAGCAGACGATGCAGTTGGAGATAGTTCAGCTGTAGCGATGCCGGCGGCACTGACAGCTCCATTTGCTACAACTAGATTACCCGGACCACCCAGAAGACCCTCGCTAAAAGGCACCGGTGGAGCAGGTGGGATAGCGCTTGATCGGCATCGACTGGTCTCAAGGTCACTGGTGAAGTCCTTTAAGCAGAAACAGGAAGGGAGTCCATTTTGGTGCGCAGTGCATGCCTCGCACATCTTGAACAGGAAACAGGAGTCGTCTACGTCATCCTGGACGGGGTTGCACGTTCTGGACCTGTAAATACATGGGTGACTCTTAAGCAAGATCCATAATGTTAGAATATAACCATCTACGTCGTTACGATGATAGATGTTGAGTATCCATAGCAAAGTCTTCTTTGAGCAAAGATCAGAAACGCATTGTTTCGGGTGGAATCGGTTTGGATTTAAAGGATTTCAACAACATTTAATTTATTAAACACGTTACCTTCTCAAATGGACTGAGACCGCTGACATCTAACAATGAAAGGTAAAACTCTAATAAGTATTTGATCCACGAGAACTTACAGACATAAGTTGAGGTCGGAGTCACAGCCGGAGCAACAGGGCAGCCCGAGACCATCATTGTCGTCCCCACACCATCCCCCGTACGGCATGCTGCTTCTCTTGGTCCTATTGGACGCTTGTGGGCCCTCACCCACAGTCTCACTGTTCACTGGAATAGAAAACAGACTAACATTTAGTCTCAGAAGTATGTTTTTCAATATTGACAATATTTTTTAACAAATCATGTATTATAACAAAGTGGACCCCAGAAGATGCTTTAACTTCAGAGCTGAGCGATCTAGACTTGCTATCCTTTTCTAGACTTGGTTGGTCATCAATTAAATATTTTTGCTTTAGGGTCTGGGTGATGGACTAAACAGCGTTAAGATAATTGAGAAAATAAGGCGTTGAAGTTCCACTTCGTGATTTAACTCATATCTTTTTGCTTTGAAACGAACGTTGATAGTAGAATTAATTATTTAAATTCCAAAATTCTCAGATATCCCAAAACGGCAATTTCATAATATTTGTTAATAATAGTCCAATTAGTTACTGGAAGCCATGTTCACATCGACAATTTACATGAATATTAGTAATAAAACCTATCAAACATAATCAACCCGTAAACTTCATTCTGACTGCTTTAGATAAGTTTCCAAAATCATGCTTTGACTGATTTTACGCGCGCCGGTTTTCGACCATTATGATAACCTTCCTAATGTTACTAGACAACGTCAATTTGCTCTTAAAATAATACTTTCCTACAACAGTCGATACTTTTCGATCAAATGTTACCATTGAAAAGATTGTCACATGTGACCCCCAAAATATAAGAGAAGAATATTAAATAATTCCATAATTCCCTTTCAGAGAACACACTGTATGACCATTAAATAATTATCGTAAATTGTGTATCTGTAAGCAATTAGATTTGTACAAAATCTTGTTATTGATATTCATACAGGAAGTGAAGATGAGCGTCTTACCATCTTTGCTGAACATGTTCTTTGGTATGTCTGCGCATGTGCGGTATTGGAACTCCAGAAAGTGGGACGCCGGTTGGAAATGTTCCTGAACTTTCAGCTGTCTCTCCAGATCTTGGGTTTGTTGCTGCAAAATTATTGGGAATCAAATCTGATTATGGTCCTAAGTTTTCAGTAGAAAAACTTAATTAACGTAACATTTCAGTCTTGGGAAGAAGTTGATATTGATAATAAGGCGACCAAGCACGGTTTTTGGTATTAGTGGAGATCCTCAGTTTTCCATGATTCACTCATCATTTCAGTTTTGGAAAAAATTGTTTTTGCGCAATAACATGATTCTGAATATTAGTAGAGGTCTTTCGTTTTCCAAAGAAAAACTTGATTCGCGCATCATTCAGTATGAGGAAGAAGGCGATTTGATTTGCGAAAAAGGCGACCCGAAATGATTCTGAATTTCAGTAAAGATTTTTAGTTTTTCTTAGAAACACATGATTAATTTATCATTTCAATATGAGGAAGAAGTTGATCTTGCGAATAAAGCGATCCAGAATGACTCTTAATATAAATAAAGATACCAACATTTACCTATCATTTCAGTTTGTAGATTTTGCATGTGGGAACCCACATCCGTTGAGATCGTCAATTTTGCCAAACTCACCTGCAGAAGCTTGCTTGGTACATAAGCGCCCTCTAGCGGCGTCTCCGTGCACATGACAACACTTCCTTCCGCCTTGGATGCGTCAGTGTTGAAGACTACAGCCATTTGCTCACCCTGTATGATAGGTATGATGAGTATCGTATGATCATTGGCTATTCAATCATTTCACCATTCGTATGCATACACATAGATACTTTAAAAGTTTTTTTTACATATGAAAATGTTGCGCTTGCCTGTCAAAAATGAACATATGAATGATATTGAAAATATGTGATAATTTTACTTATGTTTTAATGTTCTCCGCATTTAAAGGGACAGTCAAACGTTTAAGGGGAAACTTTGATTTCTCACCCAATAGTAACTTAACTGAATATACAAACTTTTCAAGCTCCGTGAATACCAGTCCTCAGCGCAAATGATTAAAAGGTTTCACACTTAAAAGGCATACCGCAATTATTGCTTTTGATTTTTTTTCCTTCGAAAGAATAGGGTTAAGTAATCAGATGGATAGATGGATAGATGGATGGATAGATAGAGATAGATAGAGAAAAGAGATACCAATCGTTTGAATATAATGATTAACAAAGCATACTTCAGAGAATTTCTGGAGAATGTAGATGTCCATCTTCTCTCCGGGAATGTGGAGAACCTGCTCGTGCTTCCGGTCATTCATGAATACTTCCTGGGTCACGTCCTTGACATTGCCAGCTGATTCTTCGGTGAAGGTCAGTTTGCCTCGGAAAAGGTGATCGCTGCCGGTCACGTGGTTGACGCTGATGACTTTGTCAGGAAGACTCTGAAAGAAAATTATCATAATCATGATCACTGTCAATATCATTATTGTTCAGCTGTCAATTTACTTTATTTCAACTGTTTCAAGTAATTTAAGCAGACAGGTCTTAAAAATATATCCTATACAACACTTTGTAATTAATAAAACTCTTACATAGGTTCCAAGGTTTTTTCTTTAATAGCTCTGTGGGGCCTTTTGTTAAGTTTGTTTATATTGTAACCGGCATGAGATATAAGATGAGCGAAAAGAATTATATTCAATCTGATATATCAATTCGTTTCGTATCGCTAAAAGATATCGTGATACATATCGTATCGTGTAATGTCTATATCGTAAAAATTCTACTCTATATTTGTTAACAGTAAGATTTAACATGTTATTAATATAAATCTATTTACAATGCTAATCTATATTCACGTATATACCCATTATTTTGCTACAGAGAGGCATTGATAGCCATTGGCTTATTTGCCGATCTGATCCTGTATGTTTACCGAAATAAGTATGTTTAAACCATATCCATGTTATTTAGTCTCCACTGTTAGGTCAATTGGACAGAACAGAGAAAGTAGTGTATCACAGCTTTAAATCTCAAATGTTCCGGCATTTTGACAGAACAGAGAAAGTAGGATATCATAGCTTTAAATCTCAAATGTTCGGCATTTTACAGAACAACGAATGTAGGATATCAGAGTTTCAAAACTTCACTGTTATGGCATTTTGACAGAACAGAGAAATATTCCAACCTGCAACCGAGTCTACGTGGGAAAAACATAACTAGGATTTTCTTTTTCTTTATGCTGCATCCAAAAGGTCTCACCTGTATTGTCTTGATATACTGTATGTACAGAAGTACGGAGCCGGTGAGGAGAGTGCCCAGGATAGCGATAAGACTGATCCCCACTATGTAATACACATATCTTGACCAGCTGCTACTCTTCCTATTGAAATCCATCTCGGATGGTCAGTTGCTTACAATGGTCACCACTGACCTCTCATCCCAATATATACGGAAAATGGTCCAAGGAACGCCATGGTCAATCAAACACAACCGGCGACGTTTCCCGCCTCAGGCTCTACGGAGAACGCTTCCGGCGAAATTTCGGACATGGCTTTTGATAAATGATCCCCACCCGATGTCATTGATACAGTGTTCTCGTTCATGCTGTACAATGATTTCAGGTGACAAATGGTCTGTTGGTTACGTAAGTGTTTGATTGGATGATTCCAGTTGACACAATGCATGTCTATTACGTCTTAGGTTTGTTAACAACATGTTTGTACAGGCTGTCAATCATAAGCCTACTTCGGCGATTGAATTTTAAGGTTGAACGTCAGTGTATGTTTAAACCATTGCAGAGACGTTTTTATTTATGTATTAAAATGTTGTACTGTTTACTGTTTCTACCATATTTTTTGTTTGTAAATATATTTTAAGTATAGCTTCCAACAATCTAAATAAATTTAGATCAACAGGTTTTATATTTGGTCACAACAGTATGACAAAATAAGAAATATGTCGATCTAAATTTATTTAGATTGAGCTTCCAACTTGTTCTTTGGGTTCTAAGTTGATTATTTAAGGTACACTAGCATCCAAAAGAAACGCTACCATGGTTTCAATGTCATCAAAAAATATTTTACCGATTAGAGTTGATGAGTATATGTCTTGTGAAGAAGAATAAACAATTTCATCACTAGGAAAATATAATTTAGATTTTGTGGCTGTTTAAACACACATAGGGTGCAAAATTCGCAATGTCAAAACGTCTTTAGAACGTAATGTTATTTTTAGTTTAAAATGAATAAATGATTGAAGTTATGTTAGAAAGCGATGTTGCCGATATAAAGCACTTCATTTGGGAGTAATTTGTTGACGCGTCTTGGTTGTATATCGTTTTAAGGAATATTCACACAAGCTTGGCTCTATTATTGCATTTGTTTTAGATTGTTATAGCAATAAAAGTAAACATGAGAAATCAGCGAACTGTATGGGAACTTGTTCTCAAAACGAACGGTGAACCCATTCCCACATCCATTTCATGGTATATTGTTAAAAGATCATCAATAATGTACGTTTATAAAAATGAATTATTGGACAACAAAATTATTGAGCTAACATTAAGAATTTTATACATATTAAGATGTACGTTTAGACAGAATAAAATTGCAGCTTGTGACAGCAGTGAAATATTCATTTTGTTGGGTAACTTAGATGAATTGTAGTTTTGTGCAAATGGCTAATAGCATTGAAACTGTGACCTTCACCTATATATTTTTCGAATAAAATCGACCTCTCACACGCATGAGATAGACATTTTGTCTAAACATGACTTTCATCTTCAACTTCTTATTTACTGAAACAAACTCTTTCATTAATGATAATGTCATCATATTGAACAAACTCAAATAGTTTAAATCCCAGATCAAGACAGTTCTCTTCTCTGTGGCCTGGGGTTTGGGTCCTACATGATAGAGCTGCATACCTTAAGTTTGTTCACTTACCTGCGTATACTATAAGTGCAAATATCTTGTAATTTAGAATGACTTTGAGTCACCCTATAGCAATGCGAAAACAAAACGAATAAGGTTGAAATTCCGCTGCATATGATAAACTTCAGTTTGCGTTAACATGTTCGTATTTGATACCTAACATATAACTAAATACTATCAGAAATTTATGGTTTGTTTTTAACAATATTGATCTAATTGAATGAATGCGTTGGTAAAAGGTTTTGGTATCAATTTGTGATCAAATAACTCATAAATTATTATATATGTAATAAACAACAGCGGTAATTAAATTGGTCGGTTAAAAAATATATGAACACTTTATCTGATACCGTTTGCTTCAGCGCGGCCGAGGGCTTCCAGTAAGCACGCGAAAAGCATGCAGCACGTGCAAAGTCATGTTTTAACATAGCGAGGCGGATGAATATTGCAATCATGTAAATTAATTAGGAGATAAACATACTGTGTTAGGAAATCAGCGGCATATAACAGAATTATTATAGCTCTAAATTTAATTTAAAGTCGAACTCGTAGCGTTAATTGCAATAATTGAATATTAATTTTAGTAAAAAATTTCGACACAACAGTAATTTTTCAGAACTACATGTTGCTTGGCGAAAAATGAATTCTTGCGCATTAGACGATGTAAACAGAGCACCGTATAACTAAATTATACGCCCTCTGATTTTTCAAAGCAGCCAATCAGAAACGAGTATTTTGCACATTTATGGTAGAATTCGTCTTTGTTGGACGAAAAAAATGAATTGAAATAAGGAAGCATGTCAATTCTGCTTTAATTGATATGTGTTTATAACGATATTCATACTGCTATATCAGCGGTTATGTCTCCGCGGTATGCCACAACCTACCCCCTGGTATCCTTGATTGTAATTGGGGTCACATTGTCTTATTACTGCGCTTAACGTGAGTGTGACCGGACGCTATGGACGCTTCGTGATAAACCATATTGTTTCAATATTTGTTTGTACAGTAAAATCACAGAGGTTCGAATCTCGGAGTGGTCCCTATAAAAAAAAAATTCAAACTTTTGCACTCATATATCGTTTTCATATGTTGAGATAAACCTACATTTTATATTTGAACGAAATCAGTCAAGAAATAAACATTTTGTCACCAAATAATATGTTCAGTTAAACCTACATTTCAAATTTGAACGAAATCGGTCAAGAAATAAACATTTTAGCGTAATTCCTATCTGTTATAGATACGCTAAAATATTTATTTCCTGACCGATTTCGTTCAAATTTGAAATGTATGTTTATCTCGACATATGAAAACGATATATGATTAGAACCTCTGTGAGTAAAATGACATATTCATCGCTATCGCTCGGGAAAATATCAGTATACACTGTACAGTGACTCGTATTCATAAAACAATACGTTTCCTTTGGTATTAATCTCTATTCCTCGCGCCATTAATGCCACTCAAATAGAAAATATTCAGCTTTTCACATTAACAAAAATTATGTATCGTTCAAAATATAATTCTTCGTTGCAGCCTTCAGATTCGTTAACAAGGCACATTGACAAATTTTGCACTTATGCAATATTGCTTGTGGTTTTAAATATACACACGTGTTTAAAACAGCGAACTATTAGCGTCCTTATAGCGCGCCTTGGGCTCCACTAGAACAGTTTGTTTTCTATCACTAATTTTTAATTTTAAATTGCATTCTCAGTTCTTAAAATAAAATATATGCACAAAAACAAAAACAAATTTAGAATTAGTAAATAATTGAATTATAATGAAAATTAAAAACATCAGTAACAAAAATCGCTTTGTTTTGATGAGAAATAAAGTGACACAGAGTATTTTTCTTCAAATTTTATTTGGTTTTGATAAGCTACAAAATATCTAATATGCTGATTGAAGTTCATATCGCATCACTGGACTTGCAAATATATCCATTTATGCATAATATTTCTAAAATGCTTGATTTTATTGAAAAAATCAAGAAAACATCTCAAATACGTGTAACATTCCAAATTATGCATCCAATTAATCTACCTATTAGTTACAATACCTAATAAACACTATCGAATCGAATATATTTTCCTGTCAGCTTATGACAAGGTTTCAAAATTACGTTTGGCGAATTTGTGCGCGCCACTCGAGCCACATTTTCCAGTTTTCGATCAAAATCCCGACTTTGAATGGCAGTACTTTCGATCTAATGTACTGATTGACCTTTAACTTGTTATTTTCAGTAACAGTTAGTGGTTCCCGATGTAATAACATCGATTTCAAAATTTGACATATGTGATCCTTTCAACATACATGTACTCTGTGGTAAAAGCTATGAATAACTAACAAGAGTATATGATATGAAGAGTCTATGTTGCCTTTGTTCGATCCTTTGGTGACAAGGTTAGAGAGCATGGTTGAATTGTTTGATTGATAAACACGGCAACAGAGTCATATTTGGTAGTTAGAGTAATCAGTTAAAACAATTCTTTATATAGACAGACAGACAGACAGACAGATTTTTTTATTTAAATCTCGCCTCAACATGGTACAGACATATAATAAATGCATAAGATAATATCACAGTTAAACGTTGAACCATTCCATAAGGAATTATGAGAGACTAATATTTCATAAAATATACACAAAAGTAAAAAGGAAAGAGATATTTACGATATATACAAATTTACACTACGCTTTTTAAGAATATTAAAACAGGTTTTGGCAGATAAAAACGATACATCTGGACAGCTGAGGATAAAACTAACTTTGTCTACATCATTCAAACTTAAAAAATTATCTAACAGACTTGTACATTTTGATAAAAGCTGACGTCGTTCATCGACATATAAAGGACAATTCAATAAAACATGACATTCATTTTCAATACAATCTTTACAATGAAAACAAGTTCTCTCATTAAAAGGACAGCTAATATATCGACCAGTTTCAACCCTTAAAGGCGCAACACCACATCTAAACATTGCACGAGACATAGTAGAATTAACATAAAGTTCGCAGCCAATATATATGTCTACTTTGCTGACTCGTCAAACCATAGACTACCGATTGAAACTGGCCGATGGAGTAAAATTGATAAAACCGAAAGAATCTGTAAACTTTGTAATATCTCCATCGCAGACGAATTTGGCCTGCCCATCCCTTCACATTTTTACAGCTGAGAAGTAAATACCTATCTACCATCATATTATTGTAAATATCCGTCAGTTGAAAAATTTATCTCCCTTATGAAAACCATCTATAAACCCTTTTTAATAAAATTATCAAAATTCATAAAAGAAGGTATGTGTTGCTTCTAATACAAAAATACTCTTGAATATCCTTGTATACATGTATATCATATGACCTGATTTACTGTATCATGTAAACTCATGTCCAAAAGAAACGATACCATACAAATCCCAAAATAACTCAATCCACTGCAGATTAATAAGACTAAAACATAGTAATATCATTTCCTCAGTAGTCAACTTACGTCTATGCAAAATTTGGAAACATTATCTTTTCATGTTTGCGAGAAACATGCATTTGAAAAAATCATCGATCTGGAATCTCCTTAACTAGGCGAGATAGCAGAGAGAAATTAGACACTTTCGCTTGTTTTAAAACGTTTTAGTGCACTGACGCGTCAACGAATTTATGTCAAATAAAGTGTATTATATCAACAACATTTTTTTCTGATATAAATTAAACACTTTATCAATTTTAAAGTGAAATGACAAAAGTTCATTTGAAATTTCGATTTATGCACTCCATGTACATTTGAAAAGACACAAAATCAAAAGTATCTTTTCCTGAAGAATGAAAATGTGCATACTTATTTACAAGATATATGCCTGTTAGACACACTTAAATTCGACTCTGTCAGGTTATAGAATTTTGTTTCGGACGACTTTGAAAACTTGGTATCGTTTCTTTTGGACATGAGTTTATATATAATTATTTTTTAAATCATGTAACTTATTGTACAATTTATTCAAATTGATCTCTATGTCACTAATGTGAATGACTAGAAATAAACTTCTGTTCTGTTCTGTCAGTTTTTAATGAGGCTTCCTCAACATGGTTTAAAGGGATACCCCCCCCCCCCCCCCTCCCCAAACAAAGCGAGTTTTGAAAGAGTCGTATTCATAATATGCACACATGCATTCACAAGAAATATTTTCTTAATCTTATGAATAAGCTTATGTATTATATTGTATGTAAGGGGTTTTATTTCTGCTTCTTCGCATGCACAAATCTTATTTCCGATTTTATTTCAAATCTATTCCTTCAGATATAACTGCCATATGGGGTCACCGTGACATTTTGGTATGTCATACATGATATCAACAATAATTAAGGACAAATACAATGTCACTCAACGACAATGACTATCTCTTTCTTTTGACTGGTAAATTGTTGTTCAAATTTTAGATATACACTGACTACCTTTCCGAATTGCTGAGATCAATTTAGGGATTTTATCATATTAATACAGTTTATTTTTATCAAAGGTATCTAGATCACGGAAGGAGATCTGATGCCAGGAGACAGAACATTTATTTGAATCTCGATTGGGCAATGAAATCTTTGTAACTTTGTAAGACTTGCTTGAATGGCGCTTATGGATAAATTGGTAATTTATATAACTTGCGCAACGTAAAACTTGGCCTGTCATCTCTGCGCGAGTTGACCTACATAGTCGTGCAATAAGTATTCGGACGGTGACGTTTTTTCCCCATAGACATGTATGTTAAATTAGTGTAGCTTAAATTATTTTCATGCGTTTAATCTCGTTTGGATCCTGTACATTTTTTTCATATATGTAACGAATCATCTCAGCTACAACATCATAACTTCTGTTTAATTTTGTATCAATTATCTTAGGAATGACAGCAATTAAATCATATTATGTACATAGTTGTGAAAAGTTTATAATGGTGATCTATGGAACACGTTTCCAATTTGTGTAAATACATCGGTAAATCTGGCGACATTACATAAACATTCATCAGATAAATAAATAGTAATCATGAACTTCAAGCTGAGAAGATTTCAATTCAACCTGCAAAGTTTCACTATGATTCAACACGAACTTTTGTAATGAAAATTATTTAAGCTACACTGATTTAACATGTAAGTCTATGGGAATAACGTCACCGTCCGAATACTTATTGCACGACTCTGTACATGTATTTTAAGAAGGTAGGTTGCTAACATTTGTTAATTTGTTCATGCACTCTACTATCTAGATGTCAGCCTTTTAATAATCACTCAAAAAGTTTACTTATTGCACATAGTGGTATGTAGATGGCATGCCGGCCCCAAATAATCCCTTTTCATATATTCCTATAACGGGCCGGGTGTTGTTTAGACGAGGAACGTTCTTCCCGGCTCACCGGCTGCTCAGCTGGTTTGCGAAACAAGTGTGCCCTATTCAAAATGGCTCTGTGGATATCGAAGCAATGCTAACGGTTTCGGATGGCTTTGCTTTGAAAACGATGTACAAAATGATGACCAATGGAAACTAACACAGGTAATTATTAACTACATGCAAGGCACACAAAGGATGAAGTCTTGGTTTAACCTATTTTTTCGAGTTTTACGATTAATTTAAAAGTTCAAATCCCACGTGTTACTGGGTTGGGTGTAACTGTAGATTTTTATCCCCCGCCGCAAAGCGGAACGGGGGACTATGAATTCAGCGGCGTCTGTCGATATATTCCAATTTGAAGAACATAATGAACGTGTAAAACGCCGGCCTATGATTGATGTGGGATGTTTATTCGCCTTAATTCGTTTTACATACACTGTCTGTTCATTATATTTTCTTAAATCGGAAGCACTAAATAAATGAAATAAATAATCTTATTTCGTTTAAATATCGATCCACATTTCACGTCACTCGATTGAAGCCTACAACGAACTTTGCTGGAAATCCTGAAGCAACATAAACAGTCATAAACTTATAAGGCAAGTGGAACTTTTACTTTTTGTTGCCTACGAATTTCAAAGTTCTTAAAGGGGCAGTAGCATATAAGGTGATGTCAGGAAAATGAAAGTACCGGTAAATGGTTAGCCATGCGTTTCCTTTTCCTTGCACAGAATGAATTAAAGGTGTTCACACAAAATGGTCGCAAATGGATTTTATGTGAATCTTCATACTTTGTCCTCTAACTATGGATGATTGGCTGGTGTAATGAGATTTTTGACACTATCAAAATAATACTTTAGCATTAACTTACAATTATCAGTGAAAAAAATTGAAATATAAAATTATCAAAAAACGTGCTACTGCCCCTTTGATATTTCTATCTTTGATTGATTGTTGAAGAAACAAGAAGCTGCCTTACAGAAAAAGGAAAGAATTACGTGGAAGCAAATGTTGTGAATGAAAGACGGTACTTTTATGAACCACACACCTGTGAAAATCTTCAGGTATTTTCTGAATAACTTTATAAAAGAAAAAACTGAAAACAGAACGCATAAATCTTTATTTATGAGTTTGTATTAATATGTTTATTGTGTTTGGTTCTTTCTGAAAAAATCAGGTAAGTTTTAGAATGTTTACCATTTTTATGCAATGATTGGCAGATACGCAGTTTCTTGTTAAAATGAAAATGATAACTAGCCATCCTGATCTGATCTGCTCGTTTAATTTTGAGACATATTTGCAATGAGGTTCGAATCTCGGAATGGACAATATAAATATTCAAAACCAGGACTTTTGCACTCAATATATCGTTTTCATATGTTGAGATAAACCTACATCTCAAATTTTAACGAAATCGGTCAAGAAATAAAGAATTTAACGTAATCTCTACCTTAAATAAATTTAAACATGCGGCATAATGTGTTGACGAAAACACAGCAGGAGGAATCGCATGACCTATATTTCTCTTACTGTATGAAGCTTCTTTCCCCTAGCTGTTCTTAGTGGGAAATGTAAATAGGTCAATATCGTATCAGCGGATGTATTCTTTAGAAACGAATATATGAATATTTCGCCATGCGCATGCGCAGTCAACACAGGTAGCTCCACAGCCATCCATAGTTTAATTGCTGTTCTACACCATCGACTTATGTTTTAAAAACAATATACCGTAACTGTTGCTTGTGTTGTATGATAATTTGAGCTGAGGAAAATACCATGAAAACAGGTGACACCAAATAAGTAAAATTTGCAGCTGTTTATGAAATGCCATTCAAAACCAAAAGTAGACAGGAATATATGCATTTTATCAATTTTGCTGTTCATGATGTTTGCTTTTGTGTTCTAGTTCATTGAAATATTTTTGTTATTACCACGGAAATAGGTAACACGAGGGCATACATTTATTAATCTTAATTAGAAGAGAATGATCCATTTTTGGGGGGAAAAGATTAATGTGAAACATAAAATGAAAATATTTAATATTGAAATAAATGTGAACTAAATTTTTTATCCAGTTATTTCTTATTACTGGCACAATACTGATTTTTTTTAATTCATGTCAATTGAATGTTAATATTCCATTTTAGAAGTTGGAATAACAATAATGCTGAGGAATATATGGATGACAACTTTTGTCGTTCTCAAGCTGTGTCGAAACGTCGCATACAATGAACAAAGAAGTTGTCATCAACATATTCCTCAGCATTAATATTTCCTTGATTAACAAATAATATTGAAACTGAAAGTTTATCAACGCTTTTATTTGTCCTTTAAAAATTGGAAAAAAAATTTTTTTGCACATTACAAATCCATTTTTATCAAAGCACAGCACATTAGTTTCCTTATTTTAAAACAAACTAAAATCATATTTTCTTGAACTATCATTCAAAGTTATAATGACAGGTTTAAGAAATATAAATGGCTTTTCTGGAAAGCAATAATTTACTTTTGTACTCTTATGTCTGAAACAAAAATATTAAATATTTTAATTTGGTAAATAGTACAGTTTTTCGCCTTCTGTAACGTTTTTCTTGAAATATACCTTATTTTTCTGGCAACGAGATGTATGGAATTGAACACTTATATATCATTAATGTGAGTTTTACGTCTGTGAAATGTACATGTTAAGCATTATGATTATAATAGAAAGAAGTTGGAGCAAAATCACCCGGGAGTTGCGCTCTAATTCATAAAAGGATGCATTTGAAATCTTCAAATGACCAATCTGAGAAGGAATAAAAAAAAATTTCGCCGTAATAAGCAAGTCTTTAGCTCTCATACAGCAATACTTGACCATATTATCATATGGCGATTGAAAACAAAATAGTGTCAGCAAACAAACCCAACCTTATAAATAATAGATCCCTCTCATATCTGTCCTCAGTGTGTCAGCTTAAATACGGTCTGTTTTTCCTCACAAGAGGAATAGAAAATCTTAATCCGGATGAAGGAGTGCAGGTTTGAATGACATCAACTGAAACCGCCTTTACACTGTAAGTGATCACATGTGAAAAATTAGTGAATTGATTAATTACCACAAAATGCTGACATTTGAAACTTTTAATGAAAACAGGATTGGTCATTCAAAGCACCGAATTTCATAGCCGAGATCATAGTATCTTATTTTTCTTTCAGGCACTGGAGACATATTCATTACTGATCATCCCCAAGTTGGTCGATTGGAAGATTATTTATCTGGACTTATATGTGACCAAGAAAATCGAAGTGGTATTCAATTTGGCTTTCAGGTATACCAGCAAACAACACCGTAAATGAGATGGTTGGAACTTATTATTTGAAACAAAACGTCTTAGCATTTACTCGGCTTAAATATGTGTGAATCGATAGCGGAGACTGAACTTGTAGATGCAGTGAATTTGGTTGAAGTAACTCCTTCAAATGACTTGAGCTCAATTATAGGTGTGCCCACAACGGAGAGCCCTAAAAATTCCAATGTTGGTGTTAAGACAGCTGTTTCCTGTGAATCTATAGATGGTCGTCCTAGCCATAGAATCAGTAAATGTGATGTTTGCGACAAAACATTGTCTAGTCCAACAGTCCATACTGGAGGGACAATTAACAAGTGTGATGTATGTGACGAAACGAGAATACATGCTGGAGAGAGACCATATAGTTGTATGGTATGTGACAAAACATTTAAATATGAACATGTGCTGAAAGTTCACATGAGAACTCATACTGGATGTACACATCACAAGTGTGATGTATGTGACAAGCAATTTCCAAACCCAAGTCCCCTACAGGATCACATGAGAATTCATACTGGTGAGAAACCTTTCAAGTGTAGATTTTGTAACAAAGCATTTAATTTGAAAAGTTCTCTGAAAGAACATTTAGTACTTCATACTGGAGACACACCTTACAAATGTGATGTATGTGGAAAACCATTTCCACGTTTAAGAGGCCTAAAGGGTCACATGAGAATTCATACTGGGGAGAGGCCATATAGTTGTATGGTATGCAACAACACATTTACATTGCAAGCAGCCCTGACAAAACACATGAGAATTCATACTGGGGAGAAGCCATACAAGTGTATTACATGTGCCAAATCATTCTCACAACCCACAGGACTTAAGAATCACATGATGGTACATGACAAAGAAACATCGTTTCTTTGTAACATTTGTGGAAAATCAATTTCAAAACTAAGCAGCCTAAAGGCACATGTGCGAACACATACGGGAGAAAAACCATACTCATGTCATTTATGTGGTAAATCATGTGCTCAATCAGGTAACCTACAAATACACATGAGAACACATAGTGCAGAGAAACCATTCAAATGTAATGTGTGTTGTGAAACCTTCGAGAAAGCATTTCAAATTAAGCACCACATGAAGATCCACGCTGAGATGGGTACCAATAAATGCCTAATCTGTGATCAAATCTTTCCTTCGCCAAAAGGTCTGCTGGTTCATATGACAACTCACACCGTTGGGAAACCTAAGACACATAGATGTGATGAATGCGGTCTTGGGTTTTCACAGATAGGTGGCTTGAAGAGCCACATGAGAATTCACACTGGAGAGAGACCTTTTAGATGTAGTGAGTGTGGTAAATGTTTCCAACAAGCCAGTGGCCTTGAGACTCATATGAGGACGCACTCTGGAGTAAGGCCCTACATGTGTAGTGAGTGTGGTAAAACATTTCGACAACAGCATCATCTTCAGACACACATGAGAAGTCACACTGGAGAGAGACCCTACAAATGTCATAAGTGTGATAAATCATTTATTACAGTGGGCCACGTGAAACAACATATGAAAACACACACAGGAGATTGATCTTTACTCTGAAGTGTTTGTTGAAAGATTTTTCCTATTAGCCTGAAACAATTTGACATTTTTATGCCCTAGCCATATATGGCAGGGGCATATTGAATTATCCTCGGTTGTCCGTACATCCGTACGTCCTTACAGCCTGAAACTTTTTGACATTTTTGTAATTGAAGTTTATTAACGAAATGTCTGAAACAAAATATTAAATTATCTAACATAAGGAGTAACATTATTTCATTATCATCTTGGTTGTGTGCATGCATAAATTCATAATTCAGAACGATCTTTAAAATATTATTTTAACAGGACATGCTCATGAAGTCTATAATGAGAGAGTCAGAAGGCGCCTCAAAACATCCAAAAGAATTTTTTTAATCAATTTTTGTAAAATGTTGATATTAATGTAAATTTCTATGAAAACATTAGATGTGATATTGATTTAATAAACAGATCTGAATAATGTTTGTTCTATTAATCCTAGCGTTAATAGAAACGAATAGATACAGAAACATGAATATTAATTATTTATGTATTAATGGCTGTTTAAGACACAGATATAATTAATCAAATATAAGAATAATCAACGAGTTGCGAGGAATTACGGATTATCTGTCCTGAGTTAATTATTGTGATAAACTCCGAGCTTCAGCGAGGAGTTTGACACAATAATTCACGAGGGACAGATAATCCGTAATTCCTCGCATCGAGTTCGTTATTCTTTTTCTTACCCAAGATAACTTTGATGCGTAAAAAGGGTGGAAAAAGGGAAACATTAAAAAACTACGCTCGACCGGTTAAGTACAAATTGTACTCATACGCCATTCATAATTTTGCTCACTACTGCAGGACGGGCGGTTCTAAGTAGTTCGCAACTCACAATCTAATTTGAAATAGTTTTTTATTTTGATGTCGCATTATATTAAAACAATTATTGTCTCATATCATTAAAAAAACGTTTTTATTGGCTGCGCACAACCGGAAAGAAAATAAGACGTCGCTAGCTTTCGTCTACCTAGAGAAACCTAGTGAGGAATGTATGACGTCACTGTTTGACGTCATGTTTAATGACGTCATAAAGCTATGACGTAACGATTGTACGGCCGGCGCCTCTCCCACCTAGCGCCGCCTTGAAGATTTAAACTTGTATTTACGGCAAAGAAAACATCAGACGGTATTGATTTCTCATTAAAAATGTTGTAGTAGTGTGTGACTTTCTATATCTCTCAACTGAAATATAAGATCCAAGCGAATCATGAATGAATGCAAAATAGTTCTGTCAACCAATCAAAATGCGAGTTATTTTTAGAAAAACTGTAATTCCCATGACCATTATGCAAACTTTAATACCCGGCATATCCTTGCCCGCTTGGGTAAGAATTGATTTTATTTCTTGGTTATATATCAGATAAGAACTGCTCATATCGTAACATAATCGGTAAGTATTTCGTAAGAAATTGTAATTTTTTTGGAGTATATTCATTTTATTTGGCATCCAACAGTTGTGACATTACAACGCATTCATTACATAGTATTTTGAAAGACTTTCTTTTATTCGTACGCATAAATGTAAAGAAGCTAATGTTTCAATAGTAAACAAGCCCACATACATTAGAAACTATTTGTGTACAAACCCGATCTTTTCCTGAAATTATTTAAACTAAAATTCGCATTGCTTCGCTGTGAGATTTCATTTTGAAGGGATTTACTTCCAGATTGGTTAATAGAAAACTTTCAAAATTTATCGTCACTGTTGTGTTTATTATCCCCCGCCACGAAGTGGAAGGGGGATATAGGTTTGAGCTCCGTCCGTGCGTGCGTGCGTGCGTGCGTGCGTCCGTCCGTCCGAGTAAAAGGAGCCAATTTTTCTCAGTAACCGTTTAAGATAGGATCATCAAATTTTGTGTGTGCCTTCAGGGTATCAATACCTTGATGGAGTTTGAAAATCAGAACCGAGCAAATATTTTTTCCGGAGTTATTGCCCTTGTTACGTTTTTTGGAACTCTGTTCGAGGTGTCTTCAAAGGAGCCAATTTTTCTCAGAAACTGTTACAGATAGGATCATCAAATTTTGTGTGTGCCTTCAGGGTATCAATACCTTGATGGAGTTCAAAAATCAGAACCGAGCAAATATTTTTTCCGGAGTTATTGCCCTTGTTACGTTTTTTGGAACTCTGTTCGAGGTGTCTTCAAAGGAGCCAATTTTTCTCAGAAACTGTTACAGATAGGATCATCAAATTTTGTGTGTGCCTTCAGGGTATCAATACCTTGATGGAGTTCAAAAATCAGAACCGAGCAAATATTTTTTCCGGAGTTATTGCCCTTGTTACTTTTTTTGAGACTCTGTTCGAGGTTTCTTCAAAGGAGCCAATTTTTCTCAGAAACTGTTACAGATAGGATCATCAAATTTGATGTGTACCTTCAGGGTATCAATACCTTGATGGAGTTCGAAAATCAGAACCGTGCTAATTAATTTTCCGGAGTTATTGCCCTTGTTACGTTTTTTTGGACTCTGTTCGAGGTGTCTTCAAAGGAGCCAATTTTTCTCAGAAACTGTTACAGATAGGATCATCAAATTTGAAGTGTGCCTTCAGGGTGTCAATACCTTGATGGAGTTCGAAAATTAGAACCGCGCAAATATTTTCCGGAGTTTGGGGTCATGATATTTTTGAGTGCACTCGAGTATTTAGGAGAAGGTTCTGACTTTAAAATAAGAACAAATCTGGCGGGGGATGCTGATGACTATGTCTTCTTGTTCCTTTTTAATGTTGCTTCAGGAAGGTATGTGCAGATATTTTGCGACTTTTTTGGAATTGTCAACTGGTATCGCCGCTACAACCCTCTGTGTTTATTGGTCTGTCAGTGTTGGTTATACGAGAGCCGCCATTTTGCAGACCGTGTGTTCCTCAGTTGGCGTCACACATTCCATCGGCGACAATCGAGATTTTCCCGGCTTTTTCCGTAAACAAAATGACCGACACGTCAAAAAGCGACGTAAAATCAACCGAGAGTTGCGCTTTAATTCATTAAACAACAAGAAACCTCATTATTTTTCCCATGTTAATTGGTAAATATGTACAGAAAACATTGTCAACTTCAAAAAACACCAAAAAACGTTTTCATCGGTCCTCTCATAACAAAGATATCGCCCTTCAAAGTGCGCAAATTTTAGGCTTCTCAATTTGACAGTCTGAAAAGGGGTTCTACCGGATGAACGATATTGCCTTTACTGCGCATGCGAGAAAGGGCGATGTGATGTGGCAGGTTATGATTGGCTGAGAGAAGTTTTACAGACTGTGTATTATTATATCATTTACAGAACGCAAATGGCCCTAATCAATGTAAATATAACAGACAATGGTGGTAAATAAACAGAATAAACATGTTTTAGCACTATTTAGAAGCTTCATGGTCCGGCAATAAAACAGAGTAGTAATTAAACAGTTATGGCACATCGTAACTGATTGTGTAATTACAGGCCTAGGGAGTCGCGCTTGGGATATTTCACACCCTTTGACAATGTTGTTACAAGAATTAGGGGATGTTGTTTTAGAGATCAAGCATGTCTGCCCATCTATGACACGCCCAGTTGTCAAAGCACTAGTCATCCATTGGTCAACAATAAGACAAACTAGATCCAATCAAAAGTTAAGATGAACACATTAAGTACAGACACATGAGATGGAGTATTTTGCGTTTACAGTGACTTCAATAAGGTAGGCTTTGGTCACATGGTATGTAAACTAAACGTTGTGCATTCAAACTTATATGTATACATATTTGTTATTTCAGGCAGTTGTTTGCGTTAGAAGTTTACAAATATTTAAAATTTAAAATAACATTATCTCAAACAAAGATATAGAATGGTATTTATTTTACGCTGATGAGTTGTCTCTTTGTAAACTAACATTGTTTCTTTATTTGATTGAGAAACGCTCAAGACATGATGAAACATGATGTCAAAAGGTGTATCAAATTGTATTGCGAACTTAATACAATTTCATGACATGATACCTCAATGACACTCTCTTTCCGAATATTTCGTAGTGTGTATATAGCAAAACCTCATTCAGATTATATAAAATTACTTCAGGATTATTCATAAGTTCCTTAAAACTAACTTGTTTAATTTGTCTTCAATTTTATCTGGCCACTCATCACAAAATGTAAACTTAGAACTACTAAATTCAAAACATAACTATACCGTAATATCTAAGAGATTTTCAAAACACGATTGAATATTAAGATTTTGCCTTTATGAAATATCCTTATGTTTATACCATTAATGAAGATATAACCTTAGCATTTAATTGCTTTGTTGTACGTTTTCGAAAATCGTTGTTTCAATACTGTCACTGTAAATGATATGTGTACTGATCTGTCCATGTTTACGTTATGTCACTATGCGGCATAAATATAAACATATACCCCGTTTCTTTTTTTAAAATAGATATGCGAAACATAGTTCTATGACAGGGCTATGACATACCATGTAGTCTCATTGATGAATTGACTTTAGATCCCTCTGTAGAAGCCGTGATTAAGCTATCAACAGTCAAAAAGATTCAACCAAAACTAGTTAGTGTCTTCATTATATGTCTCAATAACTAACCGTCATACTGGAAAGTTGTTTTCTTTGTTTGTATAGTAATTATACGCCAAGTAAGTAAGTGACCGCTTGACTCAATACTGTAAGCAATAGCAATAGCCTGACCAGTTTGGCGAGAAAGGGCGATGTGATGTGGCAGGTTATGATTGGCTGAGAGAAGTTTTACAGACTGAAAATATGATGTTTGTTTTCAAAGTCATTAAATGACTATTTTGCGCATGTTTTTGAACAAACAAAATATCGATGTTATCTCAAGATATCTTTCTGTATCCATTTCTGCATTGTGTACCCCCTCGGGGATACATGTTGTTTAAGGATGCGTTTGAAATCTTTAAATGACCTATCTGAAAAGGAATAAACATTTTTTCGCCGTAATAAGCAAGTCTTTAGCTCTCATACAGACATACTTGACCATATTATCATATGGCGATTGAAAACAAAATAGTGTCAGCAAACAAACCCAACCTTATAAATAATAGATCCCTCTCATATCTGTCCTCAGTGTGTCAGCTTAAATACGGTCTGTTTTTCCTCACAAGAGGAATAGAAAATCTTAATCCGGATGAAGGAGTGCAGGTTTGAATGACATCAACTTAAACCGCCTTTACACTGTAAGTGATCACATGTGAAAAATTAGTGAATTGATTAATTACCACAAAATGCTGACATTTGAAGCTTTTAAATGAAAACAGTAGGATTGGTCATTCAAAGCACCGAATTTCATAGCAAAGATAATAGTATCTTATTTTTCTTTCAGGCACTGGCGACACATTCATTACTGATGATCCCCAAGTTGGTCGATTGGAAGATTATTTATCTGGACTTATATGTGACCAAGAAAATCGAAGTGGTATTCAATTTGGCTTTCAGGTATACCAGCAAACAACACCGTAAATGAGATGTTTGGAACTTATTATTTGAAACAAAACGTCTCTCCAGCTTAGCATTCACTCGGCTTAAATATGTGTGAATCGATAGCGGAGACTGAAGTTGTAGATGCAGTGAGTTTGGTAGAACTAACTCCTTCAAATGACTTGAGCTCAATTATAGGTGTGCCCACAACGGAGAGCCATACACACTCCAATGTTGGTGTTGAGACAGCTGTTTTCTCTGCATCTGATGGTCGTCCTAGCCATAGAATCCGTAAATGTGATGTTTGCGACAAAACATTGTCTAGTCCAACAGTCCATACTGGAGGGACAATTAACAAGTGTGATGTATGTGACGAAACATTTCAAGGTGCCAGTGTTCTATGTGACCAAACGAGAATACATGCTGGAGAGAGACCATATAGTTGTTTGGTATGTGACAAAACATTTAAATATGAACATGTGCTGAAAGTTCACATGAGAATCCATACCGGAGAGAGGCCATACAAGTGTAATGTTTGTGACAAAAAATTTACTTTGAAAAGTTCTCTGAAAGATCACTTGGTTCGTCATACTGGAGATACACCAAACAAGTGTGGTGTATGTGGAAAACCATATCCACGTTTAAGAGACCTTAACGCTCACATGAGAATTCATACTGGAGAGAGGCCATATAAGTGTAATGTGTGCAATAAAACAATAGATAACAAACTTGCCCTGAATATGGTAACTCATACTGGAGGTACACTTTACAAGTGCAATGTATGTGACAAACCATTTCCAAACTCAACTCGCCTGTGGAATCACATGATCATTCATCCTGGATATACACTTTACAAGTGTGATGGATGTGACAAACCATTTCCAGGTTCCAGAGGCCTACAGGATCACATGAGCTCAATTATAGGTGTGCCCACAACGGAGAGCCCTAAAAACTCCAATGTTGGTGTTAAGACAGCTGTTTCCTGTGAATCTATAGATGGTCGTCCTAGCCATAGAATCAGTAAATGTGATGTTTGCGACAAAACATTGTCTAGTCCAACTGCGCTTAAAGGTCACATGAAAATTCATACTGGGGAGAGGCCATATAGTTGTATGGTATGTGACAAAACATTGAAATGTGAAAGAGGCCTACAGGATCACATGAGAATTCATACTGGAGCAAAACCTTTCAAGTGTAATGTGTGTGATAAAGCATTTAATTTGAAAAGTTCTCTGAAAGAACATTTGGTACGTCATACTGGAGATACGCCTTACAAATGTAATGTATGTGGAAAACCATTCCCACGCTTAAGAGGCCTAGAGGGTCACATGAGAATTCATACTGGAGAGAGGCCATATAGTTGTATGGTATGCAACAACACATTTACATTGCAAGCATCCCTGACACAACACATGAGAATTCATACTGGGGAGAGGCCATACAAGTGTGTTACATGTGCCAAATCATTCGCAGGATCCACAGGACTTAAGAATCACATGATGGTACATGACGAAGAAACGTCGTTACTTTGTAACATTTGTGGAAAATCAATTTCAAAACTAAGCAGCCTAAAGGCACATGTGCGAACACATACGGGAGAAAAACCATACTCATGTCATTTATGTGGTAAATCATGTGCTCAATCAGGTAACCTACAAATACACATGAGAACTCATAGTGATGAGAAACCATACAAATGTAATGTGTGTTGTGAAACCTTCAAGAAAGCTTTTCAAATTAAGCACCACATGAAGGTCCACGCTGAAATGGCTACAAATAAATGCCTAATCTGTGATCAAACCTTTCCTACGCCAAAAGGTCTGCTGGTTCATATGACAACTCACACTGTTGGGAAACCTAAGACACATAAATGTGATGAATGCGGTCTTGGGTTTTCACAGATATGGGGTTTGAAGGCCCACATGAGAATTCACTCAGGAGAGAAACCTTTTAGATGTACTGAGTGTGGTAAATGTTTCCAACAAGCAAGTGGCCTTGAGACTCATATGAGGACGCACTCTGGAGTAAGGCCCTACATGTGTAGTGAGTGTGGTAAAACATTTCGACAACAGCATCATCTTCAGACACACATGAGAAGTCACACTGGAGAGAGACCCTACAAGTGTCATAAGTGTAATAAATCATTTATTACAGTGGGCCACGTGAAACAACATATGAAAACACACACAGGAGATTGATCTTTGCCCTGAAGTGTTTGTTGAAAGATTTTTCCTATAATCCTGAAACTTTTTGACATTTTTATGCCCCAGCCATATATGGCAGGGGCATATTGAATTACCCTCGGTTGTCCGTACGTCCTTACAGCCTGAAACTTTTTGACATTTTTGTAATTGAAGTTTATTAACGAAATATCTGAAACAAAATATTAAATTATCTAACATAAGGAGTAACATTATTTCATTATCATCTTGGTTGTGTGCATGCATAAATTCATAATTCAGAACGATCTTTAAAATATTATTTTAACAGGACATGCTCATGAAGTCTACAATGAGAGAGTCAGAAGGCGCCTCAAAACATCCAGAAAAATAATTGTTTATTTCTTCTCTGCAAAAGCATTCTGTTTCATGGGCGGGACTTGAGAAATAACATCAAAGTAAAAACATTGTGCTGAGAATTTTTTTAATCAATTTTTGGAAATGTTGATATTAATGGTAATTTCTATGAAAACATTAGATGGGATATTCATTTAATAAACAGATCTGAATAATGTTTGTTCTATAAAATCTAGCGTTAATAGAAAAGAATAGATACAGAAACATGGATATTAATTATTTATGTATTAATGGCTGTTTAAAACACAGATATAATTAATTAAATGGATTGTATTTCTTGGTTATATATCAGATAAAAACTGCTCATATCGTAACATAATCGGTAAGTATTTCGTAAGAAATTGTAAATTTTTTGGAGTATATTCATTTTATTTCCTGTCCACCAGTTGTGACATTACAACGCATTCATTACATAGTATTTTGAAAGACTTTCTTTTATTCGTACGCATAAATGTAAAGAAGCTAATGTTTCAATAGTAAACAAGCCCACATACATTAGAAACTTTTTATGTACAAACCCGATCTTTTCCTGAAATTATTTAAACTAAAATTCGCATTGTTTCGCTGTGAGATTTCATTTTGAAGGGATTTACTTCCAGATTGGTTAATAGAAAGTTTTCAAAATTTATCGTCACTGTTGTGTTTATTCCTTTTTACTGTTGCTTCGGGAAGGTATGTGCAGATATTTTGCAACTTTTTTGGAATTGTCAACTGGTATCGCCGCTACAACCCTCGGTGTTTATTTGTCTGTCAGTGTTGGTTATACGAGAGCCGCCATTTTGCAGACCGTGTGTTCCTCAGTTGGCGCCACACATTCCATCGGCGACAATCGAGATTTTCCCGGCTTTTTCCATAAACAAAATGGCCGACACGTCAAAAAGCGACGTAAAATCAACCGAGAGTTGCGCTTTAATTCATTAAACAACAAGAAACCTCATTATTTTTCCCATGTTAATTGGTAAATATGTACAGAAAACATTGTCAACTTCAAAAAACACCAAAAAACGTTTTCATCGGTCCTCTAATAACAAAGATATCGCCCTTCAAAATGCGCAAATTTTAGGCTTCTCAATTTGACAGTCTGAAAAGGGGTTCTACCGGATGAACGATATTGCCTTTACTGCGCATGCGAGAAAGGGCGATGTGATGTGGCAGGTTATGATTGGCTGAGAGAAGTTTTACAGACTGTGTATTATTACATCATATACAGAACGGAAATGGGCCTAATCAATGTAAATATAACAGACAATGGTGGTAAATAAACAGAATAAACATGTTTTAGCACGATTTAGAAGTTTCATCGGTCCGGCAATAAAACAGAGTAGTAATTAAACAGTTATGGCACATCGTAACTGATTGTGTAATTACAGGCCTAGGGAGTCGCGCTTGGGATATTTCACACTCTTTGACAATGTTGTTACAAGAACTAGGGGATGTTGTTTTAGAGATCAAGCATGTCTGCCCATCTATGACACGCCCAGTTGTCAAAGCACTAGTCATCCATTGGTCAACATTAAGACAAACTAGATCCAATCAAAAATTAAACATTTAGAATTTATCATATGCATTGCATCTGTCTTAAGATGAAAACATTCAGTACAGACACATGAGATGGAGTATTTTGCGTTTACAGTGACTTCAATAAGGTAGGCTTTGGTCACATGGTATGTAAACTAAAGACATGATGAAACAAGGTGTCAAAAGGTGTATCAAATTGTATTGCGAACTTAATACAATTTCATGACATGATGCCTCAATGACACTCTCTTTCCGAATATTTCGTAGTGTGTATATAGCAAAACCTCATTCAGATTATATAAAATTACTTCAGGATTATTCATAAGTTTCTTAAAACATTTCACTAACTTGTTTAATTTGTCTTCAATTTTATCTGGCCACTCATCACAAAATGTAAACTTAGAACTACTAAATTCAAAACATAACTATACCGTAATATCTAAGAGATTTTCAAAACACGATTGAATATTAAGATTTTGCCTTTATGAAATATCCTTATGTTTATACCATTAATGAAGATATAACCTTAGCATTTAATTGCTTTGTTGTATGTTTTCGAAAATCGTTGTTTCAATACTGTCACTGTATATGATATGTGTACTGATCTGTCCATGTTTACGTTACGTCACTATTTTGTTAGGGAGCGCCATAAATATAAACATATACCCCGTTTCTTTTTTTAAAATAGATATGCGAAACATAGTTCTATGACAGGGCTATGACATACCATGTAGTCTCATTGATGAATTGACTTTAGATCCCTCTGTAGAAGCCGTGATTAAGCTATCAACAGTCAAAAAGATTCAACCAAAATTAGTTAATGTCTTCATTATATGTCTCACTAACTAACCGTCATACTGGAAAGTTGTTTTCTTTGTTTGTATAGTAATTATACGCCAAGTAAGTAAGTGACCGCTTGACTTACTATAAGCAATAGCAATAGCCTGACCAGTTTGGCGAGAAAGGGCGATGTGATGTGGCAGGTTATGATTGGCTGAGAGAAGTTTTACAGACTGAAAATATGATGTTTGTTTTCAAAGTCATTAAATGACTATTTTGCGCATGTTTTTGAACAAACAAAATATCGATGTTATCTCAAGGTATCTTTCTGTATCCATTTCTGCATTGTGTACCCCCTCGGGGTTAAATGTTGTTTAAGGATGCGTTTGAAATCTTTAAATGACCTATCTGAGAAGGAATAAACATTTTTTCGCCGTAATAAGCAAGTCTTTAGCTCTCATACAGACATACTTGACCATATTATCATATGGCGATTGAAAACAAAATAGTGTCAGCAAACAGACCCAACCTTATAAATAATAGATCCCTCTCATATCTGTCCTCAGTGAGTCAGCTTAAATACGGTCTGTTTTTCCTCACAAGGGGAATAGAAAATCTTAACCCCGATGAAGGAGTGCAGGTTTAAATGACTTCAACTTAAACCACCTATAAGTTATCACATGTGAAAAAATAGTGAATTGATAAAATACCACAAAATGCTGACATTTGAAACTTTTAACTGAAAACAGTAGGATTGGTCATTCAAAGAACCGAATTTCATAGCCGAGATAATAGTATCTTATTTTTCTTTCAGGCACTGGTGACACATTCATTACTGATGATCCCCAAGTTGGTCGATTGGAAGATCATCTGGACTAATATGTGACCAAGAAAATGGAAGTAGTATTCAATTTGGCTTTCGGGTATACCACCAAACAACACTGTAAATGAGATGTTTGGAACTTATTATTTGAAACAAAAAGTCTCTCCAGCTTAGCATTTACTCGGCTTCAATATGACTGAATCGATAGCGGAGACTTAACTTGTAGATGTAGTGAATTTGGTTGAACTAACTCCTTCAAATGAATTGAGCTCAATTATAGGTGTGCCCACAATGGAGAGCCATACAAACTCCAATGTTGGTGTTGAGACAGCTGTTTCTTGTGAATCTATAGATGGTCGTCCTAGCCATAGAATCTGTAAATGTGATGTTTGCGACAAAACATTGTCTAGTCCAACTGCGCTTAAAATTCACATGAGAATTCATACTGGAGGGACAATTTACAAGTGTGATGTATGTGACAAAACGTGTCAAGGTGCCAGTGTCCTACGGGACCATATGCGAATACATACTGGAGAGAGGCCATATAGTTGTATGGTATGTGACAAAACATTTAAATGGGAACATGTGCTGAAAGTACACATGAGAATCCATACCGGAGCAAAACCTTTCAAATGTTATACGTGTGATAAAGCATTTACTTTGAAAAGTTCTCTGAACCATCACTTGGTCCGTCATACTGGAGATACACCTAACAAGTGTGGTGTATGTGGAAAACCATATCCACGTTTAGGAGACCTTAACGCTCACATGAGAATTCATACTGGAGAGAGGCCATATAAGTGTATTGTGTGCAATAAAACAATAGATAACAAACTTGCCCTGAATATGGTAACTCATACTGGAGGTACACTTTACAAGTGCAATGTATGTGACAAACCATTTCCAAACTCAACTCGCCTGTGGAATCACATGATCATTCATCCTGGATATACACTTTACAAGTGTGATGGATGTGACAAACCATTTCCAGGTTCCAGAGGCCTACAGGATCACATGAGCTCAATTATAGGTGTGCCCACAACGGAGAGCCCTAAAAACTCCAATGTTGGTGTTAAGACAGCTGTTTCCTGTGCATCTATAGTCGTCCAACTGCGCTTAAAGGTCACATGAGAATTCATACTGGGGAGAGGCCATATAGTTGTATGGTATGTGACAAAACATTGATAAATGAAAGAGGCCTACAGGATCACATGAGAATTCATACTGGAGCAAAACCTTTCAAGTGTAATGTGTGTGATAAAGCATTTAATTTGAAAAGTTCTCTGAAAGAACATTTGGTACGTCATACTGGAGATACGCCTTACAAATGTAATGTATGTGGAAAACCATTCCCACGCTTAAGAGGCCTAGAGGGTCACATGAGAATTCATACTGGAGAGAGGCCATATAGTTGTATGGTATGCAACAACACATTTACATTGCAAGCATCCCTGACACAACACATGAGAATTCATACTGGGGAGAGTCCATACAAGTGTGTTACATGTGCCAAATCATTCGCAGGATCCACAGGACTTAAGAATCACATGATGGTACATGACAAAGAAACGTCGTTACTTTGTAACATTTGTGGAAAATCAATTTCAAAACTAAGCAGCCTAAAGGCACATGTGCGAACACATACGGGAGAAAAACCATACTCATGTCATTTATGTGGTAAATCATGTGCTCAATCAGGTAACCTACAAATACACATGAGAACACATAGTGATGAGAAACCATACAAATGTAATGTGTGTTGTGAAACCTTCAAGAAAGCTTTTCAAATTAAGCACCACATGAAGGTCCACGCTGAAATGGGAACAAATAAATGCCTAATCTGTGATCAAACCTTTCCTACGCAAAAAGGTCTGCTGGTTCATATGATAACTCACACCGTTGGGAAACCTAAGACACATAAATGTGATGAATGCGGTCTTGGGTTTTCACAGATAGGTGGCTTGAAGAGCCACATGAGAATTCACACTGGAGAGAGACCTTTTAGATGTAGTGAGTGTGGTAAATGTTTCCAACAAGCAAGTGGCCTTGAGACTCATATGAGGACGCACTCTGGAGTAAGGCCCTACATGTGTAGTGAGTGTGGTAAAACATTTCGACAACAGCATCATCTTCAGACACACATGAGAAGTCACACTGGAGAGAGACCCTACAAGTGTCATAAGTGTGATAAATCATTTATTACAGTGGGCCACGTGAAACAACATATGAAAACATTAGCCTGAAACTTTTTGACATTTTTATGCCCCAGCCATATATGGCAGGGGCATATTGAATTACCCTCGGTTGTCCGTACGTCCTTACAGCCTGAAACTTTTTGACATTTTTGTAATTGAAGTTTATTAACGAAATATCTGAAACAAAATATTAAATTATCTAACATAAGGAGTAACATTATTTCATTATCATCTTGGTTGTGTGCATGCATAAATTCATAATTCAGAACGATCTTTAAAATATTATTTTAACAGGACATGCTCATGAAGTCGAGAGAGTCAGAAGGCGCCTCAAAACATCCAGAAAAATAATTGTTTATTTCTTCTCTGCAAAAGCATTCTGTTTCATGGACGGGACTTGAGAAATAACATCAAAGTAAAAACATTGTGCTGAGAATTTTTTTAATCAATTTTTGGAAATGTTGATATTAATGGTAATTTCTATGAAAACATTAGATGGGATATTCATTTGATAAACAGATCTGAATAATGTTTGTTCTATTAATCCTAGCGTTAATAGAAAAGAATAGATACAGAAACATGAATGTTAATTATTTATGTATTAATGGCTGTTTAAAACACAGATATAATTAATTAAATGGATTTTATTTCTTGGTTATATATCAGATAAAAACTGCTCATATCGTAACATAATCGGTAAGTATTTCGTAAGAAATTGTAAATTTTTTGGAGTATATTCATTTTATTTCGCGTCCACCAGTTGTGACATTACAACGCATTCATTACATAGTATTTTGAAAGACTTTCTTTTATTCGTACGCATAAATGTAAAGAAGCTAATGTTTTAATAGTAAACAAGCCCACATACATTAGAAACTATTTATGTACAAACCCGATCTTTTCCTGAAATTATTTAAACTAAAATTCGCATTGTTTCGCTGTGAGATTTCATTTTGAAGGGATTTACTTCAGGATTGGTTAATAGAAAGTTTTCAAAATTTATCGCCACTGTTGTGTTTATTCCTTTTTACTGTTGCTTCAGGAAGGTATGTGCAGATATTTTGCGACTTTTTTGGAATTGTCAACTGGTATCGCCGCTACAACCCTCTGTGTTTATTGGTCTGTCAGTGTTGGTTATACGAGAGCCGCCATTTTGCAGACCGTGTGTTCCTCAGTTGGCGCCACACATTCCATCGGCGACAATCGAGATTTTCCCGGCTTTTTCCATAAACAAATGGCCGACACGTCAAAAAGCGACGTAAAATCAACCGAGAGTTGCGCTTTAATTCATTAAACAACAAGAAACCTCATTATTTTTCCCATGTTAATTGGTAAATATGTACAGAAAACATTGTCAACTTAAAAAAACACCAAAAAACGTTTTCATCGGTCCTCTAATAACAAAGATATCGCCCTTCAAAGTGCGCAAATTTTAGGCTTCTCAATTTGACAGTCTGAAAAGGGGTTCTACCGGATGAACGATATTGCCTTTACTGCGCATGCGAGAAAGGGCGATGTGATGTGGCAGGTTATGATTGGCTGAGAGAAGTTTTACAGACTGTGTATTATTACATCATATACAGAACGGAAATGGGCCTAATCAATGTAAATATAACAGACAATGGTGGTAAATAAACAGAATAAACATGTTTTAGCACGATTTAGAAGTTTCATCGGTCCGGCAATAAAACAGAGTAGTAATTAAACAGTTATGGCACATCGTAACTGATTGTGTAATTACAGGCCTAGGGAGTCGCGCTTGGGATATTTCACACTCTTTGACAATGTTGTTACAAGAACTAGGGGATGTTGTTTTAGAGATCAAGCATGTCTGCCCATCTATGACACGCCCAGTTGTCAAAGCACTAGTCATCCATTGGTCAACATTAAGACAAACTAGATCCAATCAAAAATTAAACATTTAGAATTTATCATATGCATTGCATCTGTCTTAAGATGAACACATTCAGTACAGACACATGAGATGGAGTATTTTGCGTTTACAGTGACTTCAATAAGGTAGGCTTTGGTCACATGGTATGTAAACTAAACTGTGTGCATTCAAACTTAAATGTATACATATTTGTTATTTCAGGCAGTTGTTTGCGTTAGAAGTTTACAAATATTTAAAATTTTAAATAACATTATCTCAAACAAAGATATAGAATAGTATTTATTTTACGCTGATGAGTTGTCTCTTTGTAAACTAACATTGTTTCTTTATTTGATTGAGAAACGCTCAAGACATGATGAAACAAGGTGTCAAAAGGTGTATCAAATTGTATTGCGAACTTAATACAATTTCATGACATGATGCCTCAATGACACTCTCTTTCCGAATATTTCGTAGTGTGTATATAGCAAAACCTCATTCAGATTATATAAAATTACTTCAGGATTATTCATAAGTTTCTTAAAACATTTCACTAACTTGTATAATTTGTCTTCAATTTTATCTGGCCACTCATCACAAAATGTAAACTTAGAACTACTAAATTCAAAACATAACTATACCGTAATATCTAAGAGATTTTCAAAACACGATTGAATATTAAGATTTTGCCTTTATGAAATATCCTTATGTTTATACCATTAATGAAGATATAACCTTAGCATTTAATTGCTTTGTTGTATGTTTTCGAAAATCGTTGTTTCAATACTGTCACTGTATATGATATGTGTACTGATCTGTCCATGTTTACGTTACGTCACTATTTTGTTAGGGAGCGCCATAAATATAAACATATACCCCGTTTCTTTTTTTAAAATAGATGTGCGAAACATAGTTCTATGACAGGGCTATGACATACCATGTAGTCTCATTGATGAATTGACTTTAGATCCCTCTGTAGAAGCCGTGATTAAGCTATCAACAGTCAAAAAGATTCAACCAAAATTAGTTAATGTCTTCATTATATGTCTCACTAACTAACCGTCATACTGGAAAGTTGTTTTCTTTGTTTGTATAGTAATTATACGCCAAGTAAGTAAGTGACCGCTTGACTCAATACTATAAGCAATAGCAATAGCCTGACCAGTTTGGCGAGAAAGGGCGATGTGATGTGGCAGGTTATGATTGGCTGAGAGAAGTTTTACAGACTGAAAATATGATGTTTGTTTTCAAAGTCATTAAATGACTATTTTGCGCATGTTTTTGAACAAACAAAATATCGATGTTATCTCAAGATATCTTTCTGTATCCATTTCTGCATTGTGTACCCCCTCGGGGTTACATGTTGTTTAAGGATGCGTTTGAAATCTTTAAATGACCTATCTGAGAAGGAATAAACATTTTTTCGCCGTAATAAGCAAGTCTTTAGCTCTCATACAGACATACTTGACCATATTATCATATGGCGATTGAAAAAGAATAGTGTCAGCAAACAGACCCAACCTTATAAATAATAGATCCCTCTCATATCTGTCCTCAGTGAGTCAGCTTAAATACGGTCTGTTTTTCCTCACAAGGGGAATAGAAAATCTTAATCCGGATGAAGGAGTGCAGGTTTGAATGACATCAACTTAAACCGCCTTTACACTGTAAGTGATCACATGTGAAAAAAATAGTGAATTGATAAAATACCACAAAATGCTGACATTTGAAACTTTTAAATGAAAACAGTAATGGAAGAAGAGTAGGATTGGTCATTCAAAGCACCGAATTTCATAGCAAAGATAATAGTATCTTATTTTTCTTTCAGGCACTGTTGACACATTCATTACTGATGATCCCCAAGTTGGTCGATTGGAAGATTATTTATCTGGACTTATATGTGACCAAGAAAATCGAAGTGGTATTCAATTTGGCTTTCAGGTATACCAGCAAACAACACCGTAAATGAGATGTTTGGAACTTATTATTTGAAACAAAAAATCTCTCCAGCTTAGCATTTACTCGGCTTCAATATGACTGAATCGATAGCGGAGACTTAACTTGTAGATGTAGTGAATTTGGTTGAACTAACTCCTTCAAATGAATTGAGCTCAATTATAGGTGTGCCCACAATGGAGAGCCATACAAACTCCAATGTTGGTGTTAAGACAGCTGTTTCTTGTGAATCTATAGATGGTCGTCCTAGCCATAGAATCTGTAAATGTGATGTTTGCGACAAAACATTGTCTAGTCCAACTGCGCTTAAAATTCACATGAGAATTCATACTGGAGGGACAATTTACAAGTGTGATGTATGTGACAAAACGTGTCAAGGTGCCAGTGTCCTACGGGACCATATGCGAATACATACTGGAGAGAGGCCATATAGTTGTATGGTATGTGACAAAACATTTAAATGGGAACATGTGCTGAAAGTACACATGAGAATCCATACCGGAGCAAAACCTTTCAAATGTTATACGTGTGATAAAGCATTTACTTTGAAAAGTTCTCTGAACCATCACTTGGTCCGTCATACTGGAGATACACCTAACAAGTGTGGTGTATGTGGAAAACCATATCCACGTTTAGGAGACCTTAACGCTCACATGAGAATTCATACTGGAGAGAGGCCATATAAGTGTATTGTGTGCAATAAAACAATAGATAACAAACTTGCCCTGAATATGGTAACTCATACTGGAGGTACACTTTACAAGTGCAATGTATGTGACAAACCATTTCCAAACTCAACTCGCCTGTGGAATCACATGATCATTCATCCTGGATATACACTTTACAAGTGTGATGGATGTGACAAACCATTTCCAGGTTCCAGAGGCCTACAGGATCACATGAGCTCAATTATAGGTGTGCCCACAATGGAGAGCCCTAAAAACTCCAATGTTTGTGTTAAGACAGCTGTTTCCTGTGCATCTATAGATGGTCGTCCTAGCCATAGAATCTGTAAATGTGATGTTTGCGACAAAACATTGTCTAGTCCAACTGCGCTTAAAGGTCACATGAGAATTCATACTGGGGAGAGGCCATATAGTTGTATGGTATGTGACAAAACATTGATAAATGAAAGAGGCCTACAGGATCACATGAGAATTCATACTGGAGCAAAACCTTTCAAGTGTAATGTGTGTGATAAAGCATTTAATTTGAAAAGTTCTCTGAAAGAACATTTGGTACGTCATACTGGAGATACGCCTTACAAATGTAATGTATGTGGAAAACCATTCCCACGCTTAAGAGGCCTAGAGGGTCACATGAGAATTCATACTGGAGAGAGGCCATATAGTTGTATGGTATGCAACAACACATTTACATTGCAAGCATCCCTGACACAACACATGAGAATTCATACTGGGGAGAGGCCATACAAGTGTGTTACATGTGCCAAATCATTCGCAGGATCCACAGGACTTAAGAATCACATGATGGTACATGACAAAGAAACATCGTTTCTTTGTAACATTTGTGGAAAATCAATTTCAAAATTGGGTGGCCTAGAGAAACATGTGCGAACACATACGGGAGAAAAACCATACTCATGTCATTTATGTGGTAAATCATGTGCTCAATCAGGTAACCTACAAAAACACATGAGAACACATAGTGATGAGAAACCATACAAATGTAATGTGTGTTGTGAAACCTTCAAGAAAGCTTTTCAAATTAAGCACCACATGAAGGTCCACGCTGAAATGGGAACAAATAAATGCCTAATCTGTGATCAAACCTTTCCTACGCAAAAAGGTCTGCTGGTTCATATGATAACTCACACCGTTGGGAAACCTAAGACACATAAATGTGATGAATGCGGTCTTGGGTTTTCACAGATAGGTGGCTTGAAGAGCCACATGAGAATTCACACTGGAGAGAGACCTTTTAGATGTACTGAGTGTGGTAAATGTTTCAAACAAGCAAGTGGCTTTGAGACTCATATGAGGACGCACTCTGGAGTAAGGCCCTACATGTGTAGTGAGTGTGGTAAAACATTTCGACAACAGCATCATCTTCAGACACACATGAGAAGTCACACTGGAGAGAGACCCTACAAGTGTCATAAATGTAATAAATCATTTATTACAGTAGGCCACGTGAAACAACATATGAAAACACACACAGGAGATTGATCTTTGCCCTGAAGTGTTTGTTGAAGGATTTTTCCTGAAACTTTTTGACATTTTTGTAATTGAAGATGCAAACTCTCACAGGTATTTGGTCAACAGGTTAAGTGACACAACACAACGACTTCGTACCTGAGAATAAAACACCACACGAACTGAAGCGTAATTTCAAACATAAGAACTTCGGGCATATCATTCGAGACATAAGACTCCAAGTGTTGAAACATCTTCATCATTGAGAATAACACACCACACGAACTGAAGCGTAATTTTGATCATAAGAACTTCGGGCATATCATTTGAGACATAAGACTCTAAGTTTTGGAACTTATCCACGATCTTCATCATCCAAACATTCACTTTTTGTAAGTGTGTAATGTTAGTTTGCCTTAGTCAACGTGTAGCTTATTTGTACTTATAGTCTGGTGTAACCAGTCGTCTTCGCCTGAAGAAGGTCAACAACCAAAACATATTGCCGATGTTAATAATACATAGCGGGTAAAACTTTTTAACTTTGAGATGTTCAAGAAGAACAAGTTATATGGATAGTCAACTTATTTATTGCATGAAATGCGACGTTTCGGTGTAGATATACTGACACCGTTATCAAGCTCGTGATACTGGACATGATGATGGGGAGTTATATATACATAAATGGATAACAAGTTTATACAATTGAGTACTTTGATGTAAATAAGTTTATACAAAGAAATAGGTTGATGTACATGGTGGTGATTGATTGTTAATACAGTAAACAATGCATGGGGAAGCCAGATGGACATAGTGAGGAAATTATACAATAGAGTAGGTTGATGATGTACAAGTTGATTGATTGTTGTTACAGTAGAGTACACGTGATGAAGCCAGATGGACGAGGTGAGTTACTAGTGAGTGGATTTTATCAGATGGTGGTATGCTGAGGGAAGATAATAGCCTTGATCACGATTGATAGATGGGTTTAGACGAAGGATGTTGATTGATTCTAAGTGTTTCCTAATCCTGTAGTCTGAGTTGTTGATTTCGAGCTTTTTGATGTCATGCCAAAGAATTTTGTGGTTGGGATTAGCCTCTATGAGATCAGATATTGCCGATTTTGAGTCTCTCTTTCGTACTGATGATTGATGCTCCTTGATGCTACACTGAAATGGACGGGACGTTTCTCCGATGTAAGATCTTCATCGTCCAGATTGTAAATGCCTGTTAAAGAAGTTTGATATGTTCGTGTGATTGACAACCATTAACCAAAAAATCTTGAACCGACATCTCCTCAGGGGTTCTTGGAGACTCCTATCGTAGTTTTAATTGTGACCACCTCCAGAAGGCTATTATTCTTCTTCAAATCAATTTCCCCCTTTGACACCCTCATAATTTGTGCTTGCCAATGTATATCTACTTCTTTCTTCTACTTTTCAAAATTTTGGCTTACCGATGTGTTCATCTTCAATTCAATTTCCCCCATTGACTTCCAATTTGGCTAGACGATGGTTCAATATTGACATAAACTTCTCTCTCCCTTCAAATTTGGCCTGGCCAAGGTGTCGATCTTGAAATCAACTTTTCTCTTTCTCTCTCTCTCTCCAAATTTGGGCTTGTCAAGGTGTCAATCTTGAAATCAACTTCTTTCTCTCCACATTTGGGCTTGCCAAGGTGTTTATCTTGAAATCAACTTCTCTCTCTCTCTCCAAATTTGGGCTTGCCAAGGTGTCAATCTTGAAATCAACTTCTTTCTCTCCAAAAACTTGGGCCTGTCAAGGTGTCTATCTTAAAATCAACTTCTTTCTCTCCCCAAATTTGGGCTGGCCAATGTGTCTATCGTGAAATCAACTTCTCTCTCTCTCCCTCGAAATTTGAGCTTGCCAAGGTGTCAATCTTGAAATCAACTTCTCTCTCTCTCCCTCGAAATTTGAGCTTGCCAAGGTGTCAATCTTGAAATCAACTTCTCTCTCTCTCTCCAAATTTGGATTTGCCAAGGTGTCAATCTTGAAATCAACTTCTTTCTCTCCCAAAATCTGTGCCTGTCAAGGTGTCTATCTTAAAATCAACTTCTTTCTCTCCCCAAATTTGGGCTGGCCAATGTGTCTATCGTGAAATCAACTTCTCTCTCTCACTCCCTCCAAATTCGGGCTGGCCAAGGTTTTAATCTTGAAATCAACTTCTCTCTCTTTCTCGAAATTTGAGCTTGCCAAGGTGTCAATCTTGAAATCAACTTCTCTCTCTCCAAATTTGGATTTGCCAATGTATTGAACCTCATAACAACAGTGCAACAAACAATTTAGTTGAAGATAAGAGACCCCTTTTTTCCTGCCACCAACTGAGCTAGGAAACCGGAAATGTGTCCCAACTTTGGCATAAAATTACATTCAACACCCCAACCCCTTTCTATAGAATGACATTCAACATCCCCCATTTTATAGAATGACATTCAACACACCCGGCTCCCTTTTAATAGAGAATGACATCCAACACCCTCCCCTTTTGTTATAGAATGACATCCAACACCCTCCCCTTTTGTTATAGAATGACATCCAACAGCCGCCCTTTTTTATAGAATGACATTCGACATGCATGTTTAGTTTCAGATTCATTGTACTTCGAACTTGTAGTATGATGACAAGAGAATAAACCTGTATATTTTCAGAACGTTTCGTGTGATGTCTCAAATACCAACCTTATCAAAATGATCGCAAACTGTGCCAAATTTCAGAGGCGAACTGAATGTTGGAAATGATTTAGCGACGAGGCTCTCGATTTTCGAATCTCACTTTTGAAGATAGTCTTAAAGCCCCATTATCATACTATTGAGAATATAAATACATTACTCGGTAGAAAAATCTGACGTCGATATTTTTATGTCCCATTTATATTTTTTGTCATCAATCATATGCTTATTTCGACGCCCAAAAAATCCCCTGTGAAAAGATAAGAGCATTAAGCGAACCCGTTTTCCGAGACGTAATCAGTATGCGTGTAGAGTTTACACCGTGTCTCAACTACCGTAATTGTGTTCGATGGGTATGCGGCAACGAATACCTACTTAGGAGAAAAAGAATAAAAACTAGTCGTGCGCGATAAAGACGGTTTTCAAGCGTATATTTAGAAACCGGAAGTTGTGAGATGGCCACACTTGATCCGCCTTCATGTCTGCTGCCGTTTCGGTCATTTTTGTGAATTATCTCCTTTTTGATGGATTTTGATCCGAATTACCCTTGCTTAAAAAAAAAAAAAAAATAACTTTTAAAAATATTGAACTCTGAAAATGTATCTTTAATTAAGTACCACTTACGGCTATCTATCGATATTATTGCTATTGAGGCTCGATTTTGTGTGTGCCGGGTGGTCGGGTTGGTAAGTCAATAGTGATATATGTGTAATTTTCTTCTTAATTCTGCTATGTTGCCCACAAGAAAATTTATAAATTTTCTGAAACCAGTGATTTTTTTTATTTAGATTTTTTCAATTCAGATAGTTACTTGTATGTACGCAGATTTTGATACTTGTACATATTAGAATTGTTTATCGGACACCTACATATTTTCTATTTGTATATTTGATAATTCAATTGCATTTATTTCGAACTAGAAATGTTTGGAGAAGGTAACTTGGTTTATGAAAACGAACTCTTATTTAGTTGAATTTTATATTTGATGCAACTTCAATTTGACGATTTAATGCACGAATGCACAACTCTATGCACACAATACTAATTTTCCGTTAATTTATCCGAGATTGTATGTTAAAATATGGCACGAAAAAAACAATATGTAGAATGCTTGTAATGAATATAAAACTGTTTATCTTATAAAACTAAATCGTCAGGGCCCCTGGGTAATGGAAGGGAATGCATCGATTTTGAACGTAATAATTCTTATGCTTTGAAAACCCACAACTATAAAATTAACAACGTTATCGGAAGACCAAAACACAGACTAGAGGCACAAATCGAAACGAACATCGAAGCAATTTGAAAAGTATTATTTCATTTCCATAGGTTGTCAGTCAAAAACACGTTTCCCAATTTTCATTATCAACCTTCCAACCACATACTATGGTGTTTTATTATATGATTGAGGGTGAGATACTCTGTTCTACCAGCGAAATAAACCCTCTATCTGGCTACAGTGGCGTAAACTTTATCACCACTCGAGTGACGTCAAGTTCAAGAGGTTGACGTCATGAATTCTCTTATGACGTCACACTGTTACCGCAGTGACGGGCTCTTCCAAGCGGCAGCTCAACATGAAATTAGCCTTTTTGACGTTATTAGAAAGATTTCATCATATAATAAATAGAATATCTGTCAATTCTTGACAAAAACAACGTTTATCTCATCTAGTGAGGTAGAAAAGTTAAATATTCACTCACTCGATGAGATAAACATGGTATTAATCAAGAAAAAAACAGATATCCTCTATTAAGATGGTCCTCCAAATCGTATTACCTGTTTTGAGGGACATACAACCATGTGTTTCCCTCAAGGTGCCTTTATAATCATTATACCTCACTTTCGGTCTCGTTGCTATGGTTTCTTTTGTTCTAACCTCAACACCTAAGACACCTACTTTTTATTGCACACCCACATTTACTCAGGTGAAGAGATCTTCAACTTTTGCAAATCAACTGAGTTATAAGACTTAGGATTTCGATTTTATTTGGAAATGTTAACAACCAAAGTGGGAATTGAACCAAGGTCCCATAATTCAGATATACCCACACTTCCCTCGCTACGCCTAGGAGACCTACGATTCAAACAGGTGTATTTTGAGCGATAAACCTTGGGAAGTGTGGGTATATCTTTTACTTGTAATTGCTTCCGTCAGGGTTTACAAATGTCTTGCTTAATCCGAACGCTTTACCGCAGCGATATTGAGCGGTCAAAAAAGAGATACTTAATAACTCTATTTAGCGTATGGGTGACATACTCCTTTAAAAACGTAAAATTATAAATACAAAAATATATTTAAATTTGATATCTCGGAATAGTTTACGACTTCTTTTTAAATTTTAGGACCTTGTTTTCAAATCTGACTTCTATGAAAAGTGGCTAAAAAATATGTTTCACTTTCCATTAAGGTCAGGCAAGTGTGATATACCTATCAGAAGATCTTTATCAAACCACTTAAAATCTCCTACCAAACGCAAAAAGATTATAGATTTTTAAAAAGCAGCATAACCAACGCAAAACTAGCAAAATAAACGTGTTCAAAATTCGGATAGATTTTCAGATTTAGCAAAACAATAACAAAACCATTGAATCAGACACGTTTAATAACTTTCTGGGGCGGTCTCCTCGCCGCCATTTAGATGACGTGTCCTCTCCTCACAGGTCACGTGATTGGCACACAGGAAGTTGTTCCTGACAGTTGTCTTGCCACGGACTCGGTAGATAGGTTCAACCTTGCACCGCCCTCGTCTGCAGTTGGTTTGCTTGTACCCAAAATGCACCACCTCGTAACGCTTAGTTACCAATCTACCCCAGCACTTGTGGGAGGCCATGACGCCGCGTAGCTCGCTCCTGTAGGAGTAGCACTTGTTGTAGTTGTCGTCTGGGCAGCGGACGTTCTTGACCTTCCTGAGAAGGTCAGAGATGCAGTCACAGTGGGGGATGTCTCGGGTGGGCATCTTCTTTATGCAGTTGCTGCAGAAGGTAAAATCCATGCTCGCCTGGTCGAGAGCGTCCAGAGGGGGTGAGCAGATCAGAGCGCTGAAATAGAAATGATTTTATGATTTCTAGGAGAAATATGATGTTCAAAGTTGATGAAATGGTATGAATGTGTGGTTTGGTTCAAGCCCATCCAGAGGGTAAGAGCAGATCAGGGCGCTAAAAGGGAATGATTTTATGATTCTGGGAGAAAGATGATGTTCAAAGTTGATGAAATGGTATGAATGTGTGGTTAGGTTCAAGCCCATTCAGAGGGGTAGTGCAGATCAGGGCGCTAAAAAAGAAATGATTTCATAATCGCTAGGAGAAAGATGATGTTCAAAGTTGGTGAAATTATATGAATGTGTGGTTCGGTTCAAGCCCATCCATAAGGGGAGAGAAGGCCTGAGCGCTAAAAATAGAAATGATTTTATGATTGCTAGGAGAAAGGTGATGTTCAAAGTTGATGAAATTATATGAATGTGTGGTTCGCTTCAAGCTCATTCAGAGGGAAAGAGTAGTGTGCATGTTTGAATTAAGCAATAATTAAGACGACCATTACTGCCCATCATAATTGGTTACATGCCCGATCATTTATACACTCACGAACGATTGTTGTGGGGGTTGCATCCATTCTATAGCTGGGTGACTAAAATAATACCTAGATTTCCACAGTCTCTCTAAAACTCAAATCCTTTTAGTAGTTATTTGTGCGGTAGTTGCTCCTTAGGCAGGCTTACAGCTGCGTACATGTACCTTAAACTGGGGCAGTAGCACGTTTTTAGGGGAAATATAAGGTGATGTCAGGAACAAGTTTAGCCATGCGATTCCTTTTTCTTACACAAAATGAATTAAAGGTGTTCACACAAAATGGCCGCCAATGGATTTTGTGTGAATCTTCATACTTTGTCCTCTGACTATGGATGATTGGTTTGTGTAATGAGATTTTTGACACTGTAAAACTAATACATTTTACATTTACTTACAATTATCAGTGAAAATTTTAAAATATAAAATTATCAAAAAACGTGCTACTGCCCCTTTAAGTATTCTAGTGCAAATATCATGTAATTTGGAATGTCTTTCAGGCATCCTAGCATTGCAAAAACGAAACGGATCATATTGAAATTTCACTACATGAGTTAAGATTCATGTTATGTTAAATATGTTAACATATTCTTATGTCATATCAAACAGTTAACCGTAAGAACTTTTGCAGGACATTCAAGTGACTATGGGTCGAACTTTCAAAAACATTATTTATTATTTTTCTCTATAAAATGCTCCATAAGTAGTCAACAGCTTTAGGTATAAGTCATATTTGTTCCTTTGCACTAAGTCAATGCAATGATGTGATTATTTTCTCATGTAGTCAATACGGAACACTTTAATCGGAAATTAAGAAAATCGAAATTTCAAAAATATTACCCAATCTGTATATTTTTCCCTGCCAAACTTTGAAATTCTGCACCAATGACTAGAACTCCCAGAATATAGTGTGAGGATGGTTATTTAACACATGGACAACCGGTGATCTCCTGTCATTGCTGCTGGATTTATTTCATTTACGTCCAAAGGAAACTTGAATTACAAGATATTTGCACTCAAGTACACTAGCAAATGAACAAACTTATGGTACTCAGCTGTATATTATAATAATGAGTATATTTGAAATTTAAAAAAAAAAAAAAAAAATTAAAAAAAAAAAAAATTATAATGAGTATATTCATATCGCGCTATTTCCAGATACTAGTACCTGCTCAAAGCGCTCCTACATCATTATCCTGAAGGAATTGTACTTTCAAAACTAAGCGCGACCATGTAGGTCCGTGCATCCTATTTCAGGTACCTATTTTAACAGCTGGGTGAACTGAGTGCAGTGTGGGTGAAGTGCCTTGCCCAAGGACACAACACAGACAGAATCTAGGTCACAAATTTTGGTGCCTCCACCAGGATTTAAACCCGGATCTAGGGCGTGGAAGACAAGCTTGCTAACCACTACACCACTGTGCTCCACCCACGACATGTTAATCGAGAAAAATTGGAAAAGTTGAAAGCTGATTAAGAAGCGTTAGTTAACGGGTGAATTTTGACAAGGACGATTTTGTTTAGCTATAAAAATTCTTGGATATGGCAATAAAATGCACCAATTCCTTTAAAGGGACAGTCCTGTCGGGGTATTTTGGTGAAACGTAATTTGCTTGCTGGCTCTTCTTTTTCAAATTGTCAAACAGAAATAGGAACCACATCTACATGTTTTTGTTTGTGTTTTAAACATATGTTTATAGCATTTTCTGCATAAACTGAATTGTCCCTTTCGTTTCCACAAGGAATACCCCGATAGGCCTGATAAGTACTGAATACAAGGGCTGACACCAAAACTGTAACACTCACGAGCACTGTTTGCGGTGGTTGCATCCATTACAGCAGCGGGGGAAGGGATCACCCCGAGACTTCCAAACCGACCCCCAGTTCCCATAGCTTGATTTCTTCTCATTCCCCCATGAGTCAATCTGTGGCCCCTGCCAGTCGAAGGTCGCTTGTCGCTTTCTTCTTGCTTCCTCCACGGGCATTGCACACTCTACAGATTAATAGATACATAAAAATGCTGGATGTTGGTTTTATAGTGAGGAATGAGGACATTCTAATGGATGAGAGCTGTTTAAGCATAATTCTGTAATAGTACATTCTGCAATTTGATAGATAATGCTGGAGGTAGGTAAGATAGCAATCCAAATAAATTTAGATCGACAAATCTATTTTTCTTGATTCTGTCGATCTAACATTGACTAGTGTTAAAGGCCGTCCCGGTGACCTTTTGTGTGCAAATAAGGAAAACGGTGAGTTGATCAACCGATTCGGCGTTTAAGTTTGTTACATTCTAACAAGAGATCCCAAAACATTTAAAAGGTACATCTTCAAATCAGGTTGATAACACGTGACCAGTTTCATAACATCCCAACGGTTTTATATAAATCTAAATAAATATAGATCGACATCCATATTTGTCGATACTGTCGATCTAATATTGACCAATGTGAGAGGCCGTCCCGATTTGAGGTTTTGTTTAGTTTCTTAGCTTCAGCTTAACATTATGAGGGTAAAATATGAGTAACCTGTCGGTTGCACATTATCAAATTTGAAATGTTTTTGTTCAGTCTAAGTAAACCTTTGCTTCAACATTACCCGTTTCACTCCTATATTGAGTCTATAAATGTCTAGTAGAGGGTCGCGTCAGCCAACGTATCGAATTGACCAATCAGAACTCATCTTACCAAGCCACAAAAGTCTGTCTTCGCACGTATAACTTTAGAGGGTCATAGGTCGCAGAAAGGTCGGCTGACGCGACTCTCTACTAGACCTTTCTAGATTCAATATCGGAGTGAAACGGGTAATATTGAAGTTAGGTTTACTTAGACTGGTCTTTGTTTCAGTGACAATGAATCAATCTGCGTACATATGTAGTTATAGTTTAGCATTATAATTTTAAAATTATTTTGTCAGTTAAATGGAAGTTGTATATAACAAACTACGTGTAGGCTAACTCACCCTGTTCTTTGTAGAGTTCTGATGGGATGTCAGCACATGATTTGAAGCTTAGTTTTATTGGATGATGAGTTTCACAGAACTTCTCGGTCATCGTGACCTCAGGCGGAGTCTCCAATGTGTGTTTCTGAAATGGGGAGCAAATGATTAAATACGACACGGGCCCGTAGCCATCTTCCTACGCAGAGCCTAAAAGGCCAGTTTGCAAACTGTCATTTTATGCCTTGCTGCAGAGTCTCTACTTTTCTGTGCTGCTATAGTGCCCCTACAGACTAGAGAGCAAGCACAGAAAACTCAAGGCTATGCAGCAAGGCATAAAATGACAGTTTGGAAACTGGCCTTTTAGGCTCTGCGTAGGAAGATGGCCCGTAGCAAGAGACGATGACTCTTGTAGCTTATCGGGTTCATATAATGCATGAAATGATAGGTGAGACAATCGTAAAAAACGTGAATCACAAGTCTGAACTTCCCTCTTCCTTTAGCAAGAACCCACAATCCCCCACAAATTTTAGGAAAATATGGTAAACAAGCTATATATTACCATGGATACCACTTCCAAAGCAATAAAGTAACCTTGACAAAACTGCATCGTTTTGAACCTGAACCATCTGGCATCATGAGAATTTAATTTTTACCCCTGCCTTGTCTCCGACATCAAAACTTAGTACAGAAACGGCATCACTCTTATTTTTTCATTCCAGTAGTTTACAATGTACCGTTAATAAAATACATAACTTTAATATGCGCTTGTATATAAAAACAAAAGTTCCTTAAATTCTTTTTAGTAGCATACATCACAGGCCCTCTGATCATTAAAAAAATTATTTTAATTTTTTTTAGAGCACCCCTTAATCGAATTGTACCTCTGTTAATATTCCATATACTTTTACCAGAGGTACAATTCGATTTAGGCGGTGTTCTAAAAAAAGTAAATATTTTTAATGATCCGAGGGTTTGTGGCTACGGGCGCTGTGGTGATGCTTGTGAAGCACAAATGTTGACAAACTGTCAGTCTCCGAAGAGGTTTGTAATCACTACAGCAATCATTTTGATATAGATAACCAACTATTATTAAGAAAACTGAAACTATAAATAACATAAAAACGTCTTTTTACGTTCAACATATCTTACATATGAAAAAGTATAGGATAAATGTAAATACTTAAAACATGGGAAGGATGAACAATGTGAGGGTATCTGTAAATTGAATTTGGTCAACTCATGTTGGAATATTAGTAATAATTCATTGACAAGAATTTTTCTAGAAAGAGACAATTTTCCCCACTGGACCATGACGTGTTTATTAAATTGTGGTAACAGACCATGGAAACAGACTTACAAGAGAATATTGTATATCTAAAGATACATCGCGTTAGATGTATAACAATGCTTCATATAGAAGGGACAGGAGCTCGTTTTTTGAAAATTTTATATTTTCAATTTTTCACTGATTATTGTACGTGAATGCTTTATGTATTATTTTGATAGTGTTAAATATCTCATTACACAAGCCAATCATCCATTATCAGAAAATAATCATAAAGATTCAAATAAAATCCATTGGCGGCCATTTTGTTTGAACACCTTTTATTCATTTTGTGTAAGAAAAAGGAATCGCATGGCTAAACTTTATGTTATATATTTGAATTATTACTGCTCCATTTATTTTAAAGACATTCTTGTCTTTCAATTAGAACCATTTATTTTCATTTTCATGACATCACCTTATATTCCCCCTAAAACGTGCTACTGCCCCTTTAAGATACATCGCCTTTTATGTATAACAATGCTTTGTATTAAATCTGAGTTTCTCATAAATGTCCGTTGTAACAGATCGTTGTCATGCGTGCTGGTCTTTTGTCAAAATCTATCGTAAAAATAAATCTTTCCGTCATGACACTTCTCTGGCGTATACCGCAAGGAAGTTTGAATATTCTATTTCCTTTGTAAATTACTCAAAACTGTCATGCTTTTAAATGTCTATCATCAGCTGTAAAGGAAGTTTTGTTCGAAATTATCATGACTTGCTATTTTGCAGACCTGACATTAAAGGGACAGTCCTATCAGGATATTTTTGTGGAAAGGAAATTCGACGTGACATTACAGTTTGTACATAAATGTCATGAGTAATTATTACACAACCTAGTTGGGACATGAATAATGAGGATTATCCTACCTCTTGTAAGAATCTGGATATCTGATTGGTCCACGTGACCCTGAATAAATACTGAAATCATCCTCTGGAGCGGGGTAATAAATCATTTATACACCGGCACATAAAAAGCATGAAAAAAACGTGCAGATTGAGCGTCTTGAAATGTACAATGTCTGTTACCTCGAACACCTGATCAAGCTGGTAACTTTTGACAAACCGATATGTAGCTTTGAACAAACTATAGTAAAATAACTTACGCAGTTCTTACTCTTTATCTTCATTTTATATGCGTTTTGTTTAAACATTCGGTAGGATAAATTCGTTATACCATTCAGAGACGGGGTATATGGGTAGATATCCGCCTCGAGCTTGATGTTATGCGACGAGCCCGCCTCTGAATGGTATAACTTATATTATTAGATCTTCAATTAGGTCTTCAAGACAAAGTCTGGAAGACCTATTGTTATTATCCGATTTCTTCAAGTTCTTATTATTATTTGTACAATTTTGTGAACGAGCTACAGCCCAAACGGCTGCTCCAAATTCACCCAAACTTGGCATGCTGATAGCCCTTAACCTGGAATCGACATGCGAAGCTTTTGGGCAAAATCGACCAGTACATTAAAGGTCCAGTTCGAATCCAAAGTCAGAATTTAACATTGATTATTTTTTCAAAATGCACTTAGAGACTTGAATTTTTTTTTAAAAGAAGCGCAATGGAAAATAATGAAAAAAAGGAAATCAGGACAAATTCGTAGGTCACGTTGTTTGGCCGCCATCTTGCTTTTAGTGCATTTTCGACCGTTTCCGACCCCACCAGCCTTTGACAATCTTCTCCTCTGAAGACACTTGCACTACAGAGCTGAAATTCATACTGAATGTAGCTGAAGCATTGTAGTTTAAAATCTTTTCTTTTAAAGTTCTTAACTACAATACTTTTTGTGCTGTGACCTTTCAAAGTTGACCAAAATCTGAAAATCGCCAACTTCAAGGGCACATAACTCAAAAACCAGACCATAGAACTTAATGATTTTTGCATGACACTTAGACATTAGCAAGGTTTTCAAGATAAAAGAATAAAATCGCTCGCGAACAGTCACTTCCGGTCAGGAGGAGAGGTCAAACTTTGCATATGCAAAAGTTGAGTTTTGCTTGGTATTTTTGAAACCTCTTTAACAAACATGCAAGTGAAGGTCAAACATGCATGTGAAGGTCAAACAGTATGTGAAGGTCAAACAGGAATCTTGAAGACCTAAGTACTGCCGCGGCAGTATTTTGTTTGATTTGGATTTGTCCATTTGATACATAAGAGCTCACAATTGGGTAAAATACAACAATGATCGGCGCCTTGAGAGTGAAAAGCCTTGATACGGCATAAAACACGACTATAAGGCATTGTTGATTGGTCTTTTCGTGTAAAGGGGCAGTAGCACGTTTTTTGATAATTTTATATTTGAAATATGTTATATGATAAATGTTTTATATTGACAGTGTCAACAATCTCATTACACAAGCCAAACACCCATACTCAGAGGACAAAGTATGAAGATGCACATAAAATCAATTGGCGGCCATTTTTTGTGAACATCTTTAATTCATTTTGTGTAAGAAAAGGGAATCGCATGGCTAAACTTTATGTTATATATTTGAATTATTACTGCTTCATATAGTTTAAATACATTGTCTTTTAATTGGAACCATTTATTTTCATTTTCCTGACATCACCTTATATTTTCAAAAGTTTTGTAAAACTAACCGGTTTCTGCGTGTTATATTGCAAACTTAAAATTTGCGGACCATATGTCAATAGGTCAGTCATTTTAACTTGCGTATAGCGATTCAACTTACATGCCATTTTTCTTTAATGAAAACAAGGTGTAATTTGGTATATTTGGTATATTTCCTCAAAATAGTCCTAACTTTACGTATCTATCAACAAAATAACCACAAGACACCATCGCAAAAACGTAACTATGTAAATAAAAATCTCTTACATTTATCATATCTATCATGACGAGCTAATTTCTTTACAACAGATCATTTAAGAACAATCGTTTATGCGTGTTTTATTCCCCTCTAAAAATCATGAGTCACTTTTTGCCATGTCGCTTTTCTCGAAAATTATGCCAAGGACATACACATGCTGTTTATAAATATTTCTCCTAAATTACCTCTAAGTATACTGACATGTTAATTTCCATCGTGACATCTTACCTATGTATATAGTTAACATCGCTCTAATATCACACAAGTGTCACTAACGTTGATGTACATAGCATGTAAATAACTACTACCCCGGGCTCGTGTTAATAACACTTGTCAATTTTCTGACTTGTGCTCACAATGTAACATAGGTATTGTCTGAATATCTGACTTTCGTGTACCTGTTGTCTGTAGCTGTCACAGCGTCAAAGTCTACCCTCAGGGTATAGGTAGATCTTGTATGTTTCATAACGAGCTACCCCTTGACATGTGAATTGCTTTATTAACTGTACCTGACTGACTCCTTGTCATGTTGAACTAATTTCGATATATAGAGGATACTTAATGTAGTTTTCCAAATACCAGGTTTATTTCATCAAGTGTCATGGGTAAAGTTGATATTTCACGAGTGGCGCAGCCACAAGTGAAATATTAACTTTACCCATGTCACGAGATGAAATAAACCTGGTATTTGGAAAACTACATTAAGTATTCTATTTCTAATATGATTTTGTAATTAATTGTATAATTAAAATGACTTTTTTTAATACTGGAAGTTACCCCCTTTTGTTCACATGGCTGAAAGTAGTTCCGGCACCTGACCAGTGACGATATAATATATCGTCACTGGTCACAGTGAAAATATAATATATTGTCACTATTGCCTGATAGACAGTTTTATTTCACTGATAAAACCCAGTATTTCATCGCTGATCATATAATAAAAACTAGTATCCAAAAGAAACGCTGCCTAGTTTTCATCGTCGTCCTAAACAAAATTGTACAATCTGTGGAATTTAAGAGTATCTGACAGGTATATGTCTTGTGAACAAGTATGCACATTTTCATTATTCAGGAAAAGATACTTTTGATTGTGTATATCTTCAAACGCTCATGGGGTGCACAAATCGCAATTTCAAATTGCTATTCGTCATTTTAGCTTAAAATTTGTAAAGTATGGAATTCAGGTAAGAAAACAATGTTACCGATATAATGCACTTTTTTAACATAATTTCGTTGACGCGTCATTGCTATAGGACGTTTTAAAACAAGCGAAACTGTCCAATTTCTCTTTGATATCTCGCCTAGTTAAGAAGATTCCAAATCGATCATATATGCAGGTTTCTCGCAAAAAGTAAAGTTAATGTTTCAAAATTTTGCATAAACTTTTGTTGACTTTTAAAGAAATAATAAAACTATGTTATAGTCGTATCAATCTGTAGTGGATTGGAGTATCTTGCGATTGGTATGGTAGCGTTTCTTTTAATCATTATTTTTCTAAACAAATTATTTTAAAAACGACTATCCCTAGATGAACCTATGAACCCTCTGCTGCAAATAACCCACAAGGTACGCTAATACTAATAATTTGTTCACAAAAGAGGATCAACATGATTGACCGAAAACACATTATGATTGAAAACAGATGACTTGATGATATATAATAAGTTCTTGTTTCTATTGAATTTTGAAACAGTCATGTGTTTTCATAGAAACCAAACTTACACTTCCAATTCACATGCATTCTTGTTATATTACATATCCAAATTAATCTGCTCTGAACTGTCATTCTAACTGCTTTCGAAAATACCGTTTGACCGAGATGGTGAGTTTATTCTTAACGCCCCTTGGGCAATATTTCAGCCATTAGCGGCGGCCGTGTGACCGAATGAAGAGCCTCATTGTTTTTTATCATAATCCCCGACTTCAAACCTTCCTAGTGTCAATAAACAACGTAAATTAGCTTAAAAATGACACTTTCCTACAACAGTCGATATTTCTCGATCACATGAAGTCATTGATAAGTTTTTGCATATGTGACACCAACAACTCACGGACTGACTTTACTTTTAAAGCAAGATGCGTGAATAGATGATATTAAAATCAGCTTTCGCTAAAAATCAAGGAAATAATTATGGGACTACTTCTTCGATTGTCAGCAATGTAACAAAATGAGTAACAGCCCCTGAAACAAAATATCTTTAAAGACCCACACAAGTCTATATTAGTATAGCAAGTCTAGCTCACTGTAGTTTTCTGAAAATGAACAGCTTCAGTGGGCTCCTTTCAATTTTAATAGTAGAAAGCTGCATTTAACATTTTCATTTCAGAGACTAAAATTTAGTCTACAAAATGAGAAATAAGGATAAACTATGTTCGAAATATTGTGTGACAGTATCTCCTCCCCATTGCTAGCCCCGTACAAACCTGGTAATGAAGATATTATTTGAAATACGTTTATTATCATAACAATTAATACGTAGAATACGAAAAAAACACAAAACATACTATTAGAAGCCTATGTGAAAAAGTTGAAAAGAAACTGCGATAATATTGAAAAGTGTAAACATATCATTACGATTCGGTAGTCTAAGGTAACATTTCGTTACGTGTTCGGCTCTTTGTCACAAGGTACTTAAAAACTTCATCTGGAGTAGAAGGCTGTTCTACAACAGGAAAAGTTGGAGTCCAGTGCTCCATTGAATTCCAGTACAGTTAGTCTAGTTCAAGTTTTTTCTCATAGGTATTTTCGGAAAGTCAATCGAAAGCCTTGTCAAAGCGAAAATATTAGCTTTTGCATACGTCACCTGTAAATAGATTGTTTTCGGGTACACCACTAATAATAATCATTCATTTCGTCGAAAAAGGAATGAGACACAAGCCAAAAACAGTAAATCTCTTATATATAAACAGGCCACCAGGAAAACCCATTTACCAATCCACACATCCCTTGACGTAGATAAAATAGGTGACGAATTATATTATATATTTAAATGCCCAATGTTATATGAAAAACGAACGTAAATATAGTAATTATTTACCCATTATGAAAAGTTTTAACGATATATGTAACCTTATCCATGCCCTAACTCCATCAACTAAAAGATACAAAAAATATTTGTCAGGCTTCGTTATCAACCTTAACAATCTGTTATCCAATGTTTAATCATTTAATGATATTTTACACTAGTTATGTAACCAATTATATGCGATTTGTTAATTAACTAGTAAGTATCTCTGTAATCAATAATTGTTTGCCATAAGACGCATGCCTTTATTATGAAACATATGTATAAATGCTCTTGTACCACTAAAGGTGGTTTTTAGGGTAAATAAACATCGTTAAAAATCGTTGAAACCTTCCACAACACATTTACAGATAAACGTACCAGAAGAGCTGCCGACTCCACATACTCCGTGTTGGTCATGTTGGTCTCCTCACACTCCAACACTTGTCTCCTCTTGCCCTCCTCCGGCTTGGTCGTCACTACTCGCATCTCCACGCCCTGGGGATCATACATATCAGAAACATTGTTAAAATTACGAGGAAAGTTACTCTGATGATGTTGTTGGAAATAAAGGTCGTTTGCTTTTTCATTCCCTGTTGTATTTATACATTGAGTAAAAACGTGTCGTTACATGAAGACAGAGAGTTTTGTGGATGATCAAGATCTTTATTTTAGAGGTTTATCCATCAAACTTAAGCATTGTCTTCCTAATATCTATAATTCTTTTTGATCAACTGTGTCGTTAATATTGTCTTGAAAGGTTCATAAAAACATGTTTTAAATTACACTTCTCCACACTTTGAAGATTGTAAGATTCGTAACATGCTCGTCATTACCTATTATTGAACAAGAGTCATGTCTATTTTACGCAGAAAAATATTTATTACGGTCTGGGAATTGCACATTTACAGTCAAAAGAAGCAATGGGGAAACAACTTTTTTTCCAAATATTCGATTTTTCGACATCGATCCAGTCCATCAAGTGATCATCATCGAAAGGTATACAATACAATGTACAATCTTTGACTGTGATTAAAAAAAGGCGAATTTAAATACTTGTTATAGTCACATGTATCATACAGAAGCACAATAACAACATCTGATAGGATACTGAGTATGATACTTAACTAGTTAATGTCTGTCCAAATAGGCATGTGAACAGATAGTGTTTTAATTTCATCACTTAGATTAGACAGATGATAGAACGAAACTACTTATGTACCACTCGTTGAAATATCTCGTTTTCAGTATGGTGACGTGTCGTTTGCTCATTGGTGTATTTCAAACGGTAAAATAAAGCAAGCTTTATTTAAAACATTTTAAAATTTCAGTACTCCAGAAATATCTAATAAGCCACATTTTACAGTTACAAAAACGTTTAACGCATCTTACTTTTCAAACGTTCATCTAAAACGATCCATCAATCAGTTAGACATTGTCACAATACCTTTAATAGCCTTACGAGTCAGCGAAAACTACGTTTGTGTTTATCTACATCCACCCAAACATACCCAGGAATTATTCATCATAGCATGTCAAAGGGAATGAATGATCCATTCAATATGTTTTAAAAATAGGCACTACTTCGTAATATTCTAACATATTTAGGAAATTGTTTATTCTATAAAAACATTGATTGAATAGCATTATGATTTTAAATTGTTTATACACCATTTATCGGTTTAAATGAATTCCGTATTTTCGGAAAATAATTCTAAAATGTTTCCCGAATATGAAGCATATGTCATGTCGTAAAGTAAAAATTTATACGTCGTACACGTCGCTGTGCTTCTTTTGAAATATAAATTTTTCTCCCCTCGATGAGGTCTCCCTGGTAGTCGACAAGAAATGTCTAATATACACTATATTCTATAAAGTATCAGTGCGATATAGTATCACAACCTTCCATAACATATCACCAAATATTCCTTAATGGGGACTGCCTTCTCAATATATGCAATACAGTGGTTTACAATATTACCATAACTAATTATGACAAATTGCATCTTATCTTTGCGTACGAATAATGTAATTATATAAACAAATGATTTCAAAAACTTTTATTAAAAATGATTCCATATCATGAACGATACTTGAAAACTATATATTTGGGAGTACATGCATGTCTGCCCTCTGGAATAAATCAACTCATAATAATCATAATAATCACCTCATTATACTTCTTCAGTATGATGATGTCATAGTAGGGATGTGCGACTCTGATTGTGTGTTCTCTTGTGGCGTCGTTGATGAAGATTTCCTCGTGCCCACTCCCGCCATTTTCTTCCCGGAAGTCCAGTTTAGCATGGGAGGCGGAGTGAGGCCAAGCTGCTGTGTCGTAGGTAACAAAATTGTCCTGTAAAACGTCAAGAATGTTTATTAAGTTTTCCTTTTCAGTTTTAATATTTCAATTTTAACATATTTCAGTATGTCAATATGTATGTTTAAGATTAAGTTTTTTGGTTTTCTTCTTTATGTGTTTTATGCCATCTTTTTTCATTGATTCTTACTTAAAAAAGATAACTTCACGTTTAAACCATGCACGTTTTCTCAGAAATGACGATGTGTTTCAGCTTTGATTTTATCTATAATCGATTTATGAAATTCTATGAAATTTTAAGTTATAAAATGTATATTGTCAGTATACTAAACAAATCTATATGAGGTTTTGGAATCGATAAAACTTAAATCGAAATCCTTGATGAATTAATTTCGTTAATAAACGAATCAGATTAGTAATAAATGCTAATTTTATGTTTACCTATAACTTAAACAAAAATTCCCTTTTCTTACACAAAATGAATCAAAGGTGTGTACACAAAATGGCCACCAATGGATTTCACGTGAATCTTAATTCTTTGCTCTCTGACTATGGATGATTGTCTTGTATAATGAGATTTTTTATACTGTCAAAATAATACATTTAGCATTTAACTTACAACAATCAGTGAAATATGCAAAATATGAAATTATCGAAAAACGGGCTACTGCCCCTTCAAAACGCCATTATTCTTTGATGATGACTGCAAGGGTATGTCAATCTCCCATGCATCGATTAATAACTTTAAACTTTAAGGGGATTTTACTGATTACTTCATCCTAGTCAATCATAAATTCCCTGTTTATTGGCTGCCTGTCACAATTTTAGTTTTGTATGGCGTTATTTAACTGTTAAAGTGTATTGTAACATGACTTCGGGAAATACTCGTTTCTGATTGGTTGATTTGAAGGATTTCCCAGTGTTAAATGGCAATGAACACCCGCAAATTGGCTGAGGCGAATCACCGCGAATGGATACATAATTCGGTCCGCCTCAACATTAAAATGTTTTGATTCTCCCAATATTCGTGCCCGATTCACATTTTACTATTGTTGTTGTCATTTTCTAACTTGCGCATTCCCGTAGATGCCAAAAATCCTTTTCCATTTGCTTTAGTTTTATGTAACGAAACTTTCTTAATTGGCTAAGTTTCTCCTAATTTGCCGCCTTGTGCCATGCGGCCGGTTTCTTTCGAATGCCGTTCCCATGGCACGACGTCACAAAGGCCAACGGTTATGACGTCATAATGATGGCGTCACCGTCACAATGGTCTGGGCGAGTTTAAGATATTTGTTCAGTCGGGTTTGTTCCTGTTGGTTTATGAATTATAGAACTGTTTTCTCTATCATAACTTTCACAGTGAAAACTATAAGATCTCATCGTTATGAGTGCAACTGGTTTGCTATATAAGAACACTATTCTAATGTCTATAACACTGGGAATTCCTTCTTCTTTATCACTGCGAACACCTATAACAATAATGGATCAGTCGTTAGGTCTTTTCAACTCAGAGTTCCCTACGCAAAAATAGAGTTCGCTCTTAAAATGCTTATAACTAACGGTCATGTTACAATATCGATAAATAGTTGCGTTTGTAAAATTTCCGGGATTCATTATTATTCAACACCCGCAAATTTAAGCGTTTAAAACCTCCGGCTAACGCCGTCGGTTTTAAACTAAATTTGCGGGTGTTGAATAACAATGAATCCCGGAAATTTTACAAACGCAACTATTTATCTTCTAATTCAGTACGATTTATTGGAAGTAAACATTCAGTCGCAGTCATTGTTGTAAATGTTTGGCTGATGGATTGTAATACAGATATGTTTGTAAGGGACATTTTGTAATTTTTTAAAGTTATTAAACTCCTAAAATGCCAAACCCGTATTTATTGAGTTGTTGTTTCTTAAAAATTCTAACATGTAAGACAAAGCTTAGTCTCCAAGTTTGATTTGAAAAATGGAAAATGAAAGCCGTTTTTGTATTGGCTGACAAAAAAAATCAGAATGATATGGACGGGGGGAACGGAGGAACGGAGTGTCGGGGATATGATATTTTGCCGTCAGAATAAATAAATTTTGATGCATAACTTTTCATATTGTCTATAAAGTCTATATTACATAAGTGTGCATGTTGTCTCAGTTAACACACATATCTATTGCCAATTAGGGGAGACCAGGGCAAAGCGCTCCCCCTAACATACAAGCGTATTTTCCGGGCACATTAACATGTTTAGAATGCAACTTGCAGCATTTTTTTAATTCTCATCAGATAAAGTATTGTATGATAAATGCTTTTTAACCTACCATGCCAACATAAAGAGGTATAAACGAAAATTTATTTCGACAAAGGCGGCGCCCCCTTGCGAAAAGACACGCAAAATGTAATATGTCAAACACCTATATTAAGCCATTACCATACATCAACGTTTTTTTAAAGTGTCATGCAGTTCAAAGGCACCCTTATGAAAACTAAACAAATAATAAAAACCAAGGCTCAGTATGCAAAGAGGACAAAATATTTGTATATGTCATAAACCTAGATTTTCGAAGTTCTTAACGAAAAACATAATTACTATATACGAATTTCAATGAGAGTTTTGACAATTTAAAACAGAAAACAATAAAAAAAAATATGAAAGAAATAAAGAAAAAGTTTGACATTTTACAAACATCTAATCTCTGTTTGGCTTGCCCATACGGACTATCTTCTTAATTGTTTGGGGATAAATCAAAATATAAAATGAATATCAAACTTATGCTAAAAAATCAAAGAAAATATATGTGTTTCTAAATGAAGCCAAAATCCTATTATATTATAATACTATTTGATACTTCATTGATAATATCATTTTTTTTAAATACAGGGAAATTATGGAATGTAAATAACAATTCTTATTTACGATATTTAAGAAAAATAATTGATAACTTTGACATTAATGTGTTGACGATAAAGAAATATTTTAGACCACTGGGGGCAAAGCACTCCCCCGGCTCACTTTACCCCTTAGAGGGTACCATTCGATATGTACACAATAGTTAATAATCTAAGCAATGAAGTACAAATTCTTAATTCAATGAATATGTGATATATTTTTGTGTCATAGGTGCACTAGAGTTCAATGTTGCGTGTTGTGTTTAAATGAAATATGTGAATTCGGACAAACTCTTTCCTTAAAGAAAAATGCCGTTTTTCGAACTTTTTGTAATGGTAAGTCTCCAACTTACGCTAAAGATGCAAACGTGGACCACAACGTTTCTAAACACATTGGTTGATAATGACAAACCACGCCATATTTCGATCGTTAAAGAGAAATAAGGCTTGGTGACTTTGCCCCGACGGCGCGCTTTGCCCTGGTCTCCCCTAACGTTAACATAGTTTGTGTCTGTTCACTGTTAATTGTTAGCACTCAAAGTATGGATTTGGTATTCCTAGAATGACTGTTGGCAACAATGTTACAATGGAGCCGATGTTGGCAACAATGATGCGATTTATCCGATGTTGGCAACAATGATGCGATTTATCCGATGTTGCCAAGAATTATGCGATGCAGTCGATGTTTGAAACAATTATGCGATGGAACCGATGTTGCCAAGAATTATGCGATGGAGCCGATGTTGCCAAGAAGTATGCGATGGAGCCGATGGAGCCGATGTTGCCAAGAAGTATGCGATGGAGCCGATGTTTAAAACAATTATGAGATGGAGCCGATGTTACCAAGAATTATGCAATGGAGCCGTTGTTGGCATCAATGAATCGATGGAGTCGATGTTCTAAAACAATGATTGGATAAAACTGATGTAGGAAACAATTGTGCCATTTTCATATTGTCGTGCGATAGAGCATTCTTACATTAACCAATCGCCAACATAACCAAGAATCCTAAAAGCTTTTGGACAATGACATATCGCAACCATTCGATAAAGACATATGTTCTATGATCAAAACAGAATCACATTTTTAACAGTTACTTTTTAATATAATGTAAATGTCTGTTTTGTGTCAAAACTATGTTATTTTTCTTTCTTCACAAGGTACAAATGGGGATATATTTTTTCTGCTTTCCATGGAAATAATTCGAACTTAGTGCTTATTGTTAGAAGGGCCCAACCTCTATCAAAACACATTTTGAGTATATTTTTTTTATGAAACTTGGTTTGATGTAATAGAGGAATGGTGGCTTTTGCAACCGTGGTTCTTCCATTTTTCCCATTTATCTGTTTCCATGGATACAACTTAAAGTAATGCTCCTGGGGGATAGGGTCCTGTTCCGGCCTTAGTTTCAACATTCCGTTTAGTATAATCTCTTGCAAATAATGCAAAGATCGATGATGAGCTTCGATTAAATATTTGAGTGTGGGATATCACAATGCATCACTTTACACATTTCTAGTTTTTGTATTATTTACCTTTTGGTACTGTTACACCATCGTTATTTTTGTTTAAGTCGTGATATTTCTAGAATCATCAAGGAGTAGGACACTCACCTCATGTTCCTTGTTCCTATACAGAGTGTATGTAAGAACTACAGCAGAGACAGTCAGGAGTGCCGCGAGTGCCACTCCAGCAGCGAAGATCAGAACCTTCTTCATACTGCCGGTACAGAGTCCGGACTCCGTGTCATTAAGGTTCTTCTTGGGGGAGAAGTCAACTGGACCATCAACCACAGACATCTTCTTGGTACGTTTCTGGTTCTTAATTAACAGGTGGTTCAACAGGTTTGTCAACAGGTGTAGGAATTCCTTGTCGGAACGCTGATCAAGTTCCTTGCCGAATTGACAGGTGTTTCCGTGTCCAGCAACTTCAAGATGTCCTGCTGGATTTTCCAGGAGATTGTGGTCGGGAACTTTTTTCCTAAAGGGGTTTTACCTTTTCACACTACACCTGAACACCTGAACGCAACCTGGGTTCAACAGGTGGTTTGTTCAACAGGTAAAAGTTCCTCAAGGATTTGAAGAAAAAGGCAGATAGAATTATTTGATTGATCTGATTCGATGTCAGAATAAAGACGTCTTGTGATCGATGAAGTGTCACAGAGAATATGTTTTATGAACAGTTTCACAAGGGGTGTGCATTTAATTGCACAGACTGCTACCTTTGCACCTGAGAGCTTGTACACTTGGCACACCTGAATTAATCAGGTCTTGATCAGTGTATAGCCGAACAGGTACAGAGAAAATGCTATGTGTGATTTTATTGAAGTCAGAATATATCCGTCGTCGTGTGATTGATTGCATCTGTCAGATGTAAGAACATGGTTTTGGGTTCTGTCAATCGAAAGAGGGGTTTATTGTTTTTGATGGCAGTGATAGTTAAAGAGGCGACTATGTGAAACATGATTGTTGTATATTGTAGTATACTGTCTTCAGAGTTTCGTGTAAACGTCAGATTGTGTGATTATGAAAGATTTGCACCTAAGATTTACTATCAAAGGTTGGATGATTAAGTGATTGACGTCGTTTGAATTTATCATTGTTGTTTTAATATGATAAAAGTAAGAGTGTGATTGATTTGAGGATATGTTGATGACGTAGTTTAACATCTTGACACATATTGTAGAATTGCCTTTAGGGATTGTCATTAGTTGACTTCACAAAAATGGTTCTGATATTATCGAATATATAATGGATTTAGATTTGGTATCTAATGTTAAATTAGGTGTTTCATAGCACTTAAAGATTCACCTTTCAAACACTCTTTAAAGATGCTGTATCATACTTGCAATATTTTTCAAAGTATTTTTAATGTACATGTATTCGTTGTATTTTTAGAAAAATTTAGCGACCAACCTAGGGAAAATCAGACCAAAATTCATTAAATATGAGATAATTTATCAAAATATCGGAAACGGCAGCCAACATAAAGGCGAATGAAGTGTGGCCATCTCACAACTTCCGGTCTCTAAATATACGCTTGAAACCCGTCTTTGTCGCGCACGACTAGATTTTGTTTTCTCCGAATAAGGTACATGTATTCGTTGCTGCCAAAGTTGATACCAACCGAACGCAAATACGCTAGTTGTGACACGGTGTAAATCCTACACGCCTAATGATTACGTCACCGAAAGCGGGTTCGTTAAATGCTATGCCCTTTCTACAAGGGGAACTGTGCTTTGGGCGTCGAAATAAGTATGTTATTGTTGATTAAACAATCTAAATATGATATCAAAATTTCGACGAAAGATTTTTCTACCAAGTGATGTATTTCTTTTCTCAATAGCTAAATTTCAGCCTGAACCGCATGCAAGTATGAAACAGCATCTTTAAGACAATCAACCAATTAAATCTTTGCATTTTATTCTTTTAAAAAAAATTCATTTGATGTTAATGGTGTCCCAAAATTAATTTTGATATAACAGAAATGTTCATTAACAAGGAAGACATTCTATGTGAAAATCAGTAAACGTTCCTATTTTTTCACATAATATTTTTTTTTTATAAACAGGGTAGGGGTCATGATAGTGTTAATTCTATTTCTTACCCCTGCCTACATTAACCGAAGATATCTTAAGAATTACAGTACAGTACAGTACAGTACAGTACAGTACAGTACAGTACAGTACAGTACAGTACAGTACAGTACAGTACAGTACAAATAAATCCACTATTTTTACCACATTTCACTTTCTACTTTTAAAAATGCTACTCATGGAAACTAAATGCATGTACAGTTACATACCCTATGTTCGAAGCAAATAACAAAACAAAAATAATCCATTTCGTTTTCGCAATGCTACGATGCCCGATGCCCTAAATTTTATATATTTGTGCTATGGTTCGCAGGTAGGTGGAAAAACGAACGCAGCTCTAGAACAATGTCCTCTGTAGTAATCAGTTGGTTGGAATCAACCCAAAATTTAATTTTATAAATGTTTTGCTGTAAGTAATTTCACGAATGTACAAATGTAAGAACAATCTGTATAAAAGACAATATCAAATGGTTTATATGGTTTCCGTGAAAAATTCAAAAGGATTTGTTCCGCTAAAAGTTAAAGGAACATTAGAAATGTATGAACTGTATAGGTTTCATATTTGAATATATAACGATTATTATGAAAACCTCGAATAAGGAATAAGCCTTTGATATAAATATTCAATCAATGCTCGTTATTATTTGATACAAATGCCCCACAAACCTGTTCCATTTACCATTGTGTTGGGTTCGGGGTTGATTATTCAAGTGCTTGCATTTAATTTTCAAAACTCTTCATTACATTTAGATTGAAAGTCCATGGTTCCAACTAATTTTGAAAATATTCAGCTCCTGTATTCTTCTGTAACTTTTGAAAGAAACCATTATTTACACATGAAAATCTCCATATTATCTGTCAAGAAAGGACTGTGAGCAACACATGCACATGAAGATGTGTTCTGTCGCACATCATTTCATAAAAATATTAATATAGTATTATTATAACTATTGTAAGAAACATTTATTTCAAACTTGAATTTAACCATATTATCAAATATCCACCTTTCCTCAAAGGACTTGGAGCAACACACGCGTATGAATATATGTTATTTCACACAAAAATTCATAAAAATATTACGGTCCTGTATTGTTTATTATCAGACCATTGTAAGAAACAACCATTTTTCAAACATGAATTTATCCATATGACCTAAATCCACATTTCCACAACGGAGCAATACATGCGCTTTAAAGAGGCAGTAGCACATTTTTAGGGGAATATAAGGTGATGTCAGGAAAATGAAAATTAATGGTTCCAATTGAAAGACAATGTATTTAAACTAAATAGAGTAGTAATAATTCAAATAATGATGAAATGTTGAGCCATGCGATTGCTTTTTCTTACACAAAATGAATTAAAGGTGTCACAAAAAATGGCCGCCAATGGATTTTATGTGAATCTTCATACTTTGTCCTCTGACTATGGATGATTGAGTTGTGTAATGAGATTGCTGTCACTGTGAAAATAATACATTTAACATTAACTTACAATTATCAGTGAAAAAATTACAATATAAAATTATCCAAAAACGTGCTACTGTCCCTTTAACATCTGTTCTTTCAAACATCATTTTAAAAACAAATATAATTGTCCTGTATTCTTTATTATTAGACTATTGTAAGAAACAATCATTTCAACTCCTTTGAAAGGCATTTTAGAAATGGAATAACAATAATGCAGAGGAATGTATGGATGACATCTTCTTTGTTCATTGTATGCGACGTTTCGACACATATTCCTGTGTCGTTCTTAAGCAGAGAAACGTCGCATACAATGAACAAAGAAGTTGTCATACGTATATTCCTCTGCATTATAATTATTTAAAACCTGAGTTTCTCCATATTACCAAAACTCACCTTTCCACAAAGGCAACATACGCATATGAACACCTGTTGCGTTGGCCCCGTTAAGCTTCATTTCATGGTGTCCACTAACTTATGATGTTCATGTTAAATATTCAAATATATGTACAGTTTGTTATACAATAAGATGTGTTAAACTTGATAGTCTTCATATATCGTTGACTTCAAAGTAACATATATGCTTCCACATGTAAACGTTTGTTGTATGCTTTACGCATAATTTTGGATGAAAACATCCTTTTATTCAAAACAAGCACTGGCTTAGGAAGTCAAACCTCACATCAGGCAATATCTGTAAGTATATGGTCAGATTTTGTTAAGTATTTTAAGGTAAACTTAAGGTTTCAAATATTGGAACTTTTTTATTTATTGACACAATCATAACGTTTCTTAAGAAGTTTACACAAGAAATGATATTCCACATTATTTGAAATATATTTAGTTTTAGATGTAGAAATTTTAGGCTTAAAGGGACAGTAGCACGTTCTAGGAGGAATATAAGGTGATGTCAGGAAAATGAAAATTACTAGTACCAATTGAAAGACAATGTATTTACACTAAATGGAGTAGTAATAATTGAAATAAATGATGTAATGTTTAGTCATGCGATAGTTTTTTCTTACACAAAATGAATAAAAGGTGTTCAAACAAAATGGCCGCCAATGGTTTTTATGTGAATCTTCATACTTTGTCCTCTGACTATGGACGATTGGCTTGTGTAATAAGATTTTTGACACTGTCGATGTAATACATTTAGCAATAACATTTAGCACTCAAACCTATAAGTTTTTCTTCAATATAAGTAATCAATGTTGATGACGTCACTATTGTTTTATCATGGTTAAATAATCAATTAAATCAACTGCACCCTGATCAGGGTTGTTTAATGTTATATTTTTACTATAGCTCTCAATTTAATCCATATATATATTGTAATTCTCCAACAATTGACACAAATAATTATATTTACTATAAATATTATTGCCGTGTTTCAAGTAAGAATACATATATAGAATGTCATTCTAGTGCATTTTTTTCGTTTGTATTGAACGAGTAGATGTCACAAAGAGCATAGAACCAACGAGTTGGCAAAACGGAATGCATTGTATTTCACTACGAATTACTATCGTAAGATTACATGGGTATGTAATAAATGGAATTGTTCATCACCAGAACCCAAGGAAGGGAACACTTTCTTATAACACAATTGCATATGGGCATGACTTTTTCATATAATATTCTTTCTTCATGACAGAGAAATTCACCATTAATCATTAATGAATTTCAAAGATTAACAGACAATTTCAAATTCATATTTACTTTCACGTCTCTCCATTCTAATTAAGTTTAGATCAACAAATTTTTATATTAGGTTATTATATCAAATATGGAACTCTCAATCTAAAATTTCATCTGACTAGTATGAGTATTAGGACACCCAAAACAAAGAAAAAGTACATATAACCATTGCATTCTAGCTGAGGAAAATTACTCCCTTTTAAATCTGATGCATTACCTTTGCATTATTAACTGCAAAAGTGATGCATATGAAAAGGTTATTAATTCCAACATTTTCAATGTGGAGATTCTTGTGAGAGAAACTACATACATTGTATTCCTACTCTTTCATAAGGCCCTACTGACTCCAAAACAATGGCTATGCTTGAGTCTAAGAGGCGTCACGTGTCCGGCGTAATCCGGGTCTGCAAAAAGCTGAAGTTGAATCAAGTGTATCTGCGTATGCACAGGAAGTATTGAGCATACCTCAAAGTAGTTTCAATAAACATCTTATTTATGTCAGACGAACCTTAATTCTAACATGTTGTCGAAATGTTGAAAAAACATCAACTTTCTTTAAATGCACTGTATTAAATAAGTCATGATTGTTTTTTTTTTATTCATAATAATAATTTAGATATTTGATCATCAAAAGTATTCATGTCACAAAATTAGTTGTGGAATGTCACACGGAAGATAGTTGTCCGCCATGATACGCCGGGTTCGCACGTCTTTCAAACCGGCTTAGTGTGCATACGCCTAGTTCGCACACATGGTACCAATAAAGTGCTTTGCACGTTTCGTCACTTTCTGCGGCGTACGCCTGATAGCACGCCGGGTTACCAATCAAGCAGGGCCAATGACCCAAAGAGACCCTGCTTCCACGCTGGGACTGAGGCCAGGTCACGCTTGCCGTGGGAAAATGTGCATTTGCTTTACCACAGGTTGCAGCATCAATGTTAGACTTACATTTCGTCTCTGAAACATAATAATTCTAGAAAACGATTTTTTATTAGAAATAAAAAAGGAGCCTCAGAGATTTGGCTATTCTGTGATAGATATGATAATAATATAAAGATATAATTTTTTTCAATATGTTTTGTTATGTTAAAATGTCATAAAAAGATTCTCAGTATAAGATTACATTAATGTCACACAACCATTGCATGTTCGTTTATAGTTATAATGATCAAATGTTAAAGGGGCAGTAGCACGTTTTTAGGGGGGAAATAGGGTGATGTCATGAAAATGAAAATGAATGGTTTCTATTAAAAGACAATGTATTTAAACTAAATGGAGCAGTAATTATTCAAATATATAACGTAAAGTTTAGCCATGCGATTGCATTTTCTTACACAAAATGAATTTAAGGTGTTCACACAAAAATGGCCGCCAATGAACAATAATATGGATCTTTATAATTTGTTGTCTGACTATGGATGATAGGTTTGTCTGATGATTCTTGACACTATCAAAATAATCAATTGGCATTAACGTCCAATTATCAGTGAAAAAAAGGAAAATATCAAATTTTCAAAAACGTGCTACTGCCCTTCGTCAATGTCACATAAACATTGTTAGTAAAACGGTTACACATTTCGATTTCTCTTTCTCAAAAGCATCGCTCCTGTTGCCACTTTGTTGATTGATATATTTGATTTATTGAAGTTTAAATTTTAAAAAAGAAGAGAAAGTCTATCGTTCTAAGCATGTCGACAGGCGTGTCAACCACCGATTCCTTACCTTCCTCAATATACAAAACACCTCTCTTTTAACATGGGTGTACAATGGAAAACTCGCCTCTGTGCGTTATAACGGAGAATTTCACACTCAACTTGCCCTAGTTATAACACGTGTCGCATTTCATGTTCTAAAATTTGAAACAGACAGAAAGACTTGGGAAACCTACGGGGCTCTCATTGCAAAATTAAATAAGTTTCACCCAATTCAAATTTTTAGTCCATTTGATAACAATTATTTTTTTCATAAATGCATCATGTAATCAAATATCTCTTTACCAATTATGAAGAAAAACGGCAACGAATTTTCTATAATTATTTGAAAAAAAATTATATTTCAATTTGTCTTCATGTTGAACATATTTTGAATGTTGAAATAAGAAAAAATAACAAGTATTTAATTGCATTGATTGAAGTAAAGAAAGAAAGTAAATGTGTGCAATGGTACCTTTAATAGTCTGTCAGCCAGACCCTGATATAAGATAAAAGCCTAAGCAAGTCTTTGAAGAAGACGTGAGAGCTAAATTTTAGAAAAAAATCAGTCTTCTTTTCAATTTGATTTATTTTTCAAATTTTAGATTTTTTGACAATTCTATTTCAGAGTCTAAGTGTTAGACTATACCTTTAAAGGGGCACGTTTTTTTGATAATTTTACATTTTACACTGATAATTGTAAGTTAATGTTAAATGTATTATTTTGTCAGTGTCAAAAATCTCATTACATATCTCATATATTGTCAGAGGGCAAAGTATGTAATTCACATAAAATCCATTGGCGGCCATTTTTTGTGAACACCTTTAATTCATTTTGTATAAGAAAATGGAATCGCATTGTTAAACTCTACGTTATATATTTAAATTACTATACTGCTACATTTTGTTTCAATACATTGTCTTTCGATTGGAACCATTAATTTTCATTTTCCTGACATCAGTCACATCACCTTATATTCCCCCTAAAAACGTGCTACTGCCCCTTTAAGAGCAAACTCAAAAGAACACGAAATTAAAAATCATTCATTAGAAAACATTTCGGAAGCTCGACCACAAACTATACCTTCGAATATTTCAAATCTATTTAATGTTATATTTTGTAAAACTGGTAGTCGTATAAACGTAATATAATCAGATAATCATAATTATGATTGCTATCTGAAGTTTTGTCAAGGAATGATAAAAAAACTTATGACTCGGGCATTTAATAATAATGTGCGTAATCGGTGCTATCATAAGAATAAAAACAGATTTATAGGCTTATTTTATCCCTCTCATCCATAATTATAAGAATATGATATTTAGTATTTATCATCCCAATCACAAAGGACAAGTTGGTGCATATCACGATAATCAATCCTTTTTTATCAATAAATGTTCCGTCCTGAAGTTTTTATATGCCTTTTCATCATATTGACAAGAAAGGGAACATTTATTGTATGACAATCAATCTGCTTAACGTGGCGATTACTTAAACAAGGTGACGAACTTGAAACTTGCATGTGTATGCATATTTTTTATGATTTGTAAAATTACACGTACACTACTATACAAAAGAGAGTACACCAGAGTTTGTTTCGATTTACTTAAAAGGGAAGTAGCACGTTTTAAGACAATTATAAATTTTTCACTGATAATTGTAAGTTAGTGCTAAATGTATTATTTTGATTTTGATAATGTCAAAAATCTCATTTCACAAACCAACCATCCATAGTCAGAGATCAAATTATAAAAATTCACATTAAGTCCAATGAACACCTTTAAATCATTTTTTGTAAGAAAAAGGAATTGCATGGATAAAATTTACATTATGTATTTGATTTATTATTGCTTCATTCTTTTTGAATTCATTGTCTTTCATTTGGAACCATTTATTTGCATTTTCTTGACATCAACTTATTTTTCCCTTTAACGTGTGCTACCGTCCCTTTAATATCTAAGAGTCATGTGATGTATTAAGTTATGACAATAACACATATTTGCGGTAGTTGGAATAAAATAATTGGTGTCTGGTTAAGGTTTTATCAAAATATCTTTGTTTAATGTAGGCATGTGTAAGAAAAGATTTTTAAGTTTCATGGCCCATGCTATGTTTAAAATGTTGTTAATTTGGGGAAAATAGGCACGTTTATTGATTTTCAGATAGGATATGTCTTCATGTTGATGATCATTTGTGTTGTATCAACACTTATTTTGGAACAATTAACTCACATTAAATTTCCTTTTTTGTTTTTAAAAACACTTGAAAGTACTCCTTTAACGATGATGCGACTCTTGTTCTTACCAGTTCGAAAATAGGACATCAGAAATTCGAAAGATATGTAATTTAAAATCTTACATATGATAAATTCAACTGAAGAGTGTACTTTCTTTTGCCTGTCACCGCAGAAGAGAATCAACAGATCAGTTTTGTACTAAAAGGACTAACTGAAGGTTTCAGGCCGAGCCAGTGTGCTAACCGTTATGTACCACATCATGTCACTTGCAAATAAATAATTTCCTTCGTGACGTGAATTAAACTTTTCTATTGCTCATTTGAAAACATTGGTACCAAATGTATATTTACAAATAATTGTTGTGTTTTCCAAAAACTGTTGTCATTTTAACAATTGTCATACAATTTAGTACTAAAGTGTAGCTTGTACGGTCCCGCTAGTAAATTTCAGCAGATTGCACGTGCAGCACGAGAAGCTCGTGATGCCAATGTCAGCTATTGAAATCGACAATCATTCTCAAATTTGAGTCGACGTTTTTCCTATTTTGTACATTTTAAGAGATGTTTTGATATGAATGAAATACATTACTTCTTGTTATTGTATTATAATGATGGATATGGATTGATGTAGTTTTCAGCTAGTTTGAAAAATCCTGACACGACATCGGGTTTGGATCAATCCCGTGCACGTGAAAAACGAACACCTCGACCAAACGGTCTCGGCGTTCATGAATCACGTGCGCGAGGGTTCATCTAACTTGAACACCTCGATCTCAGTCGGTTATTTTTACCTACTACCACTGAGGACAACATGTGGTTTCAGATAGTAAGCATCAAATTCCTCATCACAAACGTTTTTCAAAAGTTTTTATTAGTTAAGAACTTAGTTTATGACAACAAGTTTAAAATTCTTATATAACTACTGATACAAGCGTTGACGCAATTCAAGATTCGTTTCCTTGATGGAGAATTGGAGAAAAAATCTTTAAAATACGTTGATAATACGTCAATTACGTGACTGTCAATCATCTAGATATAGCTAGGAGCTGAAGTCTTGCTCTAATTCATTTATCATAGACGCCTGTGCTGTCAATTCCTTCACCAAATGCTTGTTTGAGTAAACGCCTTGTAGTAAATGTCCCTTTGATGAGAATAATCCATATTTATAAAATAATTCGTCCTTATGTCATTTCTTTTGTTAGCAATGTCGATGAGTACTAATTAGGGGCGTAAATATAAATGAGATATAGTTAACAATAAATTTTATAATATAACACAATTTTAATCCAATGCCCTCGGGTTGCCTTTGGCAGTTCATATCCCTCAAGCGTTTTGCAAACTTTACCATTTCAACATTCAACTGATATTTTTAAAACAATTTTCACTTGGAGAGTGCATCTGCCCTTACAATACAGTGCGTTCATTTCCTAGTGTATCTTTGTGCAAATATCGTGTAATTTGGGTTCGTTTGGACATCACTTTCACGAATCCAGCACCGACAAAGGCACAAATTGTCCATGTGTAAAATAACTAAATTTTGGGATCCTCTGGTCACTGGCGGAGAATTTCGAAATTTGGCATGGTTAAATAGGCAGATGAGGTCATATTTTTTAAATTTCCACTTTCTTAACTTTTGATTAAAATTCGATTTTCTTAACTTTTGATTAAAATATTCCTTATAGACTTTCTGAGAAAAAATATAAGCACTGTAAACATTGACGACTTAGTGCAAAGGAAGGAATCTGATTTAGACCTTATAGTCCTGGGGCTGAGGGGGGTCCTGTGTGCAAATATATGTCCCCGAAATTTGACTCTTGATTCCTGTAGGACACCCCTAGGAGATCGAAAAAAACTTGGGTAGACATTCCAAATGTGGGGCAGAAAGCTGTAATTCAAGATGGCGTCCAAGATGGCCGCCGCATTCTTTTAAACCATATTACTCAGTTTGTATCTGTCCTAGAGTGTTGAATCTTGTGTCTTTACCTATGTTTTGGGGTAAAGGAATCCAATAAGATCAGATTGAATGTATAAAGATAAGAAATTAATGGCGAATTCCAAGATGGCCGTCAAAATAGCCACCGAAACCTTTCGACCAGCATATCAAGGTTCCTATTTGACCTAGGAGAGTAAACTTTGTGTCCTTTCTGGGCTTTTAGGGGTCAGTGATTACAGTCAGACCATTCACTTAATGGATAATTGTTTAATTCAATACATGGTATCTATTTTATCAGTATTTCGGTATGTAGACGTGCCAAGAATGTACGTTTTTACGAGCAATGGTATTATCTGAACACTTTTTGTTAGCTTAGTATCCCTTGAAGTTATGTTAAATTACTCTTAAAACATGTTTACATTGAATAGTAATCTAATAACATCAAGATCACTACTAAGGTAACTACTATGCACACTGTGATCTGTAACTGTAAGAAAATGCAAGGCTTCCTATAACCATGTGATGTTGACTACTTCTGTTTTAATATCAAGATTCATATTTGAGCTAGGTGATAAAACTTGGTGTTTTCTACAGGGTTTGTGGGCTTGGATAATTAGTCCGAACATGCAGATATCATGGTTCATTGCTGTACAGATCCTCCAATTGATCAGGATAATGCTATGTAGACGCACCACAAAAGTATCAGTCTTACCAGCAATGAAAAGTAAACTAATGGCATAGACAGTCAACACTGATGAACTCTCCCACATTCTATATACACATATACATTTATATTTATCTTGCTCCAAAGTTAAACGAAGGGTCAAGAAAGAGCTCAAATCTTTATAAACCCTGATCACAAAAGAGATTGAAGACATGGTTAAAAATGATGTGGGGATAATGCTTTCCAAAATACAATTCGAAGATTGCAATGGCACTTAATTCTTCTTCATCAACCATTTCAGAATTAATATGGTTGCTGAGACAGAAGTTGTATTGTATGCATACATAAATATACGTTCAATTGAATACACTTGGAAGCCATGGAACGTCAATTTTATCTAATCTTATGGCGGAATCCAAAGAGAGAAAGGAAAAGAGGTGTCTACATCTCATCGGCTCGGTGATCAAGATGGACAGTCCAAGAGATACATAAATACTTACCAAGTAAAGTCTTATAGATGATTTAATACACTTATTGAAGATGAAGCGAAAACCTCTTACAAGTTAGCTGATAGTCCGCTGATTTAAAGGGTTTAAAGTTAGTTTAATTGTTCAGTGCAAAATAGGAAAAAACATATCTGAAATAGGTTTACCCAAGAACCAGGAATATTCTCAAATTATTGGGACGTGGTTTAAGACCAGAAAAAAGTGTGTTGATCTTTCAAGTAGCGAATAACTTCTCACAGAAGAGAATCATTCAGGCATATATGAGAACTACCGGCGATGACAATGTAATCATAAGTTTAACGCAATCTATTATCCATGTATGTATTCCTTAGTCAAATTACACCCTAGCAAAGATGTACTTGTGACGGTGCTAAAGCTCTAAAGCGATGATCCAATTCCACAGTTTTAAATAAAACTTTTCCAGTCAATGTTTAGGATGAAGGATAACAAGTTACAAATAAACTTGTATGTCTACTCCTGTCCAAAGCTGTTTGATAAGCTAGTCATTTTTTTCTGTGTGATGGATGTCATAATGCAAATGGGTGTGCAGCATGCATCTTCTGGACTATCAAAGGCGGGAAGCAAGTGTTTTGATTGATGATTGAAAAGAACAATATAATGAACGGATTTTCAACTAAATATGGAAGTGATGTCTGTGAAAGCAAAAACCACAACAGAAAAGGTGATGAAATTGGATTGTGAGATTATATTTATCTTTTTTGCTCTGACTAGGCTAACATGATCAACAAGACCATTGACATGGTCTCAGGGATATGAATGCGATATGGCTGAGGACAATAAAGTCACTTAAAGGAACGTACACTACCAATCTGCTTCTGACAATTTCATTCAACTATGTGATGATCCACTCTTTTAAGAGAAGCTTATGTTAGTGAGGACCTGAAATGACTTTGCTTCGATAAAGAATCCAACTTGGTCGCAGCAATTTGGGATTGTTAGCCAAAATATCGCCTTGTCGAGATGTTAGATGATATAAGGCAAATTTGACTACAAATATAGTAATCAAACTGAAGTGGTCAACATCACATGGTTATAGGAAGCCATGCATTTTCTTACAGTTACAGATCACAGTGTGCATAGTAGTTACCACAGTAGTGATCTTGATGTTATTAGATTACTATTCAATGTAAACATGTTTTAAGAGTAATTTAACATAACTTCAAGGGATACTAAGATAACAAAAAGTGTTCAGATAATACCATTGCTCGTAAAAATTTACATTCTAGGCACGTCTACATACCGAAATACTGATAAAATAGATACCATGTATTGAATTAAACAATTATCCATTAAGTGAATGGTCTGACTGTAATCACTGACCCCTAAAAGCCTAGAAAAGACACAAAGTTTACTCTCCTAGGTCAAATGAAACCTTGGTATGCTGGCCGAAAGGCTTTGGTGGCTATTTTGGCGGCCATCTTGGAATTCGCCATTATTTCTTATCTTTATACATTCAATCTGATTTAATTGGATTCCTTGACCCAAAAAACCTAGGTAAAGACACCAAATTCAACACTCTAGGACAGATACAAACTGACTTATATGGTTTAAAAGAATGCGGCAGCCATCTTGGACGCCATCTTGAATTACAGCTTTCTGCCCCACATTTGGAATGTCTACCTAAGTTTTTTTCGATCTCCCAAGGGTGTCCTACAGGAATCAAGAGTCAAACTTCGGGGACATATATTTGCACACAGGACCCCCCTCAGCCCCAGGACTATTAAGCTTCACATATGAAGGATTTTGTAGAGAAAAATATAATTAAAAAATCTAAATTCTTAACCCTGGTCATTTACGGTTACTAAGGGCTTTTTGAAAAATGAGTTTTGGATAGATCTAAAAACCTTCATGAAAAAATGACCTCAAAATTTTTTTCAAAAGGGGTGAATCGTTCATAAAATATATCATTCTCAATAACATTACACAATTCAATTTAATGAATTTAAAAGGTTAGAGAGAAATAAGAGAACAGTATTTTGGCTAACTTCAAATTTACCCCAACGATTGGAAGAATCGGTGGTAGATATCACCCCTTCATGTTAATAACCATTTTTAAAAAAAGGTGACATAATCCATTTTCGGAGAGCCTATTTTTATACCCCCGCCTTACAGCGTAAGCGGGGGTATATAGCGTTCATTCTTTCCGTCCGTCCGTCCGTCTGTCCGTCCGTCCGTCCGTCCGTCTGTCCGTCCGTCCCAAAACTTTGTGCGGAGCAGATCTCCAAAACTATGCATGCTAGCCTCATCAAACTTCATACACATGTCAACCATCCCTAGTTGTGCCTTTTGAGGGTTAGAACTATCTCTGAATTTTCATTTTTGCGGTTTCCATGGAAACGTGACTAAAAAGTGACTCTTTGAGGAAGTCGTTTTGTGCGGAGCAGATCTCCAAAACTATGCATGCTAGCTTTATCAAACTTCATACAGATGTCAACCATGATCCCTAGTTGTGCCTTTTGAGGGTTAGAACTATTTTTGAATTTTCATGTTTGCGGTTTCCATGGAAACGTGACTAAAAAGTGACTCTTTGAGGAAGTCGTTTTGTGCGGAGCATATCTCCAAAACTATGCATGCTAGCTTCATCAAACTTCATACAGATGTCAACCATGATCCCTAGTTGTGCCTTTTAAGGGTTAGACCAACAAATTATTTTTATTTTTTGGGGTGTCCATGGAAACATGACTAAAACAGTGACTCTTCGACCAAGTCTTTGGTCCTGAGCATATCTCCCAAACTATTCATTCTAGCTTCACCAAACTTCATACACTTATCAACCATGATCCCTAGATGTGCCATTTGAGGTTTAGACCATCACATTTTTTTAATTTTTGGAAACATGACTAAAACAGTGATTCTATGATAAATTACTGTCCTGAGCATATTTCATGAAATATACATCTCAGCTTCACCAAATTTGCTACATATGTCAATCGTGATTGCTGGATATGCCTTGTGAGAGTTAAACGATATATATGGATTTTCTTCTCTGTGGTTTCTTTGGAAAACATAACTTACAAAGTGACTCAACAAAAATAATTTTGTCTTCAGTGCATCTCGTAGAATATTCACGATAACTACCTCAAATTTGAAACAAAGATCAACCATTATCTCCAGATGTACCCTTTTAATTGTAAAACCTATTAATGAATTCGGTATTTGGGTTTCAGTTGAAAGAAGACTTACACAATGACTTACTGTATACTCAACTATCATACTTTAACCAATATTAATCAGTTTTACTATTTGAAATTCTTCGAACAAAGTGGGGAGCGGGGGTATGTGAGCTTTGCTCGCTTCTTCACTTGTTTCATAAAACATTGCCAAGAAAGTATGCAGAACAATCACAACCGAAAAAGTCTACTTTAGTCTTTCTTCAACGTACAAGTGGACCATATTTCTTAATTCTTTCGTAAATCCCGAACGGTGAAGTTCCATACGCTCATAGAGTCCATATTATTCTACTTGTTACAAAGAGAAGAAAATGTCTATTTCTAAACAAGGTATGAGGATTTGCTTTTAGAAATAAAACATACATTGTATTTGTTTTGTTCTAGGCTCATCAACCATGGTTGAGAGATCCCGTAGGTCCAAGCTGATTGAAACATTCTGGCTATTTTGGGCATTCAACCATAGGGTAAGAATGTTCAACCATTTCTTTACGTCTTATTGAAGGTTGCCAATTTCAAAAGATTATTTTCACAGTTTTTATAATTGTTTTACATTAAATGATTTAATAATTCAAAGTCAATAGGCTCACCGATTCCCGCTCAGTAAAAGTAATGTACATATTCGCAAATGTCAACGATACATCTTTCAAGCAGACAGTTCGCAAAACTAAACACACTGTCTCCAAATTGTTATGTTATGGGTCAATTTCATCAATTTTCTTTTCCATAACACATGTTTCCACCAAAGACACCGTAATGCATTCTTTGGTCAATCCTTGAAAATTAATCCTTTTTCATATGAAATAGCACTCTTTCTCTATTTTCATATTTAAATATGTACATATTCTCTAAGCAAGAGATTTAATTTATATAATTCAATTAATTATGAACATAAATTCTTTCTTCATGCATTCTGAATAGTTCACCAGGAAATCAACAATGCATTCTTGGGACCACCAGTCTAGGACATCCAGTTCCTTTTTTCAGAAGAAACCAATGCTCTCTCTGTTGTGGTGTTAATTTCTCAAATTTCCGCCAAGAAGTCCATAATGCAGTCTTAGGACCAACCATCCTGGACATTCAATCCTTCTCCAGAAGAAACACTCTTTCTCTATTGTCATGTCAATGGTGTCCACTTTCTCAAATTGTGTATCTAGGGAATTCACACTGCCTTTCCTGGTCCCACAATCCTCGACATCCAGTTGTTTCTTCGGCAAATCTCTTTCTCCATTGTCGTTTTAATGATGTCCACTTTTTAAATTTCCACCAGGGAATTCACAAGCCACCGACTATCCTTTACATCGAACTGTATATCTGGATGAAACAGACGCTCGTTCTATATTATCATGTTAATGATGTCGATTTCCTCAAATTTCCGACACGGGATTCACAATGCAATCAAAGGTCCGACTATCCTGAAAAACCAGTTCTTTCTCCAGAACAAACCGACACTCTTTTCTCTTTTGTCGTTTTAATGATGGTCACCTTATTAAATTTCCGCCAAGGAATCCGTACTGCAGTATTGGGACCGACCATTTTGAAGATCAAGATTCTTTTCCAAAAGATCTTCGATGATCTTTCTCCTTTGCCATGTTAATGATTTCAACTTTCTCAAATTTCTTCTAGGGAATCCATAATGCAGTTCTGGGTCCGACCATTTTGGACATCCAGCTCCTTCTTCAGAAGAACCTCGATGCTCTGTCCTACCTGTTCTTCGCCAACGGTCTGGGTTCGATGCTGGGTAGTCTGGCAGCAGGGTTCCTGGCCCCGAGATTCGACCTCCGACTTCAGCTCTTTCTTACTCTGGCAGTTGGAGTCATCTCTATCTCGTGTCTGGCTCAAGTCCATCACCTCGCCTACATGTACACCATGGTCCTGATCTTCGGACTCACAAGGGGCCTGGCCGTGTGCTGTGAGTTGCCTTGATAGTTGCCAAGGATCAATTACCTCTGATCAATAGTTATCTTATCAACATAATACCGAGCTGTCGATCTTGATTAATCAAGGTTAGAGAAAAATTTCTTTAAAGAGTTTTGAACATAAGTTTTTACTAAGATTACATAGCTATTTAGTAAATCAGACGTTTAATCTCAAATGGTAAATGATTTATATCAAAATCATATTGCTATTAAACAAACTGTATTTTGTTATTTGATTCAAATTTAATAGAAGTCATTAGTTTTCAACTCTCTTGAACATGCCCCATTCTAATGACCAAATTGTCAGCTTATGTCTCTTAAGTAACATTTTGCTATGAATAAAAAATAAATGATAGAAGCCTCTGATATTTAATCATTTTCAGAAAATCAAACTCAAGAATTCATTTAGAACTGCATATATAAGTTTCTCATCTCATCTAAGGGTCTGGGTGAGAGACAGGTCCTTGCACTTTTTCTTCACCCTGATTATATATTTTGATGAAATACAACAAAAACTTCTTTCAGATGTGATGACCCTTGCGGGGGAGCTATGGGAGAAGAAAGGGCCTCCGTTCCACTTCGTGGCGTGTGGTACCTCTGTGGGCGCCATCTTGGCCCCCTTGATATCCAAACCGTTCCTGTGTCCACACGACATGGCAATGGATAGAGAGCCCGTGAACATCACTGCGGTGGAGAACCCTCCCAATGCAACCCACCTCATCAGCATGCTGGAGATCGAACTCCGTACCTGCACCTTTGAAGATACCCGGGTCCAGTGGGCCTTCTTCTTTCTCGGTTCGTATTGATATTCTTCAGAAACAGTTAGAAAATATACAGGGGCATTTTATTGCTTTAAAATAATGAAAAGTTGCTTGTCCGTGTAAGTGTCCTCATGGAAGACTACCAAAGAAATAATCTAAACGCTACCAAAAGCAGCGAAACATATACATAGATATTCGATCATCACAAAATATAGATCGCATAGAACTTTAACGAAACAGCTTCATTCAAACGACGATCAGGAATTCAAACGCGCAACACATACACACCATACGCAACACGCTTAACGAAAAGCTATTTTGTGATGATATGTCTCCTATTCATGTGAATCTTTCGCTGATCTTGTTCTTTGGTAGGTATTCATGAGGACACCTTAACGGACAAGCAACTTCATGGATATTCAAGAATTTAAATAAAAGAATTCATTGAAGATTGTGTTGTAATTTCAATTCGGCATCTTGGTTCGACTATGCTTGACAATCTTACATACATAGAATATCTTCTATCATTCTATATAAGAACCATTACGAAATTTTACAGCGCGCCTCTCCTTTTTTTCTTCCTTATTCCATATGATGAACAATTCAATAACATGTGTATCATATCGTTTTTGATGCACGATACTGCGGATGTCATCAGTGACCTGGAGAGCAAACTGAAGATAATTGCCGTTTTGTTCTTCCTGCAGGTCTGTACATGCTTCCCGCCTGCCTGGCCCAGCTATACTACTGGCTCTCCTACAGATCTGCCCGTAGTTCAGACGACGGGAAGGGAGATGGGTACATGGAGCTCAAGCATGAGGAGGTCCTCAGGTTCAACCCAATCTTCGTCCTCTTCTTCTTCACACTCTTCGTCATGTACGTCCTCCTGAGCAGTCTGCCCGCCACCTACTCCAACATCCTCACCGTGTACGGAGTCCGAGGACCGCTGGCCATGTCCAAGGATGACATGGTGACCATGACCTCTGTGTTCTGGTTCGGGTCGCTCATCAGCCGCTTCTCCAATGGGTTCTACACTCGCCACTTCACCAACTTCCAGGTCCTAATTGTCCATATCTGTGGACTGGCCGTCTCCGGGATATTGTTCCTCACTTTAGGTAACAAGTACCCTGAGGCGCTGTGGGTGATCACCGTCCTCGTCGGCTACTTTGGAGCTCCCTACCTCGCCGGCGTCTTGGCCTGGGTCTCGGATATCCTGGAGCTTCATCCTAAAATTACCTCCCTTTGCTTCCTGGCTTCCGGTGCTGGTAACATGGTGTTCCCGTTTCTTGGAGGGATCTTGTTTGACTATTACGGAGCGATGAGTTACTTGTACCTCATATTTGCGATTGTTGTCCTAATGTGCCTCGTGTTCACCTCCCTCAAGGCATTGTCCAAGATCCTCCCAATCCAGAAGGAAGAGGAATGCGCCAGGGAGATGCTTCAGTGCGACTAGTTTTTAGTATAAAGAGTTGAAATTGCATTCTTTGAGAACACGTGGATGTGGAATGCTGGTGTTATGGGAGGACAATATTAAAGAGGCTTTAACCTTAGTATCATTCGTAGGTCTACGCTCTTATAACTTGTTCCAATTGCACGTATATCAAATTAATTTTAATTGGCATATAGTTATAATCAACAAAGTGTGGTGAATATACGTTTGATTACGGAAAAAGTAAAAAGGTGCGAGCTTTTATATATAATCTGTCAATATTTTCGGTTGATAATAATGTCCGACAGTGTTTTGTCTAAAATATCTTTAAAGTATAATTTCAAATAAGATTTCATATCAAATTAATTTTCATGAACTAGCTTCCTTTTAACTCTAATCTATTTTTATAACTGAAGCTTTAGTAAAACAAAATAATTGTCAAATGTGTTACTTCATGTTTATTTGGGATGTACTCAGTAGAGCGAAAATATACATTTTTCAAACTTTTTTTTAAGGAATCACATTTTCAGAAGATATTTACGTTTTTATTTTGGGGGAAATACAAAACGTGTTGCTGTTTACGAAAATAAATTTCCGAATAACTGAACATAATTTTGTCGTTTGTATTAACACCTTAGGGCCAAAACGGTCGGTAAATTGGCCTAATGTAGCATCGAAGGCAAATTGCTACATGTATTAAAATTGGTAACTCGTGCATAAGAAAAGACAAGGATACTGAACATAATTTTGTTGTTTGTATTAACACCTTAGGGCCAAAACAGTCGGTAAATTGGCCTAATGTAGCATCGAAGGCAAATTGCTACATGTATTAAAATTGGTAACTCGTGCATTAGAAAAGACAAGGATACTAAAATCACAACCAGTTTTGTAAAATGTTCAATATCACTGTGTATAACCGTACACCGGAACTAGCGAGGTGTACGGCGGAGAAATGTTGCTAGCGAGGAGCCGGAATCGAAATTTAGGTAATATTTTACTTCATAACTTTCAAATAATCAACATCATGTGGTAATTTTTATACACAGTGAATATGCTATTCTCAATCTATGCAAGGATTTTTTTTGTGTCAACGGGCAGTCATATTTAAACGTCACTGGGGGTTATTTCAACTACTTGAAGCTTAAAAGATAGTTTTTCATTGAGACTTTAAATGTATTTATTATCCTTATGTTGCAAATTGTTGAATCATAATAGAATCCAAGGTTTATCTTGCATAAGCTTGCACTTGCACATAATACCAATCTCTCAATCCTCACGATGAAGCAAATCCAAAATGCTAACTGACTGCAACTTGCTATTTATAAAAGTCATTTGAACTACGAACCTGATGAGGTAATCAATTTTATCATCCAAAACTGTGTTCCACAGGAGATATCGCTTTGACAGTAGATTTTGAACAATGCCCTGTAATCAGAAAATACATGACATCACAAACATTTTACATCATCAGTAATGACGTCACAATGCTATGACGTCATAAACACAGCAACATCACAATGCTATGACGTCTTCACCAGGATGACGTCACAATGATATGACATCACTGGTTTAGCAGTTTTAGGACTATGCAGTATGCAGTGTACAAAGATGTTCATTTTTCATTCTTATGTGATGAAAAATGATTTTGGATGATAAATAGAATCTCACCCTCGTGTCTTCTGATATCAAATATATCAACACTCGTTGATAAAAGTAAAATATCCTCGGCAAGCCTCGGATATTTGTTACTTTTATCAACTTGTGTTGATATATTTGATATCAGAAGACACTTGGGTGAGATTCTCTATGTATTTAACATTTACATTATGAAGAGATAGGGTCATAAATGATTTTTATGAGAAGTAAAAGAAAAACAAAGATGAGTGTGTGAGTGGGTGAAGCTGTTTATTCTTCGACAATGCCCCACAAACAATGACCAAGTTTGATCACAATGAAATCTTCATGACAGTATACGGTGACATTGTACACCACATATTCACACGTTCGTCACAGACAGACAGACTGACAGACACGCGAATCAACAATCAAGTAGATCTAGAAAACCATCGGCGGATTTGGCGGGTAACAAAACAATTGGAACAACTCTGTATGCAACTTTGTCTTTGGCAGAACTTGAGCAAGCTTTTTCTAAAATTTACAGAAAGAAATATACTTGTTTGCCATACTGCAATTAACGTCAAAACTATTTTTGATATTTTGAACAAAACATCATAAGTTTGATGTAAAACCAATTCCGGAACTACTTGAGACATGAAAGAATTGTGTCAACCCTAAAAATATTAGTGTTGCTTCTTAAATCTTTAGTATTTCTAGGTGTTTGTTTTACAAAGCTGAGCCTAACTGTCAATCTTATGGTATTGGCAGTTTTCTCAGTATTGTAATACAAAGAAAAACGACATCACAATGCTCCGCCATTATGATAACTTCTTGTTGCAATATGAATAAATATTTTAACAGCCAATAACAACTTGAGTCATATTTGTGTAACAATAAGACTATAACAAATATAATTGTATATCTTTTTCAAGGGATTTACAAATCAAAACTTTGATTTTCCCGTGAAATATAGTCATATAATAAACCAATATATTTTGAAAATATAATGTTATTTGGATTCATTTTTCTACAGGGATTATTTTTTATTGTATGCCATTCAAAATCTGTCACATTGTTTGTTCTTAAAATGAAATATCTATATTGGTTACTTAATATTTCGTAACAGAAATAAGACATTAACACAAAAAATATTATTTGAGTGAAGATTATGACTTAGTACAAGGGCTTCTAAAATGAATAACTTTCCCTGACTGAAATGATTGAAAAGTGTGTTCACACTTAAAAGGATGTGTGCAGTTTAATTTGATACATGTCTATTTAGTTTTCTACAGATAATCAAGTCAAGTAATGACATGTTTTACCCTCTGTGGCAAATAAGTTTTCCATACACTAATATTTAATTTGGAAAATTTGAATAAACATTTTGCAAAATAATTTCTACAGAGCCTGAACAGAAATGCCAACAATGCAACAGTTTAGCCGACAACAAAATATTTGAATTTTGATAAAGACAATGCCTTTACCATATGCTTCTTACTCTAAAAGAAAATTTCAATTGATTGACTATATGTAATCAGGGCTTTGAGAGACTTGAATCTTTTACCAGTAAATACCACTGGTTCTATGCAACCAATCTCACTCAATCAGTTATACACATACCCTTGATATATTGATTCTACCTTTGTCCATAATATACAGTTTTGCAATAAAATCTTATATAGCTGATATGTTGGATATACAAAAGGTGTGTAGCTGGGTCGTAATGGAGCTGAACATTAATTTAACATTGTCATCATTCATTTGACCTTAACACTAAGAAATCAAGATTAGATTAGACTTTGTTATTTATAGGGTGACATTTTTGTTTCGAATAAGGCCTTTATAAAGGGAGAAAATCTAGCATATTTTTATCACAGATATCATTTAACTCAAATATGATATTTTTTAAAACAGTGACATGATAAGTTCCTGGAAATTACAAGTTCAATATTTGTATATAAATCACTCTTGGTAATTGGATAAACATCAATGTGGCTAAATTCACAAATTTGTTGAAACAATACTTAAGACTTGAATGAGAAGTAAGTGCCATTGAACAAAAAAAGGTAATTAATAGAGGAAGAAATGAGGCAATTCTAAAAAATCAAAGCAGTTTTTGGAGTTGGTTTTTACCTAATTAATCTCTTCTGTTAAATATAACAAAAATGGGTCATTTCATGAACTCAAGTTGAAAGAACCTTCCTCATTCACGTCTTGTTCTGATTTTCTTATCTCAAATTGTAGCAACTAATTAACCCTTACGATGCTAACTGCAGAATTTTCCGGCTCAATGATAACAATGCTAGCGCTGAATAGTTATGTTTTTCTTTTTTGTATTACATTTCTTCAAAATAAAATACATCTATAAACTAAGTTCAATATGGTACCATAGTGATGTGTAAATGCAAATTCATGAGTTTTGTTTAGAAAACTGTTTTTAAATGAGATGACAACAAACATCAAATAAAAAATAAACATGATCAAATGAACATAAAATCTTTCCATTCACTCAGTACATAAATATTAATGAGTCCATTCATTTCTCCTCCAATCACTCTTCAATGATCCATCCTCAACATACCAGGGAATCTGACATACCTCTGTACAACAACCTGCAATAGTAACATACTGTTTTCTACATAATTCACCGTCAATCTTTATTGACAAAGCATGTCAGATTCTCAAATAATAGTTACGTTTTTACTGATACATATTGTTTTCAATATGTGTTCATAGGGTTATGTGTGATAGGTGCAGTTTGATGTGCTCGCAATGTGATGTTAAGTTTAATTTTTTAACCAACATCAATATATATAATTATTGTGAGGCAAAGTGCTGAGGGTAACCAATCACTATTTGTATGTTAAACATGTATCTTTACAACATGATTTATCCTACTGTACCAGAAACAGAAACTCTTTTCATAACTGCTTTCAGTTTTTTGGCAATTTATTTTACATAGTTTATCTGAAGATATATATATATATTGTAAAAAAATCAAGAACTTGAATAATAAGTAATGATATCAATGTCCATGTAAAAAGGTGACAATAAGTTATTCATTAAACAAGTATGTTAGGAAGTTTCTCAATGATGTGAACTTGTAATTGTACAGAATGTTACTATTCCGCGGGTATTGTGCGAGATATGTCAGACCGCCCCGGAACATTGAGGTTGGTAATATGCTGGTCCCAGTGTTTTCCCTCCTCTCCCCGTCATAGATCTATACACAACGATAAAACAGACCTAGTCCAGGTCTGCAGAAAGTCACATGACTAGCACGTAGCCAATCACAGCTTTACGATGGAATTTCATACGCCACTGAAACAACAAGAAAATTACAGTTGACTTGTTACGTTGTCTTTTCACAGCTGAGAAACATTGTCTGTTGCATGGACACAAGATTATGACGCTTTGACACATGACTGATTACAACCAATCAAATCAGGTCCTGGTCGACATGTGACCGATTACAACCAATCAAATCAGGTCCTGGCTGACATGTGACTGATTACAACCAATCAAATCAGGTCCTGGTTGACATGTGATGAAACAAAGCCACAATACCTGTGAGTCAAACACAACATCTGGTTACCATCTACTTAAAACATTATGTCTCCAAACCAACAGATTCCGCTCTTTGGTTGCCCGATCCTTTTCGACCAAAAATATGTGTCCAATTTACTGAAAACACACGACAGAAGATGGCAAGACAATAATGTTAATCACAATGTAGATGGTGTGTAGACATACCACAGACTAATATATGTAGTGTGGGAATTTGACCGATCGGCCATATATTCCTGAAAGTACTGAGGGTTCAAAGTTCACAAACAATCGCCATGGTGACAGTTTTCAAGTGCTTGTTGATGCTGGTAGGAATTGATGTGTTAGGAGTTTGAGTACAATTTTCCATCTTGTCATTATGAGCAAGTCACATGACTAACATGCAGCCAATCAGCCTAAAGCTCATTTCCCATCATGCCTTGCTCTTAGTGTCACATGATCAACACAAAGCCAATCACATCTTGAGGCCAAGTTGAAACTTGAACAGAGTCCAGCAAGGCTAGCAAGCACTTATCTTTGTGAGTTAATGATGTTGTCTCGTAACAATTAACAGATCATTCAATTGGCTCCATGATCTTTTTTTTCTCTTGTTGTTTAAAGCTCCCCCCTCTATTTTTTGTGGGGAGATTGTTGGCAGAAGTATGGCGTATCCTTCCCCCATTTGCCCCGTTTTTGTCAACAATGTCTTTATCTGTGGGAGAGTGCATACTTCCGACTGACAAGCTTGACATGGAACTGGAAAGGTTGAGATTTGAGGAAATGCCCAAGGAACTTGGGTAGGGGTTCAGAATGTCAAGGTCATCACCAGGGAGACACGATTCCACCATCATGGCTTTCTCCAGACAATTCACAAACAGTTCTGCAGTGTCACTACTCCCAGACGACTGAAAGATGATCAATAGTAGAAAATGGTTATCATTATGATACTGAAAACACACGTATTAGGTATATGCCTTTAGTTCTATCAAAACAAACATAAATTTCTTTTAAGGAATTCTTATAAAATGCCAAAGATTGGGATTCAATTGCAACCAGAGCAAAAAATCCTTGATAATCAACAACATTTTCATGAATATCATAAACAAAATTCAAACAAAAGATTTCTGCAACTTGGATTTTTGTTGAACAAAGTTCATAGTCAAGAAGAGTTTTGATAAAGTATTTCTCCTTAATGAGTTCAATTTTAGCAGGATCTGAAGCATTCAAAATGTATTTGCAGCCTACCTTAGTGAAAGTTCCTGCAAACCTCCACAGACCTCCAAACCCAATACCTGAATTCATAAAGACATAAATCACTCTTCAATCAAACAACAAAACAAACAGCATTTTACTTTTACACACAGAGAAATCAAATCCATGACAATGAATAATCAGTTTGAGTTTATATATTTTTCCCATTATGAGTTAGAAATCACAGGAGAAGACGAATCATGGATGCAACTTTTCTTTTCATACTGGGCTTTTGACATTTCACCACAGCTCTGATGTACTTTCTGATAAATATGTAAAGGATATTAACCTGTCCCTCGGGTTTTATTGAAATGTAAACATGAGGGGTCAGGGGAAACCCGTGGGTCGTAGGCCCTAGGGTTTCCCGACCCCGAATGTTTACATTTTCAATAAAACCCGAGGGACAGGTTAATATCTGTCATATAAAAGCGAAGGAAAGGACGAAAAACTCGGTAAAAATATTGAAATACATAATAACACTGAAAGTATTGCACAAACGCAGCCAATCCTTGCAAGTTGTCTGTTTAACAGCAGCTCTTCGTGAAGGACTTTAAATATACACTTTGCATAGGATTTTAGAATCAAATTTGATATATATTAACATTATGTATATAAAAATTACAGTGTCAGTGATGACACAACAAAATGAACATTTGCTGACAACAAGCCTCGGTAGCTCAGGCGGTAAGAGCGCTGTTGAACAACATGAGAGGTTGCGGGTTCGAATCCTGCTTGAAACGTTAAATCAGAATTTGTTAAAAATTCAAATTTTACAAATCCATTTGTTTGTTTCGTAATTTTTACAAGTTATGAGTCTTGTATAAAATGTAAAATATATAAAAAAGTAAAGTAAAAATAAAAATTATTCTAGAATGTCCCTGATATATTCTTGAATGTCCCGGTGAGAAGCGATGTGACATTGAAAGCAGGTTTACCCGAGAAAAGAATTACCTCCAAAATGAGACGATTATGACACCTGAGGTTTATATGCTCAGATAACTTACTCTGTAGATAGGAGAGTTGTTGTTGTGATGCGTCCTCACACGCTATCATGTTCTGAATGATACTCTGTACAGCATTGAGGATCGCCTGGTCATGGCATAAGGATAACACGTTGTTGATCTTAGCATCCAACAAGCTGTGTCTGTTGACATATAGACATGTACATATGATGTATAAATATGTACATTTGTGCTGCTACAACAAGTAATGATACATACTGTCTTTTTTTAAATAAAGGAAAAATTTCTTGATAAAAAGTATATCATGCATTAAAAAATTTCAAACTTTTAGAACATGTTTACAAATTTTAAATTACTTGCAACCATTTTTACCAAGTAAAAGCTAATAGTTTCTAAAAATAATTAGTACCATAAACTTTAAAATTTCATAAGAAAAAGAATATCTTACATCACAGGAAAGACTTTTGGAAAAACTACAGATGCTTCGGCAAGATACTCATATAAAATTCTCGTCTCATTTTCATCAGTTGTGTTCCTGACAAGTGTGGCCTGAAAAGGTAATACATCAATTTAAAAAAATCCTGGCTACACGTATTGATAAGAATCTAACTGATAATCATCTTAAATAAGAAAACTGAATGACAAAATTAGGTCCATGAACCTCCTACGTTGGACAGCCAGTAAAACCTGTTGCACATGTTTGATAAAAGGCTGCGAAGGATATTTCTTGTTGAGACAAGTTTATTCGCAGTTCACTTTATGAAGATGTTACAAGGTCATTGAGACTTAAAACTAGTAATGAGGGCTACATGTGTCTAAGGATAAGATCCCAATCATTTTCTACAGTTGCTGTTACAAAGGGGAGGTTTTCGGGTTTAACCCCTTCCCATGTCTTTCCCAAAAGATGTAATAGAAAATTTGTTTTGAGGAAGTGTAGACCCTAACCCCTCTATATAAAGGTAAACCCTCCATTTTGTAAATACCTACTCAGTACCAAACCATTTTCAACTCTGGTTTGTCAAATGGGGAGGTTTTGAGGTTTAAACCTCCATTCCCCCTGATGTTGAGTAATACCTCCTTTGGCAATTTCATGGATCTGCATTGATTTTTCTATGATTTTGCAAATATAATAATTGCATAGACTACATAACAAATTCATTACACAAAACAACAACATTCTCTCACCAGCACAGTGAGAACAAGAGCCTGAGTAGGATAGTCCATTAGCACTTCTGGGTCAAGCAACACATTGTTTTCATTTGACACAGAGCTCCGCCCACTACGAGGCTGCTGTATGGCTGACTTTGATGACTCCAGCTTCTGACTTGTCGGCGTTGGCATGGAGCTGCTGCGAGCTTTGAGAGAAGGTCGGGAGTTCTGATCAAGGTCAAGGCTGCAACTCTTTCCCTGCAACAAGTGTTTGAACTGCTGCCGGGGTGAAAATGTCACTTTAACTGTGGACATGAGGGCGAATTATCAATGCTGAAATTATTCCAGAGCTCAAAATATAGTTATTTATTGTAAATTATGTTATATGCATTTAATACATTTTTGATAATATAATCATTATCATCATATTTGATCAAGTTATTGAACTATGGGACAAAATTCATTTCATTCAGTGAGATATCTTGTTCATTTTGACCTTAAATTTCATGGTTGTATTAGTTATGATAAATGTCTTTGTAACATTAAACTGTAATAAACCATTATTGTAAATAGTTGAAGAAACGGACAACAGTAACAAGGTTCGATGATGCTCCACTCAATATTTTGACAACAATCCTACAACTGCTATAATTAGATAATACCCAGTACATTCCAAGGGAGATAACTCACTGGGAATATGCAACACAGACCACTAAATAACTGGTTTTGGATTTAACACTGATGGTAATGGATGGAAGTTGTATATCTATACAAAAGGGAGGGTTACAATATTGTTATGTTCATTACTGGAAAAAGAAAATAATTTGATTTTTATCTATTATATCTATATCTACCACATTGATAAGGTATATACAACTCCTTCAAACTGCGGTATGAAAATGACTTTCTAATATCTTTTAAAAAAAGTTTTCAATTCAGTGATATTTTTATAAATTTTTCAATGACAATAAACAAATACGTTACAAGAATGAATGAAGAATACAAGAATTTGATTACATCATGCATTATTCAAATTAATATTTTTCATAATGACTTACCGTCTTTGGTTTATATTTCCAAATTTTTATAAAACTAACTAACACTTTCACCATGCCTGTTATATAAGCTTATAGTTCAAACAATTCATGCCTATATAATGCATACATAATTGGTTTATTTATGGGAAAATGCATGCAAATTCACACAATGTTTGACTATGGTAATTCAGCTTGACTATTGATATTGATACAGGGCTGAGAGGTTTTCTATGGGTACGCTGCTAACAAAGGCCTGGTTTCTTCCTAGGTACGGAATACACGGGCACACACAGAAAGAAAACCTTATCTAGCGATCTTTACCTGGTTGCTTTTTGGACATTCGATTGGCTTTACATGAAAGAGTCATGAAAAGATGTTATCCCTTTTGACATCAAATTGTTGGTGCATAGTTAATTTGGGGTTTGCAATAAGTTCTATCCTTCAGAACAAGTCCATTGCAGGTTTTTATCCCACTTTTATTTGTTCATTTGAATTGGTGAATGCCATACATTGTATCAATCCAGCATTAAGATTTAAAATAGTCTTAAAATACTACTTCAGATTTAAAATAGTCTAAAAATACTACTTATTTTTTATAAATCCTTTGTTTGAAATTATCAATATCAGCTGAAAAGAACATGTCGAGAAAAAATTATGCAAAGAACATACAATTATCAAAATCCAGGTTTGATAGATAAATGATTCAATAATAAAACCTAGCAAGCAAGAAAGCGAGCGTCAAAAACAGAACATTCTCTACCTGGCTCTGAGTGAGTTGAATATTTTTACGAGCTGCTGTAGCCGCCGTGGCCATGGCGTTTGGATCCAACAGGTCACAACTGCGTTGTCGGGGTGTAACTGGTCGCGCGACATTCTGGGCAGGGGCGTTCTGAGGGGGTGTGACAACGGTTGTGGTTGGCTGGGGAGCGGAGGGAGAGACCCCCTGATTGGCTATCTCTGTGTTGAGGCTCTCCGTAGAAGGTGACTCTGAGATCATGTAGTTTGCTGTCCGATGCTTCAGGTGACAGCGACTCCGGACCTCTTCTGATACTGACACCAGGGCTGTTTGAATAGAGCGAGGATGAAATCAAATACTAGAGGAAAGTCTTGTTCAATTTATCTTTCATACAATGCCCTTGGGTTTCAATTACCATTTCTACCATGTGTTTTATGTAGTTCAAACATTCCATGCCCATAAAATACAAAGTTTATTTATTCATGAGAAAAAAAAAATCAAATTCAATAAATTATTCATCTTGACTATACTATAATGATACAGGCCTGACTAGCTCTAGGTACCCTCATCAATTTGGTGATGGCAGACTATGCAAGAACAAGGATTCTAGCCGATCTTCTTTGATGTTTTACTTCCTAGTTTTGAGCCTACTTCCTTTGATGGTTTACTTCAAAGATTTAAGCTTCTTTCTTAAATGGTTCTCTTCATAGATTTTAGCCTACTTTCTTCAATGGTTCATATCAGTAACAAAAGCACACATTATATTTGTGTCTATCTTAATAGATGAAGATGAATTAATTCATAGTTTGAGACACTTACCAGCGAGGTATGCTACAGTGTGAGTGGTCACCTCGAACTTGTCCCTGTTGCTGGGTTTCACTGTGATACTGAGCAGCTGATGCAGGACCCGGATTGTCCTGGAAACTGTTGTAGGGGAGGGGTGGCGGAAACCTGCACACAATAACATTGTGAGTTAGAAATGAGGTTCTATGATTTATAAATTATTTCTTCAGGATTGATAAAAGCTGTTTCCTCCCGCGAAATTTTACACAATAGGAACCACAACTCCAGTTATTTCAGCTAGACGATAACTAGCAATTCAAACAGGTCACCCAGCCTTCTGTGAAAGAGTATTGGTCATTGCTGTACTTTTTAGATAGTGGTCAGCTGAAGACGATACCCACATGATCTTGACATACCACATTGTGACATATAGAAATGTCAAGTCAGATAGTAGTTACATGCACCATGGATTTCAAAATAATGTTCTTTCATTTATAATTAAGAGCTTTAATTGCTTACCTTTGAGTAAGTGTCCAACAAGAGCAAAGTTGAAGTTGAACTGGAAGCTGAGCCCCATGTAGTGGTCGAGCTGCTTGAAGTGCCACTCCAGGGGCTCCCTCGTCTCCATCATCACCTTCTGTAGCGACTGCAACATCATCAACATCTCTATTGTCATCAACTCCATCATTACTGTCCTTCTCATCATCAGTATTAGTGCAATTTAAAACTATTCTACACACAAGGCAAATTATGGACAAAAGTTAATGCCATAAGCTCATTTCCAGTTTTTGACTTGCCAGACTATTGACTGCCGTAATCTCATTTCAAGTTGAAAGCTTTGCAGACTATGGATAAGACTCAATGCTATAAGTTCATTTCAAGTCGTAGACTTGGAAACTGAGAGACAATAGCTAATTCCATCCACCCTATTCTAGTTGTAGATTTGGGAGACTATTGTCATATATATTTACTATAAGTCAATGCCATCATACAATGTTCTATAGTTTACAAAGGTGAACAAATGAACTTTCCAATATTCTTAAGTTTTTAAGTCAAGTGATGAAGGGTCAAAAGATCACTTGAAAGGTAGATTGAACATCAAATCAAGTTTACCATTATTAGACAAATATCATTGTCCACTTTGTCTTCAATATCAAGAATATTGTTCACTAATATAAGAAACATGCCCACCTCCTTCTCAAAGATGCCCATATTGTCGAGAGTGTGTAGATTCTGCTCCAACAGAGCCAGACCTGCTGCGTACAGAGACACCTCATCCAGCTGTAGCACTGAGATCGCCACCCAGAACAGGAACTTGTGGATCGGAGATTCCTGCACAACAAGCAACTTCTTCAACTAATTTGTCATCCATTTTGAATTTTAAATTTGGGATAAAACAGTGCATGAAAAAAGAGTTTGTGTAATGTATCGGATCGTATTATCATCATAATACTCATCGTAATGTTACATGTCTGTATCATCACTTTAAATGAAATATGACCTGTAAGACAGCCAAGAAGCTAGCTACCTTTTTTAAAGGGGGTTAACGGTGTTTTTTCAATTTATTTGTACAAAGTGATCCTTTTGTATTACAAAGTTTAACTCACAGCTTTCAGCATGGGTTGTAGCCTAGTGAGGCACATGACAACAGCTTCTATCAGCGTCAGATCTGTGTAGGACTCTAGAGCCTGAAACAACAGAGAGAAGTTATATCACACATTTATAAAGTCAGCTGATACCGTATCACTCATCAAGATCAACTCATTCTGTGTCACACATAGTAACCATCTGTTACTTTAACACCTTTTTGCAGTTACTTTTATAACACACATTATACCATAAGTTTCTTTCATATCACTTTTTAACCAATGAGTCAGCGAGTTAGCTATGCTTAGCGCCGCTTGGGCAATATTTCAGCCATTTGTGGTGGACTTTTTAACCAACAGTTAATTCAATATCTTATATTTTAACAAACAATTACTTCCATCAAATAGAACATTACGATAACTAAATCAAATCCACAATCTTTTACCTAAAGTATATATTACGCATCTTTATCAACATTTACTTTAATATCCCACATTTTAACGAAAAACTCATATGAACAGATTCTAATATAACACACATATATTTCCACAATAACACAATCACTTATCAACAGATATATCACACATTTACACTATCAAATAGTTCTATTACACACATTTTATCCTCGTTAAAGATGATAATAAAACAAGGCTATCTAACACACTTAAAATTTGTCAATTGAAAGATTGGCAATCAACAATAATGTTTTTGAGATTTCATCATATACTCAATTCATATTCAAACGGTAAGCTTGTATATCGTAAGAATTGTAAACAGAAGGAAATTTGTGAAATGTATTGAGAAACAAAGATATCCAAATTAACAAATGATTTAAGACTTCAGCTATTCAATAGCAGTACCTACAGGGTATTTAGTCAATTTGGATATTAACTACCCAATTACATTTTATTCACTCAATTTCATGGATATATGATTACTGCATTTAAAAATTTCAAAAACAATTGCTGGAAATTACTCACAACTGCTTATACATTCATTCAGTCATAATCATTGAAAAGTAGTAAATATCACTAAATATAATAATGAATATAATAAATTACATAGAATCATAGACGATTGATAATAAAATTTTACATGATTGTCATTAATGTCATACAAAACAAATAAATCTGATTTTATTAATAAATATTTGAGTCCACACCAGTAGTCATTGATAGTAAGATTGTATATTGAATATAAATATATGTATTTAATACTTATCACTCATTCCATGATTAGAAAAGTTAAAGGTTAGCAGTGTGTAGTGAAAATTTGAGCATTGAATGTGATATTATCCTTTTAGAATGAGTAATTCAAATATTTATATAAAAGTGTTTCATTCAGAAATGTAGAAACATTATTTTTGAAAAAAATAGTTTACAAGATAATAGAAATGAATGGCTACAGAAGGCAAGCATGAAAATGATCTATATATATGTAGACACACACAAAACAAAGTGGCAAATATTGTTCCAAATACAGTAGATTTTTTTCTACAGATTAAATCTTCATTCCAAGACAGAACTTACAAAATAAATAACAACAAGACTTGATGAAAACTATTACACACAATATCAGGAGTAACAAAAACAAATGGGTTTGTCAATATTTGCCATTTATCAGAATCCAAATTTACCGGGCATGGGAAACTCCAAGTGTTTTGAAAATTAAATGGTTTGTACACCTGCAAGAGAGAGAGAAACAAAACACTGTATTAGACTGTGACAATACACCACAAGGATATACCTCAATACAGGACGGTTGGGTTCGACGTAGCCCCATTTGGTCCTGAAGGCTGTCGGACTTCTCGCCGAAACTTTGCAGCGTACATGTGTGGGTAAAGGTGAGGGAGTAAGGAGGGCGGCCCTGCAGAATGAGGTAATCACATGAATCTAGGTCAAGGTCGGATATCATGAAGGTCAGGGTCAGACAGGGAAAGGTCAAGGTCAAGATCAGACATAATGGAAAGGTTAAGGTTAAGATCTGTTATTCTGGAAAGGTCAAGGTCAAAGTCTGACATTTATGGAAAGGACAAGATCAGAGATGTTAAGTCTGGATCTACTGAGTTGATCAGAAATCAATGTCTTAATTATTGGACAAAGGATCCATAGCACTAAGGATGCTTTGTAAAATATTAAGGCCAGGTAAGTAATTTGGTTATACATGGTTATGGTGGGAGAGGAGATTACATGCATAAGTTAAGGTCAGGTTTTTGGAAAGGTCAAGGGCAGTCCTGCAGAATGAGTTTATCTAGGTGCAATTTATCAAGGTCAAGGTCAGGCATACTGGAAAGGTCATGGTCAAGGAAATTAGATATCAAATAGGAATTGAATGGAAAGCTGCTCTGCTGAATGAAGTAATAACATTAATCTAGATCTAGGAAGGTGACATGGATAGGTTTGGGTACTCTACACACATAGTAAGGAGATGGTGGCACATCCACAATGAGGTTAAATTAATTAAAGATCAGATGTATGGTAAAGGTCACAAGAAATACAATGGGCAAATGAGTAGAGTGATTTACACGAAGAGATGTCAAGACATTGTGGAAAGGTCAAAGTCACATGGAATGCAAATGGCAAGTCACTCTGAGGCCGATAGGTGATACTGTCCCTGTCAGCTCCATGACATCAGATGAAGATACAAAGTGTCATGGTTACACATGAACGATAAAGAGAGGGAGGCAATGCACAATGTGGTTATCATGTGAATCTAAGTCAAGGCAAACATTTGGGGTTGTGTTAAACGAGTTCAGAAAATCAAAGGTAACTAAGACAATTGTCAATGAGTGACACAAATTTTGATGATTCGATAACTAAGATATCCAATGGGTTAATAAGGCTTATGCCCATTTTCATTTTGTAATAATATGATATTGTATATTACAAACACCATCAAATGAAGTAACAAGACTAGGTAGAATGCCTTGTTAAATTGGCATCGTTGTGGCTAGATTTGTCTGTTAAGGTGATAATTTGATGGTCTGATGTTTGCTGAATTTTGCATAACATACACAGACTATGGTAGTTAAGCCATTGGAGAGAAGCCAAGCATTGGTCAGAGCCAGTCATGCACTTATTAGCTCAAAGTCTTCATCTGGTAATATCTGTGATATTAGAAAAACGGTGTAAAATACTGAGTAAAAGCCAGAATAAAGTGTATAAAGTCTCCACTATATGCTCATTGCTTTCCTATAGAAAATGTAACTTGAGATAATGATCTGTCATTATCAGAAATAATGCATGACATTGCCTCTTAAAAATACAAAACTTGGAACAGTTCGTTATTAAAATATAGATCAATAATTTTTTACATCACCCTAAACCACAACCACATCAACCACAGATACACACAAAATGACTGATTGAGACCTACCTTCATCATAATCTTGAGCAGTTGTTTCACCTCTGAATCTGTCACCGACTTACTGATACAGCCGAACACAATAATAGCTCTTGGCTGCAGTGCTGGGTTGTACTGGAACGCAAACCTGAAAAAAACAACACGACAGTTGAACTAGTATCAAATTATAAAAGGCAGATTATTGTTTAATTGACAAACAGTTCTAACAGTCACTTAAGAAATACAACAAAACTTTTGCTGGCAGATGAAAACAAACAGCCCTTCTAAAAGGTTGACACATGTTAAAAGCTGGATGGTGTTCATAATACAACTGGCAGTTTTTTTATGTTCTAAACACTTGCCAATTCGATAGCAACTCAAAATTGACTTACAACACTGGCTAAATCATATTCTAGCAAAGTAAAGCTTTAGAGTTATCTTTCTTAATGAATGTTTACATTTTCCTATGATTTCATTTCTTTCAATTGCCATTGACAGACAATTTTCAAATATAGAGTGATTTGTTCACTTGATATACTTGACCATGTAGCAAATGGTCAATAAAGATACCTTTTTGCCAAGTCTGTCCATTGCTGCAGCCACTCACAGCTAGGGATGTCCTTCATACAGGCCTGTAATAAAGTATTAAGCTTGAAGTAAAAAACAAGGTAACAGGAGGGCTAATGACTGGTAATGTATAACAACATGCCAGAGATTCATAACCTTAGCCCTAAGGCTACTAAATCATTGATGATTTCCATAGATTTCCATTTTCAAGTTTTAATGACTTCAGTTCTCACCTCCATGATCTCCAGGAGAGCATCTGCAATGGCTTCCAGTGAACTGAGAGGCATCTTCTCGTTCTCAGGGGGCGACATTGTGAAGGAGCGATCCCCCGGTCTGTAGCTTGTGCGGAAAGCAGAGACTGCGGCTGACTTGACCTTGCTGATCCCGAACAGTTGGTAGAACTTGGGCAGGGAGAACTCTGCAAGGCTCAGCTTCAGCACCTGCACTGTGCTCTCTGTGGGCAAACAGTTGTAGGACATAACTTTGGGACTTCTTTGAGAGGCATTTTGAAATTGAGCACAACTTTGGATCCTCTTTGAAGAGGGCATTTTTAAATATGGCACAACTTTGGGACTTTTTTAGAAGTAGGACCTTTGACCTTTGAATGACATTTAGAAATTACGTCAATTTTTTTTAATCAATGGATTTGTAAGTCAGAAATTGTCAAAATTCTGTAACAGCATTCCTAAGCTTAAGGGCATTACTTTCCTGGTATACTGATAGGGAAACAAGAATTAACTATGGCAATTGGAATCTTAGCGCATATATCAAACAATGGAAAGCATATGTAAAAGGATCTAACTGAAGAAACATACAGCTGCTCATAAAGTTTCAAATTTCAAAAACAAAAACGGAAAACTTGTTTGTGGCCAGTAAAGATCAACATGCTGTTAGTAGCAAGAATAATAAGGATGATGGATTGTCGTTATGTAAAGCAGAATCATTACTCCTAAAGCTGACAGAATAGCAGATATGTTCTACCATTATCATTATCAAATATGAATTTGTTTTGTATTGAGAATAAAATGCGTCATTGAAACAAATATCATACATGACCTTAAATAAAGGACAGAAAAGGGATTTTATCAAGTTGGCTTTGATAATAATTTGAGATACATCCTGAAGTAAAGCTTTGTTTATATAGCTCTTGCTTCATTTCAACAGTGCACATGCAAAATATGGTACTCAAACAAGGCTCTTCACAGAAATTTTTGTTATTTATTTATTACTACTTAGGTAAAAAGTTAGTTGACCTGAATAAGTTGCAAGCTTCTTTCAAATATTATATTGTTAATGCTTCCTTAAATTATTCGGATATTGTTCTGAACTACACAAATCGAAATGATGAATCTTTTAAACAAATAATCATGCAGCATACAGAAAAAAAATAGCTCTGGATCAATATGGGTTCAAAGTGTCTTTTTATGGTCAAAATCAGCTTCCAAGCACATTCAATTCAGATCATTATTTCACATTTTGAAATCAAATTGATCCCCCAAGCAGTTTGAATTTCAAACTCAATACTCATATTAGTAAAAATAATTAGCTTCCAAGCAAATAACATATTGAAACTAGATTAGCGTTTGCGGGATACCGCAAAAGCAGAGCAGCCCCGGAACTTTGGGTTTCGCCTTACCCTGTTCCGCCTTTACAGGCCTCACCAAATTGGGAATTTTCTCGTGACCTTGACCTTTGACACTCAAGGTCACACAATCAATGAACACATTTCATTGAGTATAACATTATTGTAATGAAATAAAGTGTTAAAACTTAAATTAATCCATTTTCTCCATATATGTTGACCTTGCTGTGACCTTGACCTTCGACAGTTAGTACCCAAAACTTTTTGAAAATGTTGTACTTCTCAAGAGATAATATATACAAAATCTAAACTTCATAGCACAAAAACTTTTCAAGTTATTGTGTTTACAAGGAATTGCAATAACTCATATCTCATGACCTTGACCTTTGACATTCAAGGTCACACAATAATTGAACACTTTTTATTGAGTATAACAATCATGTATTGATTAAAAGTGATCATAGTTAAAATTAAGCATTTTCGCTAAACCATGCTTAAGTCATGACCTTGCTGTGACCTTGAGCTTTGACAGATTGTAGCCGAAACCTTTTCAAATTTTTTTACTTTTCCAAGGATGATATATACCAATTTAGAGCTTCATAGCACAAAAACTTTTCAAGTTACCGTGATTACAAAGAATTTTGTGGTGATTTTATAACTCGTGACCTTGACCTTTGAACTTGAAAGTGAACATGTCATAATGATTCCCTGGAAGTATTAACATTTAGACATGTTCATGAGTTCTGAAAAGCTAAATGGGATAAAGTTATACCCCAATTTAGTGCATTTTGTAATAACTCATATCTCATGACCTTGACCTTTGACATTCAAGGTCACACAATAATTGAACACTTTTTATGGGTATAACAATCATGTATTGATTAAAAGTGTTCATAGTTAAAATAAAGCATTGTCGCTAAAACATGCTTACATCATGACCTTGCTGTGACCTTGACCTTTGACGGATTGTAGCCAAAACCTTTTCAAAGTTTTTTACTTTTCCAAGGATGATATATACCAAGTTAGAGATTCATAGCACAAAAACTTTTCAAGTTATCGCGTTTACAAGGAATTCTTAGAGTGAATACATAGCTCGTGACCTTGACCTTTGACCTTGAAAGTGAATGTGTCAAAATCGTTCCCCCGAGGTATGAGTAGTAAGGTATGAATAAGAGTTCTGGAAAGCTTAGGGGAAAAAAGTTATAGCTAGTAGTACGAGTGCGGCGGCGGCGGCGGCGGCGGCGATGGAAACTTCACAAAAACTGATTGCAGCCCCGTCCTTAGACGGGGCTGCTAATCAATAAGTGATGTTGCAAGCATTATTGATTCAAACTCATTAATTCATATTAGTATAAAAATTTTAGCTTTCAAGCAAATAAAGTTCAAATGTTGAAGGATGCTTAAAATTGAAAGGTGTCCTTACCAAACATTTTCTCACCTGAGAAATGCAGTTGGGAGCAGGTACAGAGGGAGTGGATGATGTTGATGACGAGGCCGTGGGTCGACGCTCGCAACGACAGTGGACCCGTCGACACCAGCAGTGTCACGATGTGGAATAGAAACGGAAGGTGACTAGCAACTGGAAGAAACAATCGGAGACATCATGAGAAGAAGTTATTCTGGGTCTATTGTAGCTTTCTTATTTGAAAGGAGGGATTTTATCATAGGAAAACATTTGCAATATTGGCTTACATTTGTTATGGAATTGTGGAAGGTTGCAAGGGGAAAAATGTTGGGACTTAGCATTGCAGCACACACAAAATTTGAGGAAAAATATAATAAAATTGGGGAGGTATTAGGATAAAAAGAACACAGTAAACACCTTTCCTGAGAATCTTTTACTCTAACCGCCCTATATCTCATTTGTTTTTATTTTGCCACAGATTGTATTCATTTTGTCTTTTTCAAATTCATTTCAATTCATTTCATCTTACCCATTGCAAAGACGATCGCAAAATTATTCAACGTTCACTAACCCAAAATTCTGTTTTGACTTACTAACGTATTATCCCTTGTCAGTTTTAAATTTGATTTTATACACAGACAATATGTGAAGATTGTCATATTCTACTTACCATCAAGCGAGTTATTGAAAGACAACATGAGGAGATATCTGGCGAGGATGGCGATATCGTCCCACATCAGATGCTGCTCAAGGGTGGGTGTGGGGGACGTGCAAGTCTTGTCTATTAGCTGCAAACAGAAACAAAGGATTTTATTTTCAGCTATGTCAATATTGAGTTGAGTTTACCATAATATCAGTTTATTTGTACCTATCAAGAGTTCATATATCCACTAGCTACATCTCATGATGTTCATCATTGAACATACCAAAATGGTGCTTTTACAGAAGCAAAAAATTGTTCATCAATAAGACTTATTGTTTATCACATCAACTTTTAGAATTTTGAAAAATGTGTTGATGATGTTACAATATTTTGGCTCCTGAGCTCTTAGCCTTTACAGAATATTATATATATATATTTACTCAATTTCCAAGATTAGTCAAGATATCAAAAAGTTTGATGTAGGAGGACAGATGTGTGTTTTTTAATTTTATCTTCACTGAAGATATTTTATATTTTCAAAATACAAAAGCGAAGGTAAGCTTTTGGCACCCACCCGACAAAGTCTGCCAATGACTTTCCGAGACACAAGCTGCACATTGGCAGATGTGAGAGCCACTGCAGTATCAGCCATGATCTCAGCTTGTATGGAACCCAGTCCTCCAGTCACACTTCTCTGTGGAATATTATAAAGAAACAATGATTGAAATTATGTCTTCTATTATCCAAAACTATATTCAACAGGGGTTATTGCCTAAGGAGATCAAAATGATATATAGAAGATACTGTAACGACAATAGATTTGGTTTAATACCCTGGAATTGTTGAACTATATGGAATCCAGTTGGAACTCACAATGACGTGGTAAAATTGATGACATCAAATGTCATATTGATACAAACAATATTATGGCACAACGGTTTGACATCCATGCACTGGAAAATTTTATGCAGTCTTGTGTTACAGGATGAACACCTTATTAAGAATTATTCTACTTTTTACTATCTATCATAAAGGAATATTTGTTTTCAAACATTTTCCCTTCAAGGAAGTGCACAGATGCACAGGGAATGGCACGAGCATAATTTTTAATTATCTTAAGGCCTGCATATTATAAACTGATTTAACAAACCCTCATGTTCTCTGAGTGATGATCTAGATATCACAGTCAATTGAACACACTCATCTACCTTTCTTTCAGATTCCTTGAAATGAGATAAAGTTTTTTATCAACAATTCAGTGAATATTTAATAATTGATACCAAACAGCTCACCTTGATGAAGCTATCGAGGACCATGTCAAGTAGATCTCCAATCTGGCCAATGTTTCCCCAGATCTTGGCTTGGATTGATGGGTACATCTACAAGGGGGAGATAACTCAGTATAATACAGTTTGAGGACAACTTTTTCTTAAAGGTTTTTTCTAGATATTATTTGCAAATATCCTTATTATAATGACAGGAAAGTAAGTAAATCAATTCCTCACAAGTAAATTTATGTTAAGATTAAAGCATCAGCATCAGAAATTACAAAATGATTAGATGTTTAAATATACAGTTTAAAGCATATCTTCTACCCTACTACCCTTGAACAAGGTTGATGGTATCGTTTGTTAGAACATTTCCATTATGAATATGAAAACAAAGATAAGACAAACCTCTTCCTCTTCTATTGTCATGGTGATGAGCTTGTCAAGGATGAGTGCCACTTTCTGTCGCTTGTTCTCATCACACTGCTTACAGAACCTATTGGAGAAAAAGTACAATCGTTTACATTTTGCAGAAGTAATCCCTTTTCCTAACAAATTTTACTTATTCTATGATTGTTAGGGAAACACTCATGACAAAAATGCTTTGATATGTAGTGCTTCAAAGCAACATTGACTAAAATTTTCATATAAACATGATTTGCATTTAATCTTCGCTTCATTTATTGTTATGTCTCTTATTTCTTGTTAATCTCCCTGTGTGCAAGAAGTTGACCCAAAACAGGTGCAATGTTTTTGTTGTTAAGATATTTCTTCAACATAATTGTGATCCAATCAAGGTAATATAAATTCTGAATCTATCTTAAACTCATTGCACCAAACATAGTCAAGTTAAGACAGATATCTAAACAGTATCAATGCATCACTAGAGTTTACTCTGACCTGGTGAGGTTAGGCAGCCAGGGTGTGATGTACTCAAGACACAAGTGCTTCATCTCGATGTTGGAGTTGCCGAAGCCCTGGATACATTCCTCAAGGAACTCAAGTGTCAAGTGTGGTTCCTTCTCTGCTAGTTTCTCACTGATAGACTTGATGAAGATGGTGTTGTTGGCGGGGATACACAGACCTTGGGGGTGATAGGAGAGATATAGCAAACAATCATGACCAATAATTCTGTTCACCTAAGAAAGAGTTAATTTATGAATGAAGCCCATCAGATAATTTGAACTCACACTCTCTAAAATTGGTCTTTTTTGGGCAATCAATTGATGCACCGGGGACGTAGCTTAGGGGCAGAGTGTCTGCTTGTCATCCGAAAGACCGGAATTCGATTCCCTGTCGCTTCACACCAAAAGAAGTTTAAAGGTGGGAGTTGTTGCTGTCTTGCTTTACACTCAGCATTATAGAGGCAGAACAACGCATTAACTGTCTCTGCATTGTGGCTGCCGGGTGCAATGGGCACTAAAATAATTTCCGAAGTACTTATACTCAGGACAATAAAGTGTTATTATCATATTATTATGATTATAACTCGTCTTTTTTATTTCACTCAAATGAGCAGCTGAGGTTCAAGAAACTTATAGTAAGGAAATGAATCATAATTTTAAGATACTAGAAAAAGTAAGTGAATTTTTCAACTATCAATTAGGATACATATAGATTATAGATTAACTTCAAATGATAAATACTCCAATGTTCCTCACTGATTTTGTCCATGATATTATCAACTTACCATTGGTTTCGAGAAGCTGACCCTCTATCTTGAGATCAAAGGTCTGGGTTAGAGCACACAGCAGATTGTAGGCAGCTGATCTGAGACTCGGGTCAGAGCTACCCAGGTTTAACAGGGCCTGTCATGACAAAACATAAGATCAGTGTTTTATTCCTATATCTTATACACCTGACAACTAAAGGACACAGAAAAAGTGGCATGACGAATCACATAAGAAATGGAACTTAAAGATTCCTTGAAAGAAACTTTCAATTTGTTTTTTAATCGTTACATGTCAGTGAATGACAAAGGCAGGGGTCAAAGGCCATTTTGCACATTGGATGAAAACTGGCCCATTAAAAGTTTGATATTGGTGTAATGGGCAGTGGTCCATTTGAAATTCAGGAAATTGCACACAAAAAACCCTGAAAAGAATAATCTCTGCATGTTAAGGACTGACAGAAATCACTAACATACTATGGAGCTCAGAACATCATGAAATCTTAAAGGAGAAAATTAAACTTACCACATTCAGTAGGGTGCCTGGAACATCTTTGGGTCTAATTTTGGTATGCACTGCAACAGTGTCCTGAAAGGAAGAAGGAAATGTATAAATATCCAGGAGATATAATTCAATCCTCTACAAGGTGCCATCAATCCATACCTAACAACAATAGGTGATTTAAGCATTAGTGTATTTTCTCCTGTTCCTGGCGACAAGAGAAGTCTGAGATATATTTACTTTCACAATTACTTGTTCCAATATTTCATCACTATGGTTAGTCATGATTCTTCAAAGTTAAGGCAAGTGAGTGATGAGTTATTGTTTAACGCTGCCTTGGGCAATATTACAGCCATTAGCAGCGTTCAAGTTATGGTCGATAAAATTGTTGACACTACTGCCTTGAAGAAGAAAGGGAACCTACTGGTTGTGATAGCTCCCATCTAGTTCTGATATGTATGATGGCTTGCACTATGTTGTCACAGTCATTGTGGATGAAGGAGAGGGGTCCGCTCTCGTTGGCTATCGTCAACGTGAACTGATTATCGTCAACAAGGCACACCTGCAAAACAAAGTTATGTCAATCATGTCAGCTGCTCCAATACCATTAAAGACATAAGTACAAAAGACACCCATCTGAAGTTCCGGTTTTGTAATACGTGTTGAACAGGTGTAAAAAGAAAGGGGACTCTTGGGTTTGTCATAAAGATTTTAAGAGTATCTTAATTAGTAAGCATACTTGCTGCAACTGTTATCATTTTTATAAGATTTCTTCACAAACACACTAGGTCTTAAAAGAGACAAAAGAAAAGTACAAATAGCTTACTAAAAACAAATTATAAGAAGACACCCATTGATACTCTAATCAGGACAATACAAAAACGGATAACCTTAAAAGTAAAATCTTTGGCCTGTTACTTTATTGCTACCTGTGAAAAAATGATAAGAGGACAGCAGAAGCCTGTACACCCTGATATGTCAAGATGGAAATACAAAGTTGGATCGATAACTCACTACATAATCTTTCTTGAAATGATACGAAATTCTATATATAGATACTTTAAATGTTTGGTCATAGACATACCTCCTCTATTTCTGCAGCGTAGTAGACATCATTTAGTAGCACCTGATGTCCCAGAACTTTGCTCTTCTCTGATGATGTCACCTGGATAGCATTCGGACCAACCTACAAAAGCATCGAATGGAAATTATTTCAAATCAAGGATCTCTGGAGTCGAAAAATGGAAAACCCAACTGCAATCGGTGCCACAAACCAAGGAAGTATCAATGGCAATAATTCAAGCATTCTCTTGTTAAGTCTTTTGAGTAAATTTGTCCACATAATATCAGTGATTAAAACTATCCAATTAAAACAACACAAGGACCATCATAAGTCATCGTGTTCTGGGGTGTACCCATCAAATGCCAGAATGCTTAACATCCACATAGCTAAATTGCCAACAAGGAGAAGCTCCAAGGGTAAACATTCCTTTTTGAAGAAATGAGCAGAAGCAATCCAAGGCCAATTGAATTGCCAATCAGTAAGTAAACTCTGCAGTTCTTCCATGGTGCCCCCCCCCCCCCCCCCCCCCCCCCCCCCCTATTTGAAAATTACCTAAAGCTAACAAAAGAATGAGTAAGTCTGCATTGTAAGTGCCTGGCTAGTGATGGCAATATATATGTAAACAATAAGCAGAAAAATGACATTGTTTAGATACTCAAGCAAAAACAACAACAGTTGAATTTCCCTTGCCCTAACAGCATTTGTGTATATCCCCTACCTTGATGGCGACTTTGGTGTCCTTGTGTGAGAGTTTGAGAGCATTGTTGAAGACCCGGAGGTCCTCCTCCAGAGAAACTGTCGTACCCGGCAACTTCTGTTGGTCAGGGTCTATGTACTCATTCAGCTTCGCAGGGTGGTCGATGAAGTTCAACTTACGATTGTTCTACATGAAACAGAAGATAAGAATATTCATCCTTATGTTACCAAGGAAGTTAAAAAAAATTATTTTTGCAAAGATGTATACAGACTTCATTGTTTAAAGGTCCATTGAAGAATCTAAGGAACAGCAATTGTGTTACTTGGAGGATATGCAAATACCAAATACTTTTTAATCACTAATACTACAAGGCCTTTTGATCTTAAAAACAACTAGCCATTTTCTGAATTGACAGGATAACAAATACCAAAAACTTTTTTAACACGGATATTAAAAGGCCTTTTGAACTTAAAAACGACCAGCCAATTTCTGAGTTGACACGTTTGCTATGGGTCTGCTTATTTATTTATTTGCTTATCTTTTGTCTACTTGGGCTAAATAGTTTTTGAGAGTTACTTGGCTAGTACTTAGCTAGCCTTATATAAGACCCCTGCTGGCTATATCAAACACTGATTTTACATGTCACTGGTATAACCTACCCCGCTGACTTTGAGTGGTGCCAATATTCTGTCATGGTACTTTGTGTACTCTCTAACCCAGGAGTTACAGTTGTAGATGTAGGCGGCCATGATGTTCTGGTAGACGTTTTCTGGCATCACCACAAACCATTTGGACAGGAAATCGGTCTGTACAACAGTGTAACGGGCACATCGTGAGACACCGCTTGCATTAGGGGATGGAACATGGCAGGAACATCATTTGAAAAGGTTAAAGGTCCTTGTGTACTTTTTATACATCAAAAAATAAATTTGTCTTCGTGTTGAAGACAACAACCTCTAAAAGGATGTTTGGGATAAAATCTTTCATTGACACAAGGTTCACTTTTATTTGTTTCGTAGATATCATGGGGCATAGGGTCATAAACCATAAAATTTTGTTTTTGAAAAGGTTCAAGTTTGTAATTATATTCATCATGAAAAAAGATTCACTTTGAAACTAAGTAATACACTTGTTTATCAAAATGTAAAAAAAAACTTTCTCAATTTATGAACCTCTCCATTTCAGGGATCACTTTGGACAGGGATTTTTTTGATATTTACCCATTGATGTATCAAGATATCCAATAATCAATATTAATGAGGGGAGAAACTCTCATTGCAAAAATCAAAACTTTTATTTTTATTCTCAATCATCCAAATGTTTTTTCTAAAAATCCCATTATTTTAGGCAAAGGGAAGAATTATTCCCTTTAATAATTTGAACCAGGGTTATCCCTGTATTATTTGGGCAGATTTCAATATTTCAATAAAGCACTTCTAGAAAAAAAGCTAAACTATTGACTAGACTATATGAGAAGACAGAATATAAGAAACACATACCAAACTTACCCTGAATCGATTTTCAGAACACGTGTGTGTGAAATCGATGACCAGTTCGAAGGGCTTGTGGTAGAACGGCTTGAGTGTCAGCAACACATGGTAGATCAGGAGATCCCCGTTGATTTCTCCAACTCTGTGGAAATAATTGGTAAAGTCAACATAAAATATGGTAATGAATTCAAAATGATAACTTTATTCAGTTGTATAAGCTTATTCAAATGGTCCTGATTGGATTAAAAAAAATCATTAACTGAATAATAACATTAATATTAAACCCTTATTGGAATATTCCTAATGACCCTTTAAAGATATTGCATATAAGCAGTATGTCAACTTGACACAGTATTGTTAGTGACAATTCCTCCATAGAGCCGACTGTGAATGTTGTAAAGGGGAGAAAGCAAATACAATATATCTGTAACAAACAATGCCTTGTTTGCCAGGCACTACTTACTTGTATCTGTGTGTGATGTAGTAGAAAGCAAGATTGGCCTGTTGGACATTGTATATAGTGCGATTTAGTAGAAGACAGGATTGCCCTCTTTGACAGGCATTATTACTTGTATGTCCAGGCAATGTAGTAGAAGACAGAGTTGCCCTGTTTGACAGGCCCTACTTACTTGTATCTACGGGCAATGTAGTAGAAGACGGGGTTGCCCTGTTTGCTGGTGCCGGCCTGGTAGAAGATGTGTTGGTTCTTCAGGGACTTGAACTCATCCTTCTCGTGCATGTTGTGCTTCGACATGATCTCCTCAAACTTGGTGCTCGTCATATCCATACTGCTCCACCTGGTGACAGAAATAGCAGTGATGGGAGACAATCATATTGATACCTTTGCGACATTTGGGCAGGTATAAGTCCATTCTGGAACCAATGCTGCCCTTGTATTTCACTTGTCTACCTTCTACCTTCTAAAACTTGATTTGATAAGATTGGCGCATATTAGAAAGAACAGTTTTTGGATGTCAAAATTTTATTTTCAATGTCTTTAAATTCCTTATGTAACTGCATGGATTTTCCGCTTGATCTCTCCATGTGGAAACATGTTCCCAAGCTTTATAAGGTACTCTCTTCATGCAAGAAAACTACTCAATGGAATAATTTTGACTGGTAGGACAAGCAAACATTGACAGCCATGATGGAAAACCAAACTCCAAATGTCAATCATCTGAAAATTATACAGGCTTTCTAAAAATCATATTCTAATTCTGTGATTTTGTAAGATTACTGGAAAGAGGGATCATCGAAGCGTTTAGACATGGTGAGTCGGTGATAAAGAAACAGTTCTTTCAACCTTGACAGAGATCTGCCACTTAAAACCATGACCATCATATCCCCCTCAAACCATATTTGTGTTACAAGGACGTGTGTCTGAGTGGAGTGCAGTGTGTGAAACATGCATGGTGGACCAGTTGTTTCAACTGCAACTACACTAGAACACGGATATAGTGAACAATTTTTTAAGTCCGGTCAAAAGCCTTATGCATGGCGGCCAAACGTGAGTAGCAAACACCGGATATAGCAAACTAAATTATTTGGTCCCTTGGAGTTTGTTATATCAGTGTTCTACTGTATTTCAACAACAACAAATGAAGAACCGGTTTCTAGCATTGCAATAAGCATATTTTGATCTTCTGAAATATTTCCTGTTGGTCTGCCAAAGCTTCTTGACTCCCTAATAAAGCTTGTTAAAACAGATGCTTAAAAGTAGGTCTTGATTCTAGAATATCTCTAGATAAACTGACAAAAACTGTATGTACCTGATTTTCAAATTTTAGCCAAACAAATAATATTCATGACAGGAAGTGCCTAGCATAATAAACTCATGTGTGAATGTCCTCCCCCTCTAGAAGAACTAGAACCATCATTCACAAAAAAAAGTCAAATAAAAGGAACATATTCTTAAAAAAACAGCACCTCTAGAGAACATTTTACCTCATTGGAAAACAAAATTGGGATATTTTGTTTGAAAATATCAAAGAACCTGTTGCATCCAGCACTAACTCCCTCATGAAATCAATGAATAAAATTAGTTCTGCATCACATGCACAGTAACAAATAGAGGATATTTGTGTTTTCTTGACAAATACCATGTTTATCTCATCGAGTGAGGAAGAAAGTTTATATTTTCACGAGTGGCGCAGCCACGAGTGAAAATATGTACCTTTTCTGCCTCACGAGATGAGATAAACATGGTATTTGTAAAGAAAACACAAATTTTCTATTTATTTTATGATTTAATCGTTGTATTTCTAACAAAATTGAAGTGCATTTACGTTGAGTCGACTCCACAGAGAGCCCGTCGCCAAAGCAACAATATGACGTCATGAGCGTGTCATTGCGTCAGAGCATTGTTCGATGACGTCAGGTCATTGTTGTTATCAGTCACTAGTGACTGATAACATGTGCCATTGTTATTGTCACTAGTGACTGATAACACGGTTTACTGTCATTGATAGATCTCGGTATTTCACCACCAATCATATAATAAAGAGTCTTACTCCATACTTAAACATTGAAAATACCTTGCCATTACACAATTGTAATGTGACATCATTTTCATGCACTCAATAGCTGAAATATTGACCAAACAGCCCTACGGATTCACTCACTCCCTTCCTCAATTGGATTTCTCACCCAAATATGTCAGATTTCAGAAATAAAGAAATCAAATTATTTGTCATTAAGCAAAAGAGCTACATCTCTTAAACTGAATCTCTTTGTAATGACATATTAAACAATTTGCATGGTAAGAAGAAACACAAATCTATGCTTATTTGCAGACATAACTAATTGAAGCAAAATAGTCAGACCCATGTTTGTACAGAAAAATAAAGCTTTAACCTTGTTTAAAGCTGCAAAACACTAAGGGATTTATGTTAAGGAACCTAGAAAACTGTCACTAGCAGGTTATGAGTATGGATGATAGTTAGTTCAAGTGAATGGGAGATAACTAGGTTACATAAAGTGCAATCTCATTCAAATCAGATCGAAACTACTCCTACGTCGCTACGTTTCTTGATCTGACAACCCCTCCATAAGGGCCGTGTCAGACGGCCTTGACACCGACCTTTTACCTTCAATTATTTCAACAAATCACAGGTCCACGTTCATATCGCCTTTTTCTCGTTTTTTCTCGGGTCATTCGGAAAAAGCTTGTATTCCGAGATTCAAAGGTTAAACATTGTGTTTCGAATGTCAGTTCAAAAGACACCGAGGACTTTCTAGCCCCATCGCTGATTGGCTGGCAGTCAAGGCCGTCTGACACGGCCCTTATGGAGAGGTTGTCAGATCAAGAAACGTAGCGACGTAGGAGTAGTTTCGATCTGATTTAAATGAGATTGCATAAAGTGCAGCGACCCTTGACATGTGTCATGTGATATCATTTTGAAAAAAACTACATATGATATCTATTTAGAAGCAATATTTTTTTTAAAATCATCTTAATTCTTTCACGTTAGATCAGAGTCTGCCGGTAAAGGTACACAAAAAGCCTGGTTAAATACAAGAGGATTTTTAAAGTTTAAATTTAGTTTGATCATTAGCACACAAAAGAATTTTGCCTTAAAAAAGGCAAATAAGCCTCAAGTTTGATAGCAGACATTATTTTTCAGGCAGACAAATGCATAGCAAGCAAAAATGGCTTCTGAAAACAGAAACATGTTTTAAGTTGATGCAGCTTAAACAGCTATGAAAGAAGCATTAAAGGGGCAGTAGCACGTTTTTAGGGGGAATATAAGGTGATGTCAGAAAAATGAAAATTTTTGGTTCCACTTGAAAGACAATGTATTTAAACTAAATGGAGCAGTAACAATTCAAATATATAACGTAAAGTTTAGCCATGTGATTCCTTTTTCTTACACAAAATGAATTAAAGGTGTTCACACAAAAATGGCTGCCAATGGATTTTATGTAAATCTTCATACTTTTTCCTCTGACTATGGATAATTGGCTTGTGTAATGAGATTTTTGACACTGTCAAAATAATACATTATACATTAACTTACAATTATCAGTGAAAATATTAAAATATAAAATTATCAAAAAACGTGCTACTGCCCCTTTAATGGTCTGCCATGATAAATTCCAACATGACTTCAAAGTTAAAAGCTAGCTAGCCGAACACCTTTTTGAAAAGGATTAGCAACGCAAATGAGGTATTTTTATTGATACAATACCGTATGCTCATAGTTAGTTTGCAGCCAGTCTGATTAAAATCAAACATGTTCAAAGACATAAATCCCAAAAAATCCCATCAATGGCTTTTCTGTCCACATGTTCTGACGACAGCCTGTATAGACTCATGTTATGTTAGCAATCTGGTGCAAACAAGGCTAGTCATTAACTCACATCATTGTTTTCAAAAAATATTGCTGCAATTTTAACAACTGATTCACAGGAATGAATTGCCATAAGCTCCTGGCATTATAGGCTCTAGCTAAGGTTAGCCGATGAGAACAAGTGAGTGAATGCATTTTAATCAGACTGGCATGCAGCAAGGTCACGACTTCCAACTTACTGCGAGTCCAAGGGCCTGTGCTCAGGTGGGCCGAGATAAGCCAGAAGGGTAGCCATTTTGTCAAATGGTCTTCTTCCGACTGCCTTGTGGTCCCTGAAATCAACATCCATCTTCCCATCTCACTCAATGCTCATCATGACAGAATCCAGACTTTTACAATTCTTAATTGTTAAAATATCTTTAATATTACAGTGAGATTTAAACATATCGTTAGAAGGAAACTGAATTATACTACTAGTGTTAGTTAGGTGTGGAGCTAAGAACTAAAACGGATATAACAAAGCGTTGAAAAGCGTTTTGATGAGATGGAACTAAGAAAAGCAGAGTATTTGGAGAGGTAAGGAAAGAGGACTACTATTATGAAACTACAGCTACACTTAGAAGCTGAATGCACATACAGAAAGAAAAGCACATCAAGTTCTGCTTAGAGTCAGGCAATGAGAGCTACAAGATACTAAAAGTAACAAAATATCATCTTAGACTGGACAATAACAGAACACTTCTCACAACATTGAGATCTTTAAGTTAATGTGTCTACCTTTTTGTGCTGTGAAGAAAAATATTGGATTTTTCTTTCAAAACTCATTCGATAACAAGATCATATATATATACAATCAGCTCATAATGCTCACAAGTTATTTATCACATATTTTTTAGAATGAATTCATATATGAACATTTACTTCTTACACATTCAAAATATCTGGACATCTACGTAAATATTTTTTTCATTTCGTATATAATTCACTACCATATATAAAAAGGACATCAAAAAGAGATGTAATAAAAGATATGGAAATAAAAACAACACAGTGATATCCAATAAAAAACACATCCAAACATTACAAAGGAAAACTTATCTTAAGAAAAACCCTCAATAAATCCATCAAGACTTCCTCAAGGTTATCTTCGCTTTCAAAGACATACTGACAAGTTAAAAAGACTCTTGAAATTATTCTAATCATATGAATAAGAATATTTGGTTTTATGTGTAATCGATTAATAGGTAATATATATATAAAAGCTACAGAATACTCACACAATTAAGAAACTACCTAAACATGCAATACTTATATTGTCTGTTACTTAAATCCATCCATTTTTTGGCAAGTTGATAATTTGTTGCAATTTGAAGTAATTTTTTTTCCAGTGATTTAAAAGATCTTGTATTAGTAGACAATTTCTGAAAAGTACTTATTGCTCTTTCCAAACTGTGAATGTATATTTAGTCATGTTTATAAGGAATGTTGATTTCACAACTCATCATCAACATGAATCATATGATTCTCAAGTTCTAATTGAAGGACTGGAATACTTATACTATTTTTTCAGATATAAAAATAGAAATTCTAATATCGACATGACTTGTTACCTGATGAATGTCAAAAATCATTTTGTATTTACTTTTTATCACATTCTCAGTATCATGTATCTAGGTTCAATAGACATATCTTGTTATGATTTTTGAAATATGTCTATGATGGTCATTTTTCCCCTTAGCAGATCGGCAATCAGAATCGTAAAGTGTAAGAGATAGATATTGGTATGGAAATCTAATTTTGGGGAAATGTCCTTTATCTACAAAGAACAAGAATTTGACTCAGTACATTATTTATATGTTATCTCAGAAAGAAATGCCAAAAAATTACCATTTTTTCTAAATGATGGACAAAGGATTGCTTCTTACAATGTTGAACTGATCATTGAAAAATAATTTTGTTAACACAACAATTTGTTCCATGAGCAACCTAACAAAATGCCTTAGTTGACCCTACAGTTGTGTTAATCATTCTCAAAGCAAGATGGACAAATGGACAGACAGACAATTGACTGTTACACTGTGTGCAAAATACCCACCTGCTCGCTTGTCTGTGGCAAGTCAAGGTCTTGAAAGGTCATCAATGGTTTATCTTAGTTTTCACAGTTATCTCAATCAAAACCTTAATTTTACTAAGGTTATACACAAAAGGATTCCAAATCAAGGGAAGGAAGATTCATCTCTGTGAAATGCCTGTTCCAAACATATTCCTTGCAGAGCTTTTGAAGTTTACTAAGTTCAAAAATCAAAAATCAAAAATTGTTATATTTTGGATGCAGGCAGGTTAGTTTTTTTCTTTGAATTTCATTTTCCATTTTTCTAGAACTCAATGCATTAATTACATGGGCAAATGCTACAAGTCATGATTTATGTTTCAATAGGTTATCCAACAAGGAAAATGCCCAAATTGACAATTACCATTTCAATGGGAAGTATAAACAATACGAACGGAGGTCTTTAACAAAAATCCTGTATCACCTAAAATCCAGCCATGACACAACAGGCTTGTAGCTATCACAAAACCAGCCGTCAGACAGCAAGATGGTGAGTATTTGGCACACGTACAAAAGACGTACAGACAAACACTGCACGTCACGTTAGGTAAATGGTGTATACGAGACACTTAATGTTAGCTAGAGCATACATACAGCCGAGGTGGACCGTCTGCTGCCTCGCATACGTAATTGTCCGTGTGAACCTCCAGACTAAAACAAACATTAACACGCCCATCAAAAATGGCGGCGTCATTAAAAAATAAGCCAATCATGGTTAAGCAAGTTACCAGCTGTATTACAGTCTGCATTTTCAGCGCTAGCCCAAAGTTTCTGAATTTGGTTTTTGTTTCTTAAAGCACATTTTACTATTTGAAAAAAGAAAGAATCAATCTGGTTTATGTTCCAACAGTTTCCTTCTTGACTTGTAAGGTAGTTTATGTTCTCAAATGTTCTACCGTGAACACTTAACTAACTTTTGAACTTATATACTATTTCTAAACGAAATTGAGAGAAAATGACTACATAAAGTATTCATCAGTAGTTGCAGCATTTGTATATATCTAAACTTGCTGGAAGTGTTATGAAATAGCAAAAATGTTATTCAAAACAGCAAGATTTTGTTGATAACTTCATTGGAAAATCACAGAATTTCAACAACCTTCTTGGGCTAGCAAGAAACATACAAATTGCAGACTTATTATGGATATGTGAAACATTGAGGATAAGATAGCGCAGGATTCAAAAGGGATTGACACACATTCCTACAGATTATCAAGTTGATAATTTCAACTTATGCCTTGAAACATCTTATTGGACCAAACTATTGTCTTATTCTTGAAAAACCCATACTTGCAACCGCCCTATCTTAAACCAAACCGTAAATAAGTAATACAAATGCACTTAGAATTGTAGTGATTATTAACGTTTCAAGAATCAGGTGCCATTAGTCGGTTGAAATAACGGATTTTCCGATTCATAAACCAAATTAGACATTATCAGTTTCTAAACTAGATTTAGTTTTTAAATAATGGGAATTCACTGCTGTTAGAACAAGGGTTAAATGGGAGTTAATGGACTTTTAAATCAGGCCTAATTGTAGATAATTCTTCTGACTTTCATGGTCAAATCAAAGGTAACATTTGGTTTATCAGGGCCTTCATTTTAACTGGCTGGCTATGTTACCTTTAAAATCCTTCATTCATAAACTTCACAACCAACATAGCTTTGCAAGCAATGTAATCGTGGATTTGAAGGTTGAGGCTGTGTATCTATAGAGGGAAGCCAGTCTGATATTCATTTCTCTTTCACTGTTATTTGCTGACATTTTAGGACAAGTTCTGATAGACTGTTCCTGTAATTGATCATAATAGTACCTCCTAGGTGAAAATCAATATCCAAAACAACCCACAAAGACAAACAGAACTGAACGACAGCAAGAACTCCACACACTACATTGATCAACTCGAACAGCATATAGCACAGCACACAAATCCATGCAGGGTTGGGCAGCAAACCGGCAGGACATGATGCTTAGCGCTGGTGTTTAGTATCTCAGTTCGTTAGGATGCTGAATGTGCATGCATGCTTTTTCTCTTGCATGTGTTTTGCCACTTAATCAACCAATCTTAAACAATGTTTACTGCTAAATATGGGATTCAGTTGTGAGGTGGCCATTATATTTCATAATCTTATAACTGAACAACATGTTCATCTTCAATGAGTATTGGCAAAGAAATGAAATGGGTTTTTTCAAATGTCAATCACATATAACCATTGTAAATAATATCAATCTTTGCATCTTGATGCTACATCTTTATTTTGTAAATGTTTATATCAAGGACACACAATCATGTCCATGCTGTAAACATTAAAGTTGCTGCTAAAATCAATACACATTGTTTTTATTATCTTACATAAAACTACTTGATGAGCTACACTCAGGTCCCAAACAATTTCTTAAACAATTTCCTATTCTTTTTATCAACAGCCCTTAAATTAATTCTAGAACTTGCCTTGTAAATGGAATCCTGTACTTACTGACTTGTGTTTATTTATTAAGAAGCCTCAAGACTGTAAAATCTTTTACAACTTTGACAAGACTACGGGGCAATCTGAGACAATTTCAATGGCAAGTACAAAGAGAATAGGGATGATCCGCTTGGCACATCTGTCAAGTCATGCAATGTCATCAATTTAACAAAACAAAACCAACAATTGTTCAACAGACATAACATGCCACGTATTCATGCAACAACACATTGCATAAGATTCTGCAAATTAATATTTTTCCGCCCAAAATATCAAAATTGTAACATGCATGCAGCCACTTCAAATATGAGTTTTACAGCTTTGTTATTCATATTGCCTTAGGAAAAGAATGCTGAAGTATAAACTTAATTATTTGTTGTCCCTTCATTACTGTTTCATTTCTTTGAGGTTATAATATTTTCACTCAAAATTCTGTCAATAACATCACTTCATAATTATCAAGTGCCATGTTAACACTTTTCACATCATGCCACTCTGGTTCATGCACAACATCCATCATTTTCTTACAAGTAAATTATTCATCCCAATATAGAATTTTAGAGTTTACATATGAAGTAATCAAGATTTACATGTAAACCAACATGTTTTAATAAATTCAAACAAACACAATACATAAACCACTCTCACACAACTTAGTAATGAAATTCAAGAAATTTCAATATGTCAACAGAATCTGAAAAATCAAATTATCTTTCCAATTTCATTGCACCTTGATAATATATTGAATGATGAAAATTAACATCAGGTGTGAGCAATAAATGCAACTTCTTTAAATCATAAAATAACTGAAGGTCCCAGCTTTATCAATTATCACTCACTTAAGTTTGCATACATATATCTCATTAGATAAAACTTTACCCAAATATCTAATAATTATGCTATCATCGTCATATTTCTAAAATTGGCTCTGAAAAGAAAACTGTATTTAATTGAAACATTCTCTGTTCAGTTGCACACAAATTTCACAAATTAAACAAGGGAAACAACTCAACCAAAGGGAGACAACTGCACATACCTGCTACTTGAAAGATAATCTCCGATCTTTTCTTGGTTGTTCCATAGCAACCGATGTAGTGCAATCACGTTGGCATCGTTTATGAAAGAGAGGCTGTGATTGCCAGCGTCAAGGGTTTCACAGTCGGAGGCAATTTCCGTGAAAAATCTACACAGAATGCATTAAATCTGTGACAAACAATTTCAATTACGGAACTAAAATATTTCTACACATGAAATCAAACATTTATCAAATATAAGCTTTCCAAGTCTAACTAAACCTAGCCTCAATAATACTTGATATACTCCCATATTGAGACAAGACTTTCCAGGCTGGCCTTATTACAAAAGAATTGAAATTATCAATGAATACATGTACCTTTAAAAATGTTAATACTTAATTTAATAGATATTTGTTTATATGTACAATTTCAAAAACATGTTCTAAAAGAAATGACTTACTTGCGACCTGATTCAAAATTTGATTTTAGGAATTCATTAAACGCTGTCATATGTTGTTCCTTAGTAAACTGTAGGTGGTTGGCGATATTCTGCATTATCTTGCACATCAACGTTAGTCCTCGCTTTATACGTAATGTTGGTTCCTCTTCTACTATACCAGACTCATACGGCGATACTATAACACAAAACAACATAAAGTAAAAACAATATGTACATCGTCAGAATTTGGAAATCATATAGTTTTCTTATATATATTTTTATATCAATATTTCGAAAATAGATATAAGATCTACTTCTTATTAAACAAAAGGATCATCATAAATTGAATTAAAATGTTCGAGAAATAATATTCTGTCAACTCATAGCTACTTTACAAAAGGGAAAATCCAACTAACAAGATATTAGACATCTATTAGAATAAACATTGGCATAAGTGTGCTAACATTTTCTGCAATGGCACATTTTTTTCAGTGGTGAGGTTTGCTTTACATTTTCCCATTTTTAGATTACAAAGAATAATCAGCTGTTACTTACCAATTTTAATAATTTATTAATATAATTTGTATATATGTTAGTAGCGTTCAGTGAAGCAGATGTTCAATGGTGATGTAATCATTATTGCATACAATAAACACATGTTATCAGCTCAAAAGTGATGATAATGAATTTTGCAACTTTTGAATGGAAAATGGAAAATTTACCTATCACTATCTGCTTTTTGATGGATACATTACTCAGACAGAGACATTAAAACTAAACACAATAATAGATCTAAACAGTTTGAGTTGTAACAAACGAATTATTGAGATGCACATAGCGTACAAAATATAATTAAATTAAATTTTCTTATTTCTATAAAGACATTTATCTCTTAATGTGACTATGCGCAAATGTGACACAAGTAACCATGCACCATGCTTTAATTCTCTACTAAACATGTTCAAATTAATAAAAATCATCTATGATTATATTTGAAGGCATGCATTTTCTACCCATTTCCACATTTAACACTAGATTTATATTCAAATGAGTGATCAAACCAGTACAATGTATTGAAGTTTGAAAGAGTTCTTTTAGATTTTTACATCTGATCAATTGATTCAAGTTCTGAATTACCTTAAGGAGATATTTACGGTAACCAAGATAAATACATCTCAATTATTTTTAGATATCTTCTTTATTTTCAGTTATTGGAAATTAAATTTCTCAAACCAAAATCAAAAACACACACTTGTTAGTTTAAACTATTTTTAAACATATATCTAAGAAACTCAATTCTACTAATAACTACTTTAGTTCAAAACCAAACTGTAATATTCATTACAAAACAACTGCCATATGGTATCAAATTCAAAAGTATTTTCATGCTAGCTTGACTATATCCACCAACCAAATAATTTACCACAGAGTTACTCAATCAATCAACCAATCACATTACAATATCGGAACTCCTAACACCAGTGAAGGTATCAGGTGCCCCTGCAGTGTGTGGAGCTTTACCTATAGCTGGGTTGATGAAGCGAAGGAATATGACTGTTCCTATGACTGTCCACACTGCTTCGGCACTACTCTGTTGAAAACGCTGCGTTACCACTTGATAGAGGCAATGACACATACTCCTCAGTTTGGGTGGGAACCTGTGTGTGATCAATAGACAGAGTTACTTCCCTTTGAATTTTAAAAATGTTCATCCTTTTTACTACTGCAGGCAACAAAAGCCCTCGTCTTGTCACCTTTTTAATAAATTCCCAGCCAGGAACTCCACGGTGAATACCTGTGATAGAGTTATCCCCCTTTGTAAAAAGAGTTGTCTCCCTTAAAGGAAGTCAAATGCGGTGGAAGCTTATTGGGTAAAGATGAAGGTATTAGAATGTGCTACTGTAGGAGTTAAAGCTGATAAGTATATATAAAGCATAGAACATGACTGAAGCTCATTCCAAATTGATGTAAGTATATATGCTGATTAATTGTGATTTCAGCCATGGGAATCAAGCGTCAGGCAGACATGCTATGATATGAAAATGACATTTGGAAAACCTAGTAAAACCTACAACCTTATATCTTATATCAAATATAACATTGACTTGATATGTGAAAGAGATTTTATGACAGATCATCATGTTGATAGGGGTGATCACAGATAGTAGCTGTCAAGAATGTTTAGCAATAGACCATATAAAGGAAAAGAATATCCTCAAAATCCTATACAAGAATGTATGCAAAAAAAATACCAACACACCTACGATACATTTGATGTGAACAACCACAACAAGGGAAACATGGTTGGAATTATAATATATTTGAGATTGCATTGCATCCTTATATGACAGCATTGAGAAAAAATGCTAATCTTCCAAAATAATCGCTTAAAGATTTTAGCCCAATTCTAGTACAATATTACTGTGCTTTCCAAAAGCCCTTCACCCAATTTGTTTAAATAAATATCAGGATACATCGAGGTTCAAGTCTTACAATTTCTCTTGATTTTATGTTTCTGCCTAGTAATGGGGATTGCAGCAAGGGATAGGATTTTCAGGATGTTCTATATGCTAATATGGTGTGTTGGCTAGGGAGTCTTCATCTATTTCACCATGCTTTGCTTTTGGCATGAGTTGTGACTATGATAATGATAATGGTATCCCAGAGACAAAAATAAGACTTAAGTCATAAAAGATCTTAAATATCTTGCAATCGGGATAGAACATTGTAAAGTAATATTCCTTTTCTGATATTGATGGTTTGAAAGTTGACATCTTTATGCACAGATATCCTGACATAATTTTTTTTTAAATCTGTATTATGCTTAGAAAATTACAAGCTGAATTATCCCCCCCTCCTATTTCCCCTCCAAAAAAAGCAAAGTTTTGTCTCTGAGAATGCAAAGCCAAGTAACAGCTTGCTGAAGGAGGTTTAGACAGAAGCGTTATGTTGAGCATGTTCCGAATATCATTCAGGCAGTCATGGTCACATGACGTATGTCACATGACTACAATTACCTAACACAGGGTTGTAAAAGCGCAGAAATATGACGGTTCCGGTAGCAGTGATCATGTCTGTCGGGAACCGGAAGCCGACCACCTGCCCCAGACAGTGACACATGGTCCGCAGTTTGGGCGGAAATCTGTGAAGAATCCATGATGTAGATCCATGGTTTTACAAAATGCATTTGTGTAACACATATAACTGCTTCACCAAAGGATGAAATCAGGATACTTCAGATTCTTATAGCAAGTCAAAAGCTTCAGAAATACTAGACAATTGCTTTACAAATTTCATTTGTGAAACACATAATTCAAAGGTTTTGTTTCAAATTCAAAAAGAAATAGGATTATTCATAGTCAAGAAATGTTATAGGAATGTTCATTCCAAAACAGCCGCAAGACAACAGCTTCATCAAGGCAGTTTGAGCAAAGGAAGCATTCATAAAATGTAATCAATATTGGAAATTGCTTCAACTTGTCAAAGTAATCATTTGTCTATCAAACTGCTGAAGTGGATGTTCTGGGCAATAAAATTTGCTGGTCTGTTAACTTCAAAATATTTATGTACTTAATAATGATAAAAATTGTTTTCGCTTGACTTGCCAAAGAAAAAGTTTGTAGTCAGTGCATAGCCCTTGTGTCAGATTTAACTCAATTCAACACGCATTGCTATGTACATGTAGTTTGTTAATTTCTTCTACAAAGCTTACTATACACACAGTTTTTCTCTTCTATCAGATTATCAACTAATTGAACCCTTTTTGTAAATCTAACTAACCTTGAATTGCTCATGATGTCAAGTAACAGCAGGTTCAAAAAATTTCAAAATTTACAATTGAATATCTATATTAATGTTATTGTCAATTTTACTTTTGGCAGAAAAGTAGAATGAAAGTCAAATAAAAAGGCCAAAAAACCAATTCAAGAATTTGCATTATAGAAGGAAAACTAACATGCAATTTGGAAAAGGTTGACTAATATTAAAATAAAACACAAATGGTTTTTGGCTTAATCAATTGGAGGAATATTAGTAAATAAGTCATGTTCTCATCATGTTTGTAACTCATTTGCAGCTGTCTTTTTCTCAAAGCATGAAAATTTAGATCATATCCCCAGATTTTTCACTAAGCAAATAGTTAAAATATAACCATGTGGTTGTATTTCATATTTTTAAAAAACCTTTGTTGCATTGTTGATCCTGTGCTGTGAATAACTGAAATAACCTTTGACTAAGATTCCAATTAGGGAACTCATGATAATTGATATTGTCAGCAATGTTTTCCATGGCAGTTTTTAAAGGGACCATTCGAACGGGGTATTTTTTGTGGAAACGAAATTCAGGGGGACTTTCCTGTTTACAATTATATATGATTTTTACATGATTATTTCACACTTAATTTCATTTATGTTTGTGAGATAAGCATTTTAGTTGTTAAAGATTTGACAATTTGACACAAAATAAAGCGTATCGCTCAAAAAATAAAAACATCGTGAAATGAAGCCAATCATCGAAGCTACGATCGGGGAATGAATTACTACGACAAAATGCTGTTGCAACTGATAACTTTTATTATGAATTATTTGTATATATGCTCGTCTTCTACCAATCAAGTAGTTATTACTTAATATTGTTAATGAATAAGCATATTACAGCACATTTGTTTTCTCGCAATGCTAACCCTTTCAAAATGGCGGATGAAAGCCCCTCGAGTGGTGCCTTTAAGTCATGTCCATTTTTCTTCATCACAGTTCAAACAAACATTTTAAAATTCTTGTAAGTTATCTTACTAATAAAGAAATGTTATTTAATCACAATTGTGAAAAGTATCATTCATTGTACGACAAAATGGGATTTGTATTCATTACAAGCTGTGCAGATCCCACAAGAGGGGTGAAAACTTGAATAGATTCACTGAAATTTCACTATACAGTTATTAGGTTTCATAATTACCTTTGTGCAGATCCTACGATAGCGTTGAACACTTTCAGTGTCATCTCCAGCAGGTTTCTCTTGTTCTCGTCAATATTCTCTCCCGGCTCCAGCCTGAACACAATAATCAAGAAAGATCACAAATGATGAAGAGATCAAGAAATCCTATTGTTAAGAATAGAGAAAGTCTCTAGGAATATACTTTAAAACAACCTGTAGACGACAATCATTCTCTGTTTCAATAGAAAAGCCAGAATATTTAATTCATTCGTTTTTGTATGAACCTGTGTGTGAATTACAAAGGTTTCAGGACTAATAGGAGTTATATTCTTGTAAGATGAAAACAGTGTTTTATCCAAGGCTAGGATGATAGGGTTAAGACCAAGACAATTTACAAGCATGAATCATAGCTAACTCTTTAGAAGGTAATCGTTAAAAGCATTATTCAATTAAAGTTTTGAAGGGTTAAGAACATGATAATTTACAAGCATGAATCATAGCAAACTCTCGAGAAGATCTTAAATCATTGAAAGTTTTGATAAAAAATTTTTAGATAAATTTTACCTGGCAGGATCAATCTCATATGAACAGTTCTCCCGATCCATCTGGAACATCTCCATGATGAGAGGCTGTAACAACTCCCGCAGGTACGTCTGTCCATAGAAGCGGAAGCAGTACGCCATGATCTTACTGGCCAGGCTGTTGCCTCGGAACAGTGTCTGCATACAGTCAGCTATCTCAACCTGGAAGGAAGCCTTGAGAGTGACAGAGACGCTTAGAAACTTGGATAAGTAGAAATCAGAAACTTGGACTTACAGGCTTAATCAGTAGAAATTAGTGAGTGAAAACATTAAATGAGGAGATAACACTTTGATAAAGTTGTGACAGTATGCAATTTCTCATAACTAACACTTATCATGATTTTTCTCTCTATGGTTTGGGAAGAGAAAGGTTGTGTTATTTATAAATACTTATGTGATGGAAGGTTAACTGGTACATAAGAGTATTTTTAGTGATGTTTGGGTTCATCATAAGGACTTATGTTGCTAAAGACATTAGTCTTACTAAGTAGAACCCTTAGAATGTTTATCCTTGTGAACTGCAACTGACCTCTTTAGAGAACATGTTCCACAGCAGCTGGTACAGCAGTCTCTTGGCATCAAAGAGGTTAACAAACACTCGTGCTAGTTCATCCTGAAAATATGTAATATATATATATAGAGCTATCACCTCTTTGTACTGAAATGAGTTTAGAAGTGTGCATTTCATAGGTTCAAGAAATAATGTTTTGCAAGAAAACTTTTTTTTGTTTAAAAAGTTGACAGCAACAGGAAAAATTACCTACATTTTCATCTTTATTCCCAACTATCTTCTTGATCATCTTGATGTAAAAGTTCTAAACTACTGTATTTCCTTGAATAGACGCCGGGCCTTGTATACAGGTCGGGGGTAGGGCTGTTTGAAGTAAATACACGCCGGGTCTCGAATAGACGCCGGGTGATTTGTTGAGTACCCATTGTTGAATGCAAATAAAGTATTCTCCCTTTACGTGTGACTTGGATGAAATTTCCTACTAAAAATAAATAGACGCCGGATCTCAAATACATGCCGAGGTCAGAAAAAATAGACGCCGGGAGCAACTATTCGAGGAAATATGGTATAACCAAAGTAAGAGGTAACCCTCTTATCTCCTATGAGGTAATTATTTAGTTGGAAGGCAACTCAACTCTACAAATCTGACATTAACTAACACTCACTACGAGAGAACTGTAGCCAGAATCATAGCAAACTACCACTCAACTCTACACTGTAAGACTAGATATATATACTCACCATCTGTGAATTGGAGACAACTGTAGCCAGAGCCATAGCTATAGGCAATTCCCCCTTGTCCCCTATCATTGTCACCAGCTCCACCAGTCTCTCGAACCGGTCTGCTAGAGCTGTCTCTGCGAGTGTCTCAAACTCTGTGCCCTGCTGGAGGATCTTGGTCAAAACCTCCATGAAAGCTGCTCGGGTCTGAGGGTCCTTGTGGTATCCCAGGGCTACAAGAGAAAGCCATAGATTAGAGTGATCATTCTTTGGCTAGATACTTCTTTAATTCTAAGAGATCAAGGACACATAGAACCTTTCAGCACAGACCAACAAATAAATGTTAATTAAAGATACTCTCGAACCAGTATCTTAATTTCTGAAGGACGATAAATACAATATATGAGTAAACTGCAGGAGGTAAAGTAATTTAAGTTGCTTGTTTCAAGAATAAGACCCGTTCATAAGACAGACGATTGTCAAAATTCCCTCCCAGGTTTTCCCTTTGTATGTACCTTTCATGGCAAATTGGCACAAACATAATACATACTCTACTTGATCACGTAAGCATGGCAACATAGAAATCAAAATTGTCAATGCTTACCAATGGAATGCATCAAGCCACTGTCAATGTTAGCATTGAGGAGATTGGACATGGCCTGCACAGTGCAGTTTCTGAGCGCGCTCAGATTGGACATGCTCCGTTTCCTGTTTGGGTCCATAGCCTTGTCCTGCTCCTCCTCCGAGCAGTCATTCAGCAGGTTCATGAACAGTGTCAGGTATCTGTCGGAGAGAGACATTTTATTCAAATAAAGAGGGTTTCCAAGGAAGCTATAGTCATACACATAATGTGCTATAAACTAGTATTTTTTTAAAACTGTATGCTTATGATCGTTCACAAATATTGATACATGTTCACTTTGTGATAAGATTCTGGCTCCAACATGATGTGTTGTTTGTTTCCCCTCTTCTCTCTTACAACAAGATTGTCAGGCTTATGAGAAGAAGAACATATCCCAAATCCAAACAAATATGTTGGTTAATATTGTTTCAAGATACATTTTGCACATGTTACAAATGCAACAAATCACAGCAATTTCATTGTTATGGACCCCAAAATGGAAAAGAAATGAACTAAGGACAAGCATGATATTGAGAAGAAAATAAAAGAAAAAGGATAGACCTCCTCTGAAATCCAGTAGGTAGTTCAGGTCCAGCTAATTGGCAGGTAAGTGAAAGGTCTTATGTCCTCAAAGAACGTGAAGCAATATACATGTGACAGTCAAAAAATAAAAGTAAATCCACGAACACTCAGCCATTCAAATGAAAGCCTACTCACTTGAGGAAGAGTTGAGACTTGGCTTCCATGAGATCTCCCCGATCACTCTCCTCCGGTTGGAGCGGCAGCCCGGCGAGTAGAGCAGCCACGGCCTCCATGCTGGCCTGATCTAGGTCCCTGTACGCATAGAAGGAGCTGCAGTAGCACCAGACAGTTGGGTCAGTACAAGCTCCACCCCACACTATAGAGGGTGCCCGTCAACAACTAGCTTTAACTCAACGGCTTAAAAGGTAACTTGGACTTTCTGCACTGTAATATCTAATCTGCAATATTCAACAAGTGTGATATTTCTGCAAGAATGCCATCGTAGTTATTATAATGCAATAGTGTCACAAAGGTGTAAGACTTTCTAGAATCTGAAAACACTGTCAACAAATTCACTTGATTGAAGTGTTTGAACCTAAACAGAATACTATTCTTCCTCCCATGTAACACTTTTCATAAATGATTTGACATCAAAAATATTTTCCCTTCTTTGATACCAAACCATTTACTTGGTCGATAAAAACCATATGACATGGAAGGATGTTTAGTATGGTCTATATCTGTTGACAGACACCCCGACCTCTGACCCTTGACCCAGACACACCTGGACATGCTGCATATGTCGCCCTGTATGTTGACCTGGTGCGAGTTACCCATGATCCAGTCTGTCAGGTACTCCACAAGCTTGTTGCGGAACTTCATCTCCTGTCGGAATGTCAGCTCATCTCGACGCTGCATCATCTGTATAACAAAATATAGTTCAAAGTTTAGAACTTCAGTTTGTTAAACAATAAACATATCATTGAACTGTTTTATTGCAGGAGTGCAAATTAATTTTAAAATGGCTTTAAAATATCTACATTGAAATATCATTCTCCTGCAATAAAGAAATTTGAAAATCCATACAACTCTTCATTAATCATCAGAATGCCTCTCATGCTATCTTCAATGTGGAAGGTTTCCTGCAGTATTTCGGTATTGATTTCACTTTTTTTTCATGCTTTGATCATTGTTGTTCCTCCTTTTGCACAAATGATTACCATGATGAAGAAGTAGATCAAATACAAATATATATAAACTTGGACAAAGTTCTTTCTTACAATTAAAAGATACTTTATGGTTATCCAGATATCTTGTAAACATTATCAATGAGTACGAATGACTAAAGTGATAGTATTTAGTGATCTGCTGTAATTGCTGTACATATTTCAATCCAGGCAAGAGAGTACTCACAGCCTCCACCAGTTGGCACAGCTTGGTCTTGATCTGGATGGCATGGACCGACGAGTCTAGATGTCTCACATACCTGAAACAGGACAAGGTACCAATAGTTGACCCAGGAGCTCTTTGTTCAAGTACACGAGTTGACACAACCATGTGTTAGGAGAAAAATACTCTTCGGCCCTGAATTAATATTGCTAAAGACTAAAGCCTATTTCGGGACTTTGATCATGTCTGAAATATGTATAACAATGACAAAAGTGCCTCAAAGGTTTTGTCAATGTGTAAACACCATAATAGTTTAAATGCTACCCTTCAATGCCTCAAACAAAGTTAAAATGATATTTTTTTCAAAAATTATAACTCGAAGAAAGGAGCACGTATCTATGGGCGAAGGGTGGATCATGTATGTGTACTCTGATGAAGCTTTTGCCAAGAGAGGCAAAACCAAGTTTTTGTTTTATGAAGTTTACTTTGTCATCTCTATGTTTTGGACGGTACACTCCCCTCCATTTCAGGATCTATGTATGAATTAATAGTACTAACCTAACAATGGTCAACATGAGAGACTCGATGCTAGCAAGACCGAGGTATTCACAGGGCTGGTCAGACTTCATCTCCAGGATGTTCTTCATGATGAAGATCACATTCTCCACAAACTGGGTGTTCATGTCTGTCACTATCACCTACATAAAGAAGAAAAAAACACATTATTATTTCCTTGTTTTTCTTCGATTATGATTTTAAAAATCTTCTAGCTGAGCACATATGGCGCTTCCTTAAAAATGTTTGATAGTTTTGATAACTAAAGGCATAAATCATGAAGGAGTAATGAGGTTTGATGACGGGAGTCAAACGACCCCTTAAACGTCACGATTAAATGTGGAAACTGATTTGAGTATTTTATCTGTATTTAAAGGTACATCCCCCCTACTTTATTCAAGTTCTTGTACTGTTGTTCATCATTCATTTGATCCGCGGCTTTGACATTCCATTCATTTCTTTTCCTACAGCATAGGTTAGTGCTGCCCCTTCATTAGTTAACATTTATCATCTACAGACCAATACACTGCGATGAACAAAGATGTGATCAATATGACTGTCACTGACCTGTCCGGTAGAGTCGAAGTACTTGTCGACGCACACCTTGATCTGATCGAAGAGGATGGGGTAGAGAGCGGGGTTCAACTCGTGGCCTACCAGTTCCTTCACGTGCTTCTGGATCTGTGCTCCAAACTTCTCGTTCTGGAATATCAGCAGCTTCAGCAGATTCCCGATAAATCTGGAGGCAAAAACATACAAGAAGTGTCATGCTAGGGCTGCCATGGGTACTCGAGAACAGGTTGTGTCAGTCAGGTTGGAATCAAGTTCATTTTCTTTGACTCAAGCACTTGAAAAGGGAAGATCATTGTTACAAATTTAAGTTATTTTAGACAGTAAGTCTATGGTGTGAAAGGTTCTCAAGTTCAGTATTTTGGACCTGTGGAAGCCCTATGTCATACAGCTATTGAGAAGTTATAAAAACACATGATCATTGTTTGAAATAGCCAATCAAATTGGGGTTGAGTAAAGATAGTCTCATTACTTACTTATTTAACATATAAGTGTTATTTGGGGTGTAAATATGTGAGACATTTTGAATTTATTTTATGAGTTTTGCCATACACTTTTGTATCAAAGCAAAAGAATATACGATGAAAATCATTGAGTGGCTCTTTAATTTTCAATGAAATGAAGCAATTACAATTTAGATAGTCCTTCTAGAAAGTAAGTAGGAGAGGGTTAAGATGAACTCACTGAGTGACAGGGCAGTACTGGGTATCATTGGCGACACTCTGCATGAGACTGGACTTGCGAGCGGGGTCCACATTGAGACTGCTCATGCTGATGGTGGAGACTCTCTGGGACTTGTTCTGTAGTCTCACACTGCCCAGCGCACACAGGAACCCTGTCATGTTCGCCCACTCGTTTAGCTGGTCCTGGGATAAAAAGGGACACATTAATGAAGAGTGTTCATTTTTCATACAATACCTTTAGTTAAATATTATTAAAATCTAAATATTTTAGATGTTTAAAAGACTTACCTTACCTTAGAGTTGCATGTTCCTATGCTTACCGACCAAGATTGAGACTCGTGTTGACGGGGCTATCTCTATGTGAACCAAGTAGTGATACGGGAAGTGACACGTCAATACGGGGACAGGTATACCGGAAGGTAATACTCAATCACGTGATAACCAAAAACTCTCACTTTTTTTCCGCCAGAAAAAGTCCGAAGGAGTCCGGAGAAGAGGGGAGGAAGAGTCCAACGATGGGCGGGATAAATCCTCTAAGGTAAGGTAAGTCTTTTAAACATCTAAAATATTTAGATTTTAATAAGTTCTTAACTTACCTTACCTTAGAGTTGCATACGATTCGACAGCAAGGCAGGTGGGTAGGACTCCAAGAGGACCATGCCAAACTGTGACCGTGCAGGCAGAGGAGACTGAGGGCGACGAATCTAAAAAGACACGAAAAACCAACAATCAACCAAGGCCTAAAGCAAAGCTAAGGTAAAGAAGAATAAAAAACAAACATCTTTACCTAACGAGCCGGCGGTTTGGTGAGTTGCTGAGCAAACACCAAAGGGCCAAAGGACTGTAAACCATCCACATCCTCCACCGCTAGGTCCCTGAGGTAGTGGGAAGCAAAGATGGTGGTGGATCTCCAAAAACAGCCCTCCATGATCGTAGGAACTGAACAGTTCCTGTGTAGAGCCATCGTGGAAGCCAAAGCCCGAAGTTCATGCGGGTTGTTGGCTGCAGGATGGGGTAAGCCAGCAGCGTCATAGGCCGCTAAGATGGTCGAGCGGATCCACAAGGAGATGGAGTTCTTGTTAACCTCGCCCTTAACTGAGGGGGAAAAGGGGATGAACAGTCGTTTCCTGGTACCCCTTCTGCTGGCTGACTTGTCGATGTAGACCTTCAAGGCCCGGACAGGACAAAGAGCCAATTCTTCAACCTCTGAAGTAGCAACAATAGAGGACAACGGGGGGATGGTGAACATCCTGTCTGGCTGTCCAGGAAGCTGGTTCTTGGCAATAAAATCCCATAAGAGCCCCAAATGAATAGACCCATGACGAGATTGCTCAAAACGGACACGAGTCACATCCAGGGCGTGGACCTCACTGACCCGTGCCGCCGTGGCCATGGCGACCAGGAAAGCAGTCTTCCGAGACAGGTTCTCAAAAGAAGCAGATTCCAAAGGTTCGTAAGGACGCCCACGGAGATGCTGTAGAACCACGTTCAGATCCCAGGCAGGAGGACGGAACTTCTTCTTCTGATCCTCCTGCTTGAAGGCCTTAAGCATAGCGATAAGTTCTGGGACTGTCGATATCTTATTATCCCTCTTAACTGCCAGGACGGAGTTGATGGCAGAAAGGTACTTGCCAATAGTACTGCCTTTTAAGGAACGCTTATTCCGAAGGTACAGTAGGAATTCCGCAAGGAATTGGGGCGACGCCTTGACAGGGTTCTGTGAATGTTCAGAGCAGAAACGTTCAAAGGAAAGCCACTTGTCGTCATACAGAGACCTGGTGGAAACTCTATGGGCCTTGGCAATAGTGTTGGCCACCTGCGTCGAGTAACCCTTCGATCTCAGAGCTTTCTTAAGATGGACCAAACGCAGAGATGAAACCTCTCTGGGTCCGGATGAGACAGGCGACTGTGGGGATGGCGAAGGAGGTTTGGCCAGGGAGGCAGAGGGTCTGGATCCCTTCCGACTAGATCTCTGAGATCTGGGAACCACGTCCTGGCCGGCCACCAAGGCGCGACCAAAATCAGACGTATCTGCTGGGTCTGTTTGAGCTTGTCTACTACCTTGGGAAGAAGGATTGGAGGAGGGAACGCATAAGCGTCCAGTCCTTCCCAAGAGAGCGACAGGGCGTCCACTGCCCAAGCTGCCGGATCTGGAAGAGGGGAGACGTACACCGGCAGCTGGTTGTTGAACTTGGTTGCAAAGAGGTCGATCAAGGGTCTGGGATGGAGTTGGCAGATTAGATCGAACGCCTCCGGATGCAACATCCATACGGTTGGCGAGGGCTTGTCCGGTCTGGACAAGGCGTCCGCTAGGACATTCCGGCAGCCCGGAATGTGACGAGCCCGCGTCTCCACGTTGTTTGAGTCTGCGAGATGAAACAACTGGAACGTAAGGTCTAGTAACCTCCTCGACCCGGTGGTTCCCTGGTTGTTGATGAGATACACCACAGTGGAGTTGTCGGATACCACCAGAAGTCGAGACCCGCGCAGAAGCGGTATCCAATGCTGAATCGCCAAGACTGCTGCCTGCAACTCTAGGTGATTGATGTGCCAGGATTTCCTCTCGTCTGACCACAGACCGGAGACTGTGTGATCGTTGAGGTGAGCCCCCCAGCCCAGGAGAGATGCGTCCACAAACAACTGATGAGTGGGAGCGAACTCGACCAAAGAGACTCCGACGCAAACGTTCGACTGGACCGTCCACCACGTCAGGTACTGGTGGAGGTGGAATGGTAGAGCGAACTCGGAGTCGAGGTCGTCGGCAAGAATACGAGGCTTGAGGAAATTCTGGAGAGGTCTCAGCATGAGTCTGCCTCTGATGGTGAGATCCTGTGCTGACGTTAGAAGACCGAGAAGGGACTGCCACGCCCTGAGTCTTAGGGGTTCCCGGAGAGCTTGATGGGCGAAAGCTACAATCTTGCTCCACCTGTCGAGTGGAACAGACAGGCGAGCGAGATCGGTCTGGAAGTGACCTCCTATGAAGGTCAGACGTTGAGACGGAACCAGTGAGGACTTCTCGACGTTGATTAACCATCCCAACTGATGTAGGAGTCTGCGAGCGAAGTCTGTCTGTCTGTGTAGCAGAGCTGACGAGGCATGGCTCATGAGGCAATCGTCTATGTAGGGGTCGAACCGGATCCCCCGAAGATGTAGGAACTTGACGATCGGAGCCGTAATTCTCGTGAATAACCACGGAGCCGTAGAAATTCCAAACGGGAGCACCTTCCATTGATAGTGTCGATGATCCATGACGAATCGAAGGTACTTCCGATGGGGTTCGTAGATTGGCACATGGAGGTAGGCGTCCTGGAGATCGAGGCTGACCAGCCAGTCGTGAGGTTGGAGCTGGGAACGCAGCTGCTCCAGAGACACCATCCTGAAGTGAGGCGGGGTTTCCAAGTAGCGTTCGTTGAAAACCGCCAGATTGTGGATCATCCTCAACTTGTCCGAGTTCTTCTTCGTGACAAGGAAGATGGGAGAGTAGAACCCTGGGGTGTCTATGGGTTCCAGCACTTCTTCTATGGCCCTCTTCTCCAGCAGGATCTCTATATTGGAGAGAAGCTGAGCGTGAAGGGTCTTCGGATACACGCGTGACCGGGGCAGGTTGGTCAGAGGCGGAGACGAGGTCATTGGCAGCTTGAAACCTGTCTTGAGGATATCGAGAACGAAGGGATCTTCTAGGATTGTCCAGTTGGGCCAGAAGATCCCGAGTCTCCCGCCTACGGGGGTCTGGTGGATCGGGACGGCTGGGGGCGGGAGATCCCAGTCGTGGTTTCCCAGGGCATCAACGCCGCTTGTAGGACCTGAACTTGACCCCTGGGGTTCGGGGGCCCGTTCTGGACTGCTGAGGTTGAGACACAGGCTGCTTGTCGGTTTGTCGGCCTCTGCCTCTGTTGCCCTTCTGTGCTCCTCTAACCGAACTCCGACGCGGAATATAGTTAAACTTCGGCCTGTTGGAGAGGTTGATGGCAGAGTTCAACGCACGGATACCGGATAGGGTCACCTCAGTCTGAGTCAGTGCCGCATGTTCTTTATACACCTCAGGGATGAGGCCGGCAAAGACGGAGGGATGAGAGAAGGGAGCTCGCATTAAGGTCTTCTTGAATTCGTCACTCCAACCACAGGGAGCCAGGAGACCCGAACGACGAATGGTTAAGACATTAGCCAAGGCTGATCGGAGGTGCTCCATGATGTCGGCCAATGTCTTATGTTGCCACCGCATCATGGTGGTGAGGTGGAAGATCCGGGACTTGTTCTCCTCAGTCAAATCCTGCAGGATAGCGTCCGTGGCCGAGGCCAGTGCCGAGATAGGTTTAAGCGTCCTCCGCAGTTCGGTGTCCAAGGCCATAAGTTTAGCATCGGTGACCTTGAACTGCTGTTGAGAAGCAGGGGATAACCGGCCCACAGATTCATCCTGGACTGCCGCACCGTCAGCAAAGTCTAAGGAATGCACCTTGTAGAGGTGTGAAGCATTCTTGGCCGCCTTGAACGTAGGGTTAAGGGAGAGTTTCTTAAAATCTTCGTCCAAGGAGGCTATGGCGTCCAGAACCAAGGGGTGTGGAGGGATTAACAGGGTAGGCTCATCCAAAATAGCCTGCAGGCGTGGAGCATTAGGACCTGGAGACGGACAGTTAACTAGCCTGTCGGCTACCCAGCCGGTGACCTGACTGATGTTGAGATGAGAGGGTCTGTCTTCATCCTCTTCATCGACCTCATCTTCCAACCGGTCCTCCTGGTCCTGCAACTGTAAGTGCGAACGGGACGTGGAAGGAGTAACTGGATCACCCTGCCTGGGAGATTCCGGAGAACGCTCTGGGGTGCGGAATTTCCTGGACGACGACACCGTACGACCCCTAGGAGAGGGAGTGCCCTGTGGGGGCGAAGGAGGAGGTCTGATCGGCGACACAGTGCGCTGATCCTCTTGTCGAGAACGCTTGGGAGGCTGTTGTCGATCCCGAGGGTTGCTAGGAGTCTTGACAGGATCTCGCTTGCGAAGAGGAGAGCGAGACCGAGATCTAGAGTGATCCTTCCTAGGTGGATGAGGAGACTCCGAGCGCCGAGAGGAGCGCCGAGGAGGCGAGCGCCGAGGAGAGCGTCGCGTCTTGGATGGGCGCCGAGGAGACTGCTTGGGGGAAGCAGACCGTCGAGGAGAGCGCCGGGAAGGCGAGGAGCGCCGATTAGAAGACGAGGAGCGCCGAGGGGAGCGCTGAGGAGAGCGCTGCGTCTTCGAGGAGCGCCGAGGAGAGCGCTGAGGAGAGCGCTGCGTCTTCGAGGAGCGCCGAGGGGACTGCTTGGGTGAAGCAGATCGTCGAGGAGAGCGCTGGGGAGGCGAGGAGCGCCGCTTGGACGACGTAGAGCGCTTGGAGGAGCCCTTCTTCTTAGGAGAGGGCGAAGAGGAGCGCCTAGGAGTCCTGTCTCTCGACTTGGAGGCTCGATCTGACGAAGGAGAGCGCCGATGAGAGGACGAGGAGCGCCTGGAGGAGCTCTGTCTAGAGGTAGAGGCCTTGGATGCCGACTTGGAACCTCTCTTGGGAGTCGGGGAACGACGAGAAGAGGGCGAGGAGCGCCTAGAGGAGCTCTTCTCACGCTGACGCCCTGTAGGAGAGGAGGAGGAACGCCTGGAGTTCCTGTCGGCAGACTTCGAGTCCCGGCGACGGTCCTGGTGACGGAGGAACGCTTCAAGGAGCGCAGGTAGCCGAGGATCGGACAAGGCTGGTGTCGGGTTAGGCAAGGGATCCTGAGGAGGGTCCACATCCTTGGAAGGGACCTTGGAGAGGTCCGACGTAGAAGGAGTAGGGTCCTGAGGAGTAGGAGGCTCGACACGAGGGGGGTCGACCTCGGGGGGGGTAGGTAACGGGTCTTGAACCTCTGAGGACATCCTGTGCGCCCGCTGTGAGAAGCGCTTGCGCACTACCGCCGAATAGCACTTGAAGGCGGAGGGGGACAGAGACAGACACTCCTGACACCTGGATGACACCGTACACAGTCGAAGGACCAAGCAGTCGGGGCAGCGTGAATGCGGGTCCTTTGCTGATTTCTGACTCTTGCACTGAGTGCAATAGACTCTCATGGGATGTCTGTAACATCAAAAAGAGAGTAGCAAAACATCCACAAAACATCCGTTAAATAAATAATTACCATAGCGTATATATTTATTTAGAAATATAAGGGATGAAGATGTTAAGATATATATTTATGCAAAGAGTATAAGATATATATATATCAAAAGGTATTAAGAAGCATTGGGTATTAAAGAATTATAATTATAATATATAATATATAATATATAATACCTAGGCAGATTTATTACTTAAAATTGAAAGTAATAAAGAAAAGGAAACAATAATGTAGGGTAAAGTCAATGTTAAACATGAAACATGTGCTATGACAGCAGTAACAATGGTTAACAAAGCAAAAGACAAACGAATTCAACCCCCCCGGGGCAAAGTCGTAAATAACGCTAAAAAGGTTAATTCTAGCAGAAAAAACGACAAGAAACAAAGATGCATGGGGTTGAAATAAACCAAAAAGGTGCGTAAAAAACGGAAATTTGAAATAACGACATACGTGCCGTTTTACGACACCACGCCCACAAGGAAGCCGCCATTACAGGCAGGGGAAAAAAAAAACAGGTGGGCGTGAAAAAACACGAAAACGAACGCCACAAGTGCAAAGAAGCACATGGAATGCGAGATAATGAAGTATAAGCGACCGAGAATGCGAAAAGAAGCATGAAGAAAGCGTCGCAAGGAAAATATCGATGCAAGTTTTAGAAAAAACGAAGGCAAAACATCGCGTCGAAAAGGTAGGTGTGAATAATGAAACTACTTGGTAAAGATAGCGAAGTGAATACATACCAAAATCAAAATATCTGAAAGGTAATAGCAAAAATTTCACTTAGATCAACACGAGGTCCGTAGGGTACGGACCAAAGGAAAAAAGTGAGAGTTTTTGGTTATCACGTGATTGAGTATTACCTTCCGGTATACCTGTCCCCGTATTGACGTGTCACTTCCCGTATCACTACTTGGTTCACATAGAGATAGCCCCGTCAACACGAGTCTCAATCTTGGTCGGTAAGCATAGGAACATGCAACTCTAAGGTAAGGTAAGTTAAGAACTTATTGTTTTAGTTTGGGGGGACATCATCAACAATGCTTTCATGTAAAATCTTCAATGGTATCTTTGGGAAAAGAATCATCAGATGTACCCATAACCAATATTTCTATCACAGTTTCTGAGAAAATTTGTCCAAAAAAGTCCAAAAAGTTACGCCTCCATGGAAACAGCAACAAGACTTAATTTCAGAATATTTCAATTTGGTCTTATCTACTGTTGCTATTAATAATCTGAAGAAGATGTCATTCAAAAAAGATCATTAAATAAGGATAGAGATTTTTCCTGCAATGCTCTAAGGCGTAAAAAGCTAAATGACCAACCTCAAGTTCGTGTTCTGTGGAGGCGTGGTTTGGAGGCCTCCTTTTGAGCTTCATCATGTCGGCGATCTCACGCTGTGTGTCGTCAAACTTGACTTTAGGGTAGGACTCCAAGTAGCGAGTCACCATGTCCCAGTTGCGGAATGTGTCCTCCCATGCCTAGAGGGAGAATCAATGTTAAATTACATTTGTGACGTCAGCCTATTGTTCTGCTGCTCCATTCCTTCGCAGGAATGGAGCATTGTATTGTTTCATGATTTTCATAATTTTACGGTATGTTGCTGAACAAGCATGTGCCTGAGTATAATTTAAGTTGGGTAATATCTGTGTAACTTTGCCATCCTTTCTTTAATGAACATAAGTTTTACCTGAGAATTTCCTGAGGTTGATTGATCAATCTTTCTTAGCAGAGCCATGATTCTCTTTTGCAGAGCAGCCCGACCTGAAAATATATGGTAAATTATCGATAACTTAAATCATAGTCCATAGTTTTCTTGAACTTGCTCTTTTATAAGAGAAATGTTGTGTTTTTTCCCAGCAGGAACACAAATCAAAATTGCTAAAATTCCTGAACAAATATGAGAGGTAAGCATCAGAACTTGTCAAGAAGTGTCAATCATTTGAAGTGGGAAAATGCTGAAATATTCAAACATCTACAGGTAACAGGTGAACTTAAATAACATACAGTCCTGTGGCGGATCCAGGGGAGAAAGAGATAACATAGACATAACAGAATGAAGGTTAAAAATAAGAGGATCATCTGTTGGTCCCCACCCAGTATCCTTTAGTGGATACACAAGCTGCTATCCCTACACACCATAATTTAGAGAGGTCGTCAAACTCCACCTTTTCAATACAGAATGGTGGTTCATACCTGTTGTGAGGACAGTGCTTGCTGCAGCCAGCTCAGCATACACGTTATAGTTGGGCAAGAGTTGAGTGACGGCCATCTCATCAGACCCGCAGCGAATATCTGCCTCCTCGCACAGCAGACGGAAACACGACATGGCGGTCAGCACTGCGTCCATGTCAATACTCCACAGGTACATGAAGAACACCACCTGATAATCAAGAGAATGTTCATAAAAATTTTAAATAAGATAGATCAACATTAGGATGGCACCGACTTTTTTGATGACAGTGAACAAGTGAAGCCTGAACAAATTAGAAATTTTTCATAGAATTTATAGATACAAAGTTAGATATTCATGAAAGTTAGCTTGAAGTCAATTGTTGACATGCAAAGATAGTGAACACAAGATTCTTTGAAATGTGTGATATTTACCAAATGAGCCTTTGTTGACAATTAGATAAACGTAGCTTGAAATGATAAGATTTTTTACAGTTATGAATTAAAATGTGATCAAACAAAACATCAAACTAATATTTCTTTATATCCTCAAGTTATACCTTTCACTGAAATTAAAGTTCTACCATAATTTTTGTATGCCTTGATGTTCACATTGATTTATATCCTAATTATTTTATTTCACAGAAGTTAAAATGCAACTGACCTCCAGTTTGATGTGAGCCTGAATACAGACAGGGATGTTGCTGCCCACGTTGGCGTTGGCGCTGTGTTTCTGGAGGAAGCGGTTGCGACACACAAGGATGTCCCTCAGCCACTTGAGGATCTCTGTGTAGTTGACGATCTGGTGCTGGATCAGTCGCTGCGAGATGTAGAACAGCACCTGGGAGCTGCAACACATCACAAGTGTTATAGAGCTTGTTGAACGATCACATTGCCTTTGCTGATCAATAGGTAAAATCCACATAAGTTTTGTATGCAAAATCTTCAAGTTTATAAACACCTCCGTAGAATGCAAGATCATTATATGTGTTGAAACAACTCATATCTCATTGGCAAAAGTGATACAACAAATGTCTTTGGACGGAGGGGCAGAATTATTAGTTTATTTCTAACTTTAATAGTTAGTCAGGGGAATGATAAACTTAGATTGGTCACAGAGACTGTCAGATTCAAGGTTAAGGTCTATTGCAGTTAAATTTTAGATGTGTCAAAAAGATCAATTTCAGGGAATACAAGGCATAGAACTCTTGTAGTACTAACCTGATATCCCAGAAAGTGTTGATGGGAGCTTCAGGGTTCCACAGTTCAATGTTCTCGGGCTGGTGAAGACAGAGGAGTGCCTGGACAGAAATAGTGAATGGTCAAGCATTGTCAAATAATCTTTTTGATGAAAATTTCTTAATAATGAACAATCATCACAATTAAGTATATGGTACCTCCTTCATCAAGTGACTTTTTTAAATGCTTCACAAAAAAGATCTAGAGAGAAATCTGCTTTTTGTCCATAAAGTCAGAAGATGTCAATGTATAAAACAATATTGAAAAGTCAGCCAAGGCGTGGTATTTTGTTAATTGAGGAAAAACATAAACAAGTTTCCAGCCAACCCAAAAAGAAACAATGTTTTGGGCTGGTGACTAGTTTATTCTAAAACTTAAATGTGACATGCCCCAGGTAATACAAAGGAAGACATGGCTGACCTCCATAGCCTTCTGCGCGACATCTATCATCCACTGCTGATGTACGAGAGACACCAGGCTGGTGATGAGCTCCAGGGTGCTGCGCTGTGTCTCGTGACCGGGTTTGCCTTGATTCTGGAGCACAAGGTTACAACATTATCAATGGGATAGAAATACTTTAGGATTTTTTCCATATTTTTAGTGGATAACATTTGGAAATGAACATTTGAAGTTGCACAACATGTTGGTACTGGCTTTTAAGATCAACCAAAGAATTCCAAATAAGGTATAAGAGTTATTACACATAACTGTAAATTCTAAAGAGAGAAGGGAGAAGCTCTACTAGAATACAAGGGTTCCTAGTTGTCTAAATGTCCAATATTCAGGTACCTTAACCAACTTTCACAAAGATTAACATAAGTTAAATTGATAGAAAAGCAGTACTGGAACTTTTTAGATTGAATTTAACCTTTGAAAGATAACTGAATTTTTTTTTTAGAACTATAAAGAGGGAAAGGTATTTATTTTGATGTTGATGTGGTTGCAATAATCAAAGTTATTGTAGAGAGCCCACAGATAGTTTGTGGGAAATAAAGGCAAGAAAATGGAAATCGATAATCCTGAATGCACCATTGAATAAGATGTCATCTCTTGATAAACTTCTACTCTGGTAGTCATTGAATATGATGAAACTAAAAATATGGACTCACATGCAACATGAGGTAGGGGTCTGCATGGATAAGCTTCACAATCCACAGCAGGATGTACTTGTAGCTGGTGAGGGTATCGTCTGAGGTGCCTCGCAGAGTGATCACCTTGAAGTTGATTCCTCTCGCCTGCAATACACATTTGGCTTAAATATTGGAACCAACACACAATAGTTTATTTACATAGATATAAAGACAATAGCTCTTCAACTGAAATTTACAAGCATTGTCTACTAATAGTTACAGACAACTGATTATCCACTCAAATTCAAAAGATGAAAAGGCTTTTTTCAGACAAAAGCTTTTCTTTAAGAACTTACAATGACATAGCTATAAGCTTGTACAGCAATGGTTTCTCTATTCTTTATTCTGTCTTAAATTTGTATCATATCGTTGCTATAACTTATATTTAAGTCCCAACCTTCTGTGAAAAAGAATCTTAATGAAAACGTAACTGACTAGAAAAGAGAGAAATGATTCCTACCGTTTGCCCAATCTTGGAGCATCCCGAGTGACTGCTGAAACCCTGCGTGACTTTGTTGACAATGTCTGTGAACATGTGTCTCAGCTCTCCTGCCTTGCCGTATATCAAACTGATGTCCGGCCACCACGCCAGTCTCGGCTGGAACCAAAAAAGAGTAGGTTTATATCTAAAATAGGTATCCAAAGGACAAATTGCTTGACTTAAAATCTGATTTCTTAAGTATCCTTAACGTCTACATATCTGCAATTACAAAGTTACTAGACTGTGAAGAACATTATTGCGTAAAGAGCGGGATAATGTAATCTGAAGAACTGCTACGAAATTCCTACTAGACCATTGGATTCACTCAAATGTGATGCAGGCACACACCACAAAGATTTGATGAATTTGATTTGAAAAAGTTCCACATATACCTTTAAAATGAAATTCAACCACGCAATCAAAAACCACTTAATTTTACTTAATTGCACTTGAACCAAGGTTTGAATATTTGAGTTGAAAAAGTTTCAATTTTTTTCCTATATCAAGAAATGTTACTCTGTGTTGAGTTCAGCACAATATCAAGGCTTATATTCCCATGGACTTGAGTTGAAAAAGTTAAAATGCTTTTCCTAAATCAATCGTTTTGACTTTGTGGCCAATTGAGTTCAGCGCAATAATATTATCTCTGTCATCAATAAGATGAACATACCTGTGTGATAATGCGATGCAGAGCGTTGACAAGTACAAAGTGATACATGGGAGGGGAGTGACTGTTGAGACAGACTTTGAGAACATCGTTGTTGTGTGGTGTTATTCGGAAACACGACACAAAGCAGTCGATATATAGATCAAGATCCTGCCCGTACATCGCCGTACCCTTGAAGAACTGCTTGCTGTTTGAGGGAGGGTTGAACAACAGTTGCTGGAAGTAAAGTAGATAAAATCAGAAAGCTTGACATTTTAATAATACTGGTACTAACATTTGTTATGAAAGTGAACAAAGTAGGTTTCTCGTTAAATTTACTTCAATTATTGTTATCATCAAAACATCTTTGGAAGTAGATATGGAGGTGAAAAAAAAGACCAGTTAAATGGATTTTTCAAACTTTTTGAGCAATGTTATCTTTGTTCGACATCACATAAAAACCCAAAATTAATAGTTGAGAAATTGACAATTAAAACTATAGTTGATGACCATTTGTTTCCATTTCATAAACATATTTTCCTTAATTTGTAAACAATTCTAGATAAAAAATGACTTTTCTTGAATAAAATGATTTTAATAAAACAAATTGTTATCAGATGAATAATCAACTTTGATATACAAAATAAGTTTAGAATTTTCTTTCTTTATCAAATTTGGCACAACTTAAAACCCTTTGTCACATTGTAATGATTTAGCAACAATGTCTAACATGTCATCCAAGGGACATAACTCTTGTCAACTCACCTTGAGATCCTGAATGACAGACTGTACAAGGGAAAAGAGGACATTAAGACTGTCGTTGATGCTGATATACGTCGAAGCCTTGCAGAGTCGCACACACGTCACTGCAGCGCCCTCTGTGAACTGTTTGTTGCCTCCGTGGCATGAGATCGCTCGCTTCACTTCATCAATGAAGTGTTTCTGAAAGAATTGTTATGAAAGCCGTAAGTATGTGAAGTTGGACAGTTATTGAGGTGCCTTTGAATAATTATAAAACATTTTGTGATAATTTCAACCATACATCTGACCATTGTCTTGATATCAGTCCTACAATAAATTTACTTGCTCGTAATTACTACACATCAATGGAATATTGAATATTGCTATGATTTTGAGATTGGTCATGTAAACCAATCTTGCAAATAAATCTTCAAACTCATAACATATTACATGAAAAGTTTACATTTTCACAAGAAAAGTTCAAATTCTCACCTTCCGCAAGTGTTGCTGGGAGCAAGGTGCCCCTGTGTCAGCATTGTTAATCTCTTCAAGGATTTTCTGGAATTGAAGAATACAATGTTTTGGATAAACTAGATTAGCGTTTGCGGGACACCGCAAAAGCAGAGCAGCCCCGAAACTTGGGGTTTCGCCTTGCCCTGTTCCGCCTTCTACAAGCCTCAGCATATTGGGCATTTTCTTGTGACCTTGACTTTTGACACTCAAGGTCACACAATCAATGAATACATTTCATTGAATATAACATTAATGTAACGAATTAAAGTGTTAAAAGTTAAAATAATCCATTTTCTCAATATATGTTGACCTTGCTGTGACCTTGACCTTTGACCTTGAAAGTGAACATGTCATTGTAATTCCCCCGAGGTGTAAACACTTATACATGTTAATGAGTTCTGAAAAGCTTAATGGGTTTAAGTTATATCCAAATTAGTTGCACATTGCAACAAACACAAATCTCATGACCTTGACCTTTGACCTTCAAGGTTACACAATCAATGAACACTTTTCATTGAGTATAACAATCATCTAATGATTAAAAGTGTTCATTGTTAAAATAAATCATTTTCGCAAAACCATGCTAAAGTAGTGATCTTGCTGTGACCTTGACCTTGGACAGATTGTAGTGAAAACCTTTTCAAATTTTTTAACTCTTCCAAGGATGATACATACCAAGTTAGAGCTTCATAGCACAAAACAATTTCAAGTTATCGCGTTTACAAGGAATTTTTTTGTGATTTTATAGCTCGTGACCTTGACCTTTGACCTTGAAAGTGAACAAGTCATTGTAATTCCCCAGAGGTGTAGACACTTATACATGTTCATGAGTTCTGAAAAGCTTAATGGGATTACGTTATATCCAAATTAGTTGCACATTGCAATAACACAAATCTCATGACCTTGACCTTTGACCTTCAAGGTTACACAATCAATGAACACTTTTCATTGAGGATAACAATCATCTAATGATTAAAAGTGTTCATTGTTAAAATAAAGCATTTTCGCAAAACCATGCTAAAGTAGTGACCTTGCTGTGACCTTGACCTTGAACAGATTGTAGCGAAAACCTTTTCAAATTTTTTTACTCTTCCAAGGATGATACATACCAAGTTAGAGCTTCATAGCACAAAAACTTATCGCGTTTACAAGGAAACTTTTAGTGATTTTTAGCTCGTGACCTTGACCTTTGACCTTGAAAGTGAACATGTCAAAATCATTACCCCCGAGGTATAAGCAGTAAGTCATGAATACAAGTTCTGAAAAGCTTAGTAGAAAACAGTTATAGCCCTTAGTATGAGCGCCGCGGCGGCGGAAACTGCACAAAAACTGATAACAGCCCCGTCCTTAGGCGGGGCTGCTAATAAAATTACCAATCTAAATTATAATCATTAATATTTTACATATTAGGTGACGATTTCAAATAAAGTTCCTGATATCACTTAAAATCACTTCTCACTCATTAAAATTTCATATTGACCTTGAAAATGGCCACTTTCCCAAGATTGCCCTTTCAAATTTTGTTAAACAAGAACATGTGTCATCTTTATTTCAAGGAAAAGGCTGTGGTATGAGGATGTTTAGGTACTTACTGGACAGAGTATAAGAAGCATCATCTGAAGCGGCCACACAGAAACCCTCCTCTTGGAACCCTCAGTCAAAGCATTGAAATGCTCAAACATCTTGTCACAACACTCTGTAATCAGAAGAAGGATATATCTGTCATAACATGAAAAAAAAAACAGCATGTTGTGAAGGTTGTTGATTCCTAAATTGATTATTATAGTTCCTCAAGTTTTCTTTGTTTTGGACAAAGTTAAATAGATTGAGGTTAGAAATATGTTTCACCAAAACAAGGGAAATTGATAACACAGTTCTAATGTGTTATAATCAAGTATTTGTGTCAAAACACTATCTCTAGGCACATATATGTATATGCCCTGAGATAATACAAGGAGTAATGTGCAATGTTGGTTTTGGGCCTACCTATCAATACACAAGGCCATTCCATATCAATTTTAAGTTTGATAAGTGAACAGTAGAGAACACCCAATAAACGTTTGAGAATAAGTACATGCTGTAGGTGATGTTTACCTTGCAACTCGTCATTAGGCCTCTTCTGGAGATCTGTGAATTCATATGGGTAGTTATCCATCCAGTTCCATATAGCCTGAAAAACAGTAATCAGTGAACAGGTAAATAGTTGTGAGTCCTTTTTTTGTTCAAGTAATATTGATTTAACCTAAATTTCAAACTAAATATGGTTTTGAAAGAATGATCAGTTACAGTCGTTGTTGTTATCTCCGAGGAATGTTGGATGGGATTCAATAACGAACTTGATAAAACAGGGACAAGAAACTGTACAACTTGACAGGCGAAAATTTAACTTACCTTCTCAAGGTTCTGGCCAAGCGTGATGATGACTTGCCTTGATTTCAGAGATCTGAACTTGGATACAACTTCTTGACGAGAAAAAATACAAACAGTACATTAAAAAGTCTTTCAATGAATTGTTTCAAAATCAAAAACAACTACTCATATATGAAAGAAAATGTGACCCTGAAGGCCTTCATAACTTGTCAAATTACTGATAAAATACAAACACTTTTACCTTTCACATTTCTACAAATCATAAATCAATGACGCTTGTTTCTGCTTCAACGATTCACAACAGTATCAATCACAGGCTAATCAAGACCTTGGTACAATTTGTCAAACTCTCTTGGCCAGCTCTTCAGCTTATTGCAGCTGGACTTTAGAAATAGAAACAGAATTCTCCTGGTGGTTGCTACTTTTTGCAAAAAATTCTCCCACAATAAAGCAAGCTAAAGAAAACATGTGATGTTTCCAACAGTGGCACATGGATTTCAAGTTTGGTCAAGATATAATAGCCTTTAAAAAGATATAAGAATCCAAACAAAACATTGGATTATTGTATTTAAAGAAGTTGTATACCAATACCACTCAAAGGGTTAAATCTGACTTGCAACTCAAAGGGTTAAAATCCAACACAGTAGAGGACTCACCATTTAACAGTTTGCTGAGGCGAGCGAGATCCATGTTCATGTGTTGTATGAGCTCCAGGTCTGAGAGATCTGATGTGTCCTCATTGCACGTCGACAACGTCACAAGTCTGCAGATTTATAGGATATATATGAGGTGAGGACATACAATGTTCACAAAACGATTTTTTTTGTGGATGATATAAGCACTCAATCATAATTTTTGTCCTTATATAAAATTTTATTTCAAAATCGGCAATGGGATTTTATTGATGAATTTCATAGATATTACTATCAGTAGTCTTGATATGTTTAGATATGGGACTCGTTTTGCAGGAATCATGTTGCTGGGAGATCATAGGGTGAATTAATACTGATTTTTATGGTTCTGAAGAAATTTGCTGATTTTATCTGTATTAATTATACCAGACAAAGAAGTTACCTGGCTGAGATGCGACTGAAGACTGCTGTGAAGTTGTTGAGACTGAGAGCAAACAGAACCTCCGAGGCAAGTTTCTTTAGCTGTAACACAACGGCTGGCATCTCGCTCTGCTGGTTCAGGAACTGAAACATAGGGGGAGCCACTGTCATAAAAGGAGGAGAGTAAGCATAGTGTGGTAAATTGAGGTCATGAGCATCAAGCAACAAGACTGCTGCTATTTAATTGCATCAGTAAAAGAAGTGAACCAAAAACCTGTCCTATTTTTTTAATGAAATAGAGTAGATCTAAGTGTCATGTGTTTTGCAATAAAGTATAGTATTGCATGTGTTTGCAATGATGAAGATGTTGACATCATATACATGCTTTATATGGAGGAAATAAATCCTTAAATGTCAAAATCGAATCAACTTGAACATATCACAAAATACATCAATTATGTAGAAAAGAAATAAAAGGATGAATTTTTAAAGCAGGTTCCTACCTTACAGATTTCTGGCAGAAGAAGTTTCACATACATTGCTTCATCCAGTCGAGATGTGTCTTTGGGTTGCTGTGAGAAAAAATATATCTTAAAAACTAAGAACATAATGGTTTCCTATAACATAAGACTTCCTTAACAAGGTCCAAAAATTCAAATGAAAGAGCATCTCATGAAATGTTCATACAAGATAAGGGTTGGCTCAACTTGGTTGTACAAAACCTAATGATTGAATTATAATCATTTCATCATTTATGTTGGCAGGAAACAACAATTTTTGACAATAGAACTTGATATTTATTTCAATATTTGGCAAGATAAGATGTAGAACAATGTACTCACTGAGTTGAGGACCTGCTTGAGAGTGTCCAATATAATGAGCTGGGAGTCATAATGACTCTTCTCTGCTTCTGTGTGGTAGATCCTCTGCAACAAACATTGAGAACATTAACATTACCCACCGGAATTCAGGTAAATCAATCTTGACATAATAACCAAATATCCCCCAATTAGATTTAGTCACTTCTCTTGTGGAATTTCTTTTTAGGATTCCAAGTAATGACTTTTTTCTGCTTCTGTGTGATAGATTCTCTGCAACAAACATTAACATTATACACCGGACGCCTGGTAAATTAATCTTGACAAATAACTAAATATCCCCAAACTGTGATGTATTTACCCGTCATCAAGTGCAATTTCCTTTTAGGACACTAATAATAACTTTTTTCTGATTCTTTGTGGTATATCCTCTAAAATACACACATCAAGAACTTTAACATTACCAACTAGTTATTGTTTTACGCCACTTGGACAATATTTCAGCCACTAGCGGTGTTACGGATTGTGGTTGACTGATTTTCAAATCACATAGCAGGGTACATAAAATTAATCTCTGAAGTGTTTCAAGGTTGGACAATTGAACAGTACTTCTGTACTCATTTCGACCTTTATCAGCAACATTGTATGGAATGTTATCAACAATATCACATCTTCAGATAGACCTTTTTTTAAGCTCATCTCTAAATCTCTGTAACAGAGATGATGGCATAATGCTTTAGGTTTCAAACACTTTAAGTTTAGATGATGAAACACTCCTACTGCTTAGGTTTGTACTATCAGAGAGGTGGTCTGAGAAATAGAGGTTATCATGTGAGTGTGTTTTGGGATCGTAAATATCCTGCATTAGGAATAAACATTGTATTTTGCGAGCCTTGGCGAGCTAAATACATAGTGTTTATTCCTAATGCAGGATATTTACGATCCCAAAACACACGAGCATGATAACTTCTTTATCATACAATGTCATTTTAAAATTTAATTCGAAAAAATGCCTGATAATACTATTTTAATAGTTGACGTTGTTTTAAGACTCGCGCATTGATATATGCAAATGAATAGAGCAATGACTCTGACGGTGAATTGACAAAATAGAGTTCCTCCTAATATATACCTTTTATTGCCGTTTGAGTTATTTTGTCACGACTCAAAAGTTTTTGAAATTTAAAAAATCTATAAAATACGATGATTTTAAAAATTAGACACATTTTTAATGGTCTTTGGCGGGATCGAACTGACGTTCTTTACTCCGACGTCATCGAGAGGACGAGTCAATCTCACCAAGGGCCAAGAGTTGCTTCCCTTCGCCTACGTGACTATGGCAGCTTGCGTTGAAACAACGATTGAACGAACATTGATTGCCGGAGAGCTAAACTAGATGATAGTCTGTGGATTTCCGAATCCAAACTAAACAATAGTAAAGTAAAGAACACCGAAGATGGGTAAATGAAGTGTTTGAACATGAGACTTAAACTGCCTTTGGTACCTGTGAGTAAAATTGTTCGGTCGGTTTCATTCAACCCGTGATGACAGTGTTTTGGCACTACTAAGTCATGCAAATGGCTAAATATCCATGCAGTGTTGTTGTTGTTTCTTAGATCAATGTCTATGCAATATATCATTCATATTGTAATGTCTCCCTCCGTTATAAAGGCATTCAAAATGTTAACGCTTGTGACGTCATTGGAATTTTCGAAAGAAGTTCCGACCTTGACCTTTGAAATTTGCATCGGTATCCGTATATGACCCTTAGCCACGCCCAACGGATATCGAAAATATCCGTTGGCTTTATTATGCCGAGAACACTATCCATTGTATGATAAATTAGAAGGTGTGCCCTCTCTCACATCAATCAGCCCATAAGCATTATCTCGGGTTCACTATCTAACTGGGTTACACAGGTCGGTTAAGCAACAGGGTATTGGCCAGCATGGTAAAGTGTTCAATCACACGTGCTTCTTAGCTTCTGTCAGTTTGTTCAATTTCTCCAGGAAGACTCAGAAAGGGTTTTTAAAACAGGGATTACATGCTGTGAAAGGTGATGTCATTTCAAAGTGAGGTTTTCTATGATATATAAGGCTGTCAGAGAGATTTTTTATATTGATACATCCTTTGATAAGCTGGATGGCAACACAAATGACACAATTACAAGTCCAAGACCGCAAACTTTGACCGAGTGAAAGGGATTCTACGACTATAAAGTGACCAGGTATGATTCGGTGAGTATAAACAGCTACAGCAAAGTATATTCTAGAAACAAGAATTCAAAGTGGGAGACGGCATACTAAAAACTTTGGAAAATGTCCGAAAAAGTTATGACATCTGAAGAAAATGACAACATTAATTCAGAAGACGCAGGGGAAAATGTTTATGAAAACAGAACTTTTGAACATGAAAGTAGAACTTTTGAACATGAAAACAAACAGATTTTTCATGAGAATAATGAAGACAGGGTATTAGCAGGTCCAAACAACATGGAACTGAAGAGTTACAACCCAGAGAATACCTATTCCAATGTGTCCGAAACAAATTTTTCAAAAAGAGATGAACCAGTCCTTCTCCGCTACATAACCAAAGAATCTCAGAACAATAACATTAAAACGGCTCCTGGAACACCATTGACTTTGAGTGTACAGAGTTTCCTCAAGGGTAATAAGAAAAACAAGCACTCGGTTATTCTTAACACAAGTCCAAATCTGCAGAAATCAGGACAAGAACAGCAAAAAGGATGTACCCAAGATTCAAATGCAAAGAAGAGTAAGTCTTTTGATTATTCTGTCATAATCCATGAAATGTTTCCAAAATAAAAAGTCAAATTTCAAAGCTCCAAAAATACATAAGCCTTATAGTCTTATGATATGCATCATATCGATCAGTTCATGTAACAAATCTTGATGCCAGAAATTTTAAGAAAGGACGTCAAGTTAGTTATTCGTCACGCAAAAGCAGTAAATGAAAGTTAAGTCAAAGAGAAAGGAATTTGTATGATCTATTCTATTCAAACAATGCAATGTGAACATTCTTATTTCTTAGTTCCTAATTCCTCATTTCTACTTCCAAAATTCTTCTTTTTTTTCTTTTTTTGTGATCTCAACTCAAAGAGATCTTGCATCTAGCAATATCTTTTCTCAATATCTTTACTGTGTTTCATCATAGAAATGTATCAGGTATTGTATTTTGAATACATCAGTAATTTACAGCATACAGAAAATGAATGACCTCTCATGTCAGAAACAATATGATGTTGGTACAGGAAATGCAAGAAAATGAGCAATGCTATAATACATAAACAAAATACTCATTATTATTTGTTGCATCAATTCAAAATCAAATAATTTTTGTGCAATTCAACTAAGGCCCCTTTTGGTCAAGTCGAACAAATGAGACCAATTGGCACAACCAAATTCAAAATACAGTGAAACACGGATATAGCAAACTCGGATATAGCGAACAATTGGATATAGTGAACAAACACTACTGCAAAGTATGTATGATGGCTAAACGCGAGAAGCGAACACCGGATATAGTAAACTAAATTTGTTGGTCCCTTGGAGTTTGATATATCTGTGTTCTACTGTAGAGTTGTGAAGATACATCGATACATCGAGAATCGTGATACATAATCTCACGATATATGTATCATGATACGATAAATTGCTTATTTAACAAAAACATCTACATTTTTTATATAGTTACTGTTTTTTCTACAAAATATCCTGAAAATAATGCATCGTGCCATCTAACATCGTATCGAACATATCGTATCTGGACATGTCCATATCACAACTATACTTCAAAAGAGGTGGGGGTTACAACCACTCACCCCAAACCCTTGTGAAGTTTTAAAATATTTGCCAGTGGAAGGATCCAACCTCAAGGGTGACCCCCCTTTCCAAAAAGTGAACCACCCCCATTCCCTTTTAAAAATTTCTGGATCTGTCACTCAGTAAGACAATAATAAATTTTCATTCACCACCCCTTCAAAAATTTGGATCCCCCACTGGGAATGACAATGCAATATCTATATATGAAAACAGCACTGACCATCTGTGAGACTGACTGGAGAGTCTTGGTGAGTCCATTGATGACGAGGGAGAACTTGTACTTGCTGACGTTCACCAGACATTCCTTGTTCTGCTTCACGTTCTGTACCGACTGGGTTGTGTGTACTCCTGATTTGATTGGCAACTACAAGCAGAAAATATACAGATATACAAAATGATTGATAATATCAAAAGCAGGCAATATAACAGTAGCTCTGGTAAACAAGATGTGTTTGTGAAACACGATTGCCCCCGGATGCATCCTGCTCGCTGTGTCAAGGTCACAAGGTCAAATGTCATGGTGTCATCTGAAAGGTCTCATCACAAGGGATCCATATGTCAAGTATCAAAGACCTAGCTCTGACCAATCAAAAGATATGACCAAGGTTAAAGTTTTTGTGGACAAACGGACAAACGGACAGACGGACGGACGGACAGGTGAAAAACAATATACCCCTGGAATCTCCGATTCGGGGGCATAAAAATAGGTAATTACTAATAATGAAATTAATATGGAGATTGATATGGCTTTGAAATAACACAAATTATTTTAAATATTGGGGACAATTAATCCATGGTAATGACGTCAAGTCATGTATTAATAGTGTATTATTTTTAAGCATCTACCGCTTTTTGACTATCTCAATTAGGGGAAAGGGGGCGTTAGAACATAGAACCTCTCAGTCATTTTATAAAATAAACTTTTGGAAGGACGCGAGTTGTACATTTGACGGGTGAGGCGCAGAGTGCAGGTGGAGAAAATGTCTAGCAAGTGCAATACAACCCCCACAACTTGTCAATTGCATCACCATGAGGAAAGAGTGACAATATCCATGCACAGATGAACCTATTTGCAGTGTGGCCAAAGGTTGTGTCCCATACCTGATGAGCAAGCTATTTCATTGTTTTGATAGTAAAATATGAGAAATATATATGTTAAATGTAAAAAAAAGGCAGGTTTTTGTTTCATGAAGTCATACATGTATTAAGATGTAGATGCATTATGTGTCGTGGATACGTGAAAACTGTTGATTATTTCCTGAATCCACTTTGTACTCCATTATGTAAATAATGATGTCCAAAAACCAATGTGTACAATCTATCTATGTCTTTGGTTTTTGGTGGACAATCTTTTTTATTTTCTTACTTTTGCATGTCAATATCTTTCTTAGAGATGCTAAGATTTAATATGACTGGAATTTGATGTTTTCAAATTATTTCTGTGTTGTGTGTTTGTGTCATCTAATGATTAAACTAATTTGACTAAAAAAGAAGCAGCCAATAGATTTTATTCAATTTCATATGGGTAAAAAAATAAGAAGGGATCATAAATTAGATATCTGTTTACGGCCGACCTGATTAAACATCAATCATGAAATTTTACAACTTACTGATACAAATTATTATTAAATATTTACATGAACCTAACATAAAGCAATGCCATCAATACATATAATAATAATTAGCAGTACATCCTGCTACATAGGAAACTATGTGGATAGGGCATATGTGAACTCTTTGAGAGTAGTTCTATTATTCACAGAAAGTACAACTGGGACATTTCTATTGAAAGTCATCTTGCATTTTTGCCCAACAAAATAATTTTCGAAGCAGTATGTTTTATTGCTGTACCTGTTGATACATATGAAAATATATTTTTTTTAAATAAGTTTTCCTTTCATAACATTCTAAAAATTACTGTTACTGTTATGATTAAAATAACCCCTGCCCCTGTTTTAAAATAGGGGAGCAAATGGCCTAGGAAGGCAAAAACTTTTGACTTACATTTCAGCGAATAGTTATGGATGTGCAGTATTATTGGTATATTGCAAAAAAGAAACAACAAGATATGAATCTTCTGCATATATGAAATACATCAAATGTTTTAAAACTTAAATTTAAAACTGCAAAAGAACACATCCGAATAAAACTTGAACTTACAAGAAAATATACATAAAGTGTGAAGTGGTGTTGTGAAAATAGAGCGAATATGTATGAGCTCATAATCAGTCATTGAAATTTCATTCTTTCCAAAATAGACAACAGTTAAAAACTTATTGTGTTCTTATTTTTGTAATTTAGTAAGGGGAGTATACAAATTTTAAATTTTACAAATACAAATTAATTGCGATATGTATCTCAATACACTTTTTTATGACACAATATTATTGAACATATTTGATGATACCCATCCTTACTTGTAAATGAACAATGATAGAAAGTAAAACTAGTAGGGTCAACTTTAGCTAACAGCAATCAGGCAACAAACAGTGGGGATGGCACAATATCAAACATCCTGTAACCATCCCAGGAAATACCTTTAAAAGCTATTATAATGATGGCATCTAGTGGTAAATACATGCAAATAAGGAAATTTATAAATAAAATCTCAACACCAATGCTTTGTAAACAAAAGATCTCTCAAGTTGCTACAAGAATTTTAGATAAATTGGTTGATTATGTCATACTTGCACTGAAAAGAATCTATCATGATAAATCCTATTTCCTGACATTGACAGCGTATTAGAGGTGACATGATCTAAATTATCTACATAACATCGAAAACTGGTTTGTATAGCGCCATATCGCACGGGGGAATATGAGACGATATTAGATGTCTCTTGAGCGCTGATGGCTGTTTAACTTATGCACGGATGTTTATTTTCAGTCGTGTACAGCCTACAGTTAGCTCTGCCTGATAACAGTACTCAATTCACAGTGACATATAACAGTACAGATTGTCAAATAATTTCTGGCCAACATTACAACAAGAGCAAAAGAGATGGGGAGGGGGCAGGGAGCGATGTCAAGCCAAACCGCAATTTCATAAATAAGACTCTCGCAGATGTCATCTGGTCAGAGATTCATTCATAAATTTCAGCGGAGGAAGCATATAGGTCGGGATTGGAAGGATAACACGGGTTATACCCCGTCTAGTGCAACTGTCTCATGTTTACCTGTGCATCAAACCGAGCTATGAGGGACTGCACCCATTCGCCCGGCTTTTGCGTGGCCATAATTCAGATGCAGGGGTACAAAACAGCCTTTCCTTCACAGCGTTAACATTGCGGCCATCATGCCTCCGTATTTTTAATGAATTTACGCGCATGCGCAGTCGTGACCATCACTCCATTTTTGGTAACGCACCTTCTAACATATTTATGACATCATTGACCGAAAGCGAGTCTGACCCAGTTTTTATGCCACTGCGGTCATCATTGGATGTTTACGAGACGCCCCCTCACTGAAATCAAGATAACGGGATCAGCCGAACTTTGCCGAGTGCATGTGTCAATTAACATTTGGGTTGTTTCACATCTGTGTGGGAAATAAATAGTTATATCACTTCCGAGTTCTGCATTGTGCGTGGATATGAATGATCAAAGCGTTGATTGTGCTTTTTTGTGATACATTGTGATAGACTGATAACGTTTTATAAAATCAATTTTGTACATATTTTTTGTTTTATAAATTGATTGATTGATTATTTATCGGCGTAGAAAGTCAAAATTAAAGGGGCATTTGTTGATTGTGATTTCGTAGCTGTTGTGATGCATTTCCGTTCATAGTTAATAAAAAGAGTTATATCATCATATAGTATAATCGTCAAACTTGTTCAACAATGTATTTAACAGATGGATGATAAAAAAGCTTATAACCCCCGAATTGTGAAACATATTTATTGAATACTCAACAAAAGGTTTAATACAAAACTGGATTTAGGTTTTCTCTATAAAATAGCTACCTGAATCTCAATATATGTGCATATTGTTATCATAATTTATCAAATATAATTTTAATCCCAGATATTTGTATTTTGTGTTGACAAATAGATAATTGTGTTACAAATTTTAACACTTTCTAATGTATAGAATTAAGTAGGGAAAATATGAACTTCAAATATTAGTCAACTGGTTTTCATTTCGAATGGATGATGCGCCTTCAGGGTGTCAGAAGTACAATTATTGATTATGGTTACTTTGGATCGAAGAATGTGTCCAAAAGAAGATTGGACTGTTTACAAAATAAAATTTCAAGCCAATTACGTTTTCCTTATATAACTTACATGAGGAATATGAATATAAAAACTGCTATCCCTGTTGTTATTTTAGATATTTCATTTGAATTAGATTGTTATAATGAACAGGTCAAAGAACTCGTCTCCGATACAACCAGTACAACATAACTATTTCCTATTTTGTGTATTAGGGTAGCTTTTTTTTATAATTTACAAACATTTAAATTGGATTTGTTTTGAAAATGAAAGTCTCAAATATCTCGTATCTGTAGCTAGCGACATGTAGATTTACTTAGTAAACTATTCGTTTCACTATATATACGGAAAGCGGGGTTTCCGGTTATCAGAGGTCCGGATAAGCGATTTTCGACTGTATGTGTTGCAAGAACAGACGGGACAAATGAAACAAGAGATTTATAAACGTACATCTACTGCATTTAACAAATATTTATCATAATATGCGTATCATTTACCCAAAACCGTATAAATTCTTATATCATACCGAATTTCCTATATACTTAGGACTGGAGATATTTCTATTGTCAGTTATTTTGTCGCCAACTATTTAGATATCAACTGTCGGTGTTACCTACACATATTCAGAATAAAACAATACTTTATTCAGTATTTTAAGGTCACGCTACCTATAGAACAATAGTACATTTCATTGTGTTAGTATAGTAAAGTGGAAATACATAATTACAATTATTAATTTTAATATAAATTTCAAATACATGTTTAAAGAACATTGAAACTGACAATATGGTACTTATATTCTTATATGCCTTAACCATAAACAACGGCTGCAGTGGGTATTAAAAAAAGGGTCGTTTAAATAAAGCACTTTCTTTATATTTCATATTTTTTAGAAATAATGGCATCGAGTTTTAGCATTGAAACTGAATTTTGAGATGTCAATAAATAAAAAAACACTTTCAAACAAAAACGGGATAAATGAAGATAAAACATGTGTACTTGGGCCTTTATAAGAGGCACTTATATATACATGTGTATCGACCAAAAACAGGACACGACACGATGTAAAAAAGAAAGAAAGGTTTTGAAGTGGGTTTTTTTAAATATGAAGCACGAACATCTGGTTTTGAATAGTTATGGTCCGCGATGTATAGTTTATATTATTCAAACTCATTTTATTGGAATTGAGATTAAGAGATTTAATGATGTCCGGCTATTAGAAGAACAGAACTACCGTTTTTTCGCTCAGGCAGAACAGAACATAACATAATTTTATTTCTCATAATGCACATAATATATATATTAAAAAGATAAGTCAGAAGTTGAATGAATCCATTTTACTGGCTAGTACTTTCAGCTCAATTTAGGAGCATCTTCAGGCCATATACAAATAACGGATATGAACGTCGCCAGGCGACGTCATCGTGTACAATATAATCGTGTATATATATATATATATTATTATTTGACATAGAGATCCTTTTAAATACATTTTACAATGAAACACATATATATTTAAAAGAATACATAAACATTATACAATGAAGTCATATATAGGCATACAAGGATATTAGGGGCTTTGTTTTGATCAGAAGCAACACATACCTTCTTTTATGAATTTCTCTAATTTTAGTAAAAGGGGTTTATATGTGGTTTTCATGAGGAATATATTTTTTTCAACTGAAAGATATTTACAAAAGTATGATGATAGGTATTTACGATAGACGATATGACAAGTGCCGATTGCCGAGAGAGCACTAACTGTGGGTGGAGGGTTAATATAAAGACAATCAAGGGTTAACTCTTTATCAGTATTCTATGTAAATTCGCTATCACCATACTCTATTTCCTGCTCTATATATCAAACTGAGGTCAAAGTAACTGGTTATGTTAACAATCTCGTGATCGTTTATGTCACTTTGGAGTAAATTTACGTTCTACATAATGGAAAACAATTTAAACCAGGTTTGATGTTATTTGTCATATCGCATGTATATGTGTATGATCTAGGTGGATGATATACAGTTATGCCGCCCCTGACAGGTGAGAGGTTAATACTCATATTGTTTACGTGAGAGTAGTTGATGCAATTTACGAAATGCAGATGTTGATATTCATAGCTTATCACCCGTGTTCAATGCAAAAGATGATTCCAATTCCTAGTTTAATTACTATTAAAATATCAGTCTCGAGTAGTTGTAGTAATTAAAGCCTTAAATCATGAGGTATGGTCTATTAACTATTGTTCGTGAAATAATTATAATTTGAAAAATATGTTATTTTCATTTTCACTTAATGTTTGCCATTTAGCCAATTGATTATCATTTATTGATAAAAAAAAATGTAACATAAAATAAATCAAAAGTCAAGTTTTGAAAACTTTCCCATTTTCTAAAAAAAAAGTTTAAAATAAATTACAAGCTAAAAATCATGATATATATATTTTTAATAATTTTAATTAAGAAATAAAGTTCGCTCTACCCCAATGTGTTTTGTAATAAAGTATAGTTTTGCCCTGAACTATTATAGTTAAAGCACGAGGATGGTAGAAGAAAAAATAAAGTTGTACATTTTTTTTTCTTATAACACAAAGCATTTAAAAATAAAGGTAAAGTCGGAAGTTTTAAAGGGAGATAACTCCAATTAATGTTAACCACATCCGGTCTGAAAATCTGTTGCTCATGACTTTGAGTTAGACCTATCAAAACAGTCTAAATTTTCACTTTTCCGTAGTACTATGACATAAGAGGAGGCGTCACAAATGAGTGGTATTATTCCTCCCTTTGACGACACGGTTTTGTTAGAAAATATGCCTGTTACAGAATCGGACACGGCACCCATTGTTGAGAATGAGGAACAGAATGATGGGCTGCCAGTCGCAGAAACCGTCCAACCTGAGCGAGATACCAGCGGCATCAGTAGAATATCATCGTACATTACAGTAGCCACTCTTCTAGTCATCAATCTCCTCAACTACATGGACAGATTCACCGTGGCTGGTAATATTACATAACAAACAAACATAATTGAATCTTGCATGCTGTAATTCCATTCATTTTCTTCAGTGGGCGTGGCACTAATGGTCGAATTTTAATAACTTTTGAAGATAGGAATTTAAAAAAATATTTCTTTCAACTCAACTGATAGAAGTCCTTTGTGATAAATATATCTATAAATATATTTGTTTCAGTTTGTTATGTTGTCATTCAAAATGATGTCCACTTAATGGAAATAGTGATGTATAAACATCTACTTTTGGTTGTTTTGGGCTAGATAGGCTTTGCCATTTAGTGACAGGCCTCTTTGTTGTATAAATCAGCATTCATTGAAGTCTGATTGCATCAATTGTCAACAAAAACATCAGGCTGTTATTGTTATGAAGATCACATGACTATGACAATTGATTGTTGGTCAATATGGTGGTGACATGTGGCAACTATAAAAGTTAATTTGTTGACTTTCACCAAAACTAGCTGCAGATACAATAAAACATCAGTAAACATTGACGCCTTTTGATATTTTCATGTAAACGTCAAGTTTCAAGGATAAGACACTGTGCATATTTTTACATTAATCAATTTATTTCAAAAGTCATTCCTAAAGACAACATATATGATTTGAAAATATGCCATCTCTGTATTTCTGTATAAGTCTTATAACACTGCATGTTTAATTATTTCTCAGGTGTGCTGAAAGATGTTCAGAGTTTCTACCATATTGAGAATTCGGAAGCCGGACTCATTCAGACATCATTCATCTGTACATACATGATTTTCTCACCAATATTTGGTTACCTTGGTGACCGCTATACAAGAAAATACATCATGGCTGTTGGGATCTTCTTCTGGTCTCTATTCACCCTATCATCATCTTTTGTACCTCAAGATGTAAGATCTTATTTGCTTATTACACTTTGACAGGATTTATATCTGTGTATAAAATAGATTGGAAACCTAGCCTATCCTGAAAATTAATTGGTTGATTTTTTTGTAAAGTTACCAGTCATGACCAAAAAGTTGCCTGTTTAAGGACTGGTGGAGAGGCTTTATTTTAAACACTGTTTACATTCAGGGATATCTTTGTGACAGTTATTTTGGAATATTTACTTATTGAAATTTCGGACATTCGCAAAATCAGTCATTAGGATCAAATCTCTGCAAATGACTATTTTCTAATTTTGAAGATATGGTATTTCATTAAAAAAAATAACTTAATCTTTTAATGATGTTTATGTGATGTTACAATTATGTGATTCATAGGATTATCATGATTACCGTGTTGGACCTAATAAGCGCCCAGGGCGTTTAAAAAATTGACATTGATGGGTGCTTATTAAAGTGTTGTGAATGACGATCGAAAAATATGACTACTGAAGTGGTACTGTGTTAAAGTTGTCTTTGATAACTGATACAGGCATTCAAACATACTTACACATTATTGAATAGATAACACATATTCCCAATAAAGTATCCTTTAGTTTCTCATGAAACAAAGTGAATACGCTGAATTTATTATTTTAGTACCGCTGGTACATGGGCAGTTATTAGACCTATAATTATAAAACCCTTTGGGGACGCTTATTGGAGCAGGGCGCTTATTACGTCGAATACTGTAATAACACGTCTCTGGTTATCTCATTTAAAAGTAAATTTGACATTTCTCCCTGTCTCTATGATTTGAAACTTGAACCCTTGAGTAGACCTTAAAAAAATTATTTTTTTTTGAATATTTCTGTATAATTAATAATAATAATAATAATAATAATAATTCATTTGTATAGCGCCTAGTATCCATCTCTTGAGTTGCTCACTGGCGCATATGAGAAAGTTAGTCTGAAGAACTACCTCAATCTTTAAACTCACATATTTCAAAAATTCTTAAAGAATAATATGATTCATTAATCTATTTCCAGAACTTCTGGGGATTTGTGATTCTACGAGCAATGGTGGGTATCGGAGAAGCCAGCTACTCTACGATCGCACCGACCATCATCGCAGATCTGTTTACTAAGGAAATGAGAACAAAGATGTTGATGATTTTCTACTTTGCTATTCCTGTCGGGAGGTGAAACTGAAACTACTTTCAATTTAATAATTGTTTTTCGACAATGGTATTATAAGTTAACATGTGTTAGCCAGTTTGATATGGAGAACGAAGTTCAAGTTTGATATTTAACTCGGACACATGATAAATCTCCATATCAAACTGGTGGACACATGGTAACGAATTCATTGAACACGAGCACTCTTACTAAATGCTTTATATCTGGCTTAAAAGATAAGATTGGTCAAAATGGCGACTGAACAAATCAGCGTTTCGCACGGTACGAGAATTGGGAATTAACGAAAATTCACCGAGCATGTATGACGTTACAGCAATCAAGTGTAGCGTAGCCTTTGTTTACAAAACAAAGGGCAAGGGAGATAACTCTTGACAATACGTCATTGCTTGTTACTAGGGGAGCGTGTGGCTCTGTTTAACATATCGAAATAAACATATGGCACGTGACCGGTTTGGACCAATGGTAAGCCGACATTGCTGTGCAAGTCAAGATAATGATGATTATTTATTATCCTTGATATAATGTCAATTATGCAAACAAGGAAATAAACTCAAACTCATTGAAATTTTTGTGTGTGGAAGAAATTTGATATATGATTAGTAGGGCACCTTCCTTATTTTTGTTTCATTATGTGATAAACTTTTCTGCCTTGTCTCAAAATAATATTTGATTCTTTGTTAAATTATAAGAAAGCCAAGTGAATATTTGAGGTTGACGCTGGGGGCGGGATAGCGCAGTGGTTAGCGCGTTCGGCTTCAGATCAGGAGGTCCGTGGTTCGAATCCCAGCAGGGGCTCGGCAACTTTGTCTGCAGTAGAGAACTGTTCTACACACAGTCAGGTTTGGGTGCAATGCTACACTGAATTTCAGTGCAGTACCACCCATGGTTGCTAGTTCCAGCCGATGCTCGCAGGTTTCACCGCAATGCATAACCACATTGGTGTTGCGGGCTTTCTTCCTGCAATAATACTAGCAGCCGCGATATAAGTGAAATACTCTTGAAAGCGGCGATAAACCCCAGACCAGACCAGACCAGAGGTTGACGCTAAGGCCAAAACAAACTTATGTTGTGTTTCAAGTCACACATGATAAAAGTTAGGGTAGGGAAATTTTTTAATTTCATTCAGATTTTCGGTGTTCTTTTAACATTTTTCATGTCTTGATACAGCATATCCATCTGTATATTGATTTATAAGTAAATGGGTAATTAATTGATAAGGATATGAGTTGTTGATTTTGATTTTTAAGAAAGTGAACAGTTTGATTTGATAGGTCATTATTAACTGACTGATAAAAACTTTTCAGTTGCACAAAAACTTATTGGTCTGTAGTGTTACCTGAAACACAATATGTTTTTGTTTTGGCCTTAGTGAAGGCAAAAATAAGGTTCTATAACTTCCTAGAAATTAAGCTGAGTCCTGCACTAAAAACTCAAGTTTTTGCTTTTACTTTTAAACTTACTGTAAACAAACAGTGAAATCTTATTTCAGATTTAATCCTTTTTCTCAAAATTTTTGAATTGTAAATTCTTATTGATTCTAGATTTTTTATTTATTATAATATGACAATGAAAATATTTGTTCATTGCAGTGGTTTGGGTTATATTGTCGGAAGCTACGTAGCTAAAGCACTCGGTGGATGGGAATGGGCTCTCAGGGTAAGTCTAAATTCATCCTGCTACATCAGCGTACCTATCCCCTGATATCCTCCTATAGTCTTCTGTCGTATCGCTGACGGGTGGTTGCTCAGCGCTATTTATAGCCTGTCTGTTGTCAGTCAAATTATTTCGAACTCCATACACTGTTGTCTAGTGATGTCGCACGTGGAAATCTAAGAGCGCGTGATTTTGAGCTTAGCGGGAGACTGCAACGAGAATCGGATTTATTATCTAATAGCACTCCCATTGGTTAATTTGCATCACGAGGTGAGCACGTGGAACGAAGCCAAGAAATTTAACTTATCGCTGAAAGGGCATTATTTGATTGGCTTGCTATATATAGCGATACGACAGAAGACTATAGGAGGATATCAGGGGATAGGTTGTAGCATGAGCGGAGACATATACACTGATGTAGCAGGATGGTCTAAATTACAACACTTATTTTGTAATCATTGTTGGCGTAATTGGCATGTAGGGCTTTTGTGGTAAAGGGTCTTCTGTGATCAGGCATTTATATTTTTCTTTAAAGATGTTTTCAAGAATGTATCAACTAGACTCAATTATTGGAGGAGTGTTGCTAGGTGTTAACTTGTGCAAGTCATAAAGATTACACCCTTATATTTTTTTTCCCACTTCCTCAAATGTACCTTTCTTCACTTCCTCAAATGTGCCTTAACAATAAGCTTATGTACCGTACTATCATTTGATATGCTAACCCTTAATCACAGATGATGATTATTGAAAAGAGTTATTGAGCCATTTGCTCTAAATATATTTCTAATTCTCCAATTTTAGTTTCTAAGGAACTGAAGTATGTATATATAGCTTTAGACATTTTTTCCCACTCATTCTTCAGGTGACGCCAGGTCTTGGTGTTTTGTGTGTTATACTCATCCTCATATTCTGCAAAGAACCGCCCCGGGGCCACGCTGAGGGAGGAACGCATCTCGTCCGTACGAGTTATTTGCAAGACATCAAAGCACTCCTCAAAAAGTATGTACAGGCATTATAGACAAAGTTTCATCTCTTTGTCAAACTAAAGAGCGCAAAGGTGATATACACATATTTGTTGGACAAATCTCTTCAGTTCCAACTACAGTGGTCCCTTGTTATACCGCTTGCTTTGGGGTCCAAAACACTGACCCCGCGTTACAGGCAAACAGCGGTACAACGAGCGAGTAAGTTGGCAGAAAAACAAAGAGTTGACTGCAGCTATTTATCATCTTAAACATCTTTCTGCAACTATTTGATCATTAATTACATTAAAAGTTTGTTTTGTGTTGTTTTTGTTGACAATAATACTGAACAATGCTAAAAACAAACAGATATGATTTCATGAAAAAAACTTTCCATTTGTCACGAGTCATACAGCAGCAAAGAACATATCATCGTAATTGAAAGCTATATCCAAAATATCTTGTGTTTTTGTGAGGACTTACAATATCAACACAGAAACAAATATTTATATCACTTACACCAAGGTTAAGCTTGTTTATATTGTAGACAAATTATTTACATTGAAATAATCTACAAGTCCGTTATCAGCTTGGAAATCTTAAATTACATTACGCTGGTTTGGGGCCTCAGCAAAACCAAAGCCGGCCCTGATATGGATAAACAATTTAATATCAAAGCTTCCCACAACACCATATTAGAGTTAACACTGTAGTGAGTCCTTTATTCGGTGTAAGGAGTACATCTCGTTCATTGTTTGTAAACATGGCTTTGCAAATCGAGTCACGATCGAGTGGACATTTACGATCTTTTGGTGGAAATACTTGATCTTTTGACACATTGTTTAAATTTTATATGGCTGTATGGTCAACAATCACAGTTGGGAGCATTGCATCGTAAGTTGAAACCAATAATGAATGGAAACAAACACGTCGTTTTCAACACTTGTGATGGAAGTTAGATAAACGTTTGGCTTATCTGTATTTTTTTTTTTTTTTCGTAAACAAAGCTTGAAACATTGATGAAATTAGTTGTATATTTAGATGTTAACATTATCAGTTTTACTCTCAAAGAAATAGATATAAATTTTGGGAGCCACAGTTTACCCTGCGGTACAACCGAGCCCGCGTTACATCAAAGGGCGGTATAGCGAGGGAACACTGTATATGCAAAACATCAAAGTTCTTCTTAAGAAGGCACTACAAGTCAGGTTATTTTCTCAAAGTAGAGGTAAAGAAAGAATGTTTAGGCTTTAATGTGATACAAATGAATTAGTACCACCTTTTTACAACCTTAATATAAATTATGTGATCAAAGCACCTCTCATGAATTATTACAGGCATTGCAAGTCAGATCATAATCTCTTTCTCAATCTCAAAAGAACAAAATAATGTAGTTATTATTGTTTGACAAATTAAATCTCTTCAGTACCATCTGTATGCTTTAAAGGGGCAGTAGCACGTTTTTAGGGGGAATATAAGGTGATGTCAGGAAAATGAAAATTAATGGTTTCAATTGAAAGACAATGTATTTAAACTTAACGGAGCAGTAATAATTCAAATATATAACAAAGTTTAGCCATGCCATTCCTCTTTCTTACACAAAATGAATTAAAGGTGTTCACACAAAATGGCCGCCAATGGATTTTATGTGAATCTTCATACTTTGTCCTCTGACTATGGATGATTGGCTTGTGTAATGAGATTTTTGACACTGTCAACATAATACATTTAGCATTTACTCACAATTATCAGTGAACATTTTAGAATATAAAATTATCAAAAAACGTGCTACTGCCCCTTTAAATTTATCAAACCTATGTGTTTCAGCCCAAGTTTCATGTTCTCGACGGTTGGATTCACTGCAGTGGCGTATGTGACAGGAGCTCTAGCCTTCTGGGCACCAGCCTACATGCAGGACTCCATAGAAGCTCAGGGCAAGATTATTGGAGGGGACTCGTAAGTTTAGAATTAGAATTAGAATTACACAATAGCTATTTTGTCTTTGAAGAGCAGGTATAAATAAAGTAAGATTGTCTTGTGAAACAAATTCTTTATTAACTTCTTTGAGAGGCATTTTAGAAGTTGGGATGACAATAATGCTGAGGAATATATGGATGACAACTTCTTTGTTCATTGTATGCGACGTTTCGACACAGATTCTTGTGTCGTTCTCAAGCAGAGGAACGTCGCATACAATGAACAAAGAAGTTGTCATCCATATATTCCTCAGCATTATTAAATTCTTTATTGTAAAAATACACAATGTTTTGAAATAGTTGCACACTGTTGGTAAACAAAATACAGTAGAACACGGATATAGTGAACTCGGATATAGCAAGCAATCGGATATAAGTTAATAACGAACAGATTTTTAAGTCCCGTCCCTATATGATACCATCAAAATTATATGCGTATAGCGAACACCGGATATAGCGAACTAAATTTGTTGGTCCCTTGGAGTTCATTATATCCGAGTTCTACTGTATTATACATTTATATATTTAATTATTAGCAAACCTTTTAGGTATATATAAGATATATTATCAATAAATACATATACTTCAATGATTATGCCAATAGGTTATCTAATACTCAAAAGTTGCTTTTATTAACCATGATTTGCCCTAGATAGACGATGATTTGCCTTAGCTTATTCTTGTGGTAGTTCTTAGGGGAGACAACTCTTGAAACACCAATGAAAAATCATAATTTCTGGAACCAAAACATCAAAATTTTGAAATATTTTCAAATTTTATTATTAATGAATGAAATGTTGATGATAATTATTTTTTCAGAGTTGCCTTCTTGTTTGGAATTATAACCGTAGCGGCAGGATTTCTCGGGGTCGGCCTGGGAGCAGAGACAGCTCGAAGATACAAGCGAGTCAACCCCCGCGCTGACCCAATTATCTGTGCTATCGGCCTCCTCACTTGTGTTCCTTTCCTCTTCCTAGCCCTAGTCGTAGCCAGATACAACACTCCCGCAACATGGGTAGGTTTTGTGATGGTTTGTGGTAAAATTTGAAAAATCTTACTATTGAAAAACCCAATGTTATCTTAACAATGGACTTGTTAAAAGCCACATTGGTATGTTTTCAATTTCATCTAGTTACAGATAGTTCAACATTTGAATAACATTTGCAAAAGTGGCATTATTGGTTGGCACGGTATACATTTTCACCTATCTATAGCAATATTAAGTCATTCACCATTTTGAGTATTGTCAGATTAGAAGTGTTGATTTTCATGGGAATGTTAATAAGATGCCTTGTTCCCAATATTGGAAAGTATCAAAGTTCCACGGGACCATGAAAACGTTATTACTTATACAACAGTTGTACTCATCCAACATCAATTCTAACGTCTTAACTTAATGAGTTGTGACTGTATTAAAGCGATACAGAGTATGTTGATAGGATCGTCAATGTCAAATTTTGAAATCGATTTTATTACATCGGGAACCACTAACTGTTACTGAAAATAACAAGTTAAAGGTCAATCGGTACATTAGAGCGAAAATACGGCCATTCAAAGTCGGGATTTTGACCGAAAACCGGACAATGTAGCTCGAGTGGCGCTCGCAACTGCGCCAAACGTAATTTTGAAACCTTGTCATAAGCTGACAGAAAGATATATTCGATTCGATAGTGTTTGTTAGGTATTGTAACTAATAGGTAGATTAATTGGATGCATAATTTCGAATATTAAACGTATTTGAGATGTTTTCTTGATTTTTCCATAAAATCAAGCATTTTAGAGATATTATGCATGAGATGATGAGATATTTATAAACATCAATCAGCATATCAGATATTTTGTAGTTTATCAAAACCAAATACAATTTTAAGAAAGATACTCTGTGTCACTTTAACAAAGAAGTTGTTAGAAACCAAATGGATATATATGTAAAGGTGTATATTTGCTTTGCTTTGCTTTGCTTTAAATAACACCCAAATATTTTTGACTTGACTTGTAAAAAGTCGAAATGATAAATTAAAAATGTGTCTTCTAGCTACCCAACATAAAAAACTCCTGTTTTTGCAACATCACAAAAATAATAACTAAAGACTTGTTTATCTTATCTTACCTTCATACCTTGCTTATGATGTACATGTAGTTGTTTTATTTTTTATCATTGTTTATTATCTTTTCACAGGTGTTGATATTCTTAGGTGAAACAGTTTTGTGTATGAACTGGGCTGTGGTCACGGATATTCTATTGGTAAGAATGTTTCTATTTATCAATATTGAAAACATCCTGCTACATCAGCGTATATGTCTCCGCTAATGCTACAACCTATCCCCTGATATCCTCCTATGGTCTTCTGTCGTATCGCTATATATAGCAAGCCAATCAAATGATGCCCTTTCAGTGATAGCGGCAAACTGGTTTCTTGGCTTCGTTCCGCGTGCTCACCTCGTGATGCAAATTAACCAATGGGAGTGCTATTAGATAATAAATCCGATTCTCGTTGCAGTCTCCCGCTAAGCTCCAAATCGCTCGCTCTTAGATTTCCACGTGCGACATCACTAGACAACAGTGTATGGAGTTCGAAATATTTTCACTGAAAACAGACAGGCTATAAATAGTGCTGAGCAACCACCCGTCAGCGATACGACAGAAGACCATAGGAGGATATCAGGGGATAGGTTGTAGCATTAGCGGAGACATATACGCTGATGTAGCAGGATGTATTGAAAATCACTATTAATGTTTATTGAATTGATAAATCATCTTTAGAGGCCTGAAAATTAGAATAACATATTTTTGAGTGAGATGGATGACAATGAAAGAGAACTTAGATAAAATGTCAGATACTACTGTGACAAAAGTTTTTACATGATGCTGTCATAAATGCATCATTATAATGGCATATCAATGTTGCAAGATAGTGATAAAAAGTTATTTTTATCCTTGTCTTTATCGGATCTTGGCTAATTGGTAAAACAAGGCTTTCATGTTCTATTTTGTACATAACTTTTCTGCTTCCTCACTTTGCGCCATGAGCATGTACCAGTGGATGGAAATGGCGCCATATAAATATCCATTATTATTATTATTATTATTATTTGTAGTTTACATGGTAGAAAATAATTGCAGGGCTACAAATAAAACCTTATCCTTCCTCTCAAGACTAAGACGAGCTAACAAAATTTGAAAAGTGTTGACCTGTGGGAAAGAAGAATGTCATGATGATGCCAGAGTAAAAAGTGTACAATTTCAATTGACAGTATGTAGTTATACCTACAAGACGATCAACAGCTGAAGCATTCCAGATCTTGATATCTCATACGTTTGGTGACGCCGGGAGTCCGTACTTGGTCGGTCTGGTAAGATGCTTTCATCTCCTTTCAATGTAGAAATCTGATAGTTAATTTGTTAAATGACAAATATCATAATTGTATGAAAGGATCCTAAAAGTTATTAACTTTTGAGTGGCGTTCTAGACGTTGCCGTTATAAAATTGAGAAAATATTATTTAGATGATTTTTTTTTTATATGGGCAAAAATCTAACTCAATAGAACAGGATTTGTTATCCATGAAATAGTATTGTCTTAATACATATAAGACATCTCTATCAATCATACTTTGTATTATTTTTTAAAAAGTTTATCTGCCGTATACTAATTTCAATACTGTTCATATCCAAACTTTCTTAAAATTATTGTCTCTTATTGGGTTCTTTTGTATTGACATACTTGCCTTAACTCCTGCCTACAACTTTGTCTGCAGTAGAGAACTTTGCTACATGCAGTTAGGTTTGGGTGCAATGCTACAGTATCCCAGGTTCCAGCCAATGATTGCAGGTGTCACTGCAATGTGTAACCCAGATGGTGTTGCTGGCTTTCTTTCCTCACTGCAATGTGTAACCCAGATGGTGTTGCTGGCTTTCTTTCCAGCAATAAAACTAGCAGCCGTGATATAAGTTAAATACTCTTTAAAGGGGCAGTAGCACGTTTTTTGGGGGAATATAAGGTGATGTCAGGAAAATGTAAATAAATGGTTCAAATTGAAAGACAATGTATTTAAACTAAATGGAGCAGTTATAATTCAAATATTTAATGTAACGTTTAGCCATGCGATTCCTTTTTCTTACACAAAATGAATTAAAGGTGTTCACACAAAATGGCCGCCAATGGATTTTATGTGAATCTTCATAGTTTGTCCTCTGATTATGGATGATTGGCTTGTGTAATGAGATTTTTGACACTGTCAAAATAATACATTCAACATTAACTAACAAATATCAGTTAAAAATTTAATATATGAAATTATCAAAAAACGTGCTACTGCCCCTTTAAAACAGCATTAAACCCCAAATCACCTCATCACCTTAACTCCTAACTGTGTCTTTCAGATATCAGACTCCCTGACATCCCACTTCCCCGGCAGTCCGAGTAGCCCAGCAGTCCAATTTGTAACTCTTCAGTACGCCCTGTATTCAACATCATTTGTATGCGTACTGGGTGGTGGCTTCTTTTTGGCTTGTGCACTCTTTGTTGAGAAAGACAGGAATAAAGCAGAAAGACAGATAAAAGGTTGGTATGGCAGTTTCTTTAAAATTTTGGGTACAAGGTTTTCAAAGCTCTCCAAAGACTAAAAATTAGAGTTCTCACTCCAATAAGCCTATCTTGCTACATCTGTGATATGTTTCTCTGTTTTGCTCCAACCTTTTCCCTGATATCTTTCAACAAACAGTTCCGTATCCCTGCATAGCAAGCCAATCAAATGATGCCCTTTCATCGATAGCGGCAAACTTGGCTCCGTACCACGTGCTCATAGTGTGATTCAAATCAGCCAATGGGAATGCTGTGAAGAAGTATTTCTCTTTTCCCGCAACACACTCCTTCTAAACTTGCAAGTAATGTTCTATAAGATTTTCACAAGAGGCATCACTATATAACAGTGAACACAGTTCAAAATAACTTCTTTGAGAGGCATTTAAGAAGTTGGAATGACAATAATGCTGAGGAATATATGGATGACAACTTCTTTATTCATTGTATGCGACGTTTCGACACAGATTCTTGTGTCATTCTCAAACAAGAATCTGTGTCGAAATGTCGCATACAAAGAACAAAGAAATTGTTATCCATATATTCCTCAGCATTACAGTTCAAAGTAATTATGCTGAAAACAGATAGCCTAGAAATAACGATGAGTAGCCAGCCGTCGGCCATACGGGACTTTCTGCTGGAAGGATATCAGGGGATAGGTTGGAGCATAACACGTAGACATATACTCTGATGTAGCAGGATGCTACAACCTGGAAGTCAGGCTCAAATTTGAATGTTACAGGTTTTACGAAGCTGAAAGGGTTAACTAGATTCTTGAGTATAGTTTACTGGTCTCGTTCTTGAACATAAAAATTCAAAGTGGCATGAATCATTAAACAACAGTACTAGAAAGATTTAACATAAGTTTGGTGTGAACTGAACCCAAGGAAATTATTAACAGATTAATTACGAAATAATAAAAATAATCATGCTTTTATTGCATGTGTAACTCTGTTTATGTGTCCAAATTTATTATGATATTGTGCAATGAACTGAAATTGCAGTGTCCTTACTAGAGATCATTTGAATTTGGATGAATATCACAATTACTTTCGTGTTTGTATTGTTAAGCCCATCCTCTAAAGTTCATTTGCATAAATTGCATTGAATCCCTGAGAAGGAAAAGAATTTTACCAATAATAGATGAAAAAATGAGGGCAGCAACTGGAGATTCAATGAAGTTAATCCCAACAATGTATATTGAGTTTTCATGCAGGAATTGCATGTCACAATTTGTTTTTAGTCAAAATATGAGATTTATTATTGATAAGAACAATGAGGTTTTCAAGATTACCATTTTCTTATTGTGTTTACACCTTCAAGGTTTTCTGATAAAGAAGATGTCATCAGAAAGTTCTTTTGTTCTTATGTATGCAACTACTTTTTGCCTTTACAAGGATTTGATAATTGATCTTAAAAATCACGAAAGAAGAAAAATTAAATTGTAATAAAATGTGAGATTGATGACAGTGTGTGGTTCTTATACAGGCCTTTCATTGGACAATGAAATAGGTTTGTACAAGAGAGAAACAACACATTTCTCAATTGATTTAACTTATCTGTTGTCAATTAATCTATCGTAGAAGCATTTTCTTGTTTTAGTTATATGATTTTTCTTTGGCATGTTTAGCTAGTTTTATTTTTGTAAAGATTAAAAACAATTTATTTATAACAATCAAAACAGTTATTTATGCACCACACGTAGATTGTTATATAATAAACGCTAAATGGATTTCCAAAGGAACATCATCACAATCTTGGCCACATTATTTTGTTTTTTCAAACATTTTTTTCTAGCTTTAAGATCATGCTCAATAAGTGTTCCAAAGCCTTCAAGTTGAATTGATATTGCAGGAAATATTTTTATTCAACATTTTTTAATTCAAAGACTTTTTAAAAATCTTTATAATCAGTATAAGGTGAAAATAAAATTTTAGTATTTTGTCAGCCATGTTATGGTAAACCTTTCAATGATTTCAACTTGATCCAAAACAAACATAAAAATAGTAAACAAAAATATGTGTAAGTCAAGTAACCTATGTACTTACAGTATTTCCTTCATTTCATCAAAATCAGTGTGTATTTATGTCTGTAATTTCAGTATTTAATTTCACTACCTTCAGTAGGAAAGAAGAGAAAGACACAATTATGTTGAAGTCCATATTACAAAGAATCAGTGTTACTATATTTTTGCATTCGATCTCAATGTGAAATATTTATGTGCAAATTTCCACCATGTGACAGGTTCGGTGGAATCCAGTGACTCTGAGGGCGAGATTGACGAAGTTGAGATAGAGAGGTCACTCGAGCCATTCCCATAACATGTATAACGTTCATGCTCTTCCATAATGGTTCTTGGTTTTTCATAACTATTCACGCTGCTTAACCTCTCTACTTAAACATCTGCATTCAAGTGACTTTCTTTCCAGGAACTTTTTCCTTTCTTAAAAGATATGACTAGGTCTTTATCTGCAAACTCATTTTGGACCACATTGAAGAAATGCAACGGCATTGCCACCCTTTCACTGAGCTCAATTTAACACTGAAATTTTTTTTTGTCACAGACAGTTAAAAACAAAAATACAAGTCTTCTCTAAGAAAATATCCTATTATTTGACTTTTTCCAAATTGAACATTAACAGAAATGCTTTTTAGCAAGGATTTTTACAAACTCTTGATTTCTGGATTACTGTTCATAAAAATTTGGAATTACTGAACAAAATTTGTATCACAATTTAGTAAAGTGAATCGTGTATCGTTTCTTGAACTGAACCAAGATGATGCATTGAGGTACTTTGCAATCCTAAGAACAACTATTGAATTTAATACTTTGGATTGACCTAGTTTATGTCCCCTACTTTCCATGATTTTGAAAACTTTAGTTATACCATGATTGAGAAAAACGACTCCAATTTGCACCGCCGCCCATCTTTTTGGACAGAATGCAGGGAATGATGAAATACAACAATTTGTAAAAACATTTGGGATGAAGAAATATGATAAGTCTTTGAATAATATATCATTCGGTCATGAAACTTTAAGTGTAATGTCGCCATATGACCATAACCATTGCACTTTTTAGAGAAACATTGCAAATTTAACAGAATTTTTTTTTTTTTTAATCAGTGAAGAGTAAGTTTCTTGAATGCAGCCATTGTCACATGTTCTGTAGATAGACTCTATTAACCTTCCACTAACACATTAACAACACTCTACGAAAAAGTTGAATATTCATGCATATTTACATTTACGCTTCAATTACTAATAATAATCACCTCGGTCCAAGGGGCTGTTGCACAAACAAAATGAACATTAAGGTTTACCTTAGCACAATCCTAACATTGCACTAAGGCTACCTGAGTTTTTTGTGCAACGGCCCCAAGGTTTATATTTAATTTATGTAAAAGAAACCGCTATCATTGTGCTCTATTATGAAATATGCTTATACTAACTACCATTTTTTTAATTAAATTTATTAGAGATTTAATTTTTCTGAAGTTATGGTATTTTCAAAAGCATTGAAATGGGTGATTTTGATACACTTTCAGAGGTATGTATTACAATTTTTTTTAGTTTTGTTTAAGTTATTGAGTAGTTCTTACCGCCTCGTGTTTTAAAATAGAGTCTAGTTTTGCTCTGAACTATTGTAGTAAAAGCCTGAGGGCAGATGTTTGGTATTGAACATTCTTTCTTTCTGCTAAGTCAAGAAAAACAATAACATTGAACTTCAGATATAACAGCTATTCAGAGTTGCCTCCCTTTGAGGAATGGTAGTGAAAATATCTAGAGTGGTCTCCCTTCTCAAAGAGCAATCATACTGTTAACTTTGATTTTAGATCAGTGTTATGTTATACTGGTGCCTCTATACACAAGAATCTGATGTCAATTAATACATCCATATTCTCTAAATAACCTGATTTGTATTCATGTAGTTCTTTTCATACTAGTATTTTGTAAAATTTTGACTTATGTTATTAGGGATAGTTTGATAATGTGTATTGTAATAGTGTTGCATACATATATGTTATTAGTTCTCATCCAAAGGATATCTTAGAATTTCATCTTTAAATGAATTTATTCTCTTTCATCTTTTGGAATGATAAAATACTTCATCTAAAATATCCTGGGTTTCTTTTCCAAAATCTTTGTACAATCATTTACAATATTCACTTGCCGTTATCAACATATTTCAACATGTTCTTGAGGAAATTCTTCTTCTATTGTCCTTCTTTAAGTGCTTTTGATGACAACATATGAACAGACCAATCAAATTTATTTTTGTGTTTTATGCTTTTGTTTATGATTTCATATATCTTTTTATGTGTATAAGCCATACATTTAACTGAATATGAACATAACTGAATTAAAAAAAAAATTATCCAAAATTATCCAAAGATTATTTAGATATAACTTTCCAGTAAATGTACTTCACTTATTTTCTTGATTATTGACTTGATTATTGAATGGCCAGACCCTTATTGGGAAACCCTTAAGCAAATTTTTGTTATTATTGTTTTTCATCTCTCTATCTCTTCATCTTTTGCATGTAGTCTTAGTCTCCTTTAGTCTGCCTTAGTCGTTCTTAGTCTTCCTTAGTCTCCTTTATTCTGCCTTAGTCGTTATTGGTAAGATTTTGTGCTGTTTATGTGTTTGCATGCCGTTTGTTTCAGGGCTTTAATACTAATTCATTGCTTAGTTGGAGGGAATTTTTGTTATTAACCACATTCAGTTTCCTAAAACAATAATAAAAAACAGTTTACTGAAATATTAGAGCCTACATATAAAAATTATAGAAACAGCTAACAATCCTTTTTATTTTATGATTTTTTAATATGAAGATTAATTTTTTTCCCATTAATTAATCAGCATGTCTAATTTGCTTGAATGGTCCAATAAAACGTTGTGTTTGAGTTTGACATAATTTCAAATTCAGTTTACAAGATTCAATTATTTCATGAGCTCTGTTTGAAATATAATTACAATGCATATTATAATAATCTAAATTAATAAATTGATTTTTGATTTCAGGGAAAGATACCCATAGTCCAAGCATGATTGACGCCAGTATAATAGGAGAAGATTCTTCAATGGATGTACCCGCCGTCACACTCATGCGACCTGTCGTCTAGCAGTCCGTTAATCCTTTAAATATCTAGCGAGTTTCATATGGAAGTGCAAGATCACAATAGGGTTAATGTTAAGTATAGATTGATGTGTATAAATTCATAAGACTGCTTTTCAGTCTCTCTTAAAAAAATAATTCTTAAAAACGATATTTCATTAAAAATAAGAAAGACGCCTTTGAGAATTGACTCTTTCATATCTAGACTATTTTTCAAGAGGTTTTAGTTATATCAAAATGTTATTAACTTCAGGGGTTAAAGTTACTAGTGTTTTTGTGGTAAAAAATAACTTTATTGAATTTAGGAGAATATTTCATATACCATATATCTTGACATTTATTATATATGAGTTAAATTATAACCAAATGCATTGTATCATTCAGGTTTGAAAAGTCTTAAGTATTAGAAACAGATTAATAAGAAAGATTTTACTGTTGATAAGGATTAATAATGTCCAAAAGAGCTACAATTGTAAAAATGTTTATATTACTAGATAGGATTGTATATAAACCTGTATATGTATAGTTATATCTAGTTCTATCTACCGGTATGAATAAATAGATCTTAATGTACATGCATGTAAATGCCCTTAGATCTATCTGTATATATACATAAAGATCTATTTGCATATAAATGACACTAAAAATTTTTGTTTTTAATCTTACAATCAGGAAAATGCTTGTTTTGTTATTTTATATGTTATTTATCATTTTAGATGTTTCTGGGTATAGTTTGTTAACTTAAGTCCTATCCTTGGCTTCTGTTTTGTATACCAAATGATTCAGGAAAAATATCTCTTTACAAAAGATCAGTAACTAATGTTGAGCATCATATGTCATGTTCAATATTTAATCAATTAGACACAAGCAAGTTGCCAAAGTTTAATACATAGATACAGTAAGAAAAGGAGTTTTTAAGGATTCTAAAGAATATTGCAGAAGTTTATCATGTAAAAAAGGCAGGTTTGAAGTCATGATTATGATGGATAATCAGACAATGTAAAGTAAACATGTGATTTTTGCTTCCGCAAAGATATATGACTGTTTTAAGATTTTAATTGAAAGCAAGTATAAATTATATAATTGCCATTTTGGGAATAAAATGTGAGATATTTTGAATTTGAATCATGTATTATCCCAATAATATTGGTATCAATACAAACCAAAGGTGATGAAAATTCCAGAGTGGCTCTTTAAAGTTTGTTAGGAAAGTGTCTGAAGATTTTGTATCTCTATTTTATGAAAGAAAGTTGTAATCGATGAAAATTCTCTTATCTTGAAAAACATTATTATGAAGCTCTATAATTGTGTAAATGTATAAATGTGACAGTGTCTCAATCCCAGGAATACTCACATCACTCATTGTATGATCTGATACCATTCCACACCATCTTCTCTGATTGTTCATCTATATCCACATTGATATCTGTATTGTAAGTGTATATATATGTACACGACGACAACGTTTATCTGTTTTATTGTATATGGCCTGAAGAGGCTTATAAATTTAGCTGAAAGTACTATCCAGTAAAATAGATGATTTCGACCTCTGACTTGATATCTTTTCAATATATACAGGGCTATGAACAAAGCAGGGGTAGGGATTGGGAAAGACACAGGCCTTTCATATTGAATGGTCCGATTTCAGTTTTGTAGTTTACTATTGATAAAGGGCAACGGCCATTTTAGGATATAGATAATCCTGAAATTTCCAAATTACCAATATTCCCAATGTCTGTAGGGGTAATTTATCATGTCATTCTAAGTAGGTGATATTGAACTTACTGGCTTTTGGTTGATTGAGAAATTATCTTTTTCAATAACGACATACTTATTGTTTGTACGACTCTTACTTTGTGTTGATTATTAAAATCATGTGAATGATTTGTATAGCTGTTTATTGATTAATTCAAATGGCTTCTCTCAATACAGTTTTGAAGTGACTTATATCCTCTAAATATTTTTAGATTCTTGAATTGTTGAAAATTGACATGTTAAATTTCTGGAATAAATTTCTGTTTTATCATGTTTCTATATATTCAAAACTTCAAGGGATGCAACCTATATTTGAGTGAAGATAGAAAAGGTTTATACTAGAAATTGATGAATTGTCCTCCCTGTTAATAATTTTATGATGAAATTTTGAGGGAATAGATTCAACCCTCTCAAGAAGTAAATGATGTGTTTTGAAAAATCTGATAATATTAAATGGCTTGCTTAGGTTTATAACATTTGCATTATTTTGCAGAAAAGAAAGCATCTTCCTACGCAAAGTCTAAAACGTCAGTTTCTGAACTGACCCATGAATTTTCTGTGCTGATATCAGCGCCCCTATAGGCGATTGTTAGCAACCTCCAGTTACTCTCTGATTTGACTGTTGCTTTCTCTCATAGTAAGCTAGAGAGCAAGCACAGAAAACTCAAGGGTATGCAGCAAGGCATAAAACTGACAGTTCAGAAACTGGGTTATAGGCTTTGATAGGAAGATGAAAAGAAAGTTGAATTAAGTTTACATTTTAAACTTTTATTCACGCCACCACGTTTATACCTTTCATAATCAAATTTGTAATGAGTAATAATATTCAGTGATAATATTTTATATAAAATGTCATTGTGTGCAAAAAAAATTCAATTGAATCCCAACCCCATTGAAGTTGCAATATTTTGTCAGAAATTTTTATTTTGTAACATTTTATATACAGTAATTTCTCTATTAATTCAACCCTAGAATTTTCAAAAGATTTTCAGAAGAGGTCTATGGTTGAACTATTCTCAACTTTTGGTGGCTCATTTGGCTCTATGGTCGAAATATTAGATTAATATGTGTGATATTATTACATAATTTTTATAGATGACTACATTTTAATGGCAGTGTTATCATGATCAAGATTTTTTAAATGAATTACTGCAGAAAAAAACATCATATTGTTTTTTAAGCAAATGAAAATTATTTCAAGAAATGGTTGAATCATAGGAGCATCAACGGCGGTTGAAATTTTAGAAGTGATTTGAAGTTGTGACCTCAGAAAAAAATTATGTGGTTGAATTATTGGAGATGTCGAATTAATAGAGAAACTACGGTAAGATTGTAAGATACTTGTAACATAAGAATCTGAGTTATTGTATACCATCAGCTATGAATCATGACATCTGTTGCCTGTGTAAAGGTGTGTATCAATGAGTATATTGTGAATGAGACCATTTATAGATCACGTGTGTTGTTGCAACTTTTCAATTGAATAAATTCTTCCTAACGTTTGCAAGGCCATCAGTATCATTTTCTGTGTTTCTCATCTCTTTAAGTCCTTCTGCAAGGGAGCAGGCTGTCAAAAAACAAAAATGAGATGTATTTGTACATATATCTGGTCATGTCATGATAGGGACAATTTAAAGTGAAAAACAATATTGGAAAAGGGAACTCCTTGTAGAGATTTTAATGGATGGGTCATGAAATAGATTTTGTTATCAGAGCGGATGATTTTGAATATGGCAGCGGACAAATGACAAATAAAAACACTTTTTAAATTTTTCATCGGGACTGTAAATCAGGGTAGGTGGGAGATGGGAAACACAGAAAAAATATAGTCGGCCTAATGATACAATGTACAAATCAGACACGGCTCAGGTGTTTTGTCTCATGAGGAGTACCTTCATGAGGAGTAACATACGGGTTATTATTACTTACATGCACAGGAATACAGAGATTTTGTTTGTGAGATTTATACTTCTTCAAATATCCCTGTTTAATACTGTACAAGTTACAAAACCCAAAGGCAAAAGATCTAAGACTTTATTCTAAGGTTGACTCTATGATAAATAGTATGGTATGGGTGCAGGGATTGGGAAAGACATCTTTGACAATGGGCCATTTTCAGGATGTTTGATAATTTTCTGAATTTCAATTGGGCCATTGCCCATTAGATCAATAGTATACTTCAAACTTTCAATGGGCCATTTTCTCATCCAATGTGCAAAACGGCCCATGGCCACTGCCTTTCCCAATCACTGTGTGTGCTTTCATTTTACATCCTGTGTCAGCACTTCAAAAACTGAAAGTGTTTCATATACTTTGTCAATGTTTTGGGAAAAAAACAGAAATTTTCATTGAGCACAAAAATAAATATGAATTTCCATTTCCCTCGTTGTTATACATGATAATCAATGAAAAATTTTGATTTTGATTTTTTTTGCCATATCACCTTTTCACAATAACTACCATATATTTTCTCTTGACATCTCTACTTTCAGGAAACCAATCTTTCCCTTCTTTCAATTGTTCAGGTGCATGTGTCATGTTTTTTTCTACAAGGAAAACTACCTTTATCTTTTTGGATCATATAACAATACTTAATAACTGGAATTTTATGCTAATGATAAACATGCCAGGTTTTGGTTATAAGAATATGTGAGTTTGGGTTTTTAAATTGAACAGTGCGAGAGCATGACAAGAATTTTGGTAAAGTGTACTGCAATGAACAATGTGTCATGTTATCTTTTTGAATTCGTTACATGAACTTTGTGTAAAAGGGATCTTGTTTCTTCTTTGATCATATTTTTGAGTGAAAGTGCTATATTCTATCATTGTATGTGTTTACAAAACTAGTTCTAGATATGTATTGTTAATTTATTTTCAACTTAATTTAATCTTCCTCCTTTGTATTTGTATTAATGATATAAAATTCTAAGAAAATGTCTCAACTTAATCACAAGGTAAAAATAAAAAATATTTCTGTAAAGCATTTCACATGCCAAGGCTTTGATTATTTTTGGTATGTTCTGTATATATTTTGTTATGGAATTCTATTTTTGTGAGAAATAAATTGCTTTTGGAAAACTTTAAGTTGTTATTTCAAGTTACCAGCATTCTCTCCCCACAGAGGCAGATCCAGTCTTGAAATGTTGATACAGCTTCTGTTCTATTACACCGAAATCTATGGGTTCCAGCAGTTTTCCCTGGCAGACAAAATTTGCAGCACAATCAATTTGAATTTATTTAGCAAATGACAACACTTCTCGCATGGAAAGGGTGGTTCATATCACAATGCTTTTGCCATGAATCAGTAGCCAAAATGATGATTTTAGAACAGTGTCGCTGATTGCACAACTAACTTTGATTGCCTCCAATCAGGCATCTCCCATTGTATCCCACAAAGTCGGCGTAATAGAACAAAGGCTGTATCAACATTTCATGACTTGATCTGCCTCTGTGTGGAGAGAATGAGGTACCAGCAGATGGAAAGTTTGAATAAGTCGTGATTATGACAAGCCTGAAGCCTCTTAGATATTGACTGAATTTGTAACTTGCAATATCAAGGGTTGTTTATCAGTCCAAGTAAACCTAGCCTCAATGATACCGGTTTCACTCAGATATTGAGTCTAGCGAGATTTAGTAGTGGGTCACGTCAGCCGATCTTTTGAATTGACTTATCAGGAATCGTCTTACCAAGTCGCAGTAGTCTGCCTTCGCACATATAATGTTTGAGAGTCCTAGGTTGGCGAAAGGTCAGCTGGCGCGACCCACTACTACATCTCGCTAGACTCAATATCAGAGTGAATGGTTGAGGAATGGTTTACTTCAGTCTAAGTAAACCTAGCCCATATATTTACCCGTTTCACTCAGATATTGAGTCTAGAAAGGTCTAGTAGAGGGTCACGTTGAATAACGTTGGAAGTCACTGAAGGACCGATACCTACGTAGTGTATTGACTTTTACTGCATAAAAATATTTGTGATTGTTTTGCCTCTAAAACTCACTCAATTATCCTTTTAAACACTTCACTCATGAACATCAGTGACAATGTCAATTGTCACAAATTGTTTGGTTTCCTGCTTGACAACCTTCAATTTCAACAGAGTAATGCTTGTCCCCAACAAGGCAGATCATGAAAGTTTTTATCCAACAGCATAAGATCAACGCCATGCCCATGTCGGTTTGTATTCAAGATCCCAATCCTATTGAACACTTGTAGGATAAAGCTTAGAAACGTTTGAACACAGCGAATTCGAGGCCAAAGCGTATGTTACCACTCTTCATGTGTCAAATCGTCATTAACACCACCAACATTACTTTTCGCTCCTTACAAAGACAGTCTGTAACGATTGTGGCAATGTCAGGTACTGCGCTTCGCTCATCCATCAGACTTCAGCGTGGTCATGTGTGGTGGTGTTGATTGATACAGAAGATCGCAAGATAATAGACACTTTGTTCATGGAGAAAAAAAACGTCAAAAAACTGTTATAATTTAATATATGTGTTCGTACCTTTTTACTGTTTCTCTACAACGTCGATTTGTTTCAAAATGATACCAAAAGGAATAACGGTGCTTCTCCGTCAAATGACACTATTTGGTGGCTCTTTAAGTGATTCAGTTCACTCTCATAGTAGATAATAGTTTGACCCTCCTGAAAGAATGATGATGGTTAAATAGATGGGGATACAAAAAGACTATTACTAGCAGATGAAATTTGCCTGAACTTTCAGTGGATGTGAATTGACATAGTTTTCTTTATCCTAGCGATTTTGTATTTCCATGAAGAATATTTTTTAAGTAAAACTTTATTCATAAACAGCCAGTACTTTTTGATGAAATGATATCATTGTCAATATTTGGCAGATGTGATGTCTGATTGTCACAGAAACCTCAATGTCACTTCGAAATTTGACCGGCGCCATTATTTTTGTAAAATATAGAATAGTTTAGCACTTGACGATATTCATTAACAGACAGAACCTTTCAATGAAATAATAGCATTGTCAATGTTAGACAGTAACTCAAACAGAAAGCTAAATGTCACTAAATGGATTTGACCGGAGCGCACGCACGTGCACAAGCAAATTCAAACTTTCAGTTCACGAAGAACAAACACGTCCTATACAATTTACATAACATTAATCTCATATAGCATCCTTTACTTTAATACATCAAAGCCGCATCATCATGTAATTTGTACTTATGACACGTTTACCAAACTGGAAATCAATGCCCTTGTTATGCATATTGACAGATGGCGGTATCTTGACTATAGATCGTTTTGTTCATGGCCTCGTATTGATATTGAATACGGCAATAACGATGCAAAAAACATAACCATTATTCATAACTTGCAGTTTTATGAAATGGTCCCGTACATCTAACAGTCCATCCATTTATAACAGATGGGCACTGGAGAAAAATATTATTTGTGAGGTAAATATGATTGACACCTTTTTTTTTAAATTTTAAGAAATTGATATGTCATTGGCGGATCCAAGAGAGTTCAAAATATCTATTCATCTATTAGTTCATCTATAATACAAGGAGGTTTGGAGTTCAGCCTGCTATACCACTCGCCTTATATGTGAGGTAAATATCATTGACACCTTTTGTTTTATGAACCATGGATAATGTAAATGGATATATCATCCAAAATTGGGGTGCGGGGGTGCGCACCCCTCCCAAGAGAGTTCCAAATATACTGAATTCAATAGTTACTTAAAGGAGCAGTAGCGCGTTTTTTAGGGGGGATATGGTGATGTCAGGAAATTGAAAATAAATGGTTCCAACTGAAAGGCAATGTTATAAAACTAAAAGAAACAGTAATAAACCAAATATACAATGTAAAGTTCAGCAATGCAATTCCTTTTTCTTATACAAAATAAATAAAAGGTGTTCACACAAAAATGGCAGCCAATGGACTTTATGTGAATCTTTATAATTCGTTCTCTGACTATGGACGATTGATTTGTGTTATGAGATTTTTGACGCTATCAAAGAGATATATTTAGCAATTACTTACAATTAACAGTGAACAATTAAAAATAAAAAAAATTCAAAAAAATTTCTACTGCCCCTTTAAGAAAGTATTGCTACTAAAACAGCTTAAGAAAGTTGATTATTAAAGAGCCTCCCACATATATGTCATTTGATCGAGAAGTTTCAACTGTTGCAAGTAAGTATCATTTAAAGGCTGTATAGTTGTAAAGTGAGAATAGGAAGGTTTGGAGTGGCGATTGTGATCGAAAACTGGACAATGACACGCGTCAATCAGTCAAACGTAATTTTGGAAGCTTATCAAAAACATTCAGAATGACAGTTACGAGTTTATACTGTTCGATAGGTTATATAACTACCATCTATGTAAGTTGGACGTGTAAATTTTTCTTCCACGAACATACATGACTATTTTTAGGTTTTCATTAAAAACAAGTATTTATCGTTTATTTGCAATTTTGAGATGATTGTGTGATTTGTTTTAGTTTTATAAAGAATATTTTACGTAATTACTGCTCCATTCAGTTGAAATACATTGTCTTTCAATTGAAACCAATTATTTTCATTTTCCTGACATCACCTTATATTCCCCCTAAAAACGTGCTACTGCCCCTTTAAGGCAAATAATTTCTGATGAAGAAGTGGCTCTTTAATGACATTCGTTACAATAGCGAAGTAACAATAGAAGCTGTTTCCTTTATTCTACACAATTTCCTGAAAAAGAAACCATGTTCCTCGTTTCAGTCTCAATAAAACTCCTTCCTCGTTCAAGCGTACTTGACAGTTTACGGTTACAGAGTTGCTCAAGGCTATAACAAACGAACTGTTGACTTAATTATTTGCAAAAGAGTAACTCAATCCGTTGAAATCAAATATATTTGAAATAAATATAAAAGGTCTCTTTGACTATAAGGGATAATATGTATTTGTGTATGTTTGTATGTGGTTAAGTTCTTTATATGCATTTTTTTATATATAAATACATATTCACACACACACACACATATACAACCTACCTACGTACCTACGTACCTACATACATACATACATACATACATACATACATACATACATACATACATACATACATACATACATGCATGCATACATACATACATACATACATACATACATACATACATACATACATACATACATACATGTGGTAGATATGAATAGACCTATTTTATGGTACATTGATATCAATGTCACAGGACAATAGCTTTGTTATATGCCTTTTTATCTCACGTTTAACCATATATTAATATTTATGTCATTTAAAAAAATAACTCATTTTAATTACAAAAAGAAGTTGACAGTAGAAGATAAAATAGTTGGATAAAATCACGTTTGGAAAAAAAAAATAACAATGCTCTGCTGTACAAAGTCATAAAATTTCGATAAACGTCTTCACCAAATTACCTGGCGCTCGATTTGGGTTTTACCTTTATTCTCACCTGGAGATCTGTTCAGGTGAGGTGTCTTAAAGCGCGTTCATACCTGCGTGACCTAGAAATTAACGTGGACACTGCAATAACTCGTGCTTCAGCTTAGCCTCGAGTCTTTGAATACATTACAAACATACGTTATCGTTCCCACGAGCCCTGAACATGTATAAATGCCATCTCACGAGGGAGGAGGTGTACCCTCTGGCGACTAAAGCTCGCGAGGAGTATTGTTGTACCTTTCTCGAGAAACCCGAGTTATATGAATGTTATTCAGCAACACGTGGGTCTTCTGTCTTCTTGGGATATGTATTTGTTACCGTGTTGATGAATAAGTTTTAAGAGGCATGATATTGGACATGAAAATAGTGTGCATTCTTTAATCACGAGGAATGCATGCGGAAGGTAGTTCACTGTGATATGGTATGATATCGACAGGTCTCGGTCAAACGTGGCTCGTTTGAATAGCATTGACAAGGTAAGTTTGACAGAAATACACATCAATGAAGAATGTTTTGGGTTTTTACTGGTAACTAAGTCTTATCTTTGTTTGCATGTTTACAATGCTCATGCATATTCATGATCTCATATTGGGATATTTATGTTGAAAATGTTTAGATATTGTATATCCTTATCTTATAGAAATATCATTACACCCCGATTGCTATATCTTTGACACCACCTTACTATTACTAAACCGAAAAATTGGCGCAGATTGATATTAGACATTGAAAATTTAACTTGCATTTGAATTCAATATCATGGCTCGTTCTAAGGGAAAATGTCGATATTTTATTCCCGTTGGTACCAATTTCGATACCATATGCTTTTGGTCTATTATTCCTAATATTACAACAAAATTGAAATTTTAATGCTATATATTCGTTTACAATATTTTTTCACAAATTATTGTTAAGTCGTTTTTTTAAAAACCCCATCAGATATCAGGTAATTATTACATGAAAAAAGGCAACATCTATCTATCTATGTGATGTCTTAACAAGGCCTACATATGGGAAATTAACCCATTTCAACAACTGAGGCATTATCATATATTAATCTAATAATAAATATATGAACGTAATTTTGTTTCCATTTCCGTGAGTACTATAATGAAGTGATTATTTTTAATTAACTTTTTTGATTAACTTCACGTGCATATAAACAACGTTATAACAAGATGTAATTTATAACTAACATACTGTGACTATTAAGTATATGAAATAGGAGATGCTTCTTACTAAGAACAAGGGATGTATTTTCCATCTTATCATTTTAGATTTTGATTGATAATCTTTAAAGAATCATGGTTGTACGAAATAACGACAAAAACTGCTATTGTATTCAATAAGCTTGTAAGGACTTAACTATTGTATACTCTTCATTAAAAAGTCAGTTCTTCTGAAAAAAATCACTTATGGAATTTCTTTCCTAATTACCTATGTTAAACCACTTTGCATGCCATAATTGCAGAAACAGGATTGGTTTCAATCAAAGTTATTTGTGCCAATATTTTATTTACACCAATATTGTTAATACTGATAAAATATATATTTCTGTTTATGTTATGTCAGTTGATAGACAAAACAACCAACTTGCTTTATGTGTCCCGAATATATTGCACATAAAACAAATTATGAGCACAACTATCAACAAAATCATCCTTGCCTATTAAAAATCTTAAAAGCCCTGACAGAAGTTTACAAGGAATTGGTCACTCCCATAAAACTGCATGTATCAAAACGATATTTAATGCTAAATATTTGTAAATATTTTCACAAATTTTGGTTAATTATTTTCTTATATCCGAATGTTACAGGGAGCAAATCTTGCCATTATAATCTTTAAACAGACAACTATCAGCAAAATTCTTATTCTTTCCCATTTAAAAATCTTCAAAGGCAGAAATTTACATGGCATGAATCTCTCATAAAACTGCTTCCAATGTGCATTGCGCATTCACTTCTAATCGTTCCATTATACATACAGACACGTAGTTGTAATAACTGAACATTTATCTATACTTTTATTGCTTAATGACAATAACGAGTCTGTCCTAGTTCTATGATAGCTGTCAACAAGTCCGCTTTGTAGTTTTCCAATCCGACTGAGCTGGCCTGATGATGTCAATGGTATCATAGACAGGTGGTGTACATGCATTGGTAAACTATATTGAACGGGTTGTCGATATGTTTTTAGTTTATTCAAACGATTTGTTTGTCTATCACTGCATTTCTAGGAGTATGAGGATTATATTTATACATACATTCAGATTCATTTTAATACTCTGTTTGTCTTTCATTGCATTCCTAGGCTAATGAGGATACTACCTGCTTACGCTCAGATTCATTTATCGCTTTTTTGTCTATCAATGCATTCCCAGAATTATAAAGATGATCATGCACCTAAATATATTCAGATTAGTCACTTAACGTGTTTTTGTGAGGGTCAGATTAAACATAGAGTTTTACAGGAGTATAACTAACGAACTGAACAATGCTTTTAATGTCAACTTCTCTGTATTTGAATCGGTTTATGTCTCTGTCTCTACGTCTCTTTCTATGTCTCTATGTCTCTGTCTATCTTTATATGTCTCTTTGTCTGTCTCTATGTCTGTCCATGTCCCTGTCTATGTCTGTCTATGTCTATGTCTGTCTTTGTCTCTGTCTCTATGTCTGTCTATGTCTCTGTCTATGTCTCTATGTCTCTATGTCTTTCTATGTCTCTATGTCTCCATGTCTAGTGTCTATGTCTCTATGTCTGCCTCTGTCTCTATGTCTCCATGTCTCTCTCTCTCTGTCTCTCTGTCTATGTCTCTATGTCTGTCTGTCTCTGTCTCTATGTCTGTCTATGACTCTGTCTCTATTTCTGTCTCTGACTCTATGTCTATGTCTCTGTCTCTATTTGTCTCTGTCTCTATGTCTCTGTCTCTATGTCTCTGACTCTATGTCTCTGTCTCTATGTCTGTCTATGTCTCTGTCTCTATTTCTGTCTCTGTCTATGTCTGTCTGTCTCTTTGTCTATGTCTACGTCTCTGTGTATGGCTCTGTCTATGTCTACGTCTCTGTGTACGTCGCTATGTCTCTGCTTGAATGAGTCTCTGTATATATAAATGTCATGGCGGATGTTGATGTTGAATGCTTTCTTTGTAATTATGTGTATAATTATCTCTATTGTGTTTGTTTCAATGTCTATTTCAACACTATGTCGATGTCCCTACCCATGCCTTAATGACTCTCTGTCAATGGCTATGTTAATGGTATTGCCGATATCTGATATCGCTCTGAATATCCAATATTCATGTTTTTATTCATTATGTTAAAGTTAATGTTTATGTCTATGTCCCAATTACACTATATCTATCCGCCTTTACCTATCTTTTCGATCCCCTTTCTCTCTGATCTATCTACTCTATTTCCTTTTGGATGGCGATATACATGTGTTAAATAGCTGAAATATTGTTGACAGAACGTAAAACATACACACTTGCACAGAAACACAGTTAGAAAGACGGACATCTTAATATGTCCCATTTTTCGTATATATGTTTTTCTGTATCATTCTTACAATTCTGATAGTTTTTAAAGTTCGATAATAGATATGAATATAACCCTGATGGAAATCGAACTTTTCCAAATATTCATTAGTTAACACTTATAATCAGAATATTTCTTAACGTTATCGCGATGTAAAGGAATCCCCGGATGTGTGACAATAGAAGTGATCATAACTTTTCACAGTTTGAAAATGATCAGGGGTAGACTTTGTTAACTTAAAATATATTCAGAATAAAAAGGCTAATGCATTCGGATTGGTTTATCTTTTAAGCAACCCGATTTCGTTCAACTTCTAAAGTTTGTTACCGTCCACATACACAAAAATGTATTTGGCAAAATGGTCGAAAGATGTGGAATTAAATATCCTGGAAGCATAACTGAATAAAATGTTAGAAGCATTAAAACAAAAAAAGCATATGCATTAAAAAGTGTTTGTTTGCATAAATCGTACATTCAAGAAAATAATCATTGCTGAAATGATAAGCATGAACAATAACAAATCAATACATAATGTTTGACAAACTTTGTTATCTTGATTATGACCATGAAAACATTGCACTTATCAAACTGTCGTGCAGATATAGGTCGAAGTATTCTTATTTGTATGACCTAATGATATGACTACGTGATAATCTCTGAATCCCATGATAACGGGCACAAAGTTGTTTGTTTATGTGTCAACATTCGGGTCAGAATGCCTGAACCCGTGAATATGAATCCGTCTCTTTCAAGTGCTTACTATTTGATTGTGCTAGTTACTTATGAAACACTTAAAGGGGTAGTAGCACGTTTTTTGAAAATTGTATATTTTCAATTTTTCACTGATAAGTGTATGTAAATGCTAAATGTATTATTTTGAACGTGTCAAAAATATCATAACAAAACCAATCATCCATAATCAGGGAACAAATTATAAAGATTCACATAAAGTCGATTGGCGGCCATTTTTTGTGTGAACACCTTTTATTCATTTTGTGTTAGAAAGAGCAATCGCATGGCTGAACTTTACATTATATATTTGATTTATTACTGCTTCATTTAGTTTAAATACATGTACATTGTCTTTCAATTGGAACCATTAATTTTCATTTCATTCACCTTATGGTCATAAATTCTATCAAGAATTTCAGTTGTTACCTTTGAACGTTTTACGATTGATATAAGTTTCATATCAATAATCATTAAAAATCATTAGATTTTTTTTTGGGAGGGGGGGGGGATAAAAATGTCTTCCATTTCCTATATGACATGACACCGACAGCAACTACATTCAGTATTTGTTGAAACTAACAACGCTTGATCCATTTTCCTCGAATAACATACTCTATGTCAGTCATAATTAATCTTCGTCTCATAACTTTGTGGTTTTGACAAAGGACGAGTAACACCCGTAACACAACACAACCACATCTAAACCAGCTTAGTAGTTCTTAAGCAAATCTTAATTGTTTAGATTGTGCTGAGGCCAAAGCTAACATATCATCGATATGATGTGAACCTTGACTTTCACTCATACTGTTTGATTTAGGGATACGATTTCCACTGTACATATGCTATCCAATGTCATGCACTTTAAACAATGAAATCTCACCCATGATTACAAGATCAAAGTACATACGGCCTTATTACCCTTCAGATAAATTTCCCCAATTCTGATATGGAGAAGTCGTGTTGTCTCTTACACCCTTTCAAAACATATTTCTCTTAACAAATATAATCAGTAATTATCGTCCGAATTTTTTTAATCTTAAAAAAAATTATGTCACAGTGTGGTGTAACTTTTGTTTTCTTGTTTTTTTTATAACTTAAATATTTCTGTCACTTTCACCATATCCTAAAGTGTCACCGTTTAATATCATTTCATTGATACATTTATGTGACCGTTTGGTATTGCCTTATATGATATCAGATGTACTCCGTTTCATATTGAAATAATCGATCAAATAAGAATCATTGTAACATGCTCTTCTAGTTCAACATATCATACCACTATCAATGTGATATTTTTGTGCTGCATTATTCATCTATATTATATTATTCATATTATTTTATCTTCAAAAGTCGTAACGAAGAGGCATGTGACATAACATTTTCTCTGAATGGTTTAACTGTTTAAAATGTGTTACTTTCAAATATTTTGCAGGGGTGACGTCAATAGATGGGCAACGTTGGTTTTCAACAAAGGGTACTTCATACGAGAATATTCGTCAGAGAAGCAAGGCTTAGCGGCCTTTCACTGAAATTAAGGGTTTAACATAGTGAACACTTTCATGTCAACATGATCAGATCTTTGAAACACTGCCTTGAGAAGAGTTACCTCCCCTTGTCAAATCATCGCAGGAAATGTGGCAAAATATTGTTTCTCAACTGTGTTGTCGCTGTTGTCATGGGTGCAATGTTCTTGCAGTACAATTACTTCAACTCAACTCACTCAAGCATTGTTCAAAGAGAAATTGACAAGTATATCAAAAAGACCGAACAAAAAACAACCAAAAGAACAGCTTTGCCCAAAGATCCAAAAGCGATGTTTAGCATTCCACCTGTTCCATCACATTCCACTAACGACTTTGTTCACCCTCTTCAACCCGACATTATGAAGAAATATTTAGCATACACACCTCGTAAGGAATACACAGAATATGTCGTTATTCTTACTCCTATTCACAACGTAGAAAAGAAACTTCCAAAATTCGGAAAACTTTTGAAGTCTCTCACGTATCCACATAACCTGATCTCCGTAGCATTTGGGGAAGACTCTAGTCACGATAATACACTATCCAACGCAAAAGAAGTAGCAGACGATCTCAGAAAAACATTCAAGAAAGTTGACGTCTTCCATTTCAACATCACCGGGGGCGTCAGCGGGCAATGGAGCGATATTCACCGGAAGCGGAACCAGTTAAAGAGGCGCGGCCATCTTGCTGTAGCCAGAAACAAGTTGATGACTGCCGCTCTCAAAGAAAATGTCTGGGCGCTGTGGATTGATAGCGATATATCGGAACTGCCTCCAGATATTATTCAACAGCTTATGTCCTCTGGGAAGGACATTGTGGTCCCTGCATGTTTATTCGTCTCAGAAGGGAACAACAAGCGCGTGTTTGACAAGAACACCTGGCGGGATACCCCAGAATCTCTGGCGAGACAGACGATGCTTCGGGAGGATGAGTTAATGCTTGAGGGCTATGGGGTGTCTCAAAGACTCTTCCTCACTGATCTGAGGGCCGAGGGGAGGGTTGTCCCTATAGATGGCGTTGGTGGCTGTACGCTTCTCATAAGGGGAGACAACCACCGCAAAGGCTTGAAGTTTCCGGAAACAGTTTTTGATCACCATATCGAGACTGAGGGTTTAGGCAAGATGGCGAAGAAAATGGGCTATGGTGTTTTTGGGATGCCTTTTGTTGAAGTCATGCACTGATTGTGTTGTTTATCCTTTTTATGATTTTAATGTCATATCATGTGGGATTAATTTAATAAGTATATATATTTGCTTTTCGATTCAGTACTCAAAATGATTATTTTTTGCATTACAATTAATATTCATGTCATTTTCACCTTTTGTGGGAAAATTACGAAGGATATGTGTACTTGTATCTGTTAAAATGATTATGAATGTTTCTCTATGTGAATTATGGCTTGTAATGTCTAAGAATTTTGACACTTAAAAATGACATATGGTCTTTCTGTTTCAAATTATGCCTAATTAAGTAGTCACGTTACTGCCAGTATGTGATGACCATTCTCTGTATTATCTAATTAAAGCAGTATAATGATAAGTAGTATTTCAAACACGGCCTTATGATGTGATTTGAGGTATATTTGTCTTCTTCTTTTAGAAGTGATCAATATCCATGCTTATTTCATATTTTATGATCTATCTTTATGTAATAACAATTTATCAAGATTAAGTAAAGTAGAACTTTTAATTTTTTATCTACATGCTTTTACATGAAAGTGCCTCAAATTGTTGATGTCTTATACGAATTTTCTTGATAACTTTTGTCTGAGATCAATATTTGTTTGAATATTTCCGTTTTATCGCAGCAAGAACAAAAAGCAATTTCAAAAGATTCACAGAATTCATTAGAGTTCTTGTGAAGTCAAGTGTTATCATTAAGTATATCAAATGTAAAGAAAAATAGCCAATGTAGTTCCAGTCGATGCTCCAGGTTTTACCGCATTGCATAGCCACAATAACGTTGTGGGCTTTCTTCCCGGATCAAGACTACCAGCCATTATATAAGTGATATACTCTTGAAAGCAGCATTAAACCCCAAATAACCTCGCCCCACATGTCTCATGTCCCAGAAATGAAAGGAAGGGTTTGTGTTTAGGAGAGGTTGCGTTAAAGGGGCAGTAGCACGTTTTTGACAATTTTATATTTTCAATTTTTCACTGATAATTGCAAGTGTATGCTAAAATTATTATTCTGACACTGTCAAAAATCTCATTACACAAACCAATCATCCATAGTCAGAGGACAAAGTATGAAGATTAACACAAAATCCATAGGCGGCCATTTTGTGTGAACACCTTTAATTCATTTTGTGTAAGAAAAAGGATTCGCATGGCTAAACTTTACGTTATATATTTGAATTATTACTGCTCCATTTAGTTTAAATACATTGTCTTTCAATTAGAACCATTAATTTTAATCATTTTCCTGACATCACCATATATTCCCCCTGAAAACGTGCTACTGCCCCTTTAAAAAGAGTCTTCGGGTATCCATGTCATTGGAAAATTACAATATTGCGCTTCAGTCACTAACTGAATGATCTTTATATTTTTTGTTGGCCAGTAATGAGGAGTACTACAGGCATTAGGCTGTTTGTATGAACCACAGCATTAACTTATCATTACATGCTGTTTGATGGACAGTTCTATATTTATTTATACTGTATAACTGGATAGATAAACTATAGAATAAACTTCGTGATTGCAATACCCATTGGTCAAACTTGAATTCTTAAGGAGAGATATGTCTTATCATCAATACTTTAGTAAGATTGAAACGTGTCATATTAATTACAGAAAATCAAGACCAAATATTGTTTATCCACATAAATGTCATTAGTGCTACAGACATGAAATATGGCTCGTTTAACAATTATGCTTATTAACCTGTTTTCACAATATATACTAACAATCTTCTGAATTCTGAATATGTATAATGTTTCTTTATTTTCTGATTCAACATTTTTTCTTAACATCTATCAATATATTATTTCCAGTGAAATAATAATTCATAAAATTTAATCGAGTAATTGTATATCTAATTTTGAACTATTTGGATTATCCCCTTGCTGCTTTTTGCCATGCAAAGCAGTGATTATTTACATATGTTGCTTTACCTAATTTTGGTATTACATTATTATTGTATCAGAATATGAATATACTAGATCTTTTATCATTTATCATGAGGAAGTTGACAATATATTCTTGTCATTCGTGATATCAATTTATGTCGTTAGATGCAAAAGTACATGTATTCGACACACTTCAACTTATGCACTTCGTTGATGTATCTTTGAGAGTACAAATTTTTTACCAGAGTATATATCAGCTTTCCCTAGCGCCAATGCATATATAAACTTTACACAGTCAGAATTATTTATAAAAATTGTATAACCCAGTCAATGTTTGTATAAACTTGACACTATCAGATTACTTACAACCTAGCCAATGTATATATAAACTTAACACGATCAAAGTATTTACAACCCAGCCAATGTATGTATAAACTTGACACGATCAAATTATTTACAATCCGATTTCCACATATAGCTCAACCAATGACCATGAACAATGTATAAGATTTTTTGTCGAGGCTGTCCATCTTCAAAATCGTTGTTTATCTTACCTTAACCATCAGCATTTGATTTGATTGCTTCTTAGTTTTAAGGCATATTTTGTTGGTTCTGCTTTAGAGGTCTTCAATCGACATGTTTTTGTGCAATATTGACTTTACCGACATTGATTTTGTTAATTAAAACAATTCCCGTATCAACGTTTTGTGTTTTGCTTTACAATCATTTCTGTAACTCTGTAAACAGGCAACCTTTGCAACTTAGTGGTTAAATAGAAATCAGCATTATTTGTGATATTGTGAATTATAGATGGAAAGCTAGTACTAATATCACTTAATGAAGAATCTCTAATGATAGTCTCATATATCCATGTAAAAGGAGGAAAACTCTCACAGGAAGTCAACTTCTTTATTGTAACATGTTACATATGGCCACCGTTATCAAGCAAGTGAGTAATGCTATTGGATCAAAGAAAATACTTGCAAATGCCACTTTAACCATGACACAAAACTAAGTTCTTACTTAATAATTGAATGTTTATTATAACCCAGTGTTTATTCATAAAACAGCGAAATAATACTTAAGCCATAAATTATAGACAAATATATCACAACACTATAGAATAAATTTAAATATTTTAAATATAAAACGTTCAGCAATTGATTACTGTCACTAGCAAATCATTCAGTAACAACATACATAATAAACAACAGATTTCTATGTTTCTGGTTTTGATTTTAAGATCAACAGAATGAAAAGGGAACCAACTTTAAAGGGGCAGTAGCGTTTCACTGATAATTGTACATTGACGTTAAAGTGGCAGTAGTACGTTTTTTGTAATTTTATATTTTAAAATTTTCACTGATAATTGTACGTGAATGCTAAATGTATTATTTTGATAGTGTCATTAATCTCATTACACAAGCCACTCAGCCATAGTCAAAAAACAAAGTATGAAGTTTCACATTAAATTCATTGGCGGCCATTTTGTATGAACACTTTTAATTCAGAAAGAGGAATCGCATGGCTAAACTTTACATTATATATTTTAATTATTACTCCTCCATTTAGTTCCAATACATTGTTTTTCAATTGGTACCATTAATTTTCTCTTTTCCTAACATCACCTTACATCCCCCCTAAAAACGTGCTACTGCCACTTTAAATGTATTATTATGATAGTGTCAAAATCAAATTACACACAGTAATCACCCACAGTCAGAGAACACATTGTTAAGATTCACATAAAGTCGATTGGCGACCATTTTTGTGTGAACACCTTAAATCCATTTTGTGTAAAAAAGGAATCGCATGGCAAAACAGGCTTAATTTTACATTATATATTACTCTTACTCTTACATAATATTATTAATAATTAACATTTTTAAGCCTAATATCCAGTGCAAGCACTGCTCATTGGCTGACATTATCACCCTGAAGGAATTGTACTTTCAAAGCCGCTACTAAGCGCTTCGCGCGACCACATAGGTCCGTACTTCCCGTATTCAGGTACCCAATTGTACAGCTGGGTAGACTGAGTGCAATGTGGATGAAGTGCCTTGCCCAAGGACACAACACGGTGTAAAGCCCAGGTCACAAATCTTTGGTGTCACCACCTGGATTCGAACCCGGGTCTTGGCGTGATAGGCCAGCACGCTAACCACTACACCACCGCGCTCCATACATTATATCTCTTACTGGTTCATTTATTTTAAATACATTGTCTCTTAATTGGAACCATTTATTTTCATTTTCCAGACATCATTTATATTTCCCCTAAATGTGCTACTGCCCCCTTATTGCCACATGAGTTCCGTTTTAATATGCTGGTATAACAGTTGACAGTTACACATAATCTTTTTAATTTGGTAATATATATAAAACTTTTCCTTGGTGATTGTTGTGTGTTATACCTGGCAATGAAGGTTGTGGTCAGTTTGTTAATTATATAGTTACATGAAAAGCAATATTGTTTCAGTTATTGAAGACTTGATGCGGTTTATTGTACTACAATCTCGTTGAAAAGGCATGGGAGTTGATAAATGGCATTTTGAATACATCACTCAATGATACAAGAAGAGAAAGGGTGAGTTATGTTAGAGTATTGAGTCTTTATTATTTATATTTTATTGTTCTCAATACATTTAACATAGACAATTTGTTCTGTGAATTTTGCATACAGCCGCAACATTGAAGCGCCACTGAGTTAAAGGGGCAGTACCAGGTTTTAAGGGGGATGTATGGTGATTTCAGGGAAAAAATTGTTCCATTTGAAAGACTATGTATTCAAACTAAATGAAGAAGTAATATATCAAATATTTAGTTTACAAAATATGTAAAGGGAATAAAGAGAAAAAGTAAATGTGGTGTCATTGGTCAAGTTAGTCTCTTATTCATTGTTAAAAAACATTAGGGGACCATGAACATGAATATTAGAGACAATGCAAGTTTCTGCTTTAAAAAGTTTTTTTCGCGGATAGAAATAATGCTTATCTTTATACGCTATTGTTTAATTAGGATGTACATCGATACCTTGATACAAAATATGTCAGGTCTCTATAAAAATATGTTTTATTTCACCCAAGGGCCGATTATCATAATCCTCATGATTTAATTTCTTGTCATCGTAACCTGATAAATACATATATATGAATTATTTATTGAAAATATTTATACTTATTCAATCTCATTAAAATAAGTCCTAACTTTGTTTAACAAAGCAACCTAGCTGTAATATTAAATGTCCCGCAAGTCTGTTATAAGGGACATTAACATTAAAGGGGCAGTAGCACGTTTTTTGATAATTTTATATTCTAAATTTTTCACTGATAATTGTAAGTTAATGTTAAATGTATTATTTTGACAGTGTCAAAAATCTCATTACACAAGTCAATCATCCATAGTCAGAGGACAAAGTATGAAGATTCACATAAAATCCATTGGCGGCCATTTTTTTGTGAACACCTTTAATTCATTTTTGTAAGAAAAAGGAATCGCATGGCTGAACCTTACGTTATATATTTGAATTATTACTGCTCCATTTAGTTTAAATACATTGTCTTTCATTTGGAACCATTTATTTTCATTTGCTGACATCACCTTATATTCCCCCTAAAAACGTGCTACTGCCCCTTTAAGGCTAAATTTAACTAGATTGCTTAACAAAGTTCCTCTTATGTACTGTATGTCAATGTCCTTCGTAAAGACGGTAACAAAAGATTAACCTGAACGTCGCAATTGTAAGTTTATGAATACATTTTGTTCATTTGTATGTCTACTATTACATACTTATATGACACACACAGTACATAAATACATAAGCTTTGAATAAGTTTGAAAAGTAACGTATGACATATATAACGTAGCAATAGCAGTCTTGTGAGTACGCATAGCAGTTTGTCCATTTATATATCTAATAAGATACACACAGAACATATACATAAACTGTGAACTACTTTAAAGGGACAGTAGCACGTTTTTCGGGGGATTTAAGGTGATGTAAGGAAAATGAAAACTAATGGTTCAAATTAAAAGACAATGTATTTAAACGAAATTTATCAGTAATAAATCAAATAAATGATGTAATTTAGCCTGACGATTCCTTTTCTTACACAAAATGAATTAAAGGGGTTCACACGAAAATGGCAGCCAATGGATTTTATGTGAATATTTATAATTTGTTCTGACTATGGATAATTAGGGTTTTGACACAATCACATTATTACATTTCACATTAACTTACAATTATCAGTAAAAAATTGCAAATATAAAATTTTCAAAAAACGTGCTACTGCCCCTTTAAAAGTAACCTTTACCATTAAATATCGTAATGGTCGACTGGTTCAACAATGAATGAATTAATCTTCTCATTTCCCATGATTCATATTATTTTCTACGACACCAGGACATAGCGGTTATACTTACAGCAACTTGATGTATTAAAGAGCACTAAGACAGGTTAAATCCATACCGCCATGACAGAGTGATTTATGCAGCATCTCGCTATATACAATTCTTCAAACTCCTCACATGACTTTACACGGCTAACTGAGGACATTGCGGTTTCCTACCTGTCAAATCTTACAACGAGGAAGTGTGTGACGTCATTCTCTCTATATCCTGTTGTGACGTCATTGATGGTATATAACTAATAGGTTCAGAAAATGTTCTTGAAATCCAATAAAGGTATAAAGCATCCCGAAGAAGCTGATCTAGTTTTGTATTATTTAGACAGAGGCAGAGGATTGTACCAAAATGTAAGTGATTTTATGTATATGTAATAAGTTTGTACCTGCAAGTCCTGCATGATTTAAGTGAAATTAATAATTATTATGTTTTTAATATCACATTCATACGATACCATACGTCAGTAGTAACTTGTTAGTTTCTCCTTATACGGAACATTTACTTTCATAAAAATATTCTCTTTTTATCATATTTAAAGGGGCAGTAGCACGTTTTTAGGGGGTATATAAGGTGATGTCAGGAAAATGAAAATTAATGGTTCCAATTGGAAGACAATGCATTTAAAGGGGCAGTAGCACGTTTTTTGATAATTTTATAATTTAAATTTCTCACTGATAATTGTAAGTGAATGCTAAATATATTATTTTGACAGTATTAAAAATCTCATTACACAAGCCAATCATCCATAGTCAGAGGACAAAGAATGAAGATTCACATAAAATCCATTGGCGGCCATTTTTTTGTGAACACCTTTAATTCATTTTTTTTGAGAAAATGAATCGCATAGCTAAACTTAATGTTATATATTGGAATTATTACTGCTCCATTTAGTTCAAATACATTGTCTCTCAATTGGAACCATTAATTCTCATTTTCCTGACATCACCTTATATTCCCCCTAAAAACGTGCTACTGCCCCTTTAAACTAAATGGTGCAGTAATAATTCAAAAATATAACGTAAAGTTTAGCCGTGCGATTCCTTTTTCTTATACAAAATGAATTAAAGGTGTTCACAAAAAATGGCCGCCAATGGATTTTATGTGAATCTTCATACTTTGTCCTCTGACTATGGATGATTGGCTTGTGTAATGAGATTTTTGACACTGTCAAAATAATACATTTATAATTAACTTACAATTATCAGTGAAAATTTTAAAATATAAAATTCTAAAAAAACGTGCTACTGCCCCTTTAATGTCCAAAATATTTATCAAAATAAAAACCAGTCATGATCAATATATGAATCTTAATACAGATTTCAGCATATCGTCTTAACATAAAGAATTTATTGTTCATCAATGCCATCTAATTTAATCATTTTCCCTAAGTTATTCTAGTGCTTTTATCTTATCAGTCATTCATTTATGCATTCATTCATGATCTTAGTGCTCGTCATTGAAATTATATATGTTATTCAATGTTGGTATTATTTGAGATATTTGTCAACGTTATTCTCTGATAAAGTGATTTACCCGAATGTTTCTTGCATACGAAATATTGATCTTATATGATTTTACGTAATCAGAAAGGAAAAACGTTACCTACAATCATCAATGCATTACAATTAAGTTATACACTGTTTTCCCAAGATGTCATAACAAAAAAGCAACTGATCGATGAGACTAAATTGCTTAAATAGTAAAAGTGACATTTACAACTTCCTTTGACGTACCAAGGTTTAATTTAATAATTGAGTTGTATTTTGATTTTTTGTTACATGAAGTGATATCTTTTCATATTAATTCCGACGTATAACTTCCCATAATTGACATACCAAAGTATGATTACATCTAATTTCGTTACATGAAGTTATATTTAATCAGATCAATACAGACGTAAAACTACTGATAATTTCGCAAGGTTATATTATTATCATGAGAAAAATACTGATTTTAACCAACTCTGTTGATATTGTGAATGTATATTATTATGATTGATCCACTACAGATGATGGTGACAATGTTGGTGACGTGTACTCTAGTGCTGTCTCTGGTGACACTGTCACACTGCCATCTCCCAAGGCTTACATCAGGTTAGATAATTATTTAATTTCCCTTCAGAATATGTATTTTTGCAACTTCCTATGTTAGCAATCTTACAGTATCTGTTATCTGACGCATCGTACATTTTATTCAAAACTGTTATAGTCTCTCATAAATTTTCAAGGTTGGCTAACATTGTCATGTCTTTTTCGATGTATGTATATGGGGGAACCTATGTGGCAGGGTGAAATAAAAAGCATTCCTCCTGGCTTTGGCGTGGCGTGGCCGGACAGGTAGAGTGTCTAACTCTCAATCCAGAGGTCCAGGGTTCGAATCCCGCTGGACGTGAAAATATTGGATTTTCACCCTTGTTACATATATATCGTACTTTACATATTTTTACTATTCTCTATTTTTTTCTGGTGTTTGTATTAACATTAGCATCACGTTATATAAGAAATATACGTCAAGTCATTCTTAAATGTAATAAAAATTTATAAAAGCACAAAGAATACATAATAACACTTAGCTTGGATCGATTTAAACTCTTTCAATAAAAAAAATGAAACTGTTTCAGGATTTCGCTGCATTTAGGTTAATTTGAAATGACATTCTTCTTTGACAAGCATTTTTACTGATATGACCTTTTATCAAAATGTTTTATAGTGTCTGCAAACATTTCCTATCTATTAAACTATTTACATTTTTGGACTGTGAGGCCGAACGTATATTTCAATTATATATCAAATATCAAATAATCATTGTATGAACTTTTTCTTGAAGAAAGAAGGCTAGAACAGACCAGCTATCAACAGACGAGTGGTATGTTACCGAGTTGGTATGCACGTGATGCACGGATCACTTATCCAAGACAGACTGCACGTGCTGAGAGCGGAACATGGGATGCACGAGATCCACGTGTTGCACAAACAGGACATATTCCATCATCGAATTCACAGCCAACACGGCAGCCATATTTACACACTATTTTACGACTGGAAAGGCGTTTGTACAGTTACCTTTATGGTCCAGAAAGTTCTTATCGAATGTCTTGGTCAAGCAGAGATCGTCTAAGGAGACTATATGAAACAGTAAGGCGTTATAGAATACAGCGGTTGAACACTTTGAGATTCCAAAAATCTCATGAAGAATCACAACGTGATAGGTACATTTACGCTCATCGCCCTAAAGTTATTACTACCCTTACTCCTGTTCCTAGTTTTAAAGATCCACTCTGTAACAGCACATCATCATCCCCTACAACAATAGCAACAACACCAGTAGCGAGATATTTCGTTAGACAAAGGGGTCAGTTAATTGACAGTACAAGACAAACTTCAAGATTTCAAACTGTAGGCCGTCAGGTGAATGCCAATCAAGAAATGGTAATGAATGGCCAAGCGGCTGTGACTGATTTTAGGAAACAACGAAATGAACCCACTCAGCTTGAGAACAGAGGTGTGGATTCAGTACTTTTAGAGACATTGAGTACATCTACTCCAACATCTGAAAGAACAGCAGTATTGAGAGAATCCGTGGGAGTAAGGGACCCACTTAAAGACGACACAATGCAACCACCAAGTCTTCAAACTATCGTTCCCCAGAGGAATGAAAATAGGGCATTGGATGGACAACATGTTGTGACAGATGTCATCAAGCAACTGACTGGATCGACTCAGACACAAGTTGAAAACAAACCAATGACGTCAATACTTTCGAATACAATGAGTACATCTACTCCTACCACACCTGAAACATCTGCGACTATTTCGAGTGTTGGAACAGGTTCAACCCAATTCGTTTTCAACGAGCACGGGCAGATAATGGACACGCTTCAAGATGGAACTCTGCCTAGAACTGTACCAACGTCTACACCATCGTTAGACCATCGCAGAAATGAGCATTTGCTAGCCCTTCAATCAAATCTTGGTTCAGTTTCGGTTCTCAATCAAGACTCTGTAAATCCATTTTCTGTAATAGGCACTGGCTCAAATCCAACAGTCTCATCGTTCACTGATGTAAATCATGGCTCTAGTCAACCATCCACGCATCTACCTTTGTTAAATCATGGTTCCACACTAACAACCACTCATCTCCCTGTGTTAAACCATCGACCTAAGCCAACGTCTACCTCTACCCCACCGAATATGCAATCTTTAAGTGTAATGGTGACTTTGAATAAAGGTCAGCCACCAGCAGTTTTACCAGCGACAGTTATTCCTACAGTTTTTGGAACCAATGTCGTTAGAAGGAAAGTAATAGTTCAATTGGACGGTTCCGATAACAGGAACAATGGTTCAATCCTAGAGCCAGTGGGAAGTGGTCAGCTGAATCACCAAAAGATTGGCCAAAAACTGCCCACTTCAACACAGAGTCCACTATTGCCGATAAGACCTAACCATCAAGATCTTGTACAATCATCAAGTTTTCCATCATCCACTGTAAGTCCCCCTATCACAGAAAAGATTCAAGGAAGACGACTTATAGTCCAGTTTGATTCAAGGTTTGATAAAGGAACTCTTGAGTCCAAATTGGCGGAAATACGAAATCGACAGCAAAACATGGGACTTTCACCACGTTTCCCGAACCATGGAACACAGAATTCTGAGCACACAACACACGCTTTTCATCAAACAACACAAATTCATCAGCAAACAACCAAAAACCCAGATCATGCAAGCCAAAACGCTGGCCATAAGATAGATCATTTGGACCCTTCTACACACAACACAGGTCATTCAACAAATAACCAGAAGCATTCAGAACAGAACCTGGACCATACAACACCTGCCATGGACCATACAACCCCTGCCATGGACCATAACATACCTGTCATGGACCATTCAGAATCTGATATGAACGCAAAGGCAGCTCATCTAGCTATTGGACAGATCCAAGAAGTTCCAACCTCAACAGTTCCTCCTGAGGTCACGACGACTCGATCACGCCCAATGATACCGTTTGGCTCTGACTTTGATAACGAGAATTTACGTTCGAACCTTGACGAACCAGCACCAAAACTGGATCTGGCTAATTGGCCCTTCATGGCGGAGAAAATGAAAGAGCTTAGTGAACGAATAAATGGTTGAACATGTAATAAATTTAATGAAAATGTCAGGGTAATATATACATATTGAAATAAGTTAAGCACCCCCATGTTCTTTCAGAAGTATAAAAGTTGCCTGATAACAAGGGAGACAGTGTGGTTGTAGAAATAATCGTATGATAAGTTAGAACCATAATTTAGCAGTAAAGGGGAGATTATTTCATTCATATAATGTTATCTTTTTTTATATTCGCATTAATGAAATTGATATAGTTTAATGTCAAAACTAGTCACATTATCCTGATTTTTTTTTTCACTTTAAATGTGGGTTATTCAATTCTTTTAAGCCAACTGGTCAAACTTTCTAATCGACCTTTAAGGCAAAACTCACTGTGAACTCACCCATTGTGAAGTTTGAGTGTTGCAACGTCTGTAAAAATACAAACTCAATTACGCTAGCGTGATAACACAATATGGTCAGTGGCAAGTGTAATGACCCCTCGAAATTAGAAGTAAGGGATTGAACGAAAAAAATTAAAAATTTATTCCCAAATCGCATGTTATAACCTGTTCGTCATTAATTTTCAATTCCTTGTTTTGCAAGATAAAACACGATTTAGTGTGTGAGGGTCAAATTATTAACACAAATGTTGTCTTCGATATCTAAAACCCAATGTCTATTACGTAGTTTTAACACCTCAGCCATTCTTAGATGAACAATTAATACCATTACAAATTCAGTCGTATTTTCAACAAATGTCAACCTGGATTTTCTTTCTTCGATGACATTATTTACGAAATCTACATATTTCATGCTAAGAGTGATAACTTCATTGAAAGTATCGTCCTTTGCCATCTTATCATTGTTAAAATTTGAATTTAGGGTATAAATAATTATTTTTCCATATGTATATTATGACAATAACTCCTCGCTTGGTAGCCCAGGTCATTTTATTCAATCTCAATTTTGTAACTTTATCTGTTGGTAGAGATTGCGAGAAATGTAATTCCATGTGTAAAGCAGATCATTGAACAGTTATTAAATGAAATGTGTTGAAGATGTCTAACATGTTTAAATGTATATCAATATATTTAAAACAAGTGTCATTAATCGATTTTCTGTGTCCATATACAAGCCAGGTGATACATAAATCCATGTGAAAATGTGATGTACGGACATGATGGACACCCCTAGTTTTAGAATGACACATGTGGATAGTCATTGTATATTTGAAAAATTATCTGTAACAAAGAAAACAATTGTCATTAACTGCATAATTTTAAACAAGTATATGGGTTTATCTTTTTAAACTCTGGAATAGATTTTAACATCGAAAAAAGACAACTTGTAAAGAGAATTCGTATTAATTATATTTAGATTAACATTTTTATACATCTAGATTCTACCAACAACTTCAATCAAGTTGTCATGTGGCTTACGAGTAACTATGTGCAGTTGTTTGCATCAATACTTTTCATGTTATTTATTTCCTTTTATTTTACACGATGTATTTATTGTTTGATTATTTGGAATTAAAAACATCTTGGAATGAATTTTGTTTTTATTCGATTTAATTGTGCTGTTGGTCAATAAAATCATCAGATTTTCATTTTCAAAGAAAGATGGAGTTCTGTGGTAATGTTGTCGTGTTAACAGTAGTGTCGGCGGACAAATTGCAATATATTGCGTCCTGTACCTTTTACTGCCGCTTTAAAGGATTTTAAAACTAAATTTGTGATGTCAAAATTTACGAAAATACAGGTATTTTGTTTTACAACCCCCTGTCAAAATCATCTATTTATACCATTTTTAAAAATCCATCTCTCCATTTTCCGCATTACAATAACTTGTTGAGATTCCGTTCTTCAAACAATTTTCTTCCAATCGAGACAGGTAGATGGCGACGAAGCCCAATGAAAGATAGAAAATGCACTCTGTGTAATTTAAATGATATTGGTGACGAACTCCACTATTTATTTGTATGCCCTATGTAAGAATCAGAAAGAGTTAGATATATGCATAGATATTACTATAACAGACCAAATATGTACAAAATGAATATGCTATTCAATTCCAATAGATTAGAACCTTTGTCCATCTTTTGCAAATTCATTATGTCTTTATTTAAGAATTAAGTCTCATAATACCCATCCTTCATGTACCATTAACAAATGTATCGGATGTTCATTTATATTGTATGTTGTATAGATATGTAAATATGTATTGTACCTCTTATGCTGCAGTTCGCAGCCTGAGTGTAAACAAAGTTCAGTTCAGTTCAGTTCAGTCGTTTCCTTGTTCCCACAACATCCTTGTTACATTGCCTACCAACACGAGAACACAGACTAACGTCATTGTTTAAAGGGGCAGTAGCACGTTTTTTGATAATTTTATATTTCAAAATTTTCACCGATAATTGTAAGCTAATGCTTAATGTATTATTTAGACAGTGTCAAAAATCTCATTTCACAAGCCAATCATCCATAGTAAGAGGACAAAGTATGAAGATTCACATAAAATTCATTGGCGGCCATTTTATGTGAACACCTTTAATTCATTTTGTGTCAGAAAAAGGAATCTCATGGCTAAACTTTACATTATATATTTGAATTATTACTGCTTCATTTAGTTTAAATACATTGTCTTTCAATTGGAACCATTAATTGTAATTTTCCTGACATCACCTTACAGTCCTCCTAAAAACGTGCTACTGCCCCTTTAACTGTTGCCGGATAACCCAGTTCAACGCTAAGATAATCGGTTTTCAATAACTCTCATTTTACGGCTGCTTCTTTACATTTATATTTTTGCGTTTTCCATGAAATCAACGTTTCGCTTTGAACTATTAATAAGTTGGTTATTAAATACATGTAGATTAAATATGATCGATTACAAATAAAAGTTGTGGCTCTTGTTGTTTGCCCTAGGGCACATTCTTTATTGGTGGTAGTGGCCGTGCGCCATGTTTTATCAATAAAATTTCTGAATAGACATATGCGACCCTTTATAAAATCTTCGTCGTTTGTTCAACTATTAGGTGATTATTGAAAACAACTTTCACATATTGGAATCAATTTTATTTGAAATAGATGAAAAAGAAACATTGTGATATTCAAGCACTTCGAGATATTCAAAATTCCTTAATTCAAAATAATTTAAGTTGTTTTAATTAAAAATGAAATAAAATACAGAAATTGCTGAAAAAATAGCACTTTGAAGATGAAAAGCGCAGATGTCGCCTTTCTCCTGTCTTGCAATCTCTTGACTTTTATCGATTCGAGCTGAAATGTAAATAAATACAATAATAATATACTTAAAGGGGCAGTAACACGTTTTTTTAAAACTTTTATATTTCCAATTTTTGACTGATAATTGAACGTTAGTGCTAAATGTATTATTTTGTAAGTGTCAAAAATCTCATTACCCAAACCAATCATCCATAGTCAGAGAAAAAATTATAAAATTTCACAGTTAGTCTATTGGTAGCAATTTTTGTGTGAACACCTTTTATTCATTTTGTATATGACAAAGGAATCGAATGGCTAAACTGTACATTGTATACATTATTCATTACTGCTTCATTTAATTTTAATACATCGTATTCCTAATGGAACCATTTATTTTCATTTTCCTGACATCACCTTATATTCCCCCTAAAAACGTGCAAGTTTAAAGGGACAGTCCTTTCGGGGTATTTTTCGCGGAAAACAATTTCAAGAGGATGCTGTGTTACTTTTTATTCTATGTCAAATTGTTAAATCTGGAACAACTCATATATTACCCTCACTAACATAATATGAAATAAGTGTGAAGTAATCATGTAATAGTCACATATAAGTATAAACAGGAGAGTTGAAATTTGTTTCCACAAAAAGTACCCCGATAAGACTGAAATACATTTTGCCATAGAATATGATATAATTATTTCTTTATCTGTTTCATTTTTGAATTTAATTAAATTCGTAATATTAGTAAGTATTTAAACACAACAAGGCCATGACGCATGAATAAATATCATAAACTGGTTTTTTTTTCAATATAGCATCTATTTCGAATTTTTAATTTCAGTAAGCAAGGACTGATATCACTGATTGACACTCTGAATAACAGTATATAATTTTAACCACAGCAAAGATATAATGTGTGCAGAAATGACATATCAGAACCTCATCATTTTCAATTATCTTTCAGAAGTTTTAATTTAAAGATTAAATTCAGCAAGAACACACCATTTCTTAATAATGTCAAAATCTGTAAACATTATCGTATCACAAAAACGACCCAGTTCTATGACGTACCAAACCTTACTTATTCACTTTGGAGATTTTACGAGCGCTTCCCGCACTTGAACCTACCTTTTGCTCGCACTCCCCGTGACTTCTAGGCCCCCTTCCTAGGGTCCCCTGCCTGGGTCAGGTAGCGCATGGCACTCTCCTTCATCAGTGTTCCGGGCATCTGTTGGTTTTGGATGCGTTCCTGCCGGATGCGTGCTAATTCTTCAATTAGTCTCAGGACCATAGAATTCTGGATAGAGCGACGGGTTCCTGTGGAGAGATCGTATAAAAGATGAATTCTCTGAAACCTTGAAAATCTATTATGTGCATGGCTTGATAAGGAGATGCGCCTATGCGTGCTAATTCTTCAACTAGTCTCTGTGGAGAGATCGTATTTATAAAAGATGAATTCTCTGAAACCTTAAAATCTATTATGTGAAATGTTTGATAAGGAAATGCGTGTGTGCGTGCTAGTTCTTCAACTAGTCTCTGTGGAGAGATCGTTTAAAAGATGAATTTTCTGAAACCTTGAAATTCTATTATGTGAAATGCTTGATAAGGAAATGCGTGTATGCGTTCTAGTTCCGCCACTAGTCTCCGGACCATGAAGTTCTGTATAGTTTGGATAGAGCGGCGGGTTCCTGAGGAGAGATCGTGAATTCTCTGAAACCTTGAAAATCTATTATGTGAAATGTTTGATAAGGAAATGCGTGTATGCGTGCTAATTCTTCAACTAGTCTCTGTGGAGAGATCGTTTAAAAGTTGAATCTTCTGAAACCTTAAAAATCTATTATGTGAAATTCTTGATAAGGTAATGCGTGCTAGTTCCGCAACTAGTCTGCGGACCAGAGTTTTGGATAGAGCGGGGGGTTCTTGTAGGGAGATCATTTTAAAAGAAGAATTATTTTTGAACTTTGAATTCTGAAAGAAAAAGCGTGTCTGCGTTCAGATAAGAATCATAAAGTTAGAGTCAGTAGAGAAAATCCCTATATCAATTAGTAGAAAGTTGTCCTTGAGAGGAAATTTCATATTGCACAGCTTCGCCAGTTATACAAGTTTAACTTACATGTTTAAAACTAGTTATATTTGTGTGGACTCACACATTATGAAATTAATTTATAAATCATGTTGTATCTCAGGGATATTATAAAGTCTTATTGTTACTTAAAATTAAGGAATACTTACGAACAGTATTTGATGTATCTACACTTGGAACAGCCACTGCAAATGAAATACGAAATTTTAAAATCATAATTCATCTTTATACTTATGAAAAAAATAATGAAGTATATGCACAAACACATACTGTATGTTAAACATTTCTTTTCTTCCATATGTTAAACAGATTTTAAAAGAAGTTATCATTTTAATACTGAAAAGATATGTGTTCATTTACTGGCCAGAACACAATTATAAAACATATAAGGTAAAGTTCCAATTAAGTCTATATAAAATAGTTATTTCTGTCCCAACATATACTTAGTTATGGTATGTAAAAACTGACAAAACAGCTTCTGTATTTGATAAATTATGTCAATGCCATCCATTTAAGATTTCATACTAAATCTTTGAAAGGCGATTCGAAGTGACATAATTATCATATTGTCTGGAACACAGCTTCTTTATATTAAATCACGAAATTCGGGTTATATGATTACTACTTCATCAGTGGGCATCATTCGAAACGTCGTAATTTTCAACAATGAAATAAGGTCATGCAAGGAAATATCAGGCTCCCCTGAGAAATGGAAGGAAATGCGTCAAATTGGAAGGAAATGCGTCAAATTTGAAGGAAATCAATATGTATACATAATTGAAGGAAATATTCATTAACGGAAAAAAAACGCAGCTTTCCCGAAAAAAAAAGAAGTTGTCATCCATTTACAGTCTCTTGCGACGCCATTTTGTGATTCATCTGTCTCCGGAGTCGATCGAAAATTCACGGAAATTACCGATGTTCCTTCAAAGGTATACCGAAGTTCCTTCATGAGACGGACTATATTGCTTCTGTTTGGGACTGGAAATTTCGATTATTGACGTAAATTTATATAGTTTCTTGTACCACTACACCAACTTCTAAACGCCCTTACAGAATTTCAATGAAAAAGATTTTATCAAGAAAATTCGTTTTTCTTGAGACGAGGACTCACCGTGTTCGGGGAAGAGAGATCCTGTGTAGAGCTGGAAGTTGTTGGCGTATTTGCTGTAGTCTGCGAGGGATGACTGGAGGAGGTAGTTGAGGTCGTCGTTAGTCAGGGGGGTACCATTGGTCCTGTGGCGGGGCTGGAGGTACCGGGGCTTGGTACCAGCTGAGACCTGGGCTATCCATGCTGCTAGCAGCACAACTGCGATTTGTACACACTTCATAGCTTCTGTAACAGTCAATTATAACTTAAATGAAAGCTTTAAAGGGGCAGAAGCATTTTTTTTGATAATTTAATATTTTAAAATTTTCACTGGTAATTGTAAGTTAATGCTTAATGACAGCGTCAAAAATCTGTTTCACAAGCCTATAATCCATAGTCAGAGGACAAAGTGTGAAAACTCACATAAAATCCGTTGGCGGCCATTTTGTGTGAACACCTTTAATTCATTTTGTGTAAGAAAAAGAATCGCATGGCTAAACTTTACGTTATATATTTGAATTATTAGTGCTCTATTTAGTTAAAATATTTTGTCTTTCAATTGGAACCATTATTTTCATTTTCTTGACATCACCTTATATTCCCCATAAAAACGTGCTACTGCCCCTTTGATACTTATGACTTATGATTGTAAAGGTTAAAAAGTCATGTGAATTGGCCATCATGGACTGAGTAGATTACTCTTGTACCAATTGTTCTCAAAGTGACAGGGGCATCTTTCATAAAAGCAAATTTGGCTCTGAAGTGTAATACATTTACAACTGCTCGACACAAATAAATTTTTATTTCGGAACTTCAAAAATAATGTCAGATGTTGTTCAAGTAAGTTCCAATGATCATGATTGTTTATGACACAGTGTTGATATAACCCATTATCAAAGTAAGGGACATTTTTGTGATGAAAAATTTTGTTAAGAAATTACGACAAATAGAACTATACAAATTTAAACCACTTTGTAAATCGCTGATATTCAGCAAGAAAAGCGGCGTTCCGATTATCGCTAATCTGAACTCAAAAGGAAATTTTTGACAAAGTTTTGTGGAAAAGGAAAATATTCTGTCGTGTCATTTGGTTCAGAAATTTAAAGTAGAACATTTGACTCAAGATTTTTTTTTTCTCATGATTAACGATGTATAAAATAAGATGTTTTTAGTGAGCGTACACTGTTTACTTGGTTTTCCTTCACTCAAGAAGTTTTAGAAATTCTTTTTAAATGTTTTTTTTTATTTTCACAGATATTGTGTAAGAGATTGAAAGCTTTAAAACCCTACACACATGATTAATGGCACGAAAAGAACAGAAACTTCTACATAAAGTGGTTATTACATATTCAAACATGAATGAGTTTCGCAACTTAAAGGGGCAGTAGCACGATTCTAGGGGGAATATAAGGTGATGTCAGGGAAATGAAAATAAATGGTTCCAATCTTTAGACAATGTATAAAAACTAAATGGAGCAGTAGTAAATCAAATATACAATGTAAAGTTAAGCCATGCGATTCCTTTTCTTACACAAAATGAATTAAAGGTGTTCACACAAAAATGGCTGCCAATGGATTTTATGTGAATCCTCATACTTTGTTCTCTGACTTCAGATGATTGGTTTGTGTTATGAGATTTATGATACTATCAAAGTAATACATTTAGCATTAACTTATAGTTATCAGTGAAAAATTTAAAATATAAAATTGTCAAAAAACGTGCTACTGCCCCTTTAAGGATAGTTAAAATGTCATTGTTTATACAACAAACAAGAAGAAGTTTTCTTTAAAAAAAAATTAGATTCTCGTTTTACACATTTTACAATATTTAAAGTAGTCTTGTTCCAAGATAAACACAAACAATTAACATTTTGAATAATAAAGATAATATTCTCTAAGAAATAGAATGAAGAAACCTCACCCGTAAGCCTATAGTGAAGCAAATAAGCACACTGAGTTATGTACGATGGTCGATGCAGGGTTTTCAGTGTTTTGAATAATTATTTGTGATAGCAAAGCTTGCATTGCCTCGGGCTAGTCTGGGTGTAAACCAACCTATCCATCATAATCACTCGGAAAACATCGGATTTTTACGACAAAATAAATTCATAAGGTCACGCGACGACGTCCAAATGTATCAAATTGACGGACAGTAATGTTTCCCTTTTCATTACAGAAATTCCATGTTTATGAAGTATACATCACGAATAATGTCACTGTAACTCGTTGTACATGTAATTTGCTCAGCATATCATAACTATAATTAGCTTTAGTCACCCGTCCTAGTTTTATCTTATTCGCATTAAGTTGATTTAACAGTGAGGAAGTTTTTAAAGGGGAAGTAGTTCGTTTTTAGGGAGAATATAAGGTGATGGAAATAAATGGTTCCAATTGAAAGACAAAGTATTTGAAATAAATGAAGAAGTAATAAATCAAACATATAAAGTTCAGCCCTGCGATTCCTTTATCTTACACAAAATGAATTAGAGGTATTCACACAAAAATGGCCGCCAATGGACTTTATTTGAATCTTTTTAATTTGTTCTCTGAACAATGGAGGATGGGTTTTTGTAATGAGATTTTGTGACACTATTAAAATAATACATTAAGCATTTACTTGTGAAAAAAATAGAATATAAGTTTTTCACCAAACACGCTTATGTCCCTTTAAGAGCAACTGTCAGAAACTTTTAAGAAAGCCGTATATTTTTAGCTATTGTTGATACGAGAAAGTTAGATTAAACACAACAGGAAATGTCCCCAGTTGAATTTATAACACAATTGTGACTTGATAGGATGATGTTAATTCTCCTTTCACTAAATTTCACTTGCATGCACACTGTCGATTTTTCTATTTTGCATTGCATTCTGTTTATTTATACAAAAAGCATGAAACAAAAAACATTAGCAATACGACTCCGTAGTCACACTTATGACATTTGGATTGTACTAGAAACCTTTTTTTCCCATATTTCCTAATATTGTTGGCATGGTACCATGAACATTTTCTTAGCACCACAAGTATCTAAAAAAATAATTTTTTAACATACTACAAACTTAAAGTACATATTTACCTGTTGACCTGAAAGCACCAAATTTCCTCCAAATTGTGAGGATTTACTTTTACCGAAGATAGAAATACTTTTTATGGATCAGCTCAAAACGTCACACGGTCACGCAGAGGCCATTGATGACGTCACTTTGTTGATCAAACCCCGTCAATCAGGCAGGAAGGAAGTTATTGCAGGATTGTAGATGGGAGCGAGCGAGCGAGCTTTGATTAATGGCTGTTGGTTTCAATATGTCAACGTTTTTATTCACATCATGGACCTTTGAAATGAAAGGGAGTAAGAAATGAAAGGGTGTCATGGGTTACCTTAAAGCTGCGTACCTTAAGTTTGTTCACCTACCTGCCTGTCTTAGTGCAAATATAGTATTATATTGAAGCCGTTAAGACATCGTTCCAATGTGAAAACAAAACGGACTGTGTTTAGATTTTACCAAGGAATTTTAGGTTAATTGTTCATAATTGTATGTAATAATTTACAAAGAATCGTTACATTTTTGGCATTTTTGTCATTGAAGTGATATTGGGAAAAACTTTTGAAACTCAATTCTTTTCTCTTCAAAATTCACCACAGGTGATAAACAGCTTTAGCCACAGGTCATATATGTAACTGTGCTGATTTATTTATTCAGAAGGTCGATATGGGAAATTTAAATAGAAATTTGTGAAAATCAGGATTTTTAAAATTTTGACACCTTCTGTCTTTTTTCAAAGTGCCAAAGTTCTAACTTTTCACCAGAGACCAGAGAATGCAAAACGTAGTGACCTAATTTTTATTTTAAAAATGTACAATGGTAAATCCCCTGTGGCTTCTGCTGAAGTTACTCAAATCACGCCCAAACCACATCCAAATTATAATATATTTAAGCTATGATAAAAAAGAACAAGAATGAAGTGAACAAACTTAAGGAACGCAGCTTCAGTTGACAAACCCTTCCCTTGGTAATAAAACTAGTTACAAAAAGGGACACTGTTACGAATTGCATGGTTTAAACTGCTTCACGAGAAAATGCTTTTTTTCGCTAATGGTTCTTCATAGCCAGGTATTGTTTTGCCTGATTAAAACCATTCGTTACATTGTCTGGAGATTTCTTCAAAGATAAATCAACTTTCAAGGTATCTTGGATGTTTTGCAGACAGTTCACTTCTGATTTTGTCATTTTTAAATATTATTAAAAGCCGCTTACATGCATGGATGGCAAATAATCGAAATGACTCCATCCAAATTAAGTGACAAAGATTTTGATAAGTTTCTCCTCTGTTTAAAAACATGACTTACCAGCATATCATAAGAAAATGAAATAAAGCATCATTATTCATTCTACAAATCAGGAAAATATTAAATCGGGTGATTCCCTATTTCTCTGCATTTTGTACTTGCTTATTTGCAAACTTCATTAACATATGAAGTTCAAGTTAGAACTACCATTGAATCACCATAATAATTTTGAAATTGTGGAATATATTTTCTTGACAATTTCAACGTTTTGTAAAATGCTAAATAAACTTAAAATACATAATATTAGATATTTAATGGTTGACATTACAATGATGTAGTTAATATGTAGATTTCAAGTTTTAGAACCAAAAACATGTATTTCAGAGAAAATAATTAAGTGCATATAGTTAGACTGGTGATAAATCTTATGTTTATGCTCTTATGTAATAAAATTTTAATAAGGAATTTATAAACTGCAATAATTTTATAAACAGCCTTGAGCAAAAGTGAAAAAAAAGTTAGAGAAAATGTTTGGTGTATTTGGTAAATACACTCTCACCAACATACATTAAAATATCTGGCTATATTTAAGCTCTTTTTCGCTAGAAGAAGTAAAACCAAATAAGAGATATTTATTCTAGTGAAAATAATACAAATTAAACTCTTCCTTCATCTTTGAATATTTAGCCGTTTACTTTTTCTAATACGATACTGACAATGTTCATATTCACTTTCTACAATTTCTCTTAGAATTAAAGAACGAATTTATTCATTATATGCAACTCTCAAATCACAGACGCTTACAACTTTAATGGCCGGTCCATTTAAGGAACATTAAGACCTTTCTGACAACCAACCATTAAAGTTATATTTGTATGTTATTAAAAACCTTCATTATCTAGATGCATGTCATTATGTGTGTCATGTTTTTTGAGTGACAGCTATAACGTGTGTGATAAAACTATCCTTTGTCACTAATTTAACATGCTTTTAAAACCTGCAATATCTAACTTTCATGTATATAAGTTTGTCATTATGTGTGTCGTGTATTTTGATTTACAACTGAATTTTGATACATCTGTAAGAAATTGAAAGGATATGAACAAATTTCATACTAAAACAAAATTCATTACTCTTATTCAGTATTCTTTTGAAAAGTTTATATGACAGCGTTAAAATTCAACATTTAAAAAAAAAGGTTAGGTCAATGTTTAAGGCTATATACACGTTTTATATATGCAGATTTCCATTTTGACAGTTTCTAAACGTCAAAACATCATCAAAACATTCATAACTATAGGTGTTCTTATAAACAGATTTTTGTGTAAACAAAATCCCATGAATCACACTGACATAGTCCATGCTTTAAACTTAACATATCTCTATGTCTTAAAAAATAAATGGAATATCGCAGGTACATTAAAGGGGCAGTAGCACGTTTTTTGACAATTTTATATTTTCAATTTTTCACTGATAATTGGACCTTAATGCTAAATGTATTACTTTGATAGTGTCAAAAATCTCATTACACAAGCCAATCATCCATAGTGAGAGGACAAAGTATGAAGATTCACATAAAATGCATTGGCAGCCATTTTTGTGTGAACACCTTTAATTCATTTTGGGTAATAAAAGGAATCGCATGACTTAACTTTTCATAATAATTTAGATTTATTACTGCTTTATTGAGTTTAGATACATTGTCTTGAGATTGAGACCATTTATTTTAATTTTCCTGACATCACCTTATATTCCCCCTAAAACGTGCTACTGCCCCTTTAATATACTTATATAAGTATATACTTATACTTGCAAGTAGTTTAACACAGCTCAATGGTACCATTCGTTCCAAAAGTTGTCATATCTAACACCGATTCTGTTGCGAAAGTAATGCCGGACTGTAATTATAAAAGTCCTTACATATATATACGTTCTACTAAACAAGATGTTACGACTGTTGTCTAAACCCTTCGTTATTCGTGTAATATTCCCGGCTCACCTATCCTCCATCATAGTAAGCATACATCTACATATTCACCCCATATTCATCATCGTCAGACTAAAAACATCGCTATACGGACACTACTCTATTCAGGTGAGAAATTTGGGTGTTTTTATAGAATTTTAATCCGATATAATGGATAAGGCATGTATGTACGTTATAAATTCTGTTGTAAAGGCAGTTTATTATTCATCAAAGCTTTTCGTGGTCCTTTTAATTTATGCCTTAGTTTTACACAACAGGAACTCAATTTCTATGATAAAAACATTGTCGTTGACCTTTTATAATACATAAAGAAAATATTGTTAAAAGCATAATTCTAATAGGCATAATTTCATAGCATCTAGGCCTTTAAACTCGGTTATTATTCATCATGAAATGAGGTTTTTTTCTAATCTAAATGCACGTGGATTGACTTAAGTATGACATTTCACCTTAAACCTGTTTTCTCTTATTAAATAAATGACGACCCTTTGTTATAGTCCTACAAGTCACGTGACAGGAAATATGCTGTACAAAATGTTTACGATTCTCTTGCTGTTTTACCCTCATACAGGTCAGTAATCTTGTGAAGCACAATAATTTGCATAACATTTTATTTTACACACTTATGTTTATAATTAATTTCATATCAAAATTTACAATGTCTTGTTAGAATTAACAAAAGGGAGTTGTGGAAAACTTTATTAATACGTCCTTCTTATATTATAAGAATCCACAACAAAGAATTTTCCGGTAAATTTGAATGACAGCTAATTTTGATATTTATACGACGATAAAATCACATTCTTATAGGTAACAATTCAGCATTAGGTATTTCGGTTTTATAGATATGAGAACAATTTGATAGAATTGTCGTGTACCTTTCAATTAAATCAAAGTAATATGCACACAATTTTCAACCAGCTCTCCCTTCGAAATAGCGTTGAAATATATGTTGATTTAATAATGTAATAGTAAAATGTTGTATCTTAACATTTCCTACGAAATAGTGTTCAAACGTTTCTCGTTTTAAAAGTGAAACATTAAAATATTATATTTTAACATTTTATACGAACATTTTTAAAAATATTTCTTGCTTTAACGCGAAATAGTAATACATTGTATCCTAACATTTTTGGACATAAATAATGACAGTCTTTGTATGTTAGAAAGGACTATTTCTTATATTGTATCTACCATGACAAGCTTTTGTGAAACGAAATACCGTGAATCCCTAATTCGATGCAAGTGTTCTATTCTTTTCAACCTGTCTCTAACATAGGCGTTTATGGGGGCAGGTGTCTATTTCGTAAAAATACATACCGAAAAAATCAACATTAAAAATATTTTAACGAAAAAAATATTTTAGATTAAAGGCGGTTGTCCTTGCGTTAATTGAGGCAAGCTCTGGTAGAGGTTTCTGCTCGAGACCATCTTCCTACGCAAAGCATAAAGCGCCAGTTTCCGAACTATCAGTTTTATGCCTTGCTGCAGGCCCTTGCATTTTCTGTGTTGATATCAGCGCCGCTACAGGCGATTGTTAACAACCTCCAATTACTTTCTGATTGGAATATTGCTTTCTCTCATAGTAAGCTGGGGAGCAATCACAGAGAATGTACGAGTCTGCAGCAAGGCATAAACTGACAGTTAGGGAACTTGCGTTTAAGGCTTTTCGTAGGAAGATGATTCGAGACAGGTTTGTATTTAAGGTAAGCGTCTAATTAAGGATTTACGGTACATAAAGATAGTCTCAACTGGCATGCCATCATCGTTTGCGTACCGCAAGTGACAACATACCTGTGAGATTTATGTTAAAGTGTCACATTATTTCACCCTAAGTGAGTCTTTAGTCTAATTCTTGGTTTACCCTTAAAAGTATGTTACATGAATCCGAGAATATTATTGTTAGTCTGATAATAATTATTCATTGACATAATAGGGAAATATTTCAATAACTGTTTAACTACACGAAAATTAGCATTTTCTCATAACTGTAAATTTGTTTGTATATCATGACTGTATACTTTTAGTAATATCATATCAAGTTATATTTCGTACAGCGGCCTTCTTGTAAGTATACCAAATGGTAAACGTTTTCTTTTCAGCTGAGAGTACATTTGATTGTCGACGCTCTAACCAGGGGTGTAGGAATGGAGGGGTGTGTACATTTGACTCCCAACATTGTGACTGTCTGTCTGGCTTCCGGGGGTACGACTGTGGACTCGATATCAGTAACATATTTTCTTCTTGCATTGTATTGTTCAGGGTTGTTATCATCTTCCTACGCAAAGCCTAAAACGCTAGTTTCCGAACTGTCAGTGTTATGCCTTGCTGCAGACCCTTGAGTCTTCTGTGCTGATATCAGCGCCCCTACAGGTTATTTTCTGATACTTTCTGATTGGACTATTGCGCTCTCTCATAGTAAGCTAGAGAGCAAGTACGGAACACTCAAGGGTCGACAGCAAGGTATAAAACTGACAGTTCCGAAACTGGGTTTTTAGGCTTTGCGTAGGAAGATGGGGAGTAATCAGTTGGTTCAATTTTATATAATAAACAATTTAACAACAAACTTTAATGTAAAAGAATTATATATACGATTTTATATATTTAAAGTTTTTGTTTAATTTAAAGGCTCTGTCAATTCCTGACCATCAGTTCCTTTTGTTCAAAATGTTTAAAATGAAAAAAACCCTGATAGCTCTAGTATAAATAACACTTGTTCATATACCAACGATATGATATTCAAGAAAACCTGAGTATCAGGAACAAAGCCAACTAAAAATGCTAAAAAACATATTCCAACGTAAGCCTACAGACCCTTGCAGAATGAGTTACCTGAAAACCGCGGTCTGACTGCAATCTGATCGCGGTCAACCGCGGTCTGACTGCAATCTGATCGCGATCAACCGCGTTCTGACTGCAATCTGATCGCGGTCAACTGCAATCAGATTGCCGTCTGATCGCGGTAGGTACCGGTAAAGATATCTGCAAGGGTCTGTACAACTAATTGTAGATAGGGAACTACGGACATAATAACCATTCCTGATCATGGCTGTTCTGACGACGTCTTTGCTTTTGCCAAGGAGGCAACTTTGTCAGATTGTCGAAGGCAACTTTCTTGCAACCATATATAGATGATACTTAATGTAGTTTTCCAAATATAAGGTTTATCTTTTCACCGAGTCTCATGGGTATAGTTGATTTTTCATGAGTGGCGCAGAGATGATAAAAACCTGTTATTTAGAAAACTACATTAAGTATTCCATTTATTATATGATTGATAATTAAATATGTAATAAACATTACTTTTAAACTAGAAAGTGAGGCAAATAGCTGAAAGTAGTTGCGGCACATATAATATATCGTCACTGTTGTTTGATAGAGAGTTTCACTGATAAAACCCAGCATTTCATTGCTGATCATATAATAAAGTGTGATCACTCTTTGTGTAAATGTCAAAAGCGTTCTTTTCTTCAATGCACCATGAGCATAATACCATTGCTATTTTTGACCCCTTACCCACAGATACAGTGGACAAGGGTGACTGCTCCTCCAGCCCATGTGTCCAAGGGAACGGTGAATGTTATGATGACGATGGTGATGGCGGCCAAGCTCCACACTGCTACTGTGATGAGGAGTATTATGGAGAGGGTTGTGGCTGGGAACGATGTAAGGAGTTTGTAAAATTTGAGATAGTATACAGCTGAAGACAATGGTAATATAGCGCTAAGGTCTGTTTGGTTAATTGCATCAAGTACGGGGTTAGCGATGATTTCATTGAATTGTAAGGTATATAGATAGTATGGTAACATATCAAACTGTTATGGAATGATATGAATCGGTTGTGGGAATTTCAACAAAGAGGGTATTAAGGTCTTTTAAAAATACATGTACATGTTCAATTTGCAAATTAATCAGTTCATTGCTTCAATAATAATGTCAACACACTCACATGGTAGACCTAGATGTTTTAAACTTTTTGCAGTTGAGACCTCACTATAATTGCTGCGGTCATTGTTTTGACTTTATATAAGTTACAAATCATATGTCAGAAAGCCCTTTGGATGTGTTTGCAAAGGATCTTTAAACAACCGATATAATAGTTCTTTTGTCATACACTTTTTGATACATAGTATTCATAAGTTAAGCAAAGGAATCTTAAACGTTATTCTTTCTGTTCGAAAACAGCAAGTATGCTAATAATGTCCTCAAACAAGTGACGAAAACAGAAACAGAGTACTGAACACGATAATCACAACTGTAAAGTACAACCTATTCAAAACAAAACATTATGGAACAAAATCAAATTTAAACTACATTACAAATGACATTAAGAAAACATACAATATTGATAAGTATAACGCTCTCTCAACATAGAGTTACTCAAAATTTATGAAATTCTTGTCAGCCTGCGACTTACTGTTTAATGACTAACATAACTATCTTCGCATATACCTTTTTCGCCATATACCAGTTTTCACTTTATTTTGAAAAAAGACCCTTGACTGAAACCCAAGTTTGCAACGATGCACTTTAAAAAACCCACTTCATATGTTTCTTTTGTTATCAATTCTACCAAATTGTTGATATTCTGTCACTACTACTATGTTGTATGTTAATGACAAACGCAAGAATACCACAAGAAGTATTTATAAAGAGAAGGACAAAGTGATGAAATGATGATGAAAATTATATCAGTGTCAGAAAAACTGACAAATTTGATTAGTTCTTCATTTATTATTATATATTGTAAACACAATTTCGATAATTGTTGACATAAGAAGCATCTAAACCTCGATGTTCCAGTCACAGTAACCTGTACCCAATACTATATGGTGGTCGGTATCAACCCCATTGGTAACTTCACTGGTGTAGCATACATAACGGGTACCAGGGGTACCCCTGAGTGTGAAGCTATCCGGGTACCTCCGCCCTCCCCTACTGACAGGGTACCTGATACGTGGGAGGGGTACTACATGATACTGGACCATATCGGACACGACTGTGGCGATGCTGCTGTAACTGAGGTACTTGGACATACATAGTACCTCGTTTCAATCTTTGTTTCCATTTACCATTTACAATATAAGAAGTTAGATAGATTAGTTAGGGTGTTAACAACCTTTCATCTCAACAAATTTTATAATGCTTCTTTTTTAATTCAACAGAGCTTGTTAATAACAGTTCACATCAACGCATTTTAAAATGCTCTACAATTCACCAGAGATTGTTAATAACCATTCATCTCAACGAATTTTAACATGCTTCTTTTTGAATTCTACAGAACTTGTTAATTACATATTATCTCAACGACGTAAAACGCGTTCTATTAAACTCTATAAAACCGACCGTTAATTGACATCATAATTCTGTAGACAAAAATAAAATTCTTATCATTGTATTATCCTATCAAACATCATTTATGACACATCCACATATCTCTCTTAGACGGACAGCAGCAAGGAGTTCAAGAGACTAATCGTTATCCAGCACAGTCGGGACTACATGACTGGTCTAGATGACTTGTTCACAGTCTCGTGTCTCGTCAACTACAACGGCAGTACCGTCACCAGTAAAGTCGCCAAGATCAGTCCAAGTCTGTGAGTCTCTTCCTTATGTTACACTTTGATATCATTTGAAGTTTTCACTGTTCAATTTACAGTTGAAGTGTTTGACAGGGATACATACAAACATCCTGTCTCAGGGTACGAACGTTACGCTAAATCCACTATTCTGTACCCTTGGCTCAGAAGCTAGATTCACTCGCGCGGCCCGACTTTGGATATAGCCATACAAATCATTTTCTCGTTGAAAGTTTATTGAGAAGGTGTCGAGAAAATGATTTGATCGAGCCGCGCGAGCGAATCTAGCTTCTGAGGCCAGGGTACAGATTAGTGGATTTAGCGTAACGTTCGTACCCTGAGACAGGATGGGATACAAAATGAGATACCATTGACTTAAGTTGGTTACATAGATTAACCGTAGCTTAGTCTAATACATCTTCCTAAGCAAACCGTAAATGTCAGTTTCCGAACTGTCAGTTTTATGCCTTGCTGCAGACCCTTGAGTTTTCAGTGCTTGTCCTCTAGCTTACAATGAGAGAAACCAATAGTCCAACCAGAAAGTAACTGGAGGTTGCTAACAATCGCCGGTAAGGGCGCTGATATCAGCACAGAGAATTCCAGTGTCTGCAGCAAGGCATAATATTAACAGTTAATCCGCGTTTTAGGCTTTGCGTAGGAAGAGGAGCCTATTTATATCGACCATTAATAAGAAATGATGTCTTTACTTAAGTTTAGTGCTTGTTTTTGTTGAAAACAAAACAAGTTGCTGAATCCTAAATCGTTCTCCATCGTCCGTTTTTTCAATTCCATTTCTGATTGTTTCAAAATATATTTCGGGATCCGATGTCAAACTCAATATAATCAGATATTGATAATGCTTTGCTTCGTTACGTCACATCATTGGGTATTATTTTTTGTTTTAACGAGATTGAACAATTTCACTTTCTTATGTTTTACTTTGTTCGTTCTGTTTCTTTCCGTCTCCATCCCATCCTTCGGTAATACCCCCATTTCACTGGGCAAAATGGGTCCACGGAAGGTTTGCGGAGGCAATTCCGTTGTTATGCCGTGAAGCCACGCAAGTTCTCCCTTCTATTTCCGTATGCTTCCGTCAGTTAGCGCATTTAATCTGTAGTCTTTCCTCGTATTCCGCAGGCTTCCGCGGGCTTCCGTGAGCCTAAAATCTTCCGCAAACGTGTTCGTTTACGGCAGAAAATTCCGTACCCTTCCGTAGTCAAAACAGCTATTTTACAGGCGGATTCAAAGGAAAATGCCGATTCTTTGCCGATTTTGCCGCACTTATGACGTGATTATTCCGTCACAAAACGCGGTTGCCGAAAGTTGTCCGCACTTTATCCGCAGTTTTTCCGTGTAAAACGTAAGTATTCAGCAGTTATTCCGTATGGCTCGCAGTTATGCCGAAGTTATTCCTTGCCAAACGGATTAGTGCCGCCACCTATTGCAGTTATTCCGCGCATTTTCCGTAGCTTCCGAGTGTGCTCCGCAAATTATCCGAATGTTTACCGTTATTATCCGAACTGATTCCTTTGTGTTCCGCAGTTTTTCCGCCTCCTAGCCGTAGTTATGTCGTAGTTTAACCGTATGTGTTCCGTAAGTCGTGAGCGTCCCGAAAGTATTCCGAAACAATGTGAAATCCGTAGGATTTTGTACTTTTTCCGCGTAGAATACCGAAGCTCTTCCGAAGAGGCGATTCCGCGAACGTCCGCGAACGTCCGCGAGTACCGTAGGGGTCCGTAGCTCAGTGAAATGGGGGTATTACCGCATTATATGTTTATGTATGTCATGATCTCAGTCCAGTTTATATGCCTTCTCAGACAGAACCTCAACTCGATAGATCGATCTGCAACAACGAGTCCTGTATACCTTGGTGTCACAGTGGACGGAGCGGCTATCAACAACCAACCAATCAATATAGGCACAGAAATCAGATTTTACTTCGCTATACCAGAAGGTAAGGTAACACTATAACAAAATGATTCAGTCTGTTTCGGTTTTGATGATTATAAGGTTTTAAGAGTTTGGTATTATTTCTTTGAAATTAATTTGAAATTGAATGAATTGGCAAGGAACATATCTTAATTTGATTTAGTTCAACTTACAATGTACGTTACCTCCATAAGTGCTCTATTGTGATGCATTTAAAAAATGTTATCCTACCTCATGTAAGAATCTCTATCTCTGATTGGTCCACGTGACACTGGATAAATACTGATATCCCCCTCATGAGCGAAGTGATAAATTATTTATAACCCGGCACATAAAAAGCAAGAAAAAAGCTTGCAGATTGAGCGTCTTGAAATGTACAATGTATGTCACCTCGAACACATGATCAAGCTGGTTACTTTTGATCAACCGATATGTAGCTTTGAACATACTATAGTCAAAGTTTTTACGCAGTTAAAGTTTTCCTTTCTCTTTATATTCATATTATATGCGTTTTGTTTAAACATTCGGTAATATAAATTATTTATACCATTCAGAGGCGGGATGCTTGGGGAGATATCAGCCTCTCGCTTGGCAATATGCAACTCGCCTTCGGCTCGTCGAATAACACCAAGCTCGAGGCTGGTATCTCCCCATGGGCCCCGCTTCTGAATGGTAGGCTATAAATCATATTATTGAGTTCAACAGTAGCTAGCTAAATGGTTTTGTAGCATCTTAACCAACCATGATTGAACTGCTATGTATATATATTTTTTTTAATATGCCTTTTCTTTCTAGACTTCGAGTCGATCCTTATAGTAAGCGGAGAGGCGACCAACAACAACCCTGTCAATACAAAGACACTCAGCATAATCGAGAACAGGTATCATTGTTATTATAGAGCCATTGAAGAGCCTTTATAAAATTTAAACCATTATCTGTACATGAAAATGTAAATAATCGTTAAATGAAATGCAAAGGTTCGATAAGTTGAAAGCGGTTAATTGTCGACTACTTTACTGCTTAGGCTCAAAAGAAGATGCTTACCTTGTCAAAAAGCAACCGACATACGGGTATAAGAAAAGAAACAAATTTAAAGAACCCTTCTTTTAATCTGTAACATGGACGTAAAATACAGTCAGTGAAAAATTACTGAAAGACACAGACATTATGAAATTGGCGTCTGTTTAGACGATTTAGAAACATTTAAGGTTCAACTCTTTTATATTCAACCAAGGTTTCCATAAAGACAAATCACCTTAGTAGTGCATTTTATAAACCCTTTTCTATCTCAATCCAAAATTCCTATTTCATATAAAACTTAGTATAGGGTGTAAAGGAACATATATGTATAAACGCCACTTCTTAGCGATGCAAAATGCTGTACTATATCTGTTCCTATCTGGTCATATGATCACATCACTAGCACATTTTATAACGTGGCATTACCGATCACTATATATTACTCCTATTTCATACTTACTTTCTAGAATTATTAATCTATCTCAAGTACCTGTTGCCATGTGTCCCCAGTTGCATCCACCGGGAGGCCTACATGGTGATAGTACAGCCCCCAGAGCGACAGACCGGGGGTAACAACAAGAGGGAGATGTCTCTCATTCTCAGAGCCTTCAGATTCACGGGGTATGACGAGGTGGTCTACAGCTTCACTGTCAAGATCTGCACCATACACAACGATATGGAGTGCGACCCGGTAAATACCAGAAATATCATTGGGTTCGAATCTCGGATTTGAGTCAACGGGTTGAAGCGAGACCAAATTTCATGATCACTATGCTTTTTTCTTCGTCTGTTCCCTCATCCTCATCTCAATTGGATAGCAAGATCCACGTGTTAAATACCTGAAATATTGCTTACTACACGTTACACCCCAACTCACTTACTCACTCGGAATTGACCTATATCTATTAAAGTCGACATTTTAAGATAATAAATATGTTGGCATATACATGACCAAAGGTTATCAGGGGATAGGTTGGAGAATAACGCGGTGATGTAGCAGGATTATTTAAACGGCATTTTGAAGAATATTCTTAACTACAGAAATTCTGCAATTTCAAATGAGTGATATATAGACATATTTAAAGAAAATTACTCCTAGTCGCTCTCCAAAAGCAATCCACAAGGAATAATACTAGCCATACTTCCAAAACGGGCACATGATTAAAATCTCTTCTGTTTTGATATGGCAGTTCTTGTTATTTGAAATAACGTCATCTCCTACTCACAATTTCAAAACTTTTTACAGCCTCCAACCTTTAAACGAGCTTAAAGTTTTTCAAACCTCTTCTCTTATTTCTTTCGGCGTATTCTGTAAAGCGTTCGGCTTCGGATCAGGAGGTGCGGGGTTCGAATCCCGCCGGAAGCTCGACAACTTTGTCTGCAGTAGAGAACTGTTCTACACGCAGTCTGATTTGGGTTCAATGATATACTGATTTCCAGCGCAGTAACACCCATGGCTCGCTAGTTCCAGGCGGAGCAAAGCATTGCCAGACCAGTGCTTTGGGCTTTCCCCCTGCAATTATTCTAGCAGTCGTGATATAAGTGCAATGTTCTTGAAGGCGACGTTAAACCCCAGATCATCTAACCTCACCTCGCCTTCTCATGTACCCAGGTTGACTGCACGGAATACAGGAGACGGAGACGGTCAGTGAGGGAGGGGACGAGAGTGGAGAGAGTGGTCAGAGTCCGGGACCCCTTCAACCCGTCAGGTACAGTGCTAGTCCTTGCTTCTTGTTTTTCCGTTTTGATAACAATTTTATTCAGGAAAGTAGGGTTTATACATAGTTTTACAGTAGGTTGTTGGCCACAACCTCAGGAGTAAAACAGAAATATCAATGTTGGAAGAGGTCATGGCCCTATACAATTCAGGAGAAGGAAAGAGATAAAGGCATAAAGATTGGCTGAATGCAAAAACATATTCACAAATTGGAGCACTACAAGTGCACACAGAACATTAGAACAAAACATATATACAACGTGTGAGCTTCTTTAGGCGAGAGGCATACACATCAGACAGTTACCGTTTTAACGGTTCACGAGAATATACTCAGAAAATTCAGTCAAACCAAATTTTGAAAAAAAATATATCCAATGCATAAATTTGCATAACGTTTTTTGATATTTATGCGAGTTCACGTTAAGAAATGAATCAAAATAAATCCTCTTCCAATTGAAACTTTTTCGACGTTAAGAAGAAAACAAATATTTCCTTCTCTTTAAAAAGTCTGTTTATGTTTCAGATATATCCACTGCACAAGCTCCAGACTGTTCAAGGGAGACAACTGTGTCAGTGATATGTATCGCTGTGGTTATTGTTCTCGTCGCTCTGTTGTGTTTCTTCATATCCTTTCGCTTGATTCACACCAAATACTATTCACTAAAGTATCAACAGAGAAAGTTGTAAAACGGAATCATTAACGAGACTAACTCAAAACCTTGAGAAGAACTTTCCTGGACTGCAGTGAATCTCATTGAAAGCATAAAGTTTGAAGAGTGTGGCGGAAAACAGTTAGGGGAAGTGATGTCGGAGTGTGAACGTACCAACTCGGGACAAATCGTTCAATTAATGACTAACTAAAAACATTTGTGAATATTTCCATCTGATGTGTGTCACTATCTAAAGCCAAATTGCGATGTGTGAGTGAATGCCGTTCGTATTAGACATCAAATTGTTTAGACATGACACCATGATGTTAATATAATACCTCATTTTGATCATATGATATATGCTTATATACCATAATGTTCATATGGGACGTCATACTGCTGATGTAGTACGGTATGAGTTTATGTAACATTGAACTTATTTAATAGAACTATCACTTAATAATGCTCTAGGATGTCAAATGCTTATTCAGGGCCCAATATTGATGTCATCTTTGGATCTTGTAATCCTGCTCATTCAGGACATCAGTAAGCTGGTAAAGGACACCAAAATCCTCAAAGTTGGTATTAGCAATTTCTCATATTGAACCGTAGCGCCTAAGTGAATTTTTTCGTCAAATTGCTCAACTATAACGTCAAATTGCCCATATAGAACGTCATTGTGCTCATAAAGCAGATTGTTTCAAAACAGCGTTAATGTTTTTTAGGCATGATCTCCCATTCAGCCAATCTTATTAAAATACGATCTATTTGCTACACTACGCTACGCATGTAGATCATACCAGGCTCAGTTATAACAGCCGTCAGAGTATCCTTTGACTCAGCCAATCAGCGACTTTGCCCCGTTTCTCGGGTTGCTGATGACGGGTATTCATATCTAATCTTCAGAACTCGAAAAACGAACATTTCCGACTATTTCTAAATGTCGACAACAAATATTTCCTGCCATGTCCGAATGAATTACTCAAACTGTGCTTTATATCGCTCCTATCAATTTGTTGGTCCAAAAACGTCCACGTAAATACTTTAATGTTATTATTATCGAAGAAATCGCCGTAAACGGGGCAAATTCTAACAGCAAGCTGTAGATACTATTTTTGGAACAGTTGCGTTATACAAACGTTTCCCTTTAAATCTTATATGAAACGATTTATGCTCATTAAATTCGGTGTATTTTGAAGCCATAAATATACTGTCACAAAAATGGGAAGACCAGAACTGACAAAAAACATTAGATAAAGTCTTGTTGATTTGATATCACACATATTCGTTATAGATATGCAAATTACCTAACATTGCTTTTTGGGAAAATCGAAAGGTTATAAGTTAATTTATCATTTGGGTTGTACTGCGTTATATCGCTTTAATCTCTTGAATTGTTCTTTAAGAGTCGTACGATTTGATTAGTGGATGAAATCTACCTCACATCAAGCGGTCAAAGGTTACCCTGACGGCTGGACTTGCGGGGTCTTGTGAGATCTATAATCTGCGTATCGCAGTGAAGCAATTAAGATATCATTTTAATGAGATTGCCATTCAGCAACTCTAGATTTTAAAGTTGCATGTACACATTACATTCACAAAACGAAAATTATTCCATAAATGACACTCTGGACACAAAGAGAACCACGGTGGTGGCAAAGAATCAATTAAAGGAATATGACGTTGTGATGTTGCAATATAGACACAAACTTTCAGGAGATGTAGACAATTTTCAGGTTAACAATTGTCATGTGGTTATAATGATATTGCCACATTGTCTTGTGAATGTCAATCCAATAATTTTAAATATGTCAATACGTATCCTAACATATATATTGTACTATGTCCATAATGAACATATTCTTACTGTTATTTTTACCACGTAAGAAGAACGATAAAAATAACGCAGATAAAACTAGTTGCCCTACCTGTACTAATTTGATTGAAATACTTTAAGCCTAGTTGATAAATTCATTTAATATGCACATAGGTTTGGCGTCTTAACTTGTCGTAATTTAACGAACTCACCATGTTTCAAGAAATGCTTGTGAAGTTCGATTTATATTAAGTACAATACTTGTTTCACTAACACTTTCAAATTGTGTTATCCTTGTTTTATTAATGTTATGGCCAGTAAAGTGACTAATTATCAGGACCACCAGTGAGACATCATGTGAACCAAAAGGGTATTAAAGTTATTTGTGTATATTAGTAGCAAATAATATGACATGATATAAGGTCAAATAATACCACTTACTATACGACGGCCACTGATTGGCCCTTGTACCTTGAAAATAAAATTGAGAAAGAAGTTGTACATCCAAACAAAACGTCTTGTTAGTGTATTCGGGTGCAAAATATTTTAATTTGTTTGTATCAACCTTCATGTGATTGACCATAAAGCAACCAATAGAAAAATTCATATTTTATTTTTTTCATTTTTAAATTATTAACCAATAATAGGAACAACAGAAGATGGAACAGTTCTGGACTTGGCAGCAGGTCTGTAAATAGCAGTGACGGGTTTGTCCCAGTGAGCTCCACACTGCTTCCAGAAAACATCCGCTCTGGATAGACACTCGCTCTCGTCACTGTCTGGAAGAATACGGAGAATATAGGAAATATGATAAAGATACAACAGAAAAAGTCACCAAAAGCGTATACTCATAGTTTATCAATGGTATGCTAAAACGCAAAAATGGGATTGTAGAAGACCCCTACAATGCTAGCCTACTTGCCTTGAGAATGATTCCAGAAATCACCCGTAACGAATGTTAGATACTCTCATCACTTTCAAGGATACAAAGGGTAAAGCCATCATTATTCAGATAAAGCAGATGAAGTATACAAGGCGACTTTTCCATTTATACCAACTATAAAATCTAACTAATTTAAAAATAGAGCCATTGGCTCTGTAGCTCATCAGGCATCATATCAAGTTTGCTTTATACAGGCCAGATGAGCTAAAAATGAAACTGATGTTACCTATTGCAAGAAAACCTATAAAAATTACAAAACAAATGTAACGATTTCGGAATAAATTTCCTTACCCAAATGATTTATTATTATTCAACACTTTCTAGATCGCCAATATCAGACAGTGAAAGAAGTCCACACTAAAATATCCAAGGAGAAATAAATTTGCCATAGACTGTCATCTAATGGAGATAACTAGGTTTTTAAGATTGTGACCTCTGTGACCCTATTTGGGGTCATGGGGTCACGAAACCTACAGTTTAGAATCCCAATTGGCCAAGGAGTCTACATGTAGTCTTTCAGCTCAATAGACCTTTTTGAGCTAAAGATGATGATGAAAATAAGTTTTTAAGGTTGTGACCCCTGTAACCCTATTTGGGGTCATGGGGTCACGAAATCTACAATTTAGAATCCCAATTGGCAAAGGAGTCTGCACATATAATTTCAGCTCTCTAGACCTTTTGGAACTTGAGAGGAAGATGAAAATAGTTTTTAAAGGTTGTGACCCCTGTGACCCTATTTGGGGTCACAGGGTCACCAAAGTTACAAATTAGAATCCCCATTGTCAAAGGAGTCTGCACATATCAATATTTACTCTCTACTCCTTTTGGAACTGGAGAAGAAGATGAGAATTGGTTTTTAAGGTTGTGACCCCTGTGACCCTATTTGGGGTCATGGGGTCATGAAATCTATAATTAAGAATCCCCATTGGCCAAGGAGTCTGCACATATCACTTTCAACTCTCTACTCCTTTTGGAACTGGAGAAGAAGATGAGAATTGGTTTTTAAGGTTGTGACCCCTGTGACCCTATTTGGGGTCATGGGGTCACGAAATCTATAATTAAGAATCCCCATTGGCCAAGGAGTCTGCACATATCACTTTCAACTCTCTACTCCTTTAGAACTGGAGAAGAAGATGAAAATAGGTTTTTTAGGTTGTGACCCCTGTGACCCTATTTGGGGTCATGGGGTCACCAAAGTTACAAATTAGAATCCCCATTGTCCAAGGAGTCTGCACATATCATTTTTAACTCTCTACTCCTTTTGGAACTGGAGAAGAAGATGAAAATAGGTTTTTAAGGTTGTGACCCCTGTGACCCTATTTGGGGTCACAGGGTCACCAAAGTTACAAATAAGAATCCCCATTGTCCAAGGAGTCTGCACATATCATTTTTAACTCTCTACTCCTTTTGGAACTGGAGAAGAAGATGAAAATAGGTTTTTAAGGTTGTGACCCCTGTGACCCTATTTGGGGTCACAGGGTCACCAAAGTTACAAATTAGAATCCCCATTGGCCAAGGAGTTTGCACATATCATTTTTAACTCTCTAGTCCTTCTGGAACTGGAGAAGAAGATGAAAATAGGTTTTTAAAGTTGTGACCCCTGTGACCCTATTTGGGGTCACAGGGTCACCAAAGTTACAAATTAGAATCTCCATATGCTAAGGTACCTGTACAAAAAATTTCAGGAGAAGTCGAAAGTGTCGGACGGACGACGGACGACGGACGACGGACGGACGACGGACGGACGCCGGACGACGGGCCATGCCATAAGCCAATCTGGACTTTCAGTCCTGATGAGCTAAAAATATGAAAGCAACGGTTTGTTGACATTTCACCACGACGTACAAAACGGCCGTTCAACCTGGTTCCCTGGCCTCGTTTCGCGCTTCAGTAAGGCCATGGTGCTTGATGTGCGATGGCGGCGCGCATAGCAGTGTTTCAAAATGGACACACTAAGAAATGTACATAGATATATCTCGTTTACAGCCACGACATAGTGACGACGAATAGCTGTCAAGAATCCAAATTACATTAGAAATCGAAATTGCGTTACAAATATTTTTTGTGGCAAAGGGGTTTTGCTAAACAGAATATTGTTTGCAGCGAAGCGATAGCCCCGCCCACTCAGGCCACTGATGGATATAAGTTTATACACAAAAACTGTGGATCGAACGTCATCAGTAATGCGACGGCAGGTCATTGTAGTAAAGTCTAACACCCGAGTAGTTGATGTCAGTATCATACACAGACCTTACTGCCCAAACGAAGCCGCTTGGCAACAAACACAGGAAAATCCAGTTTTGATTAATCATTGAGCCCAACATTAGTTTTTACAAAATCAAGTCTTTAGAAGTACCTGTGTCAAGATTTGTCGCTCCCCATGCATCGTAGAAGAATACCGGAAGTGTTGTGTCACCTGGACAGGACGCCATCTTGATCCAACATCCGCCTCCAGCGTGACGTGTTGCACCTGCAATTCAGTTGTATAAAGTACAGGTGAGGACGTTATAGGTTTTGATAATTCTATCAAAGTAAAAATATGCCATGTTACACTAACCTTTCTACACAACGACTATCCTGTCTAATGAGTGATCAATCGCGGTCGATTTGTGCCGGTAAAAGCGATGTTGGTGTGTAAAGCGAATTGTTTTTAAGATTTAGCAAATGGTAACGAAGACTTAAATATGAGTGAGTTCAACAAGTATTTTTAACAAGAACGAAGTCAGTGGGAGATGTCTTACCATTTTGATTAGATAGAAGGGATGGTGTCCGTATTGCAAATTTTAGTTGCTTGCAGATTTATAAATAAAACGTATAAAAAATGACCTAATTGTAAAGAAACCAAATCGTAAATATGTCCAAATCGTAACGGAACCAAATAATAAAATACATATGACCAAATTGTACAGGAACCAAAAGATAATATGACCAAATCGTCACAGGGTTATTTGATGGAAAGACCCAGCTTTATAAAAATAATTGAAACATATCATGTCATTCCTCTACCTGTATTTTGCTTAAGCTATTGCTTGAACTTCTGTAAGCTATTGCTTGAAAAAAGTGTTTGTATCTACTCCGAAACGTCGCATCTCTTTGCAAAAAAAAGTTGTAAATCCATATCTTTGTATTTCTTCATCAAACCAACTTCTAAAATGCCACTGAAAGAAACTCTACCTGTAGGCCCGTATATGCTGGTGTAAGGATGATCAGGGTCGGCCCCACACCATACAAACTGTCCTACAGCTCTACCCAGACACTTCGCCTCGTCTGTGAGTCCCCCGTGAGTCTCCCCATACGCATCTACCTCCAGGCGACCAGGGTGTGAACCCCCGTGCTTGGGACAGCCGTAGTCTGCGAAGTAGCAGTGCTTCCCTGCTATCGTCATCGCACCTGTCAGAGAGTGAGTGAGTTGGGTTTTAACGTGTTGTAAGCAATATTTCAGTTATTTAACACAAATGGGAGGAGACGGATTAGAGAGAAAGAAGATCGACAGGATGAAGGAACAGAAAGAAAGGCATAGTTGGAGAAAGAAAGCAGGTTTTAGAACGACTCAAATGTAGTCTGGCTTCTATCCGTTGATCTGTCCAGCTTGGGTGACCCTACAAGGAACATCTTAGCTCCCACTGGCATAAATCTCAGGGTCGCAGAAGCACCCAAACCACCACACCACGATTCGGTAGCGAGTCAAGTGGTGGCATCGCACCTGTCAGAGAAATATATGAACAGAACGATAGGCAAGCATGCAAGAAGAGGTCATCGTTATCACATCTGTTAGTTCATTTAGTTAAACATATATAAAACAAAGTGCCAGGGCTGCTTGAATATACGGTTTGCTTTTAATGTATCATTTGGTCCACTGATGATGTGTAAAGGGCATTCACCCTTCGTTATAAATTAGTGATATGGATGTTCTTTATTGATAACTGTGTCTACACCAAAACGTCGCATATATTTGCAAGAAAGTTGTGGATGGACAAAGAATACATTTATTCACCATGTCGACTTCTATCAAATACCATTTACAGAATCATCAGTATACTGCCATTGTCTACAATAAGAGATCACTGAACTCAATTCTCAAGTAAAGTAGAAAGATATGACAAAAGTAAAGGGTTTAGAGATAACCGTGTTTCATGACTACACTACACATTGTATGTATGTAGCCTACTTGGACTAACATTGATACAGTGACATGAGCCATTCTAATATGGACGAATTCCATTCCGAATATCATTTGAGACGAATTTTTTAATTAAAAAAAACCCCACCCAAGATGATCCCTCTCACCCGTAGGTCCGAAGACAGCAGTAACAGTCTCTTTATCTGGAGATCCACAATATGTCCACTGTTTGACCGCCCGGGCCAGACACTTCTCCTCACTGACCCCCGCCCCCTCGTTTTGCTCTCCGTACGTGTCTCGGTGTAGTCCAGTCTCTGGGTGAAGGGGGCACCCAGTGACTATCAGCCAACACCCTGGGTGGAAAACAACCACTCAGCCGTGTGAAAAATAAACCTACTGTTATGGTCAGAAAAGAAGAAGTTATATGCACGTTTTAAACGTTCTAGTACAATACAACATATAAAGATTTTTGATAAAAAAGCGACAGGTCCCTGAGTCAGTGAAACACCCCCACTGCAAAAAATCAACAACGTTTTTGAACGACCACTTGATTCCAGAGCCTTCAATCGTTATATAATTTAAAGAAAGGCGGACGCGTGTACCTACCCCATCGCGACGCTTAGGTCAAATAAAATCTATTAAAACTTTAAATCAACATGTACTTTAGTGATTGACCTTTCGATCATCATTCACAGAAACTATCAATACTTCGTTATTTTTACAAATCGACCGTAATCCAAATTTAACGCTCAAAGCACAGGGGTTCGAATCTCGGAGTTGACAATATAACCCAAAAATTCAAAACTTGCACTTTTGCACTCATATATCGTTTTCATATGTTAAGATAAACCTACATCTCAAATTTGAACGAAATCTAGAGATTACGCTAAAATCTTTATTTCTTGACCGATTTCGTTCGAATTTGAGATTCGAATCCCTGTGGCTCAAAGTATCCACCTCGGCAAAATTGGCTGCCAGACCGAGTGGTGCGAACGAATCAAGCGCTCAGATTGGTTGAAAACATGTGCAATTTTCCACTGCTTGTTCCAATTCTTCAATGTGCCGTTCCCCAAATCAATATCAATTGTAAAGTTTCAATCGATTGTAGCCAATTCTTTTAACATTGAAGACATTTCTTCCCTTATTCCGAAATTTTAAGGTGAGACAATGGTTCGTCATATTGTGTTATTCCGCTATACGAATGGGTACGTACCTTGTTTAGGAATGTTAGGGTAGAGAGTGTTAGGTCCCGACCCATCAGAGAAGTAGGGAGTCTTAGGAGTCTTGGTGGCTGGAGCCTGGGTACCCGTGCACTTGGCCGCGCTATAGTGAGGTGTCTTCGTTGTAACATCTGGAGGTTGAACACAGACATAGCTTGAGATGATGTTTTATTGGCAAGATAACCAAGAGTGTTTTAATGAGAAGGATTTGGTTTCCTCTCTAGGTAATTTGTGAAGACACAATGTGACAAGGAAATCACAAGTTCACAGATCATTTTCAATCGATTTTGAAAATATTTGATTTCTTTGGCTGTGAGGTGGCAAATAAGGTATTGTTTATGAAAGAGGGGTAAAGCATCAAATCGTTTAAAACACACTGAGTGATGTCTTAACAAACTATTCGAATGAGGCAAAGCTTAACCTATCCATCGGTAGGTCACACGTCGAAACTTATGTACAGTACAAGGCATAGCGTGCAAGTTTATATTAAGTATGTGAAAGTAAAGAGATTTGTGGCGCTGAATTTAAACTTATGGATTCTCATGAACCATTGAAATTGACAAAAGGTCACAATACAAGGTTACACTTACGTGCGTGCGTGTACGTAGGGCCTGTTGGGTAGCGAGGCCCTACTTCCGGTAAAGTAAGAGGCTGAGGGAACAAGATCCCCTTTGCCCAGTCCACCGCAGCGCATGCCAACCGGAAGTCGCCATGTTCAGGAGAGATAAAGTCGGTCGGGAACATACTCTTAAGATAGAAAATGATGAAAATAGATTTAATGCAACCATTGCAGGGAAGCAAGAAACATCTAGATTTGTTTATACACATTTGAAGACAGATATGGGTTGTCATTAGTAAATATCTTACCCGTCAAACATTTGAAGTCACTAGTGTACATGATGCCATATCATTGATGGTTTTATGTAATAGCATAGTTTCCAAGTTGTTTCGGTAAATGCAAGGACAGTTTTTTCTTGAGATCCGACCAAGGCCGAAAGGCCGAGGGATGTTCACTTCCCGATAGAACTCTAAAACTATGCTAATAAGAGACTTTTATCACACATCGGCCACGTGAAAAAGAGCAAAATTGAAAGATGGCAGAATGTGTTTATCTGAAAAACCAATGGTCACTTTAAAGATGTAGGAACAAATGTTCCACCTGATAGGTCTAACCATGAACTAGTCGGGTATCAAAAACGAGAACGAAATAAATTATCTGAGCACGTGCACTTTGCACAATGCGTGCACAAAAGCCAGTAGCAATGCTTATATCTCACCCTGTCACACAAGTTCTTAGAAACAAGTTTTTCAAAATCTTCCATTTCATTTTTGATTTTGACTGAATCGGGCGTCTTATATGTGCTGTGAAATTTCAATGGTGGCTTATAGAAAGATTAAAATCGTTCAGATTTTCACCATTCAGGTAACCTTAACATTCTTTAATATATTTAAAGTGTTCTTGCATCTGATATCAGGACTCTTCATGCGATAAGAGTTCTGATACCGGTATTGAACAATATATTTTTATGAATGGTTGCCACTGACACAAGGCCCAAGTGGTGTGTGTTTACTTTTCTTACCATGCTTATATCGAACTAATCCTTCTCCACAACTGCAAACGTTATAAGGGTGAGCTGCATAAAGTATCGAGTATCAAATCATTGCTAATTATTCAATAATTGCTCAAACATGTGCATCATCGTGCATTTATAGAGCTGCGTTCTTGTTCCAAAGTTTGGTTTACATTTGCGAAATGTAGGCCTACTGAGTTTCATCGTTAACGAATTCAAAAATTTAAACTTCTAAACAATATAGATTTGGTTCTTGGTTAATCAGATCATGTGTTACCATATTCTGTAAAATCATTTGAATATTTGCTACATTGGACCTGTAAAGGTTAATGGAATCATTCACACTAATGAGTCGAAACTTATGGCGGATATGGAGACAATCGCTTGATTCAGGGACTTTAACACGTGACTTACATGATGGTTACTAGTGACATTAAAGAAGTCAGCCCTCTTTATGTTACCCCCGCTGTAGTGAATCTGTTCAATCCCTTTTTTGTTGTAGAAGATGTTGTCGTATATCTCATTTCCTGCAAGAAAAAAACACTATAAACGGACATACTTTGAAATAGATGATTTAATGTCAATCTCGTAGTCGCGTATACAAAGTATATTTTTCATTATCTACTAGGTGATGAAATATGCCATTACATAAATTGCGAAATGTTTCACATGTGTAGTAAAGTCTAGCGGCAATTTCATTGGTCGCTTATGAAAAACACGTGACTTCGGAATGTTGGTCTACTTAACGAGCTTCGCAACTTTTGGCTCTGGCATAGAAGAGAGGTTCCGGATAGCATGAGAAAAGCGTGCACCTCGTGCAAAGTCATGTCAACTGACATTACGGGCGGGCTAATTAGTGCAATCGTGTCAATGCGTCTGGCTGAATTCAACACTTAAGTCCGATTTCGAATTAAGAGGAAATATTTGTTCATATCAAAATTGATAAAGCACATTAAAATAATGTTGTTTCCGTTTGAGTTGATATTACTTCCTAAATATATATAAAACTAGTGGTGAATTTCTGCCTGCCTCAAAAAATTGAAATTGCGAGTTCCTCTTGTTGTCTATAAAAATATCGTCTGTAAATAGAAAGTCCGGTAACCTCATAGTATTGACTTTTATTTTCCTCAAGTCTGATATATCCTCTCAAACAACAAAATTGTATTTCACTAAATATATATCCATTAAGTTTATATATATTCTATTGTATTAAACAGTGCTTTCTTACCCATAGGAAGGCTACTGTTCTTCATGTTAGCAAGTTTCGGATATCTGCTAGCCCAAAGAGAACTTGTGTAAGGGACAGCCTGGAATATCAGTTGCATCTTGTTGTACAGTCGAAGTAAAACTAGCCTCAATATTACCCGTTTCACTCCGATATTGTGTCTAGAAAGGTCCAGTAGAGGGTCGCGTCAGCCGACCTTTCTGTGACCTATGACCCTCCAACGTTATAGTACGAAGGCAGAGTATTGTGTCTTGGTAAGATGAGTTCTGATTGGTCAATTCGATACGTGGGCTGACGCGACCCTCTAATAGACCTTTCTAGACTCAATATCTTTAGCAGTACATTAAGATTAACGTGTAGGACATTGACGATTCAAAATGACATACAGTGTAATAAGAAAAATGCTGTCTTGATTTATCTTGTCCACGTACGAGAAATATATAACTTAAAGTCTGGGAATTACTAGTTAATGATGAAAACAGTATTACAATGTCGGATCAATACATTTCAAAAGTGAGGGTCGGATAATTAAATGATGAACTACAAATTCGTGCATTATATCTTTGACATTAGTCTAAAAGGGATTTGGAGGTTTTGTTGTATTCAGCAATACCGAACGTGTTAGATGCCGCAGTGCAGGGGCAATATCGAACTAGTGATATACCACAACTAATGTATGACGTTACAGAAGTGCATGGTTGTGACGTAAAAATGTTTGCCTTGTCACAAAAATTATTGCAACAAAGTATCGGAAATTTTGTTTTATTTTAGAGTAAATGATAAACAGAATACCAACATCGTTCCATTCAATACTATGTTATAAACTAGTGAATAATATGTATCAAACTAGCTTTCGCTCGTCTTATACAAAATCACGACAAAAATAGTATTACATGGAAACTCGTTTAGTATCCTCAATATGTGACATGATGAGGTTTTACCTGTAGATGTCTCTCTAAATCTGCGTTGTGTTTATGATTAATCCCCCTCCCGTCCACCTGTATAGAGTCACCTGTAGCGTTGTAGAACACGTTGTAGCGGATAATGTTGTCTCTCCCTCCCCCGATGTTGGCGTGCACTTCGTTCTGAATAGAAGAAAAAACCCATCTGATTAGCTCTGTTCAATCATTAAATTATGCCGGCTCGGAGAAATACAAATTTCATCTTATCATATGTTTAGACGGTCTGACTACGATCCGTAGAGGTGCATGATCTGGCACTTGTTTACAGCAGGCCTTCAGAGAGCTAAAGTTTCATACCTCTAGAAAGTAGCCTTTCATGCTTGATCTGAAATATGAACTTTTCAAAGATACCCCTAAAAATCTATCTATCTAACCTCAAACTCTCTCTTCGACGTCTTAATCATTTGTATTTACAAATAAATAGGATACAAAATATGTAGTACACGTGGTTGATAAATAATTGATGATACAACGATGAAACACATCTATTCTCCCATGTGTTTTGCTGAATCCATTGTTTCTAAAAAGATGTACTTGTACAACACGTTTTGTCTGAGACTGTAATTTTCCTTTTCATTATTATTTCAATACCTGCCTGCAATTTTAGTTTTGCCCAAGCTATTCCTACCACACTCACAACATGGAAGACACGCCCCCCCCCCCCCCCCCCCCCCCATCCCCTCCCAAACCAGACCCTACATAAAACCACCACCCCAACTCGCTCCCTCGACAATCTTAAAACTAATCCAGCCCCGCTTACATCATGGAAGACGTTGTTCTCGATGGTGACACTGGAGTACTGATCGTCTAGCATGACACCTCTAACCTGGGCTCCTGGCACCAGTCTCAGAGTGTGGTGGATGTGGTTGTGTCGGATGTGGACCCCTCTCTGTGGATATGGAAAAAATCACTATGTAATACAAAGAAAATCTACAAAGTAAAGTAAGGAGGATTTCGTGATTTTCGAATTTTTTATTCGTCAATCATTATGTTTCCTTTTAATTGACTTTTAAAAATAAATTTTACAGCGTATTGACGTTATAAATCATTTGAGCAAGAATGTGGTTGTGGCGAATGTGGACCCCTCTCTAGAATAAGATTTTCTTTTCCACAACTTAACAGTTAAAACCGTGTGTAAAGACTTTTTGGTAAATATTGATTATGAACTGTACTTTTAAATAACTTTTTATAAAGTATTCATTAGAAAATGTTTAAAATAAGTTACTTAAGTCTGCATTAGAAAATGCTTAAAATAAGTTACAAAGGCAATGGTTTTATTTTTCAATAAAACTAATTGTGACCTACATTGGTCCAGTCCCGACCTGCGTGAAGCGCTCCACAATCACTCGAGTTGACGCACAGGTGGTGCACGTGGTTGTACTCCATTACGTGATCGTTACCCTGGCAACACATGGTGTATCTTTTTTTGTACATTGTTTTAGAACTATATAAACCTGACATGAATACAGCCCACAACTAGATTAGCGTTTGCGGGACACCGCAAAAGCAGAGCAGCCTCGAAACTTGGGGTTTCGCCTTACCCTGTTCCGCCTTTTACAGGCCTCACCAAATTGGGCATTTTCTACTGACCTTGACCTTTGACACTCGAGGTCACACAATCAATTAACACATTCCATTGAGTATAACATTAATGTAATGAATTAAAGTGTTAAAGGTTAAAAAAATCCATTTTCTCCATATATGTTGACCTTGCTGCGACCTTGAACTTCAACAGTTCGTACCCAAAACTTTTTGAAAATGTTGTTCTTCTGAAGAGATATTATATACAAAATCTAAACTTCATAGCACAAAAACGTTTCAAGTTATTATGTTTACAAGAAATTTTGTAGTAATTTGTAGTAAAATGTAGTAAAACTTGACCTTTGACCTTGAAAGTGAACATGTCATAATGATTCAATCGTGTATTGATTAAAAGTGTTCATAGTAAAAATATTGCATTTTCGCTAAACCATGCTAAAGTCATGACCTTGCTGTTACCTTGACCTGGATTGTAGTCGAAACCTTTCTAAGATTTTTAACTTTTCCAAGGATGATATATACTAAGTTAGAGCTTTATAGCACAAAACCTTTTCAAGTAATCGTGTTTACAAGGAATCTTGTAGTGACTTTATAACTCGTGACCTTGTCCTTTGACCTTAAAAGTGAACATATCATAATGATTCCCTGGAAGTGTTAATATTTAGACATGTTCATGAGTTCTGAAAAGCTAAATGGAATAAAGTTATATCCAAAGTTGGTGCACATTGCAATAACTTATATCTAATGACTTTGACCTTTGACCTTCAAGTTCACACAATCATTGAACACTTTTTATTGAGTATAACAATCATGTATTTATTAAAAGTGTTCATAGTTAGCATATAGCATTTTCGCTAAAACATGCTAAAGTCATGACCTTGCTGTGACCCTTACCTTTAAAGGGGCAGTAGCACGTTTTTTGACAATTTTATATTTTCAATTTCTCACTGATAATTGTAAGTTAATGGTAAATGTATTACTTTGATAGTATCATAAATCTCAAAACACGAACCAATCATCCATAGTCAGAGAAAAAATTATAAAGATTCACATAAAATCCATTGGCAGCCATTTTTGTGTGAACACCTTTAATTCATTTTGTGTAAGAAAAGGAATCGCATGGCTTAACTTTACATTATATATTTGAATTATTACTGCTTCATTTAGTTTTTATACATTGTCCACATATTGGAACCATTAATTTTCATTTTCCTGACATGACCTTATATTCCTCCTAAAAACGTGCTACTGCCCCTTTAAAGGATTGTAGTCAAAACCTTTTCAAATTGTTTTTAGTTTTCCAAGGATGATATATACCAAGTTAGAGCTTCATAGCACAAAAACGTTTCAAGTTATCGCGTTTACAAGGAATTCCTAGAGTGATTACATAGCTCGTGACCTTGACCTTTGACCTTGAAAGTGAACATGTCAGAAGGTATGAGTAGTAAGTTATGAATAAGAGATCTGGAAAGCCAAGTGAAAAAAGGTTATAGCTAGTAATACGAGTGCGGCGGCGGCGGCGGTTGAAACTTCAGAAAAACCGATAGCAGCCCCGTTCAGACGGGGCTGCTAATTAACCACGGTGTCGACAAATAGTCGTGAAGCTAAGGACATTGTATTGTTCATACATCGCTATTCATTCCTAATTTCGTCGTGGAGCAATATATTTTCTTAATCTATTGAGAATGTTTTAAGTAATACGATGTTTAACCTTAAAAGGGAATCATGAAATGCTAGGCTCGAATATACAGATACACTGATGTAACAGGCTTATTCAAAGGAATGTCTCTTTGAGGAAATATTGAAAACATACACTCCATTTGATTCCTGTGTACTGCCCATCATGAATGTGGTTATATCGCATGTTGATAGCTACGCCTGCAGCCCCAATAGCATTATACCCTACAGCTCCCACTCTCGCGTACTGCCATATATGGTTGTCTTCTACCACGTTCAGAGATGGTGTCAGTGTCTTCCGGACTCCGCCTGTAATAAGGGCAATGCTCAGAGGTTAAATCCTTCACCGACATATTGTCAATGTCTTAAAGACCCTCTGACTATTTTATTGTGAACTTCTAAGAACTGAGACTTATAGGACCAAAATATATCAGATTTTAATAGTTGATTAATACATAAAAGACGTAATAGTCGTATTAGGAACAGATGTCACAAGAAGGTTGCATTAGTATTTCTGAAGAACATTCATAAGGAGAACGATTCCAGAAGGAGGGATACATAGAGATACTAGACAAGACTGTCGACTTGTTTTCCAAATACAGAAATCATATTAAGCCATCTACCTATCATGCGTCACAGTTTATTCCTCAAAAGTACTGTGTTAACCCTTCAATACGTAAATTTAACCTAATGGTGTCCAGTTCAAACAAGGCATTATTGAAACGTATGACTATCTTTATGCCACTATGAATTATTGCAAATCTGTTGACCGATGGCCTACATTACGTTAAGGAACAATTGACATCACCCTCAGAATCATTTTACAGACTACATGATGTAAACTTCGCACTAATCCAATGTTTACCTGCGATGGACACGCCCCCACAGGTATGATGAATCTCACACCTGGAGACACTTACAGATCTACAGTCTCCTTGACAATGGACCCCGTAGGCACCTGGAGAAAACAAATACAAAATCATCTTATTCAATTATACATGATACCTATGATTGTCGTGATACCTGCAGTTTGAGTGTTATAATACAAATGGGTGATATTTTCAGCTGAATGCAATAAAGTGATTTACATAAAATCACTTTAAAATAAGGAGAAACCATGAAACCGAGTATAAGGTAATTCCCCAATGAGGTAAAATCACAATGGGAAATATAAATCTAAATGAGTTAGGAAGAAAGTTCTTTGAAAAGACACATTTCAGAACTTGATTCCAATTTATCAACATTGATCTTGGATAAGACCAGAAACGTTGAGGTGGTATAACGAAAACGTTTTTTATCTATGGATCTACAAAGAGTAACGGCCACATATGAGCGTTTACTTGAAAACCCCGATTTTAACACAACAATCGGAAGGGTACACTGCAATTTAAAATGTTTAAAATTATCGGAGTTTATTAATTATATATACGTTAGCTTCCACGACAACACAGAAAGGGACAGGGATCGAACTTGGTGAAAAGTATGACCTAATAGATTAAATTTATTTAGTCTAAGATAACTGATGACACAGCTTTCTATTCAAACGTTCTTCTGCTGTTGCACGAACCGTCCTTGAAAAGCTTTCTATTCAAACGTTCTTCTGCTGTTGCACGAACCGTCCGTGAAAAGCTTTCTATTCAAACGTTCTTCTGCTGTTGCACGAACCGTCCGTGAAAAGCTTTCTATTCAAACGTTCTTCTGCTGTTGCACGAACCGTCCGTGAAAAGCTTTCTATTCAAACGTTCTTCTGCTGTTGCACGAACCGTCCTTGAAAAGTGTAACAAGAATACTAGATGGTTCACCTTTTTAAATGCAAAGAGGTGAGTGAGTGAGTGAGATAGGCTTTTACGCGTTGAGAGCAATGTTTCAACTACTTAACACGTTGATTTTGACATCCAAAGAAAGATCAGGGGAAAAGGGAACGAAATGATGGTGTTGGGTGGTCTCTACCCGTCGACCTGTCTAGCTTGGCTAACCCTACCAGCAGCATGTAAGGGCCAGCTGACATATCTTTGGGGTCGCCGAAGCACACAAACTACCACACCACGAGGTAATGAGTACAGTGGTGGTGCACAGAGCCACAGAGATGTTTGCAAGATATATGTATAACCATGGTGCAAGCCAAGAATAAGAGATGAGGTAAATCTCATTAAGGTATGTTTTCAATCAGGAGACATACCTGTGTTTCTAATCTCCAAGTTTTTAAAGTTGAGGTTTCTTCCACTTGTGATTTCGAACCCGGAACGTCTGCAAGCTTCTAGGGTGAAGTCTTCAAAGTTGATATTGTTCACATACTGGTCTATTCTGAAAGGCAATAGTTGAACATGAAATTCCTTATAGGATGGCGGCTAATGGCTGCAATATTGCCCAAGCGGCGCTAAACAATAACTCACTCACCCTTATAGGATGTGAGACTCAATTATGACAGTCTAAGTAAACCCAGCCTCATGAATACTCACTTCACTCCGATATTGAGTCTAGCAAGTTGTAGTAGCAGGTCGCGTCAGCCGACCGTTCGCCGACCTTTGACCCTCAAACATTACATGCGGCTTGGTTAGACGATCTCTGATTGGTCAGTTGGAAAGATTGCCTGATGCGACCCGCTACTACATCTTACTAGACTCAATATCGGAGTGTAGCAAGTATTATTGAGGCTAGGTTTTCTTAGACTGAGAGTATGAGAGACTCGAATGAAAGATTCTAACATACTCCCCGTTATATCGAAATCGAGTACTCGAAAACAAAAACTCCCAGTCCTGACCAAGATGTATAAGATATTGAAACTGATAGAAACTATGACTTTTGCTAACATAATTGCTTTGCAGCTAGCTGTTTGATATATTCATAGTTTTTCATCTGTCCGAATAATTTTAACTTTATCAACGTACAGACAGATATGTCTTTACTTACCAAAGGTTTTAAAACTTTTCAATCTTATTATAGGTCTTTGTGAAAACGTGAAGCAATCGTATAAAAGAGATTTCCCGTGCACAGCTAAAGCTCGCAAAATGAATGTTTTTTATCATAAATCATACGTATAAACTTACTTGATGCAATCTGTTATCATAGAAGCATATATGACGTCTTTGTCTGATAGAGTGCCGTGTGGAGTGTTGGGCCACACATACAAGATACCGGTAGATCGGTCAATGTAGTACTCGCCCTGGAAATAGAATTATTTTCATAATGATTTTATAATCTGCCACGGAAACGAATGATTCCCTATACTAAAAGCAGATTTTGAATCCATATCTAAAGGTTTGAATTCAACGCCCTTCCATCGAAGCCGAGAAGTGTCACTAGTGTTGCATTGAAGAAACACCCTTGAAGACCATGTCACATACCAAATGAATGTATTTTCAAAATCGTAAATATGACTAAAAGAGAAAATCTTCACAGAAAAAAAAAGTCATATAGGATATTATTTGAGTGTCAACGACATACTATGTTTACGACATAAGTGGCTAAATATTAGTATTTCCCGATCGAGTAAATATATTTTCATTTTTATGTCAAGTTCTTGTCTCAAAACTCCATGTGAAGATTACTTCGCTTTACACAGATCGAAGGTAAGTACAATATTCTCACCGGCTGATCGAGTTCCGACAGCATGTTGAACACCCGGAAGTAACCTCCCTGGTCCGGGAAACCCTTGATGTTGTGGTCATTGTAGTGACCTATATACATGCATAGGGGTTAGTAATAGGTAATAAACATTGGGAAAGAATGCTGTAGTTTGTAGATTATGCTAATTCAAAGACAGAAGAGTTTATATTTCTGGCTAATACAACATAATAATATAATATTTTCAAATGATAAAGATATAATGTGGCACTATGTAATACCATATTTTGACCTAGATGTATCTGGTTACGCTGTATATTCTAAAAACTAGCTCATCTGTAGCTCATCAGGCTTCATATGAATTTGGCTTTAGGGTGTGGTGCAGGGGCAACATGGTCACCAAATGCACAATTTAGAATCCTCCTTTTCTAACTTAGGAGTAAAACGGGCCACCAAAGCGTTAAATTATAATCCTCACTAGTCAAGGAGTCTGTAGTTTCTGCTTTCTAGGCCTTATGTTTCTTGAAGAAGATGAAAGTAGGTCTTTAGTGTGGGGCCCTTGTAGATTGTATTAGGGGCTAGAAGATCACCAAAGCTACAAATTATAACCCTCACTAGTCAAGGAGTTGTACACAATGTTTCAGCTTTCTAGACCTTATGCTTCTGGAGACGAAAATAAAAATAGGTTTAAAGGGCTCCACCGGCCTCTGTGACCCTTATTGGGAGCCACATGGCCACCACATCTACAAAGTATAATCCTCACTATTCAAGGGGTCTGTAGAAAAAAAGTTTCAGGTTTCTAGGCCTTATCTTTCTGTAGAGAACAAGATAAACATTGTTTTTTAGGTTGTGGTTCCCGTGGCCCTTATAAGGGTTAACAGAGCCACTAGACCTATAAATTTTAGTCCTCAATAGTCAAAGCATTTGTTCACAAAGTTTCAGCTCTCTAGGCCTCATGCTTCTGATGAAGAAGGAAAACAGGGTGTGGTCCCTGTGGCCTGTATAAGGGGCAACATGGCCACCAAAGTTATACATAATAATCCTCATTAGTCAAGAAGTTTATACACAAAGTTTCAGCTTTCTAGGCCTTTTCTGGAGAAGTCGAAAATGCACAAAGTTTACAGACGGACGAATGGACGGATGGACGAACGGGTGCCGGACACCATGCCATGCCATAAGACCATCACGCCATACAGGCCAAATGAGCTAAAATTAAGACAGATGACGTGCATTTTTCCAAAATGTATAAGCTCGTTAAAATATCGCTTATGCAGATTATAGCTAGCGTGTGTCCAAGATAAACATTGGCCTCAATCTCAGCCTGAAAAATCAGTCTAGTAGAAACAACATGATTAAGATATATAGATAAGATAAGCTTCTGATTTTACAATTTAAAAATCCAGTAACTCACATCTGCTTACAGACACATGTAGTTCCCATAAATTTCTAAAATTAGGCTTTATCATACACTGTAAGAACATGGAGAAGGAGTAAAGGTTAAAGTGGTTGATCTATCAGTGTCCCGGCCGCCATTTTAATTTTTGTGAAAAAGACAGGAAAAGAGTGCTGTTCTGTCAAAATTTTCCAATATCGTACAAATAAATTTAATTTAATGACTAAAACTAATGAACAATGCTTATAACGGCATAGCAAGGCTTTTCATACCCCTAGTGCCTATGAATGGCTTCACTTCTCATTGCTGTCGTTCTTGACCGAATTTGTGCTCTTTAACATATTATCGAAAGTAAATCAAAATTTACAACCAAAGGTAACAGGTTTCAACTGGATTGTGTTAAAATCACTTACTCATAACATATATGTAATACTGTACAATCTGATGCATAATGGGCCCTTTTACTGAAATAAACTCTCTCTATATATATGTAATACTGGGATGGTCCCTTAAATTTCGTTTCCACAAACAATACCCCGATAGAACTGTCCCTTTAAACAATATACTTGGTCCTGTCAGATAACTATGACGATCTTGCATTCATTTGGCAAAGACAAAATACTGAGATCGACTATAAAATGATCACAAGTAGCGCACCATCAAATACAATGATTATGACATTTGTCAAGAAGCGAGAGAAACCAATTGTACATTTATGATGTAATCCTCGTTGAGTCACAGTAATTGATTCTCGGTTGTATATTTCAATAAATGTCAGAACAAATGTATATTTCAAAAAATGTCAAAACAAATGAATAACTCCTTATGCTATAAACTCGATAAAATACGGAATATTGTAATGTTCATGATCGATATTTCATCATATCGTCTATAGACACGTATCATCATGAATATGTTCGAAATTTTCATAATTTCCTTATTATTTTTTGTCAGTGTATTTACAGCCTTGTTCCATGTCAACGTCTTTGAGAGGCATTTTAGAAGTTGGAATGACAATAATGCAGAGGAATATATGGATGACAACTTCTTTGTTCATTGTATGCGACGTTTCGACACAGATTATTGTGTCGTTCTCAAGCAGAGGTAAGAAACGTTGCATAAAATGAAAAAAGAAGTTGTCATCCATATATTTCTCTGCATTATTGTTCCATGACGTCACGGCATAGTTGATCCATTCAATAGCGACTTATAATACGTTTTATTATAGATGCCATATGATGATACCTTGCAATCATTATATCTTGTATAAAAGCAAAGAATGTTTATTTACATATTACATAAATATTATGACTACTCCGAATAAATGCAAAAATATGATTGAATGATAACCTTTGCGAAGACCATAACGTGTTTTAGTTGCCAGAGTGATTTGGTGCTTGTTGGAGTCAAAAGATTGTATTTTAACAGCATCATCAGCCCAACTCCAGTACCTGTAAATACAGAGTAATTTCAAAGCTAAGGATCAACATAAGTGAAATAAATATTAACATTTGTGAAGGCAGAATTGTGTAAAAACATTTCTAAGCAGAAAAAAGCCCTCATGCACTATACATGGTACCTTTGAGTGGTAATAAACAAGAAAGTAATAACAAAGCAGGAGAGGAGAAAAAAGGTTAATGACGAATTCAGAATTTAGATAGTTTCTTTGCTAACATTTACCTTTATAAAAAGTCAACAATGAATTCAATGTTTAAGAAAACATTTGAAGATTTATCAACGTTCTACATTTGATATTTAGCTCTAGGAGAAATGTTCTACTATGAAAACAAATTTTGGCATTTATTATCATGATATACCAAATTATGGAAATTTTCCATATGAAATATATACACGAGAAAATTAGAAATAAAGTAAAGAAGTATTCAGGTTTCAATGTTTTATGTAACATACAGTTGTGACAAAAAGATCAATATGGTCTTTAACAAGCCTACCAGTATCCCAGAGCCCATGGTTCCTTCTCGTGTGCCCATCTGGAGTCTTCATGAGAGCCGTGAGAGAACACAGTCCCGTGGGGGTCACTCACTGAGGTGATGTCGATGTACCCCTGGGGTCATACGTTGAAAATGAGTCCAAATCTCTTAAAGGTATTTATGCGAATGTATATGGCTTGTACTAAGCAAGATTCCCGGAAGTCAATTTCATATGGTTTCGCAGGTGAATGAACATCATCGAATTCATCGAACAATTTCATAACATATAAGTTGTTGAAAAATCCATTTACATCTTAACCTGGACAAAACAAAACAAAACAAAACACCGTTGATTTAGGTTTCCAAAATTTTCCTCAAGCATCGTAAGCAGCCGCTGTATTACTCCACATTTGATCCAGTACGTAGGCATGGACTAAGGATAATTTTGAAATGATAAAATGTGCATGAATTCTGTTGCATAAGAAACATACTGAATAATGAACCTATTCAATTATTTCTAAAATCATCAAGATCTTTTTTCAATTTTACCTCATTAGGAAATTGAGCAAGACGCGTAGGATTGCCATTGATGAAGAGTTCCAACCAAGATGTTTTTGATTTGTAGAATCCAAACTCGGTTAAGTGACCATAATCTGTGATGCCAACATCGGGAAAGTGGACTTGAAGAACCTGCAACACAGAAACAAAGAGAGAGAGAAATGCGGAAAAATTGTTTGGCATGGGTGGTAATAGTTCAACAGTTTATTTTCAATATCAAGAATTATTTGATCTTCATCATAATCCATGATACAACATCTTGGAGAACCTTAGAAAACAGAAATGACATGCATGTTCGGGAATTATTGGTCAAGATGGTAATTACTCACAAATAAATTTTATAAAATTTCATAAAAAATAATTAAAAAAATAAAATAAAATAAAATAAAATAAAATAAAAATAAAAGTGCCCATCAAACCTTTAGGAACTTTATGGCAATAAATGAGACTTACCTCAGAACGGGCAACGTTTGGAAGAATCTGAAGTATGTTGTGGTCGGTGACTTTGTGAAACTTGGAACCTGCAATCTGTTTCCCTCCTGTCTGCATTCAAATAACGATTAGTTTATATAATTCACAGGCACCATTAGTGTCTTCACTAAAATTTCCTTTTGGTTACTAATCAATCGTAATTATGATTAATATGCATTGCTTTTATTAGGATCGTCACTGAAATATTTCATTCAGTTCATCCTTCGGCACTTAGATGTAAGAATAATGTTAAAAGATTTGGTTTCATCTCAGATAATATCACTATTTTTGTTCTATTTGTTATAAGAAATCGATACTGCAATTTCATGAATACAATTCATAGACTTTAGAAAAATAAAATTATTTTAACATATCATAATTTAGAAAAAGAGCATTATTTCGAACCTGTCTCTCAAATAATGTTAAATAAGAAATGCAACATTTTATTTGTATTTTTCATTTCGTACTAACTTAAATGACATAAAAACGAATGAGAGGAACAATAATACACTGAAATAAAGTGTCTCCCACATACCACGTGTACTTCCTGTCCAGACTCAGAGGTGAAGGTCACGGGTTTGGCGTAGCCGTGTGTGAAGTGTAATGTGGAGCTCAGGTCATGGTAACCTCGACTCAGTTCTACTATCACAGCTGAGGAGAAGTTTGATGATTATGAGCACAGACATGACTTCTGTTTTCATGTTTTGAAAAGGTATATTTGGTTTATCTTCAAACTGTTCATTTTCATTAATTATAAGATTTACTTTTATTATCATGATATGACTGCACGTAGTTCCATATGGAACACATTATGAGCTCTATAAACTTTATAACAGTAATTGAATATATTCAAAGCAAGGAAATTATACATATATGCTATTAATATCTCAAGCTGACCAATATTTCTTCTTTGAAGGCATTTTAGAAATAGGTAATGACAATAAAGAGACATATATGGATGAATAAAGAAGTTGTCATCCAAAAATGTATTTTCATTATTACCAAGATATATATAGAGAGTGCATTCTCAAGTGTAAATTCACCATTAACACGTTTACATAACACAAACACACACGCTTGATCTTACAAAAAAGTGTCCCTAAAAAAGCATTTGCTTGATAACTGTGTACAATTATAAAAGAAAATGAAACATCGCATTTCTTTGAAATAAAGAAGTTGTAAATCTGAATGATTTGTATTTCTTTATTAGGTTCACTTTTTAAACGCAACTGAAACAAAATCCTGAGCCGAAAATGACACTTACTGTTTCCTTTGACATCTGAATCGTCTAGTCGCTCTTTAGCTCTCTGTAATGTCTTGAGAGGGGATTTCGCATCAAGTCTGTCAGTAGTAACAGGAATTGTTTAAGTGGCATAGAATCGATGTAGAAAATAAAGTAATAATTTACTGGCGAAGTACGTTTTGTTCATATTGAATTCAATTTGATACGCCGATGAAATCAATTATTTCGTGTAACAATTGTTAATAACATTATGATTTCATGAAACTTGGTAAAAGATTATTTCAGTGATGTACTTGTGTGAGAAAATAACATTCGTTAACAAATGTCTGCATGGTTTGCGGAATATTTGTAAAATTAATGAAACTTTGTGGGAACATTTTTTTCAGTAATATCGAAACCGCGAAACAATATTAAGGGGTTCGTGAGGATTCGATATTTAACATGACGGTTTGGTTGTATGACTGAGGAAGATTTTTATGTGAGAAAGTCGCATTCGGTAACATAATGTCTGTTTGCAGGGATTGGCGGGAATGGAAGGATATGTTGTTAAGTTAGATAGCATTAAAATAATCTACATTCTTAGTGGAAGGAGCGGCAAACGTGACCATGAACCTGTATAATGATTAATGAAAATGAAGTATGCTTTTGTATTACTTGTGTGCAATTTTATGATAATGACAAGGAACGAAAGCCGAATTTTCCATTTCAGTTTGCGATATTTGTGATGCTTTTTATTAATGTAACAATATCATTTTGTATACAATTGCATGTTTCGTTACACGATTAAATGAATTTTGCACAATTGTAAAAGTTTTACATCTACCGGTATCCAAAACAGGTAAACACGTCTTTATTATCTATAACTCTCCCCATACAACAAACACATATAGGTTACAACAAGTCGTAAAATATGTATTTTATAATTAACCTTGGTATGACTTTCTCGCACAACTCGACAAAAATGGAAGAGAAGAATTATAAAAAAGTTAAAACCAAATTAAGACAATCATGAACCAGTGTGTGTGACACCAACTTTGACTTATGATACATAAATCCGGATATCTACGACTTCAAAATTTTACTTAGAGCATACTTTAAGACCTTGAATGATTTTAATATGTGATTATTATTATTATCGTCGAGTACTCTGTTTTCGGACGGACTTGGGTTTCGGACGGTTGACACTCACGTAGATTACGTCATTGATGCTTGTAAGAATAGAGGTTATATTATAAGGAAAAACCTAATACAAAGTAGAATAATGACGAGTTGAAGATTGGTTTTGTTTCAGATACACAGCGATTTCAGTTTGGCGGAAAATTAACTTTTGAGTCGACAAATTATTTTTAAAGTTATTCTTACAGTTTGGGGAATTCTCGTCAAACTGCCATTTACCTCTAAATGACTAACAAGGTCGCTTTGTATATATTTCACTGTACAACCTCACAGTAGCTCAAGCTGATGTCTTTGATAGTTACAACACTTGATATTTCTTTATCGCCATCAAATTCTGTCCCATATGCATGTTGATGCACCGTGATGTTTCTCTCATTTAGTGTTTTATTTTTGGCTGATGTTTAATTTATAGTTTTACCCCTGATCATGAGAAGTAATGTTTACCAAAGTCAATGATAATCAATTAAGTAACTGTTTAATTCGTTATCTTGGGTTTTATATTGTTCTATCGTTGATTTTATTGTATCCTTTACACGTTTTACGTATTTTCTATCATGTAGGAGTTAATTATTAAATTTTCAAAAGCCCTTCCCTCTAGCTAAGGTGGGGCATGTCAAGGAAAGGGAGATAAGCGAGTGATGCACCGTGCTGTTACCAATATGTGACTAATAACTGTAAATTGCATGTACCTCTTTATCTGATAAAAAAACCCAATTTCTGAAAGATGCATGAATACTTACCCGAAGTTTGTTCCCTATCAATTTCTGTAAAAAAACATGCCGATGCTGCACCGTGCAGTTACCAATATGTTGGTTATAACTGCAATTCGCATGTACTCAATTAATTGATTAAAATAACAATTTCTGAAAAATGCATAAATACTGCTTACCCAGAGTTTGTTCGCTATCAATGACTGCCAAAATGCGTGCTGATGATGTACCGTGAAGTTACGAAATTGTCTCTTATAACTATAAATCGCATGTACCGAATGAATGGATAAAGAACAATTTCTGAAAGATGCATAAGAACTTACCCGGAGTTTGTATCAAGTCCTTTTGGATCGACAAAGAGACGAACAGTTTGACACGATGTAGAAGCTGTAAGTCCAAAAAGAAGCACAATATGCATCCAACCCATCGTGGTCGACCTGTATCTACAGAATGCTTATCTCGGGAGCTTAATTCCTTATATATGAAACTTTATCTATGGTTATCGGTTACCTATGCAGACATTTAAAAGTATTTGTTAACATGCATGACATAAATTAGAAATTTAAACGTAAGATAGCGGATACTTTGCACGTAGGCATTAGTTGTAAAATGGCAATTAGCGTGTTGTCTATAAGCGACCATTCTCTCCCCACAGAGGCAACTCGGGTATGACTGAGCTGCCTCTGTGGGGAGAGAATGATAAGCGACATGTTCTAATGTTCGCGGTGACCTACCGAATGGTTGATTACACGACAAAGTTAGGAACAACTGTCCGAAACTCTTTTACATATATACAAGCGGTCATTGAGGAAGTTTACTCTGATGTTTACATCCGGTCATACAAAGTTCGAAGAATGTTACACCAATATTTAGAGGTCATTCTAAGTTCGACGCGTACATTTGCTAGCGGTTATCCTATTAACGAAAGAGTTACGAAAAACTGTTTATAAACATGATTTTTATAGGTTATTACTCAAGATACATCCCTTTGCATTTGAAAGAACGGTAATCATGATTGATATGTAGACCTGAACTCTTAAACACGAGGAAATGCAGTTTCATCTTAAAAACACAAATGCAAACAAAATATGTCAAATCAGAAATACTATTTTTCTGATTGTTGGATTGACAATTGGCTGAAGCACATTTGCAAATGAGTTTAAAGAAGCATAATCATTTGAAACAAAATAATTACGAATAACAATTTGAAACTATTCGTTTTAGATGATTATCATTCAGTTTTGACATAAGAAAATCTACCTATCTCACTAGCACTGAAACCATTTGTATATATGAATTGAATTTTTTTTTAAATATCATCTTCAAATGTATTGAATTTTACACCGTGGGCGTCTTTTTCCAAGAAGTCGTAACTGTTACTCAATGATGTTAAAAGTTACACGACCGAGTAATTTAAATGTATTCACAAGCAATATTGATAGTTGATAAATTGCAAGACAAAGACCAAATAAAATTTACACACTAAACAAATATTCATATGCATAAATCCTTTTTACCTATCAGTGCAATTTGTGTGATACTGTTTTGGAAAAACTTTAAATCATAGAAATAATAATAATAGTATACTTATATTGTGCATATATCCATGTGCATAACATGCTCAAAGCGCATAGAGAGAAGGGAGGGAAAGAACTATATGAGACATGTTGAATGACAATTCTGAAGACGTTGGTCTTTAGCTGAGATTTACAGGAGACAGTTCATGGCAACCGCGCAGATGTTGAGGCAGTTTATTCCAGATTTATTTTGTCTTGAGAACGAAGTGTTCGGGATAATAATAATAATATGTATTCTTATATAGCGCACAAATCAAATCACTAAGCGATTTCTCTAGGCGCTGGATGGTCTGTAGACAGTTAGAGAGTCACTTAGATAAGAAGGGGCAGATCCATTTAGGCATTGGAAAGTGAGGCAGAGAATCTTAAACAGAATCCTGTATTCAATTGGAAGCCACTTTTGGGATTTGAGGAGAGCTAGAGGTTTAACTTCATCATACTTCCTGGATTGAGTTACAATGCAGACTGTCGCATTTTGGATGCGCTGTAGTTTGTTGATCGGGACCCTAGTTGCACCGACAAGCAGGGAGTTGCAATAGTCGATGATGACTGATGACTAAGCAGGCTACCAAAGTTTGGACGCAATCAGTTCCGAGACATTCACGAAAGTTGGCTATGTTTCGAAGTTGAGCAAAACAATTTCTCTTTAGCTTTGAGACATGGTCGTCCAGTGACAAATTGGAGTCTACAACACCACCAAGATCTTTAACGTTATCTGAGAAAAATAGCTGCATTGTCAAATTCAAAACTATTACAAATCAAGCCCAGGACGATGCACTCAGTTTTCGTGGTCTTCAGTTTCAGTTTGTTGTCATACATTCAGGTTTTGACAACAGCATGACAAAATATATAATCTGTTGATCTAAATTTAATAAGATGGAGGTTTTGATGTCCTGGCAGCAGCTTTAAAGTTCCTGTGCAGCAGTGTGAGGAGAGTTTGGATCCAATAACTTGTAAAGTTGTGAGTCGTCGGCATGATGGTAACGATTTACGATTCATATGAAAGTCACCATCAACGATGGTTCCAAACTCTTTCACATACAGAGAGAAGAGTACTGGGCCTAGGACAGACCCTTGTGCTACTCCACAGGTAAGATCTACAGGAGTTGAGCGCTGGTTATCTATGAGGACACACTGGTCTCTGGAGGAGAGGTAGGACTTGAATCACTCTAGTGAAATACCGTCGATATGGAAGTCTGAGTTAAGGAGAAGGAGGAGCCTATCATGATCAATAGTGTCAAATGCACTGCTGAAGTCCAACAAAACCAAAATGTCAAGCTGTTTGTTGTCGATTCGAAGTAGGAGATCACTAACAGCTTTAAGCAACACTTTCTCTGTGCTGTGGGATTTACGGTAAGCAGATTGAAGATGCTCATGAAGGTTGTATCTTTGAAGATGTTCCGATAGACATGTACAACGTCAAGTGCACACTGCACGTTCCCCAAGCTGACAAAGCTGAGGTTGGACAGAACATCTTTGTCCAGCTTGGGCTTTAAGAGAGGCTTTACTAGAGCAGATTTCAAAGTGCATGGTACATGGCCGGATCCAAGGCTTGCATTGATAATCCGTGTCAGGACCGGGAGGAGGAGATCAATGTTGTCTAGGAGATTTGATGTAGGTACAGGATCTTAATTACATGAAGTGGCATTTTGACTTTCTTACAAGCTTTAGAACCTCTTCATCACTAAATTCAAGGAACTTTATGAATGTCTAAAACTCAGAATCATCGAAGAAATCTTGCGATCAAAGTCATTTCGATTTTTTGTTCTCCAATAGTGAGTTAAGTTAAGAAAAGTTATATAACTGAACATATTTTGTCAATCTTTAAATATAAACAGCTATTGAATATTGTAATCATATGAAACTAAGTACAGCATATGCCATATCACTAGACATAAAAGGTTTCGAATGAAATATAATGTCCAACACCTAACCATATGAATAAATAAAAATTATATGGTTTTACAACTTCTATATTGCAAAAGGACGTGACGTTTCGGTGTAGATACTAACACCATTTTGGCATTTGTCCGGTAAAACTATATCAATGAAATTTATCATCAAAGGGTTATAACTCTTCCTTTTTCAAAACATTGCTTTTAACCTTCTTATAATTTTTTTTTAGAATAATAAGTACAATATAAATTATGATTGAACAAATAATAATTAACACAGTTATAAAACGGTACTATCTTTAGAAAAAAAACCAATCCGTATGTGATTTTACAATTATTATACTTCAATTTCTTAATGAAAAAAAAGACAAAGGTATTATATTTTCAAGGTCGCTATCAGACCGTTAACGATTCTCACAAACAAAGATATGCTAGACTTGTTTTCATTGGCTGCAAATAAGGATCACATCTTGTGTTGCACCTTTGCTGGAAACCTGCAGGGATTTTGGATAATAGGAACAGAGACTAGATCAAATTATATTGACAAAGCTGCCTCTTTTGAGAGAAAATGACCTCATCCTATCAAACTGAGAAACAGGAACAACAACAGTGTCACCAATATCTTCGTGTTGAAAAAGTTTTGTTCTTTTAACAGCAATTAGAAGTTGAGTTGTTGACAATTCCTACGCAGTTACTATTTCAACATTTGGAAGGCAGCGTTAAGTCATTTATTCAGGATGCCAAAGTCAACACCATTGCTTAAAACACAACAACAACATCAAAGAAATAGTACATGTACGTCTTAGTTTTTTAATTTTTTTTCCGTTTCAACTTTTGATGCTACTTTGAGCAACTGTCGAATTCCAGAATACAAAATATGTCGATAAACAAAGATTATATTCTCCACGGCAAACTAATTCGTACGTAATTTTTCAGTCATATGTTCGTGTATGGTAATATGTTCACAATGTTAAATAGGCATGTAGCCCCTTTTTTACAGAATAATGTATCATTCATTCATCATTAATTCATTTTAATTCATGCAATTTGTCGTGACGTTTTTAATTTTTTTTTTATCGGAATTGTTTTACGAGGTTTTTCTAATTGTAGCAATTGATGTTGTTTATGGTGATTTGGCATATCAATTAAGTTCAATTAGCTAGCCAAACAGATGATGAAATACTTTTGTGATTTTTTCTCATTTTAGACGATCCAATCAAATACTTCCTAATGAAATTTCAAGTCGAATTCAAGTTATGAACAAATCAAAACTCTCTTTTATTTTTTATTATGTTTTTTCTTCTTCTGAGTAATCATCCAATGGCACTGTTTCTGAGATATCTTTTATCGTATTGACTCTTTGTTTATACCAAACCGCATGGTTTAACGTTAAGGGGGCAGTAGCACGTTTTTTGAAAATTCTATATTTTTAATTTTTCACTGAAAATTGTACGTTAATGCTACATGTATTATTTCGATAGTGTCAAAAATCTCATTACACAAACCAATTATCCATAGTCAGAAAACAAATTATGAGATTCACAAAAAGTCCCAAGTTACGAGATTTAAAGTAGTAAGACTCTTGCCCGTACGTTCAAGTGATAAATTTTGAAGCGGACGTATAATCCAGAAATGCGATGTCCTGTAAATTAAAGTTCGTACTTTGAAGTCGCCTAAAATCAACACTGATAAGGATAAGGATGTATTCTAGGTATTTAAAAAAGAAATGACTTTTATAATCTCTTATATTCATTCTGTTTGTATGATATTGATGATTGTGTGATTTAAGTTGTATTTATGTTTCCTGTTTAAATATGTTCATTGTGTGTATCAAAATATTAAAGCAAGAGAAATACAATGACACGTGATATATAATCTTCTTTATTGGACGGATGATGTAGAAAGAGATTTAAAATATATAAATATTGACAATACATTTTTCTATGATACAATAATGTTGATGTTGGCCCTTTGCTCTTTAATTCAGGAGATCGAAAGAGCGTAATAACAATGATAATCATTTCATTTCTCTCTATAAAACTAAATGTGTAATATGATATTAACAATCTACATTAAACTAGTACTCCTTTGATCATAGAATATGATACTATAAGTTCTTTGTGTTCTCATTATCATTTGACTATAACATAAACTTTAAATAAAAGTTATCTGATGATTTGTATTAAAATAATCATTTTTGTGAATGACGTTTCTTTAGAATACTTATTTTCACATGAACAATGACGAATGGAGAATAAGGTTGAGCATTGGATAAGATTGTATAACTCTTCTCCTTATGATATGATATTTTTATTTATGAGAAATGTTGGACGGAAAATAATAATTTATAACGCATAGCTAGCGTTTCCGAGTTTTCAATTACTTTACCAAACAGAAGATGATTGTTTGTTTTGTTTTTGCACCACCGCGTGTTTAGTTCTCATTTAAGGCCGTCCTATCAACTATTTCCCAATGAAGTTACCTTATCGAATTCAAGTTAGGATCAAACTACAAAATTATCATAGTGTAATATGTTGTTTTCCCACTTTTAATGTATCAGAAATCTTTTTTTACATTTTAATAAAAAGTTCCCAAGGTAACACCTTTCATTTACCCCATGCTTCATTTTATTTTTCCTTGTGATCTAAATCTTGTTTGGTAATCAAGTTAATTCTGAAACATTCCTAAGTAAGATACTGCGATTTGCTCAGAGTACAGGCCTCAAAGTCTCTAATTATCATGAATAGTTTATGAAGAATAATATTCCAACGGATAAAAATATAAAGGGGTCCTTATAATGTTTTAGCTGTTGAATAATCATATTCATATTAAATGACGTGTTTCAGAGTTTTCTTGGAATCACGTATAGCTAGCGCTGTTTGATAACCATATTCATACCGGATGGAGGTTCTTCAATGTTTCTTAGATTGCTGTACAGCTCGTTCCTTGATAATTGTACTGTTGTTTTTCAAAAAGTTGTTTTGAAGCTGCTTAATAGTCACATTCATCTAGAACTGTTGTAAATCCGATTTTCTATAAATCCTCTGTAACGGTTGTTTAATCACATTCACACAGGACTGATATACTGCAGAGTTTCTTTCTTAAATCCTCGTTAACTGTTGTTTAATCCCTTAAACAAAGGATTGATGTACTTAAGAGTTTCTTTAAATCCTCTATGATTGTTTGATAGTCACATTCATGCAGATCCGATATACTTCAGAGTTTCCTTAAATCCTCTACAACTGTTGGATAATCACTTCCATACAGGATTGAAGTACTTAAGAGTTTCTTTAACTCCTCTATGATTGTCTGATAGTCATATCCATACAGAACCGATATACTTCAGAGTTTCTTTAAATCACATAAAATTTTGGATAATCACATTCATACAGGACTGATATACTTCAGAGTTTTCATCCCAACAACCTGAAGCTGGGAATCTTTGGCCTGTGAGATGTATAGTCGTCCTTCTGACGTCATCCTAGCGTGCGAGACAATAAGCTTGTTGAGAGTCCTGGACTCTGCAATGGCATCAGAGAGAATCCTGCACAGTTCTGTGGTGAGCTCTGAGTTGCTGAGGTCGAGACACTTGAGAGAGTTGGAGAGCCTTATCGACTCGGCCAGAGCCACCACGCCTGATCTGTCCAGGTGAGTGCCACCAAGGTTGAGCTCCTCCAGCGACTCACCCAACTTCACCCCCTGGGTGAGCGCCTTTAGATCTGAACTCTCAAGTCGTGTGCTGCTAAGGTTCAGACGTTTCAGATTCTTGGAGTGCTCAATCTTTGTGGCAACCTCCCCTGCACAGATTGGGTTCATGGCGCATCCGGCGAAGTCGATCTCTTCCAGAGACGAGGGCAGATGGTGAAGGATGTGGCCTACAACAGACGCCATCTTGCAGTTGAGGAAAATGAACTTCTTAACAGAGGTTATGTTGTTGCAGAATTCTTGCAAGTGGGACCACGTGACCGCTGACACGTGATTCGAGATCTTCTTCGTGCAGTCCTCGAGCTGAATTGACCGCAATGTCTTGTTCTTTTCGGTCGCAATGGTCAAGAATTTCGCCATCAGTTCCAAACTGCTCCACAAAATCCTCAAGCGTCTGAGTTTAGGACTCTTAGCCATTGCCTCTGCTAGGTCGAAGTAGGAGTCCGGTTGATGGATGTAGACAGGCAGTAGGTTGATCTCCACGTGTGTGATATTGACTGTTGGATGCAGCAGCACAGAATTCAGTCCACTGATGCAGGTGCGAGGGATCATCCCGTCTCTGCGGATAATGAGATGGTTGGGCAGGGAGTCCACAACAGCTTCCATCACATCTTCTCTATATCCGGTCTCAGACAGACCCTGCAGACTGTGACAGTACACAACAATGTGACCTGATGTGAGTGTTTCAGAATTTTGTTCTGTTTTTCCGATGGCAGGGTTCAAGGCTCTTGTAAGTTGGTAGTTGTTAGTTTTCATTTCTTCGAAGATGTGTTTCAACGTTGGTGTATCATAGTCGTTTCTGAAGCGACCACACAAATAGGAAATCATATTTGCAAATCGTGGGCGTGAGAGCAGCTTGCGTTCAAAGATGGTCTCACTAATATCCTCAATGTCCATGTTCCCAATATATCTGGCTGTTAAATAGTCCGTAAGCAGAGAACATGATAGTTTCCACCGCCCACTGAGGTTTGATCTCAAGAGAGCTCCAAATTTCGTGATAAGAACATTTTGAGTGGTGCTTATAAGCTGTTCATCTGTAAAAGATTTTTGTTTCGAACAAGTTGCATCAAAAGCAAAATGCTCCAATTGTTCGACACTTTTGAGAACTTCTTCTGGAAATTCGTTTTCAGTTACTTCGATGTTCTGACGTGCACAGAAACTCCTTGCCATTGCTTCTCCAAAGAGTTCAAACAATCCTGTCACAGTTGACACGTCAAGAAGAGATGTATCCTGACACACTTTAAACACCATCAGTGCTGCAAGACATAAGAACGGCGAGGACAGGTGAGACAATAGAACCCAATCGTTCTCCGTGATCAACTCAAGCAACTCATCAACCTCCTCTTGAGACATCTCCACAAGCTGACTGTAAGTCCTGAAACATCTTTCAATATTTACAGTATCAAGACCGAGGTTGAACAAACGTGCGTCAGCTGAGAGGTATCTGTTGGTCTTCAGGTCAGAGTTCACCAACAAGAGAACAGCAGCGTGTTTGAAGCGAGTTCCGTTGATGATCTGCAAAAGGTCTTGGTTCGTTGTCGTCTCGTCGAACCCATCGATGAGGAACAGCACATTTTTGGCATTGGCTTCAAGCAGAGACCAGAAGTCCTGGACTCCTAGTTTGGAACTCTCTGGCAGAACCTGATGATGGACAGTCTGCATGAAGTCCTCCCCCAGGGTCTGGGCGTCGATGTAGACCAGAAACTCATACTTCTCTGTGAAGTAGTTCTTCTGACTAGCCCACATGAAGGCGAGCATCTTGGCAAGAGTTGTCTGTCCACACCCCTGGAATCCCTCCAACACCACTCGTCTCCCCTTGCCTGATGTTTGCTGGGTTGGCAGTAGGTCGCTCAGGTGCTGGCGTTTCCTGTAAGATGGCATAATATACGGTATAATGATGGTAAGCTATTTCTTAAAGTAAGCACATTTGCCGAGGAGACGAAGTTCTCCGAATAAATCATATGTTTTTTCTACGTAATCATCATATTAAACAGAATTATTTGGACACAATATTAAATATCTGTTTAAAATACCTTGATATTTTTAAAAGATCAGTTGTCTTGAATTTACATTTCGAATTTAAACCTCATAAAATTTATATTCAGATAAGGGATGTTTCCCTTTAAATTTCAACGGGAGGGAACCAGAAGTTAAGAAAAGTACAAACGAAAGGGGCTGATTTATAAACGTAAAGGAATCATGATAAAATTATGGAAATGTTTTCCTCGATAACGGATTAAACGATATGAAAACAAATATTCAGGAAAACCTGAGGAATGAGGAAGAAAGTTTATGAGCATGGCGAAATCATATATATTAAAAAGACAAACAGAATGGAAGAACATCAAGTTGTGAGTTATGAGTAAAAGATGCAATACCCCTCGCTGTCCATGACGTCGGCGTGTATGTAGAAGTCCCTGACACTGAGGTGCAAGGAGTCCAGCCAGGGTAGAGGGGTGCAGCGAGACAGACACTGCTTGTAGTGGGAACTCATCTCCTCTACACACACGCTCACCAGGTCTACACGTGGAGACAGATCAAGGAGTTATGATCATGTAAATATAATAAAAATAAATCACACGAGATTTGCCTTTATATCACTAGCAATCATTAGTTTATCGTGTTCAAAAGCCGACATTTTGATGACAGCACGTTATATATTTTGACTGACCCTCTCATTTAGTGTAACCTCAATAACATGTACAAAGTATCTTCGATGCCATGGTTACTCTTCAGCTAAACATTGTTTTGAATGTGGATGAATTAAATTCAAAACAGTACGTGATACATATGAATATTTCTTGAAGCGAACAAACACATTTTTTACAATATTTTGAAAAAGAAGGATCTTGCAAAAAATATCATTTTGTATTGAACGATAGAACGTGAACCACGTTGGACAATTACATGAAATGCTTCTTAGCTGAAATCTATCCTTGAAATAATAAGACGACAATCAATCAACTGCTCCTTAATAAAATATCCACAAGTTGAATCAAGCTCACTCACCCACAGTCTCCACAATGCCCTGCTTATAAGTAGCCTTCCTCGTCTTCATCACCACCTCGTACTCTTTAGGATACTTGAACTTGAGAGCATCACACAGGAGCTTGAAGGCGTATGGTATCCTGGAGTTGAGGACCTTGTCAAGGATCATCTGCATCCGGTCCTGGTTCCTGCCCAGACTCATGATCTCCTGTCTGTCACTGATCTTGATGATCTGCCCCTGCTGCAGACGGTCCATGATGTCTTCGGCGATCACCGTGTCCGTCAGAAGCTTGTACACCTTCATGATCACGTGCTTGTCTTCTGGGGGCAGGCCTGGCAACACAGATGTGGGATTTATTATTTCGTGTCCATAAGTACGTGGTATGAGGAGTTTGAAATTTGAAAATTGAAACCATGTGGAAATCATGCACTCATGATACGGTGTCGGTTGTTCAAGCTAAAGCTTTATCAAGAACATGCCTAAAAAGCCATCTCCTTATTCAGATGAAGGTCGTCTTACACAAATCCACATATACCGAAGGAAGTTTTATTCAGTACTTTACATTGCTCTAAATATAATCTTGGCGAATAAATATAAACATACCCAGGACAACAGGCTATTCAAATTTTGTCTACTGTATCTGATCATCTGAAGTAATCACAAAACAATAACATTATTGTTGAAAATGAAAGATAACTAAAGTTATGACGATGAGTACTTTTCAGGAAACGAATCTTACTATTCACAATTGAGTTAAAGTAGTGCACTTGATACAAATATTATTACTTCAGTTAAACATCTACCTTCATCATCCTTCTTTTTCGGTCCTCTCTTCACAGGTTTAGTTGAGGATGACGACTTGGCACGTCTGTGGATGGACTGGAGGTCCACGCTCACCACGCCTTTCTCATCCGGGGCCCAGATGTCCTTGACCTTCTGAATGTAGTGACCTTGCATGTCTGGAGGAACACTCTCGTTGTCTATCCTCTGTATCTTAATCCGAGCAGGAGGACCACCAAGTCTTAGGAGGACCTCGCCGATCTGCTTCCAGAGGACCGGATACTCGTCCTCCCTCACACCTCCCAGACTCCCGATCTGCTGGAAGAGGATGGACAGACGGACCACGTCTGCACTCAGGCTGTTGTCCGTCCCGAGGGGCAGGGCGTTCCACCCGTGGGGGTAGGGAGGACAGAGGTGACAGATAGTCTGCAGGAGGATAGCCAGAAGCTTGCTGTCATACTTCTGAGACGAGACTCCTCGCTTCTTCACAGGGTACAGGATCTTCCATTGCTTCTCTGTGAGGGACTTCTGCTGATAGAGCTTGTTGAGGACGATCTTGATGTGTGCCTGGGCAAGATGTTCCTTCAGGACTAATGGTGGGTGGATGTTGTCGAACGTCACTCGGAGCGCATGGGTACCTGCGTCGTTGAGCAGCCAGCATAGTTTAGCAAGATACTCTCTCTCATTGGCTGTCAGCAGATGGTGGGCGCTCTTGCTGCCGTCCATACTAGCTTCTTCACCTTCTGAAAATATACATTATTCTGTTTGTTAAATCTTTTTGAACTTTAAACAACACTTTTATTACATGATGTTAATTAATTTTTGTCAAGCTGTGTGAGATCGTTTAGAATTATAAACAATTATTTTAGGCATGTATGTATTCTTAGGAACATGATGACTGAAGTACATAAAGAGACAGTTTGTTACCAATATCATAATTGAAACTTAACTGTCAGATCGAACTCTTAAATTTTAATTATATTGTTTGATGTCAATCACTACGGAATCGTAATAGTGTCACGGTGAAAAGATATTTTAGAACCATCTCCTACGTAGGACTTAGTAGGAGATACTAAGTCCTACGTAAGTCCTACGTAGCAGATACTAAGTCCTACGTAAGTCCTACGCAGGAGATACTATCTCCTACGTATGAGATAGTTCTAAGAATTGTTTTCACCGTGACACTAATACGCTTTCGTAAATCACTGACTTCAATTCATAAAACCAAAATGAATTTCAATTTCCAAAATCGTTTACGTTTGATAGTGCACACCATAATGATGTATTGTGCGAAAAAAGTGTTAATGCTCTTCCCTCATGTCAGACCAGGGACATTAATGAGGATTAGGTTCAATCCTTTTGACAAGGAGAATTTTTCATACACGGAGAAAAGTATATTTAATAAGTTATAGTTCAGACTCACAATCAAATGATTCTATGAAATTGTGGTATGGGTGGGTATGGTAAAATGGATTTATGCTTTCTCAAACATCAATTTATTACCAAATTGTCATGCATTTGTCATTAATGGATCTTGATTAACATGTCCATCATGAAAGTTAACTGACAAATGCTCAGGTAAGGTTCATGGACTTTCTTGAAAAGGAATTTTTTTACGTCATTAGGACACCATTGTACCGAGGACAGTTTTACATTAAAGGGGGTCGAATACAATGTTCCAGCTTTCTTTAATTCAGTGTTACGGCGAAAAGTCCGAGACATGAAGAATAGAATCGCTGGTTCTTAAGATATAAGTGATAGAAAATAGGACATTACACTTTTCACTGAGTCTAAACTTTTGTCTTGTAGTATTTTAGAAACCGACATCACAACTTCACTAGTAAGCAACGATTATCCAAACATCATATGCCTTTAAAAAGAGTTGTTTGTCCCGTTAAAAGCGCAATTGTTACTTATTTTGAGAAGGTTTTTTTAATGGCCTTAAATAATTAATACTCGTTTTCTCGAGTGAGTTAACCAAACTTATATATCCCTTCACGAAATGTTCTCACTTGAGAATTGAACCTTCAACAATGAATTTCATTTAATCATTTAAATCTTTTTGTGGTGTTAACCAAATTACAATCAAAATAAATTTAATTAAAGATCTTTTATCTTAAGTCACGACAGTATTACTAAATTTGAAACTGTAAATGTATTTAGATTGATCAAATTAGACTATGATTTGTTCTAAAGTGAATACACATTAAACTTGTAACTGAAGGATTAGCTTCTATGAGTAATGACAATCTTCAAAGGTAAAATGCATTCCAATGAGTAATAAATCATTACATGTACTTTCTGCCACTTCAGCAATCTATTGCTACTTCACAGCCGAGCTCAATCCACCAGGATTTCATACAGACGGGGTAAATCCGTAAAGAGCCCATTTACCATTGCTGTAAACACTTGGCTTTCATTTTTAAGAAGGGGTTTAACAAATTAAAAACATATAGTCAATAGATCGTAGAAGTATAGATTAATGTCTCTGACACAAATTTACGAACATGACGCATGTTTGTATAAATCAATGTTTGCGTGTTTGATTTCGTCTAATATATATGTTTAGATTGCATGTAGTAGGGGAGACCAGGGCAAAGCGCGCCCCCGGGGCAAAGTGACCACGCTTTATTTCTTCAAAACTATCGACAAATGGCGTAATTTGTCATTACCAAAGAATGAAAGTAACCGTAATGAAGCGTTTTGACCAACGCTAGAATCATGTGCCTTAGTTGTGGACGCAGAATTTCAATTATTAGAAAAAAACGCGATTTTACTATAAGGAACGCATATGCTTCAAATTCAAATATTTCATAAAAATCCAAAACGGAACTGAGAACTCTCGTGCACATGAAACATGAATTGGTATCATTAATTCATTGAATAATGAAATTTGTAATTACTTGCTTTAATGATTTTATTTGATGTACATAACAAATGCTACCCTTGATGGGGCAAAACGCGCAAAGGGGAGCGCTTTGCCCCGTGTGTTATAAAAAATATGTTTTTGGTTAACATATTGGTGTAAAAGTTATTATTTTACATTTCTTAAGAAAATGTTGTAAAGGAGAACTATCATTTTCTTATCAGCATGCTGCAATATTCTTTAAAAATGAAAAATACCATTTTACTAAAAGGGTGTTGTTTTGTAAAAGAATGACGACAAGTAACAGTTACCAAAACATATTTTTCTGTTGTTTTTTAAATCATGAAAATATAATTCAATGTATATTACTGTGCAAACCCTAAACGATAAGCAATTTATGCCGTTCTGCCAAATTCGACACAAAATAGATGATGTGAATTCTTTAAATCGTCCATATAACCAATTCAATTCTTCTTTTCTTTTATTTATCACTGGTTTTGATAGCCAATTGCCTACATTATTAACACTTTCGTAGTTAAAATAAATCTTAATGTACCAACCATAATGATATTTGGTCATTGAGAATGTTGAACATGTAGGTCCATGACATGTTAAGGAATATTTTAAGCATTCTTGCATGTATTGCCAACTTCTATGTTAATCCCTCATATGGTTTCGATATTTGCCTTGCATTATCAAGATGATAGCTTTAGATTAGTATTAGCTGATAATAGGTGTGTAATATTCTACTACATTTTGTGTTGTTTTTCACATGGGGCAAAGCGCTCAGGGGATTGGGCACTTTGCCCCAAACTACAGGGCAAAGCGCGCCCCCTTAGTCAAAATACCTTTACGTAAATATATCCTTATGCCGAAATGGTAGATTAAAAAAGCATGTGCCTTGGAACAGTCTATCTGATAAGTATTAGAGATAGTGTGCAAGTTGCATCCTGTACATGTCGGGGTGCCCACTAGACGCACTTATATGTTAGGGGGCGCGCTTTGCCCTGGTCTCCCCTACATGTTTTTATGACTGTATTTTCACATTTTACGGAAAATGTGTTATTAGTTTAATGTCAATTCTATTCTGCTTGAGTTTAACTATTGTTAAATTTATCTCCTTATATTTGAAAAATTGCTTGCAAAGAATAACATTAAGGGCCCTAGTGGTTACCGAAAACATATTCTATTGTTGTACCTTTTGAATTGTAAAAAATAACAAAGCACGATTGTATTTCAAAACACGTTTATATGCTAATGTACTTCTCGTATCCGGAATCAGACAAAGAGTCGGATATTGAAAGAAATATGTTTCTATAAGTCCGCTATGAATTTCACGGATGATTGTTGCAATCACCACAAAATGTAATCAATACACATTCTTTCTCTCCACCCTAAGTAAGAGTATATCTAGGGGGTGTGTGCCTCTCTAAGCTTATTGCTTTCAAGGGTCTGTCTGATTTTACCGGGGGACACTTGAAAGAAAGCTTGCTACCCTCGTGTGTTGACGTTACCCCTAGCAACCAAACAACACAGCTCGAGAGGGTCAAATGAGTAACGAGTACGAGGTCATTGGTACTTTGTGAGAGTTCTGACTTCAATTCAAAATTTATTGTAAAGCCTTTTTTGTGAGAGTTCTGAACTCTGAAATGCCGGCGTTAACTGTATTTGATTCATTTCTTAAGCCTTTTAAAATTTCATCAAACATTTATTGTTGATATGAAATGATATCGTTGAATTTGGGTGCATTGAGAACAAACATTTTATATATGTATAGTAGATGTTTGTGTGCGTTTCTGAAGGATTGCAGTTTGTTAGCAGAATGTTTTGGGGAAATAAGTAATACCATAACATGTTGTTGAATTATCGGATATCCGTGATGATTAAACTGATATTAATTACTTATAAGGAAATGAAGGTATGTTTAACATCAATTCAATGTGTAAATGTATATATGGTATGCTTCAAAATTAAAAAGTCACAAATACGCAGTGTAAATATTATAAATACTAAAACGACAGGTGGTCAGGAAAAGTATGAAATACAATTTTACATATTGCCCTCTATTAACCTATTTCGAAGAAGATTTATTACAAGATTGACACCAACGCAATCAATGTCATATCGTTAATGTATATTTCTACGATCACAGCATGAAGTTAACAATGTAACACATTTTATTCAAGTACAAGCCTGTCAAGTTATGACACAACTCATTATGCAAGTACAAACATTTCAAATTTTAGCTTGAAATCGAGGATCAGTCAGTTTAAAGGGGCAGTAGCACGTTTTTTGATAATTTTACATTTTACATATTTCACTTATAATTGTAAGTAAATGCTAAATGTATCATATTGACAGTGTCAACAATCTCATTACACAAGCCAATCACCCTTAGTCAGAGGACAAAGTATGAGGCTTCACATAAAATCCATTGGCGGCCATTTTTGTGTGAACACCTTTAATTCATTTTTGTAAGAAAAATGAATCTCCTGGCTGAACTTTACGTTATATATTTGAATTATTACTGCTTCATTTAGTTTGAATACATTGTCTTTCAATTCGAACTATTTATTTTCATTTTCCTGACATCACCTTATATTCCCCCTAAAAACGTGCTACTGCCCCTTTAAAGTGTAGACTATGTCAGATAGTTGGGAGGTATGGTAGTGTTTGTAGTAATGGTGGTCACTCACTTTATATCCCTACATGTTTATAATCTATTTTCAATTTTATTTTCAAATTGTGCTTATTATATTCGAGGACATACTCTTGCAGTTTAATTTAGATCAACAGGTTTAATATTAGCTAAAATTATTTAAAAATATGGAACTGTCGATCTAAATCTATGTAGATCGACACACTTAAGAGAATGAATAAACTTGAAAATATCCCAACAAAGATAAACGAATGCATTTTATCCGGTCCTGGGGTTCGTACAAATCAGAAATAAAACATAAGAAAACATCATGTTTCTAAAATGTGAATTGATGTTTCTTTTTTGGAAACATGTTTTAATTATTATTCACATACAACTATTTTAAATGTACTTATTATTATTATCATTAAGTACGTCCAGGTTACTAATTAGTCACTGAAACTCAATCTACCTTTTCATGGTAGACTTCGCCGTTATCAGCGTGTAAACATTATAGTGAAGCCCCTATCAGCAAGGTTGTAATGAATTCCTTACCTACATAACATACCTACTATATTAATTACATACAACACTGGCGTTAAATGCGTGACATGAAATACCAGAGGTTTAACGCTGTAACCTTGCTTTTGTGTTGAATTAATCGAAATTTGCTTTTGGTGGTAAGAATAACATGTTTATAATCATTCACAATAACATGACAGGATTTTCTTTTTCGTACCATTTTAATCACGGTTATTTAACCCATTTTTTAATGTAAGGTATTTTTGTTTTTTTCCCCCCTGAAAGACGACCACTCAAACTTCATATTACAGCAAAGAAGCATTATCAAACCTTGTGTCTATAAATCCAAATTATTAGTAATAATTCATTCATTCATATAACCTGATTTATGAATGAATCAAAACATTGCCGCCGTACAAATCAATACCCTTTGAAACAACGTTGGGCAGATTGAGAAAAGAATTGATGACATCAAATTAAAGTATTAACAACTAAGGCAGTTAAGATCCAGCATAAAAGGAAATAAACAGCTATGGTATTCTACCCTGACAGAGGCTTAACCAAATTGATCAGACTATTAAGGCAAACATATCAAACTACAAAACGTACCAATACATTAACTTGATCTTTTATTTATCTTCAACCAAGCTTGTTATGTAACATTCCAGATTCATTTTAGCAAATGGGTTATAGTCCTTATAGCTTAACGATCTTATTTGACATAAATTCCTTTTGCAGTAATCCATTGCATTAATCAAAATCAAAAGTTACATCAAAATCCAATAACAATAATTTGAATAAACATAAATGTATCAAACTAGCTTCAAGATAAATGGTATCGAACATTGAAATAAATAACAATCAGGCGAGAAAACGTTTTCGTTCCAGTTAAACAGATCTTATATCCAAGCGTTATGTTTAGTCACGAGGCAACGTGACTCTTCAGAATCTGACCACACAATGTAATCCAATTTAACACTTATAGGACACCATGCAATGGAAACTAATTTTAATGGCATTTCAACGATTAGATAAAAATATAAGAGACAGAACCAGTAATAAATATTACTCACATTACAACACATTCAACCTCATTTCAGTTTGTTGCTATTTTACAATATGCCTATTACTAACCCATATCCCAGATATTTCAGGGTAACATTAACTCAAAAAGTAAGTCAATCTAACACCTCGAAAACCATGTAGAATGAGCATTCAACATTTAGATAGAAATATACGAAACAGGACCAGTAATGTTCCTACTTACACATTATAATCAATTCAGCTTGATAGTATATTCCAATTACTTACCAATACCCCAGATATTTCAGAATAATATTAACTACAATAGTAAGTCAATCTAACAACTCGGACACATTACAATTGAGAATGTTTTAGTAGCATCAACAATTAAACAAAAATATAGGGAGACAGAACTAGTTATAAATATTAATCATACCCACACATTCTAATAAACTCAGTTTGATAGTATATTCCTATTACTTACCCATTATGACAGATATTTCAAGGTACCATTAACTCCTATAGTAGGAACTCCCTCCAACGCGCACCTGTTGTGAGTGTAGATCAAGAGAGTAAGGGTATTTATAGGGTACCTCTAGTCCACATAGTCACTTCTCTGATAAGAAAGGGTAACACCACCGTCTTACAAATACTGTTTGAAGTTATGGCAGTATCGTGAAGGTCCTTTGATGGAAGTCAGTGACTATCTTGACCAGAATTATGAGCTTATAATTTTTTTAAGGTTTTGGGCGTGGACGTTATAACGCTCTTTTAATGTTTACCATATAATTAATATTAAGTTAATTTAACAATAAAGCAACTTCTCATATAAGAGCTGTGGTGGATGCATGACGTGGTTTATTGTGAAACCATGACAAGACCGTAAATTGATACGAGGGTTAATGCGCTTGAGCGACGTGCTTAGGTGTATTTCACGAAAGACGTGTTTGAAATTGAAACTTCACTTCTGTGTTTCACTATCATTGAGAACGTGCAATGTAAGACTTATTAAAACAAAAAATTAAACTCGAAGAAATTCTTTCTCGTTTTACGACTTTCAACATTGACACGTACTTGAGAAAAGCCGTGGCTATAAATTATGCGCATGTCTGACGTTAGGGCCATTTTATTGTCGTTAAAACCTGTTGTACTTGACATACGCATACACAATATTTGATAGATAGATGACATATTACAATTAGAATGATTCAAGATTAATTTCCAAAATGAAAAACGCAAAAAGGATCTAGTTAAAACAGCATAAAACGTGGATTATTCTAAATTATGAAAGCGCGAGGAATTAACTCCCAAATTGAAAATGTTATGTAACTCATAAGTTAGTTTTAGGTATATTTGATATCTAACTGTAACAATTTGGTACACTTCCAATTTACAAATCGAACAATATTCCATGGACGAATCAACCACTTTACTTAACTTCATAATGAAATATATATTTAAGAAATATCGAAAAATAGGTTGTTATGAAAGTTTTCCCAATAGTCTTTGACCACTGCATAATAAAATACTTTATAAAGGGCTTCAAAAAGACTATAAGGATTTGATCTTCAACTGATACCATACCATACAATGCATTCCATTCCATACCATACCATACCATACACATGATATCTCCTGTTTTGGAGGAATTAAAGACTCTCACTCACTCACTCACCATACCATACCATACCATACCATACCATACCATACCATACCATACCATACCATACCATACCATACCATACCATACCATACCATACCATACCATACCATACCATACCATACCATACCATACCATACCATGCCATGAGCATGCAAAGTTCCAAATGTTATGGACTAGTACTTTAAAGTTTAAGGTAGCCGATATAAAGGATACAAGCATATATGTTCAATAAACTACACCATTAAAAAAGTTTCATGTTCGCTTCAATCACTCAACAGTCATCATTTTAATCAAGGTTTCAAAGAAAAACGTCATATTGTAAAAATGTAAAATCATTCCAAATAAAATACCACGAACAACACAAGGTAAGCCAATAAATATGTGAGTGTTTGAGTATACATGATAAGTAATTCTTCTGTACACTGCCGATATGACTGAGTCTACTGTTTACAAAAGACTATCATGAAAGCAAAACTGTTGACCTTCGACTAGGAACTGGTTAGCGACAAACCCCCATGTCAACATCGCATGTACACTAACAACAGAACAAACAACAGAGTGATTGTTCAACAACATGTCAATCAGAGTTCAATAGCAGTTCAATTGGAAAGGTTTGTTTGCTGTATATTGAGAAATATCACGATAAAATGATTTCGACACTAGATGAAATTAAAATTTCCATTTCTTCTTCGATGAATATAACCAACGAATTAATTACTTCGAGAATGGGAATTTATTTCGAAACGTTGTTTTTTACAGAAAATAGTTGTTAGCGATAATAGAAATGTGGAGTACATTGGTGTAGTGGTAACCATGCTGGCCTTTCACGGCAAAGACCCAGGTTCGAATCTCGGAGACACTGAAAATGTTGAAACCTTGGTCTCATACAGTGTTGTGACTCTTAACAAGGCACTTCATTCACATTGCACTCAGTCCACACAGCTGTTTAAATGACTCCATGAAAACAGAATGTAAGCACCTACATGGTCACGCTTAGCGCTTGGTAGCTGCTATGAATGTACAATTCCTTCAGGGAAATTTAGTAGCGCGTTGAGCATGCTATTGGCTGCAAATTGACCGATATATCATTATCATTATAATCAAATGTAATCAGAATATATACTTGCAAGGATATACGGTGTAGATTATAGGATATTCAAACTAACAGGTTATTGTTTGAGTTTTACGAAAGCGATGCTGTGGCAGAGTGCTTTTATCAATCAATTACATCAACACTTTGTATAATTTATTTTGGAGTTTGATAATACAGAAACTTATATTCAGAATCATTACCAAGGGAAAGATATATCTTTATTACAACATAGTGTAACGTTTCAAAGGAAAAACCTTATAACTACACACTCCTTGCAACTGAATCAAAACAACATCCTGTTTACTAAGTGCCCTTGAAGAATGTAGCAATCTGTTGACCAATTTACAGCAAGTCGTTCAGTTGACGTTGTTTCCATTGGTAGCTATTCTTATAGCATGTTTTCCCCTTCAAGATAGGCTCTTTATAGCGACACCGATCACTACACCATACTGTGTACACCTCAATCACTTAGTAATCAATTGGGTCGCTTTGACTCTTGCCTACATACACAGCCCATTTAGCCATTACCAGGTATGAAAACTCCAATTACCTGAGCGTTATTGCTTCTACCTGGGCAGGTAAATGACATGTTTTGTAGCCATATCGGTTAATATAAAGAGCATTCTGTTGTAAGGGGAATTGGTGGTTTTATTGCAGCCACTGTGAATATGAAGTTTTTCGACGTGTTCAATAAAGGAATTGGAGATTCATTAGTAGTATGAGACCATATACGTTACAGAGGGACTGAAGAGTTGTTTCTAAGTAATATTAGACAAAAAGGTGTGTTCATTGTCAGATAATTTGTTGTTAGGAACCGATTGATTAAGTTCTTCTTTTATCTATTATATGATCATCTGAACAAATATATAGTATGATGCATTCACTTAATAATTAACTTAATAATAGTAATTGTTTCAGCATGTTTCTCCAGTGAATCTGAAATGAAGTTATTATGTCGCTATATTGTTTAAAAATGAATAAAATTTCGAGAATCTTAATCTTAATCTTATTTTTTTCTAATATGTAAAGGATTGAATAATTTTCTTTTGCATAACAGCTAATTTGATCTGTTAACAGTTTGCTCTTATATTGACCCTGCTTTGTTATAAAAAAACAACAACTTTTGTTTGCATTTATAAATTAGAAAGTTTATTCTTTGAAGAAAATTCAGGATCCATCCTTAATATCAAAATCACTTGTTTCATCACTGCAACGTTACCTTAAATCTTATTTCTTCATAAACATATATAAATTAGTTGACACTTTCCCTTTAAGAATCCGCTGTTGTATAGAATAACAGTGATCGTTTAACCGTACACGAGTCATGCCCTGATTATCCTGACCGGCTTGTATCTAGGAATCAAGTGTTATTTACTGGGTGTATGTATTTCTGTTAGTGGTAAATAACATGTCTTTTTGGACCCCCGGACACAAACAACAATAAGACTACCAAGCATGACAGTACTGTTGTAAACAACAACTATTGTAGAGGTTGTCATAGGTGAGGTGATATGTGGTTTCGCCGCTTTCAAGAGTATTTCACTTATAACGCGGCTGCTAGTAGTATTGCAGGGAGAAAGCCCGCAACACAACTGTCTATGTATTGCAGTGAAACCTGCGAGCATCGGCTGGAAAAAGCGACACCCAATCCTGACTGCGTGTAAAACAGTTCTCTACTGCAGACATGATCTCGAGCCCCTGGCGGGATTCGAACCAAGGACCTCCTGACCCGAAGCCGAACGCAAGGTTGCCAAAAGCAAACTGACTGTATTTATGATACTATAATATAAGTTGGAACCATTAACGCACACTTGTCAACTTTTTGTGATAGGCATGATTAAAGATCAATATATATTCTGAAAGAATTAAAGAGTACCCAACCTGTTAAACGTATTTGATTCTTAATGATGGTGAAATCATTCTTAACTTTTCTTTCTGAACAACGTTGATCCTTAAAAATACTTACAATCTTTTATGATAAAATTCTAAGAGTGATTTTCTGAATCAGAACATTTTTCTAAAGAAATTATAAATATGTTCGATACAGTATGTGATCCTGATTACATCACAATAAGCAGAATTAAAACATTCGATATTCGTCTTCCTATTCCAATAATCGACTTTGGAAGTCTTTAACATGTAAGGCTATAAAAACCTAGGTGTAAGAAAGTACTCGTTAGCGAAAAGTAATGAGAATTTGAAGGAAGCATATTTTTCAATCAATCAAAAATTTCCCTGCAGGTCTGCAATCAGTACACGTTTATGCTGAGCATAAAATCGACGGAGCTATAGTTGCAATTTATTGACTAAAATTTGTAAGAGATTCATTTGACTTGGTGATCTAGAATTTGGTCTTTATTTCTATTTTACGTGACTCAAATTGAATTAAACGGGCAACAACTAATGCTTATTTGACTACATCATTCATAACAACCGGGAACGTAGCTGTTTTGGTAAAGTGTCCGCTCGTCCCCCGGTTTCGATTCCCGGTCGCGTCATACCAAAATACGTTAAAAGGTGGAAGTTGTTGCTGGCTTGCTAGATGAGCCGAACCTCCATATACACCTACTTTGCTTGACACCTAGCTTTTCAAAGGTAGAACAACGAATTAACTGGCGCTGTACCTTATTTCCAATATGTATGCTTGTAGTGAGTAAAATTATATTAAGAAAACTTTTTGAAAAATCAGAAATAAAGGTTGGTCTCGCTCGAACGTTTCAAAACTGTATGTACTCGTTTTACGAAAAATTTTATGACACACCGCTCGTGTAATAATCAGTATTTCTCAATCACAAAGCATGTTTCGTGACAGCCTCCCTTTAACTGACTGTCAACGACTGCACAAACTGACATGTTACTGCGTGTCCTTGTAGATAAGAGAGCGGCGAAAACTTAGCGATATAATCTGGGCATATCTTCCCAGAGAGAAAACTACACTAAAGCTGGCTAACAGAGCTGATAATACCTTGTGCGATACTGTCAGAATGTGGTGTTCACGTTAACGCTGGACAGGTGTAGCGTGCTCACCTGTAATCAACACTTGTAATAAGTAAAATGTTCCACCTGTGTAGGTCACAGATACAATAGAACGCTAGGTCAACAATATGTAGCTGAATCTGAACATTTGTAATGTTTTATAGACACCATGCCGATATGATATTCTTACAATTTGGTGCAATAATATATTTTGGAATAACTTGTAGTCTATTTAGCATAGCTAGATTTTTAAAAAGAGATTTAAAGCGATTTGACAATAATTCATCAATTTGTTTAAGCCAGTCTAACACTAAAATACCACCAAACAATAACCCTATAGCAATTATCAATCAAAGTAATATTTTTATTTTTCACAATTGGTTTTCATCATTGTAAGCAAACATAACGATGAACATGACAAATTCCATATCCCAAAGGCCGATGACCCCTAAGTGTTAGTTTTATCAGCCAACAGACCCCCAAGGTTGACAGCGACTGTCTTGTTTAAACAACGTTTTGATATGTCATGATGTTCCGGTGTTGTAATGTTGTGATGTTGTGTATTCAGTCATAACTAGACTTTCCAAGTCCTTAGGGACAAATTAAGTTCATCTAGGAAAATAATCGATATTATTATCAATTGAGGATTTTGTCGAAAAGCATTGTATGTATTCAATGGGATGTTACACCTATTCTGGTCTAGATAAAGACATATCCACATTAGAAAGCCTAATATAGGGACGAACTGACCTACATCAGGGACTATCAAATATAAGAAACAAAAGACCTACATAGGTGTCTGTACGTGTTCTTTGTGAAAATTATTCGATCTCCAAAAATTAAAAACGGCATTACACAGTAACTTGTGTAGTATCATATGTCAATTTCACATAAGCAGTGAAAAGATCGATGTTCTTGAATAAGTGACTTCATTTGCAGTTGCAAGGATATCTTGCTATAGTATAAGTCCTCAATGAATCAAGAAAACGCAACATATCACACATTATATGAATGTATCGAGAATGACAGAGTGTTTAAAGTGTTGATTTCATAGAATAACTATTAAGAGCAGTTGAAAGGATGCCTTGCTTTACTATAGATATCCAATGGATCATTAAAACGCTATTTATCACACATGGTGCATTATATGAATAAATCGAGACTGACATAAGGTCTGTTTCAAAGGTTCATTTCATTAAATAACTATCAACTAGCAGTTTAAAGGATGCATAACGTTAGGATTGATATTCAATGGATCAGGAAAACGCCACATATAAAAAATGGCACATAATATGAAAGTCTATTTCAAAGGTTCATTTCATAGCATAACTGAGCTGCCAATGCAGTGAATACCGTATAATAGTGACACAAACACAATAACTGTAAATACAGTCCATTCATTGATCATATTGAGGTGTAACTTATTCAATTGGAAGACTCAAGTTATTTCATATCTTCCATATAGACTTATGAGAAAGATCGATTGTAGCTTTCACTTCATATGTAAATCTGATGAGCGTTTATAAGTGGTTTGATATATTGGGCTTCACTACAAACGGCTAACGTAACTTCCTGAATGGATCATGCATTCATTTACAGATATAAACGACGTTCCACTCAATACATCGATAAATCTCTCTGCAAGTGTTATTGTTGCTAACACAAACTGACGGATTTTAACACGTTATAGTATTTGGTTGTCGGGATGTTCTGTTCGAATCATATTTGTTTTACAATAAAAGAACACACAGTGTGTGTTTACTTTGTTGGTATGCTTACAATACAGGCATGTTCTGTGTATTCTGATAAGTATGATTAAATTGTTATATATCCATATTTGTACATCATGTTCATAAGTGTATATCATGGGGAAAATATTCTTTTTGGATAATTTCATTACTGTATGTCCTAAATCATAAACTGCACGTAAAAAAATCGTCTCGACATTGTGTAGCCACAAATCGACTATTTTGAGATGATCATCGAAACATATAGCTACGTTCTAACAACGATAACTATGATGATCATAAACAATATTTGCGATATTCACATCCGACCTCAGTATTCGTAATCACCATAAATTTGAAGAAACTAATAAAAAAGAACTTACATTCTTACACCCTAGTGAAAATATTTCGCTGCCATAAGTATACATGTGTCGTCTGCTCTTTTCAAATGAACCCGCTGACAACAATCAGAATTCCTTGTTAGCCCTAAATTTTATAAAATGAATGATACACTTACCCTTGTAGCTCAAATCAGAATACAATCCAGGAAGATAGATATCCCACTTATTTAACTTCTGCTGTCGTCTGCTAATTCAAGAGATATCGTCTGCTTGTCTCTGTTTTCGCGCCATGACTACGTTTTGCGTTCGGCTTAACGCTGTTGGGCAGGTATGCACGAATTGATCTAAGGTGGACCGTTAGGATCATGTTAAAGCTGTATTCGCTAAATTCGCCGATTTGATACCTTGCATTCTACGAAGGACTCCATTTACATACAGTTATGTTGTTGAAGTTGTGTGACGTCAAGAATGAAATGATTAATATATTGTTAATTCGCGAAGGATTTAATGGTGATTGTGTTTCTTTCATACGTTTCTCTTTATGTTAATATTTTATGATAATCATACGATTAGATACATCTTTAGTAATATGAATGATCATCAGAGCTGATGAAATCGTAGCCATTTTTGTCAAGGAGAAGTTGTTATTCAGGACCTTTAAGATGTTATTCAGGCCCTGATTTTACAATTATATTGTCCAATTGGTAGAAACCATCACAAGTAAAGGCCCACTGCTAGTTTCCTTGTTACAATGAATGTATGAAAAATTTGGGACATCAGGAACAAAGAATATATAAGAAAACAAAATCTGTGAACATGCATCATCATTCTGATTTGTAATCTGATCTTTTTCCTTAAAAAATATATGTTCCCCTTAAAGTTGTTGTGTCAGTTTGGCAAGGTAGACATTATCTTTAGCGATTTAGCGGTGTCAAAATAGGGGTTTTAACATTTACTTTTAACATTTCTATAGGTGTCATTTTTGCCCTATACCATACATGTATATCTGAGTATTAGATGCAGTTACTCTTTTTTGGAATATGACTGGTTGGTAAGAATTAGTTGGACCGTACGTTGGCAGTGAAAGAGTTCCGGCTGTCCGCTCACTTGTTCAATTTCAACTCCATGTGTCTGTCCATGGGTGTTACTCCAAGTGATTTTGCGAAATGGAGTGGTAAACATGTCCTTAAACAACAGACAGGAACTTAAGGGAATGAAGTTCAATACAAAGGGATAGAATGCACGCAGAAACTCTTAAATTGTAGCAGGGAATGTTTGATTAAAGGGATGAATGATTTTTCAGACGTCCACCAATATTTGCATTGCAAAACCGAATCTGTAACAATATGGATACTATTTTAACAAATTTAATCTATGGAAGTTTATTTTCAATTGATGGTATCAGTTTCTAAACTCAGAGTCTTGAAATTATAAAAAGGTAACATTAAAATTATCATAATTCGAATTTAATTCAATCACGTTTTTACACGTATTATTTCAGATCTAGGATTCTTTGAAATCTCCCAAATATACAATGTATTTTAGTCACAATCAGTGTACACAAATCACCACAACCAACAACGCGCAAATATGTCCCTTTTGTGCACCCTTACTCCCTAACAGCGCATTTAAGGTAAATTAAGCAACTCATTTCCTAAATAAATTACCGACACCGAGCAGTGGTTGTAAGCCTTTGTCTCCTGATAAATGTGCATGAGATCATGGAGCAGCCACGCATAGCGCAATCTCGAGTCAGAACCAGTCAGAACCCAACGCGATTTCTTAATGTATTATAGACAAACGCCGGCAGGGGGTCTTTATACTTAGATATGTGCCATTGTTGTGGTAGCTCGTTCAACGTTACACTTATCGCTAATAGGAAATCTATACAGTTTCAATGACCATAAGTGTTCCATTTAGATAACAAGATTTGTGGTTGAAAAATTCGTTTGTTTGGATTTTGTTTTTTCAAAATATTGAAGATCAAATTGACAGATCAACATGAAAACCTGAAGTATTATACCCACAAAAATTAGAAAATGTATAGGAACATCATGGTGTTATGACTGGGAAGTTATGACGTTCTCCATTTATCATGTTGTCCTATTGAGGTAGTAGTAAAAGTTGAGGTAGCTTTATGTCGTTCTATAAACATATTATGAAGTTTCATATGAGAATTATGACGATCTATCAACATATAACAAAATTTCAAACAAGCATTATTCCGTTCTATATGAATATTATGAAATTTCATATATGCATTATTCCGTTCTATATAGTTATTATGAAATTTCATATAAGCATTATTTCGTTCTACATGTATATAGATATTACGAAGTTTCATATGAGCATTGTGACGTTCTATATCAGCATTATGACGCTCTATATCATTATTCTGAGGTTTCACATGAGCATTATGACGTTCTATATGTACAGCATGACGTACTATCTAAGCATTGTAACGTCCTCCTTCAGCATCATGACGTACTAAATAAAGATTATGACGTTTTACGTGATTTAATTGATCACATAATGACGTTTTCTAAGCATATCACCAATATGAACATTTTGTCGTCCTAAACCATCGTTATGACGTTATACGACTTTATATATTAGCATTATGACGATAAATATAAGCGTCACGATCTCTTAAATGAGCATCGTGATGTTCCACGGAGCATAAAACGTCCAATAAGAGCATGAAACGTCCTATATACATATCTAGGATACCAAACTCATGTCCAAAAGAAACGATACCATACAAATCCCAAAATAACTCAATCCACTGCAGATTAATAAGACTAAAACATAGTAATATCATTTCTTTAGTAGTCAACTTACGTCTATGCAAAATTTGGAAACATTGTCTTTCCATGTTTGCGAGAAACATGCATTTGAAAAAAATCATCGATCTGGAATCTCCTTAACTAGGCGAGATAGCAGAGTTTTAAAACGTTCTAGTGCAGTGACGCGTCAACGAATTTATGTCAAAGAAAGTGTATTATATCAACAAAAAAATTTCTGACATAAATTCAATACTTTATCAATTTTAAAGTGAAATGACAAAAGTTCTGTTCATAAAACAATTTGAAATTTCGATTTATGCACTCCATGTACATTTGAAAAGACACAAAATCAAAAGTATCTTTTCCTGAAGAATGAAAATGTGCATACTTCTTTACAAGACATACACTGCAAAAATGGTGTTTTAATATTAAACACAAAGCCAAACACATAGCTTGTCCTGTTTTTTAAACACATAAATAATCTAAACATGTTTAAATCCTAAACACATAAATTAAAGTGTTTAATATCAAAACATGTTTTAGTTTAGAACATGTTGTGGAAAGTGTTTCAATATAAAACATGTTGTGGAAAGTGTTTCAATATAAAACATGTTGTGGAAAGTGTTTCAATATAAAACATGTTGTGGAAAGTGTTTCAATATAAAACATGTTATGGAAAGTGTTTTTAATCTAAAACGTGTTGTGGAAAGTGTTTTGATGTAAATATGTTTAGAGTTGGAACATGTTGTGGTTGTAAACGCCTCTTGTATCGCTCGTTGTTTATGCATTCAAGGCTGTTAGGTAAACAATTATTATACTATATTGTTCAGTAAATATCGCGCAAATTCATAGAAAAATGTACCAAGCAGCCCATCAAAATACAGTGATATGTGATCATACATCATTCATCATTATGTTTAAAAGGGGCAGTAGTACGTTTAAGGGTAATGTCAGAAAATGAAAATAAATGGTTAATTTTGCATAAACGTACAACTATCAATGAAAATATAGAATTTTCAAAACACGTGCTACTGCCCGTTTATTTATATTTAATAACACATAAGAAAAAGATGAAGACAGTTCAAAAGTAAAACATGTTTATTGCTTTTTAAAAATAAGTAACATAGTGAAAAAACAATATTTTAATTATCACACAAAGAAAAAATGAGAATGAGAAAATGAGGACACGTTACAGTGAATAATTTATGTCAGCTAACATCCATTTATTCATGAATAAGTACTGATATCATTTATATCCTTAATGGAAGCCCAAAAACCGCAAATGCAAATGTTTTGGCTAATTTAGATCCCATAAAATCAAGGTAAACTTCTTGACAGGGCGACCCTCTTCACTCTATAGTTAACAGTGACTTCTGTGTGCTATGAACAGCACATCAGCTTCCAACAACTTCTCTGTTGGTCACCATCAGCAGTCTTGGAGCTTCTTAATTGTTCTTGGATGAGATGTCCTGACCCTATCAAGAACAAATTCAAAATGCATCAGTTGCTTATAAAAACACAGCCTTTTAATGCATGTAAGAAAAAGATCCTTAACTATGTTTCTACTACATACATTCATATTCAGTAAATAAGCAATCATTGTTTAAGAAAAAGGATAGCTTAGTGACATGACCAGCTTTTAAATTCATCCCCTTTTGCGCATGCGCGAGAATCTCTCCGGACACAGAAACCAGTTTGTAGATGATTACTGTAAGAGCTTGTCTTTAGACTCATGTCACTAAAGAACCCCTGCTAATTCATGATACAATTGTCTTCTTTACAGAAATATATTCAAAATTATTTTAACACAATTACCCATTGTTCCTGCAACGTTTGAAAATAGCGAAAAACTGAGAAATTCTGTGACATGCTTCGCTGATCACGAGTATCTGCTTAAATGGTGGTAATTGGTAACAGTGGGAAGTCTTTAATTATGTTTGTGTTGTAATGTAAGCTTGAAATAATTCCCTTCCCCAGCCAAAGTGTTCCCAGATGTATAACTTTGTTGCTAAGGTATTACTGTTTTTTTTGCAATTTAGATGAATTCTTTACTAAAGGGCGGACACAAAATTTTGTATTAATGGTGAGCTCCAACAGCCAACATTACAACTTTTAAAAACTCTGGTTACAAAGGAGTGTACACAGGAAAATTATCTTACTGAATGGATTCAGAAGTTAAACGAATATTAACAACTATGAAAAAATACGACTCTCAAAATGTACTTTATTTGGAACTCCCCCACTCCCATTAAACTTAATTTGTGTCTATATCGAAGAATGAAATATGACGTCGACCCAGTGCCAACTCAAAGTCCGAATAAATATCCTTTTTTATTTAATGAAAGAATATATCAGTTTGATATTAATGCAACCAAGGACGTTCATTTCAACACAACCCTAACAACGGTTATGATTCTAGTCGTTTCTTTCATAAATTTTTCGGATAAAATGATTAATATTTTCGATATACTTAAAAGCGTTTTGTTCATTGAAATATGAAAAAGGCATACACAGTAATAATCCCACAACTAGAAGAATAATAGTGAAGATTAATATGATAAATTTATACGTTTTATTGATTGAACGTTCTAATATAACGGTTCTGTTATTGGCAGGGATGTAGACGAAACCACCCTCATAGACGCATTATTTCTATGAAATGTTTCTTTAAATGATTGAACACTTTTTTGTTCTTTTATTTTAGTTGTGTAATTGTAAACTCTAGACTTGCTAATCGAGGAGCTAGACTGTATCAGACAGACAGACAGATATTTTATTTCAGTCTCACCTCACATAAAATACATGATAAAAATTGGTTGTAAAAATAACATAAAAGTGAGTCACCCTTTAAGGGTTATGAGAGACTATCATCAAAAAGTAAATAAGAGGCAGATATACATTATAAGATATGATAAACATGATTTAAAATAAACATACAATCATAAAATAATCATGTAACACATGTAATTTATCTATATAAAATATCCTTTCTTCTTTGTAAAATAAGGAAGTAAAATACACGTTATGTTTAAAAAGTATTATAAATTTGTCCTCGTCATTAAGGGATCCTTAAGGGTATTAAGGGATCCTTGTTTTTCCACGGTCATGGAAAAGGGTCAAATTTCAAACTTTTACTGGCCAAAATCAGTAGTTCAGCTTGACCTATTACATAGTGCATAGCCATGTGTGTTTACTTAGCCTCAATGACGCAACAAGGTCAAAGCTCAGTGTCTTGGAGGGCAGACCATATGGCACACTCGACTGCTTAACGAGCTAAGGGCAGATAATTTCAGAAGCTGACTGAAATAGCTTGTAATGAAAAAGTAATTTAAGATATTGCTTGCAGCCTGAAAATAAAAACAGTTGTAAAATGTTGGGCAAATTCTCTTACCTTTTCTGAGAACCTATTTGACCTCTGTTTCAACATGACTTGATCGTCCTATATAAAAGGAAATAAATATCCTAAGAATTAAACAAGCTTATATTTGTTATGCTAATTAACAAATGATTCAAATAACTATTACAGACACCTTTAAGCTTCAAGTAACGACGTATTCTCCCGTTTTATCTATCAAGAATAAGCAACGATAACATGTACAAATCAGGACTCATTTTATGAGAGATATTTAATTTCATGTACAGACGAAGAACACAACAATAATTGTGAAGCATGATGCAAGTTTGAGCTAGACAAATATATTTTGCAAGATTATTGAGGTCAATGATATTTATTGATGAAAACAGTGAGATAAAAATGTTACCAGATGGAATAACATAGTAGTTATGTAAACGTGTAATTTACTATCCCAGTTGTTCACTTGCTAAAATATGTCAGATTCAACAGGTTCTTACCTTCAAATATGTTGATAAATGGGTCTTGACTTCTGTTTCCGATGTTATACAATAGTTTATTGACGTAAACAATCTTCTAATCGACTTTGAAGGCTCAAATTCAAGGAGAACAGCGCGTTTTTATACGAGACCGATGAAACAGACAGAACAAAGGAATTTTCGCATGCATCCAGGCAAGGGTCAGTAACTCTAATTGCACGATGGTATGTGTTTAAATTCAAAACATGTTGTGGAATGCAACACGTACAAAGTAATCTCGTTCACATATAAACACATTTCAAGACATCTTTTGAGTTTTAAAACACAAATAGAACACGTTTATTCTTATGTTTTGCAGTGTATATCCTGAGATATTATGCAACTTATCTATAGTTGTTAGCATAGCTATTTCAAGCAACATTGTCGTAACTTTGTTTATATTTTTTAAGAATATTGAAATAAAAATCAGTTTAAACTCTATTTTTGCCATGAATCAAAATGATATAATGAGCTCATTAGGCTCACTCCCCTACCCCTATTTTGTAAGTATATTTCTAAACAGCAGGTGTTTTATGGATAAGAACTATGTTTTCCTTTTGTTAAGATGTTTTCCCATTCAAAAGATTTTTTTCAATACTCTTAAACTTTATATTGAGAAATCTTTGCTTTCTAAATTAAATATCTTCTTAAAACATTAAAAAAAGTGATACTGAAATAAATAAGTAAAATCAGTTTTAAAATGACAATGACAATAGTACAAAAGTACAATCTATTAGAACTGACCGTGACAGCAACATGTATAATTATGTTCAACATATATATTGGCATGACTTTACTTAAATGAGGTCGGAATCATGTTTTATTATGCAATATCTTTAAAATCGAAACATGTTTTGGTTTACAACACATGCAAATTCATGTGTTTAGCATATAAACACATTTCAAAACATGTTGCGAGTCACAACATGTTTTGAGTTACAACACATACAAATTCATGTGTTTAGCATATAAACACATTTCAAAACATGTTGCGAGTCACAACATGTTTAGAGTTAAAAAGCCCTTTAGTTATCATAACGCAACATGTTTAAAATCGAAACATGTTTTGAGTTACAACACATACAAATTCATGTGTTTGGGATATAAACACTTTTCAAAACATGTTTTGAGTTAAACACGTACGGAACATGTTTAAAGTCAAAACGCCATTTTTGCAGTGTATGCCTGTTAGACACACTTAAATTCGACTCTGTCAGGTTATAGAATTTTGTTTCGGACGACTTTGAAAACTTGGTATCGTTTCTTTTGGACATGAGTTTATATGTCCATTCAGGAGTCCTTTATGTGCATTATGACGCCTTCTCTGAATATAATGACATCATGATGCTCAGACAGGACGTCACAAAACTCTACCCTTCACTTCCGGCCTGAAGATAACAGTGAGAGAAACCACTGACACAGTTCTCCCACAATGTTTAAGACTCATTCTGAATCATTTGCAGATATTTACCAAACCTTTATTCACAATGAGTATCTGAGCCTGCCGCTTTGTAGCCAATGCACTGACAGTGATTTTACAACTGACAACTACGAGCTAAGTGAGTTCCTTATCTTAGGCATGGTCGTGTCCGAAATCTCAGATTATTTTAAATTTGTTAACGTGTACTATATAATGTCTTAGGTAGAAAGATAGATAGATAACATATAATTGTAACCGAAAAATGACGTTTGGTAATAAGGTATAAAACAATTGAAAGTTCGTTGGTTGTCAATTTGTAGAAACAGGTGGAACACGATGGATTTGATACACATTATGCTTCTGTTTGGACTTACAGGTTTTATATCGTGTAAAACTGTTCGTCTCTTTGTCGATCCAAAAGGACTTGATACGAATTCTGGGTAAGGTTAGTAGTTTAGAAAATGATGAGATTTTTGGTTATGTATGGTTTTACTGTTTTTCCACCTTGTTGGCCTTTTGTTTAACTATTACCATTTGTTGTTTTGAAAATACGAATGTTATGACACAGATTGTACGAAACCTTAATGCTATCTATGTGCGAATTGTTGTAAAAATTGTATATAGTATTGGTAAACATTTTTGGATTTTTTTCTCAAAAGTTGTATGAAATTTAGAGTTGATAAGATTGTGTTTCTTTTGTTAACCAAACAGATCGAGGTTATGGTTATGGTAAGCCTTACTTTATAGCAAACATCTTGATCAACATATTCCTTATTCTTTATCTAGACATGCCTCTTATCAAACTCTTGTCATGTAAGAATTCGTTTACCCCTTACAGACTTGATGCGAAGTTTCCACTCAAGACATTACACAGAGCTAAAGAACGACTTGACGAACCAGACGTCAAAGGAAACAGTAAGTTTTGGTGTAAACGTTAACGTTTGTTGTCTAGTTATGATACTCTCAAGCATGATGCTATGATTAGTCCGTGGCAGTATTGGTTTCTTTACTATCAATAAGTTCAAATGATCTTGAAATGATAGATTTGTCAAGATATACGTATGTTGTACGATTTGAGAAATTGATCTTTGATAATAAATTTGACAGACCATATGGCTTACTTTTAATCCTCCATATTGATTTGAACAAGCTCCTGTACTAAGTAATGAAAGAAGACAGAACTTCTGCATTTTACAATCATATACTTAAAAGATGAAACGAGTGATTGATTCGATATGTTTTTAATGAGATTGAATTTCTCCCCAGTTGTGATAGTAGAACTGAGACGAGGTTACCACGACCTGAACTCCCCATTACACTTCTCACACGGCTTCGCCCACCCCGTGACCTTCACCTCTGAACCTGGACAGGAAGTTCACGTGGTCAGTGTCGGCCATTTTGTTGCAGTGTTTCTATTTATTTGATCTCTGTAAATCCCCTTTGAAAGGTTTATTATGTAATGATAATTCAAATGTCACTGTTACTCTTTTAACAGTAGGTGAGATAAAACAAAACAAGGTGCATATCAAAATGGAAATATCAGTGTCATTTAATTCCTAATGAGCTACTTACACAGACTACAAAGAAATAAATGCTTTGATTTCAGAAAAAAAGGGTAATGACCAGCGTTAATACCCAATAATTGTCGTGTTTGTTTCTTTGTCTAGCTAAAACTTTCTGTGGCTGAATTATTGCAGAGTAAATAATATAAACATAATCATCAAATGCAGTTGTGCAAAATAAATGTTTCATTCTCTATAACATTCTGTCACAGACAGGTGGGAAGCAGATTGCGGGTTCAAAGTTTCACAAAGTTACCGACCACAACATACTTCAGATTCTTCCGAGCGTTGCCCGTTCTAAGGTACTACATATCACTGTTTTAATGATACATAATGCAGTTGCTTAGTAATGCTTACACACGAATAGATTTTACAACACAACGTGAAATTTCAACCAATTGTTGATTTCGAAAGAATCGAGGACATTTTGCCAATACGAATGGGAGCCTAATGTTTCGTTTGATTCCGGTAAACCATATTCATCAATACTATTATATATGCTTTGAGGTTTTTCAACTCTTTTGTTCCCAGAAAGTGTGCAAAAGTTTTGTTAGGATCGGGACAAAATATTGTCTTGAATTATTACACATAAGATTAGTTTGTACATGTCTGTTTGTTCCTCTGTTCCCATAAGGTTCTTCAAGTCCACTTGCCCGATGTTGGCATCACAGACTATGGTCAGATTACACGGTTTGGATTCTACAAATCAAAGACATCTTGGTTGGAACTCTTCATTAACGGCAACCCAACACGTCTTGCTCAATTTCCTAATGAGGTAAAGTCACAATGGGAATTGGAAATTTAAATGAGTTATCAAAGGCAAATTTGGAACTTGGTTTTGATTTATCAATATTGATTTGGAAAAGGCCAGAAAGGTTTAGAGGCATAACGAAAATATTTACCTTTGACCTATTGATCACCAAAGAAAAACAATCACAAAATCTGGCGTCAACTATAAAAACGCTATAAAGTGGTACTGGTATTTAAAGGAATTTGTACTTTTGGGTATTTAAGTCATCTCATGCCTTTTGTCGGGGAATCCGTTCTAAAGTTAACTGAGGATATTCAAAGAAGCCTCAATCCCAATCCTTCTCTCAAAACACAGAGGAATTTTATGCACTCCACTTCTAAATTCCAAATTAAGATTTGAATCACATAACACATAAACTAACGACTTGTACAACGTATGACCCCAGGGGTACATCGACATCACCTCAGTGAGTGACCCCCACGGGACTGTGTTCTCTCACGGCTCTCATGAAGACTCCAGATGGACACACGATAAGGAACCATGGGCTCTGGGATACTGGTTAGTCAAATCCACAAGCTGTACTCCATTGTATTTAGACGTTGAATTATCAACTTCCCAGAACATGATCTCTTGAAAAAAGTCTCTTCAGTCAGTACACATAAACCAGCGTGTCTATACGCTAAAAGCGAAAATTTACGTTTAATAGATCACCTACACTGTCATGGTGTTTGATGATCTTTTCTCATTTTGTAAAAATTCATTTTCACATTATATATATTAAATTAATTCAATTAAATGTAAAGATTGTTTAGTTGATATTTATAGTACTTGTCTATTCTATATATTTTTTCATGAGCATTGAAATTACTTTTTTTCTTCCCAGGTACTGGAGTTGGGCTGATGATGCTGTTAAAATAAAATCTATTGACTCCAACAAGCACCAAATAACACTGGCAACAAAAACACGTTTTGGTCTTCGCAAAGGTTATCATTAGACTATCTTAACATTTATTCTTTTAGTTGGAACATACATTTACGAGCCATGAAATGAATTAACGACTGTTATCTACCAGTTATCAATTCCATAATTTTAAAGTTCAAATTGTAATTAAATCTGGTTATTTATACGGTAAGAAGGATAAGGAATCAGATGAATGGCACTGACAAATAGTATTCTATTATTGTTCCACCATGTTATAAAAAGCGAATAAAGCAAACAATTGAACGTAGACTGAAAACATATAACATGATATCACAGAACGATAAAGTAAAACATCGATGACGGTGAACCTACAACATTAATATAATAAAATAAGCAGCTATCTCTCTTTTACTGACAGAAATTTGGTAATCTTATTCCATTATCGATAGAAAGCGAACAAAATGTAATGCAAAATGAATACTGGTATAACTGTATTCAGAGAAACGATGCGGATGATCTACATATGGCATACATTTAACACTTTACACTTTAGATGATTGCATGATATCAGATTCTGTCTCTCATGAAAAATAACTTATTGCATCAAGTCGAGTTGAATCCCACTGACTCCATCACTTGCTGAATAATGCATAGCAAATTGATGGCAGATTATGAAAGTGTTAAACAAAAATACCAAATATTAAAGTGTTTTAAAGGGACAGTACCCCGTTTTTTGGTAATTTTATATTTCATTTTTTTCACTGATAACTATACGTTAATGCTAAAGGTATTATTCTGTTGTGTCAAAAATCTCATATTACAAACCATGCAAACCAATCACCCATTATCAGAGGACAAAGCATGAATATTCACGTAAAACCCATTGGCGGCAATTTTGTGTAAACACCTTTAATTCATTTTTGTGTAAGAAAAAGGAATCGCATGGCAAAACTTTACATTATATATTTACATTATTACTGCTCCATTTAGGTTAAATGTATTGTCTTTCAATTGGAACCATTAATTTTCATTTTCCTGACATCACCTAATATTCCCCCTAAAAACGTGTTACTTTCCCTTAAAGATGATGTAAACTTATTTCATGTAACTGATTCACATCCCTATTGAATGTACATAGGCCACTACAACGACAAAGTCCTAAAGAGTTTCCCGGACCAGGGAGGTTACTTCCGGGTGTTCAATATGCTGTCTGAATTGGATCAACCGGTTAGAATATATATAAAGTCATGACATGTTTTCAATATGCGCACTAGCGCACATATCACTTTTGCTTAGCAACGATTGTTGTAGCGCGAGTTCCCGTATTTTTTCACCTGTGACGTAATAACACCATTGTTGGTGACGTCACTATAGCCGGCGGTTCTTGGATAGTTCTAGGATGGCAAAATGAATAGAATCGGTAACAAAGAAATTATTTTATAACTACCCTCGGAATTGTGTCATATGACTTATCCCTTATCCCAGGACATTAATTATCCAACCAAAACCTCGGAGTCGTGCCTTCTCCTTTCCTTTATCAAAAATGTACCCTACCTTAGTTAGAATGAAGATGAAAAGTTTTTAGTGATTTTCTCTGTTATAGTTTAATAGTTTTAAAGATGTACATATGTTCTTGAGGATTTGTCCGCACTCCTCATTTTCTTGAGTTGTACTCTTCCCTATTACCTCAGATAGTAGAGCGTTTAAGTTTTACTGTTAACCCTATAAGTGATGATTTTAGAACATAACTTACAACAATGTATCTGCTGTTACAATATTGTCCTTCAGGGAACGTGTTTTTATGTGAAATGATAAAAATAATTGCAAGGCTGTTTTTATATTTCCAGGGCGAGTACTACATTGACCGATCTACCGGTATCTTGTATGTGTGGCCCAACACTCCACACGGTACTCTCACAGACAAAGACATAATCTATGCTTCTATGCTTCAAGATTGCATCAAGTAAGTAAACAAACAAAAGTGAAAATCTATTTTCTCTGCGATTTAGGCACGTAAATCCTCAAAGCGCAATGAAAATGTAAGAGATGAACATCAGAGGGTTCGTATGTTCAGTGTTATTTTTATCTCAGCTACAAATCTATTCAAAAGTAAATATTTGTCTATTTTCATATTGTTTATTCATATTTGTATTGATTTTGACATGATTCAGGTTAGACCAGTATGTGAACAATATCAACTTTGAAGACTTCACCCTAGAAGCTTGCAGGCGTTATGGGTTCGACATCAACAGTGGAAGGGGCCTCAGCTTTAAAAACCTGGAAATAAAAAACACTGGTAGGTCTCAAGGCTCTCCCATCCAACAGAAAAATTATGTACACTGAGTTTTTTGCCTGTTTGCTGGCATCTTAACGCAAGTCCGCAATAAGTTGTATAACTTGAGAGACAGAACAAGAAAGAGGGAACGCCGACTTATTTAAAAAGTCAAGAATATGTCGAACTGTTAACAAAATAACGTTCCTCGCAAAGCTCTTTTACTTCGATGGTAATATAGAATATAATCAACCAAAACACTTCATTCGATTGTTCTTAAAGCATGAAATTGTGTCATAGCATATATAATAACACCTTTTCGTATTCCACATCAAAAGAAACCGCATATGATCGTCTTGTTGTTATTACGCAATGTTCAGAATACCTATCAACTTACGATAGGAATGGTCGATATTGTCAAAAGAAAACTCGGGTTCAAAGGCACTAAACTGTTTAACACCCAATCCAAAACCAATGAAAATGACATTTTACCTGTGTATTTTTTCTCCAGGTGCCTACGGGATTCATTGTGAGGGAGACTGTAGATCTGTAAGTGTATCCAGGTGTGAGATTCATCATACCTGTGGGGGCGTGTCCATCGCAGGTAAACATAGCAGTAGTATACGAAGTTTATATCATGAAATTTACGACAAAGTTTGTCTTCTGAGTTATGGTTATGAGCTGTATGTCGGAATTAGTAATGGTCAATGACTCAACTGCAAGGAATGGAATAATGTTTTAAGAATGTATGGTCTTCCCCTTCTTCCACTGCTTGAGAACGACACAAGAAACTGTGTTGAAACGTCGCATACAACGAGAAGTTGTCGTCCATATATTCTTCTGCGTTATTGTCATTCCAACTTCTAAAATGCCTCTCAAAGAAGTAAGGTCCTGGTTCTTAAGTCACACTGCGAGCTGTCGGTATCAGATATGCAAAAATATGCGAATGTGTCACTTTACGATAAGTAATGATCGTTCATCATGTAAAGTTCTGTCGTAGACCCAGAAATACAAAGATAAACTTCCTTTTGACTAAAATGTAAGAACTAAAATATGATACCTCACAATTCCAAAGGCGGAGTCCGGAAGTCACTGACACCATCTCTGAACGTGGTAGAAGACAACCATATATGGCAGTACGCGAGAGTGGGAGCTGTAGGGTATAATGCTATCACTCCATCAGGCGTTGCTATCAACATGCGATATAACCACATCCATGATGGGCAGTATACAGGTATCAGGTGGGATGTACGTATTTACCTATAAAGTGAGCTAGTGAGTGATTGTTAAGCACCGCTTGGGCAGTATTGCAACCATTAGCGGCGAGCGCCCATAAAGAGGTGATTTCATCCGAAAAATATATTTTATGTATTTTATAGTATAGAATACCAATACCGCTTTATAAGACAATCAGGATGTTACTGTGGGTAATAGTTTTGGAGTTTGGGATTTTACAATTTATTTAACGAAATACTGCACGTTTTGCTGAAATTATACTTTATTTTCCTTTGAACGCTACAAATAGTAAAAATCATGGAACGGCAATTTATTGAATTTTTAAATTATGAAAGTAAACAGATGTTAAAGGAAAATGGCCGACACGTTGAATTTTGTTTAATATTTATTTTCAAACTTAACTAAGACCACTTTCCATTTTAAAAAAACACTCTATGTATATCGTATATGCTAAACAATTTCAATTGTGTCATTTCATGAAAGGGTTATATGAACTAGGTTTAATCTGTTTACATCACTGAATACTGACAAAATGCATTTTAACAATAATTGTCCATTTCTCAACATTCCCAAAATATTTAGTCACTGAACAAAGGGCAAAATTTAAGTTCCACCATGTGTTGCCAGGGTAACGATCACGTGATGGAGTATAACCACTTGCACCACCTGTGCATCAACTCCAGTGATTGTGGTGCGCTTCACGCAGGTGGAGATTGGACCATGGTACGGCTTTTCATTATCTGGAAAATTATTCCTTCTATTTCATGGTATCCAATATGTCTTTAATTACTTTAATCAGTAATACAATAGAATGTTAATTCAAGTTAAAGGTAACAGACCCAGAAGACTTATATATGCAACATGCACACCAACACATTTGTTTTAAGTGAACACAAAAGAAGTAACGATAGATACAAAACAACTGTATAGTATTAATTAATACTGATCTACTAAGAAAGGCTTATGTTTCTGAGCCACAAATTCTTGAGAAGAAAGAGGAATGTTGGCCATAGTCCTTAAATGGGCAGTAGCACGTTTTTAGGGGGAATATAAGTTGAGGTAAGGAAAATGAAAATTAATGGTTCTAATTGAAAGACAATGTATTTAAACTAAATGAAGCAGTAATAATTCAAATTTATAACGTAAAGTTTAGCCATGCGATTCCTTTTTCTCACACAAAATGAATTAAAGGTGTTCACACAAAATGGCCGCCAATGGATTTTATGTTAAACTTCATACTTTGTCCTCTGACTATGGATGATTGGCTTGTGTAATGAGATTTTTGACACTGTCTAAATAAAACATTTAGCATTAACTTACAATTATCAGGGAAATATCTAAAATATAAAATTGTCAAAAAACGTGCTATTGCTCCTTTAAATGGGCAGTAGCACGTTTTTTTGAAAATTTTATATTTTGATTTTACTGATAATTGTACTAAACCATTCATCCATAGTCAGAGAACAAATTGTAAAAGTTCACATAAGTCCATTGACAGCCATTTTTGTGTGATTACCTTTATTTAATCTTGTGTTAAAAAAAGGAATCACATGAATGATAAAATATGGCCATGAATGGTTACAGCATATTTAGTCAGAAGATTAATTCCGTGGAACAAAAAACGACATGTATTTGATTATGTTATCTGAGAAAGGGGTCCACATCCGACACGACCACATCCACCACACCCTTATTTATAGCCAATTTATATAGTATTACTTTTGATAACGAATATTATGAAAATCACGAAATCATCTTTACTTTACTTTTGAGGCATAATGTGTATTAGATAATGTTCTTCTCCACATTCGCAGAGAGGGGTCCACATCCGACACAACCACATCCACCACACTCTGAGACTGGTCCCAGGAGCCCAGGTTAGAGGAGTCATGCTAGACGATCAGTACTCAAGTGTCACCATCGAGAACAATGTCTTCCATGATGTAAGTGTAGCAGGATCAGTTTGGGGAGTGTCGAATAGGTTTACTTTTAATAATGAATTTGTGCGTATCTAAAAAGGTGCCAAAGATGAACGTTATTCGTCTACACCAGAGTTTCGAGTTTAATAGATTGAGTTTGAGCACTTTCATTGAGAAAGTTAATGCTGCAGATTCAGCCTCGATGGCAATTTCTAGAGGCGTGCTTATTTAATTCGACCGTGCTTCTAGGTATAAAATAGTTACAATATCGGAGTTCGAACCAGCCAGGATACCCCTCCGCCAATGTCTGAATGCACTCGTCTTTGTAGCATGTTTCTGACGTAAGCTCATCGAACCAATCGCAAAGATGGCGGTAAAAACTTTCGATATCATGCTAGGGGCAGGTAGCTTAAGTTTATTCCCTTTGGTTTTATTTAATCGAAGATGTGATTGGATACAACAAGTTTTTTATATGGTTTTGTCTTGCTGCGTTCAGACCGTGGCGGAATGGATATCCAAATAGGGACAATATTATTACTATTTATTCCTCGGAGCACGGTCGATTTTAATCAGACCAGATGTGCAAATATATCTCTCTGAAGGTTCTTTCATTATCTTAGTAGATTTGGCCACCTTTTAACAAGTGTCAGACCATGCACCTTAATGGATCGTCGTCAGACCATATGGAGAGGACTACTACCGGTACACACATTTTTTTCCGAATTTGATTCCTCAGGACAGGATTCATTTACATGACTGAACATATCTGATTAAAAGGTCATATTTTTTTACAGAACGAAGTGCACGCCAACATCGGGGGAGGGAGAGACAACATCATCCGCTACAACGTGTTCTACAACGCTACAGGTGACTCTATACAGGTGGACGGGAGGGGGACACGACACCAAAACGACGATCGTTTGTTGAAAAATCTTCAGGTGAGACTTAAAGGGGTATTACTGACCACGGTTTTAGGGGGAATATAAGGTGATGTCACAAAAAGGAAGATAAATAGCTCCAATTGAAAGACAAGACTAAATGTGGTAGTAATAAATCAAAATATAATGTTAAGTTCAGCCATGCGATTTCTTTTTCTTACACAAATTAATGAATTAAAGGTGTTCACAGAAAAAATGGCAGCAAGTGGACTTTTTGTGAATCTATATGATTTGATCTCTGACTATGGATTGTGTAATGAGATTTTTGATACTATCACAATATTACATTTAGCATGAACGTACAATTATCAGTGAAAAATTGAAAATATAAAAATGTACTATACTACCCCCATCATATCCAGTCTTGATTGATACTCTTATTTTATCAAAATCATTTCAAATCTATATTCCGATTTAGCAGGGTTTGGGATTGGTGAATGTAAGAATATGATATTTCCAGGCGGTGCCATACAACAGTTCTCTATGGGCAAGCAGATACCCGAAACTTGCTCACATGAAAGACAGAACCCTTCCAATGGGTAAGTACTCCATATGTATTTCAAAAGGAAAGAATATTCACGCGGGTTCTCGCATTTACTATTAGGCATTAATTAAATAATGGGGACTTTTGCACTAAAAAAAGTATTTTTAATTGATTTCGATTGACTGGTTTTTTTTTCAAATAGGAATGTAATCTGAGAAGATGATTTTGTTTTTAAAATACCATCGATTTTTGAAGATGATTGCAAGCTATACAACTACAAAATTCAATCAAACAAATATTTCCTTACATATCAGCTGTAAAGCGGATCATAGAATACACAATCTGTCATGAATTTTTCAAGAGATATTCTGTGGAGATTTAGTTATATTATAACCCATCCCATCATAAGTACTCAAGTTCCAGAATAATCACGCGAATGTATTCTATTCTTTCAAGTTTACAAAGAATTCGTGTGTTTCAGGTAACGAAATATACAACAACATCTTCTTCAACGAGGGAGGTATTGAAAAGATTTTCTATAATGGCGGACACATAAACAGAGCTGACTTCTTCAATATAACCAACAACCATAAGGTATGTCTGATCTTCATTATAAATTGACAGTCAAATGAAAGTGCACACTTAAGTTGTATTCACCCTACATCACGTGGTGTGGTTATCAATGGGGGTGTCTAGGTCGCTATCCTTGATAACCAATCCAATATTCGGTTATCAGATAATCACCATGAGTTGGTTATTAGTGAGTAAACATGCACGACAGTTTCCTTGGTGCGATACCACAAGATCTTCGGCTTCGCCTCGGACCTTGCCGTATCGTCCTTTGGAGAAAAACCTTCCCTAGACGTGATATCTTTACACACCTCGAAAGGATTGTTTTCACCAAAGAAATTCATAAATTGTATAGACCGCCATTTTAAGGAGAAAATAAAACTTTGAAAGAAACCAACCTTGAATTCGTCCTGAAAAAAACTGAGATATATATTTCGCTTAAAACCGGAGACAGCTCTAACTTCACTACTTTCTTGAAACCACGTGCTTTTGGTGTTATGCTGCACCGATCCGATGCTTTGCATGAAAATCATGAAGTCCGTGCATCTCGAGGTGAAATGAACAACATTCATGAATGCTCACGTGAATTTGCTTGATAGAGACAGATACATTTTCATAGACAGGATCTCGGATTTATTTAGGAAATCAAACATTTACATTTATTAAACAGATTTCTGTGACCTTTTGTAATAATTGTTTCAAAGATATTTCATTTCAGTTCAAGATGGAGAATTTTTTTTTTATAATAGTGTAAATTCAATGTTATGTCTTCTATAAGAAAAAAACTTAATTACATCGGATGGTTATAAAACTTAGCGTTTGTTTGAAAGTTTCACAAAGTTGGTAATAAAGAAACTGGAGGTATTACAATTGATTATAATATGGTAAATTTATATTCATCTTCACTTACTAAACATATCAAACTGATGCCACTCTTCAAATACAAAAATTTCAGAAAAAAACTAAAATTTACATTTTTATTCAAAGATTCCAGTGAAGGTGAATAAAGTTGGGATATAGCTTTGTTTAAAGCCCTCTTGTATCAAATCTTTTTTGAACAGAGCATTCACCCGAGTGACTTCACCTCACCGGAGAATGGCGACTTTCGGTTGGCCTGCGCAGCCGTGGACTGGGCCAATCAAATCTCTTTCCCTTCACCAATAACTTTACAGGAGGTAGGGCCTCGCTACCCAACAGGCCCAACGTACACGCACACACGTAAATACATTGTAACATTGTGTTTTATGTAAGGCGTATTCCAATTAATATTTCACAATGGTGATAATATATTTTGTTGATTCAATATTATTGTATGAATTAATTAATACTTTAATGGACCTTAATGTCATGTCAATTCAGCAAGCCTTTACTAGAAGACTTGTTGTCGTTCATACCCATAGTTAAATGGGAAATGTCAATGTCAAAATATAATTTAAAGGAACGTTACCTTTGAGATGGTTGAATATTGATAACTTATATATGCATTTCCTTATTTTTGTACTTACACGGAATCGTATTTGGACCTATTATTTGGATTGGTAAAATTTATTATGATCGTGTCATTTCGAGTTTACAAGAGAGACATACAAGTTTTTTGTAACACTGAGTTTGTGATATTAATATGATACTACAACTAAAGCGATGCATGTGTCCAACCTTCAGATGTTACAACGAAGACACCTCACTATAGCGCGGCCAAATGTACGGGTACCCAGGCTCCGGCCACCAAGATTCCCAAGACTCCCTACTTCTCTGATGGGTCCGGACCTAACACTCTCTACCCTAACATTCCTAAACAAGGTAGGTACCAATTCACGCAACATTTTTTTTTATCTTACCATCCATCACAGTACCTTCTGAATCCCATCTTCACAACGTCACGGGCGAAACGAAAAAGTTTCTAAACTTTCGCATTCCTCCCTTGACATCATTGGCCGTGATTTCTGTGCTAGCATTTCAACCCTCTGCACGGAAGTAGAATAGTCCAATCAGAAGACAGCATGTTAATTGAACCGATTTGAAAAAATACTTTTGTATGTGTTTTACAAGGGCGAGAAACAATTGTGATACATAAATGTTTGTCTTCTCTGCATTCTCGGTGCTCATCAAAAACGTGAAAACAACCATGCGGACTGAAATTTGAAATTAAATTTCACTCGGATAGTTTTCAAAAAGATCGTCTGTTAGTATTTTGAATTTGTTCCGAAATTTCATTGGCTATTGTGTAAGAGCTGATAAGGGGCGTAACTCGTGATCACGATAGGTGTCGCTGCTCCGGATCACCAGTTTTCTACCTTGTGAAGGCAAGGTCTAAAGCGAGGAGAGTTGCTCGATACGTTTTCACCTTGCCGTGGGAAGATGTCTGAATCCCTGAATAGATGATAACTTCTTTCGCTAACAGTCGTAAGGGGTTTTCCTGTGTTTGCTTTCACGATATTAAGCAGGTAATAAAACCATTGTCGATTTCTGCATGCTGTAAGGTAATTGACAAGAAGAACGATTTGAGAGGCAATGCTTAGCGATTAAAATGCTCTACTTAATAGATTTTACGTGAATTAATGAAATTTCCGAGGTGAGAGAGAGCACAACATTCTGAAGACATATATGTCTTTATTGAATTTTTGGAGAAAATAAGTTTTGACACACCAAAATTATTTTGATTCAAGGCGAGAGAAAGTCGTTGCCACCCTTTGCTCACTTCGTTCACATAGGGAAAACTGGTTACTTTCATTATCAGTGCGCACACCAAACCTGCCCTTTGCGTAAGGCATCTCACTCTAAGGGTGCCACGCATCATACATTATATTATACAGACAGACAGACAGATATTTTATTAACGTCTCACTGCATGTACAGCATAAAATACAACAAACAATCAGTAAAAGCACATGCACCATTCCTTATGGAATTATGAGAGACTATATCTTAAAATATATACATGTAAAAAAAGTATATAATTTGATATTTAATTATTATACAATAACAATCGCCTTCTTGATAAAATAGTGTATAGGGTTTTGGCAACGCTACTAACAACATTATGATTTGACATTAAAAAACAAAACTTCTGTTCTTCGCTAAAAGAATAAAATTCACTATAAAAGGAACAAATATAGGTAAACAATTCAGAGCGCAGGTCATCGTACACCGGACACTTTAGTAGCACATGTATTTCATCCTCTACACAGTTAGTTGTACACAACATTATATGACAACAGAGCATCCCTAACAAATCCTGTAGGCTGACACAGTGGCATAGCCTATGGTCACCGTCCGTCAGAGCAGAAGACTCACATCGTCCACGAGCAGCTCCAGGTTCTCAGGCAGCACAAAAGTTCTTCTCATATCTGATAGCAGCCTTCAAAGAAAGACACGCTTTTGCATCATTCTAGACAATGTGAACCGAGTAAGGTCAGGAGAAAATCGAGAATGGACGTGTATTTCAATTTGCAACAATCCTATGCTTTCATGCTAGCCTCATTGTATCCTTTATTCTTTTTTACTATCAAGATCCAATAATATTCTGATGGTTGTTTTCTACCCAGGGTGTTGGCTGGTAGTGTCTGGGTGTCCCCTCCATCCAGAGACTGGACTACACCGAGACACGTACGGAGAGCAAAACGAGGGGGCGGGGGGCAGTGAGGAGAAGTGTCTGGCCCGGGCCGTCAAACAGTGGACATATTGTGGATCTTCAGATAAAGAGACTGTTACTGCTGTCTTCGGGCCTACGGGTGAGAGGGATGATTTTGATAACCTTCTTTTAGTATGTGAAATATGAAAAATCTATTATCAAATTCCATTCACATTATAGATGATAATTACTTCGCCATTCAGAAAAGTATCTTGCTCATATTCGATATCAGTACTCTATGTGTGAAGCACAAATACGTTTGGACGGTCTTTTAAAAAAGACAAAGTAAATATTATACAAATATTATTAACTATAAAGTCACTGTACATCATGGTTTTATTGAAGGAAAAACTTAATTTTATCATGATTTCGAAAAAAAATTCAAATAAATGGATTAGACTGCTGAAATTAAAATAAAGCTTCATAACTGATCATTTTGATTGACCATGCTTCATTTCCTGGAGAAACATTTCTCTGACAGGTGCGATGACGATAGCAGGAAAGCACTGCTACTTCGCAGACTACGGCTGTCCCAAGCACGGGGGTTCACACACTGGTCGCCTGGAGGTAGATGCGTATGCAGAGAGACAGGGCGGACTCACAGACCAGGAGAAGTGTCTACAGAGAGCAGTGGGCCAGTTTGTGTGGTGCGGGGCCGACCCAGATCATCCCTTCACCAGCATATATGGGCCTACAGGTAAGGGAAAATATAGGGAACCCTTATGAATAATATATCAGTATGAAATACAATCTTTTCAGTGAAGAACTCTTAATGAACGAATATCTCTGATAAAGGTCCCTTTTGTAATCATTGAATTTGCAATAATGACATCAGTTACCTGGTGCAGTTTTTGTAATACCGTATTTCCTCGAATACACGCTCACAAGTTAACGGAAAAGTAGAGATTTCTAGCTGAAGATTGTAAAAAATGCGAAAGCAGACCTTCGGTTGATCCTGACTTTTGTAAATATCACGAGTTCACGGAAACGTAGAGAGTTCTAGCTGATGAAATTATAAAAAATGCGAAAGCGGGCTACGGTTGTTCCTGACTTTTGTAAATATTATTAAACGTCCTCACATTTATTGAAATTACTGCAGGTGCAACACGCCATGCTGGAGGCGGATGTTGGATCAAGATGGCGTCCTGTCCAGGTGACAAAACACTTCCGGTATTCTTCTACGATGCATGGGGAGCCACAAATCTAGGCACAGGTAAATGAACATCAGACACATTGGTGCAGCATCACTTTTCAAAAGCAATGTCACCTTTTCACACTGCAAGTATTTGACCTGTTGAAGTGATGTTTTTCTTTCAATGATATTTTGTATTTCTTTCATTCTTAAAACACTGCTACTATCGTTGTAGGGGAGTTGTCAATACCACTTGCAAACTAAAGTGACCATGCTGTTGTAATAATAAACTAGTTGTTTTCCTAGGTAATTCAGACCATCTCATGAATATGTGTCTAACTAAAACGAATGTTATCAAGATTCCTTGCCAATACCATTTGGCACCAGTAGATTTTACCATGATTTTTCTGTTGTTTATATTGATTATTTCCTATATTCTGGATATCCCAGACAGTGACGAGAGCGAGTGTCTATCCAGAGCAGATGTATTCAAGATTCCTCGCCAATACCATTTGGCACCAGTAGACTTTACCGTGACTTTTCTGTTGTTTATATTGATTATTTCCTATATTCTTGATATTCCAGACAGTGACGAGAGCGAGTGTCTATCCAGAGCAGATGTATTCAAGATTCCTCGCCAATACCATTTGACACCAGTAGACTTTACCATGACTTTCCTGTTGTATATTGATTATTTCCAATAATCTGGAAATTCCAGACAGTGACGAGATTCCTCGTCAATACCATTTAGCACCAGTAGACTTTACCAAGACTGTTGTATATTGATTATTACCTACATCCTCCGTATTCCAGACAGTGACGAGAGCGAGTGTCTATCCAGGGCGGATGTTTTCTGGAGGCAGTGTGGAGCTCACTGGGACAAACCCGTCACTGCTATATACAGACCTGCTGCCAAGTCTAGAACCGTTCCTTCTTCTGTTCCTCTTATTGGTTAATGAAAAATTAAATAAATTTGATAAAATATGAATTTTCATTTGGTTATTTTGTTGGTCCTTGAGATCTCCCACGGAACGGTCGGGCAATCTGCACCAAATGTGTATAGGGTACATCCTCTACATATCATGTAGATATGCCTTTTTAAAGTTTCAACTTCTCTATACCGAATATACGGACCCACGGGTAGATATGGTAGCCCTTGTACCCTTGAATCCGTTTGTTAATGTCCAGATGGGGACCTCTGACCTTGTGACCTTGAATTTAATTTTTTTGGGTTTCCATGACAACTGTTGAACTCTCATTTTAAAGGGAATGGTGAGTTTCCGGAGCATTACTCTGAACTCCTGGACAACATTTCACCATTATTATTATTGGAGTTCCTCCTTATGTAGCACAATCAGCACACTTTTAATATTGATTCAACAAGGACGAGGTCTGGATTTTCTTGGTCAGAAGACCGATTTTATTCAAAGTAAATACTCTGGTTGTCAACCCTCCACGTCCCTGGGCCATCTCCAGACTTCAACCGCCTTCCTGTCTGCTAGTAGGTGGGACTCGAGGGGCAGGTCGATCTGCTCTCTTCTCATCCTGTTACATCAGCGTATATGTCTCCGCTAATGCTACAACCTATACCCTGATATCCTCCTATGGTCTTCTGTCGTATCGCTGACGGGTGGTTGCTAGGCGCTATTTATAGCCTGTCTGTTTTCAGTCAAACTATTCCGAACTCCATACACTGTTGTCTAGTGATGTCGCACGTGGAAATCTAAGAGCGCGTGATTTGGAGCTTAGCGGGAGACTGCAACGAGAATCAGATTTATTATCTAATAGCACTCCTATTGGTTAATTTGAATAACGAGGTGAGCACGCGGAACGAAGCCAAGAAACTAGTTTGCCGCTATCGCTGAAAGGGCATCATTTGATTGGCTTGCTATATATAGCGATACGACAGAAGACCATAGGAGGATATCAGGGGATAGGTTGTAGCATTAGCGGAGACATATACGCTGATGTAGCAGGATGCCCTCTTCTGTGAAGTTCTGGCTTTTATTACACCCGACAAACCCAGTTGCCAACAAGATATCTTTGGCAACAGCTTAAGGATTATTGCTAAACCTTCTTAAAGGTAGCCATATCATGATTACACTTATGATGTTTCCCATTTCCATGGCCCATTTCGCCTTCTACTATAGCTACTCAATTTTTTTTTTTCAATTCAGGAATTTTTTTAAATCAAAATTCAAATGAAAGGGAGGCATCAGTTTTACGAGTAAAACCACTCTCTTGTTTAAATTACATTATATTTAAATAGTATCACATGGTATGGATGTACGAATTCCATTTCATATTTGATACTAAGACTACTAAGATACTAGTAAATTAGTTGATTTTATATTTTTTTCTGGTGATTCTGAAAAAGATTAAATCGTGTTGATGTGGGGATACATGGGTCCATCCAAAAATGATTTCACCTTACACGATGTTTGACATGAACGTACACGTTCTTTATCATAATTATATACAACATTTAGGGGTCCATCCGCACCCATTCTTACAAACACATTGGTCCTTTTAATGATGTATGTTGATATGATAAAGACTGTTATCATATATCTAACAATAATATGTGTTGTTTTGCATCAGTGTGTGATAGAGGCAAGGACACAGCACCCATATTGCCGCCCGGTCCGCAAATCCATATCAGCCATATCAGACCGGTCCGCAAATCCATATCAATATCGGCCCGGGGGGGCTTTTGGTTAGAGTTATCTCCCTTTGCAGAGTAACGTCATTGGCAACATAGATAAATTTTGGTTTTGCGTTACCAAAAACGATCTTTTGAAGCCTTTAGCTGTAGATATTCTTTACAAACACCAAAAGGTTAAATTTTCTAGTAATGTAAATAAGTGGAGCTACTCACAATATTTTTCTTAAACTTAACTCTTTGTAATGAATGATTGTTTTGTTATTTTTATGACTTTTATTTCTGTTTCAAAACTTTTTATCCATAATTATTTTAAAGATATTTTTTTTGCCAGAGAAAAAAGTTTGATATATGATAAAAAGGTTACAAAATGTTATTTTTCATATCATACCTCTTATCAGCCCTCTGGCCTGCGGCATTCGGGCTGATATGGGGGTCTCGGGTTGATATGAGGTATGATATGAAAAATGACATGTTATAACCTCTAAATATAAACTGGTTAATCATGTATTAAACTAATTGCCCTGCACACCAAAGTGAGCACAATGACGCCCTTTATGGAGATTGTCACGTCTTATCTGGAGATTGTCACATCTTAAATGGAGATTGTCACGTCTTAAATGGAGATTGTCACATCTTAAATGAAGATTGTCACGTCTTAAATGAACATTGTAACGTCTTAAATTGGAGATTGTAACGTCTTAAATGGAGATTGTCACGCCTAAATTAAGATTGTCAAGCCTTAAATGAAGATTGTCACTACTTATCTGGAAGATTGTAACGTCTTAAATGAAGATTGTCACGACTTATGTGAACATTATAACGATATCTATGAACATTGCCACGGCATAAATGAAATTGCCACGTTTAAAATGAACATTTTAACGTCTTAGATTAAGATTGACAAGCCTTATATGAAGATTGTCACGACTTAAATGAAGATTGTAGCGTCTTAAATGCAGATTGTAGCGTCTTAAATAAAGATTGTCACGACTTCAATGAAGATTGTCACGACTTAAATGAACATTGTCACGACTTATATGAACTTTGCCACGTTTAAAATGAACATTTTTAACGTCTCAGATTAAGATTGCCAAGCCTTATATGAAGATTGTCACGACTTAAATGAAGATTGTAACGTCTTAAATGAACATTGTCACGTTTTATATGAACATTGCCACCTTTTTAAATGAATATTTTAACGTCTTAAAATAACATTTTAACGTTTAAAATGAACATTGTAACGTTTTAAATGAACATTGAAAGGGAGGCATCAGTTTTACAAGTAAAACCACTCTCTTGTTTAAATTACATTAAATTTAAATAGTATCACATGGTATGGATGTACGAATTCCATTTCATATTAAATTTGATACTAAGACTACTAAGATACTAGTAAATTAGTTGATTTTATATTTTTTCTGGTGATTCTGAAAACGATTAAATCGTGTTGATGTGGGGATACATGGGTCCATCCGAAAATGATTTCACCTTACACGATGTTTGACATGAACGTACACGTTCTTTATCATAATTATATACAACATTTAGGGGTCAATCCGAACCCATTCTTACAAACACATTGGTCCTTTTAATGATGTATGTTGATATGATAAAGACTGATATAAACTGGTTAATCATGTATTAAACTAATTGCCCTGCACATCAAAGTGAGCACAATGACGCCCTTTATGCAGATTGTCACATCTTAAATAAGGATTGTCACGTCTTAAATGAAGATTGTCACGTCTTAAATGAAGATTGTCACGTCTTAAATGAAGATTGTCACGTCTTAAATGAACATTGTAACGTTTTAAATTGGAGATTGTTACGTCTTAAATGGAGATTGTAACGTCTTAAATGGAGATTGTCACGCCTAAATGAAGATTGTCACGACGTATGTGAACATTATAACGACATTGCCACGGCATAAATGAAATTGCCACGTTTAAAAGGAACATTTTAACGTCTTAGATTAAGATTGCCAAGCCTTATATGAAGATTGTCACGACTTAAATGAAGATGGTAGCGTCTTAAATGAAGATTGTAGCGTCTTAAATGAAGATTGTCACGACTTATATGAACTTTGCCACGTTTAAAATGAACATTTTAACGTCTCAGATTAAGATTGCCAAGCCTAATATGAAGATTGTCACGACTTAAATGAAGATGGTAGCGTCTTAAATGAAGATTGTAGCGTCTTAAATGAACATTGTCACGACTTAAATGAACACTGTCACGTCTTATATGAACATTACCACCTTTTTAAAAGAACATTTTAACGTCTTAAAAGAACATTGTAACGTTTAAAATGAACATTGTAACGTTTTAAATGAACATTGTGACGTCTTAAATGAACATTGTAACGTTTTAAATGAACATTGTGACGAAAAGATATTTCTCAATTATAAGATGTTCGTCGTGTTCATTGTTCAGTTCCTGAACATGACATGACTGGGTGAGCAGGAAACAACAACCTCTTTCTTCTTTCAGTGGCATTTTAGAAGTTGGTACGGTAAATAATTACACATAATGTGAACAACTTCTCAACAATTGTTGTTACTCGATACACTTACAACTGGTTACTGGGTGGGTACTTGCAGCATGTCATCTCGACCACGATACACTTATGGTTAAACAATTTGCTAATTGCAGTGAAACGACATTGGGGCATTTCATGATATGATCGGTAAATGCGAATAGGACAAATATACAAACGTATTCGAACATTTTGTAGCAAGTTGAATAGTTTTCCAAAATACGATCATATGTTTTATTAAATATTATCTATGACTACATGTAGCACTGTTTATCCAAAGATCTGAAGTTTGGTCATGTTATTGCCAGCAGAAATGTCTACTTTCTTATAACATATAAACGTGGCTGATCCAAGCAGCCGTAAAATATTAGGAACGAACGAGGATTTCATTCAGGGCTATGTTCATTAGAAGCAGCCAGTATGTTATTGTATCTCTTTGACGTTTGATTAATGTGAAACCAATGACCTAAATCTTCAGTATTTTGATGATAAATAACTTCTTTCTGGGACATTTACTTATGAATAAAATCTTACTAAACTTCAATGACCTGTTCAGACGTTTGCCTTTCCTTGCAACCTTTATTTTTTGCTTCCAATCTTAAAATTACATATATATTGACAGTAAGTTGACAAAGCCAGTGTTATTTACTTAACATTGTCCCTCCAATCATTTGTCTAACCTAATTATCTCCCAACAGAGGCAGCTCAGTCGTGTTACTTTCGCCAAGCCTCTGTTCCAATTAGCCAAATACGTGGACAAGAAAGGTACAAGCCTGATTGAATGCAATCAGAATTAGTTGTGGAAATAGCTACGCTGTTTCGAAATTGGTCAATTGAAAGTGGTCATTCGCAACCCCTTCATTTAAAAAAACATCACTTTATGTATTTTATTATATTATTTTAGGTTCATAAGTAAAATAAATTATCATAATACAAATAATGATTAACAGTTATAATTATATCTTTATAAAACAACAAGCCATATTTGATTTTTACAATATTTTTTCTTACACTGTTAATAAACATAAAAGTATGATATTTTCCATGTCACTATACACTGTTAAGGATGTTTACAAACAAATGTACAAATGTATTCAAGACCTGTTTTCATACTGCAAAAAGGGAGATATCTTGTGTTGTAACTTTTTGTCGCTAGGGCAATTTGCAGGAACTTTGGGTTTTGGCTAGTTGGAATTGAGACTAGTCTTTATCGGAGAATTGCGAATGAGCTGCCTCCGTGAAGAGAGTATGGCTTAGCCTCTGTTGTAGACAGTTGATGCTTCACAGTTATTCATAAGGTAACTGCTATGTATCATTTTAAATCTTGGCACCTTATAGCTACAGAAATTGCAGCTGTGAATTATTATAAATGGCAAAAGAAAGTCAAGAGACTATAAACTGATAACCAACATGGGAATTGAAATCAAGTGTATTTTATGGTGTTTTATTTAATAAGTTAATAACTTAAATCAACAGTATTTTAATTTATACAAAATAGTTTCTTACCAAATTTGGGTTTGGACCGAAGAGGTTTTGATCAGAGGTAAGAATATAAAACTTGGTGGTATGTTTAATATTTTCTTTGGGAAAACATTCTCAGAATCGTTTTCTAATAATGACAAAAAACAATGAAAATGATATTTTATTCCATTTTTATTTTATTTCAAATAACATAATATGATTTTTTTTCTCAATATATCGCATGAAGGAAATGCCAAAATGAATTAATTATGTATTTTCAATCTAAATATTTTTTTATTTCTTTTTCTTTGATTGACACTTTTTTAGTTCACAGATATAAATATTCTATAAATGATTTTGGTTTAAAATGAATTTATGAAAAGTGAATGAGAATAATAAGAGAAATCTAAAAAGGAAATTTAAAGAAAAATTGTATGATGAACATTTCATGAACCATTCTAGCCTCACAGATTTTATTCTTACTAGGCACACAATGTCATATTAATATATTATGACAACATTGTAAAATATTCTTTCAAAAGAATGACTTCCAGAATGCTTTTGGCATCATAAATTGATTTACTTGGGTATAATATATAATATAATCTTATAAAAGAAGAATTGTGACTTCATATCCCTGTAAAACAGTATAAGACAAAATTGAAAAATTGTCATAACCTCAAAAAGATGTCATGATAAAAAGAGATGATCAAAAAATGAGAATTTCAGTATAAAAACTTAAAATTCTTACAATTATGAAATAAAAGATTTTGTCCTTTTTGCATGAAAAACATCATCAATGAGTCAATGCCACAAACAGACCATCAAAAGATGGTCAAACTTATTCTTAACTTTGAATTTCTAAAACAATTTCAATTAAGGGAAATTGAAGTATCTACAGGAAAATGTCTAGAAATATTTGCATTTGTTATCTTCACATGAAGAAGGTTTCAATTTATTTCAAGTGAAAAATTGAATTTTTCTTATGTTAATGTAAACACTAAAAAGATCAAGTAAAAAAGGGTTAACACTTTTGAAAGAGTAAGTAATTATGCTGAAAATGTCTTGACAAAAAGGAAAAGAATGAAAAGACGCACAATAAATACACTTTTTGAAGCATCCATAAAATATCTAGATCTTTTACATCATATGCAAGAACCCTTATTTTCTTTAAAAATAATGTTAATTGCAGAATTAGATACATTTATGAAAAGTAAATTGCAAACTGAGATTCCAATTTAATCATTTTTATAGAATATTTCCTTAAATATATCTTATATTAATCCTTGTAGAAATCTCTGATTAATGGTACTGAAAAATGGTACATCTTAAAAATAAACATAACTATATGACATCGGATGCACTAACATCATACTCATAGATATATATCCATATATTGTTGTTTGATTAACTGAAATATTTCACATTTCACCAGCTTGAACCAAACTGGATATGAATCGAACATCATCAACAATAAGTTGAGCAAATAATTATGAACAATTATCACAGATAAAAATATAAATCATGACACAAATTTAAAGCAAATAAAAGTCTTGAAATTTCAATGACAAATGAATAATAAATTTATCATACATGGACAGAAAGAACACTCTGGGTAAACAACTCAATATATACACATTGTGAGTTTTGGAAAGGACTTCATATATACACTGTTATATCTAAAATATCAACACTCTTGTGATCTACAGACACAATCATAATTCTGAAATATGTTTTTATAGTAAGATAGATGACATATACTTGTTGGAATACTTTTTGTGATATTCTAGTATTTTTTATTTATATTTCATAAAGAGGTCGATGAAGAAAAATTAATATTCATAATTTCAAAATTTTCATATCCCTCATTATTTGTCAAGAATATATATATATATATTAAAATTTGATGATAAAAATGAACTCAAAAGCATTAATTTTAAAACTACATTTTGATACTACTTGACAATGATACAAATATGTACTGAAATGTTGAAAATTGGATCGGTTAAGAGAGGGAGTGATTTTATGTTAACACATAGGTTATTGTAAACAAGGAGAATGTTTTTGAGTCATATTGTGCCCTTTAGTAAAAAAGAACTCGTTCTTGTCTACTTGTTGATATCTACTTCGAAATGCTCTTAAATGACCTGAATAACACTTGTGCTTAAATAATTTGTGAATTGTCCAACAATTACATAATTACATCTGAGTTATATCACAAAATTGTATCTCAACATGTAAACAATGATATTGAGAGAAAAAGATGCTTATCCATTTGGGTACCATACATAAACCACTCACTCAGTTAGTAGCAAGTCAGAAATACATGCCATTTTCAAAGTCAACAGATGCAAATGTTTCCAAATTTGGTCAATACTTTCAAAACTACTATATATATGCCTGTGTGAGAGAATGAAGATAATCATAAACTGAAAATATTTCACTGGTACCCTCACAGCCAAACAATCTAGCATCATCTATCGAAGTGGAATTCTTACTTTTATCATCAGTCTTTTTTAGTGAGTAGCACTCCATAACAATCCATTTCTAAATTATTTTTTTGGCGAATTTTCACATTCCTTTGAATTATTAAAAGCTATGGTGGATAATTATTTTTAACTTCTTGATAAATAATTTTCTTTTTTTTGCAGCTATTTACAAATAAACCTATCAATTATCCTATTTTATTTGTGTTTGATTATGGGGCATATCTTATAATTATCATTCAAGTACCAAATATACATAATCAATTTTCTATTCAAAACTACTATTGATTCAGACACAGAGAACTGCATATAATGATGAATATGAATCCTAAAGAGAAAGATCTTTGGCTGGTGGCTCCCCCTGTTGCTGAAGGATCTTTGTCAAGCTGTATATCGAGACGAGTTACCTCCCCTTCAATAATAGTCACCATCTTTGAGACAGATATATAGCCTTCAGATGAAAACTGAAATGAAAATTAAAGTTTTTAACACTCAAAACATATATTCAAACTTCCTCGACAAAGTTTATACAAGAATCATCAGAAAAGGACACATCCCACGGTTGCTAATAAAGTTGCATTTCCATACCAACCGCCAAAAATAAAAATTTGAAGAAGTTTAAAATACCATGCTGACTAATCCACATTCCAAGTTTCATTTCCAGTTTTTATCATCACTACTACCTTATATACATATTGCGACTGTGCAAAGCTTACAAGCTTTAAAATGATACTCATCATCCAATAACTGTATTTCTATCATTTTCTTTCATATATATAATATAGTTCCAACACACATTGAGTGTCTCTTTAGAGCATCATGGTCCATCATTAGGGTTGGATATTTCATGATTTTTTTTAGCTGGTTTGGTGGTACCACTCACCTGGAATGTATATTGTCCTGGCATCAGCATTCTCCAGTATTCTCCACGCTTGGTGGTTTGGAATATGATCTCATCTCGATCCTTAACCACGACAGAAGCTCCTTGGACAGGATTGTTGTTTTCATCCAGCACCAAGCCCTTCACCCCTGAAGTTGACATTACAAAACTTAATTCTTGGGTTACATATTAGTCAAGAAACTTTGTCAAGGTACAATAGAATGTCATTTTAAACTTGACAAAATCATGTTTTTGTTCTTCATCTTGAAAGAGGCCTCAAAGGGACATAAATTTTCAGGTATTTTTGGTGAAAACGAAATTCGCTTGTGTGCTCTTATTTTATCAAGTTGTCAAACATAAAGCAACAAAAACATTTCCACCGGTCATGTGTTTCAACTTGATTTTCTTTTTATCTTGAACTCATTATCATTATGTGCATAAACTGATTTGTCTCTTTGAATTTTGTTTACACAATAAATACCCCAATATATCAGTAGGTCTGTCCCTTAAAAATTCTTTTGGAAAACTCACTCGTAGAACGAGTACATAGAAGTTTAGATTTGAACAATATTCAAATTTTTTCATAAAAACACACAGAAATATAAAAAAGAGGGTAGTAGAACATACCCCTGTGGACCTCCTGCAGGTAGTTGATGAGAGCGGCCCGGTTGATCTCCCAGAACTGAGCTAGCTGGTTACTGGGTGGATACTTGCAGCATGTCATCTCTATCAGAACCTCCATACAGCTCGCATTCACGTAGTTGTAGTCCTGCATCCCTCCTGCATCGACAAGTACATGTATGGTTATTCATTTATTCATTCACAAGTTTTTCTGTTTATTGAGGTGCATCTTAAGGTTCATCAAACCTAAAATGCCAGTTTCAAGCATTTGATGCCTTGCTGCAGACCCTTTACCTTTCTGTGCTGTTATATTGCCCCTATAGGCAGGAGAGCAACACAGGAAACTCAAGGGTCAACAGCAAGGCATAAAACTGACAGTTCGGAAACTGGCGTAGGCTTGCGTAGGAAAATGCCTAAGGTTGTCAAAAGTACAACAATTTAAATGACTCTTTTTGAGTACACAGAAAAATTAACAAAATGACTTCATCAAGAAGGTCAAATTTTTTACCTCCCATCAGGCATGAGAACTACGACCCTCAACATAATATTATACTATATAAAGAACTCTCGTAAGAAGAGTGCACACACTCCCCCCTTCTTCATCTGCCAATGCATTCATTCAAATATTTGTAAAGCGCCAACATCTAGCTCTGAAAGCGTTCATAGACACTTTGCTTTCTCCTCGATCTTTGGATTTAACTCCTTCTGACGCATCTTTATAACAAGTTAATGCCACTTTTACTTATAGTTAAAGAGATTTACATTATCTTCTGATAAATTGTGGAGTTTAAAAAAAAGAAAAATAAGTTTGGTATGAAAAGATAGCAAAAAAATCTCAACAATAAAAGTAATATCTAATTCCACCAGAAATACTTTAAGGGACAGTCCCATCAGGGTAGTTTTGTGGAAATTAAATTCGCTTGTGCACTCTTCTTTATCAAAAAGAGAAACATATTTCAAAAATTTTGTGTTACGATCATGTACTTAGCATTATATGCATAAACTGAACTGGCCCCTTGAATTTCATTTCCACAATAATTAACCCCATGGGACTGTCCCTTTAAATGAGACCGTACCGTCATTATTTGATTTCCCCGATAGTCTGAGAGTCTTACCTGTGACAGGATACCAGGCGGCACCGTTTGTGATTCCATCTTTGAAAGTCTCATTAAGAGGGTCGTTAGGGCAAGCTTTACCAAGATGCATGGTGTGATGGGAGTAAGAGAAAACCTTTGAGATGTGAACATACACATCGTCATCTGGGCTGACGGAATACTTTGCATCATTATTTGCTGAAAGAACATAAAATACTGTGAACCATACACTTGCTAATACATAACATTTCATTTTATAGGTGTCAATGTAGATAATTCACGGAGGAGAATAAAATGATATAACTTATTTATCATAGTATAATATCATTTTTTCAAAAGGAGGCATAACTATATAGTTAAAATCCTGTTACATCAGTTTATATGTCTCAGCATTGTGCCTTAAGTTATACCCTGATATCAATTGGGCCAAAAACCTTAGAGTGCATCTTCACAACGTCACGGGCGAAACGAAACAGTTTCTAAACTTTCCCATTCCTCCCTTGACATCATTGGCCGTAATTTCTGTGCTAGCATTTCAACCCGCTGCACGGAAGTAGAATAGTCCAATCAGAAGACAGCATGTTAAATGAACCGATTTAAAAAAATACCTTTGTATGCGTTTTACAAGGGAGAGAAACACTTTATTTGAGTGATACATTAATGTTTGTCTTCTCTGCATTCTCGGTGCTCATCAAAAACATGAAAACAACCATGCGGACTGAAGTTTAAAATTAAATTTCACTCGGATAATTTTCAAAAAGATCGTCTGTTAGTATTTTGAATTTGTTCCGAATGTAAACGGCAATTTCATTGGCTATTGTTGAAAGAGCTGATAAGGGGCATAACTCGTGATCACGATAGGTGTCGCTGCTCCGGATCACCAGTTTTCTACCTTGTGATGGCAAGGTCTAAACGAGGAGTTGCTCGATACGTTTTCACCTTGCCGTTGGAAGATGCTTAAAGTGACACAGAGTATCTTTCTAAAACTTTTATTTGGTTTTGATAAGCTTCAAAATATCTTATATGCTGATTGAAGTTCACATCTCATCACTGGACTTGCAAATATATCCATTTATGCATAATATCTCTAAAATGCTTGATTTTATGGAAAAATCAAGAAAACATCTCAAATATGTTTAATATTCGAAATTATGCATCCAATTAATCTACCTAATAGTTACAATACATAATAAACACTATCGAATCGAATATATCTTCCTGTCAGCTTATGACAAGGTTTCAAAATTACGTTTGGCAAATTTGCGCGCACCACTCGTGCCACATTGTCTGGTTTTTGATCAAAATCCTGACTTTGAATGGCCGTATTTTCGCTCTAATGTACTGATTGACCTTTAACTTATTTTCAGTAACAGTTAGTGGTTCCCGATGTAATAACATCGATTTCAAAATTTGACATATGTGATCCTATCAACATACATGTACTCTGTGTCTCTTTAAGGTTTATGTTTTTCTTAATGAGGTAGCATAAACAAAATTTCAAAGATTTACAGACAGACTTTGAAAAATCATGTACATTTTCAGAAAGAAATAGCCGCATGATTTACATACTATTTGGATAGCTGTCACATGGGTAGTTGACTACCTTCAATAGAGATACCTACCATTAGGATAGGAGTCCCAGGGGAAGTTGACTACCTCCACCCCTCCATGTAGATTGGCCGACAAGACGAAGGGAATGTCCCTGATCCAGTTCATGACGTGAATAGTTTCCTGCTGGAGTGGAGCTGGGTTGGTGGTGAAGTGGTCGGGGAAGTTGCGGTTGAGATCATAGTTATTGTTGTTGTACCTTGGAATACAAAGTGGACAAGTTTGGAGAAAAGATATCATGGAAATTATTGATAGTATTGTTCAGGGAAAAGGATTGGATGGGCCTTTTAGAGAATCTATTGGTCTGAGCATTGTTTGGGATTGGATAACACTGTTATCTAGCACATGATATTGAATATGATTTATGGGTGAATATATACATATTTGGTAGGGGTGACTATTGACCCCCAAGGGACTATTGAGATAGCGATAGTCTATTGGAGGGTACTATTGCGATAGCGATAGTCTATTGCAGGGTACTATTGCGATAGCTATTGAGATAGTTTAGTAATAAAGGAAATAAAAAAATTCAAGAAAAACAGTGTTTTATTGATTTTGTCACCGCTTTGTTTGTAACGATTTCAAAAATGGCTGCACTCGTGGAAGTCGTGGAAAGATAACTCGTGTTTTCCTGTTGCTATTTTTAGCTCGCTGCGATCTGTTTGCTGTTAGCCATTTCCAGTATTTTCCAAATGTAAAAATACGTTTTTGTGTGTGGATTGTACTTTTAACATTCAAGTTAACAACTGGTCTTTCCAAATTGTCGATACTATCGATAGTTAAGACGTGCTATCGATACTATTGATAGTTCTAAAAAAGACTATCGATAAAGTACTATCGGCAGAGCAACTATCGCGATAAGTCCATAGTCCGATCTATCGTTACACCCCTAATATTTGGATAGATTTGTACAACTGAGTATGTTGAAGTTTCCAATATCATTTGCTCAAAAGTGATGTTGGACTACATTGAAACATTGCAGTTTTGCAATGAATAAGTTAGAAATAAAAAAAACTTGTTGTCGAATTTTCAAACATCTTCTGAATGCCTCTCAAGGAAACAAGTTTCATGTTCATAAACTATTAAACTCATAACTTTTATGGCAAAAAATACCATTTGAAAATATATTTTGGGTAAATAACCATTAAAAAATATTTAATGGTAACTGGCTTTATCAACTCTTTACATCTTTTTTTGTTGTGGTTTTGTTTAGCTCAATAAAAGGATTTTCAGAATATTTGAAAAGGAAACTTTCATATAAGTATTAAATTAAAACAAAACGTAGTATCAATCTCACCTTCCTTGGAGACCATCACAATCACCCTCTCTAGACCGAGCAAACCCATCGGGGTTGAGGGTGGGCATGAGATGGACGGTGGTGGTGTTGAGGAACTGGGCGATGGTGCTGTTACTCTGGTAGTTCGTTACTAAGTAATCAACCAAGTGAAGAACCATCTCACGTCCTGTCACCTTGAGTAACAGATCAACTTGGTTATTAAAGAGACGCTGTATAACCTTTATATTAAAGGCACCACTCGATCGGCTGTCATCTGCCATTTTGAATTGTTAGCATTGCGAGAAAACAAATGTGCTGTATTATGCAAATTCATTAACAAAATTAGGAAATAACTACTTGATCGATAGGAGAGGAGCATATTTACAAATAATTAATAATAAAATTTATCAGTTACGACAGCATTTTGTCGTAGTAATGCAATTCACGATCGTAGCTTCGATGATTGGCTTCATTTCACAAAGTTTTTATTTTTTGAGCGATACACTTTATTTTTTGTCAAATTGTTAAATCTTAAACAACTGAAATACTAACCTCACAAACATTTTGAAATTAAGTGTGAAATTATTAAAAACATATGTAATTGTAAACAGGAAAATCCTCCTGAATTTCGTTTCCATAAAAAATATCCCGCTCGAATGGTCCCTTTAAAGGCCATGCTTGAGCAGTGATGCATAACATAATTCTCTATTAATTGGACCCAAAAATTTTCACAAGATTTTCAGAAAAGGTCTATGGTTGAACTTTTCTTCACTTTTGGTGGCTATGTTCGAAATATTAGATTAATATTAGATTAATAGACACCACATGTGTCATTAAAACATAATTATTATAGACTACTACATTATAATGGCAGTGTTATCATGATCAAGATAATTAAATGAATTACTGCAGAAGAAAATATTATGCTTTGTAATCATTATTTTTGTGTTTGAGCAAATGAAAATTATTCAAAGGAATGGTTGAATCATAGAAGCATCAACTTTTGGCACTTGGTTGAAATTTTAGAAGTTGTGACCTCAGAAAAATATCATGTGGTCGAATTATCGGAAATGTTGAATTAATAGAGCAATTACGGTAGTGTATCTTGTTATGGGGGTTTCAAAAAGGTTTTAAAACCCTCCCTCTCTTCAAATTTCTGAATCTGCTCCTTGGTAAGATATGAAAAGCTGATTTGGTGTATTGATAACAAAAATAGTTAAAGGTTCAAGACTTAATGCTTCTTAATCATGCTAGTTTGTATTACAGCATAACTCATTGCAAATGGTCATAAAATTCATCAGTGATAACTCCATTAGAATTGTAAATATCAAAATTGTTTGTTAAATTTATATTACTCAAATGGTAAATAGAATGATCAAATCTGTACTGCATTGTTTTGGAGACAAAAATTGAAAAAACAAAACATATGTATATTTCAAATTGAAAGATTTTAGGAGTTTATATGAACGCACACAAGAACTCTTTAAACGCTTTGGTATGTCAAAGCAAACATGGCTACCTCATTCCCGTGCATGTTGGCAATGTACTTGACGTTAGGACGGAGCAGAACTTGGTTGTCCGGATGAGGGGTTTCTCCAATTGAAATCACCCAGAGGTTCGCTCCTGAAGATGAAATAATCTTTATTTGATCAGTTTCACTAATACTTTTCTTCAAATATAACTAATAAAATATATTTTTGACACTTTTATTGTATCAAAGGGTAGCTTCTGATATTGAAATTATTTATTATTTAATTACTTTCACTTGCATAAAAAAATTCACATTTCGCCAAGATGATCTTTTGACACTTTTATTTTTCAATCGATAAACATATTTGCATAAAATTCAATTGGGTGTTAGTTTGGTTTAAACAAATACAAAATGACATCAGGGATGTTACCTCAATTTGTTGATAGACAGAATATGCTGATCACAATGCCATGATTTCGTAGTGCACATTATATTTATTATATTAAAGTTACAAAATATGTTCATGCATACTCCAAATAACATGTAAATGTTTTATACGTATGGGGCCTCTTAGATTGATTAACAAGGCCTATTCTTAAACCACAAGGAAAGTCACCAAGAATTGAAAGAGAATCTTGATTTTAAAAAAATAATTGATTATACATAATACAAAACAACAAAGAGAACTATGAAAGATTAATTGAACCTTGCAATTACATACCATTCCTCATGTTCTGAAATACCAAAAACATAAGAAATACCTTCATTTAAAATATAGTAAACCAAATACATGATTTAAGGGACACAAGGTATCATAACATATTTTTGATTCAAGTAAATCACATACCACCAAGACTTTTTCCAATGGAGTACAGGTGAGTTATGTCCGGGTGTTGTGCATGAGTGGTGTTCAGGAATGATTCCAGTGCTTGGTGATCATGGTAACCAAAGTCCAGATTGGCGCCACAGAGTGTCACCATGGAAACCAGACACAACCACCAACCCATCCTTGTCATTGATGTTATCCTCTACCTGTAGACAAGAAATATGAATTGTTAGAATGTTACATAGATAATTCTAAAATGTTTCAGGAGGAAAGCCTGCAAAACCAATGTGACATATCTTTATTGTGAAACCTGAATTGTTGGTTCAAAACTATTACAATGTGCCTGGTATCAGTATGCAATATCATTTGTATTTAGAATAGGGTTTGAATGTGATAAAAGTTCCATGAAATGTCAATTCTTTAATTGATTATTTTTCATAGTAAAATGTCTCTTTCATGAACTCATTTCCGCGATCGTTATTAAGAATAAAGAAAGTTTGACACAGGATTTTTGCCCAAGGGACTCACAAATAATTCAAAAGAGTGGCCCTAAGATAAAAGAAGTTTAGATCTTACAAAGTGAATTTTAGACAAGAGCAAAAATAACAATATACAATTTAAAGACCAAAAAAGAAAATCCCAAGGTCAATTCCCCAAAAGTCATAAACTTGCCCAAGACCATCTTAGTGATGTTATCATTGTAATATGGATAATGGTTTGCAATTGTGAAGTAATGTAATGAGAATGTCATTTGAAAACGTAGCAGTTACTTGGAAACTAGTTATTTAGTTACATAAAACTTAAGCAAATAGAAAAAAATTTGTGGCATAAATGATAAAATGCAATTGACAGAATGACATTGATACCATTTTACTTTGAAAGAGAAAAAAAAGAGATAAAGAACAATTAAATGTTGAGTTGGGTTGATTTGAGAAGACACGATATATCACATTGTGGTGATTTGCCTTAGCCAATCTGTCATTCAGAATCCTTGACACAGAACGCTAATGAATCCCTAATAATATCTGTAAATGATACTAACCGATTTTACAGCTCTCTCCTTAGATCTGCACCAAATGCAAATATAGACAAAGCTTAATATTAATATTCATTTGAGTTTTGTATGAATAATTGCAAATTTTGTATTTCCACCAATTTATTTGATATCTTAATCGTTTTATGTTTTTCAGGAGAAGCAATCATATATTCGCTGCATGTTTGCTTATCCTTTTTCTTTATTGTATATATATTCTGAATGTTGTGTATGTTGTATAATGTTTTATGGAAATAAAATACTGTTTAAATATTTCCAAATCAACCACAATCAGAATATACACAAACATTTTCACATGATAAAGTATAAAGATTATGAATTAACCCTTCATTTCAGATCAGATTATTTATATACTTTGTAGAAACAAATCACTCATTTTACAATCTTTTCATTCCTTTCCACATAAAACACAATCTCTCAACAGTTCAGGGCAAATATTTAGTTTAGCCGTAATGTCCTATTGTTCCGCACACAATAATATAGATAACCTTTGACCTTGTGTTTTACATAACACAATGGTGCTGATTACTTCTGACTGACTGCTTTCAAAACAACACTTAACCTCAGAAAAACATAGATGCGGATAAAAAAAATCTATTTATTGTTGAGAACATGCTAATCGCCTCAAAAAGAATGTGCTGGAATCTTAGATTTGTTTTTTCATAGTCGTTTGTTTGCAATTAGGGGCACATTCCCGGAGTGTCATATCTATACCATATTGATATTATTACTTCAAAAGTTAATCAACAAACACACTGACATTTTTGTGTAGCAAAAAAAGACAAATTATCTTAACACCAATATAACATCTGGTTCATATTCATATTCTTTAGGAAAACCTTTATATTAGTTTGATCATTAAATCGTTTATACATTCCTAGAAAATGATAAGTTTCCATTAATTATCTCAGTTGCTTATATTCTCAAACAAAACAGTTAAAACATATTTAAAAATAAAATTTTAAATTTAAAGTTCTATCAACATTCTTTAAATAATGGATTACTGTTTAAAAAAATCAAATGTCAGTAGAAAATATGGAAAATAAGAGGTTGCCATTAAACATGTCTTCCTAAATTTCTCTGACTCTTTAAACTATTATCAGCTCACATATATGATTGGATAAAAACTTATTTCAACTCTACCATCAGCCATTAATGTTCAAAATACCTTTCAATATAAGCAAAAAGCATTAATTTCAGAACTCACATCGTAACGAACGGTTTGACATTGTTTTGTCAAAAAAAAGGTCAGATGTGTTCAAAATGAAAAAAACATTAAAATGATAAATACCTTCAATGCAAGTATCACCTCCAACACTTGATACACATATGAAAGGACGATTGTTTATGCTTGAGTTACATACATTATTTCAATGAAACAGCTGTTTTGTCCACCATTATATAGCAATAATGAACTAGCTGAAGGGTGTGTATTGAGAGATCACTTAATGGACGCAATTATCAATAAATATTGTTATGCACCAATTATCAACAATAAGCATTTGGAAAAAATCCGTTTTCATAAACAGCTAAGGTCTTAAGCATAGACATCAGTAGTAAAACATCAGCTTCAAGTATTGTTATACCGCACCGGTAATAAAAATGAGTAACATTGAAAAAATATATTACAGAAACATAATTTCCAATTTTGTTTTGCATCAACAATCAACATTAATCATTTTGGAAATCAGTTTTCATAAAACAGATAAAGTTGTAAGCATACACATTGAAGAAATTCAACTTCAAGTTTGGTCACTTAAGAATTGAGGGTAAACATTGTAAAACAATTGTAACCATAATATCCAGGTGTGTAGAAAAAGTTGATAAAAAAGGACACACTTAAAGGCACCCATTGATCGGCTTTCATCCGCCATCTTGAAATGTTAGCATTTCAAGAAAACAAATATGCTGTAATATGCTTAGTCATTAACAAAATTAAGTAATAACTACTTGATAGATAGAAGAGAAGCATATTTACCAATAATTCATAATAAACGTTATCAGTTACGACAGCATTTTGTCGTAGTAATGCATTCCACAATCTTGCTTTGATGATTGGCTTCACTTCACATTGATTTTATTTTTTTGAGGAAAGTCCTCCTGAATTTCATTTCCACGAAAAATACCCCGCTCGAATCATCGGTCCCTTCAGAATAAAGTACTAACCATTCAAATTTAAACAATCAAAACTCTTTTAAAAAGAAACAAGGAAAAGCCAATGACAATAATTGCAAATTTATCAACATATATTTTGAGCTGCATGCAAAAGGTTAATCACCCTACCTGTATCCTGCTGGGTTAAAAGAATGAAACGTGTTGAGCAAAGACACAGATATAAAAACCATATTTCCAGACCAAGACAGCTGTCGGCAGGAGAAGATGAAAGAGCTGTATGAATGCTGTTCTAGCCTAATACGTGTGAAGTGCATCTTCATCAGAACTCTCTACACTTCCTGACAATCTCTACATACATCACACGCTCCGTTCAGCTCCGAGAGATGGGTTACATATGTACTCTGTCTCTAGAGACAGTCAACCATACATCCTTATTCCTGAGTGTGTATCTATCAAGTATCTTTTTTTGCACTTCTATGCTGTTGTGACTTTGCTATAAGGAGCTTCTTTTTGATGTTATCTCAATTTCATAGACATAGACATATTTTTATACTTATGTAGTTAATCATAAGCAAAGACATTCATCCATGTAGCATTCTGACTTTTTTGTGAGCAATCCCAGTGCTTGAAAAAACATTTTCGGTGTCTTTGGTATTATCTGTGGTTAACCTTTTTTGTAAAATCTCGAAGTATGATACAATCAAACCTGTTTCTCTTTACATCTCTATAGACAATTTTATCAACAAATTAAATACATTATTAAAGTCAATGATTTACATTCTATCTACTCTTTTTCTTAGATTGCTAGATTTCATAAATAGAGAAGAAGAGTTACATATGTACTCTTTTTCTAGATACAGTACATCATTAACCTTTTCGACCCTTAAAAGCTAGAAATGACGTAATGAAATCTGTTTATCTTTTACTCTCTACCTTTGTCATTTGACAATTTTACCAACACGTTCAAAACATCATTAATGTCAATGATTTGTTTTCTATCTTTTCTTTTTGAGATTGCTAGATTTTCTATAATAGAAGAAGATAGTTTGCATATGCACATCCTCATTCCTGAGTGTATATCTATCAAGTATCTTTATCTATCACTATGCTGTTGTGACTTTGCTTAAGGAGCTGCTATTTGATGTCCTCTCAATTCATAAACATATGTTTGTACTTTTGCAGTTCATCCAAGCAACATTCAGACTTTTTGACAATGCTCTAAAAACCATTTGGATGTTTCTGGTATCTTTGGTATCATTGGCGGGTAACCTTTTCTGTCAAATTTCGGAATATGACATTTTAAAATGTTTTTTTTTTACTCTCTACCTTTTGAAACAAATTCAAAACATAAAAGTTTATGATTCATTTATTTGATATCTCCTCTTTTTGAGATTGCTACATTTCTTTAAAAGAGGAAGGTAAGTTACATATGTACTCTGTCTCTAGAGACAGTGACAACCATACATCCTTATTTCTGAGTGTATATCTATCAAGTATCTTTTTCTGCACTTCTATGCTGTTGTGACTTTGCTATAAGGAGCTGCTTTTTGATGTTATCTCAATTTCATAGACATAGACATATTTTTATACTTATGTAGTTAATCATAAGCAAAGACATTCATCCATGCAACATTCTGACTTTCTGACAATGCTCTAAAAAACATTTTGGGTATTTTGGTATCCTTGGTATCACGGGCAGTTAACCTTTTTTGTAAAATCGCAGATTATGATACAATCAAACCTGTTTCTCTTTACATCTCTATAGACAATTATTTTAACAAATTAAAGTAATTAAAATCAATGATTTGCATTCTATCTACTCTTTTCCTTAGATTGATAGATTTTATAAAAAGAGATGAAGAGTTACATATGTACTCTTTTCCTTGATACAGTACATCCTTAACCTTTTCCACCCTAAAAGCTAGAAATCAGGCTGAAAGCCATATTTCTTATTGGTTTAATCTTCTATGCTGTTGTGACTTTGCTATAAGGAGCTGCTATTTGATGTCCTCTCAATTTCATATACATATTTTTTCACTTGTGCAGTTAATCATAAGCAAAGACATTCATCCATGTAGCATTCTGACTTTTATTTTAGCAATCCCAATGCTTGAAAAAACATCTTGGGTGTTTTGGGTATCTTTGGTATTATCTGTGGTTAACCTTTATGTCAAATCTTGGAGTATGACATAATGAAATCTGTTTATCTTTAACTCTCTACCTTTGTCATTTGACAATTTTACCACCACATTCAAAACATCATTATTGTCAATGATTTGTTTTCTAGTTTCTCTTTTTGAGATTATTACTAGATTTCTTTAAGTTCAATAGAAGAAGATAGTTTACATATGCACATCCTTATTTCTGAGAGAATATCTATCAAGCAACTCTATCTATCACTTATTGTGACTTTGCTATAAGGAGCTGCTTTTTGATGTTATCTCAATTTCATAAATATATGTTTTTACTTGTGCAGTTAATCATAAGCAAAGACATTCATCCATGTAACATTCTGACTTTGTGAGCAATCCCATAGCTTGAAAAAACATTTTGGGTGTCTTTGGTATCTTTGGTATTATCTGCGGTTAACCTTTTTGTCAAATTTTGGAGTATGACATAAATCTGTTTATCTTACTCTCTACCTTTGTCATTTGACAATTTTACCAACACGTTCAAAACATCATTAATGTCAATGATTTGTTTTCTATTTTCTCTGTTTGAGATTGCTAGGTTTCTTAAAAAGCATCCTTATTCCTGAGTGTATATCTATCAAATATCATTTTCTGATGTTTCTATGCTGTTGTGTCTTTGCTATAAGAAGCTTCTTTTTGATGTCATCTAAATTTCCTGAAAAAACTTTTTCTTTGCAGTTTATGATTAGCATAGACATTCAACCATATAACATGAGTGAAATTTATTTTCGGGTTTTTTTTGCTATCATTTGTAATAATACATTCCAGCTATGACTTAGCCAAATCTGTTTCTCTTTTACTCCCTACCATGTCATTTGAGTGTATGATGGACCAAATGATACATTTAGAAGAAACAACTTCTTTATATCAAAAATTTTATAACAAAAAATCATAGCCATTGTGAAAAATCTTCCAAAAATCCTTTTCTTCCCATATCATGACCATCAAGACTATCTCTCAAACATTTCATAAAATAAAATAACTGACACTTCATATGAAACAAACAGTGAATCCAAAAACGTAGAAATAATAAATAATAATTCCAGATAAGAGTTGAAGAACCTATTATCAAATTCAAGATATCTTGATATCAAATCATATCATCATCATGTTCACCTTCAACTCCCGATATCCGATATAACCGATCACCTGCAAGTGACACTCCAATAAGACGATTGTTTATTGTCAATGCTGTAAAGGTTCCAAACTAGACTCTAAAACTAACACACATCCTGTCAGTTAGTCCAGCCAATAGTTTACACTGGGGCTAGATTCTTCTCCAATGTCCTGAAAGTGGTAATATTGCTCCCCTCAGTGGTGATATGTTCCTGAAACTCTAACTCACTGTGTGTTTGTCTAATGATGCCTACTCCAATGTATATTGGTGTAAGAATTTAGTCCTTATTTTTGTACAAAAGGCGGTATATGAACAACCTGGCAATTGAAAAGACTCAGCGGCAGCCCTGTTAATTTTGCTCCTTGGAACTTTGATGGATATTCTCCTTTTAACTATTATATATGACCTTGGTCCCGTTGCACATAACACTATGGTGACCTTAAGTCGCCAAGGAAGCCTTAGTGCAATGTTAAAGGATGACACTAAGGTTAACCTTAGTGATAAGTCTTTCCAATGTCCTGAAAGTGGAAATATTGCTCCCCTAAGTGGCGATATGTTCCAGAAACTCTAACTCACTGTGTGTTTGTCTAATGATGCCTACTCCAATGTATATTGGTGTGGGAATTGTGCCCTTATTTTTGTATAAGAGACCTGAAAAACCTGGCCATTGAAAATCTTGTACTTATACATTTTGCTTCTTGGTAACTTTTTGGATATAACCATTTTTACCATTTTTACCTTTGTCCCGTTGCAAAAAACACTTAGGGGACTTAGTGAAATGTTAAAGGATGGCACTAAGGTTAACCTTACTCTTAAATCTCTCCATTATCCTGAAAGTTGTAATATTGCTCCCCTTGGCTGCGATATGTTCCAGAAACTCTAACTCACTGTGTGTTTGTCTAATGATGCCTACTCCAATGTATATTGGTGTAAGAATTGAGTCCTTATTTTTGTACAAGAGATAACAAACCTGGCCATTGAAAGCCTGTGCCTTGTCAATTTTGCTTCTTGGTACTTTTTTGGATATTCTCTTTTTACCATTTTATATGACCATGGTCATGTTGCACAAAACACCTTAAGTCCCTAAGGTAGCCTTAGTGCAATGTTAAAGGATTACACTTAACCTAAGTGTCAAGTGGTTTTGTGCAACGGACCTAAGACTCATTCAGGAAACTTCTATACTAGATGTGAAACAGTTTTTCATATACCAATTCAAAAGTCATTGATCAAATTGTTCTTGATAATTGGAATAAAGTACATTTATAATGCACACAATCCAGGCATAAAAGACTGGTATAGTTGCTACTAGACAATGGCAAAATCTACATGTGGAACAGTAAAGTCAGATGTATCTAGGAAACAGGTTAGCTTTAAGGCTGGACTTAAATGATTCGAACATCAAGTTTGAGATCAGATTGAAGATCATTTCAGACCACTGGCACAATGTTAGGGAGAATTCTTCACCTACTGGTATATACATACAGAAGGTTTTAAAAATGATAAAAGTATTGCTATCCTATTTGCAGGTATATGCTACAAAGGCTTACCTAATAAGGTATAGTCTAAATAGACTACAGCAAAGATAGTTTCATAATTTGACATGAAGATACTGAGACATCAAATCCTTTGCATAGAAGATACATATCCACCTTTCTGACAAGTTGACATGAATCTTACAAGTTAACATGTTAACATGATTCAACATAAAATTGTAGCGCCATCTTTCACAGTAAACCATCCAAACCCAAAATTGTTTCCTTTGCATAGAAAATACATATCCATTGTTGTGACAAGTTAACATGAATCTTACAAGGTAAAAAGTTAACATGATTTAACAAATGTAGTGCCATCTTTCACAGTTAACCATCCAAACTCAAATCACTTCTTTGCAAAGAAGATTCATATCCACTGTTCTGACACGTTTACATGATTCTGACAAGTTAACAAATTAACATAATACAACATCTGCAGTGCCACCTTCACAGTAAACCATCCATGATTCAAATCGCTTCTTTGACATAGAAGATACATATCAACAGTTCTCACACATTAACATGAATCTGACAAGTTAACAAGTTAACATGATTCAACATATGTAGTGCCATCTTTCACAGTAAACCATCCATGATTCAAATCACTTGGCATAGAAGATATATATCCACCTTTCTGACAAGTAAACATATACATTTTCAGTGCCATCTTTACAGCAAACTGCAAATCACTCCGATTCTTAGAAAAGATTCTAATCTGACACCTCATGCTGACAAATAGAACATGCAGGGTGATAAATTGATATCACATGCTGGCACCGAGACAGGTGTGAGATAAGAAAAGGTTTTGGGGATAACGTTACATAAACCTACAGCAATATACACTGAGTATGATGAGTTTTTAAATTTTTTTACACAGTTTTAACTTCAAATCAAGTTGCCTTTTGCCTGTTTCCTCAATATACATACACTGCAGTAGTTAACTGAAGCATTTATTTCTTCATTAGATCATTTCTTTATCAAAGTAATCAAAAGGGACAAGATAGAATCAAAAGAAGTAAACTTACCAAAGGTAAATCAAAGACACCTCCAGATTTAAAGCCATAACCTCGCTTAGGAACCCCCAATCAATACATTGCAGTGGCTGACTTCATCATTAGATAATTTCTTTAATAACCTAATCTTAAGAAACTGAACTCACCCATTTTAGCAAATCCATGTCAAGTTAGCTATCCCTCACTAAGGCCTAACTCTAAAAACACTACAGTGGTTGAGTTGAAAACACCCTAAATCATTTTGTCTAATTTATAATTTGTCAAGGGAGAAAACATCAAACTCACCAAAGACAGATCCGAAGACTTCCAACTTCTCTCACTTAAACGCCTCACTCCACATACATTTCAGTGGTTGTATTGAAGCAATCTCTTCATCGTTGGATAATTTCTTTATCAAATTTATCACAAGCAACATAACTCAATAGACTTAAACTCACCAAACCCAAACCATGACACCACCTGAGTAAAATGTATCCCTCATTCACTAAGGCCTCATTCTACAAACACTACAGTGGTTTTGTTGCAAAAAGTCTGCATGAATCCAATTAAAAATATGTCAAGGAAGAAAAAATCAAACTCACCAAGGAAAGATCCAAAAGACTTCCACAGTTAAAGCTATCTCTCATTTGAAAGCCCCACTCAACATACACTCGGTGGTTGTGTTGAAAGATTCTCTTCATCACTAGATAATTTCTTTATCAAATTTATCATAATTAAGGGACAGAATAAACTCAAAAGAAGCCAACTTACCAAAGGCAGATCAAAGACACCCCCAGAGTTAGAGTCATCCATCACTTCTTGGACTCACTCAACATAAACTACAGTGGTTGTCATTTGTCCAATTAATAATATGTCAAGGGAGAAAACATCAAACTCACCAAAGACAGATCCAAAAGACTTCAACAGTTAACACTATCCCTAACTTAGTCCTCACTCTCTAAACACTACAATGGTTGTGTTAAAACAAGAACCAATTAAAAACGTCATCAAACTCACCCAAGACAGATCCAAAAGACTGCCACAGTTAAAGCAATCCCTCACATAGAAAACCTCACTCTACATACACTCGGTGGTTGTGTTGAAACCATCTCTTCTCACACATTAGCCACTAGCTGTGTGGGGTAATTACAAGCCTCTTTTTACGTCCAGGAATCTAACTTTAACATCTTCCTTCGCTGTTTGCCTTTGTAATTTAAGTATTTTAACAAATTCTGTTTAGACAATCAGAAGTAAAATGAAACCATGCAAGAAGAATTGATGAGAGAGAACCTGTTAGAGGCTTGTAGCTCAAATAGCTTACTGCCTCTTTAAGACGAGTCTTGTCTACTCTCTTGTAGGAATTCATCGTAAATATGACAGCTGCGACTGAGAGCATCTGACCTGATGTACAGGGGCAGAGTTTTATAGATCTATCTGATCTATAGGGGCACAGGTAAAGAGGTTATAGAATATTTTCAGATATACCTGATCTATAGGGGCAGTGGTAAGGTGATCACAAAATGACTTCACAGATCTACCTGATGTATAGGGTACAGGTAAAAAGGTTATAGAATATTCTCAGATCTTTTTAAACTGTAGGGGCACAGGTAATGTATCACAAAATGACTTAAAAGATCTACCTGATGTATAGGGGTACAGGTAAAGAGGTCATTGTATATTCTCAGATTTACCTGATGTATAGGGTACAGGTAAACAGGTTATAGAATATTCTCAGATATACCTGATCTTTACAGGCACAGGTACAGAGATTGTAAAATGTCTTCACAGATTTACCTGATGCTAAGGTGAATTTCTTAAGGTAATTTTGATATACAGGGGCAGAGGTAAAGACGTTGTATATTCTCAAATGTTTTATAGGGGCTGATGTAAATAGGTTATAGAATATTATCTATCAGATCTATTAGGGCACAGGTAAGGTGATCACAAAATGACTTCAGATTTACCTGATGTATAGGGTACAGGTAAAGAGATTGTAGAATATTCTCAGGTATACCTGATCTTTACAGGCACAGGTACAGAGATTGTAGAATGTTTTTACAGATTTACCTGATGCTAAGGTGAATTTCTTACGGTAAAATTGATAAACAGCAGCAGAGGTAAATACGTTGTATATTCTCAGATCTACCTGATTTATAGGGGCAGATCGAGGTAAAGAGGTTATAGAGTATTCTCAGATTTACCTGATCTGTGGGGGCACAGGTAAGGTGATCACAAAATAACTTCATTGATTTACCTGATCTATAGGGGCAGAGGTAAAGACAACATATCATAGTCTCAGATCTTCCTGATCTATAAAGGCATGTGCACAGGTACAGAGAAAGTAGAATGTCTTCACAGATAAACCTGATGTTTAGGTGGACATTTCTAAAGGTAAACTTTATGTACAGGGGCAGAGTTTTATAGATCTACCTGACATCATAGTATATTCTCAGATCTACCTGATATATAGGGACAAAGGTAAAGAGGTTATAGAATATTCTCAGGTATACAGATATTAGGTAAGACTTTGGGTTGAGTTTCTGCTTCTTTATTGAGCATTAGGTTTTGAAAAGAAAAAATTGTAAGACTTGCCACAATTCTTTGGGTGGCATTCGAGAAGTTGGAGGTAAAGATTTAATTCATGAATGTTTCTGTACATATTCTAGCCAATTTTTTTAAATGCATTTGAGAATTTCACCCGAAAAGTTATTCTTAAAAATTAGAAATTGATCATCTGTTACATGTGTTTGACTTTCTTGTCTATCTATAGATAAAGTTATTTTTAATCAATGATAACTGAGAGAGGTATTCTGATTGCAATGAGACCATTTTGATAATTTCTTCCACAGACATCAAGAACATTCCGAAATTTCAATTTTAACAAACAATCTTGGAGATCATGCAGCGCTGTTAATGTAACAAATCTAAAAGGTTTAAGATGCAGGTAAAGCCATAGAATGTGTTTGCTTCAAACATTGGTTTAACAATAAAATTCTTTAAAGATAATTGTTTTATAATGCAATTCATGCTTGTGAGCAAGTGTTTCCATTTAGAATAAGTTTGTTTGGTTTCTGGTAAATTAATCCAGTGTTTTAGAAAGAAAATGTGTTTAAATGCCTTTTTCATATTTTAAAGACATTAGTAATATCAAGATTCTTTGCAAGCATGTTCTCAACCTCCAAATCTCCAAAAGGTTTGAGAAGAAAAAATTCCTAGAGAAAATAGAAAAATATTTTGAGATAGCTGGGACAATGCATGAAAGATTGTGATATAAAATAATCAATAACATAAATCCATGAAGCAAGATTGTTTTTAACCAACATTTCACTAATTCTTGATGTTTTTCAAAATACGTTTACATTTCACATCCTTACAAAGCCTGTTTATGGCAACAGACTTAATGTGATTATAAAACAAAGGAGAGATGTGAAATTATGGCTCCTGTTATTCCTTACTTACATTAATTTCCTTACTGTTCACATCCCAATCCTTCTTGCTAATCCAATGTACAGTGTTGTGCATTATACTCTCAACACGTACATGATGAAGAAGAGAATTCTTGATGTATTTAATCATATCTCATAATATCAACTCCTGATGCAAGATAATACAAGACAAATATTATGGATAACAACTTCTTTATTGATTTCTCACGACGTTTCTGGGCCAATTCCTCCCCCTGTCACCTGAAGAAGGAGGAGGAATTGGCCCAGAAACGTCGTTAGAAATCAATAAAGAAGTTGTTATCCATAACATTTGTCTGGTATTACCACACCAACTTCTAAATGCCTTTGAAGAATTTCATGATGCAAGATTGTTTCATACTTACATTTCAGCAACAATGTTCTTGACTATAGACATAAAGTTACATTCTTGGAGAAGATAAGAGAATCATAATCTAATGTTCTTGTCACTCTTCATATGGCACATTTCTCCTGCAAAGTTTATGTGCTGCATCATAACCGGTGCACCATAAGAAGCATGTCACACTGCACTCAATAGGTGCATTATCTTCCACTAAGATAATGCAGATAAAGAGAATTCTCATGCTAGATGTTTAATACTTATATTTTACTTTCAATTGATGTTTTTGAAATTTTTTACATTTTCAATGGGGAAAAGAGAGATCAAGAAACTTACAATATTGTTTTCATCTCTCGTTATGGTATGCCCCTGTGCAAGGTTTCTCTGAGGTGCATTTTACATGCATGTGATACTGCACTACATAAGGGGTTCTGATCTTCCATCAAGATGATGCAGATAAAGAGTATTCTAAACACCTGGTGCTAATACTTACATTTAACTAACAATTGATGTTATTGAAAATATTGGACATTTTCAATGTTATCAAATTAGAAAAGAGAAACTTGCAAAAATGTTCTCATTTCTTTCAACATGGAAATTCCCTGGGAAAGGTATCTCTTAGTGCATCTTACATGCATATGATACTAAACTTCATAAGTGGTTTATCCATCAAGATGATGCAGATAAAGAGAATTCTTGACTCCCGATGTTAGATTGTTTAATACTTACATCTACTGACAATTGGTGTTCTTGAAAATATTGGACATTTTCTATGTTATCAAACGGAAAAAGAGAAACTTACAAATTTGTTTTCATCTCTCTTGTTGGTGTCCTAGTTTTACACTCAGACTGTAGATAATAACAAGTTTGCATTACATAATACCGTATTTCCTTAGTAACACACCTGCCTTGAATAGATGCTTGCCTCGAATAGACCCCTTGCATATATGGCTTTCTGAAAACAATAAATGCCAGCCTTATTTTAACCAGGGATAAACCCAGATTGATATATCAAAAACCCTTAGTTAGTTGAATTATCTGAATTTTTACAAAGAGAGTGTGTACAATTTCCCTTATCAAGAAATAGAAGCTTGCCTTGAATAGAAGCCTTCCTCAAATAGGCGCCTATGGTGTAGACCGTTGAAATAATAGACGACCGGTGTGTAATTAAGGAAATACGGTAAGTCTAGACATGTCCCTGTGCAAGGTTTCTCCGAGTGCATCCTACATGCATGTGATACTGCACTAGTTAAGTGGATTATCTTCTCGAGATCTTGCACTAGAGAACCCGGAATCAGACGACCTTTGTAGTGTGACCTGCCTCTGGGTGGCTGGTGTTCTAGTTCTTGTAAGGTCTGTTTGTGGCAACAAACTCAATGCGAATATAAAACATGGGAGGGGTGAAGTGAAAACATGGTGTCTGATAATTTCCTAAGTTCTTCTCTCTGTGCATAGAATCGGGAGTTCTTCAAAGAAGTTTCCTTAAGAATATCTAAGATATATATTAAAGTTTGCAACATATATAAGACCAACAACCCAACTAACATTCATGTTATCTTAGTCAAATGATATCTTTAATTCTGAAAACAAAGAAGTCAAAGCCAACACCTAAACCTTGTGTTGTTAGAAAATATCTGCAAGAATATTAATTACACTTAGGAAACAATCTCAAAGATAGAAGACATAGGAATTATCACCCAATTAATCAAATCAATCAAAATATCAAGCCATATCTTTGCATCTTGGCATTATAAGGTCTCAAGACAGAGTAAATGTAGTGCTACTCGAGTATCATACACATATATAAATCCCTGCATGCATATATCTCTGATATCAACTTGCTCTTTGACTTTGCTCTGATTTCGGTGACTGACATTGAGAAGAGAATCTGACACTCTTATAGATCAGGATAAGAAATCTGTAAGCAATTTGTTCTGTTGTTTCATTGTCAGTTACGTAATACTTGCTATTGGATCTTTCATTCAAGAAAAACCAACATGTTCAGAAACTTATTTAGCAACATTTGATTTCAAGTTGCTCGATTTAAAGAAATTCTGTTACAGTTATTTATTTAGAATCACTTAAACATCAATGTAATAATACTTTTTATCTATTTGTCGGGCTTGCAATGAGATTTTCAAAAGATACTTTCTGAAACTCGAGAAAAAAACATATGTAGTGAATAACATTTCAAAGCACTGGGCCTCCTTTCACAAAGCAACCCTTTACTTTATTAACTCTGATTCCTTAAAGGGGCAGTAGCACGTTTTTAGGGGGAATATAAGGTGATGTCAGGAAACTGAAAATTAATGGTTCCAATTAAAAGACAATGCATTTAAACTAAATGGAGCAGTAATAATTCAAATATATAATGTAAAGTATAGCCATGTGATTCGCTTTTTTTACAAAAAAAGGAATTAAAGGTGTTCACACAAAATGACCGCCCATGGATTTTAGGTGAATCTTCATACTTTGTCCTCTGACTATGGATAATTGGTTTGTGTTATGAGATTTTTGACACTATCACTATAATACATTTAGCATTAACGTACAATTATCAGTGAAAAATTTAAAATATAAAATTATAAAAAAATTGGCTACTGCCCCTTTAAAGGGGCAGTAGAACGTTTTTAGGGGGAATATAAGGTGATGTCAGGAAAATGAAAATTAATGGTCCCAATTGAAAGAAAACGTATTTAAACTAAATGGAGCAGTAATAATTCAAATATATAAAGTAAAGTTTAGCCATGCGATTCCTTTTTCTTACACAAAAAGAATGAAAGGTGTTCACACAAAATGGCCGCCAATGGATTTTAAGTGAATCTTCAAACTTCGTCCTCTGACTATGGATGATTGGCTTGTGTTATGAGATTTTTGACACTGTCAAAATAATACATTTAGCATTTACTTACAATTATCAGTGAAAATTTTAAAATTTAAAATTATCAAAAAACGTGCTACTGCCCCTTTAACATTGCATCATGGCTACCTTAAGGATTTTCAATTAAACCATGTTGCCATTGAAAGTTGAATTTGTTATTTTCACGCGGCTAATGGCTGAAATATTGCCCAAGCGGCATAAAACAATGACTCACTCACTCACTGAATTTATCATTCAGGATATCTGTTCTGATGATTTTAGATGAATCTCTGGGATGGATTCTGTAAAGTTTTGAACCATAACACAAAATGTATTCCAATGAATTGACGTTATGCTTTATCCTCTGAGAGCAAAAAGATTCTAGGGATATGTTTCTTACTCACACCCCTCTCATAAACAGCATTCAACATATGCATGTTTTATGGTCTACAGATTGTAACACATGCATCCACAAGAGAATATGCAATGATAAATTCCAAATTTATCTCACTTTGAATACAAGCGTTCCCAAGGGAACAATGTTATAGCCATGCTGATAGGTTAAATATTTCAGAATTACAAGAAAAGCTTTAGAAGATGTGCAGTTGATATTCTCTCAATGTCACATAGACCTTTGCTATAAGAATGTTTCCTGTTTGTTTAAAAATAGTTATTACATTTAGGATGATTTCTTATTTGTTCTTGACAACATAGCACCAAGATGATTTTTTATTTGTTTAGACAAACCATATGAAAATGATTTCAAATGATAAAATGTGTTTTAGGTTCTTCCTCCAAGCATAAATTATTTCACAAAAATAGGACACCTATATATAAAAGAGATTTCTTTACCGAATTTAAAAATAGATGAGGTGAAAAGGTAAATTTGTGTATATCAAACTTATTTATATAATGGATGCAATGTTTTGTGTAGATACTCACACTTTTCTCATCACTTAACACCAATCTAGAGGCTAATATAACAAACTTCATGTTGCATAGTTTTCTTAGGAGGCATTAAAGGGGCAGTAGTGCAGGTTTTAAGGGGGAATATAAGGGGATGTCAGGAAAATTAAAATAAATGGTTCCAATTGAAAGACAATGTATCTAAACTAAATGAAGCAGTAACAAATCAAATATAGTTCCTTAATTAAGTTCGGCCACACCATTCCATATTCTTATACAAAATGAATTAAAGGTGTCCACACCAAAATGGCTGCCAATGGACTTATGTGAATCTCTTTGATTTGTTCTCTGACTATTGATGATTGGTTTGTGTAATAAGATTTTTGACACTTATCAAAATAATACATTTAGCATTAGCGTACAATTATCAGTGAAAAATTTAAATCATAAAATGTTCAAAAAACATATGCTACTGCCCCTTTAAAGGGGCAGTAGCACGTTTTTTGATAATTTTATATTTTAAATTTGTCACTGATAATTGTAAGTTAATGTTAAATGTATTATTTTGACAGTATACAAAATCTCATTACACAAGTCAATCACCCATAGTGACAGAGGACAAAGTATGAAGATTTACACAAAATCCGTTGGCGGCCATTTTTTTGTGAACACCTTTAATTCATTTTGTGTTAGAAAAAGGAATCGCATGGCTAACCTTTACATTATATATTTGAAATATTACTGCTCCATTTAGTTTAAATACATTGTCTATCAACTGGAACCATTAATTTTCATTTTCCTGAGATCACCTTATATTCCCCCTAAAAACGTGCTACTGCCCCTTTAAAGAGGTTGGTGTGATATGACAATGAGCAAGAAACAACAATAAATGCAGCATTTTGGTGTAGATAATGAAATATTATGAAGTATTTTGAAAAATTTACCTTTCAATTTTCACCAACCTTATGACAAGTCAAACTCTCAGAGAATAAGCTTATGAAATCTTTACTTGCTTTTAAATATGGACTAGGTAATGTTGTTTTCAAGCATCTCTTATATGATTTATAAGCCAACACAATGCATATTAAATCAACATTATCTTATATCAACATTTATTACATGTTGACATTTTCAAGGTCAAGATGTGTAAATAACATGACTTGAGATGTCTAAACAAACATGATGACAAAATGAAGAGCTTTTGTACCCAAATATACTTTGACATAATAAATTACAGGATCTTATATAAACCTCAAATTTTTTATATTTTCAAATTACCTTGTAAAATAATAAATTTGCAAGTAAGGCCCGAAATTACGTCAGTAAGATGACCTTAACACTCATTGAAGGCTGCTCTTGTTTATACAATGGAAAAATTATATAAATATATTTATGCTTATCTATATAATAAATATTAAATGAAAGAGGCTTTAACAATAAATCAATTTTATTTGAAATAAAAACATATTCATCACAAAAGTACTTACTTCTTAATCCTAGGATTGTGAAAAAAGATGAGCAAGAAATGTTAAAATACACCTTTCATAACACTGCCATAAGCAAGCCCGAGGTTTTATGTTGTTATGCAATATTGTGTATAATGTTATGTAATATTGTCTTTGTTGTTATAGGCGCCCATCATCATCTAAGTGCATCAATCATATTTGGATAGACATGTACGTCAATGTAATATGGCATGTCAGTATTTCATTATGCACTGTATATGTTTATTTTATAGTTCTGTAGGTTTCCTTACATATATCATTCATTATCATCTTTTCTTTTTGGATATTGTTTGAATTTGTTGTTTCAAATTTTTTGACTATTTTCTGGAATCAATACATATCTGTTTTGATAAATCTTTAAAATTTAGGAAATTTCACTTTTTAAATTTTTTAATTCTTTAGTATCCTTATATTTTTAATGATTTTATATCTGAAAATTTGTCAGTGTTACAATAATGCCATCAAATTCATAATCACAAAACCAATCTTTTTTTACAAATTTACAGGAATTGACTGTCTCAAAGAACTTATGGTACCAATAGCTAAAGACAGGCATTACTCCAATAGTTAGAGACAAGAATAGAAAGGGTTAAATTTAGTGTTCTTGTTAAAAATATTTTTACTGTGAAGATAAACAAAAACATCTAGTGATGTACTAATTTTAGTGTTCAGAAAATGTCCCGGACTTCAAAATATCATTTATTTACGAAGGTCACTTACTTACAGTGTATTTACTTCATGGATTTAATATTCAGACTTTAAGTACAGCATCAAAATAATAGCATTTATCATCCTAAACTGTGGAGATATAATATTTTGAAGTAGATTTGAACAATGTCCTACAATCAGCAAGTACATGACATAAATAATTTGCATCATTAGTAATGACTTCAAAATGTTATGATGTCATAAACACAGCAATGTCAGAGTGCTTTGACGTCATAAACATGATTACATCACATTTCTTAGACATCACTGCTTTAGGAGTTTTAGGGAAGCGCAGTGTAGAGAGAACCAAATTTTTTAATGCATAAATTAAGAAAAATCATTTTGGATGATAAATAAAATCTCATTCTCATGTTTTCTGATATCAAATATATCAACACTCACTCATTGAAAAAGTAAAATATCCTCAGCAAGGCTAAGATATTACTGATGTTGATATATTTGAAGACAAATCATAAGACTCATGGGTGAAACTTTCTTTAAAATTTACTGCTAAATAAAGATTTAACTTTCTTACCTAGTGTAAACTGTGAACTAAATCCTATATTGTCAACAACATCATTATTGCCTCTGCTGTCAACAATTCAGTTACAGCATACACCATTATTGCTTCAAGCTATGTTCAGAAACATTATCATTTAGCACTGTTGATACATGCAAGTGTGTGACACATGTGCTTTATTAACTAAAGTGCGCTACTTACTAATAATCCATATGCATGTACCAAATCATTTACCTTTCACTGTAACATTCCGTGCAGTAAAAACTACATATACTTATATACACTACTTATATACATACTTACATATACTTGAGGTAAAAGTACATGAAAAAAAGTGAAGTATACATCTACACCCCTCTCAATACTATTTCTCAATATTTGGGTATTATATATTTACACCTACATTTTTCACAAGAGCATTATCGCTTCATATTCAAACAGAACTGTAACCAATTGAGTACCTTTCCTCTACAACATTTAATTTTTATGTAATTGGATTAGTAACATATCTATTATGATTTCCATGTTAATACCTACATCAATTTTCTGTAACATTCTATATTACTTCTTTAGATATGATCTTATAATAATAAAATTATATTCACCATCCCCTTTGCTTTGTTTTCCAACAGTACTGTCATGTATGAGGAACTTTTACCATTTTTCTCTTAACTGTTCTGTATACGTGGTGAAGTTAAATATTTAGTCAAATAAGTTCATTGAAAGGAAATTTTTTACTTTGTACACACATTATTTCTATAACTAGTTCTGTTACACATATTAATAATGTTTTCTATGCTAATACCTGCATCAATTTTACTTTTAAATAAGTATATGAACTCTATACATTATTATGTATAACATCTTAAGTTACAATTTAATCATATACTAGTCATCATTACTGCTCTATTTTTCAACAGTACTGTCATATATCAGAGTATTAAGATCGTTTTCCCTTTCACCTTTCTGTATAAGTCTAAATATAAGAACAATAATCATTAATTTACATAAATTCATTGCACATTTTGTATCAATTGCTCAGGCACATATCTATAGTATACTTCATTACCAACAGGTACTGCAACCTATCACCGACCATCATTTTCACAACAAATATAAACATTACCCGGTACTTAAATTATCATATTCTACATCCTTACAAATAAACACAGCAGCTTAACATGGCAAAATGGTCTTTTAAGTACATTCACCTTCATATTTAACAGACTAAATCCACTTATACACATACCTGTTGCAGCTAATTCATTGAGACAGCCTGTCGTGTTGATGCTGTGAGTTCCAGTGAGAAGCAATGTTACCGAGTGTTACCAAGTGTTGGAGTTCCGCAGTCTTCTAGCATGCTAAGCACACTGAGGCTAGTACACAAGTCCTAAATCTCAGTATAGACAGTGCTATAATTTATAAGAAATGCTGTCTTGCTGTCAAGACAGCCACTGATGAATTTTGTAGTCCATCTAAAGAAATGTTTAATTCTTCTTTCACTGCTTTTGAAATATTATAAGCCAGATGTATAAAGAAAATATATTGTACAAAAGTCCTTCTCAGTATAAAAATGAGCCATGATGTATAAGAAATGCTGTCAAGACGACCACCGATGAATTTTGCAATTTTTTATTCTTCTTTCAGACTGTGCTTTTGATATTTTATCAGCTATATGTATAAAGAAAATGTATATTACGAAAGTCCTGAATCTCAATGTCGACATGAGCTATGATGTATAAGAAAAGTCTGCTGTCTTGCTGTCAAGACCGCCTCTGATGAATTTTGTAATCCATCTAAAGAAATGTTTAATTCTTCTTTCACTTTCTTAAATATATTATTAGCCAGATGTATAAATAAACTGCATAGTACACAAGTCCTAAATCTCAGTATGGACATAAGGTTTAATGTAAATAAAATGCTGTCTTGCTGTCAAGACTGCCACTGATGAATTTTGTATTCTGAAATACTTCCTTCAGTGCTTTTAATATTTTATCAGTCATATGTATAAAGAAAATATATAGTACAAAAGACATTCCTGGTACAGACATGTGTGCTGGGATGTATAAGAAATTGTGTCAGGGCCGTCACTGATGAATTTTGTAATCCATCTAAAGAAATGTTAATTCTTCTTATACTGCTTTTGATATTTTATCAGCAAGATGTATAAAGAAACTACATTGTACATAAGGTTTGATGTATATGAAATGCTCTCTATAATGCTGTCAAGATCGCTACCCATGAATTTTGTAATTTTTAATTCATCTTTCAGTGCTTTAAATATTTTATCAACCAGATGTTTAAAGCTCTCTCAAACTCTCTCTCTCTCAAACTCTCTCAATCAAACTCTCTCACTCAAACTCTCTCTCTCTCTCTCAAACTCTCTCTCTCTCTCAAACTTTCTCTCTCCCAAACTCTCTCTCTCTAATACTATCTCTCTCTCTCTCTCTCATACTCTCTTTCTTCTTCTCTCCCTCTCACACTTACCATGTACACTCTACATTTCATCAACACAACATATTCTCACCAGCCATGTGCTTCCATAGCTCTTTAACTCTCTCACTCTCTCAAACTCTCTCTCCCCTTCTCTCTCTCAAACTCTCTCAAACTATCTGAAACTATCTCAAACTCTCAAATTCTCTCTCTCAAACTCTCTCTCTAAAACTATCTCTCTCTCTCTCCTACTATCTCTCTTCCTCTCTCCCTCTCATACCTACCATGTACACTCTACATTTCATCAACACAACATATTCTCACCAGCCATGTGCTTCCATAGCTCTCTCTCTCTCTCTCCCCTTCTCTCTCTCTTTCTCTCTCTCTCCCTTCCTCTCTCTCTCAAACTTTCTCTCTCTAAAACTATCTCTCTCTCTCATACTATCTCTCTCCCTCTCACACTTACCATGTACACTCTATATTTCATCAAGACAACATATTCTCACCAGCCATGTGCTGCCATAGCTCTTTAACTCTCTTTCTCTCTCTCGCAAACTCTCTCCCTCTCCTCTCTCTCACTCCTTCCATTCCTCTCTTCCTCCCTCTCTCTCTCTCTCTTCCTCTCTCCCTCTCACACTTACCATGTACACTCTACATTTCATCAAGACAACATATTCTCACCAGCCATGTGCTGCCATAGCTCTTTAACTCTCTCTCTCAAACTCTCTCTCTCTCTCAAACTCTCTCCCTCACTATCTCTTCCTCTCTCTCTTTCTTCCTCTCTCCCTCTCTCCCTCTCACACCTGCAATATACACTCTATATTTCATCAAGACAACATATTCTCACCAGCCATGTGCTGCCATAGCTTAAGTTCTCTGATATAATCACTTCTATTTGTGTCCTCATATCTCCAAGAGTAGATAAGTAGACTGTATACAAAGCAACTTCTTTGTATTCTTCCATGTTTTCAATATCAACTTACCATATGGTTTTCAGTTTTAAACAATAACTGATCAAGTAGGTTGTTTGCTTTTCTTTGAGGTTGATTAACTATCTTTGTGGCAGTACGTGGCCCTCATAGGTATTCGGGGGAAGAAAGGTATCACAGATCTAACCTCTTAAGAGGAGCAAAATGTATTTTTTTTAATTTGTAAAATAAAGTTTCGGTGTAACCAATTTACGAAACAGTGCATGTTCCGAAAAAGGAATATACCTATTATAGCAATCCTTATAATAGTTCCATCATAATCATATAAAATGTATATCATAATTAAAAATAAAACAAGTTATTTATCAAGATGATATGTGCCATAAAAAATATTTTCCTAATTGAATCAAAATTCATTTAACAAAAATACCTTCTTTCATCATTTTTAAGTAAAAGATACATACTAAAAGATTCATACTAAAAAACATGTCTTTAAGGATATCTAAAAATACCTAATCTTTTCCAGATTTGTGTCGATCAACGTTAATTGGTGAAATCTCTTCCATCTGTGTTATCACGAACCAAGATAACACTTATATAACCAGTGACATTAACATTATCAATCTATTAGACATCCCTCCCTAATGGGCTTCCAGCTACAAATTGTACACGTACAGCACCTTGCATCTTTCCTCAAACTCAGCAATTACTGTAAATCTTAGCCATATGGACTAATGTGCTGCCTGTTCCTTGATGTCAGTGTATGAAGGATGTGTTGTACATTTAACTTACATGCTTCTTCATATTTACATGCTCACCAACATGGATGAGAAATATCTTTCTAAAATTAGCTAATTAGGGCAAATAAAAATATCTCAAGAAACAGTTGCTACCTTTTATTAAACTTGTTAGTTAATTATTTGGTGACCATTGAGAAATCTGGATTTTGATGATATATTTAGCAAATGATAGTCCTCAGATTTTACAATTGGGTATTTCATACAAAATATGAGATTGTTCACTCATGATTTTTCTGTACAAAAATAATTGTACTTTATAACCTTTCAAATCAAAGGATCTTCCCATGTTCAAAAATATCATTAATTTTGTAATTGACTTATTTCTAATTATCGTTTTTAAGAAAAGCAAAAATATGGATAACAACTTCTTTATCATGAACCTACAAAACATTTCAGAGTACATGCCTACTTGTACCCACATCAGGTAGATGTCTTCATAAATAAATACGACATATTTTATATTTTCCTTTAAACAAATTAATTAAAAGAAGAACAAACCCATTATACTGCTACATTTAAAGTAAACTTCCTTAACAAGCTGGTTTTAACTTCTAAATCATTTCCACATTTTGTACTTTCACACTCTGACATAAAAGTTTTCGAATAAACTGAATCAAAATCAGACACTTTTCAACTTTTTAGTTGCTTTTTAAAGTATTGAGTTTGCAATGCTTGAAGCAAACTGAAGTAACTTGAAACTAAGTTTCTTCTTATGTTCTTATCTTCACATCAACATGAATAGAGAAAATTGTAGACTCTTTGATGAGAAATAGAGCGCTTGATAAAAAAAATGTTTAATAATCATTTTAAAATATATCTACCAAGTTTTGTATTTCATATTTCCAGTATAAAAATGGAGAAATGGAGCCCTTGATAAGAAATTGTAATAATCATTCAAAAAAATAAAAGATATCTTACAAGTTTTGTATTTTATTTTCCCAATATAAATTACTTGAAAAGTTATGAAAGTTTTTGCAAAATTGTCAATGATAATATTTCAGTTGACCGAAAACTGATCTTCATCTATATGAAATTCGATAAGCAGATATTTCTAATAAGAATTTTACTCTTTTAAAAGAAAAATTATAAAAAATGCTGGCTTATTTGACTCTAATTCACATATATAACACTTATATATGATATCAGCCATTTAGCTACATCTCTGATAATTCAAAGTTTTCTTTGTTAATTTTATTATCAAAAACATTCACTAGACTTCAACAACAAATGTTGAATCTCTGAAATAAAGAAATATTGAAAAAATGTCACGTCTAAAAATCCAAATAATACAAAATAACCTATGAAAATTTTAAAGTTACTTATGTCAAGCTTTGACACTTGCCTAAATATGATAATTAGAGAGTAGCGACCAATTGTCTTTTTGATTCATTATTAACTATATATTTTACGCATAAAAGATTTGTTGACATTAAATGTTTTGCAGGTAGAGAGAACATATGTTCAATCACAAAAAAATTATATCTAAACATGATTTGCATATAAATGTTTTTTTTACAATAAGTTGGTTAAGTTTTATAATCTTAAATTTTCCATAATGATAACACTGGCATGTCTAGTTTATTTGACTGAAGAAGAGTTTAAAATAAAACAATACATAACATCAACAAGTTGGTTCTAAAACACCACATACTTCAAATACGTACCTGAAGAAAATACAAACATATTACAGCTATTTTAGCATAAGACTTGTTTACTTCCTGTAAAACAAAAATAAACATACCTTATTGACAGGGCGGATCGTTATTCCTGATTAATTCCAAGACTATTACAGACACCGCTTCCTCAGGTGGGATCCCCCATCTGAACACACCAACTTCATTATGTACATGTATACCCTCCCCTTACCACATAGAGGCTGACAGGGTTACCGCTAGGGATATCCCCTTTCTCTCCCAACCCTCCCCCCTCCCCACCCTAAACTCTTTAATGGACCTTCTATCTTCTCCAATCTCTAATTCAAGTTATTCAACCTCATCCACAAATGCCCTCAACGCAAGCTTACACCCCTCCCTTTCCAATCCCCCCTCCCCCAACATCTCAGGCAAATCATTTTCAGAAGGGCAGTGTCACCATATTCACAATCCCCCCTCCTCAAACCCTCCCCAACTATTGTCCTCTTCTCTTCTGCGGTGCAACACCCTTTTAATTTACACATGACATGTTTTATTATGTTATCTGGTCAAGAAACTGATGTATCTTGTTTATAATCAGTTTTATATCAACATTTCCATACATTACTGTTCTACAACAAACATCCATACTGAAACCCTTAAAACTGCACCTTAAACTTTTAATAATATAATAACACCCATATTACCATACAAACAGTCCACTAACCAATAAACCACCATATATTACAAAGAAACTGAAAATACAAAGAGCTATCCATGTGCACTCCCACAAACCAATTACGATCATTGAAATGAAATGTAAAATGCACCGTAATGTCCACTCACTTACTATTTCTTCATCAAAAGAACAGCACAAAACTGCTCCTGTGGCTCTCATCAGGTTAGCTTTCTCATCATTCCTCCCCTTGCCCCCAAAATCCAACCAACTGCAGACATTGCACTAGGTATATGTATACCGGAATGTACTACTTATATTATCTGCTCCCCTATCAAAGGTTTCCTTGACAAATTTGTCAAGATTTACATTTGGCGTACTCCTCAGACACATTAACCTCGCACAAGCTGAATATCTTTTAAAGCGACAGAAGCACGTTTTTAGGGGGGAAAAAGGTGATGTCAGGAAAATTTAAATAAATGATTCCAATTTAATGACAATTTATTTAAACTGAATAAGCAGTAATAAATCAAATTTATAATGTAAAGTTAAGCCATGCGATTCCTTTTTCTTACACAAAATGAATTAAATGTGTTCACACAAAAATGGCTGCCAAAGGACTTAATGTGAAACTTTGTAATTTTTTCTCTGACTACTGATGATTGGTTTGTGTAATAAGATTTTTGACACTATCAAACTAATACATTTGGCATTAACGAACAATTCTCAGTGAAAAATTTTAATTATAAAATTTTTAAAAAAATGCAACTCCCCCTTAAAAGCTATACCACATTATGTCTGAAATGCTCCTGTGAATTTCCTATTCAGAAACCTTAAGTGCTTACAAGTATGTCTTGGAATTTGCTGTGGGCAGGATGAAAAGGTAAAACATACTATTATTTAGTTTAGCTTCTTGTATGATAAATCTTCTTGCCATTAATAAAGCTTAATCAGAAATAAATTCAGTAATTAACAAATTATTAATTTCAAAGATCACAATGACCTGATTATGTCCTCAAAAATAGATAAAGAGTTTCAACAAGGGAATGTTATTGAAAAGATTCCTATCATCAATACCAGAATTATCAAAGGGAATGTACAGACCCCTTGGAGAGTCGAACATCTCTTACGCATTCCAAATGATGATTTTCCATTAGATGACTAAAATAAGATTTTCTTATCACATATTTCAATATTTTGAATAAATACCGCAGCTCTTCCTCAAGAATAAGGCTCCCCAAAAGAGAGGAACGATCCTCCTACACTTATTGGAACCTTCTGAATTTCTTAAGTCACTCTTACTTATATCATAGAATCAGTTTCTTCTTTTCATGCTTATACCTAGATCTGCATTACAGCTCAATAGACTTCAAAACTAAAATGTCCTTTAAAAAAATTTCTAACATCTTATTAACTAAAGTTTTTCTTCATATTGATGAAAAGACTTAAATTATGTTCTTCTATGTATAAAAACATAACAACCTTAATATAACAACATTCTCCTTTCATAAAATCTCGAAGGGAAAATTCTCCCACTTGAGAGAAAATATTCCCCCCTGCTTCAAAACCAGCCATCTGGCAATTGGTTGATTACCTCTAATAACATGCACCAACCTCCTCAAAATTTTCCTTTTTCTAAAAGCAGAATAACTCCCCCTCCCCTCCCCTCAAGAAGAAAAGAAGTTCTTAGATTGCAATATGTTGTCTGCTAATTACCTCTAATTACCCTAATTAGACCTCATGTTAAAGTTACAAGCATCTCAAGTTGCAAACATTTGACCTGAATCACATAAAAATAAGATATGTAACTTCATAATAGCAAAATCGATTTCATTAAAAATATAAAGGAAAAAAATTCATTGTGTATAAAAATGTAATACTTTATAAAATAATCAATTTTGAAATGAGAAAATTATTATTTACAATTTTCAAAATGAAAAATTGTGTAAAATAATGCAAAAAAGTAATAAATTTAAAAAAAAATCTTTCTGCTAAAGATTTTAGCTTATTGACATTTACTCTTTTGAATGAATGTAAACACTTGAAATAGAACCAATTATATAATAATTACTTTTTTAAGGAATGTAAATAAATGTAAACATCTAGAATTAATCAGCTATTCATTTGGAACAAGCGCAAGCTTTTAAGCCTCTACTCTGCTTTCAGTATCCGTCATGTAATGTTTTCTAAATCTCCAGTGATTTAATTACAGATAACTCAGTGAAGTGTTTCTAAGATGGATGATAACATAAAATGAAAGGCTAAACCAATCTAAATATTTTGCAGAGGAAAATTAGAAGAAAAGTGAAAATAAAATTTCAGTAGACACCTTGGAGGAATATACATAATTAGAGGCAAACAAGCATCTTTTGTGTTTCCAATATCAGGTACGAACTCATTAATTATACATAAACAGAAACATTATTTTATATAGTTTTAACAAATATTTCACAAATGTCAAATTAATTTATATGATAATGTAAAATGATATATTACCAAAAATGATGAGGATGATTTTCTACAAAAAAATTTGAGTCACCTCGGAAAATTTGTAGGTATAATTTGTTGTTCATTTAACACAAAATATATGTTTGAATATGTATAGTAAAAGAAAAAATTCAGTTTGGTTAGTTTAAAGATGAAGATTTAAAAAAATTTACCGCCTTTTCATATTCAAGAACACACAAACTTCTATCTAACATACAAACACAGCTTGATCTTTAAGAAAAAGAGATTTTATCTGCATAGAAATATCTTTAGGACAAATAGTTATTCAAATGGAACTTTGAAATGGCATTTATCCTATTCCAGATATAAAAAGGTCATGTTCACAGCATGATTTCAGCCATGACCAATCGACAAAATCTATTCAGGATACATCTCCCAAGATCAAGTTTTGAGAAAAAAACCAAAGTTATTGCAATGTTTTTTAATAGCTTAAAGGAATATTCCAGTACGATTTCAACTTAATTCTAGCAAAAGTTTGAGTTATAAAAAGACATTCTCACAAATTATTAAATTTTTCTGTCAACGAGATAAGTATTTACAGAATTTTAAACCTTCGTCTTTGAGCGATGACGGAGGTCGCCATTTTATTTAAAAATGTGACGTCATCGACACACCACAAGAAATCGATGCAAGGAGCTTACATTATAAACTCCGTACATCTTTGTGCAGTGGAGTTTCCATGATTTGACTAGAACTGCTGACTGTGTGCGCTGCGCACTTTGTTAACGTAAAACATCGTTGTGCCTACAGAACGACCCAGTCGTCGGATAGATCATTCAAAAAGCAACTACGACTAATATGCGGTTTTGTCTAGTATTATTATAAACGATATGAATTATAACCAAAAAAAACCACAGAAAATAAATAAATAAATAAATGTTTTTAAAAACGATCAAGAGAATTATATCTTGTCGTGTTCTTTGTATTTTTTTCTGATTAAAACATGGTATGTTTACCTGAAAGATGTTGACGTACTCTATAACTACTCCTTTTTATATAAAATTTACACTTTCAAAGTAGAAAACATTTCCTTGAATTTTGATACATCAAACGTGCATATCAATGATTTATCTGTTATATACATAGGCCTATTATCAATCACTAAGACCTTTGCATATCTTTTTTTTTATATCTTTCCAAAAATAAGAAATTATATTTTTTAATATTTTATTTTCACAGAGTTACTACGATAGGTTTTCTTTAAAAATTTGGCACTCTTTCACATTCAATCTGTGGATTTTCAAAAACCCTCTAGTCAGTTTGAAAAGGGAAAAACATTTTTTGTTATGAACGTGTTAGAATCATTGTATTATTTTAAAATAAATATAAAAGGGAATATTCAATGTAAAACATGCATAAATAACGTAAATCTAGTATTTTGTAAAATAATTTGAAGGTTTAATTAAGAGACATACGTTGTGATAATTTGTGCATTGTTATCATTAAAATCATATCCTTCTGTGAATATAAAAAATCATAGTTGTAAGTTAAATAATTTTATTTACTAAAAGATATAATAATGAGAAAACTGTTACTCCAAACAAATATGGATTATTCAGCTACATCATAACAACTTTAATAAAAAAAACACTCGATGATATAAAGAAAAATTTTCATACAGCATGTGCGCCTCAGTGATTCGTAATCAAAATTGGTTTCGTTTCGGCGACAACTAAATGAATAGAAAAATATTTTCATCCTCAAACAAGCCAAGATTTATGTATTAAAAACGAGAAGTCAATGCCAACATAGAAAATGCCATCTTTCAAATTTATCAAACGTGTTTTGATTGATATAAACAATTTCATTTTGATTACGAACCATACCACCATCATCGCGGATTCGCTTTTCAGGATTCGCTTCGACAAGATCATGTCAATAAGGTCTTTTTTTCGAGTGATATAATCAATAAATAATTATTCTATGTTACGTTTAGTTTTTTTTTTAAATGCACTTAGTTAAGCAAAGTCATTTAACACTTTATTTCAACCTTATGTATGGTGTCTAAAGCTTATAAAAATTCTAAAAAAATGACAGTGGTCAGTGTTCAAACCTTGTGACGTCCGCACATGGGAAATCTTTTCCAAAATGTACTGAAGTTTTGCAGCAGTCTGCTGGTCAGAAATATTTATTTATTGCTTTGGGCATCATAGAAGTAGAATATTCTGGACCCGGCATGTCTTTACTGAAGTCGTGACGGTTGTTACAGTCTCATATTTGACGGGCCGTCACCGCCCACCATTGAATCTAACGGCGTCTCCTAATTTCGTGGTGTGTCTTGACGTCATATTCCCGTTGTTTCTCGCTCTCGTTTACCCTTCGAGATAGCAATATGGCGTCCCCCATCAATGCCGGTAAACTTGATTTTTCCCAACTTTGAATTTTTATTGCAGATTTGGTGATTTAGCTAAAAATTATTAGCCAAAGTTGAAGGATTTATCCATAAACATTGTTTTAAAAGGCTCTTTTTCATTTTTCATTGGAATATTCCTTTAACTTGTTCTTAACTCTTTCAAAGATAAGAATACAACAATAGATGGTTTCAATGCATGAATAAACTCTTGATCATAAAAATTACATTTCACCAAATCTCAAACCAAACTACAGAAAATAGAGCCATTGGCTCTGCAGCTCATTAAGCTTCATTTTAATTTCCTTTAGGATGTGGCCCTTAATAGGGGTCACAGGGTCACCAAAGTTACAATTTATAATCCTCACTAGTCAAGGAGTCTGTACACAAGATTTCAGCTTTCACAGCCTTTTGGTTCTGGAGAAGAAGTCGAAAATTGTTTCTTTAGAGTGTGATCCCTGTGGCCCTTAATAGGGGTCACATGGCCACCAAAGCTACAAGTTATAATCCTCACTAGTTAAGGAATCTGTACACAATGTTTCAGCTTTCTACGCCTTTAAGTTCTAGAGAAGAATCGAAAATGCACAAAGTTTATGTATGGATGCAAACGGACAGACACCTGCCATGCCATAAGCCCAGCCAGGCCAAGTGAGCTAAATGATCACCATTTGACTAAATTTGTTTTCTGAAAAAGAACTTAAACTAGATTAGCGTTTGCGGGATACCGCAAAAGCAGAGCTGCCCCGGAACTTGGGGTTTCGCCTTACCCTGTTCCGCCTTTCACAGGCCTCACCAAATTGGGAATTTTCTCATGACCTTGACCTTTGACACTCAAGGTCACACAATCAATGAACACATTTCATTGAGTATAACATTATTGTAATGAAATAAAGTGTTAAAAATTAAATTAATCCATTTTCTCCATATATGTTGACCTTGCTGAGACCTTGACCTTCGACAGTTCGACTCAAAACTTTTTGAAAATTTTGTACTTCTCAAGAGATAATATATACAAAATCTAAACTTCATAGCACAAAAACTTTTCAAGTTATTGTGTTTACAAGGAATTGCAATAACTCATATCTCATGACCTTGACCGTTGAACTTCAAGGTCACACAATAATTGAACACTTTTTATTGAGTATAACAATCATTTATTGATTAAAAGTGATCGTAGTTAAAATTAAGCATTTTCGCTAAACCATGCTTAAGTCATGACCTTGCTGTGACCTTGACCTTTGACGGATTGAAGCCGAAACCTTTTCAAAATATTTTACTTTTCCAAGGATGATATATACCAAGTTAGAGCTTCATAGCACAAAAACTTTTCAAGTTATCGCGTTTACAAAGAATTTTGCGGTGATTTTATAACTCGTGACCTTGACCTTTGAACTTGAAAGTGAACATGTCATAATGATTCCCTGGAAGTATTAACATTTAGACATGTTCATGAGTTCTGAAAAGCTAAATGGGATAAAGTTATACCCAAATTAAGTGCATTTTGTAATAGCTCATATCTCATGACCTTGACCTTTGTCCTTCAAGGTCACACAATCATTGAACACTTTTTGTTGAGTATAACAATCATGAATTGATTAAAAGTGTTCATAGTTAAAATAAAGCACTTTCGCTAAAACATGCTTACGTCATGACCTTGCTGTGACCTTGACCTTTGACGGATTGTAGCCAAAACCTTTTCAAAATTTTTTACTTTTCCAAGGATGATATATACCAAGTTAGAGCTTCATAGCACAAAAACTTTTCAAGTAATCGCGTTTACAAGGAGCTCTTAGAGTGAATACATATCTCGTGACCTTGACCTTTGACCTTGAAAGTGAACGTGTCAAAATCGTTCCCCCAAGGTATGAGTAGTAAGGTATGAATAACAGTTCTGGAAAGCTTATTGGAAAAAAGTTATAGCTAGTAGTACGAGTGCGGCGGCGGCGGCGGCGGCGGCGATGGAAACTTCACAAAAACTGAAACTTAGACGGGGCTGCTAATTAATCTCCTGGTGATGTGAATGAGGTATGGGATCGATATGTTGAACTATTCTTGAGAGTAGTTCAGATTTAGGCGGAATTCAACCTCAACGTTTCACTTCAATGCTGCATTTACATATATATGCACATATGTAAAAGGAATACTCTCATAAATGAAATACAATTCAAATAATTGAATACCACTAGTTCATTAACTTATCAATAATGATAATGACTATGATAAAAAGGGTTAATCTTTACCTGAACTTGTTCATACAAAAATGAATAAAATCTGTTTATGAATGGAACAGCTGTAGCAACAAAATAATATTATTATCATAAACAAGAAGACATAGTCATCAACATCCCCCGCCAGATTTATTTTAATTTTAAATTAAGTCAGAACCTTCTCCTAAATACTCGAGTGTATTTAAAAATATCATGACACCAAACTCCAGAAAAATATTTGCGCGGTTCTGATTTTCGAACTCCATCAAGGTATTGATACCTTGAAGGCACACATCAAATTTGATGATCCTATCTGTAACAGTTTCTGAGAAAAATTGGTTCCTTTGAAGACGCCTCGAACAGAGTCCCAAAAACGTAACAAGGGCAATAACTCCTGAAAAAATATTTGCGCGGTTCTGATTTTCGAACTCCATCAAGGTATTGATACCCTGAAGGCACACATCAAATTTGATGATCCTATCTTAAATGGTTACTGAGAAAAATTGGCTCCTTTGAAGAGACCTCGAACAGAGTCCCAAAAAAACGTAACAAGGGCAATAACTCAGGGAAAAGATATTTACCCGGTTCTGATTTTCGAACTCCATCAAAGTATTGATACCCTGAAGGCACACACAAAATTTGATAATCCTACCGTTAACTGGTTCTGAGAAAAATTGGCTCCTTTAACTCGGACGCACGGACGAACGCACAGAGCTCAAACCTATATCCCCCTTCCACTTCGTGGCGGGGGATAATAAACATGAAAGATATAATTGTTTTATAATTAAGAGACACAAACAAAACCAACAGCATTTATTTGAATAATTGTTTGTAGTCAAACCTGTTGCCTTGTGTGATATTATGCATAAATAAACAAATAGTACTAACCCCTGAAATCGTCCTAAAAAATTGATAAAACATAAGTAGTGTCATACATTTGACATGTGACCTGTTGACTGTTGCCTAGCAACGACTGTTTAAGAATGAGCATCAACTTTGATCATTTGTCAGCCATGTCTAACAGACAAATTTTTCTTGACATCACTTTAGCAAGTCATAAAAGTAATGACAGACTCTCTCTGGTAGAAATCTGTCATAAACTAACTTAAAGATCCATTCAAGAAGTTGATGATTTGGGGTTTAATGTCGCTTTCAAAAGTATTTCACTAATATCACAGCTGCTATTATTATTGCAGGGAGAGAGCCTGCAACACTATTGTGGCTATGTATTGCTGTGAAACCTGTGAGCAAGGGCTGGAACTAGTGAATCATGGGTGGTACTGCGATAACTCAGTGTAGCATTGCACCAAACCTTACTGTGTGTAGAACAGATCACAAAGTTGCCGAGCTCCGAGCGAGATTTGAACTCCGGACATCTTGACCCAAAGGCGAACACACTAAACACTGCACTTTTTCACACCCAATTTACCTTTGAGCCAGCCTCTCGTCACAAACATAACTAAAGTACTCACAGAAATACAAATAAAATGGTTTTTGGCGTTTATTTTTTTATCCCTCGATAAATATATTACATTTCTTATAGGCCTTATGAGAGCAATGCGAAAATACAACTTATATTGCCTTTTTTTTCAGGTAAAGATGCTCATAATTTGGGATAAGAGAAAATAAGATACATAAATAATCTACATTAAACGAAGCGTCTTACGGTACTCTTACCGGATCACACTGTGAACACAGCTCATTTACATATCATAGCTTGCATTAAAAACATACATTTTGACATGACACATTTTTCTCTCCTGTAAACTCATATATTTTGGGGGATTTTATAAAAACTTTCTGAACACAAAAGTTGTGGAAAGCCATTGTGAATAGATATTCAGAATTCAAATTTCAAGTTTGTTCAAAATAACGAAATAATCTTCAAAATGCATTTTATTTCTATTTCTCCTAGCACTATAATACACACCATTGCCTTGACACAATTGTCCCTAAACTTCAACATGCATGCCGACATGCAATAAAAATAATTCAGGGACGTGGTAATTTCACTTTTGTATAATAAAGGTATAAGGATATTCACTTTAAAGAATTTATGACCATGTTATAAATATCATAGGATATTTATTTAATCGTATTGTAAGATTTGAACATATTTATTTCACTTTTGATATGTAAATACTATCCTATATCAACTTTGAGTCACGTTTTTCATTTTATCTTCCATTTAAAAAGATTGATAAAAATTTCCTTTTATTAAATTGATATCTGTAATACATTTATTACACAATTCATTAATATGAATATAAACATAAATGAAACAATTTTAATCTTTCAGGGCATATCACAGAAAACAATGCAATTAAAATTGAGAAATAAACATAAAATTTAGGTAACAATGCAGAATCTCTATTTTTCAGTTTGATAAAAGGTATTAGTTGTTGAAAACAAACAGAATTGACACTAACCTTTCAGTAATAGGTATGACCTGTCCAATGTTTTGCCACTGTCTGTTTCATAAGTGATATTCACAACTATTCTGACCTTGGCGTTTTATTCGGGCTCATAACTGTAAACATGTACTTATCTCTTGTATAAACTCACAATATGGATACAATAACCTATCATTCACTATATCATATCACAAACATCTATGAATAAAACCCATTTTTATGATGCTATATCTATAAGATATTCATTACTGGTCAAGTTGTCACTATGATGGGTGTAACCGTCATAAATTCTATACACTGGCTACTGACAACAGTGTGAGAAAATTGCTTTCGTTTTGACATTTGTAGATTTAACCATATGTTTTCTTATCACGCCTCATTGTGAAAATCTCATCTTTTGTCTCTTTATTTTTTCCAGAGGTATGATAAAATCTTGAATGAATAAATCATGGTAATTTTCTTTTTTTTCTTTCAGAACACGTCTTATCTTACACTTCTGGGTTCTCAATTGGCTACATCAAGTGGTTTATCAGACATATCAATGTAATTTTGGAGAAAACAAATGGCCAGTTAGACTAACATTTAGTCTCAGAAGTATTTCTTTTCAATATTGATAATATTTTTAAACAATTCATGTATTATAACAAAATAGTATTTGCTGAGACAGTTTCTTATTACTCGGTAAGCTATCACCATAAGACTATGTGGAGACATGGACTATAATACATCTCCAAGGGGGAACATACATTTCACGAAAAACTCCAAATACTTTTTTGTGCTGAACATATGTATGGGGTAATTCTTAAGATTAGATATTAAAAACATTAATCATAACACTATGAAGATTCCAATCTTTGACTCGGTCTCTGGGAATCCAATTGCCAACATCATATCTTAGTCCTGACAAATAAATCATTGATATTTTCTTTTAGTCTTAAACTGATTTTATTTCATTTATACCGGTTATCATAAAGCAAGAATGTCAAATTTACATTAATTTTATCCACAATATCACATCAACTTAAAGGCCCTGTACTGTCTGCTTATGGTCTGTGATCTTGCTAGTTTTGGGAAAATAATCATAAAAATTCTGTGCTGTAATCAATTTTACTTTTTATTTAGAATAAACAAATCTTCAATGATTAATTATCAAAAATGCCTTGTAATTGAGTGGCAAGGGTTTTCAAACCCCAAAGAGCCAATAAATGGTTTCACTCCTCATTGTTGTTGTTTTTCTGAAGATTGCGCTCTTTTTTATCATATTGTAAAATATAAATTAACCAAAGTGTTATCCCCAGTATCATGTTTTAAGTGGTTTGTGTAATAATAATGTTTTTAGAAAATTTTATGCATAAACTGGAATGACACCCTTGAATTTCATTTTCACAAAAAATAGAGCCATTGGCTCTGTAGCTCATCAGGCTTCATAATCAATTATGCTGTAGAGTGTGGCCAATGTGATTCCCCCTTATAAAGGCAACAAGTTTCAGTTTTCTAGGCCTTATACTTCTGGAGAAGAAGATTAAAATAGGATTTTAGGGCGTGGCTCCTGTGGCCCTTATTAGGGGTCACAGGGCCACCAAAGCTACATTTCATAATCATCACTATTCGAGGAATCTGTACACAAAGTTTCAGCTTTCTAGGCCTCATGGTTCTGGAGAAGAAGATGAAAGTACGTTTTTAGGGTGTGGCCCCTGTGGCCCTTATTAGGGGTCACAGGGCCATCAAAGCTACATTTCATAATCATCACTAGTCGAGGAATCTGTACACAAAGTTTCAGCTTTCTAGGCCTCATGATTCTGGAGAAGAAGATGAAAATACGTTTTTAGGGTGTGGCCCCTGTGGCCCTTATTTGGGGTCACAGGGCCATCAAAGCTACATTTCATAATCATCACTAGTCGAGGAATCTGTACACAAAGTTTCAGCTTTCTAGGCCTCATGGTTCTGGAGAAGAAGATGAAAATACGTTTTTAGGGTGTGGCCCCTGTGGCCCTTATTTGGGGTCACAGGGCCATCAAAGCTACAATTTATACTCCTCACTAGTCAAGGAGTCTGTACACAAAGTTTCAGCTTTCTAGGCCTCATGGTTCTGGAGAAGAAGATGAAAATAGGTTTTTAGGGTGTGGCCCCTGTGGCCCTTATTAGGGGTCACAGGGCCACCTAGGCTACAATTTATATTCCTCACTAGTCAAGGAGTCTGTACACAAAGTTTCAGCTTTCTAGGCCTCATGGTTCTGGAGAAGAAGATGAAAATAGGTTTTTAGGGTGTGGCCCCTGTGGCCCTTATTAGGGGTCACAGGGCCACCAAAGCTACAATTTATAATCCTCACTAGTCAAGGAGTCTGTACACAAAGTTTCAGCTTTCTAGACCTCATGGTTCTGGAGAAGAAGATGAAAATAGGTTTTTAGGGCGTGGCCCCTGTGGCCCTTATTAGGGGCCACAGGTCCACCAAAGCTACAATTTATAATCCTTACTAGCCAAGGAGTCTGTACACAAAGTTTCAGCTTTCCAGGCCTTATGGTTCTGGAGAAGAAGTCGAAATTCCACAAAGTTTACGGACGGATGGACGGACGGACGGACGGATGGACGGACGGACGGACGCCGGACACCATGCCATGCCATAAGCCCATCGGGCCTTACAGGCCAGATGAGCTAAAAATACCCTGATAGGACTGTCTCTTTAAGCATTTGGTATGATGTGAAAAACAAAATAGTCTCTGTATATATAAGTATTGCCATACTGGCCTGATGATTATTTTGATAGCCATGGGTAGAGTGAACTTACTGAGCAGTAAATAATGTATCAAAAGGGCAGTGTCAAGTAAAGTTTGTGACCTCAGTGGTCAAACATAATTGGTTTGCCCTTTGGTCAAGGCAAACCATGCTGAAACATTTTCAAAGTATGTATCATGACACATATACAAAATGTTTTCTTGTACTTAGTGAATGTGTTGATTCTTACAATTTTACCCTAAAGCAATCCCTAAGGCTTGAATTTGTATAAATTAACAATACCAAGTTGACTTGACTCTTAATGATAACATATAGGGATTATGATGGGACTTTTTGTGCTATAACCGATTGTTCGCTATATCCAAGTTTGCTATATGTGTTGATTTAAAATTAATTTATTTCCAGATCCAGGAAAAGGGGATTGATAAACAGGGTTACCCCTATATAAATATCTCTCCCCGTGACATGCACAGCAATAATACAATATAAATGTTACATTCAAGGAAAAAATCATGTAAAAGTTACAGGATATGTCATTTCAACAATCAAGACAATCTATGTACAATGCATTCAACAGAAAGAGAAAATAAGAAATGTAGTTCTGTCTAGGTTGGCATAAAACAAATAAAATACATTCAGATTCTTGTGTTCAGATTTTCATTTCTACAAGATATAGCTGTTCTATATCTGTGGTAAACAAATGAAAATTATTCATAAAGAAACACAAACAGAAACAAGAGAGAAAAGTAATGTTTACTTACCACATGAAATCTCTCTTCTAATGAAACACAGACATTCAGTCAGGTGTGACCGGTCAACACATAAATCTTATGACGAAACATTTCTGAAAAAGGAAAGTATTTTTCATGTAAACAATTGTTTTTAACTGAACTTAGTCATACATCTATACATTGAGGTGTCAACGTTTTAGGAGATTTATAGATGAAAAAAAAAAAGTTCATTTTTGTACAAGGGTCATAGATGAGGTAGGATGAGGAGATTTGGGGTTTAACACCGCTTTCAAGAGTTTTTCATTTATATCATGGCTGCTAGTATCATTGCAGGGAGAAAGTTTGCAACACTATTGTGGTTATGTATAGTGGTGAAACCTGCGAGCATTGCCTAGGGTGGTATTGGCTGAAATTAAGTATAAACATAAGCATAAAAGAAAGGTTTCTGTGAATTAGGAAAACATGTTTAGAGTAAATTGTCCTAGTAAAATAAAATAAATTCTGTAATAAAGACCTTAGTACGATATCTTAACATTCATGACATGTAACTACCTCAAAATATCTATCATATTGCAAACCTTGTAGGGTTTATAGTTTGTTTCAAATATGAAATAAATAATGAATTAAAGAAAGCGACTCGATTGACCTTACTACAAAGCATGTATTGTATGATGTAATGATTGTAAATACACTCCTTGGGAAATAGAAAACAAGTGTCAACAGAAGATGATATATAAAAGCGGTCCCGAAATGAATCAGAAATTAAAAAAAACACCAAGGCTGAACATTTCTATAGGCACATCTGCACACTCTAACTATTTAACATACCTAGTTTCATTGAGTGAGTGAGAAACAGGAAAGTTAGGAATGGACAGGGTGATAGATATATTTAATGGTATTACAAACAGGTAGGATAAAATAACAGGATGGCGACTGTATCCCATATTTTATATTCAGGTGGGATGAATATCATCCTCTCAATAAACTGATAATATTTTTATAAATAAATGTCCTAGGACATTCACTATGACAATTCACTCTATCCTCTTACTCAATATTTCTCTCACAGTCATCAACAAGTGATTGAAATATAGAACTTTTAGAAATTACTTACAAAACCTTAGGTAATACCATAGCATGTTACGATCTTTGATAAATTTCTATCATTTCCATAACATTCTTATCACTTATAATTATTCTATATGATATTTATCATTTAACACGATTTTCTAGCATACATATCAATTTAAATCATTCTTTAACATAATTTTCACTTAATTCTAAAGCATTCTTATCATTTTTCATCATATCTTATCAGCCTGATCATTTAAAAAGCCAGTCCATGATCTTTATCAATATGTACCGGTAGTTCTATTTGATTGAGAAGAACCGTCTATAAGTGTTGCCTATAAAATATCATTTCAAATGTTATTGAAGTTGTATATTGGAAATCAATGTTTCAATCATGAGAAATAACTAGAAATAATGCAAATCACTTGGTAAAAAACAGATCTGAAATTGACGATGTTTTATAGATAATACACTTGTATTACTGTAAATAGGGATACCAAATTAGATTTTCATTCAAAACATGTATTTATCCTATATTATGAATATATAACATTTTTTGTATGGACATAATAAATAATGGCATTAGTTTTGTACAAAGCTAAACAAAATGTGATGAATAACACAGAGATCTTCTAAAACAAGATTTCATAACATATTTGTTATCTTACAACATTGTATAACATATTTCTTATTTTACAACATTGTATAACATATTTGTTATTTTATAACATTGTATAACATATTTGTTATTTTAAAAATTGCATAACATGTTTGTTATTTTACAACATTGTACAACATGTTTGCTATTTTATAATTCAATATCCAAAGCAAAGCCGTTTCTAATTGTGAAATATTCTTGATTATTTTACGACTGCTTTAAACAGTGACAGCGTTGCGGTATGTCCCCGGTGTTTTCAATCAAGAGATTATAACACTGCTACCTTGTCTACTGCCTCTAATAAAACGTACAGACACTAAATACAAACAGTGCTATCCTAGAAAGCAACATTTTGTTGCAGGTACTGTAGAGTCAACATGTTTTGAAAGAGGTTTTGACCAAATAGAATCACTGAAGCGGAACGTCGAATTATTTTCTTACCATTGACTGATCCGCTGCCTTGAACATCTCACAGATTTTGCAGGAATTATTAAATATCAAAATTTTGATTTCATTTTTCATATATTGAATAGTTATAGGAGTAGATATAGATGTAAACTAATCAGAAATTACAATAGCAAAGACTACCATATCTTATCATCTTATCAAGATCCTTTTGTCGAAATGACAGCTAAATCAGAGTTGCTTCCCTTGTACCGCATTCCATAGATTTGTTCAAATAAAGATTGAAAAAAAAATCTCATTTGATCACTTGAATGTTTTCGGAATGTCAATCAAATCAGAGTTGTTTCCCTTTCACTAGCATCTATCTTTTCCTGAAATATGATAACTGCTAAATGTTTAGATTCATTGATCCGCAGATTTAATATGCAAAACAAGTGTCATATGTTTTTAAAACGTAAGCCAATTTTCCGAACCTATGACCAAGAAGACAATATGAACATCGACAACGATAAATAAGTGTCGTTTCACCAAAATATGTACCACTGGCCACATGGCCTTGTCAATCAGAAGTAAGCATTCCTTAGATTTCAATGTCTCAATATTTTTTTTTTAGATGAACTTCGAAAAATGCATATGTGAAAACATCATGAAATAGTTGTGCCACCATTGCACCCTGCTAATGAAAAGAAGTAATGGCGTCGACGTTCGTTTGTCTTTTAATAGGGTATACTTCATAGTCCGGACTACATTCCCAAAAACTTTTAACAATAGTTTGCAAAGTATCAAAATCCATATTTTTCGTTAGTAACTTACTCAAAAACACATTATCAAGATTTATTTGCATTTATTCATATGTAACAGCCCAATGCGCCGACTAAAACATCTATGTTTAACAATCGTTTAACATGAATGTTTTTTCTAGAGTATCTATACCCGCCATTTGCCTACAATTGCTTTATTTATAGCCTTACGTAGCAGAATACATATGATGCAAAAGCAAAATGAATCTTTATTCAGCTTTTACTAGTATTTTTATGACACGTTTGATGTTGATGCAGAGAGGGTTGCGGGGTGCGCACCGCGCAAAAGAGAGTCCATAGGATAGTGAATGTTGAGAGTCGTACAGCCAACTTAAATTTAGAGAATATACACAAAAATTAAAAGAAATCGCATGTTAGTTAAATTCAAATACATTCTTTAGAGTAACTAACTAAAGAGTTATAGGGGAGACCGGTGCAGGCACGTCCCCTTTTCACTAAAATGTAATAATGAGTTGTTTCTTTCGCAATATACTAGTGTACGTTTGTACATATATTGAACCATATCTTAACTTTATTGCAATAATTGTCGAAAGTGCCTAACGTAACTAGTTTGCCAATAACTTTGCTTTAAAGTCAACGAGTTGAAAAACCGAACATGTCCCGCTTCGGGGTAAGTTCGGTTTCCCTCAGGGGCAGGTTAGGCCATCCTTGGGAACAATCAGAACATTTTCAGCCTACAACAATTAAAGAGAGATAAGATGCTACTCATAGTATTCAATATTTGGGACAGAAAACATACTACATTACTTTACAAAAACATATATTATAACGATCTGGACTCAGTTAACTTTCTATTACGAAAAGGATTCGTAAGAGGAGGAGATGAGGAGCCTACTATGCAAGGACCTTCAAGAGGGTCCTTTTGAGGAGGATGACCTTTAGAAAAATGGTTTCGAGGAGGACCTTAAAATTTTTGGGACCGCCCTCACGGCCGAATGTGTCCCGCCTGTAATGACCGAACGTACCCCACAAACCACGGTTGCTCTTTTTTCTTTACTGCGAAAATACACAGACCTCGAACCAAAATTACTTGTTGGTTACATATACGTCTCGGCATGTTGGTTTATGCTCAATTAAGAACATATTCCTAAACATAGTCAATATTTGTCAAAAACATAGTGAACTGAAGTCGAATATTTTACACAACTAGTTGAAAAACGGGTTTTCTTCCACAGTTTGTAATGAACATGTTTGACTGTCACCATTTTAAAGTCAGTGTGGGAATAAGGTCATGTTGTCTTTTAGGAATTACCAATTTAAGTTAAAATGGCCCCGAACAAAAATTACAGCGAAAAGACGAACATGCCCCGGGGACGTACCTGCCCCGGTCTCCCCTACATATGACACCATCCGGGCTCACGAAGTGGACAATACGTTGCCCATCGCACTAAATCAAACTGTTGAACTCCTCGATCTGCACTATCTATGTGTAGTTGTGAACGTTGTTGAAACCTCCAAATAAATCAAAATCAATGTTATTCAGGTGACATCTGAACTGATGTGTGTATTGGAAAAAGTCTTGGTGAACGAAGTCTGGGCATCATTATATATACAAAACTATTGTGGCTATGCATTGCGATGAAACCTGCTAGTATCCAACTAGCGAACCAAGGTTGGTACCACGTTGACATTTAGTGAAGCTTTGCACCCAATCACCTTACTGTGTGTAGAACAGTTCTCTACTGCAGTCAAAATTGCCGAGCCCCTGGCGGAATTCGAACCTCGGACCCCTTGTTTTAAGCCGAACGCGCTAACCACTGTCCTATCCCGCCCCTCCACGATAATCTTTCTTCGATTGTGACATGCAAGTTTACCTGGTCCATGACTTTAATAACTTCTTTAAGAGGCGTTTAGAAGCTGGTTGATGAAGAAGAACAACTTCTTATGGATAGTCAGCTTCTTTATCTCCAACAATCATGTCCAGCATCACTTGCTTGATAACGGTGTATCTACACCGAAACGTTGCATTTCATGCAATAAAGAAGTTGACAATCCATAAGTAGTTGTTCTTCTTCATCAACCAGCTTTTTCAAGACTATAATAAACGTCTTTATATAGTCTAGAATGTATTCAACAAATTTAAACTTTACTTTGAAACTTGAAATTTTACTTGAAAATCTAAAGTTAGAACTTACACACCTAGATAAGGGTCTATTATATTAGAAAAAAAAACCTAAAAAAAATGAAATTTCGTCTACCTTTGACCCTTTGCGTCATGAACTTACAACCAGTTTGCTAAATTACATTTTTGAAGCAGAATGAAAAGGTTTTTGATGACCTTGATTTAATTTCAGTTATACATAACGTCTTATGAGGCAGACATTTCCAATAAGAACTTACACTAGTCTAGGCTTAATAAATAACACACTTGTTCAAACTATTTTATTCATGACAATACTGAGAAAACGCTACCAAAAAAATAATTCTAACCACATCATTGTACGAATAGATCTATGTCTCATTTAAAATAAAAGACTAAAAATAAAAGATTTATTACGAAAAAAGGAATTTGTCAGACTCAACAAAACATATTTACAAACTGTTCGAAACGATTGTCCAAATACGAAAAAATGATAATGAACATCAAAAGATAAAAAGAAAGAATTATTTGATATACAAATAATACAAATCAATCTAGAAAAGGTCAGATTGTCGTATGATATGATGCATTCCCGATATTTCTATTCTTGGCGGTAGACAATAAGTTTGACATTGTCTGTGACATTGCTTATCTGCTAAAGGGTGGAAAGATTTGGACTTCAGTGAAAACGTAATCTGTCTGTATGATTCTTCCAACAAGAAAATCTTGTGATCTTATTCAGCTCATCATATTCTCGTTAACTTGTCTGTGTTAGTTGGTGAGCTTGAATATCAGAAACATAAATCTGGAGGGATCTACAGACTAGACTACCAGAGAAATATTATATGGATTTGAAAATCCAAATCCTGCATTCTGTAACAGAGAATGACCCTCATTGACTGATAGAGCATTTTCTGATTGTGGATTTACTATGATGCTGATCCCACTTTTATCCTGTCTTTTATTCTAATCAATCTAAATATAGTAAACACAGATAATGATGTATATTTAGTCAATAGGGCCTTCTTCACAGAAGAAAATAATGCAAAACGTATTTAAAACTACATGTATATATACGATAAATAAATCAATTTATTATCCATATGTGATGAAATAAGTCAAACATTAATAACGATATGTTGCACATGTGTAATAAAACCCAAATGCCAATTTGATCGGTTATTTAAAACACGTCAACTCTGAATTTGAGATAACATTACGAACTACTCGACGTTTTGCTATAGCACGATAAACTTTCGGGTAGCACGCGAAAAGCACGTTGCACGTGCAAAGTCGTATCAATTGACATAGCGGGCGGTGAATAAGTGATATCTTTTGCCTGATATTGAGGATAAAGCCTGAAGTCCAATAAAGACGATTATCAATTCTACTTCGTTTAATCATATTTTCGTATTAAATTGATACATGACATCAAAATATTGATTTTCCCTATGAGTTAAGTTGATATAAATTGGCGCTATACTATATTAGTCTTTAAACTGCGCTTTCCTGACACTTTCATTTTATAGTTACTCGTGTTGTAAAAAAATGAAATTTCCGCTTGGTTTTTAATCTCTTTGTAATAAAATGATACAAAAAACTTCCCTGCTTCAATAATCGTTGGTATGGATGAGAGTATAATATTATCTATATTTTAGTATTCTACTCAATTGTATTTTACCTGTCTTAATAGTCTACAAATATAAATTTACTTTTACTAAACAGGCTTGCCATATCATGTTCTTAACCAGTCATAGGTTACAGAAATGAGAATTGGTTGATGCACAAACTAAGGTTTATTTGGTTTCAGAATATCCAGATCACTTTGAAGTATCAATCTTAAACTATCTTGAAAGTTTGATCACAGAAGCCTAAGGAACTTTTTGTGATTAGAAAAATAACTGCCTTTAGCCAAGTCCATTCAGAGTTATGATGAGAATTCATCGATTGAAGGAAGGTGATGTCTTTCATATGTTCTACAGAGGAAGGTGGCCAGACATGATCTAAGCACCCTTGGGTAAACTTTGCATATATGACAATGGACCAAAGATTTGTCGTGTGTTCATCTACTTCATGTCAAATCATCCGGTGTGTACCTTAAAGGGGCAGTAGCACGTTTTTAGGGGGAATATAAGGTGATGTTTGGAAAATGAAAATTAAGGGTTCCAATTGAAAGACAATGTATTAAAACTAAATGGGGCAGTAAAAATTCAAATATTCAACGTAAAGTTTAGCCATACGATTCCCTTTTCTTACACAAAATGAATAAAACGTGTTCACACAAAATGGCCGCCAATGGATTTTATATGAATCTTCATACTTTGTCCTCTGACTATGGATGACTGGCTTGTGTAATGAGATTTTTACACTGTGAAAATAATAAATTTCACATTAACTATCAATTAACAGTGAACATTTTAAAATATATAATTATCAAAAAACGTGCTACTGCCCCTTTAAGTTTGTTCTCAAGCTAGTGTATTTTAGTGCAATTATCTTGGGTTTTCATTTGTACGTCAATCAAATATTTGGGTAAAATTGTGATAATATATGCATATGACAATGGACCAAGATATTTGTCTTGTGTTCTTCAACTTCATGTCATGTAGATGAAATCCAACTGGTATAATCTGATATTGATATAAATATTATTACAGTATTTTAAAGTTCAATCAAGTTGATTTTACTATTTTAGAACTATTTTGGCTCAGATTCAGTTGACAAAAACAATTCGAAAACAAGTAACAATTAAGGATCGGAATCAATTACGATTTAAATCAATGTTGCAATTAATAAAGTGTTGTCATTGGTAGATTATAGAGTTGTTTCTAATGATAAAGAAATTTTACTAGTTTACATTAAGGCATTTTAGCAGGTTATATAAGATTAAAAAGTTATATGTACTCTAAAACTACAAAGTTGCACCTTACTTAGTTTAAAGTTTTTTAAATAGTCTAAGAAATAATTTTAAAATAATTCCTTTTCCCTAAAGTTGACTACGTTGACACCATGCATTTAATATGTATATGCAATTGAAAGTCAATGTATAAAAATTATTTGAAGCAGCAATTAATTAAATATATATGGAAAGTTCAACCATGCAATTCCTTTTTCTTACATAGGAAGAATTATGGTGCTCACACAAAAATGGCCGTCGATGGACAGGATGTGAATCTTTATAATGTGTTCTCTGACTATGGTTGAATGGTTTGTGTAATTAGAATTTTTTACACTATCCAAAAAATACATTTAGGTTTAATGTACAGTTATCAATGAAGTTTTATTAATCTTTAATCATCTCTCTTTGACATAGCAATTAACATATATAGCTCAGAGGCCTATTGAACTTTATTTAGGTCATGATATAACATTCAAAGACAATCGTATGACCTCTCTAGTTTGATAAGAACCTCTTCAATAGAATAACTCACTGTAAAGAGTACATCAAGTAGAAATAATACGTTTAGGTCAACGATCGATCAATCGGGTTCGTCTGGAGAGGAAACTAGACTACATAAATGGTAACTGATATAGTCATATATGCGTTACGACTGAATAATGGACTGTTTTCCGCTTTAAGAGGAAATTCGATAACTGAATGAGTTTTCTGACAGTGATGCGATTCATTGATGCGCATGCTTCATACGAGATAAATTGGTTGATGTATTTAGATCTATATAGAAGCTTTGCTACTCTTTACTTTATTTATTATTCAGCCCACGCCTATTGTTACAGTTATAGGTCTTTGCCCTGAGGATTTTTCTTGTCTTTGATGTTTTCTCCTTAATAGAAAGTCGTTGAACATATTTTGGTCTGAAAGGTAAATCCGGATTCTAAATGAAGAAAAGGATGTGTTGGGAGGAAAATGGTTATGTCATTTGGTTTATATTTTTAAGTTGAAATGGCTCATTTATAACAAACTTTCCACTTTAGCTTGCGATAATGTTGCCCTAATAATGTGTAATAAGACAAATATTTTAGGTTTGAAATATTTTACACATCCTGAAAATGACATTTACATAAAGGATTGCAATGATCCTGTATAGGAAAAGAAATATTGAAAAGATAAAACGAAAATGTTCATCTGAATCAGACAAAATGCGGATTCAGATGATAAGTTTGAGATAATAAAGAATTTTCTTGTTAAATTCTTTAATGAATCTTATTTCATAAAGCAAATTTTATTTCAAGTTGATTTGTGTTGTTTACAGTTGTTAAACGTGTAACAAGACGATACAATTTATTTTACTTTTTAACTTTTAAAAGGAACAAATATATTTTGAACAGTTTAAAACGTGTCAATATGTCCGCAAAGAATGAACTTTCGCATTGTAATGGTTACTCATAAATATTGGCTATGGTTTACCAGTAGCAACCAAAAGTTGGTAACATGCAAGGTCACATTTGTTCATTTGTTTGTTTTGACATTGTGTTGCATCACAAGGATAATAAAATTTAAGCTTCATTGCACCATTGCTTCAAAACTGGAAATAGATAATTTATACATGAATAAGTTTTTTCATGATCTAGGGATTTTATTAAAATCTGGTTTCAATTAAGCAATTTTCATGCTGTTAAACTATGACTATGGGGCAAAAGATCATAGTCGAAAATTTGAGGGTAAAGTCAACCCTTTGATCTGCATAATTATCATGATCTCAAACTGACATACAATTTCGTAGAGTGTGAACAAAGTCTTTAAACATGAACCCTGGCGACCATTCAATGGTCAGAAACGTATCTGCCCTAATGTAAGTATATCCAGGTTAACGATGAGTATATCTGAATTGAACTACATGCAATGTTTTGATTTTCTTATCTGATATATTCTACGCATGGAGGCAGAAAGAGGTACCCCCAGCACTCAATGGTGCAATTACCATATTGTAAGTGTCATGAAGACATTGCTGATCTTCTTGGCGTTATGAATTATATTCATAAAAACTAGATCTTGTGGAACCGTATGTTTGAGACATGGCGAATAGTATTTTACATTTTATTTAATAATCTCAGAACAAATTCGAAACATCTACTTTAAATAATTTTGTTCTCTAAAACTTACACTCTTAAATGAAATGGTCAATTAATCTTAAATTTGTGAAAAAATAAAAAGAGCCTGCATTTTCTCCATTTTCAGACTACAATTGAGTTCTTAAGTCTTCTATGAGACCTGCTTAAGCTTGTTGTGTTATTTAAGGGTCTTGCAGGCAGATTACATTATTTGCTGCAGAGCAAATTTTGATTTCTATTGTTTTTTTGTTTTTACAATAAAATAAAATCTCAAATGAACTGGGTATTTCATGAACAATAAATCCTTAACTTTGTCACTTAAATATGACGTGAAATTTTCACCAAAAGACAAATTTTTCAATAATCAAGAAATTTAAAACACTCGAGAGTGTTCAAAGTAATCTATATGGAACTAAAGGAAATATGTGTATTTTGGCTCGCATTTTGTATACTATTGACAAAACATAAAATTTGAGCCACCAATTGAAATAATTAAAAAACAAAATGTATGGAACTATCTTTGACAATAGTTCAGTTTGATAAAATCAACCATTATACATGTACCAGCAAGTCACTCGATTCAACAAATAAAGCTCAGTGCATGGAAGTCAACGAGTCAAATATGTCCTTGTGTACTTGATAATTGATAATGAAAAATCCAGATCAATTCGGTCTTCATTCGGATCAACATCACAGCTTACCCACTATCGTATTTCTCTATTAGTCGAGACTGTAGATCCCTTCAGAATTTATGTTCCTGATATTTAAGCTCACCAACTAACACAGACAAGTTAACGAGAATATGATGAGCTGAATGAGATCAGAAGATTTTCCTTTCTAGAGCTTCTATAGAAACAGATTCCATTTCCATTGAGGTCTTTATCTCTTCAAACCTTTAGTAGATAACCGATGTCACATACAATGTCAAACTTATTGTCTACCGCCAAGAATAGAAAGAGCAAGGAAAATGTCCCAAGGCATTCTACAATCTGCTCCCTTTTTGATTGGATTGTATCATTTATTTTGTATATCAAATAATTTTTCTTTTCTTATTTTGTTGTTCAAATTGTTTCAATTCAGAGTGATCAGCCATATTTAGTCAACGAGGGTTATTCTTTGTCAGAGAGTGCAGGATTTGGATTATCAAATCAATATAATATTTCTCTATTAGTAGAGTCTGTAGATCCTTCCAGAATTTATGTTCCTGATATTTAAGCTCACCAACTAACACAGACAAGTAAACGAGAATATGATGAGCAGAATGCGATCACAAGATTTTCCTTTCTTGAGCTTCTATACAAACAGATTACATTTCCACTGAGGTCTTAATCTCTTCAAAGAGAAATTCTCTTCTTTAGTAGATAATCTATGTCATATACAATGTCAAATATTGTTTACCGCCAAGAATAGAAATAACAAGAAAAATGTCCTAAAGCATTCTACAATCTGCTCCCTTTTTGATTGGATTGTATCATTTATTTTGTATATCAAATAATTCTTTATTTTCTTACGGTCTTTGGTTGTTCAAATTGTTTCAATTCAGAGTGATCTGCTTATTTAGTCAACGAGGGTTATTTTTTGTCAGCGATTGCAGGATTGGGACTTATTAAATATATATAATATTTCTCTATTAGTCGAGTCTGTAGATCCCTCTAGATTTGTTTTCCTGATATTCAAGCTTACCAACTAACACAGACACGTTAACGAGAATATGATGAGCTAAATAAGATCAGAAGATTTTCCTTTCTGGAGTTTCTATACAAACAGATTACATTTCCATTGAGGTCTTAATCTCTTCAAACCTTAACCAGATTACCGATGTCACATACAATGTCAAACTTGTATTACTGCAAGGATTAGAACATGTCAGCCACTGGACACTATTTCGAATAATCGATGATCAATTAAATTATAAAGAGCATCGATTAGATGTGACAGATGTTTAATAGAATATATGATCAACCGTTTATAGGATAGTTGGTTTTAGTTTATTTGTTCTGGAAACCAGCCACCAGAAACAATTTGGGAAAAGGGATGATTAATTCAATTATGAAAGAATATAACAAATGATCAACCTTTTTATGATATAGTTTGTTTTGAAAATATGTTTCTTGCTAGTTAAAGTAATTTATATCTTTGTCTTCTTATATCTTAATTTTCATCAAACACACACAAAAAAGTTTTTTTTACAATGGTTCAACATTTTGCAAATTATTATTTTTGCAATGAACCTGAAGTAAACCAAACAGGACACATAAACTTTTTAGTATAAAAGGTGTTATTTCAACATATATATGCCGAGTTGAGTAAAGTTTTAAGAAATCTCAACAATAAACAGAATACTTCAGAATACTCTTTATGGTACTACCAAGTTTATCAATTTCTTAGTGATGATAAAACTGTTATCTAATAATAAAATTTTATATCACAGATATGCTGTATCCCAAATAAGACCGTACATATTGTATGAAATTTATAAAATTAGTTTTGTCTTGTTGTCCATAATAGATGTATTGTTGATTTTCATAGTGCTTCGATGCAAGTGATAAACTACCCTTTTATCTTGTTAAAGCTGGTAATTTTTGAGAATAAAATATTCAAAACTGATTATTACAACATTTTGATATATGTGGGAGACGAGATACATGTAAATAAAGATGAATACAGCAATGAATAAATATGTGGTATAGTTGGACAACAAGCATTTCTTTTGTATTTAAGAAAACCGATAATTGTTGCATGTTCGTTTTCATGTTAAATTCTACAAATATTAATGAACTTTAGCATATTGTTGTACCTTCAAGTGAATAATAGGAATAGACGTGTGCAATTATGATGTGTGATGTTTTAATATAGAAAAGTGTGGATTTTAATTTTTAATAACACTGAATAAGATACATGTACATTAAAAATTACAGGGAAACCAATTCACCCTTCTCAACTCAATCAGAAAAGATGATTTTGGACAGTATGAATAGATGAGCCAAATAGGCAAATAACATACGATTGTTTGTTATAATTACACTCTAATTATGTCTTCTTCGTATATCCTGAAACATCATAAAATATATGTTTATTAAAAATTCATAAAAGCCGAGCTCAAACTAAACATTAAAAATGTAAAGATATCTCAATCAATTAACCTCAACAAAGCATAGCAATCTCAAATGACATAATCCACACATTGAACATTGTTAAAGGACAGTAGTTTACGATTAAAAGATTTTTTTTTTAAATTGAATATGGTGGCCAACATCAACACCTGTCTGTTATGATAATGTATCACGCAGCTTCATATAAACATTAATACTTTTCAGAATGTTATTAATTTTATAGTGCAACAACATTTTGTACATTAAAGGATCCAATTGAAGCAATGTTTTCTATACTCGCTACATAATGATATATTCTGAAACTGACAATTTGTAGTATTTGACGCTGGGACCACCAAAGCTGTGACACAGTTTTTGATAGTGTGCTCAATATGACACAATGACACTTTGTGAATGGGGTTACGTTGTGTTCTCGCCAGACTACTTACATGGCAATAGATGAATGGAGAAGGAGGCATCAGAGTGTCTAGGATTTCCCTGTAATATATTAAAACTGGCAATGAGTTGATCATTCAGAAAACACAAGATACCTTGAACAGTAGTAGTCAACTTTATATACATCCCTGTATGTCTTGAAACTATAATATAGATATATTAAAACTTGTATTAAAGGGGCAGTAGAATGTTTTTAGGGGGAATATAAGGTGATGTCAGGAAAATGAAAATTAATGGTTCCAATTAAAGGTGTTCACACAAAATGGCCGCCAATGGATTTTATGTGAATCTTCATACTTTGTCCTCTGACTATGTATGATTGGCCTGTTTAATGAGATTTTTGTCACTGTCAAAATAATACATTTAGCATTAACTAAAATTATCAGTGACAATTTTAAAATTATATATAAAATAATAAATAATATAAAATTATCAAAAAACGTGCTACTGCACCTTTAAGTTGATCATTCATAAAGCTCAAAATATTAAACAGTAGTAGGAAAGTCCATAGACTGCCTTGTATCTTGTGATGCAATAAAAGCAATCCATTCAATAAATCTTTTAATCTGTTGCTCATAGGTCCATCTTAATGCATTTATTATGAATCTGAAATAAATGAACTCATTTATACAAGTATAAGACTTGTACATAGAATTAGAGTGTGCATATACATATACCAAAGATGTTTCATTTAGAAGGATTAATTCAATTTAGGCATATCTGTTATGTTTGTTTAACAATCTTTGAATAGGATTATGGTTATCCCTATTCCTTAAGGTTATGAAGTTTTGTATGATAAGTCAAAACTCAACTACATTCAAAATGCTAAAACTAAATCATCGTTTACTATAACATTCAAAATGCTAATTACTAAAATATCGTTTACTGCCCTGTTCACACGCGCAGATGTATCATTTTTCTTTCGTTAAAGGGGCAGTAGCACGTTTTTAGGGGGAATATAAGGTTATGTCAGGAAAATAAAAATTAATGGTTCCAATTGAAAGACAATGCATTTAAACTAAATGGAGCAGTATTAATTCAAATATATAATGTAAAGTTTAGCCATGCGATTCCGTTTTCTTACACAAAATGAGTTAAAGGTGTTCACAAAAAATGGTCGCCAATGGATTTTATGTGAATCTTCACACTTTGTCCCCTGATTATAGATGATTGGCTTGTGTAATGAGATTTATTACACTCTAAAAATATTACATTTAGCATTAACTTACAATTATCAGTGAAAATTTTAAAATATAAAATTATCAAAAAACGTGCTACTGCCCTTTAAAGGATTAGTCTATATATATTGTGTATATTCATAGCTAGCTATATAAAGCTATGTCTCAATGAGAGATCCTGTTATGCAGTATAGTAGTCCATTGATAACACCCAGGAAATAATATCATTTATAAAAAAGTCATTGACCTACTTCTCAAACCACACAGATTGTATCTGTCTTGCATAATCCTGAAATGTGATAACATGCGGGGGCACATTTGTAAATTTGTCTGAAGTTAGTTTGACAAAGACTTGTTGTTCACACAGAGTGATTGTTGAAAAGTTTCCAATTACAGGATAAGGTTAACTTACCTTTATTCATTTTCATTTAAAAATATTTATATATTAAATGTTAAATATGCAGAATTAGAAAGTGATTAAGTTTTTAAGATAATTGTTAGATATGCATTGAATTACCAGCTATCAGAACTTGAACGGGAAATGTAGGAGATGGCCAAGAGATGAAAAGGACATGATTCGAATTCAATTAAAGGGGCATTAGCACGTTTTTGAAAGGAAAGGGGGGGGGGGGGGGGGGTTAATGTGATGTCAGAAAATTGCCAATAAATGGTTCAAATTGAAAGATAATGAATTTAAACTAACTGAAGCTGTAATAAACCATATATATAATTCAAAGTTCAGCCATGCTTTTCATCTTTATTTCACAAAATGAATTAAAGGTGTTCACACACAAGTGGCCGCCAATGGACTTAAGGGAATCTTGATAATTTGCTGTCTGACTATGGATGATTTGTTTATGTAATTAGATTATTTTCACTACCAAAATAATACATTTGGCATGAACGTACAATTATCAGCGAAAATTGAAAATATGCTACTGCCCCTTTAAGATGTCTGTTTAGAGATAGAGTTGGATAAGTAATTAAGATCCTGAAGAAAAGTAGTTGTCTGAAATATCCACAAACCGTGTGTCAATATTTCTAAATGACATTGTCAATTTTTACTTTATTCCGCCATTTGTTATCAAATATAAGATATCATTTGACTTAAGAATTATCAGAATATTTCGTCAATAAACTTTGTTACCTTTTCTGTATTAGAAACGAATCTGTCCTGAGATCAGTTTATTCAGATTAACGATCAAAATACCGTGTGAGGGCGATATATATGATATATTCTACACATATGCAGGGACGTGAACTTTAACGCTAGATCTATGGTGCAATATGTATGTGACAAAGGTCCTGGAGACATGTCTGGTGTTCCTGGAATAAGGGACGTGTCTTGTATAAGAACTGGCATTAATGGAACCTGAGCTTTACATGAGGCACAGTAAAAAGTTAAGACATTATTTTTTAAAGTGTCAGAACCACTACCATACATCACTCTCTTTAATTTGTTTTATAGTAACTTGGATGTACAAATTTGCGTCATATACAATCTTTTATAAATTGTAACCTCTTGAAAATGACATATTTAACGATTTGATATTCAATCTTTGTCTCAAAAAAGTAGAACATGCATATAAAGGTTATGATGCTGATAAATGATATGTATATTCAATATGATATATATCAAGAAAAATATAAATTTGCTGGATATCAAGGAAAATTCAATTTTTCTAAGTACAAGAATTACTTGTTTTAAACATATGGATTTTATATAAGGTTGTTTCAAAATGTAAAACGTTATGCATCTTGTTAGTAAATTCCTTCTACTAGGATTAATTCCTTGAAATTACTTTTCTACGGATATACATTCTTAATTCACCTTAGAGATCTTTTAATTCTTTCTTTAACGTATTTAGTGAAAATTCCAATTTGGAATTCTAGATGACATTTGTAAAAATCTAAAACAAACTCCTAAACTGCGTCCATGATGTATACGCTAAAGGCACTCTCCATCGCTTATGATGTGTGGTAGGTTGATAAGGATATTTGACTTATATCTTTACATTGTTAATGATTTATTGTAATGAAATGTACATGTATTGCGACCAAACAATAATTCGGTCCGCCTCCAACAAATCACATTAAAATCACAAACCTTAGAAAGAACATTTATTGCAGATTTTACCCACATCCTATAAAACGAATTCAAAATATATAGCTAGAGAAATAAAAAGCAAAAAAAAATGAAATATCTGTATTAACCAAAGAGTAGGTTTTTGGGGATGGCTATTATCTACAATCTGTTTGAACTTTGGAAAAGATTTTCAAAACACTTTGAGCTTGTAAACATTTGGGAAAGATTCCCAAACACATTGAACATGTAAACTTTTGGGCAAGAGTTTCGAAACACATTGGATATTGTAAAGTTGAATTTTCTTTGAGAGTCCGTGCTAAAGTAAATACGTATAGTATTCGTTAGATGATGGTTATTTGAATGAAATTTTCAGCCAATTTGAATGTATAGTTTGAACAAATCTTGACAAAAATCAAAATAAAGTTGTTATGATCAAGTTGTCTGATTTGTTTATATTTTTATTAAACATATTGTCTGATTTCCGAAAAAAAAATTCTTATTCCTACATATCAAGGTATAACGGTTGATTTTATGAATGCTTCATCGTCAGTGTGGTCCAATGAACATGTGTGACTGAATAAATTTTAACAAGCATGATATTAATTTTTAGGAATATAATTATGTTTACCAATAACATTTGATTCACCTCATCTCATTTTGTTCTACGTTACAATATTAAGAACATAGCCTGAGGGTGAAGTCAAATATTTGAAACGATAGGCGATAATACACTGTATAACTGTTTGTTTTCTGTTAACTACTCAGTGAACTTCTTATGAGCGAAGCTTTGGGTCTGTTAAATAGAGGTAAAATATTTTACTGTAATTTAAATTTGCATCTAATTTCAGTTTGAATATTGAATGGAAATACAAAATTTCACCTGAATTTCGAATTCAAAATTATTAGAAATTATTTTCATAATGTATATGTCAACATAAATTGTTCGAAACCTATTGAGAATAACTTGTGAGTTTCAAACAGGCTATAACCGTGTGGACAAACAAATTTAAAAAATCATTTCTTATAAATTCTAAATTTGTAAAAAGGGAAGTTTTTTTTATTTCTGAATGTGAGATGGTAATATTGGTTCTAATGATAAATTTCCAGATTGTACAATTGTAAAAATGTAAATTCTCATGAGACTGATTTTATCGTTCGCCTTTTATCTATAGCATATAGATTTACTTAAAATATAAAGTATTAATGTTATAATATAGATAATACTAGCTTCACCATTAATATAGGTGACAATCCGGCCATACTACATGTCGTTAATTTACCGCTATATGGCCCTTCTACAGCCAAAGTGTATTGATAAGTCTTTTACTTTAATGCATACTTTTGGATTTATCGACATTATAATGCTGTGACAAATGTTACTGTTAATGACGTCAATCTCTGTCTTCCGGTCTATTATAATAAAGTTAAGACATATTCAATTCAATTCTTACTCAAAGATCTTGTTCGATTAAATTGTCTTGTATTCTCTCATAAGGAATCCTATTATCATTTTACTTCAGAGAATGATAGCTTTGAAAGAGTAAATCTGTTGAATGTCCTCAAGATCGTAGATTTTTGTTTTACATCATGACCTGGATGTAGATCAATAACCAAAATCGTGTAGGTGCGTTAGGCGCCTTTGATCTATAGCAATTTAAATTCGCCGTCAAGAAGAAGATGATTTGAGAGTTCTCGCCAATATGAATTGTGCTTTGATTACACTTCGTGTCATGTCACTATTGGCTGAGAAGTCAATAACACAATGGTTAAATGTTGTATAAGTTGTTTTTCTCCCGACAACTATTTGCCAATGTAACAATCTTCTCCTTGCATGTAATAAATGCAAATTTTATCACGGAATTGATAATTACTTTGAGGTAACCTATTTATTTTGTAGTCTACTTCTCCTAATCAAAGAAAAGATTGACTTACATAATTTTTTCATAGAAACTCTGCCCCCTTTAGTGTCAATTTTTATAGACTTTGCAATAGGCTTTATACCTCCACAATTTATTTCAGTTTGGCAGTATTTTAAAGGGGCAGTAGCACGTTTTTTGATAATGTTATATTCTAAAATTTTCACTGATAATTGTAAGTTAATGTTAAATGTATTATTTTGACAGTGTAAAAAATCTCATTACACAAGTCAATCATCCATAGTTAGAGGACAAAGTATGAAGATTCTCATAAAATTTATTGGCAGCCATTTTTTGTGAACACCTTTAATTCATTTTGTATAAGAAAAAGGAATAGCATGGCTAAACTTTACGTTATATATTTGAATTATTACTGCTTCATTTAGTTTAAATACATTGTCTTTCAATTTGAACCATTATTTTTCATTTTCTTGACATCACGTTATATTCCCCCTAAAAACGTGCTACTGCCCATTTAAAGAGGGCAAGTTGCTTTAAACTTGGTTAAAGATTTAGGCTGCTCTTATACGTGAAACGAATTTGTGATTTGTTTACTTTGTATTGGCGCGACATTAAAACTTAAGTATGGAACTATGTTTTCTATGCCAATTCTTCTGTAGTTAATTGAACATGATGAGTAACACACTTGCGGTGGACGATTTTAATAGCTTAATAGCTTAATAACCAACTTGTTTATTGCATAATTGAATGCCATATCTCTTTATATTTTCATATTACCACCAACAATACATGCCTCGGTATACTCGTGAATAAAAGGAAAGTAAAGGACAACACTAGAAAAATCTCCCTCAAAACGGTACGTGACTGCTTTCTTTGTCAATTGATTTATGCCAACGTGATATAGGCGAACATGAACGTTTTCTCAGGCTTTTAGGAGAACATGCCTGACTTTTAAATTCAATAAACAAATCATTATTGCTTGTTCTTTTCAAATTTTATCGTGCAATAATAAGACTTCAGTAATAGCTCATGTACGGATTATTATTATGTTGTTATATATATATATATATGGAATATATATGGAATGTATGGTATGGTATGGTATGGTATGGTATGGTATGGTATGGTATGGTATGGTATGGTATGGTATGGTATGGTACATGTTTGGTATGGGGATGGTATGGTATGGTACATGTTTGGTATGGTGTGGTATGGTTCATGTATGGTATGGTATGGTATGGTATGGTATGGTATGGTATGGTATGGTATGGTATGGTATGGTATGGTACATGTTTGGTATGGTGTGGTATGGTACATGTTTTGGTATGGTTTGGTATGGTATGATACATGTTTGGTATGGTATGGTATGGTATGGTATGGTATGGTATGGTATGGTATGGTATGGTATGGTACATGTTTGGTATGTTATGGTATGGTACATGTTTGTTATGGGGATGGTATAGTATGGTATGGTATGGTACATGTTTGGTATGGTATGGTATGGTTCATGTATGGTATGGTATGGTATGGTATGGTATGGTATGGTATGGTATGGTATGGTATGGTATGGTATGGTATGGTATGGTATGGTATGGTACATGTTTGGTATGGTATGGTATGGTTCATGTTTGGTATGGTCTGGTATGGTACATGTTTGGTATGGTATGGTATGGTATGGTACATGTTTAGTATGGTATGGTATGATACATGTTTGGTAAGGTATGGTATGGTATGATATGATACATGTTTGGTATGGTATGGTATGGTTCATGTTTGGTATGGTCTGGTATGGTACATGTTTGGTATGGTATGGTATGGTACATGTTTAGTATGGTATGTTATGATACATGTTTGGTATGGTATGGTATGGTATGGTATGGTATGGTATGGTATAGTATGGTATGGTATGGTATGGTATGGTATGGTACATGTTTGGTATGGTATGGTATGGTACATGTTTGGTATGGTATGGTATGGTATGGTGTGGTACGGTATGGTATGGTATAATATGGTATGGTATGGTATAATATGGTATGGTATATATTTTAATGATGGCAGAACATAATATTTACATCAATTGGATACGTGAAATGAACCTTCTTGTTTGTTATGTTTCTTTTCAAAGCATATTTTAAAAAAAATTATTAGTATAATATCCTTGACATATTTATATTGAACTATTAACACATAAAGTAAGATAAGGGTTTAATAGACCGAAATCCGTCTTGAAAATTAAATAGACATTTTATATAACTAATATACACTAAAAGTACCTAATGGACTCGATTCCGTCTTCAAGAGAAACTAAGTAACTAAATCAGTCTTCCGACAGTGATACTCATCATTGATGCGCACGCTTTATAAACGATAAAGGGCTTCGCATATTCAAAACTGCATATGGACTCAAGTTTCTTGATCTTTATGTACTTTTCATCCCACGCCTATTGTTAAAGGTAAAACGTCTTTGCCCTCATAACGTCTTTTCTTGAAATAGACAGGTTTTAAAAAACGTTTTGAATGTTAAAATAGATGAAGTAGGGCAAGGCTAAAGCAGATATATTTATCTAAATTTAACCTTTGATTTATTTAAATTCATTCAGTTACCTATATTTATTTATAAAGATATTCAACATCCGTCTGTTCCTTAACTCTAAATGTCGAGTTTTTATCAAAAGGGTTATTTAGAATTCCAGACGTAAAACGGAATGAAGTGAGGCTGGGTTAACGTAGCTTTCTTTTATGAAAGAATTTTTTTTTGAAAAATTAAAACTCCTTCTCGCATTCACTAATATAAATGATATTGTGTTCCTTATGAAAATGAATATATCCTCCTATGCTTACTACATTGCTGTACAGAGTAAATTGAAAAAAAGACAATTTGCTTCGTTTTGGACAGTCTAAGTAAACCTAGCCTCAATAATACTCGCTATACTCCCATACTGAGTCTAGCTAGGTTATTGAATTGACCAATCAGGGCTCCGCTTACCAAGCCGCAATAGTGTGCTTTCGCACATATAACGTTGGAGGGTCAAAGGTCGCCGAAAGGTCGGCTGACGCGACCTCTTACTGTATCTCGCTAGACTCAGTATGGGAGTAAAGCGAGTATTAATTAGGCTAGGTTGACTAATTATAAGACTGCGTTTTGTAGTCATTTTTTTCACGAAAGTATACGGAATCGTAATGAAGAATACTTCATAATAAGGTTTCAGTCACAAAGAAAATTTACAACGTATGCAATAAAAGATGATATGTGTTTAAGGATTCAGACAATTGACGTGTATTTGGTCTATCAATTCACATCACGTTTGAGTGTCTTTACTTAAAATCGTTCTTTTGGTATTGATAAATCTCGATTTATCATAAAAAAAAACTTTCCGCAAAAAATTATATTAGGTGTTGTTAAGCATTGTTCAAACCATAAACTTTACATTTATAATAGTTAACAAGTGACACATTGTATCTCAAAGTCTCAAAGGTAGTTAGAAGTTACAAATTAAATGAGTTTTGTTGCTGTTTATGAAAAGGTCGCACTGTGTGTATATTGTTGATTACATCAACACGCTATTGTTATGATAAGAGTTCACGCAGCTTCGGAAATACATTAATAATGTCAAGGTCCTTATAAATTGTATATTGCAACACCATGTTGTGCAATAATGGCAGTTAAGGGTGCAATAGAGCTGTTGTTTTATTTTCTTACTGCATAATCATAGTTTATTCTAAAAACGACACTTTTAATACAGGGGTGTTTGGACCACCTAAGGTTTGACACAGACATGTGCAGTACACAATATGACACAGTTACTCTTTGTGAATGGGTTTATGTTAAGTTATCTCGAGACTGCATGACAACGATAGACTGTCCTGAAGTCCCGTAAAACGCTCTTCTTGCTGAAAACACATATTTCCTCAAAATTCAGAAAATTCTAGTAGGGTGAAAATAGGGCCATCTAAGCTTTGACACAGTTTCACAATATGACACAAAGAAACCTTTCTGAATGAGTTTACGTTATGTTATCTCGAGAGGAATGAATGGAGATGTTAGACAGTCCTAAAGTCCCTTTGCACTCTCTGTTAGATAAATACACATATTTCCTAAAACAAAACAGAAAACTGTAGTGCAGTTATGTTTGGACAACCTAAGCTTTGACACAATTGTTATAATTTGCAGGTACACAAAATGACACAATAAAACTTTGTGAATGGGTTTAAGTTAAGTATTCTCGAGATTACATGGCAACGATAGACTGTCCTAATAAGTCCCCTAGAACAAACTACTAGCTGCATAAACATATTTCCTTTAAAAAAAGAGAAACTTGTAGCACAGTGTAAAGGGGTCCACCAAAGCTTTGACACAGTTGTTATAATTTGCAGGTACACAAAATGACACAATAAAACTTTGTGAATGGGTTTACGTTGAGGTATCTCGAGACTACATGGCAAGGAATGAATGGATACGATAGACTGTCCTGAAGTCCCCTAGAACTATCTACTATCTGCTTAAACATATTTCCTTTTAAAAAAGAGAAAATTGTAGCACGGCGTAAAGGGGTCCACCAAAGCTTTGACACAGTGTGTTATAATTGGCAGTTACAAAATATGACACAATAAAATGTTGTGAATGGGGTAACGTTGATGTATCTCGAGACTACATGGCAACGAAAGAATGGAAACGATAGACTGTTTGAAGTCCCCTAGAACTATCTACTATCTGCTTAAACATGTTTCCTTTAAAAGAAGTGAAAATTGTAGCACGGTGTAAAGGGGTCCACCAAAGCTTTGACACAGTTTGTCATAATTGGCAGTTACACAATGTACAGTGACACTTTGTGAATGGGTTTACATTTAGTAATCGTGGGGATGCATGGCAACGAATAAATGGAGAAAGCTGACATTAGACTTTCTTGAGGTCCCCACTATAGACCAATTCTGACCAATATGTTTAACTCAAGATATCATAGGTCATTGGTCTAACGAATTACGAATTACCATGTGATCAATATATTTCATGCTGTAACAAGTCATTTTCAATAATATCAAAAAGATTCCAGAAAGTGCATATTGTAGGGGGAAATTATTAAGGTGCCTATCGCTACTATACACCGTTATGGAAACTTATAATATCAACTGGTAATTGCCATTTTGTTATCCTTTAAAAACAAATATATTTCTCTATACACCAAGATTGTGATGGTATGTATAATAACATACAACGGCTTATATATATTCGAGACAGAAACAACCAGCACGTTTATCAATAGTGAAGCATTCAATCAACACACATTCGTCAAATGTTCAGAGACACTCATGCATTGTTCATGTTATTCCGAAGCTTTTAAATAAAGCTTGTATGCCTCAGAATCAGGCCTCTGTTTTGCAGAATAGTAGCACATTGATACGAGTAACACTCCGGAAATAATATCCTTTGGTAAGAAAACACTTATTCAAAGGAGGTTGACCTATTTCTCCAACAGCTTTGTATCTCTCTGGTAAAATGGTCTGACGTGATGTGTAATCATATGTATGGTCACATGTAACATTTGTAATCACAGGTAACATTTGTAATCACATGTAATATTCATCTAATGAATGTTTTGGCTAAGTATTATAGTGACCGGTAACACACCATTTTGTTAAAAAAAAAAATTGGTCTTTTATTCATTTCCATAAAAAGACGCTTATCACATTAACAAATACATACCAAATATGAATATATTCTAAATGTTATTCAATGAATTAAAAAATTTATAAGTAAAATAATATAAATCATACCTGTATCAAACTTGGAAACGAATTTTTCTAGGTATATGTCAACAATTAACCCTGATTATCTTTACCAATTATATCTCTTAGAAACAAGTCATCAGTTGGATCTTTTCATGAACAAGTATAACATTGTTTATTTTTTAGTATTCAAAAGCTTGTTGTCCATTATCAATTTCACCTTCCGAATTGTAACATTCATTGCGCCATGTTTCAAATAACCTCAGGTTAATCAAATGTCAGGTAACCCCAATCCGTAGACAGGTAGGTAAACTTACCTGTTGCACACCTGTCCAATCAACGATACATAACGCTGATAGAGGTGAGGTGATACACTTATATTGTGATTTACCCACAACATGTAAACATTCATGACATCATCAAATATGGTGGTGTACCTCATACAAGAATGGAACCGTATTCACTCTTGAATAAGCAAGCATATAGCTATTTGTGATCAAGTATATCAAGCATTAATGGTATCAATTATAAGCATAATTTTAATGCTTAAACTTGGAGATAAAAATAACAAAATCCTTATCATGCATTGACTTTCATGTCAAAAGATCTACAAATGTGGTCATAACATGGCACCTTATATTCATATATATGCATCGTCAGCTACATTTGCTTACTTGAGTTCATGAATAACGCCCAAGGGTCACTTTTTACCCCTGTGTGATATATGTACATGTAGATTCAGACAAAAAACTCCTTCTTCCGTTACTGAGAGATTTTTGATTGATTCTTTAATTTAAAAGCCTGCAAGATATACTTCCGTTTTCTGTGTGAAGTGAAAGGTTGGATTCCAGGCCTTTTTATTTTCCATGCGCCATCACGTCCAAGAAAATCGCATAGCACTATTAATTGATAGATTTATAGTTTCTTAGAGTTTAGAGAGTATTAACATAATGCGACATAATCTTGACTGATGTGACCACAATCGGCAAGCATTGATTTCAGATATTTAAAAATGATAAATTTTCATTGGTTTCTGATCTGGAATGTTAACATGATACATGATACAACTGCAGGAAACATTTTTAAACAAATTCGGTAACACTTTTATCAAACTTAGGATATCAATTATCAACTGTTACGGTATGTACGATACACTACATGTTATGTCGACACTTCTAGAAGTTGATTAGAGTTACACCTGAACTAACAGAACGCTCAGGTAACTGATAGGTTTGACAGGTGAGATTGGCTTTTTCAGGGAGTAATGGTAGTAATAATAGATTTGTTCCCACAACATTTTGAATTGACTGGATTTATTTCGTTTGATGTTTTATTTAAGACAGAATATGATGGAAAATAAAGTAAAAGATATGGTTGATCAAAAAGAAATGAAATAAAAACATTCTTCATTAGTTTAAATTATTTCTTTTGGAAATCTTTTTTGAAATTCTGATTGTAAATAGCATTGGAAAGTGAAATTTCCAATATAAAATAAATATCATTTCTTGATTTTGACGAAATAATCTTTGGTAACTTGCTGGTTGATTTGAATGATTAAATCTAGATAAGAAAAGATAAGTTTATGATTCCGAAAGATGGAATGTTGAGATTGAAGTATTCTTAAATTTAGAGACGAAGTTTATCCCAAAAACCAGTCTTATGGGTTGGCCTGTATTTCTGCTCTTAAACTAGACTGCCCAGTTTTTTTTCTAGAAGTTATTTATCAATCTTTCCATTCACCATCAAATCAATTTGAACATCCTAAGAACATTTTCTTACACTATTCTCAAAATAAACCAGGGCAGTATGATACATATGATATGTGCACCAATGCTCAAATACCATATTCTTAGCCAAGTAGTCTTAACGTCTGTGATGCCAAAGAAAATCAGATCATGAGCAACTTGGTAACATGGAGAAGTTGGTTTTAAAAAAATTCTATACTGAAAAAAGAAGATGTGTGGGATTTTCGTTTTTCATTTTCTATCACTACGAAATTTAAAACCATCATTAAAACCAAAATGAATTTTCTGACTCTATTTACTTTAACATCGTCTTCAAGTGGACCGAGGACATTGTTACCTGTGTGACGTCACAGCTCGTGAGATCAGGTAACACTAACGGGGACCCCAGTGACAGGTATATGGTCTAGAAAGTGACAACAATTTCCCTGTTGGTGTTCTCACACTGGATGTGACCTGGTATTTCCTGACCAGTGCAAGGTAAACACTGGTCAACAGATACATACACCCCTATCTCTGGGAGGGGTGATGGAGACGGGGGAGGGAGTTATAGTCCCCTGAGTATATCTGAGAGGGTGGTGGTATTTTATTGCCCTCGATGATATATAGGTTTACCTGTCTTTCAGAACATGTAAAACTACATATTGGTATCAAATATGAAAGATTTACCATGACTGAAAAGAAATAGGGCTCTTTCAGGTATGGCTTATATCTAGACTACATGTATTTAGATATAGATATGAAAATTGGGTCTGTTCTTTGCAGCATAGGGTCTGATGACATTTCATTCAGGCCGTTGTTTTGTCCTCGTTACCCTCCCTCGAAAGATGTTCACGAAAAGCTCAACTCTTACATACTTTACATACTTTACATTTACACAATGTCCACCGGAATGGCACTGATAACTAAAACTTATGGTCATTGCAGCAATCTATAGATTAAAAAAAAACCACCAAAGACAATTTCTTGCTCCATTCAGTGGCGATATGTCTGTTTCATTTTTGCCAAATTCTGATATATTCAACGTATTATTAAAATCTCATTTGGCTGGTACAAATGTTCCAAATGCAAACAAGTGATAAAATAAATAAGAAATTATCTTCAGGTACCTATATTAAAAAAACTATTTAAAAAACAAAATTAAATGTGTAAATCAGAATGCTGAATTGTTTCTCTCACACTCCAGCAGTTCCCCTCCAGATTGTCTCTACCTTGTTCATCGAATAAGGTCAAAGGCAATTACATGTCATGTTGGTTGTTAAACAAGACTTACACCACCATATAGATCTGGGTCTTTATGGTACTAAGGTGACATGTTCTGTCATGTGGAATGTTGTTAACATATCTTGTTCATAAAGCTTATGAATAATAACTTTTTATCCTTTCTCTTGTCGTTTTTCAAAGGAAGCGACAGTTTAAAAGACAATACACCTCCTAAACTACATGTTAAAAAACACCATTTCTTATAATGTATGTTTTTTTGCGTATTTCTATTATTTTTTTTTCAGAACAGTATGAACAACTAAACTGGCATATACGTTCTTTTAAAATCTATATTTCAAACAAAGTCTTTACTTCAGAGTAAATGTAATGAACATATGTTTAGATTTATCAACAACAATAAAATGTTGTAGAAAAATGTTACTGTAACCTGTTCTGTTCTGGGCTCCTTTCTCAAAGTAATCTTAACTTAAGCAATTTGAGCTTGCCGTCAAGAGGTTGACGATTGCACAGTTCACATCAGGGCTCACAGTTCAGGGCTCCTTTCTCAAAGTAACATTAACTTAGGTTAAATTAACTCCCATACTTACAATTGCACTAAGATTCCTGAAGGACTTATGATCACGTGAAAGACTAAGACTTCATTATTAAGTTGCAACACATGTTCAATTCAATTGTATATAAATCATGTCACTGAATACTTTTATCATCTCTAAAAGGATCCAAATGGACCGATAACTTGTTATGCAGTATCACTTGTACATCAGTAAATGATAGCTTTTAGAGAGTAAATCTGTAAACTGTACTTACGGTCGTAAGTTTCTGTATTACATCATGCCATGAATTTAGGTCAATAAACAAAACCATGTAGGTGTGTTAGGCGCTCTTGATAAATGGCAAAGATGATGATTGCTCAGTTCTCGTCCATATAAATAAAAGGTGACATGCTTACACTCCATTGTCACTCATTGTTGAGAAGTCATTATCACACTGGTTCAGTGTTGTACCTGTAGTTTCTTACTTACAAACATTTGCCAATGTAACAACCTTTTCCTAGCATGTAATAAATGCAATTTTATCAGGTATCTGATAATTACTTTAAGTTAACCTATCATTTTGTACTCTACTTCTCCTAATCAAAGATTGACCTATATCATGTTGGTAACACCTTCTTAAAAGATAAAGTCGGCTATACCCCATTTGTTATTAAATGTTCATTTAATCATTTTTCAGTATTTCAAAGAAGCTAGGAAACTTTCATTTTGTTTGAAAACAAAGGTTACTATGGAACCTGTAACGAATATGTAAAAATTTCTGTTTATTATTTCTTAGTGCGACACTAAAGATTATGTAAGGTATGTTTTATATGCCATATCTGAAGTCAAATGAACCACAAGAGTAATACTTTGCTAATACTGGTGATGGACAATTTCACTATGTAGCACCAACTTGTTTGTTGCATAATTGAATGGCGATTGAGTTTGTCATAAATATGTCTTAAATATACATTATCTTACTATATTTTTATACAACCCACCAACAATACATGCAACAAGTATACTTGTGAATAAACAAACTTAAAGAATAACAATTGAAAAAGATCATCAAATACAAATAAATGGTATGGTATGTCAGGCATGGCGTTTTTTTGTATAGAATTTGGTATGGTATGGCATGGCATGGCGTGGTGTGGTGTGGTATGGTATGGTATGGTATGGTATGGTATGGTATGGTATGGTATGGTATGGTATGGTATGGTATGGTATATTATGGTATGGTATGGTGTGGTATGGTATGGCGTGGTATGGTATGGTATGGTATATGGTATTTTATGGTATGGTATGGTGTGGTATGGTATGGCGTGGTATGGTATGGTATGGTATGGTATGGTATGGCGTGGTGTGGTGCAGTAACATTGCATATATTTTACACCATCTCTGCAAATATCAAGTTTAATATTATAACATTAAGCCAGTTGACGTAAAGTTCTTGCAATAATGAAACATTGTTCGGTATGCAATCAATATTCAGCGAAATTCTTAAAGTTCATCACATGAATTATTAAAAAATAAAATAAAATGATTTTTTTTATAGACCCAAATCCTTCGTCAATTAAAAGAGAACATTTCCATATGTTACATAACTAATAAACGATGCAAGTAGAAAAGGGGCAGTAGTTTTAAGGCAGACAATAGGGTGATGTCAGGAAATTTTAAAATAAATGGCTCAAATTGAAACTAAACTCAAACTAAATAAAGCAGTAAAAAATCAAGTACATATTTGTTCAGCCATACGATTTCCTTTTCTTATACAAAATGAATAAAAGGTTTTCACACAAAAATGCAGGCGAATGGACTTTATGTCAAACTTTATGATTTATTCTCTGACTATGAATGATTGTTTGACACTATAAAAAAACATTTAGCATTTAAATACAGTTAACCGTGAATATTAAAAAAAAAAAAAATTCAAAAACGTGCTACTGCTCCTTTTAATGGACTCGATTCCGTCTTCAAGCGAAGCTAAATAACTAAATCAGTCTTCCGAAAGTGACAGAAATAATTGATGTGCACGCTTTATGAGCGATAAAGGGCTTGATGTAATCAATAGTACATACATTTTCCCTCATAACGTCTCTTCTTGAAATAGAAATTAGAATTGACAAGTTTTAAAATAAACTTTTTGAATTTTAAATAGATGGGGTAGGGCAAGGTTAACGCCAACATATTGTATCTAAATTTACTTTTTGATTTATTTAGATTCACACAGTTATCTTTATTCATTCATAAAGATGAAAGACTCAACATCCGTCTGTTCCTTAAAAATAAACTCTAACTGTTGAGTTTTTATCAAAAGATAGGTTATTCATATTTTAAGTCATAAAACAGAATGAGGTGAGGCGGGGTTAACGTATCTTTCTTTTATGTAGGTATAACCTTTTGAATTATCAAATTTCATTCTCTCTTATACTCTCAAGTATGACGTTGTGACCCAAATGAAAATAGATCTTTGCTCCCACGCTTACTGCATTGTTGTACAGTTTAAACTAAAAAAGACAAGGTTTCAGGAAAGAATATTGAATCGTAAAGAAGAAAACTAAACACTTGCATTTTTAAGGCTGTAAGGTTTCCTCCGAAAGAAAGAAAATTAAAAACTTTGCAATGAAAGATGAAATATAATCATCATATAAACTTATACAACAAGCATATTTTAGCAACATATGTTAATTTTTCTTGGCAGCCATACAACATGAAATAATGCAGGTAGAGAAATCTTGAAATTAGATAACAATAAATCAGATCATTGCTCACATTGCTTGAACACAACTATGCAACTGTACAAAATGCACATGTTGTTATATTTTTTGTGAGAAGTTTATCAAGGATCAAACGGACAATATGTTGAAGCTTATATGGTCTATCATCACCATTATGTTTGTAACTCTATACTTAACATCTTTCTTTCATATTCTTGATAAATGTCAATTTATCATAAAACTCATTTTCACTCAAAAAAAGATATGAGGTGTCGTTCAAACTATAAACGTAACATTTATACTAAATCTCATTCGATTGTTTCTCTCACACTCCAGCAGTTCCCCTCCAGATTGTCTCTACCTTGTTCATCGAATAAGGTCAAAGGCAATTACATGTCATGTTGGTTGTTAAACAAGACTTACACCACCATATAGATCTGGGTCTTTATGGTACTAAGGTGACATGTTCTGTCATGTGGAATGTTGTTAACATATCTTGTTCATAAAGCTTATGAATAATAACTTTTTATCCTTTCTCTTGTCGTTTTTCAAAGGAAGCGACAGTTTAAAAGACAATACACCTCCTAAACTACATGTTAAAAAACACCATTTCTTATAATGTATGTTTTTTTGCGTATTTCTATTATTTTTTTTCCAGAACAGTATGAACAACTAAACTGGCATATACGTTCTTTTAAAATCTATATTTCAAACAAAGTCTTTACTTCAGAGTAAATGTAATGAACATATGTTTAGATTTATCAACAACAATAAAATGTTGTAGAAAAATGTTACTGTAACCTGTTCTGTTCTGGGCTCCTTTCTCAAAGTAATCTTAACTTAAGCAATTTGAGCTTGCCGTCAAGAGGTTGACGATTGCACAGTTCACATCAGGGCTCACAGTTCAGGGCTCCTTTCTCAAAGTAACATTAACTTAGGTTAAATTAACTCCCATACTTACAATTGCACTAAGATTCCTGAAGGACTTATGATCACGTGAAAGACTAAGACTTCATTATTAAGTTGCAACACATGTTCAATTCAATTGTATATAAATCATGTCACTGAATACTTTTATCATCTCTAAAAGGATCCAAATGGACCGATAACTTGTTATGCAGTATCACTTGTACATCAGTAAATGATAGCTTTTAGAGAGTAAATCTGTAAACTGTACTTACGTTTCTGTATTACATCATGCCATGAATTTAGGTCAATAAACAAAACCATGTAGGTGTGTTAGGCGCTCTTGATAAATGGCAAAGATGATGATTGCTCAGTTCTCGTCCATATAAATAAAAGGTGACATGCTTACACTCCATTGTCACTCATTGTTGAGAAGTCATTATCACACTGGTTCAGTGTTGTACCTGTAGTTTCTTACTTACAAACATTTGCCAATGTAACAACCTTTTCCTAGCATGTAATAAATGCAATTTTATCAGGTATCTGATAATTACTTTAAGTTAACCTATCATTTTGTACTCTACTTCTCCTAATCAAAGATTGACCTATATCATGTTGGTAACACCTTCTTAAAAGATAAAGTCGGCTATACCCCATTTGTTATTAAATGTTCATTTAATCATTTTTCAGTATTTCAAAGAAGCTAGGAAACTTTCATTTTGTTTGAAAACAAAGGTTACTATGGAACCTGTAACGAATATGTAAAAATTTCTGTTTATTATTTCTTAGTGCGACACTAAAGATTATGTAAGGTATGTTTTATATGCCATATCTGAAGTCAAATGAACCACAAGAGTAATACTTTGCTAATACTGGTGATGGACAATTTCACTATGTAGCACCAACTTGTTTGTTGCATAATTGAATGGCGATTGAGTTTGTCATAAATATGTCTTAAATATACATTATCTTACTATATTTTTATACAACCCACCAACAATACATGCAACAAGTATACTTGTGAATAAACAAACTTAAAGAATAACAATTGAAAAAGATCATCAAATACAAATAAATGGTATGGTATGTCAGGCATGGCGTTTTTTTGTATAGAATTTGGTATGGTATGGCATGGCATGGCGTGGTGTGGTGTGGTATGGTATGGTATGGTATGGTATGGTATGGTATGGTATGGTATGGTATGGTATGGTATGGTATGGTATGGTATATTATGGTATGGTATGGTGTGGTATGGTATGGCGTGGTATGGTATGGTATGGTATATGGTATTTTATGGTATGGTATGGTGTGGTATGGTATGGCGTGGTATGGTATGGTATGGTATGGTATGGTATGGTATGGCGTGGTGTGGTGCAGTAACATTGCATATATTTTACACCATCTCTGCAAATATCAAGTTTAATATTATAACATTAAGCCAGTTGACGTAAAGTTCTTGCAATAATGAAACATTGTTCGGTATGCAATCAATATTCAGCGAAATTCTTAAAGTTCATCACATGAATTATTAAAAAATAAAATAAAATGATTTTTTTTATAGACCCAAATCCTTCGTCAATTAAAAGAGAACATTTCCATATGTTACATAACTAATAAACGATGCAAGTAGAAAAGGGGCAGTAGTTTTAAGGCAGACAATAGGGTGATGTCAGGAAATTTTAAAATAAATGGCTCAAATTGAAACTAAACTCAAACTAAATAAAGCAGTAAAAAATCAAGTACATATTTGTTCAGCCATACGATTTCCTTTTCTTATACAAAATGAATAAAAGGTTTTCACACAAAAATGCAGGCGAATGGACTTTATGTCAAACTTTATGATTTATTCTCTGACTATGAATGATTGTTTGACACTATAAAAAAACATTTAGCATTTAAATACAGTTAACCGTGAATATTAAAAAAAAAAAAAATTCAAAAACGTGCTACTGCTCCTTTTAATGGACTCGATTCCGTCTTCAAGCGAAGCTAAATAACTAAATCAGTCTTCCGAAAGTGACAGAAATAATTGATGTGCACGCTTTATGAGCGATAAAGGGCTTGATGTAATCAATAGTACATACATTTTCCCTCATAACGTCTCTTCTTGAAATAGAAATTAGAATTGACAAGTTTTAAAATAAACTTTTTGAATTTTAAATAGATGGGGTAGGGCAAGGTTAACGCCAACATATTGTATCTAAATTTACTTTTTGATTTATTTAGATTCACACAGTTATCTTTATTCATTCATAAAGATGAAAGACTCAACATCCGTCTGTTCCTTAAAAATAAACTCTAACTGTTGAGTTTTTATCAAAAGATAGGTTATTCATATTTTAAGTCATAAAACAGAATGAGGTGAGGCGGGGTTAACGTATCTTTCTTTTATGTAGGTATAACCTTTTGAATTATCAAATTTCATTCTCTCTTATACTCTCAAGTATGACGTTGTGACCCAAATGAAAATAGATCTTTGCTCCCACGCTTACTGCATTGTTGTACAGTTTAAACTAAAAAAGACAAGGTTTCAGGAAAGAATATTGAATCGTAAAGAAGAAAACTAAACACTTGCATTTTTAAGGCTGTAAGGTTTCCTCCGAAAGAAAGAAAATTAAAAACTTTGCAATGAAAGATGAAATATAATCATCATATAAACTTATACAACAAGCATATTTTAGCAACATATGTTAATTTTTCTTGGCAGCCATACAACATGAAATAATGCAGGTAGAGAAATCTTGAAATTAGATAACAATAAATCAGATCATTGCTCACATTGCTTGAACACAACTATGCAACTGTACAAAATGCACATGTTGTTATATTTTTTGTGAGAAGTTTATCAAGGATCAAACGGACAATATGTTGAAGCTTATATGGTCTATCATCACCATTATGTTTGTAACTCTATACTTAACATCTTTCTTTCATATTCTTGATAAATGTCAATTTATCATAAAACTCATTTTCACTCAAAAAAAGATATGAGGTGTCGTTCAAACTATAAACGTAACATTTATACTAAATCTCATTCGATTGTTTCTCTCACACTCCAGCAGTTCCCCTCCAGATTGTCTCTACCTTGTTCATCGAATAAGGTCAAAGGCAATTACATGTCATGTTGGTTGTTAAACAAGACTTACACCACCATATAGATCTGGGTCTTTATGGTACTAAGGTGACATGTTCTGTCATGTGGAATGTTGTTAACATATCTTGTTCATAAAGCTTATGAATAATAACTTTTTATCCTTTCTCTTGTCGTTTTTCAAAGGAAGCGACAGTTTAAAAGACAATACACCTCCTAAACTACATGTTAAAAAACACCATTTCTTATAATGTATGTTTTTTTGCGTATTTCTATTATTTTTTTTTCAGAACAGTATGAACAACTAAACTGGCATATACGTTCTTTTAAAATCTATATTTCAAACAAAGTCTTTACTTCAGAGTAAATGTAATGAACATATGTTTAGATTTATCAACAACAATAAAATGTTGTAGAAAAATGTTACTGTAACCTGTTCTGTTCTGGGCTCCTTTCTCAAAGTAATCTTAACTTAAGCAATTTGAGCTTGCCGTCAAGAGGTTGACGATTGCACAGTTCACATCAGGGCTCACAGTTCAGGGCTCCTTTCTCAAAGTAACATTAACTTAGGTTAAATTAACTCCCATACTTACAATTGCACTAAGATTCCTGAAGGACTTATGATCACGTGAAAGACTAAGACTTCATTATTAAGTTGCAACACATGTTCAATTCAATTGTATATAAATCATGTCACTGAATACTTTTATCATCTCTAAAAGGATCCAAATGGACCGATAACTTGTTATGCAGTATCACTTGTACATCAGTAAATGATAGCTTTTAGAGAGTAAATCTGTAAACTGTACTTACGGTCGTAAGTTTCTGTATTACATCATGCCATGAATTTAGGTCAATAAACAAAACCATGTAGGTGTGTTAGGCGCTCTTGATAAATGGCAAAGATGATGATTGCTCAGTTCTCGTCCATATAAATAAAAGGTGACATGCTTACACTCCATTGTCACTCATTGTTGAGAAGTCATTATCACACTGGTTCAGTGTTGTACCTGTAGTTTCTTACTTACAAACATTTGCCAATGTAACAACCTTTTCCTAGCATGTAATAAATGCAATTTTATCAGGTATCTGATAATTACTTTAAGTTAACCTATCATTTTGTACTCTACTTCTCCTAATCAAAGATTGACCTATATCATGTTGGTAACACCTTCTTAAAAGATAAAGTCGGCTATACCCCATTTGTTATTAAATGTTCATTTAATCATTTTTCAGTATTTCAAAGAAGCTAGGAAACTTTCATTTTGTTTGAAAACAAAGGTTACTATGGAACCTGTAACGAATATGTAAAAATTTCTGTTTATTATTTCTTAGTGCGACACTAAAGATTATGTAAGGTATGTTTTATATGCCATATCTGAAGTCAAATGAACCACAAGAGTAATACTTTGCTAATACTGGTGATGGACAATTTCACTATGTAGCACCAACTTGTTTGTTGCATAATTGAATGGCGATTGAGTTTGTCATAAATATGTCTTAAATATACATTATCTTACTATATTTTTATACAACCCACCAACAATACATGCAACAAGTATACTTGTGAATAAACAAACTTAAAGAATAACAATTGAAAAAGATCATCAAATACAAATAAATGGTATGGTATGTCAGGCATGGCGTTTTTTTGTATAGAATTTGGTATGGTATGGCATGGCATGGCGTGGTGTGGTGTGGTATGGTATGGTATGGTATGGTATGGTATGGTATGGTATGGTATGGTATGGTATGGTATGGTATGGTATGGTATGGTATATTATGGTATGGTATGGTGTGGTATGGTATGGCGTGGTATGGTATGGTATGGTATATGGTATTTTATGGTATGGTATGGTGTGGTATGGTATGGCGTGGTATGGTATGGTATGGTATGGTATGGTATGGTATGGCGTGGTGTGGTGCAGTAACATTGCATATATTTTACACCATCTCTGCAAATATCAAGTTTAATATTATAACATTAAGCCAGTTGACGTAAAGTTCTTGCAATAATGAAACATTGTTCGGTATGCAATCAATATTCAGCGAAATTCTTAAAGTTCATCACATGAATTATTAAAAAATAAAATAAAATGATTTTTTTTATAGACCCAAATCCTTCGTCAATTAAAAGAGAACATTTCCATATGTTACATAACTAATAAACGATGCAAGTAGAAAAGGGGCAGTAGTTTTAAGGCAGACAATAGGGTGATGTCAGGAAATTTTAAAATAAATGGCTCAAATTGAAACTAAACTCAAACTAAATAAAGCAGTAAAAAATCAAGTACATATTTGTTCAGCCATACGATTTCCTTTTCTTATACAAAATGAATAAAAGGTTTTCACACAAAAATGCAGGCGAATGGACTTTATGTCAAACTTTATGATTTATTCTCTGACTATGAATGATTGTTTGACACTATAAAAAAACATTTAGCATTTAAATACAGTTAACCGTGAATATTAAAAAAAAAAAAAATTCAAAAACGTGCTACTGCTCCTTTTAATGGACTCGATTCCGTCTTCAAGCGAAGCTAAATAACTAAATCAGTCTTCCGAAAGTGACAGAAATAATTGATGTGCACGCTTTATGAGCGATAAAGGGCTTGATGTAATCAATAGTACATACATTTTCCCTCATAACGTCTCTTCTTGAAATAGAAATTAGAATTGACAAGTTTTAAAATAAACTTTTTGAATTTTAAATAGATGGGGTAGGGCAAGGTTAACGCCAACATATTGTATCTAAATTTACTTTTTGATTTATTTAGATTCACACAGTTATCTTTATTCATTCATAAAGATGAAAGACTCAACATCCGTCTGTTCCTTAAAAATAAACTCTAACTGTTGAGTTTTTATCAAAAGATAGGTTATTCATATTTTAAGTCATAAAACAGAATGAGGTGAGGCGGGGTTAACGTATCTTTCTTTTATGTAGGTATAACCTTTTGAATTATCAAATTTCATTCTCTCTTATACTCTCAAGTATGACGTTGTGACCCAAATGAAAATAGATCTTTGCTCCCACGCTTACTGCATTGTTGTACAGTTTAAACTAAAAAAGACAAGGTTTCAGGAAAGAATATTGAATCGTAAAGAAGAAAACTAAACACTTGCATTTTTAAGGCTGTAAGGTTTCCTCCGAAAGAAAGAAAATTAAAAACTTTGCAATGAAAGATGAAATATAATCATCATATAAACTTATACAACAAGCATATTTTAGCAACATATGTTAATTTTTCTTGGCAGCCATACAACATGAAATAATGCAGGTAGAGAAATCTTGAAATTAGATAACAATAAATCAGATCATTGCTCACATTGCTTGAACACAACTATGCAACTGTACAAAATGCACATGTTGTTATATTTTTTGTGAGAAGTTTATCAAGGATCAAACGGACAATATGTTGAAGCTTATATGGTCTATCATCACCATTATGTTTGTAACTCTATACTTAACATCTTTCTTTCATATTCTTGATAAATGTCAATTTATCATAAAACTCATTTTCACTCAAAAAAAGATATGAGGTGTCGTTCAAACTATAAACGTAACATTTATACTAAATCTCATTCGATGACAAGTGACACATTATAAATTTAGAAAACTCAAAGTAAGTTAAAAATAAAAAAAATCAATTATTTAAGCTGTTTATAAAAAGCTCGCGCTGTGTGTATATTGTTGCAGACATCAACAAGCTATTGTTATGATAAGAGTTCACGCAGCTTCGGAAATACATTAATAATGTCAAAATCCTTATAAATTGTGTATTGCAGCACCATGTTGTGCATTAATGGTAGTTAAGGGTGCAATAGAAATGTTGTTTTCTTTTCTTACTGCATAATCATGCTTTATTTAAAAAACGACACACTTTTAGTACAGAGATGTTTGGACCACCTAAGGTTTGACACAGACATGTGTAGTACACAATATAACACAATTACGCTTTGTGAATGGGTTTATGTTAAGTAATCTTGCGACTACATGGCGACTAGATGGCAACGGATGAATGGAGACGATAGACTGTTCCAAAGTCTCAGAAAATCAGAAAATCAGAAAATTGTAGTACGGTGAAAAGAGGGCCACCTAAGCTTTGACACAGTTTGTTATAATGTGCAGTACACACAAAAATGACACAATGAGACACTGTCAGTTTGTAAATGGGATAACGTTGAGTAATCTGGACTAGATGGTAATTACTGTGTATAACCGTACACCGGAACTAGCGAACTAAAGCTTATGGAATGTGCATATTAATATGGAAAGTTGTTATAGTAAGGGTAGTGAAGTAACATCATCATTAAAGATACTTCAAAATTAACTGGTACATGTCATTTCATCTATCCATAAATAAAAGTACCTTAAAGGGGCAGTAGCACGTTTTTTGATAATTTGGTATTTTAACATTTTCACTGATTATTGTACGTTAATGCTAAATGTATTATTTTTGCTAGTGTCAAAAATCTCATTACACAAGCCAATCTTCCACAGTTAGAGAACAAAGTATGAATATTCACCTTAAAGATCCATTGGCGGCCATTTTGTGTGAACACCTTTAATTCATGTTGTGTAAGAAAAAAGAATCGCATGACTAAACTTTACATTATATATTTGAATTATTACTGCTTCATTTAGTTTAAATACATTGTCTTTCAATTGAAACCATCAATTTTCCTTCTCCTGACATCACCTTATATTCCCCCGAAAACGTGCTACTGCCCCTTTAACCTCTCTTTAACTGGAATATGACATGTATGATAAGATACAAGACTTGATAAACAATAGAGATGTGAATAACTAAAACTAATGTAAACAACCAGTAAATAGTAAAGCATCAAACCAGCAAATTTTTGTCAAACAAAGTTATTATTATTATTTTTTAAGATTATTTCAAGTTGCTTAAATCAAGCTTATATGCCTCAGAATCAGGCCTGTGGTTTGCAGAATGGAAGTTTAACATTCAAAACATAATATTCTTTGTAAAGAAAACACTCATTCAAAGGAGGTTGACCTATTTCTCAAACAGCTTTTTATCTGTCTGGTAAAATGGTCTGACGTGATGTGTAATCATATGTATGGTCACATGTAACAGTTGTAATCACATGTAACAGTTGTAATCACAGGAAGCATTCATCTTATGAATGCTTTGGCAAAGTATTATAGTGACCGGTAAAAACACCATGACGTTAGAAAACATACTTTCATTCATTTCTGTTAAGATACGCTTATCATATATATTAGATACAGACGAAAAATAAATTTATTCAATTATCATTAGAAGTAAAATAATATAAATCATACTTGTACCAAACATGGAAACGAAACATTTTAGGTATATGTTAACAATTAACCGTTGATTATCTCAACCAAATATTTCTCATAGAAACAGGTCATCAGTGGGATCTTTTCATGAACAAATATTACATTGTTTATTTTATAGTATTCAAAGGGTTGTCGTTCATTATCAATTTCACCTTCCGAATTGTAACATTCATTGCACTATGTTTTCAAATAACCTCAGGTTAATCAAATGTCAGGTAACCCAAATCGGTAGACAGGTAGGTAACTTACCTGTTCCACACCTGTCCAATCAATGATACAGAACCCTGATTGAGGGAAGGTGATACACTTATATTGTGATTTACCCACAATATGTAAACATACCTGACAACATCAAATATGGTGGTTTACCTCATTAAAAAAAAGTGGAACCGTACTCACTCTTGAATAAGCATTTAATGGAAGCATGTTGTGTTCAAGAAAATCAAGCATTTACGGTCTTCATTATTAGCATAAAAAATATGTATTCACCTTGGAGATAAATTAACAGAATCATGATACATTAAACCTCGTGTCAAAAGAATATGGAGATGTGTTTCTTTGAGAGACAATATTCTCTTCTTCATCTACAGATGTGGTCATAAAGATGCAATTTTATTCATATGTGTGATTTGTCAGCGACAGCTCACCTCAGTTCATAAATGACCCTTAGAAGTTACGTTTTAACCCTGTACGATTCACGTTGAATCAGACAATAAACTCCTTCTTCCGTAACTGAGAGATTTTGTTTGAAAAATTTTAGCTTGAAAGAAACAACTTATGTTTTCCCGGCTCCCCTAGCGATAACAAGTCTGTAAGTAATATGGATTCAAAAATAAATCAACCTAGTGATTTAAATCTTATAGAGATCAAATTATTGATTTGCCGCCTTGTTTGATTTGAAGAATGACAGATTTGATTTGATTTTAATGAGATTGTTAGTGATGAGGGAGTCCTGGAAACAGTGGAACACGATCTTAACGAATGTGAGCAGAATCGCTAAGCCTTGATATCAGGTAAATTATCAGTTGAAACGGCGGATTCTGAACTGGAATATCAGCATTATACATGATACAACTGCGGGGAGCATTTTAATATAAATACAGTAACACTTTTATCAAACATAAGGATATCAATTATCAACTGTTACTGCATGTACGATACACTAGATGTTATGTCGACACTTCTAGAAGTTGATTAGAGTTACACCTGAACCAACAGAACGCTCAGGTAACTGATAGGTTTGACAGGTGAGTTTGGCTTTTTCAAGGAATAATGGTAGTAAAATAGATTTGTTCTCACAATAGATGGTGTAATATTTTGAATTGACAAGATTCATTTCATTTGATGTTTTATTCAAGACAGAATATGACGGAAAACAAAGTAAAAGATATGGTTGATCAATAAAAAACGGCTGCAGAACATTCTTCTCCATTCATTCCTTTAGAATTCTGATTGAAAATAGCATTGGGCAAATGGAACTTCCAACATCTTATACTTAACTATTATTCCTAATAGTCACGAACAACCTAAGTCAGCTTTTTTTTATTTAGATGCATGTAACATATTCATGCTATGCTTAAATCTAGATAGACTTAAATAACTTAAAGATTCCGAAGGATGAAAATTGTCAAATATCATGTTGAGATTTAGGTTTCACTTTGATCTTAGAGTCTCTGTTTATCAAAAATAAATACTAGGTTGTTAAGCGTAAAACGTTTTGAAAATGTATTATCACCCTTTTCATTTACAATTGTGTTAAAGTTGAACGTCCTATGATATATTTGTTTTTCCTAAATTATTTTTGAAATACGTAAATAGTTAACCATGGCAGTATCATATGCTCAAATACTATAATCTTTGCCAAAAAATATTATCAACTTTGATGCCAAAACATAAACAGGTCTTTAGCAAAATTGGTCACTTTGATAATTTGGTTAAAACATATACCAAACTATATAAAGAAATTGCATTTGTAGGTTGACGGAGGAGGGGGTGATAGTCCCCTGAGTATATCTGAGAGGGTGGGAAGGGTAGTTTATTGACCTCGATGATATAAAGGTTCACCTGTCTTTCCGAAGCATGTAAAACTAAACATTGCTTTTAAATGTTGAAGTTGGTACCATGTGTGAAAAGCAATAGGTAGAGACTCTTTAGACATAGATTTGAAAATAGAGTTTGCTCTTGGTAACTTGTGGTCTATTGACGTAAATTCTAAGACATAACTATTTCGTCTTCATGTTACCCTCAATCTTAAGATTTTCCATATGTGAAAAGCCTAACTCATTACATATTTCTTAATTTACAGAATGTCCATCAGCTTGGCACTGATAACCATAAATTGTGTTCATTGCACCAATCTACAAAATTCTAAATCCAAAAACTTCCAAAGTGGTCTTAAATATGAAAAATTACATATGCTTCTAATCATACATATTTTTCTGAAACAATGATTACACCAATACGATCTTGATTATTTAAAAAACAACATGAATGCGTAAATCAGAACACACTCCAGCAGTACCCCTCCAGATTGCAACTGGTCCTAGTTCAGTGAATAAGGTCAAAGGTAAGTACATGTCATGTTGGTTGTTAAACAACGCTTACACCACCATCTAGGTTTAAGTCTTTATGGTACTAAGGTGACATGTTCTGTCATGTGGAAAATATCTTTGTTCATACAGCTTTTGAATAGTAACTTTTTATCTTTTTTCTTGTCGTTTTTTCGTTGACAGTTTAAAGACAATACACCTCTTAATCTACATGTTAACAAACACCATTTCTTGTACTGTATGTTAATAATGATATTTCAGAATAATATGAACAACTAAACTGGCATATATACGAACGTACGTTCTTTACAAATGTATATTTCAAACAAAAGTGTTTAGTTCAGTTAATGTAATGACTATATGTTTGGATTTATTGATAACAATCAAATGTTGTGGAAAATTGTTACTGTCAGTCAGGTAAATTTCAGAGTTCTGGGCTCCTTTTTCAGAGTAACCTTTACTTGGGTTAACCTTAATTCCAAAACTTGCCATTGCACTGTATTACCTGAAGGACTTACTTTCACCTGAAAGGAGGCCCTAGACTTTTTAATTACGTTGTAACGCATATTCAATTCAATTTTGAATAAATCATGTCACCGATTGAATTTTATTCTTTCCAAATTCCAATGGAAAAAGCATCATTATCATTTTTACTTTAGTGAATGATAGTTTTTAGTGAGTAAATCTGTAAACTGTACTTGTCAATAACTTCGTTGGTTTCTGTATTACATCATGACCTAGATATAGGTCAATATACAATATCGTGTAGGTGTGTTAGGCACCTTTGATCTATAGCAATTTCACTATGCAGTCAAGAAGAAGATGCATATGATTAGAGAGTTCTCGTCCAGATGAATAAACGGTGCTGTGATTACATCCTATATCACTCTTTGGTGAGAATACATTAACACAATGGTTCAATGTTATACATGTTGCTTTTCCCTTACAATATTTGCCAACTTAAGAACCTTCTCCTTGTATGCAATAACAGCAAATTTTATCAGGTATTTGATAATACTTTAAGGTCACTTAGTCAACTTCTAATAATCAAAGATTGACTTAAATATTTTTGTAACACCCTCCCCATTTAGTATTTAATGTTCAACAAGTTTTGCAAAATTTGCAACACCACAATTGTCATTATGTCAGTTTTTTTCAAGAAGGGAAGGTAGCTTTTTAACTTGATTTAAAGATAAATTATGTCTCCCCCCGAAGGCATATTGGTTTTAGCTGAGTTCCCGTCGGCTTCAGCGTTCCCATTTCGTTTCCTGAGCAGATCTCTAAAACTATGTGACCGATCATCACCAAACTTGGTATACTGTCTCTCCATATCATGTAGATGTGCCTTTTGGAGGTAATAGATTTTTTAAAATTTAATATTTTTTCATTTCCATGGCAACAATTTGGACTTAGTCTTTTTCAACGGTAGTGTTCGTTTCCGGAGCAGATCTCTAAAACTATGTGACCGATCATCACCACACTTGGTATACTGTCTCTCCATATCATGTAGATGTGCCTTTTGGAGGTTTGAGATTTAAAACAAATTATTTTGTTTATTTCCATGCAATTTTGAATATTTTGTTTGCTACAATTGTGGAATTGTGGTTATTTATTCAAGTTGAATTATACAGAGAACATTAATGGTGCTTTATGATAGTATTGTTTAGAGGTTTGGAGCATTTGAGGAAGGGGGAGACATCTGTTTTTACGGGTAAAAGTACTTTCTAGTTCTTCTCTTGTACGATTTGTGAAATTTATTTCTGTTTAATATTTCTTTGATTACCTATTTAGTTTACTCTATGTCTAATCAAGGTTCGATTTAATATTGGTGACACCTTCATAAAAGATTAAATCTCGAATCCCCCTTTACTATTAAATGTTCAGCAAGCTTTGCAATTCGTTTTATAACTCCACATTTGTTTCATTTTCTCAATATTTCCAAAAAGGCAGGTAACTTTGAACTACAGTTAGTTGAAAATATTGGCTACTCTTGTAGGAGTTGTATCTAATTTCTGTTTATTTTATGTTAGTGTGTCATTAAAGATTATGTTCAGTTTATTTCATATGCCTATTCTTCTGTAGTTAATTGAACCTCATAAGTATTACGTTGGCAACACTGGCGGTGTGACAATTTTAATAGCTAGCGCTATCATGTTTATTGCATGATTGATACATGTATATATGTATCTCATTATTTTTATATTATCATCCAACATAACATGTCTCAAGTATACTTGTGGATAAAACGAATTTAAAAAACAACAATAGAACAAATCCCCAAATCCTTACCTGTTTGCTTTCTTTGTCAAAAGATTCAAGGCAATGAGATATAAACGAACATGAAAGTTTATTGTATTCTATTTTAAGAGAATATGCCTGTGTTTTCAAATGCAACAAAGAAAATCATTATTGCATGTTGCTTTTATGTTTTTATTTATTTTTTATTGTTTAATATCAATACTTCAGTCATAGAACATTAGTACTCGTGAACGGATTATAACTCTTGTTGTTATATGGAATGGTATGGTATGGTATGGTATGTAATGGTATGGTGTGCTGTGGCGTGGCGTGGCATGGTACGGTATGGTATGGTGCTGTGTGGTATGGTGTGGTATGGTACGGTATGGTGCGGTGCGGTGCGGTGTGGTGTGGTGTGGTGTGGTTTGGTGTGGTGTGGTGTGGTGTGGTGTGGTGTTGTGTGGTGTGGTGTGGTGTGGTGTGGTTAGGTGTGGTGTGGTGTGGTGTGGTGTGGTGTGGTGTGGTGTGGTGTGGTGTGGTGTGGTGTGGTGTGGTGTGGTATGGTATGGTATGGTATGGTATGGTTCAATGATAATAATATTCACATCCAATGTAACAAACGATAGCTGAAATAAACCCTTTGTATTTTTCTTATCAAAGCATATCATATCCATGCAATATCCTGTTTTATCTTAGACGGTGAGAAACTAGCGGGGCATTAACATTACATATATTTTACACCATCTTTACAAATATGGTGCTTAGTTCTTAGCAGATGACCTATATCAAGATCATACAATAAAATTACATGGTACAATTTGCCATCGATATTCAATGAAGCCTCTTCCTTAAAATCTATCAACTGAACTATTAGAAAATATAGTAAAATGTAAGTCTTTGTTCCGAAATTTGTCTTGAATTTAAAATGAGACATCTTGATTGGTTACATAATAATAATATTAACTACAAGAGGCTAATGGACTAGATTCGTTTTCGAAAGAAACAAAGTAACTTAATCAGTCTTCCGATAGTGAAAAAAATCATTGATCCTCACGCTTTATGAGCAATAAAGAGCTTGATGTAATCAAAACTACATATAGGCTTTAGTTCTTTGTTCTTTATGTACTTTTCATCCCACGTCTATTGTAACATATAAGGTCAATGCCCTCTCTGTCTGCCTCTTGAAATAGATTTTCAGATTGATAGATTTTAAGAAACGTTTTGAATGTCAAAAAAGATTGGGCTGGTCAAGGTTATCGCCGATTTATGTCATTTTAATTTAACTTTTTGATTTATATAAATTCATGCAGTGACCTTTATTTATTGATGAAGATATCCAATTTCCGTGTGTTCCTTCAGGAAATAAACTCTAAATGTCGAATTGTTATCAAAAGGGTTATTCACAATTTAAGATATAAATAGAATGAAGTGAGGCGGGGTTAACTTAACTCTCTTTTATGAAAGAAAATGTTTTGAAATTAAAACTCATTCTCGCATTTACTAATAAATATGATATTGTGTTCCTTATGAAATGAATCACTCCTCTTATTCTTACTGTATTGCTGTATAGAGTAAATTGAAAAAGACAATTTGTTTCGTTTAAGAGTCTTTTTTTTCATGATTTAAGAGGTTTTTTTTATGAAAGTATACGGAATCGTAATGAAGAATACTTCACAGCTGCATTTTTAAAGTTGAAAGGTTTCTATCCCAAAGAAAATTTACAACGTATACAATAAAAGATGACATATGATAAAGGATTCAGACAATTGACACGTATTTGGTCTATCATTAACATCATGTTTAAATGTCTTAAAGTAACATCTTTTTTTCATATTCTTGATAAATCTCGATTTATCATAATCAAATCACGCAAACAATTACATTAGGGGTTGTTAACCATTGTTCAAACTTTAAACTTTGCATTTATAATAGTTTACAAGTGACACATTGTATCTCAAAGTCTCAAAGGTAGTTAGAAGTTACCCATTCAATGAGTTTGGGACTGTTTATAAAAGGTTACACTATGAGTATATTTTGCCAGACATCAACACGCTATTGTTATGATAAGGGTTCACGCAGCTTCGGAAATACATTAATAATGTCAAAATCCTTATAAATTGTGTATTGCAGCACCATGTTGTGCATTAATGGTAGTTAAGGGTGCAATAGAAATGTTGTTTTCTTTTCTTACTGCATAATCATGCTTTATTTAAAAAACGACACACTTTTAGTACAGAGATGTTTGGACCACCTAAGGTTTGACACAGACATGTGTAGTACACAATATAACACAATTACGCTTTGTGAATGGGTTTATTTTTTAGTTATCTCGAGACTGCATGACAACGATAGACTCGCCTGAAGTCCCGTAAAACGTTCTTCTTGCTGAATACACATATTTCCTCAAAAATCAGAAAATTCTAGTAGGGTGAAAATAGGGCTACATAAGCTTTGACACAGTTTCACAATATGACACAAAGAAACCTTTCTGAATGAGTTTATGATATGTTATCTTGAGACGAATGAATGGAGACGTTAGACAGTCCTAATGTCCCTTTGCACTCTCTGTTAGCTGATTACACATATTTCCTTTAAAAAATCAGAAAATTGTAGTGCAGTTATGTTGGTACAACCTAAGCTTTGACACAGTTGTTATAATTTGCAGGTACACAATATGACACAATAACACTTTGTGAATGGGTTTACGTTGAGTTATCTACATGGCAACAAATGAATGGAGACGATAGACTGTTCCAAAGTCCCCTATAACTATCTACTAGCTGAATAAACATACTTCCTGAAACAAAATCATAAAATTGTAGTACGGTCTAAAGGGGGGCACCTAAGCTTTGACACATTTTATTTTAATTTGCAGGTAAACAAAATGACACAATAAAACTTTGTGAATGGGTTTACGTTGAGGTTTCTCGAGACTACATGGCAACGAATGAATGGAGACGATAGACTGTCCTAAAGTCCCCTAGAACTATCTACTATCTGCTTAAACATATTTCATTTTAAAAAAGAGAAAATTGTAGCACTGTGTAAAGGGGTCCACCTAAGCTTTGACACAGTATGTTATAATGTGAAATACACACAAAATGACACAACGTGCCACTATTACTTTGTGAATGGGGTAACGTTGAGTAATCGTGGGGTTGCATGGCAACGAACTAATGCATATGGGCAGACATTAGACTATCTTGAAGTCCCCACTATATACCAGCTCTGACCAATAAGGAAACTCAAGAGACCATAGGACATTGGTTAAACAAATTACGAACTACCATGTGATCAATATATTTCATGATGTAAGAAGTCATTTTCAAAATCAAAAAGATTCCAGAAAGTGCATATTGTAGGGGGAAATTATTATAATGCCTGTCGCTAACACCGTTATGGAAACTTATAATATCAACTGGTAATTTCCATTTTATCATCCTTTAAAAACAAATATTTTTCTCTATTCACCAAGATTGTGATGATGTGTATAATAACATACAAAACCTAATATATATTCGAGACAGAATCTTAATTTACACAATTTAAACAACCAGCAAGTTTATCAATAGTTAAGCATTCAATCAACACACATTCGTCAAATGTTCAGAGACGCACATGTATTGTTCATGTTATTCCGAAGCTTTTAAATAAAGCTTGTATGCCTCAGAATCAGGCCTCTGTTTTGCAGAATAGTAGCTCATTGATACGAGTAACACTCCGGAAATAATATCCTTTGTACAGAAAACACTCATTCAAAGGAGGTTGACCTATTTCTCAAACAGTTTTTATCTGTCGGGCAAAATGGTCCAACCTGATGTTTAATCATGTGTAAGGTCACATGTACCATTTCTCTCATGACTGTTTTGTCAAAATATACTGAGGTACAGAAAAAACTTTACACCTTAGTTGGGTTTATTATATGTATGATTTTAAGTACATATAAAAATGTACAAAGTTTTGTCGTCAAACCAGTCAAAGCAGACTTGGGGTGGTTTTTGGATTTACAAAAAATAAAAAAATTAAAAATATACTTTGACCCAACACTACTATTTTACCTCTTCCTACATTAAACAATGATATCTTGATAGAACAGAAACAAGACAACACAATATTCGTTCAAACTGCTGTACATATGTTTTATAGTGATCATGTGATAATCAAATGCATCTAATAACATTTAGATATTTAATAGATCGAGGAAACCTGTGATGTATAATCGTTCTACAGAGTGACAGGTGAAAACACTAACACGTTAGTTAGATTTCCATTGAAATACGCTAATCATAAATATTAAATGCATACGGATCATAAAGTTATTCAGGATAGTGATCAATGAATATGAATTATACTACATAAAAACTGCTACCTCATAGTCAATAAACACCAAAATTATAAAAACGATATAAAATGCGTTTCCTTCACGGAAACTTTATTGTGTTAAAATGTTATCCAAGTGTGGCATTGTTATGTTATTCAAAGGGTTGCCGTTTATCATCAATTTCACCTTCCGAATTATAACATTCAATGCTCTATGTTTCAAATAACCTCGGGTTAATCAAATGTCAGGTATCTCCAATCTGTAGACAGGTAGGTAAACTTACCTGTTCCACACCTGTCCAATCAACGATACATAACGCTGATGGAGGGAAGGTGGTACACTTATATTGTGATTTACCCAAAATATGTAAACATACTTGATAACAGCACATAGTTAGGTTTACCTTATAAAAATGGAACCGTATTCACCCTTCAATCAGCAAGATTGATTGGTTCTTTGATTTAAAAACGTGCAAGATATATACTTCCGTTTTCGGTGTGAGGTGAAAGGTTGGAATCCAGGCCTCATTATTTTCAAATCTCCATCTGTCAAAAGAAATCACAAATCAATATCAATTTATAAATACACTTACCTAGTGATTAAATCATTGGTTTGCTGCCTTTAGGAATGACAGGTTACAACCTTATTTAAGATAATAGAGCGAATTAACGATTTGATTTTAATGAGCAGAATCGGTAACCCGTGATATCAGATACTTTACAAAAAAGATAAATTATCAGTTGAAACGGGCGGTTTCTGATCTGGAATGTTGACATGATACATGATACAACTGCAGGGAACATTTTAAATCAAATAAGGTAACACTTTTATCAAACTTAAGGATATCAACTGTTACAGTATGTACGATACACTAGATGTTGTGTCGACACTTCTAGAAGTTGATTAGAGTTACACCTGAACTAACAGAACGCTCAGGTAACTGATAGGTTTGACAGGTGAGATTGGCTTTTTTCAAGGAATAATGGTAGTAATAATAGATTTGTTCCCACAATAGATGGTGTAACATTTTGAATTGACTGGATTTATTTCGTTTGATGTTTTATTCAAGACAGAAAAGGATGGAAAATAAAGTAAAAGATATGGTTGATCAATAAAAAGCAACTTGGGATCATTCCTTTAGAATTCTGATTGAAAATAGTATTGGGCAAATGGAATTTCCAACATCTTATAATTAAATATCATTTATGGAAATTTACAAACATGTCAGCTTACATTTATCTATATTCATGCATTATAATGTTATGCCTAAATCTAGATAGACTTAAATAACGTCAAGATTACGAAGAATGAAAAATTGTCAGATATCATGTTGAGATTTAGGTTTCTTTTTTTTCTTAGAGACTCAGTTTAACAAAATAAATACTAGGCTGCAAATCTTTTTGAAATTGATTATCAACCTTTCCATTTACAATCGTGTTCAAATTGAACGTCCTATGATATATTTGAATAGAAGTTTTCCTGAATTATTCGTAAAATACAAAAATTGTTAAACAGTGGCAGTTTGATATATACAATATGTGCACCAATGTTCAAATAGCGTATTCTTAGCCAAGTAGTCTTATCGTCTATGATACCATAGAACAATCAGATCATGAGCAACTGGATAACGTAGATGGTTGGTTAAAACATATATTTAACTGAATAAAGAAGTTTTCGAAACATGTAAAGCTAAACATTGCTTTTACATGTTGAAGTTGGTACCATGTGTGAAACGCATTAGGTCGAGACTCTTTAGACATAGATTTGAAAATAGGGTTTGCTCTTGGTAACTTGGGGTCTAATGACGTAAATTCTAAGACATGACTATTTCGTCTTCATGTTACCCTCGATCTTAAGATTTTCACTATGTGAAAAGCCTCACTCATTACATATTTCTTAATTTAAATAATGTCCATCAGCTTGGCACTAATAACCATAAAGTGTGTTCATTGCACCAATCTACAAAATTCTAAATCCAAAATCTTCCAAATACAATTTTCTTGCTCCATTCAGTGGTGATGTATTTCATTTTTGCCAAATGCTCTTAAATATGAAAAGTTACATATGCTTCTAATCATACATATTTTTCTGAAACAATGATTACACCAATACGATCTGTATTATTTAAAAAACAACATAAATGCGTAAATCAGAACACACTCCAGCAGTACCCCTCCAGATTGTCTCTATGATGTTCAGTGAATAAGGTCAAAGGCAATTACATGTCATGTTGGTTGTTAAACAAGACTTACACCACCATCTAGATCTAGGTCTTTATGGTACTAAGGTGACATGTTCTGTCATGTGGAATGTTGTTAACATATCTTGTTCATACAGCTTTTGAATAATAATAACTTTTCTTCTGTTGTTTTTTTCAAAGAAAAATGACAGTTTAAAGACAATACACCTCTTAATCTACATGTTAAAAAACACCATTTCTTATAATGTATGTTAATAGTCAGAAGTTCGATTTTTTTTTGCGTATTTCAATTTTTTTTCAGAACAGTATGAACAACTAAACTGGCATATACGTTCTTTTAAAATCTATATTTCAAACAAAAGCCGTAACTTCAGTAAATGTAATGAATATACGTTTAAATTAATAACATTAGATATAAAAAATATATTAACTATCAAATGTTGTGGACAATTTGTACTGTCAGTGACGTAAATTTCGGAGTTCTGAGCTCCTTTCTCAAAGTAACATTAACTTAGGTTAAATTAACTTACTTAGCATTGCACTAAGATTACCTGAAGGACTTGATCACGTGAAAGGATACCCTGGTCCTAAGACTTTATTATTAAGTTGTAACACATATTCAATTCAATTGTATATAAATCATGTCACTCATGGTACTTTTGTTATCTCCAAAAGGATCCCAATGGACCGATTACTTGTTATGCAGTATAAGTTGTACATCAGTAGATGATAGCTTTTAGAGAGTAAATATGTAGACTGTACTTAAGGTCGTAAGTTTCTGTATTACATAATGACATGGATGTAGGTCAATTAATTAAATCGTGTAGGTATGTTGGGCGCCCTGGATTAATGGCAATTTGAGTTTGCCGTCAAGAATATGATGATTGCACAGTTCTCGTCCATATAAATTAAAGGTGACATGCTTACACTCCATTGTCATTCATTGTTGAGGAGTTCTATTACAATGGTTCAATATTGTACCTGTCGTTTCTCACTAACAAACATTTGCCAATGTAACAACCTTCTCCTTGCACTTTAAGTAAACCTACGATTTTGTAGTCTACTTTTCCTAATCAGAGATTGACTTATATAATTTTGTTAACACCTTCATAAAAATAAAGTCGTCTATTTCCCATTTGTTTTACATGTTAAACAAGCTTTGCAATTCGTGTTTTAATTAATTTTTTCAGTATTTCAAAGAAGCCAGGAAACTTTCAACTTATGAGTCTGAGTAGCGAATATGTGAAAATAAATGTTGTGTTAGTGTGACACTTGGTTTTATATGCCAATTCTTCATAAGTAATACTTTGGCAACGCTGGTTGTTGACAATTTTACTATGTAGCGCCAACTTATTTGTTGCATAATTGAATGGCGTTTAGTTATGTATAAAGTTCGGTATGGAATGGAATGGCATGGCATGGCGTTTCATGGCGTGGCGTGGCATGGCGTGTCATGGCGTGGATGGTATGGTATGGTATGGTATGGTATGGTATGGTATGGTATGGTATGGTATGGTATGGTATGGTATGGTATGGTTTGGTTTGGTATGGTATGGTATGGTATGGTATGGTATGGTATGGTATGGTATGGTATGGTATGGTATGGTATGGTATGGTATGGTATGGTATGGTATGGTGTGTAGTGCATGAACATTAAATATATTTTACACCAACTCTGCAAATATCGAGTTTAGTTCTTATAACATTAGCCCGTTGACCTTAAGTGATGAAGCATTGTTCAATATACAATCAATATTCAACGAAAACCCATTCCTTTAAGTATACAACCTGAACCTGAAAAATAAAGTAAAATGATTTTTTTTATAGACCGAAATCCTACTTGAATTAAAAGAGGACATCTTGATATGTAACATAACTAATAAACACTACAAGTACTTAAAGGGGCAGTAGCACGTTTAGGGGGAAATAAGGTGATGTCAGGAAATTAAAATAAATGGCTCAACTTGAAAGACAGTATATTTTAACTAAATTAAGCAGTAATAAATCAGTGTTCACACAAAAATGTCCGCCAGCAGAATTCATGTGAATTTTTATGCTTTGTTCTCTGACTATAAATGATTGTTTGACACTATCAAAAATACATTAAGCATTAACATACAATTAACCGTGAAAATTGAAATTTTAAAATTTAAAAAAAAACATGACACTGCCCCTTTTAATGGACTCGATTCTGTCTTCAAGGGAAACTAAGTAACTTAATCAGTCTTCCAACAGTGACAGAAATAATTGATGCGCACGCTTTATGTCATATTATGAGCGATAAAGGGCTTGATGTATTCAATACTACATACGCTTGCCCTCAAAACATTTGTTCTTGAAATAGAACTTTGAATTGACAGCTTGAAAAAAAAATTGAATTTTGAATAGAGGGGGTAAGGTTAACGCTGACATAGTGTATCTAAATATAACCTTTTGATTTAACTGAATGAAGTGACGCGGGGTTAACGTATCTTTCTTTTATGTAGGTATAACCTTTTGAATTATTAAATTTCATTCTCTCATATACATATAGATATGACGTCGTGTCCCTACAGAAAATTGATCTTTGCTCCCACTCTTACTGCATTGTTGTACAGTTTAAACTGAAAAAGACAAGGTTTCACGAAAGAATATTGAATCGTAAAGAAGAAAACTAAACACTTGCATATATTAGGCTGTAAGGTTTCATCCAAAAGAAAAAGAAAAAAAACCTTTTACAATGAAAGATGAAATATAATCATCATATAAACTTATACAACAAGCATATTTTAGCAACATATCTTAATTTTTCTAGGCAGCCATACATCATGAAATCTTTAAATTAGATAACAATAAATAAGATCATTGTTCACATTGCTTGAACACAACTATGCAATTGAACAAAATGCACCAGTTGTTATATTTTTTGTGAGAAGTTTATATTAAAAAGAATCAAACTGACAATATGTTGAAGCTTATATGGTCTATCATCACGATTATATTTGTATCTCTTCACTTAACATTTTTTTTTCATATTCTTGATAAATCTCGTTTTATCATAAAACACATTTTACTCAAAAAAAAGATATGAGGTGTCGTTCAAACTATAAACGTTACATTTATAATAAATCTCATTCGATGACAAGTGACACATTATAAATTTAGAAAACTCAAAGTAAGTTAAAAATAAAAAATTCAATTATTTAAGCTGTTTATAAAAAGCTCGCACTGTGTGTATATTGTTGCAGACATCAACATGCTATTGTTATGATAAGGGTTCACGCAGCTTCGCAACATACATTAATAATGCCCATAACCTTATAAATTGTATATTGCAGCACCTTATTGTGCATTAATGGTAGTTAAGGGTGCAATAGAACTGTTGTTTTCTTTTCTTACTGCATAATCGTATACGTTGTTTATTCTAAGAACAACACTTTTAGTACAGAGATGTTTGGACCACCTTAGGTTTGACACAGGCATGTGCAGTACACGATATGACACAATTACGCTTTGTGAATGGGTTTACTTAAGTAATTTTTGACTGCATGGCAACGAATGAATGGAGACGATAGACTGTCCTAAAGTCCCCTATTACTATCAACCAGCAGCATAAACATACTTCCTGAAAAATCAGACACTTTGACACAGTTTGTTATAATGTACAGTACACACAATATGACACAGTGAGCCACTGTCACTTTGTTGAGTAATCTGAACTACATGGCAACGAATGAATTGAGAAGTGTAGATATAAAAACTGCCCTGAAGTCCCCTTGAACACTAAATACATTTTCTACAAAAGTATAAAAGTACCTTAACCTCTATTCAACTGGATTATGACATATATGATAAGATACAAGACTTGATAAACAATAGAGATGTGAATAACTAAAAATACAATTTAAACAACCAGCAGGTTTATCAATAGTAAAGGATCAAAACAGCAAACTTTCGTCAAACAAACTTATTAAGAGACTCTCAGATTATTTCAAGAAAACACTCATTCAAAGGAGGTTGACCTATATCTCAAACAGCTTCTTATCTGTCTGGTAAAATGGTCTGACGTGATGTGTAATCATATGTATGGTTACATGTAACATTTGTAATCACATGTTACATATTTCTTATGAAGTTTTGACAAAGTTTTATCGTTCTACAAAGTTAAGGAGTAAGAACTCAATGATGTTATATAATAAACAGGCCCTTGATGATACCATCAAAAAACGTTTATCATATATATTAGATGCGTACAGGGGACATGAATAGTCATTATAATTATATTATAACAATGCTTATTATATAATCATACTACATAAACTACTAACTCATAGTCAATATACACACAAATTATACTACAAAGTACAAACAATATGAATTTGGAAATGAAAGAAATATAGGTTGAGAAAATGGAAATTGCAGTGTGACATTCATGTAATGTTATCAAAGGTGTTGACGTTTAAACTAATATTACGTTCGTTCGTAATCTCTTTATTTCCGGTACTGAAAAGGCCACAGGCCTATAGTACAATACATAATACATTTGATTTTACATATACTATTTATGTAACAATATGGTTTCTATATACAGATGCGTAGAATATAAACATGGACAGGTTTTCGATTTCTTTGTTATCTAAACTATTTAATAGTTTGGAAAATTTAAGCATGTTTGGATGTACATAATACTTTTCTTTAATATATTTCTTTCTTATGCTACTGTAGATCGGACATACAAGTAAAAAATGATACTCATCTTCAATTTCATTTGGTTGGCATAATTGACAGATTCTTTGCTCTCTACTAATATTTATATATCTACCTTTCTCAATGTACAGTTCGTGTGACGAGCATCGAAAACGTGCTAGACTTACTCTGTACTTCTTAACATTTAAACAAGATAGATAGTATTCGGTATGGATATTTCTTTTAAACAGTTGATATGTGTCACATTTGCTTGAAAGAGATAGTTTTGCCTGCCAATTTTGAAAATATATATCTTTTAATCTCTGACTAAATGTTTTTATGAATTCTGGATATATTCCATTTTCCTGATTGTGCCAAATATTTCCAAAGCCAGTTGAGAACAATAGTTGTTTTACATCTGTCACCAAATTTTTATGTCCATTTCTATCAAATAGCAGCATCATATCATAGCATTTCTTTGGTAAGCGATATGAGGGCATATATACTAATTTCATCCAATACCGAATTACCTTACAATAAGAGTAAATATATAAGGGAAACCTGCCACATTCACCATATACCATAACACTTGGAGTATTCTGTTTAACACCTATAAACTTTTTACAGGCATATAGATGAACCATTTCTAATTTTGCAAATGTATTCAATCCCCAAATTTCTGCCCCATACAAAAGAATTGGACTTATCTTAACATCAAATATTTTGAAAAAAGAGTTCATATTGAGATCACCTAATATACGAAGTTGTCTTAAGATTCCTAACAGTACTTTCTTCGCCTGCACAGCTGCGTACTTTGCATGTAATGACCAAGATAATTGGCTTGTGAAATATACACCAAGATATTTGTAAGAATTTGTAGTTTCAAGTTTACATTTATTGTAGTACCATCTCTCATGTTTTGCTAACTTTCCACCATTCTTAAATACCACTACTTTTGTTTTATCTAGATTTACTGTTAGTTTTGACTGCATACAAAAGTTTTCGAGTTCATATATTTGCCTTTGTAGACCCATAACTGTACTTGATATCAAGACGATGTCATCCGCAAATAGTAAAAGAAAAAGATATCTGGATGTAACTGGATACCGTGTGTGCAGTTATTTTCGATCTGTGTGGCCAATTCATTTATGAAAAATCTAATTCGTTCGTAATCATAATCACCCAAGTAACTTCAACTGATTCTTCAAGACCTTGTAGTTGAGAAGCATATATTAAGAAGAGTGTGCACGTTTTCTTAAATTTCACCTTCAATATTACCATCATATTTATCAAATATTACTTTCAAAATCTTGGTCACAATAAACTTAGGAGCAAGTGGTCAAACTATAAGTGTTTCTTTAACAAATACTCCATTATGTAGTGTTATCTATAGTGTTGACCATTACTATCACCTTCATAATTATCATAATCAAAGCCTTGGGTCATTATAATTGAGAACAAAATATCAAACTATATCTGTTTCTCAAACAGAGATTGCATTACGAACACCATGTTAAAAACAAGGTTTACGTTCACCACTAATTTACCTTCATCATCACCATCAATGGAATCTATTTAAGCAATTCATGCACAACTATTGCATTGTTAACCTTATGTTATTCAAAGGGTTGCCGTTCATCATCAATTTCCCCTTCCGAATTATAAAATTCATTCATCGATGTTTCAAATAACCTCAGGTTAATCAAATGTCAGGTAACTCCAATCGGTAGACAGGCAGGTAAACTTACCTGTTCCACACCTGTCCAATCAATGATACATAACGCTGATAGAGGGAAGGGGGTGCACTTATATTGTGATTTACCCACAATACGTAAACAAACCTGACAACATCAAATATGGTGGTGTACCTCATACAAGAATGGAACCATATTCACTCTTGAACAAGCAAGATAACATGGAAGCAAGTTGTGATCAAGTTTATCAAGCATTTATGGTATTCATTATTAGCATTATTTAAATGTTTTCATTTTGGAGATAATAGAATCCTGATAAAGCATTGACCCTCGTGTCAAAATAATCTATGAATGTGGTCATAAGATGCAATTAATATGTGTATGTTAGAATGCTTTGTTAGAGACATTTGCTCACTTCAGTTCCTGAATAACGTTCAGGAGTCCCGTTTTAACCCAGAATGATAAACTGTATGAAGATTCAAAAAATAAAATCATTCTCCCATAACTGGGAGATTGTAATTGGTACCTAAAAGAAGTGTGCAAAATGAATTTTCGTTTTCTGTGTGCAATGAAAGGTTGGATTCCAGGCATTAGCTTTTCAAATCTCCCTCAGGTCTATAAAAATCGCAAAGCAATAGAAATATATAATTGACTATCTTAATGTTGAGAGTCTGCAAAATACACTTTCTTTTTCTGTGTAAAGTGAATGGTGGGATTCCAGGCCCTTCAAATCTGTCTAATGTATAAAAAAAATCTCAAAGCAATAAACATTTATGAATTTGTACTATCTGAGTGTTGAGGGTATGTTAGCACAATTGGATGCCTTCATGTCGACTATTTTGGAAAATAAGAATAATTATTATAAAAATGAGCTGCTTCTGATCTGGAATGTCAACATGATACATAATGTTTGATGCAACTGCAGGGAACATTTTAAGTCAAATACGGTAACACTTTTATCAAACTTAAGGATATCAATTATCAACTGTTACGGTATGTACGATACACTAGATGTTATGTCGACACTTCTAGAAGTTGATTAGAGTTACACCTGAACTAACAGAACGCTCAGGTAACTGATAGGTTTGACAGGTGAGATTTGCTTTTTCATTGAATAATGGTAGTAATAATAGATTTGTTCCCACAATAGATAGTGTAACATTTTGAATTGACTAGATTCATTTCGTTTGATGTTTTATTTAAGACAGAACATGATGGAAAATAAAGTAAAAGATATGCTTGATCAATAAGAAAAGGCATAAAAACATTCTTCATTAGTTTAAATTATTTCTTTTGGAAATCTTTTTTGAAATTCTGATTGTAAATAGCATTGGAAAATTAAATTTCCAACATAAAATAAATATCATTTCTTGATTTTGACGAAATAATCTTTGGTAACTTGCTCGTTGATTTGAATGCTTAAATCTGGATAAGAAAAGATAAGTTTATGATTCCGAAAGATGGAATGTTGAGATTAAGATTGAAGTATTCTTAAAGTGACGAAGTTTATCCCAAAAACCAGTCTTATGGATTGGCCTGTATTTCTGCTCTTTAACTAGACTGCCAAGTTTTTTTTCTAGAAGTTATTTATCAATCTTTCCATTCACCATCAAATCAATTTGAACATCTTAAGAACATTTTCTTACACTATTCTCAAAATAAACCAGGGCAGTATGATACATATGATATGTGCACCAATGCTCAAATACCATATTCTTATCCAAGTAGTCTTAACGTCTGTGATGCCAAAGAAAATCAGATCATGAGCAACTTGGTAACATGGAGAAGTTGGTTTTAAAAAAATTCTATACTGAAAAAAGAAGATGTGTGGGATTTTCGTTTTTCACTTTCTATCACTACGAAATTTAAAACCATCATTAAAACCAAAATGAATTTTTGACTCTATTTACTTTAACATCGTCTTTAAGTGGACCGAGGACATTGTTACCTGTGTGACGTCACAGCTCGTGAGATCAGGTAACACGAACGTTGACCCCAGTGACAGTGAATTTCCTTGTTGGTCTCCTGACACTGGATGTGACCTGGTATTTCCTGACCAGTGCAAGGTAAACACTGGTCAACAGATACATACACCCATATCTGTGGGAAGGGGTAAGGGAGACGGAGGAGGGGGTGATAGTCCCCCGAGTATATCTGAGAGGGTGGGGAGGGTAGTTTATTGACCTCGATGATATAAAGGTTCACCCGTCTTTTTGAAGCATGTAAAGCTAAACATTGCTTTTAAATGTTGAAGTTGGTACCATGTGTGAAACGCATTAGGTCGAGACTCGTTAGACATAGATTTGAAAATAGGGTTTGCTCTTGGTAACTTGGGGTCTAATGACGTAAATTCTAAGACATGACTATTTCGTCTTCATGTTACCCTCGATCTTAAGATTTTCACTATGTGAAAAGCCTCACTCAATACATATTTACATAATTTACATAATGTCCATCAGCTTGGCACTGATAACCATAAATTGTGTTCATTGCACCAATCTACAAAATTCTAAATCCAAAATCTTCCAAATACAATTTTCTTGCTCCATTCACCAAATGCTCTTAAATATGAAAAGTTACATATGCTTCTAATCATACATATTTTTCTGAAACAATGATTACACCAATACGATCTGGATTATTTAAAAAAACAACATGAATGAGTAAATCAGAACACACTCCAGCAGTACCCCTCCAGATTGCCTCTATGTTGTTCAGTGAATAGGGTCAAAGGCAATTACATGTCATGTTGGTTGTTAAACAAGACTTACACCACCATATAGATCTAGGTCTTTATGGTACTAAGGTGACATGTTCTGTCGCGTGGAATGCTGTTAACATATCTTGTTCATACAGCTTATGAATAACAACTTTTTATCTTTTCTCTTGTCGGAAAGTGACAGTTTAGAAGACAATACCACTATTTCTTGAACTGTATATTAATGTTGACAATAGAATAGATAGAAATACTTGATGCACACGCTTTATGAGCTATAAAGGGCTTGTATTCTATGCTACATACATTTGCCCTCAAAAAGTCTCTTCTTGAAATAGAACTTTAAATTGACAGGTTAAAACAAAACTTTTTGAATTTTGAACAGATGGGGTAGGGCAAGGTGAACGCCAACATAGTATATCTAAATTTAACCTTTTGATTTATTTTGATTCACACAGTTATATATATTCAGTCATAAAGATGAAAGATTCAACATCGTCTGTTCCTTAAAAATAAGCTCTAACTGTCGAGTTTTTATGAAAAGGTTATTTATATTTTAAGACATAAAACTGAATGAAGTGAGGCGGGGTTAGCATATCTTTCTTTTATGTAGGTATAACCTTTAGAATTCTTAAATATCCCTTCTCTCTAATACTCTCAGGTATGACGTTGTGTCCCTACTGAAAATAGATCATTGTCTCCACGCTTATTTCATTTTTGTACAGTTTAATTTGAAAAAGATAACGGTTTTACGAATATGGAATCGTAATTAAGGATATTAAACACTTGCATTTTTAAGGCTGTAAGATTTCATCCAACATATTCGATGAAAACTTATGCAAAAAGAATATTTTCAGCAAGATATGTTCATTTTTCTAGGCAGCCATACATCAAGAAATGATGAAGTGAGAGAATCAAATCATTGATCACAGTGCTTGAACACAACCACCCTTAAAAGCATGCAATTGAACAAGATGCTTGTGTTACGAAATGCACATGTTGTATTTTTTGTGAGGAGTATATATTAAAAAGAATCAAACTGATAATATGCTTATTTGATCTATCATTAACATTACGTTTGAGTTTCTTAACGTAACATAACATCTCGAAAAAATTCAGGCAAAAAATGATATGAGGTGTTGTTAACCATTGTTTAAACTATAAACGTTACATTTATAATAAATGTCACTCGTTAACAAGCCACACATTATAATTTTTTTATAAAAAAATCTCAAAAGTAAGTTTACAAATTCAATGAGTTTCGATGCTGTTTATGAAAAGGTTGCACTGTGTGTATATTATTGAAGACATCAACACACTATTGTTATGATAAGGGTTCACGCAGCTTCGGAATACATTAATAATGTCAATAACCTTATAAATTGTATATTGCAACACCCTATTGTGCATTAATGGTAGTTAAGGGTGCAATAGAACTGTTGTTTTCTTTTCTTACTGCATAATCATAGTTTATAGTAAGAACACACTTTTTTAAAATTTAGTACAGAGATGTTTGGACCACCTAAGGTTTGACACAGACATGTGAAGTACACAATATGACACAATTACGCTTTGTGAATGGGTTTATGTTAAGTTATCTCGAGACTGCATGACAACGATAGACTGTCCTGAAATCCCGTAAAACGCTCTTCTTGCTGAATACACATATTTCCTCAAAAATCAGAAATTTCTAGTAGTGTGAAAATAGGGCCAACTAAGCTTTGACACAGTTTCACAATATGACACAAAGAAACCTTTCTGAATGAGTTTACGTTATGTTATCTTGAGACTTATGAATGGAGACGTTAGACAGTCCTAATGTCCCTTTGCACTCTCTGTTAGCTGATTACACATATTTCCTTTAAACAAATCAGAAAATTGTAGTGCAGTTATGTTGGGACAACCTAAGCTTTGACACAGTTGTTATAATTTGCAGGTACACAATATGACACAAAAACACTTTGTGAATGGTTTTACGTTGAGGTATCTCGAGACTACATGGGAAGAATGAATGGATACGATAGACTGTCCTTAAAAGGGCAGTAGCACGTTTTTTTATTATTTTATATTTCAAATATTTCACTGATAAATGTAAGTTAATGCTAAATATATTATTTTTACATTGTAAAAAATCTCATAACACAAGCCAATCACCCATAGTCAGAGGACAAAGTATGAAGATTCACATAAAATCCATTGGCAGCCACCTTTAATTCATTTTGTGCAAGAAAAGGAAATCGCATGGCTAAACTTTACGTTTTATATTTGAATTAGTACTGCATCATTCAGTTGAATGCATTGTATTTCAATTGGAACCATTAATTGTCATTTTCCTGACATCTACTTACATTCACCCTAAAAACGTGCTACTGCCCCTTTAAGTCCCCTAGAAGTATCTACTATCTGCATTCATATATTTCCTAAAAAAGAAAGGAAAATTGTAGTACGATGAAAAGTGGACAACCAAAGATTTGACACAGTTTGTTATAATTTGCAGGTATACAATATGCCACATTGTCACTTTAGGAATGGGTTTACACCTTCAGTAATTGTGGGGCTGCATGGCAACGAATAAATGGAGAAAGCTGACATTTGACTGTCTTGAGGTCCCCACTATAGACCAATTGTGACCAATATGTTTAACTCAAGATATCATAGGACATTGGTTAAACAAATTACGAACTACCATGTGATCAATATATTTCATGCTGTAACAAGTCAGTTTCAATAATATCAAAACGATTCCAGAAAGTGCATATTGTAGGGGGGAATAAATATTAAAGTGCCTGTCGCTACCACACCGTTAAGGAAACTTCAATATGAACTGGTTATTGCCATTTTTTTATCCTTTAAAAACAAATATTTTCCTCTATTCACCAAGATTGTGACGGTATGTATAATAAGATACAAAACTTAATATATATTTGAAACAGAACCTAAATCTACACAAGCAGCAAGTTTATCAATAGTAAAGCATTCAAACAACATTTTCGTCAAAAGTTTAGAGACGCTTATGAATTGTTCATGTTCTTCCGAAGCTTTTAAATAAAGCTTGTATGCCTCAGAATCAAGCCTCTGTTTTGCAGAATAGTAGCACATTGATACGAGTAACACTCCGGAAATAATATCCTTTGTAAAGAAAACCCTCATTCAAAGGAGGTTGACATATTTCTCAAACAGCTCTTTTTCTGTCTGGTAAAATGGTCTGACGTGATGTGTAATCATATGTATGGTCATATGTAACATTTATAATCACAGGTAACATTCATTTCATGAATGCTTTGGCAAAGTACTATAGTGATCGGTAAAAACACGTTAGAAAAAAACTTTTATTCATTTCAGTTAAAATACACTTATTAAATATATTAAATACAAACGAAAAATGAATTTATTCAAAACATTATTCAATGAATCAAAATTATTAGAAGTAAAATAATATAAATCATACTTGTATCAAACTTGAAAACGAACCTTTTAGGTTTATGTCAACAATAAACCATTGATTATCTCAACCAATTATTTCTCATAGAAACAGGTCATCAGTTTGATCTTTCATGAACAACTGTTTATTTTATAGTATTCAAAGGGTTTTTGTTCATTATCAATTTCACTTTCCGAATTCTCACATTCAATGCTCTATGTTTTCAAATAACCTCAGGTTAATCAAATGTCAGGTAACTCCAATCGGTAGACAGGTAGGTAAACTTACCTGCTCCACATCTGTCCAATCAATGATACATAACGCTGATAGAGGGAAGGTTATACACTTATATTGTGATTTACCCACAAATTAATTTATAAACATACTTGACAACATCACATATGGTGGTGTACCACATCAAAGAATGGAACCGTATTCACTCTTGAATAAGCAAGCATATAATCAAGAGACCAAGTATACCAAGCATTAATGGTATTAATTATAGTTTTAATGCTTTAACTTTGGAGATAAAAAAACAAAGTCCTTATCATGCATTGACTCTCCTGTCAAAGGATCTACAAATGTTGTCATAATATGGCAATTTCTGCTCATATGTATGTATCGTCAGCAACATTTTCTTACTTGATTCCATTAATAATGCCAAAGAGTCACGTTTTAGCCCTGTATGATATATGTACATGTAGATTCGGACAATAAACTCCTTCTTCCGTTTTTTGGGAGATTTTTGATTGATTCGTAAATTTAAAAGCCTGCAAGATATACTTCCGTTTTCTGTGTGAAGTGAAAGGTTGGATTCCAGGCCTTTCTATTTTCCAAGCTCCATCAGGTCCAAGAAAATTGCAAAGCAATGTGAATTGATAAATGAATTTTCTTAGAGTTCAGAGAGTATTTAACACAATGGGACATAATCTTGACTGATGTGACCACAATCGGCAAGCATTGATTTCAGATATTTAAAAATGATAAATTATCATTGGTTTCCGATCTGGAATGTTAACATGATACATGATACAACTGCAGGAAACATTTTAAAACAAATTCGGTAACACTTTTATCAAACTTAGGATATCAATTATCAACTGTTACGGTATATACGATACACTACATGTTATGTCGACACTTCTAGAAGTTGATTAGAATCACACCTGAACTAACAGAAGGCTCAGGTAACTGATAGGTTTGATAGGTGAGATTGGTTTTTTCAGGGAGTAATGGTAGTAATAATAGATTTGTTCCCACAATAGATGGTGTAACATTTTGAATTGACTGGATTCATTTCGTTTGATGTTTTATTCAAGACAGAATATGATGGAAAATAAAGTAAAAGATATGGTTGATCAAAAAGAAATGAAATAAAAACATTCTTTATTAGTTTAAATTATTTCTTTTGGAAATCTTTTTTTGAAATTCTGATTGTAAATAGCATTGGAAAGTGAAATTTCCAATATAAAATAAATATCATTTCTTGATTTTGACGAAATAATCTTTGGTAACTTGCTGGTTGATTTGAATGCTTAAATCTAGATAAGAAAAGATAACTTCATGATTCCGAAAGATGGAATGTTGAGATTGGAGTATTCTTAAAGAGACGAAGTTTATCCAAAAAAAAACAGTCTTATGGGTTGGCCTGTATTTCTGCTCTTAAACTAGACTGCCAATTTTTTTTTCTAGAAGTGATTTATCAATCTTTCCATTCACCATCAAAACAATTTGAACATCTTAAGAACATTTTCTTACACTATTCTCAAAATAAACCAGGGGAGTATGATACATATGATTGTATTTCTGCTCTTAAACTAGACTGCCAAATTTTTTTTCTAGAAGTGATTTATCAATCTTTCCATTCACCATCAAAACAATTTGAACATCTTAAGAACATTTTCTTACACTATTCTCAAAATAAACCAGGGGAGTATGATACATATGATATGTGCACCAATGCTCAAATACCATATTCTTAGCCAAGTAGTCTAAACGTCTGTGATGCCAAAGAAAATCAGATCATGAGCAACTTGGTAACATGGAGAAAATTTCTATACTGAAAAAAGAAGATGTGTGGGATTTTCGTTTTTCACTTTCTATCACTACAAAATTTAAAACCATCATTAAAACCAAAATGAATTTTCTGACTCTATTTACTTTAACATCGTCTTCAAGTGGACCGAGGACATTGTTACCTGTGAGATCAGGTAACACTAACGTCGACCCCAGTGACAGGTATATGGTCCGGAAAGTGACAACAATTTCCCTGTTGGTCTCCTGACACTGGTAGTGACCTGGTATTTCCTGACCAGTGCATGGTAAACACTGGCCAACAGATACATACACCCCTATCTCTGGGAGGGGTGATGGAGACGGGGGAGGAGGTTATAGTCCCCCGAGTATATCAGAGAGGGTTGTGGTATTTTATTGCCCTGTTTACCTGTCTTTCAGAACATGTAAAACTACATATTGGTATCAAATATGAAAGATTTACCATGACTGAAAAGAATTAGGGCTCTTTCAGGTATATGACTTATATCTAGACTATTTAGATATAGATATGAAAATTGGGTCTGTTCTTTGCAGCATAGGGTCTGATGATATTTAGTTCAGGCCATTATTTCGTCCTCGTTACCCTCCCTCGAAAGATGTTCACGAAAAGCTCAACTCTTTACACACTTTACATTTACACAATGTAGTACACTAGCAAGTCACTAATAACTAAAACTTGTGGTCATTGCACCAATCTACAGATTTCAAAATAAAAAAACCACCAAAGACAATTTCTTGCTCCATTCAGTGGCAATATGTTTGTTTAATTTTTGGCATATATATATATATATTCTACTTATTATTAAAATTTCATTTGGCTTGTGCAAATGTTCCAAATGCAAACAAATGATAAAATATATAAGAAATTATCTACATGTACCTATATTAAAAACACTATTAAAAAACAAAATGAAATGTGTAAATCAGAATGCTGAATTGTTTGTCTCACACTCCAGCAGTCCCCCTCAAGATTGTCTCTGCGTTATTCAGTGAATAAGGTCAAAGGCAATTACATGTCATGTTGGTTGTTAAACAAGACTTACACCACCATATAGATGTGGGTCGTTATGGTACTAAGGTGACATGTTCTGTCGTGTGGAATGTTGTTTACATATCTTATGAATAATAACTTTTTATCCTTTCTCTTGTCGTTTTTCAAAGGAAGCGACAGTTTAAAAGACAATACACCTCCTAAACTACATGTTAAAAAACACCTTTGTTTATAATGTATGTTAATAGTCACAAGTTCGAATTTTCTGGCGTATTTCTAATTTTTTTCAGAATAGTATGAATAACTAAACTGGCATATATAGCAATGTATGTTCTATACAAATATGTATTTCAAACAAAAGCCTTAACTTCAGTAAATGTAATGAATATACGTTTAAATTAATAAAATTAGATATAAAAAATATATTAACTATCAATTGTTGTGGACAATTTGTACTGTCAGTGACGTTTCGGAGTTCTGAGCTCCTTTCTCAAAGTAACCTTTACTTTGGTTAAATTAACTTCCATAGTTACCATTGCACTAAGATTACCTGAAGGACTTTCACAATCACGTGAAAATAGTCCCTGGTCCTAAGGCTTCATTACTAAGTTGTAACACATATTCAATTCAATTGTTTATAAATTATGTCACTGATTACTTTTATTATCTCCAAGATGATCCCAATGGACCGATCACTTGTTATGCAGTATCATTTTTACTTCAGTGAATGATAGTTTTTAGAGAGTAAATCTGTAAACTGTACTTACCATCGTAAGTTTTTGTATTACATGATGACATGGATATAGGTCAATTAACAAAATCGTGTAGGTATGTTAGGCGCCCTGGATCAATGGCAATTTGAGCTTGCCGTCAAGAATATGATGATTGCACAGTTCTCGTCCATAAAAAATAAAGGTGACATGCTTACACTCCATTGTCACTCATTGTTGAGAAGTTCTACCACAATGGTTCAATGTTGTTTGTACCTGTCGTTTCTCACTAACAAACATTTGCCAATGTAACAACCTTCTCTTTAAGTAAACCTACGATTTTGTAGTCTACTTCTTCTAATCAGAGATTGACCTATATAATTTTGTTAACACCTTCATAAAAATTTGTTATTACATGTTCAACAAGCTTTGCAATTCGTGTTTTTAATTATTTTTTTCAGTATTTCAAAGAAGCCAGGAAACTGTCAACTTGATGGAAAACAAAGGCTACTCAGTAACGAATATGTGAAAATAAATGATTATTTTGTGTTAGTGTGACAACAAAGATGAAGATTGAAATTTGGTTTTATATGCCAATTCTTCTGTTGTTCATTGAACATCATAAGTAATAATTTGGCAACACTGGTTGTGGACAATTTTACTATGTAGTGCCACCTTATTTGTTGCATATTTGAATGGCGATTACGTTTCTCATAAAATTCTTAGATATGCATTATCTTACTATATTTTCATACAACCCACTAACAATACATGCCACAAGTATACTTGTGAATCAACGAAATTAAAGAATAACAATTGAAAAAAAATCAAATCCTTACACGACTGCTTTCTTTGTCAAATGATTTATGGCAACATGTTATAGACGAACATGCAACTTTATGCAAGCTTTTAAGAGAAGATTCCTCTTTTTTCAATTCAATAAAAACAAGTCATTATTGCATTTCCCTTTATGATTTTATTATGTATTATGAAATATTCAGTCATAAAACAAGAGTGTCCATATAAGGAGTATAACCTGTGTTGGGATAGAGTATGGTATGATATGGTATGGTATGGTATGGTATGGTATGGTATGGTATGGTATGGTATGGTATGGTATGGTATGGTATGGTATGGTATGGTATGGTATGGTATGGTATGGTATGGTATGGTATGGTATGGTATGGTATGGTATGGTGTGGCGTGGCGTGGTGTGGTGTTATGTTGTATGGTATGGTATGGTATGGTATGGTATGGTATGGTATGGTATGGTATGGTATGGTATGGTATGGTATGGTATGGTATGGTATGGTATGGTATGGTATGCTATGGTATGGTATGGTATGGTATGGTATGGTATGGTGCATTGGCATTACAAATATTGAGTTTAGTACTTACAACATAAAGTTTCTTATACAAAATAAATAAAAGGTTTTAACACAAAAATGACAGCCAATGGACTTTATGTCAATCTTTAAAATTTGTTCTCTGACTATGAATGATTGTATGACACAATAAAAAAATACATTTAGCATTAATGTACAATTAACAGTGAAAATTGAAAATAATTTTGTTTTCAAAAGACGTGCTACTGCCCTTTTAATGGACTCGATTCTATCTTCAAGAGAAACTAAGTATTTTAATCAGTCTTCTGACAGTAATAGAAATAATTTATGCGCACGCTTTATGAGCGATAAAGGGCTTGATGTATTCCATACTACATACATTTTGACAGGTTAAAAAAAACTTTTTGACTTTTGAATAGATGGGATAAGGCAAGGTTAGCACCGACATAGTGTATCTATATTTAACCTTTTGATTTATTTAGATTCACACAGTTATCTTTATTAATTCATAAAGATGAAAGATTCAACATCCGTCTGTTCCTTAAAAATAAACTCTAACTGTCGAGTTTTTTTCAAAAGGTTATTCAGAATAAGTCATAAAACAGAATGAAGTGAGGCGGGGTTAACCTATCTTTCTTTTATGTAGGTATAATCTTTTGAATTATTAAATTCCCCTTCTCTCATATACTTATAGATATGACGTTGTGTCCCTACTGAGAATGGATCTTTGCTCCCACGCTTACTGCATTGTTGTACAATTTAAACTGAAAAAGACAAAGGTTTCATGAAATAATATGGAATGGTAATGAAGAACACTTGCATTTTAAGGTTTTCTCCAAAAACGAAAATTTTATGATGAAAGATTAAATATATCCATCATTAAAACTTATACAACAAGCATACTTTCAGCAAAATATGTTCATTTTTCTAGGCAGTCATATATACAAAATAATGAAGGAGAGAAATCTTGAAATTAGGTAACCTTAAATCAGTTCATTGACCACATTTCTTGAATAAAACGATGCAACTGAACAAAATGCATATGTTAAAAGTATACCTAAAAAAAAATCAAACTGACAATATGTTGAAGCTCATATGGTCTATCATAAATATTTCGTTTGTATCTCTTCACTTAACATCTGTTTTCATATCCTTGATAAATCTTGATTTATCATAAAACATATTTTAAAAGAGGATATGAGGTGTCGTTGAAACTATAAACGTCACATTTATAATAAATGCCATTCGATAACAAGTGACACATTATACATACAAAAAATTTATACAAAAGTTAGAAGTTTACAAATTATATGAGTTTTCAGGCTGTTTATAAAAAGCTCGCACTGTGTGTATACTGTTTAAGACATCAACAATCTATTGTTATGGATGTTATCAAGGATTCACGCAGCTTCAGAAATACATAAATACTTTCCAGAACCTTATTAATTGTATATTGCAACACCATGATGTTCATTAATGGTAGTTAAGGGTGCAAACGAACTGTTGTTTTATTTTCTTACTGCATAATCGTAGTTTATTCTACAACACTTTTAGTACAGAGATGTTTGGACCACCTAAGGTTTGACACAGACATGTGCAGTACACGATATGACACAATTACGCTTTGTGAATGGGTTTACTTAAGTAATCTCTGGCTGCATGGCAACGAATGAATGGAGACGATAGACTGTCCTAAAGTCCCTTTTAACTATCTACTAGCTGTATAAACATATCTCCTGAAAAATCAGAAAATTGTAGTACAGTGAAAAGGGGGCAACCTCACACATTTGTCATTATATTATATTGTCAGTTTGCAGTATACAATATGACACAGTGACACGTAGTGAATGGGTTTACGTTTTGTTATATCAGGGCTACATGGCAACCAGTGAATTGAGAAGTGCAGGCAAAAGACTGCCTTGAACACTATATACTTTCTCTGAATTTGGTTAGGTAGTGAGTACAATAGAATAGTAGTAATAGTCACGGCTATAATATGTTGTTATATTTACAAAAGGGCAAAACAAACTGAATAATACTCAAGTAATTTTCTAAAAAATAAGATTATGGAATGTGCATATTAATATGGAAAAGTGTTATAGTAAGGGTTATGAAATTACATCATCTTAAAAGATACTTCAATATTAACTAGTACATGTCATCATTCCGTAAATAAGTTTCCATAACCTCTTTTCAAATAGATTATGGTATGTATGATAAGATACAAGACTTGATAAACAATAGAGATGTGAATAACTAAAAATCCAATTTAAACAACCAGCAGATTTGTCAATAGTAAATCATCAAAACAGCAAACTTTCGTTAAACCAATGCAACTTATTAAGAGACTCTCATGAATTTTTCAGATTATTTCAAGTTGCTTATTAATCAAGCTTGTATGCCTCAGAATCAGGCCTCTGATTTGCAGAATAGAAGTTCATTGATACGAGTAACTTTCAAAACATAGTATCCTTTGTAAAGAAAACACTCATTCAAAGGAGGTTGACCTATTTCTCCAACAGCTTTGTATCTGTCTGGTAAAATTGTCTGACGTGATGTGTAATCATATGTATGGTCACATGTAACATTTGTAATCACAGGTAACATTCATCTCATGAATGCTTTGGCAAAGTATTATCGTGACCGGTAAAACATCATTACGTTAGAAAAAATACAGACGAAAAATAAATTTATTCAAAACATTATTAAATGAATTAAAATTATTAGAAGTAAAATAATATAAAACATACTTGTACCAAACATGGAAACGAATTGTTTTAGGTATATGTCAACAATTAACCGTTGATTATATCAACCAATTATTTCTCATAGAAACGAATCATCAGTTGGATCTTTTCATGAAGTATTATATTGTTTATTTTATAGTATTCAATGGGTTGTCATTCATTATCAATTTCACCTACCAAATATAACATTCAATGCTCTATGTTTCAAATAACCTCAGGTTAATCAAATGTCAGGTAACTCCAATCGGTAGACAGGTAGGTAAACTTATCTGTTCCACACCTGTCCAATCAACGATACATAACGCTGATAGAGGGAAGGTGATACACTTATATTGTGATTTACCCACAATATGTAAATAAACTTGACAACATCAAATATGGTGGTGTCCCTCATACAAGAATGGCACCGCATTCACTCTTGAATAAGCAAGCATATAATGGAAGCTATTTGTGATCAAGTTTATCAAGCATTTTGGTATTCTTTATGAGCATAATTCTAATGCTTTAACTTTGGAGATAAAATAACAAAATCATGATGCATTAAACCTCTTGTCAAAAGAATATAGAGATGTGCTTCTTTGAGAGGCATTTTAGAAGTTAGAATGACAATATTCAACAGATGTGGCCATAAAGGTGCACTTTTTATTCATATGTATGCATTATCAGCACACATCCCTCCTCAGATTATAAATGAGCCTTAGAAGTAGAGTTTTAACGTCAGAATCAGACAACAAACCGTTAATGAACGATTTTGATTGAAACGTTTTAGCTGCGCGCAAAAACAACTTATGTTTTCCGTGTGAAACAAAAAGTTGGAATCCAGGCGGTTGCTTTTCAAGGCTCCCCTAGCGATAACAAAACTGTAAGTAATATGGATTTATAAATAAATTAACCTAGTGATTAAAATCTTATAGAGATCAAATTATTGATTTGCTGCCTTGTTTGATTTGAAGAATGACAGGTAACAGCCTGATATAAAAAAAGGAAAAAGAATTAAGCAACGATTTGATTTTAATGAGATTGCTAGTGATGAGGGAGTGTTGGAAACAGTGAAATCTTGACGGATGTGAGTAGAATAGGTAAGCCTTGATATCAGATACTTTGAAAACCTTAAAGGGGCAGTAACACGTTTTAGGGGGAATAGAAGGTGGTGTCAGGAAAATGAAAATAGATTGTTCAAATTGAAAGACATTCTATTCAAACTAAATGAAGCAGTATAAATCAAATATATAATGTAAATTTCAGCAATCCGATTCCATTTCTCACACAAAATGAAATAAAGGTTTTTATACACAAATGGCCGCCAATGGACTTTATGTGAATCTTTATAATGTTTTCTCTCACTGTGGATGATTGGTTTATGTTATTAGATTTTTGACACTATCAACCCAATATCGATACTTGAGAAAAAAAAAATTATCAGTTGAAACGATCGGTTTCTGATCTGGAATGTCAACATAATACATAATACAACTGCAGGGAACATTTTAAAACAAATACGATAACACTTTTATCAAACTTAAGGATATCAATTATCAACTGTTACGGTATGTACGATATACTAGATGTTATGTCGACACTTCTAGAAGTTGATTAGAGTTACACCTGAACTAACAGAACGCTCAGGTAACTGATAGCTTTGACAGGTGAGATTGGCTTTTTCAGGGAATAATGGTAGTCATAATAGATTTGTTCCCACAATAGATGGTGTAACATTTTGAATTGACTGGATGTATTTCGTTTGATGTTTTATTCAAGACAGAATATGATTGGAAAATAAAGTAAAAGATATGGTTGATCAATAAAAAGCAACTTGGGATCATTCCTTTAGAATTCTGATTGAAAATAGTATTTGGCAAATGGAATTTCCAATGAAAAATTGTCAGATATCATGTTGAGAGTAAGGTTTATTTTTTATCTTAGAGACTCATTTTAACAAAATAAATACTAGGCTGCAAATCTTTTTGAAATTAATTATCAATCTTTCCATTTACAATCTTGTTCAAATTGAACGTCCTATGATATATTTGAATAGAAGTTTTCCTGAATTCTTCGTAAAATACAAAAATTGTTAAACAATGGCAGTTTGATATATACAATATGTGCACCAATGTTCAAATACCGTATTCTTAGCCAAGTAATCTTATCGTCTATGATACCATAGAACAATCAGATCATGAGCAACTGAATAATGTAGATGATTGGTTAAAACATATATTAAACTTAATAAAGAAGTTGTACATGCAGGATTTCCTTTTTTTCAACTTACTACCACTAAACTCTGAAAATGTTAATTAAACATTTTCTATACGAAATTTCAAACATTACATCCGAAAACGATTTCTGGCTCTATTTACCTCGACATTGTCTTCATGTGGATACAATACATTGTTACCTGTGTGACGTCACAGCTCGTGAGATCAGGTAACACAAACGCGGACTCAGTGACAGGTATATGGTCTAGAAAGTGACAACAATTTCCTTGTTGGTCTCCTGACACTGGACGGTTCCTGACCAGTGCAAGGTAAACACTGGCCGACAGATGCATACACGGTACACCCTTATCTATGGGAGGGGCGATTGAGACGGGGTAGGGGGTGATCGTCCCTTGAGTATATCTGAGAAGGTGGAGAGAGTAGTTTATTGACGTTGACACCTGTCTGTCTGTCTGGAACATGAAAACTACACATTGGTATTGAATGTTTAAGTTCCTACGAACATGTGTATCATGTCTGAAAAGTTAAAGAATGTTCACTCTAGACTATTTAGAGATAAATATTAAAAAAAACATGTTTGCTCTTGGTAACTTAGGCTTTGATGACATTTAGTTCAAGCATTGATTAGTTCATCTTCATTTTACTCTTAATCGAAATATATTTACCAAGTGAAAATCCTAACTCTAGCCTAAAGCCTAAAACTTACCCTTGCCTTGGCTTTAGGCAGTGGTCACATTACATTGTGTTCATTGCACTAAGCTTCAAATTTCAAAATAATAAAACACCCAAAGACAATTTCTTGCACCATTCAGTGGCGATATATGTGTTCCTTTTTGCCAAATGGTCATTTTTTATTTTATTTTATCAAAAGTCACTTTTGAATTGTATCAAACATATCGTTCTAAAACAATGGTAACACCAATAAGAAATTGTCTATCTGAAAGACAATGTGAAATATGTTAATCAGACTGCTAAAGTGTATCTCACACTCCAGCAGTACCCATCCAGATTGTCTCTATGTTGTTCAGTGAATAAGGTCAAAGGCAATTACATGTCATGTTGGTTGTTAAACAAGACTTACAGCACAATATAGATCTATGTCTTTATGGTACTGAGGTGACACGTTCTGTCATGTGGAATGTTGTTAACATATCTTGTTCATACAGCTTATGAATATGAATACAACTTTGTATCTTTTCTCTTGTCGTTTTTTCGAAGGAAAGTGGCAGTTTAAAAGACAATACACCTCTTAATCTACATGATAAAAAACACCATTTCTTGTAGTGTATGTAAATGGTGACAATGTTGAAAAGTTTTTGCGTATTTCTTTTCTTTTAGAACAGTATGAACTAAACTGGCATATACGTTCTTTTAAAATCTATATTTCAAACAAAGTCTTTACTTCAGAGTAAATGTAATGAACACATGTTTAGATTTATCACCAACAATAAAATATTGTGGACATATTCAATTCAATTGTATATAAATCATGTCACTGATTACTTGTATTATCTCTAAAAGGATCCAAATGGACCGATAACTTGTTATGCAGTATCACTTGTACATCAGTAAATGATAGCTTTTAGAGAGTAAATCTGTAGACTGTACTTACGGTCGTAAGTTTCTGTATTACATCATGCCATGAATTTAGGTCAATAAACAAAACCATGTAGGTGTGTTAGGCGCTCTTGATCAATGGCAACGATGATGATTGCTCAGTTCTCGTCCATATAAATGAAAGGTGATATGCTTACATTCCATTGTCACTCATTGTTGAGAAGTAGCAACCTTTTCCTAGCATGCAATAAATGCAATTTTATCAGGTATCTGATAATTACTTTAAGTTGACCTATCATTTTGTACTCTATTTCTCCTAATCAAAGATTGACCTATATAATTTTGGTAACACCTTCTTAAAAAATGAAGTCGGGTATTCCCCATCTGTTATTAAATGTACATTAAATAATTGTTCAGTATTTCAAAGAAGCCAAGAAACTTTCACTTTGATTGAAAATAAAGGCTACTGTGGAACCTGTAACGAATATGTAAAAATATTGTTCGGTATGCAATCAATATTCAGCGAAATTCTTAAAGTTCATCACCTGAACTATTAAAAATAAAGTAAAATGATTTTTTTTTATAGACCGAAATCCAATTAAAAGAGAAATTGTTTAATGTTACATAACTAATAAATGATGCAACTACTAAAAGAAGCAATAGCACGTTTTAAGGCGGACAATAAGGAGATGTCAGGAAATTTTAAAATAAAAAGCTCAAAAGCAGTCAAAAATCAAGTACATATTTGTTCAGCCATACGATTCCTTTTTCTGATACAAAATGAATAAAAGGTTTTCACACAAAAATGCCCGCCAATGGACTTTATGTCAATCATTATTTTTTATTGAATTGACAGGTTTTTAAAAAAACGTTTTTAATTTTAAATAGATAGGGTAGGGCAAGGTTAACACCGACATAGTGTATCTAAATTTAACCTTTTGATTTATTCAGATTCACATAGCCATATATATTCATTGATAAAGATGAACATCCGTCTGTTCCTTAAAAATAAGCTCAAACTGTCGAGTTTTTATCAAAAGTTTATTCAGAATTTAAGACATAAAACTGAATGAAGTGAGGCGGGGTTAACTATCTTTCTATTATGTAGGTATAACTTTTTGAATTATTAAATTTCATTCTCTCATTTACATATAGATATGACATTGTGTCCCTACTGAAAATAGATCTTTGCTCCCACACTTACTGCATTGTTGTACAGTTTAAACTGATAACGAAAGGTGTCACGAAAGAATATAAAATCGTAATGAAGAAAACTAAACACTTGCATTTTTAAGGCTGTACGGTTTCCTCCGAAAGATAGAAAATTAAAGACTTTTACAATGAAAGATGAAATATATTCATCATTAAACATACAACAAGCATATATTAGCAAGATATGTTCATTTTTCTTGGCAGTCATACAGAAAAAAAATATTGAAGGCTGAGAAATCTTTATAGTAGATAACCTTAAATCAGATCATTGATCACTTTGCTTGAAGACACCTATGCAACTGAACAAAATGCACATCTTGCTATATTTTTTGTGAGAAATATACATAAAAAAGAATCCAAATGTTGAAGCTTATATGATCTGTCATAAAGAATACGCTTGTATCTATTTACTTAACATCTATATTTCATATTCTTGATAAATATCGATTTATCATAAACTATATTTTAAAAAAGGAAATGAGGTGTAGTTCAAACTATTAACGTTACATTAATAATAAATGTCATTCGATAACAAGTGACACATTATACATACAAAAAATCTAAAGAAAAAGTTAGAAGTTTACAAATTAAATGAGGTTTAAGGCTGTTTATAAAAAGGTCGCATTGTGTGTATATTTTTAAAGACATCAACAAGTTATTGTTTTGATAAGCGTTCACGCTGCTTCGGAAATACATTAATAATGTCAAGGTCCTTATAAATTGTATATTGTAACACCATGATGTGCATTAATGGTAGTTAAGGATGCAATAGAACTGTTGTTTTCTTTTCTTACTGCATAATCGTAGTTTATAGTAAGAACGACACTTTTTTTAAATTTAGTACAGAGATGTTTGGACCACCTAAGGTTTGACACAGACATGTGCAGTACACAATATGACACAATTACGCTTTGTGAATGAGTTTATGTTAAGTAATCTCGCGACTACATGGCGACTACATGGCAACGGATGAATGGAGACGATAGACTGTTCCAAAGTCTCCTATAACTATCTACTAGCTGTATAAACATACCTCCTGAAAAAATCAGAAAAGTGTAGTACAGTGAAAAGGGGGCAACCTCACACAGTTTGTCATTATTTGCAGTATACAATATGACACAGTGACACGTAGTGAATGGGTTTACGTTTTGTTATATCAGGGCAACCAATCAATTGAGAAGTGCAGACAAAAGACTGCCATGAACACTATATACTTTTTCTGAATTTGGTTAGGTAGTGAGTACAATAGAATAGTAGTAATAGACACGGCTATAATATGTTGTTATGTTTACAAAAGGGCAAAACAAACTGAATAATACTCAAGTAATTTTCTAAAAAATAAGATTATGGAATGTGCATATTAATATGGAAAAGTGTTATAGTAAGGGTTATGAAATGACATCATCTTACGGTAAAAGATATTTCAATATTAACTGGTACATGTCATCATTCCGTAAATAAAGTTTCCATAACCTTTTTTCAAATAGATTATGGTATGTATGATAAGATACAAGACTTGATAAACAATAGAAATGTGAATAACTAAAACTCCAATTTAAACAACCAGCAGATTTGTCAATAGTAAATCATCAAAACAGCAAACTTTCGTTAAACCAACTTATTAAGAGACTCTCATGAATTGTTCAGATTATTTCAAGTTGCTTATTAATCAAGCTTGTATGCCTCAGAATCAGGCCTCTGATTTGCAGAATAGAAGTTCATTGATACGAGTAACTGTCAAAACATAGTATCCTTTGTAAAGAAAACACTCATTCAAAGGAGGTTGACCTATTTCTCCAACAGCTTTGTATCTGTCTGGTAAAATTGTCTGACGTGATGTGTAATCATATGTATGGTCACATGTAACATTTGTAATCACAGGTAACATTCATCTCATGACTGCTTTGGCAAAGTATTATCGTGACCGGTAAAACATCATTACGTTAGAAAAAATACAGACGAAAAATAAATGTATTCAAAACATTATTAAATGAATTAAAATCATTAGAAGTAAAATAATATAAATCATACTTGTACCAAACATGGAAACGAATTGTTTTAGGTATATGTCAACAATTAACCGTTGATTATATCAACCAATTATTTCTCATAGAAACGAATCATCAGTTGGATCTTTTCATGAAGTATTATATTGTTTATTTTATAGTATTCTATTCTATAGCATCGAGCCTCAGTAGCTCAGTCGATAGAAGCGTTGCGTCGCAACATTAAGGCCCCTGGTTCGATTCCCACTTTGGTCATTAACATTTCTCAAAAATTCTAAATTTTACAACTTGCTTAATTTGCCTAAGTTGTAGATCTCTTCACTTGACTTTATTTGGATGTGCAAAAAACAATAGGTGTATTAGAAAAGTTGTGGTGTATCGGTCAATATACCTACGGTTAGAACAAAGGAAACCATAGCAACGAGACCGGAAGTGGGGTATAAGTTTCAAACAACCTCAGGTTAATCAAATGTCAGGTAACTCCAATCGGTAGACAGGTAGGTAAACTTATCTGTTCCACACCTGTCCAATCAACGATACATAACGCTGATAGAGGTGAGGTGATACACTTATATGTAAAGAATAGACTCCTCAAACTCGTCATTAGTTGTGCACGAGGTTTAGTCTTCGGGCTAACGCCCTCAGACTTAACCTCGTGCACAACTAATGACGAGTTTGAGGAGGCTATTCTACTTAAACCTAAATTCGAAACCGGTTTGAGTTAAAGCACAACTTGCACGTGAACCTCGCCACACACGTCCCTGTTTACTATTGACGAGATTTTACCTAATGACGACTTATAAAAAGAAATCACGTGAGCTCAATGTCATTTTCAACAGCTACGCTCAAGGAACAACACCGTAACTGAAAATGCCCCCAAGAAAAATCATGTTCTGCCATAAATGTAACATATGTAAGTTGATGTTGGTTTCATTTTACTAATGTAGTTTCGTTGTTTTACTACTATTCACTACTAACAGAATCTATGAAATAGAGGACTCTATACGAAAGTCTATAAAGTAGACGTGCAATTCAAAATTTTCTTATTTGAGAAGAACAAATATGTCTTTTACTATTAGGAATTTTAAGTCATACATTAAATCGTTACGAAAGGTAATCATGGATATAGAAAAACATGGTTTTTGGCGTGCATTTTTATGTAACTCAACGAATAAGTTGAACGGCTACATGTGTTGAAATAACAAAGTTTGTTCACAATAAAACCTAGTGATGCATAAAATATATAATAATTCTCCACAAATTATCATATTTGCCACACATTTAGAGACATTATATAGCCCATATCAATGCGAGATTAAACAAACCTTCAAAGTAATTTGCACGGGATGCACGTGCGTTGTCACAGCAACTGTGAAACTGACATCAAATTCAACAAACGAACTCGTCAGAAACAGCATTTGTAATCATTGACTGTTTTAATGTCACTAGATGTATAACTATTAGGGAACAGATAATAAATAATTAGTGTACAGTTTCAGTGCCAGTATTGACATTAACAGCTAATTAACGTTATATTTAATTAACTCTCCTATTAATCTTTCAAAAACACCTTACTGAACAAAATGACAATTAAGCATTAAAATTTCAACTCTGTACCATAATAAGAATATGTATGTCAATGTATTTCAACATGTATTGTAGAGTTAATTCCCCTTTTCTATTGCTTTTTGCTATTCATTCCGTAATCCGGAAGGTTATGGGGGTAATGGACCCGAAGAAAGATTTGAGAGGCAGTGTTGAGCGATTAAAATGCTCAATTATATTTTATGTGAATTATTGAAGTTTCTGAGGGTTTATCCTTTTGAAGACTTTTGTGATTTTGTTGCTCTTATGCATGCTTAATACTTAACAGGTTTCATTTTGAAAGCCATTAAACTCTTTATGAAACATCCCTATTTTATCATGTTTATCGTATTGTGTTGTAGATTTAAAACAACCCTACTGAAGTAGGAGAAAAGAGCTGAAAAGCTCAGAGAGAAACCACAGCAACTTGCATGCCATATGTTAAAAAAATAAACATCAATCATCTAAAACATTAGATTTTAAATTCTAGTGTATTTTAAAGATTAATACACTCGATACAAAAGCATATTGTGTAAATACAGAAATACAGAACTATAGTATTAACGGAAATAGAAAAAAAATGCTTTTGCGATTGTTTCTTTTTTTTCAACAAAGTTGAAATTTGAATTCTAAATTCCCACTCAAAATAACATTTCCCAAATTTTGTTACCGTCAGTTTTTGTAAAATTCCCTCAAATATATGAGTTTACAGGAAAGAAAAACGTGCCGTTTTACGCCTCGCACTTTTTTCGAAGTCGAAATGTATGCATGTATCTATTGCAAGTTATGATCTGTAATCTCAGTACGATCCGGTAAAAGGAGTTGTTTAATTAAAATAATCTATTCATCTATCTTATGTTCCCTATTATGCATACTTTATCTGATATTGAATTCAAATAATAAATGAAAGAGGTTTACTTATGTTTAGAGCATGTTATAAACTACTATTCAACAACTCATTGCTGATAGTGACGTAATAAGCTAATACGTGTATTTTCAAAAGCAATTTTGCCTCTAAGAAAGATATATAAATTATATTTTTGCAATGCAATCATATGGCCTAGTTGAGAAAACATAAGTAAGAACTACATTATCAATCCAGCAATGAATAAACGCCAAATATCATTTCATTTCTATTTCCGTGAGTTAAAATTCAAAATTATAGCGGATGTAAGACAATCTGTATAACTAAACTATTTGTATGTATCAAAACGCTTTTATCATTTTAGTTGAGGTTGCCATTAATAATTTTACGTGCGCTATCTCCCAAGTTTTCTGTCAATCATTGCTTCATTTATACCCGTGTCACTAGTCTGAGAAGACAACGATGACTGTGTTTCAATTCTGATATAAAAAAAATATGTTTGAACAGAAAAAAATGCTTTTAATGGAGAAATTTAAAAGAAAAACCATGAGATTTAAATAGAAATGGTGTACCTATTCAACTACAGGCAACCCGTGGCGCGTGCAGCACGTATTTCAGTTGAGGTGTAATTTGCACGTGCAACTCAAGGTGCGCGTGGTTCTGATGGCTGCTAGGTTATTGACTATTGACGAGTAACAACCAAATATTGACGTTTTATTATAGATATTGACGATTTTCCCTTGGATATTGACGAGTTTTTAGAGCCGAAAATACGACTATTGACGATTAATTTAGGTTTAATGTGATTTACCCACAATATGTAAACAAACTTGACAACATCAAATATGGTGGTGTCCCTCATACAAGAATGGAACCGTATTCACTCTTGAATAAGCAAGCATATAATTGGAGCTATTTGTGATCAAGTTTATCAAGCATTTTGGTATTCTTTATGAGCATTATTCTAATGCTTTTACTTTGGAGATAAAATAACAAAATCATGATGCATTAAATCTCTTGTCAAAAGAATATAGAGATGTGCTTCTTTGAGAGGCATTTTAGAAGCTTGAATGACAATATTCTACAGATGTGGCCATAAAGGTGCACTTTTTATTCATATGTATGCATTATCAGCACACATCCCTCCTCAGATTATAAATGAGCCTTAGAAGTAGAGTTTTAACGTCAGAATCAGACAACAAACCGTTAATGAGAGATTTTGATTGAAACGTTTTAGCTGCTTATGTTTTCCGTGTGAAACAAAAAGTTGGAATCCAGGCGGTTGCTTTTCAAGGCTCCCCTAGCGATAACAAGACTGTAAGTAATATGGATTTATAAAGAAATTAACCTAGTGATTAAAATCTTATAGAGATCAAATTATTGATTTGTTGCCTTGTTTGATTTGAAGAATGACAGGTAACAGCCTGATATAAAAAAGGAAAAAGAATTAAGCAACGATTTGATTTTGATGAGATTGCTAGTGATGAGGGAGTGCTGGAAAGAGTGGACACGATCATGACGGATGTGATGTAGAATAGGTATCAGATACTTTGAAAACCTTTAAGGGGCAGTAACACGTTTTAGGGGGAAAAGAAGGTGATGTCAGGAAAATGAAAATAGATTGTTCAAATTGAAATGAAGCAGTAATAAATCAAATATATAATGTAAATTCAGCAATGCGATTCTCTTTTCTGACACAAAATGAAATAAAGGTGTTAATACACACATGTTCGCCAATGGACTTTATGTGAATCTTTATAATGATTTCTCTCACTATGGATAATTGGTTTATGTTATGAGATTTTTGACACTATCAAAACAATATAGATATTTGAAAAAGATAAATTATCAGTTGAGACGTGCAGTTTCTGATCTGGAATGTTAACATAATTATGATACTTGCTACAACTGCAGAGAACATATTTGAAAAAATTATGGTAACACATAAGGATATCCATTATCAACTGTTACGGTATGTACGATACACTAGATGTTATGTCGACACTTCTAGAAGTTGATTAGAATCACACCTGAACTAACAGAACGCTCAGGTAACTGATAGGTTTGACAGGTGAGATTGTGGTTTTCAGGAATAATGGTAGTAATAATAGATTTGTTCCCACAATAGATGGTGTAACATTTTGAATTGACTGGATTCATTTCGTTTGATGTTTTATTCAAGACAGAATATGATGGAAAATAAAGTAAAAGGAAAAGATTGAAAGGTTGATCAACAAGAAATGGCATAAAACATTCTTCATTAGTTTGGATAATTTCTTTTGGATCTTTTTTGGAATTCTGATTGAAAGTAACATCGTATACCTTCATGATATCATTGATTGCCGTGTGTTAAATTGCATCTAGATGTAGCATAGTCATCTATCTATTCATTTTTTTAGGCTACTAAGTGCAAAACATTTTGTTTGCTTAGAATGCCCTGGGATTTATTTAGAAGAAGTTGTTCTAAATTATTCTTAAAATACCTAAAAGGTTAACCACAGCAGTGTGATATATATGATATGTGCACAAATGATAAATTACCATATATTCTTTGCCAAAAAAAGATTAATCAACTATGATGCCATATTATGATGCCAAAATTGGTAAATGGATAAGTTGGGTAAAACAAATACTATACTGAATAAAGAGGCTGTATATGCAGGTGTAATTTTTTTCATATTTCTATCACTTAACTTTGATGGTACCAATCAAAGAACTTGTTATACGAAATACATAAACCTTATTACACCCAAAATAAATTTTGCTTTTCTTGCTCTATTTACTTTGACATCGTCTTAAACTGCACCCAGGACATCGTTACCTGTGTGACGTCACAGCTCGCGAGATCAGGTAACACGAACGTTGACCCCAGTGACAGGTATATGGATTGGAAAGTGACAACAATTTCCCTGTTGGTCTCCGGACACTGGACGTGACCTGGTATTTCCTGACCAGTGCAAGGTAAACACAGGTCGACGGATATATACACCCCTATCTATGGGAGGGGTGATGGAGACGGGGGAGGGAGTGATCGAGGGTGAGGTGGGGAGGGTAGTTTATTGACCTCGATGGTACGTTGGTTCAACTGTCGGAATGTTGAAGTTTGTATGAACGTTCATGTGTGTCATGTCTTGAAAGATAAAGAATTGTCTCTCTAGACATTTTTTGAGATATATAAGAAAACAGCATTTGCTCTTGGTAACTTGTATGATGACATTTAGTTTTAGATATGACTGTTTTGTCTTCATGTTACTCTCAATCGAAATTGTTTACCATGTAAAATGCCTTACTCTTTACATATATTTCACTTTAAAAAAGGCCAAACAGCTTGACACTGATAACCATAAATTGTGTTTATTGCACCAATCTACAAATTTCAAAATCAAGAAACACTAAAACACAATTTTCTTGCTCCATTCAGTGGCTATATAAATGTCCCTTTTGTCAATTACTTGATATATATATCATTAAAATTGTCTTTGCTTCAAACTAATTGTTCTAAAAAATGATTACATCAAGAATAAAGGACTTTTTTAAAGCACATTTGTATCAAATATGTAAGTTGGTGCCAATTGTGAAAAGAATTAGGACTCTTTCGCATAATGGCTTATATCTAGACTATTTAGATATAGATATGAAAAATTAGTCTGTTCTTGGTAGCTTAGGGTCTGATGACATTTAGGTCAGGCCATTATTTCGTCCTCGTTACCCTCCCTCGAAAGATGTTCACGAAAAGCTCAACTCTTTACATACTTTACATTTACACAATGTCCACCAGCATGGCACTGATAACTAAAAATTGTGGTCATTGCATCAATCTACAGATTTCAAAATAATAAAACACCAAAGACAATTTCTTGCTCCTTTCAATTTTTGCCAAATTCTTATATATTCTACTTATTATTAAAATCTCATTTGGCTCGTGCAAATGTTCCAAATGCAAACAAGTGATAAAATAAATACGAAATTATCTACAGGTACCTACACTCAGGGGCAAAAGAAACGATACCAACTTTTCAAAAGAGTACAAAACAAGATCCTGTTGTAAATGAAATCCGACTACGAGCCCTTGTGATAGGCACATCAGTTGTGTAGAAGTACTCATAATTTCAAACATCAAAGTATAATACTTATAATTGTATGACTGTTCAAATACACGAGGGGTCAAAAAACAACTTTTTCGATGTTATTTTTGGTCATAATCTTGGAATTGGAATAAAATAATTATGAAATTTAAAAATCTATAAAATTTAAGATGTAATCAATATAAATAACCCTTGTAGAAGTTAATTTGTTCACGCATTTTGCCTGTATTTTGGTTTAAAAACAAGAAAAAGGGCCATTTTCACTATCCTATCTCGTCTAGTTAAGGAGATTTTTTAACAGCGTTTTTTGAAAGGCTTGTATTTCAAAAGCGTTAACAGATATAGCTCTGAAATTAAAAACTTAGTTCATTTAGCTCTTGAATACATGAATTAACCATGTTTCAGCCATAACTATCAATCGTAGATTAACCTATCATGCATTTTATATTGCATCGTTTCTTTTGCCCCTGAGTGTATATTAAAAAAACTATTTAAAAAACAAAATTAAATGTGTAAATCAGAATGCTGAATTGTTTGTCTCACACTCCAGCAGCCCTCCTCCAGATTGTCTCTATGCTGTTCAGTGAATAAGGAATTGAATTAAACATATTTTATTCAATAAAGAAAGGGATTAGGAACAAGTTATCCAACTTAGGTAACCTTCTCCCAAGTATTTACAAAATGATAGATATATAGTGACATACATGAAAACATGGAAAATAGTATAATACAGAATGGTAGAAAGATATTTACAAAAGTAAATATGTACATGCTGCAGTCAACATAAGCGCTTGCTGTTTAAAATATATTGTTGGACTGCCTTGAAAATGACCTGATTTTGTAAAATTGAAAGGTTTTTACTGCCACATAAAACTAAATCTAAATTTACGGCATCATCATTAACATATGATTTTAATACATTTAACATTCTTAATCTGTGTTCATCAAATATAGGACACTCAAACATAAAGTGAAAAACATTTTCGCATAAATAACCACATTCACATGTTGAATCCGCCTTAATGCCAACTTTAAATAAATCAATAGTGAATAAGGTCAAAGGCAATTACATGTCATGTTGGTTGTTAAACAAGACCACCATCTAGATCTGGGTCTTTATGGTACTAAGGTGACATATCCTGTCGTGTGGAATGTTGTTAACATATCTTGTTCATACTGCTTATGAATAATAACTTTTTATTCTTTCTCTTGTCGTTTTTCAAAGGAAAGTGACAGTTTAAAAGACAATACACCTCTTAATCTACATGTTACAAAACACCATTTCTTCTACTGCATGTAATGGTGACAATATTGATAACTTTTTGCATATTTCTATTTTTTTCAGAATAGTATGAACAACTTAACTCGCATATTATGGGTATACTTTCTGTGCAAATCTATATTTCAAACAAAAGCCTTTACTTCTGTAAATGTAATGAATATACATTTCGATTTATCAACAACAATAAAATGTGGTGTTAATGTAAATTTCAGAATTCTTGGCTCCTTTCTCAAAGTAACCTTAGTAGTAGGTTAAATTAACTCCCTTACTTACCATTGCACTAAGAATACCTAAAGGGCTTATGATCACGTGAAAGGAGACCCTGTTCCTAAGACTTCATTATTAAGTTGCAACACATATTCAATTCAATTGTATATAAATCATGTCACTGATTACTTTTATTATCTCCAAAAGGATCCGAATGGACCGAGCATTTGTTATGCAGTATCACTTGTACATCAGTAAATGATAGCTTTTAGAAAGTAAATCTGTAGACTTTTCTTATGGTCGTAAGTTTCTGTATTACATCATGCCATGAGGTCAATAAACAAAATCGTGTAGGTGTGTTAGGCGCTCTTGATCAATGGCAAAGATGATGATTGCACAGTTCTCGTCCATATGAATAAAAGGTGATATGCTTACACTCCATTGTCATTCTTTGTTGAGAAGTCATTATCACAATGGTTCAATGTTGTACCTGTAGTATCTTACTAACAAACATTTGCATATGTAGCAACCTTTTCCTAGCATGCAATAAATGCAATTTTATCAGGTATCTGATAATTACTTTAAGTTAACCTATCATTTTGTACTCTACTTCTCCTTATCAAAGATTGACCTATATAATTTTGGTAACACCTTCGTAAAAGATGAAGCCCGGTATTCCCCATTTGTTATTAAATGTACATTAAATAATTTTTCAGTATTTCAAAGAAGCCAAGAAACTTTCACTTTGATTGAAAATAAAGGCTACTGTGGAATCTGTAACGAATATGTAAAAATATTGTTCGGTATGCAATCAATATTCAGCGAAATTCTTAAAGTTCATCACCTGAACTATTAAAAATAAAGTAAAATGATTTTTTTATAGACCGAAATCCTTCGTCAATTAAAAGAGAAATTTTTTAATGTTACATAACTAATAAACGATGCAACTACTAAAAGAAGCAATAGCACGTTTTAAGGCGGACAATAAGGTGATGTCAGGAAATTTTAAAATAAAAAGCTCAAAAGCAGTCAAAAATCAAGTATATATTTGTTCAGCCATACGATTCCTTTTTCTGATACAAAATGAATAAAAGGTTTTCACACAAAAATGCCGGCCAATGGACTTTATGTCAATCATTATTATTTATTGAATTGACAGGTTTTTAAAAAAACGTTTTTAATATTAAATAGATAGGGTAGGGCAAGGTTAACACCGACATAGTGTATCTAAATTTAACCTTTTGATTTATTCAGATTCACATAGCCATATATATTCATTGATAAAGATGAAAGATTCAACATCCGTCTGTTCCTTAAAAATAAACTCTAACTGTCGAGTTTTTATCAAAAGGTTATTCAGAATTTAAGACATAAAACTGAATGAAGTGAGGCGGGGTTAACGTATCTTTCTATTATGTAGGTATAACTTTTTGAATTATTAAATTTCATTCTCTCATTTACATATAGATATGACATTGTGTCCCTACTGAAAATAGATCTTTGCTCCCAGCTTACTGTACAGTTTAAACTGATAACGAAAGGTGTCACGAAAGAATATAAAATCGTAATGAAGAAAACTAAACACTTGCATTTTTAAGGCTGTACGGTTTCCTCCGAAAGATAGAAAATTAAAGACTTTTACAATGAAAGATGAAATATAATCATCATTAAACATACAACAAGCAAATATTAGCAAGATATGTTCATTTTTCTTGGCAGTCATAAAGAAAAAAATAATGAAGGCAGAGAAATCTTTATAGTAGATAACCTTAAATCAGATCATTGATCACTTTGCTTGAAGACACCTATGCAACTGAACAAAATGCACATCTTGCTATATTTTTTGTGAGAAATATACATAAAAAAGAATCCAAATGTTGAAGCTTATATGATCTGTCATAAAGAATAGCTTGTATCTATTTACTTAACAACTATATTTCATATTCTTGATAAATATCGATTTATCATAAACTATATTTTAAAAAAGGAAATGAGGTGTAGTTCAAACTATTAACGTTACATTTATAATAAATGTCATTCGATAACAAGTGACACATTATACATACAAAAAATCTAAAGAAAAAGTTAGAAGTTTACAAATTAAATGAGGTTTAAGGCTGTTTATAAAAAGGTCGCATTGTGTGTATATATAAGACATCAAAAAGCTATTGTTTTGATAAGAGTTCACACAGCTTCGGAAATACATTAATAATGTAAAAATCCTTATAAATTGTGTATTGCAGCACCATGTTGTGCATTAATGGTAGTTAAGGGTGCAATAGAACTGTTGTTTTCTTTTCTTACTGCATAATCATAGTTTATAGTAAGAACGACACTTTTTTTATTTTAGTACAGAGATGTTTGGACCACCTAAGGTTTGACACAGACATGTGCAGTACACAAAATGACACAATTTCGCTTTGTGAATGGGTTATGTTAAGTTATCTCGAGACTGCATGACAACAATAGACTGTCCTGAATTCCCGTAAAACTGTCTTCTTGCTGAATACACATATTTCCTCAAAAATCAGAAAATTCTAGTAGGGTGAAAATAGGGCCACCTACGCTTTGACACAGTTTCACAATATGACACAAAGAAATCTTTCTGAATGAGTTTACGTTATGTTATTACTCGCTACACAATGCAAGGATGAAGTCATAGAAGTGTGTTGTTGTGACGTCACATTGTAAGCGGGCCGTCACAATGGTTGCTGAGTCGCGAAAATGTTAGTTTCGGCAACTTATCGGCAATTATGTTTGATTTTTAGGGCAAGTAATAAACAGAACACTAAACTCCCTTCCATTGAATATTATTTTTATTAATCTCGTGAATGATTTGGTATCAAACTCGCTTTCACTCGTGTTATACAAAATCATTAACTCGTTTAATAAAAATACTATTATTGGAAGGTCGTTTAGTATCCTCTATTTATCTCGAGAAGAATGAATGGAGACGTTAGACAGTCCTAAAGTCCCTTTGAACTCTCTGTTAGCTGATTACACATATTTCCTTTAAAAATCAGAAAATTGTAGTGCATTTATGTTTGGACAACCTAAGCTTTGACACAGTTGTTATAATTTGCAGGTACACAATATGACACAATAACACTTTGTGAATGGTTTTACGTTGAGGTATCTCGAGACTACATGGCAACGAATGAATGGAGACAAAAAGACAGTCCTGAAGTCCCTTAGAACTATCTACTATTTGCTTAAACATATTTCCTAAAAAAGAAAGGAAAATTGTAGTACGATGAAAAGGGGACAACCAAAGATTTGACACAGTTTGTTATGATTTGCAGGTATACAATGTGACACAATAACACTTTGTGAATGGGTTTACACTTAGTAATTGTTGGGCTGCATGGCAACGAATAAATGGAGAAAGCTGACATTAGACTGTCTTGAGGTCCCCACTATAGACCAATTCTGACCAAAATGTTTAACTCAAGATATCATAGGACATTGGTTAAACAAATTACGAACTACCATGTGATCAATATATTTCATGCTGTAACAAGTCAGTTTCAATAATATCAAAACGATTCCAGAAAGTGCATATTGTAGGGGGGAATTATTAAAGTGCCTGTCGCTACCACACCGTTAAGGAAACTTCAATATGAACTGGTTATTGCCATTTTTTTATCCTTTAAAAACAAATATTTTCCTCTATTCACCAAGATTGTGACGGTATGTATAATAAGATACAAAACTTAATATATATTTGTAACAGAACCTAAATCTACACAAGCAGCAAGTTTATCAATAGTAAAGCATTCAAACAACATTTTCGTCAAAAGTTTAGAGACGCTTATGAATTGTTCATGTTCTTCCGAAGCTTTTAAATAAAGCTTGTATGCCTCAGAATCAAGCCTCTGTTTTGCAGAATAGTAGCACATTGATACGAGTAACACTCGGGAAATAATATCCTTTGTAAAGAACACACTCATTCAAAGGAGGTTGACCTATTTCTCAAACAGTTTTTATCTGTCTGGCAAAATGGTCTAATGTGATGTGTAATCATATGTTAGGTCACATGTTACATTTGTAATCACATGTAACATTTCTCTCATGAATGTTTTGACAAAATATACTGAGGTACAGAAAAAACTTTACACCTAAGTTGGTTTTATTATATGTATTATTTTAAGTACATGTACAAATGTACAAAGTTTCCGTCGTCGTACTAATTTAATGACAAATGCAACATCAGTCAAAGCAGTCTTCGGAGTCGTTTTTGTATTTTTAACAAAAATATTTTTCAAAGTTTATTTTGATACAACACTACTGTTTATAGACATAAAAGACATATTCTACGTCAAAGTCTATAAATAGGCCGTCTCCTTCACATGTTTACAGCATTTTAAACATAGTGGGTGTAATTTTAATGTAAATTTTGAATTTTACCCCTGCCTACATTAAACAATGATATCTTGATAACACAGAAACAAGACAACACAATATTCGTTAAAACTTCTGCAAATATGTTTTATAGTGATCATACGATAATGAAATGCATCTAATAACTTTTAGATATTTAATAGTTGAACCGGTGAAAACACTATCACGTTAGTTCGATTTCCATTGAAATACGCACACCATATGTATCAAATGCTTAAGGATGATACACATTATTCAGGATATTAATCAATGAATATGAATAATACTACATAAACTGCTACCTCATTGTTAATAAACACAAAAATTATAAAGACGATATAGTTTGAGAAAATGTGTTTCCTTCAGGGAAACTTCATTGTGACATCCAAGTGTTAAACATGATATCACGTTCATTGTCATAATCATTACGTACACAAGTTTGACGCTCAGCATTGACGCTCAGCATTAATTTACGTTCGAAAATCACCGCCCATCATTTCTATTTGAAACAGTCATCAAACAGGAACTTTTTATTAACAACTGTTGCATTGTTATGTTATTCAAAGGGTTGCCGTTTATCATCAATTTCACCTTCCGAATTATAACTTTCAATGTTCTACATATATATTTCAAATAACCTCCGGTCAATCAAATGTCAGGTAACTCCAATCGGTAGACAGGTAGGTAAACTTACCTGTTGCACTCCTGTCCATTTAATGATACATAACACTGATAGAGGGAAGGTGATACACTTATATTGTGATTTACCCACAATATGTAAACAAACTTGATAAGAGCACATGGTTAGGTTTACCTTGTTAAAATGGAACCGTATTCACCCTTCAATAAGCAAGATTTTTTTATTATTTCTTTGATTTAGAAAAAATGCAAGATATACTTCAGTTTTCGGTGTGAGGTGAAAGGTTGGATTCCAGGCCTTATTATTTTCAAATCTTCATCTGGTCCAAGAAAATCACAAATCAATATGAATTTATAAATAGACTTACCAAGTGATTAAAATCACATTAAAATCTCAAATCATTGATATGCTGCCTTTAAGAGTAACAGGCAACAACCTTATATAAGATAACTTAGCGAACCAACGATTTGATTTTAATGAGATTGCTAGTGATGAGAGGGTGCCTGAAACGTGCAGTTTCTGATCTGGATTTCAATATGATACATGATACAACTGCAGGGAACATTTTAACACAAATAAGGAAACATTTTTATCAAACGTAAGGATATCAATTATCAACTGTTATGGTATGTACGATACACTACATGTTGTGTCGACACTTCTAGAAGTTGATTAGAGTTACACCTGAACTAACAGAATGCTCAGGTAACTGACACGCTTTGACAGGTAAGTTTGACAGGTGAGATTGGCTTTTTCATGGAATAATGGTAGTAATAATAGATTTGTTCCCACAGTAAATGGTGTAACATTTTGAATTGACTGGATTTATTCGTTTGATGTTTTATTCAAGACAGAAAATGATGGAAAATAAAGTAAAAGATATGGTTGATCAATAAAAAGCAACTTGGGATCATTCCTTTAGAATTCTGATTGAAAATAGTATTGGGCAAATGGAATTTTCAACATCTTATAATTAAATATCATTTATTGAAAGTCACAAACAAGTCAGCTTATATTTATCTAGATGTATTATAATCATGTTATGCCTAAATCTAGATAGACTTAAATAACGTCAAGATTCCGAAGAATGCAAAATTGTCAGATATCATGTTGAGATTAAGGTTTTTTTTTTTCTTAGAGACTCAGTTTAACAAAATAAATACTAGGCTGCAAATCTTTTTGAAATTAATTATCAACCTTTCCATTTACAATCGTGTTCAAATTGAACCTCCTATGATATATTTGAATAGAAGTTTTCCTGAATTCTTCGTAAAATACAAAAATTGTTAAACAGTGGCAGTTTGATATATACAATATGTGCACCAATGTTCAAATACCGTATTTTTAGCCAAGTAGTCTTATCTTCTATGATACCATAGAACAATCAGATCATGAGCAACTGGATAACGTAGATGGTTGGTTAAAACATATATTAAACTGAATAAAGAAGTTGTATATGCAGGATTTCCTTTTTTCAACTTACTACCACTAAACTTTGATAATGTCAATCAAAAATTTTCTATACGAAATTTAAAACTTACATCCGAAAACGATTTCTGGCTCTATTTACTTCGACATTGTCTTCTATGGATACAATACATTGTTACCTGGGTGACGTCACAGCTCGTGAGATCAGGTAACACGAACGTGGACCCCAGTGACAGGTATATGGTCTGGAAAGTGACAACAATTTCCCTGTTGGTCTCCTGACACTGGACGTGACCTGGTATTTCCTGACCAGTGCAAGGTAAACACTGGCCGACAGATACATACACCCCTATCTCTGGGAGGGGTGATGGAGACGGGGGAGGGGGTGATAGTCCCCTGAGTATATCTGAGCGGTTGGGGAGTGTAGTTTATTGACCTCGATGACATAATGGTTCACCCGTCTTTCCGAAGCATGTAAAGCTTAACATTGCTTTTAAATGTTGAAGTTGGTACCATGTGTGAAACGCATTAGGTCGAGACTCGTTAGACATAGATTTGAAAATAGGGTTTGCTCTTGGTAACTTGGGGTCTAATGACGTAAATTCTAAACCATGACTATTTCGTCTTCATGTAACCCTATGTGAAAAGCCTAACTCAATTCATATTTCTTAATTTACATAATGTCCATCAGGTTGGCACTGATAACCATAAATTGTGTTCATTGCACCAATCTACAAAATTCTAAATCCAAAAACTTCTAAATACAATTTTCTTGCTCCATTCAGTGGTAATGTATTTCATTTTTTCCAAATGCTCTTAAATATGAAAAGTTACATATGCTTCTAGTCATACAAATTTTTCTTAAACAATGATAACACCAATCTTGATTATTTAAAAAAGACACTCCAGCAGTCCCCCTCCAGATTGTCTCTATGTTGTTCAGTGAATAGGGTCAAAGGCAATTACATGTCATGTTGGTTGTTAAACAAGACTTACACCACCATATAGATCTGGGTCTTTATGGTACTAAGGTGACATGTTCTGTCATGTGGAATGTTGTTAACATATCTTGTTCATACAGCTTATGAATATAAATACAACTTTTTATCTTTTCTCTTGTCGTTTTTTTAAGGTAAGTGACAGTTTAAAAGACAATACACCTCTTACTCTACATGTTAAAAACTGTATATTATGTTGACAATATTGATAATTTTCTGCATATTTCTATTTTTTCAGAACAGTATGAACAACTAAACTGGCATATTACGAGCAAACGTTCTATTAAAATCTATATTTCAAACAAAAGTCTTACTTCAGAGTAAATGTATTGAACATATGTTAAGATTTATCAACAACAATAAAATGTTGTGGAAAATTGTTACTGTAACTGTTACTGTTTTGGGCTCCTTTCTCAAAGTAATCTTAACTTAGGTTAACTTAACCCTCATACTTAGCATAGCATTACCTGAAGGACTTACGATCACCTGAAATGGGGCCCTGGTCCTTATTATTATGTTAAAACACATATTCAATTAAATTCTTATATAAATCACGTCGCCGATTACTTTTGTTATCTCCAAAAGAATCCAAATGGGCAGATCACTTGCTATGAAGTATACTTTTTACTACAGTTAATGATAGCTTTTAGAGAGTAAATCTGTTGAATGTTCTTGTCAATAACGTACAGGGTTGTAAATATCTTTATTACATCATGATTTGAATATAGGTCAATGAACAAAATAGTGAAGGTGTGTAACGCGCCCTTGATCAATAGCAATTTGAGCTTGCCGTCAAGACGAAGATGATTATAGAGTTCTCGTCCATATGAATGGTTCTATGTTATACTCCGTGTCATATCACCCTTTGTTGAGAAGTCATTAACATATAGGTCAATAAACAAAACCGTGTAGGTGTGTAAGGCGCCCTTGATCAATAGCAATTTGAGCTTGCCCTCAAGAGGTAGATGATTGCACAGTTCTCGTCCATATAAATGAAAGCTGAAATGCTTACACTCCATTGTCACAAATTTGCTAAGATATCATTAACACAATGGTTAAATGTTGTACCTGTCGTTTCTCACTAACAAACATTTACCAATGTAACAACCTTCTCCTAGCATGTAATAAATGCAATTGCATTAGGTTTCTGATAATTACTTTAAGTTAACCTATCATTTTGTAGTCTACTTCTCCTAATCAGAGAATGACCTATATGTTTTTTGTAACACCTTCATAAAAGATAAAGTCGGCTATTCCCCATTTCATCTTGATTGAAAATAAAGACTACTGTGGAACCTGTAACGAATATGTAAAAAATATGTTTATTTTATCTTAGTGCGACACTAAAGATTATGTAAAGAACGTTTTATATGTCAATTCTGAAGTTAAATGAACCACATGAGTAATACTTTGCGAACACTGGTGATGGACAATTTCACTTTGTAGGACCAACTTGTTTGTGGTATAATTGAATGGCGATACAGTTTCTCATAAATATGTCTTAAATATGCATTATCTTACTATGTTTGCATACAACCCACCAACAATACATGCCGCAAATATACTTGTGAAAAAACGATATTAAAGAATAACATTGAAACAAAATCATCAAATCCTTACGAGACTGCTTTCTTTGTCAATTGATTTATGGCAACATGTTATAGACAAACATGAAAGTTTATGTAAGCTTTTAAGAAAAGATGCCTCTCTTTCAATTCAATGAAACCAAGTCATTATTGCATGTTTCTTGTATCATTTTTATTGTGTAATATCAAATATTCAGTCATAAAACAAGAGTGCTCATAGGGGATTATAACCTGTGTTGGTATAGAGTGAGTGGGTTATTATTTTACGCTGCTTGGGCAATATTTCAGCCATTAGCGGCGTTGTTGGTATAGAATATGGTATGGTATGGTATGGTATTGTATGGTATGGTATGGTATGGTATGGTATGGTATGGTATGGTATGGTATGGTATGGTATGGTATGGTATGGTATGGTATGGTATGGTATTGCATGGTGTGGTGTGGTGTTATGTGGTATGGTGTGGTGTGTTGTGTGGTGTGGTATGGTATGGTATGGTGTGGTGCGTTAACATTACATATTATCACGTATATTTCACACCATCTCTGCAAATATCGAGTTTAGTACTTATAACATTAAGCCTGTTGACCTAATGTTCATGCAATAATGAAACATTGTTCAATATGCAATCAATATTCAACGAAATCCATTCCTTAAAGTACATACCTGAACTTTTAAAAAATAAAGTAAAATTAGTTTTTTATAGACCGAAATCCTTCTTGAATTAAAAGAGGACATCTTGATATTTTACATAACTAATAAACACTACAAATACATAAAGGGGGAGTAGCAGGTTTAGAGGGAAAGTAAGGTGATGTCAGGAAATTAAAATAAATGGCTCAAATTGAAAGACAGTATATTTAAACTAAATTAAGCAGTAATAAATCAAATACATATTAGTTCAGTCATGCGATTCCCTTTTCTTATACAAGATAAATAAAAGGTGTTCACACAAAAATTTCCGCCAGTGGCATCGTTATGCTTTGTTCTCTGACTATGAATGATTGTTTGACACTATAAACAAAATACATTAAGCAGTAACGTACAATTAACCGTAAAAATTTAAAATATAAAATTTTAAAAAAAACATGTTGCACCTTTTAATGGACTCGATTCCGTCTCCAAGAGAAACTAAGTAACTAAATCAGTCTTCCCACAGGGATAGAAATAATTGAGGCAAATGCTTTATACTACATATATTCGCCATCAAAAAGTCTCTTCTTGAAATAGAACTTAGAATTGACAAGTTTTAAAATACCGTTTTGAGTTTTTAATAGATAGGGTAGAGCAAGGTTAAGGTCGATATAGTGTATCTAAATTTAATCTTTTGATTTATTTAGATTCACACAGTTATACATATTCATTGATAAAGATGAAAGATTCAACATATGTCTGTTCCTTAAAAATAAACTCTAACTGTCGAGTTTTTATCTAAAGGTTATTCACAATTTAAGTCATAAAACAGAATGAAGTGAGGCGGGGTTAACGTATCTTTCTTTTATGTATGTATAACCTTTTGAATATTTTTATTTCATTTTTTCACATACTTATAGATATGATGTTGTGTCCCTACTGAAAATTGATCTTTGTTCCCACGCTTACGGCATTGTTGTACAGTTTAAATTGAAAAAGATAAAGGTTTTACGAATATGGAATCGTAATTAAGAACATTGAACATTTGCATTTTTAAGGCTGTACGGTTCCATCCAACATTTTCGATGAAAACTTATGCAAAAAGAATATTTTCAGCAAGATATGTTCATTTTTCTAGGCAGCCATACATCAAGAAATGATGAAGTGAGAGAATTAAATCATTGATCACAGTGCTTGAACACAACCACCCTTAAAAGCATGCAATTGAACAAGATGCTTGTGTTACGAAATGCGTATGTTGTATTTTTTGTGAGGAGTATACAGTCAGACCCCGATAATCCGTCCACCGATAATCCGAATCCCGCGCTATCCGAACGGTAGCAAGCTGTAACCAAACTAATCTCTATATAAACTCATTAATTGTTGATTCATTAATCCGTTGCTTCAGTCTCCGTATCCGGACGGCAATCAGCTGTAACGGATTAGTTAATTATCACTATTTCTGCTTCATTAATCCGGCCGTTCATCAGAAGCGTTCGGATAAGTGATTAACAGTTCACATATATGTATATTAAAAAGAATCAAACTGATAATATGCTTATTTGATCTATCATTAACATTACGTTTGAGTTTCTTAACGTTATACAACATCTTGAAAAAATTCACGCAAAAAAAAGATATGAGGCGTTGTTAACCATTGTTAAATATAAATGTTACATTTATAATAAATGTCACTCGTTAACAAGCGACACATTATACAAACAAAAAAGTCTTAAAAGTAAGTTTACAAATTCAATGAGTTTTGATGCTGTTTATGAAAAGGTCCGACTGTGTGTATATTTTTAAAGACATCAACAAGCTATTGTTATGATAAGAGTTCACGCAGCTTCGGAAAAACATTAATAATGTCAAGGTCCTTATAAATTGTATTTTGCAGCACCATGATGTGTATTAATGGTAGTTAAGGGTGCAAAAGAACTGTTGTTTTCTTTTCTTACTGCATAATCGTAGTTTATTCTAAGAACAACACTTTTAGTACAGAGATGTTTGGACCACCTAAGGTTTGACACAGACATATGCAGTACACACTATGACACAATTACGCTTTGTGAATGGGTTTAGACGTTAAGTAATCTTGAGACTGCATGGCAACGAATGAATGACGATAGACTATCATAAAGTCCCATAAAACTCTCTAAGTTCAGATACATATTTCCTTAAAAAATCAGCAAAGTAGTACGGTGAAAAAGGGGACCACTTAAGGTGTGACACAGTTGTTATAATTTGCAGGTACACAATATGACACAATGAAACTTTGTGAATGGGTTTATGTTAAGTTATCTTGAAACATGGCAACGGTTGAAAGGATACGACAAACCTAGAGTAACATATAACCTTCTACTTGCTGCTTATTTCCTTTAAAAATCAGAAAAATGTAGTACGGTGTAAAGGGGATCAAAAAGGTGTGATACAGTTTCTTATAATTTGCAGGTACACTATATTAAAATAGTGAATGGGTTTACATTTAGTAATCTCGAGACTGCATGACAACGAATGAATGGAGACTGGAGAATGGCAGCTTTAGCATATTTCCTTTTTAAAATAATAGAAAATTGTATTACTATGAATATGAATAGGGGACAACCTGAGCTTTGACACATTTTGCAGGTACACATTACGACACAATGACACTTTGTGAATGGGTTTACGTTAACTTATCTTGAGACTGCATGGCAACGAATGAATGGATAGGGCAGAGCCTAGACTGTCTTGAAGTCCCCTAGAACACTATATATCAATTCTGACCATTAGAAAACACAAGAGAGCAAAGGACAGTGGTTGCAAAAATCATGAACTGTCATTTGATTACTAAATTTCATGCTATAATAATGTTTAAAAAGTAACTATTTTCACAAGTCATTTTTAATAATATTTGAAACTGAAGATTCTAGAATGTGCATATTGTAGGGGGAAACTGTGAAAGTGCGAATCGTCACCTTTACTTGCGATATCAACGGGTAATTGTCATTTTATTTATACGTAAATAACATTGTTTTCTCTATACAACACGGTCTTGACGATAGGGATACAAGATTTGATATACATTTGAGACACAATATAAATATACACAATTTAAACAACCAGCACGTTTATGAATAGTATAGAATTCAAACAGCACACTTTCCTCAAACTGTTCTGTTCGGAGACTCTTATGCATTGTTTATGTATTTCAAGTTGCTGAGATCAAGCTTGTATGCTTCAGAATCAGACCTCTGTTTTGCAGAATAAAAACTCATTGATACTAGTAACACTCAGGAAATAATATCCTTTGTAAAAGAAAACACCTATTCAAAGGAGGTTGACCTTTTTCTCAAGCAGTTTTTTATCTGCTTGGCAAAATGGTCCAACGTGATGTGAAATCATATGTATGGTCACATGTAACATTTGAAATCACCTGTATAATTTTTCTCGTGAATGATTTGACAAAATATTATCGTGACCGGTAAAAACACAGTTACTTTAGAAATAAAATACTTTTATTTATTTACCTTAAAATACAATTTTTGTGTTTGGGTGTTGTATTGACACTCATAAAATAACTCCAGGACCACATACAGAACATACATACATTAGCGCAAAGGAACACATATGAATAAGATCTAAATCTGTTGATCACTTATGAAGGATTTTGTAGAGCAAAATAGAAAACAGTGTTTTCGAAATTTTGACCCCTGGTCACTTCCATGACCTGCCAAATTTGTTACAGCTATCTGCTAGGTATGACATACGAATATGTCAACGCAAACTGAATCCTAACTTATGCAGTGAAATTTTATCATTATCGGTTTCGTTTTCACAATGATATGATGTCTCAAAGAAGTTACAAATTACATGATATTGGCACTAGAATACAAAGGTAAGTGAACAAACTTAAGATACGCAGCTGTATATATTAAATACAGACGAAATGTAAAGTAAATTCAAGATTATAATCAATTATTGAAATTATTAGAATTAAAAGAGTATAAATTATACTTGTACCAAACTTGGAAACGAATAATGCAGGTATGTGTCATTAACCGTTGATTATGACCACCAATTACTTCTTTTAGGCACAAGTCATCAAACAAGAGCTTTTCATGAACAAGTACAATTTGAACCTTATGTTATTCAAAGGATTGCCGTTTATCATCAACTTCACCTTCCGGATTATAACATTCAATGCTCTATGTTTTCAAATAACCTCGGGTTAATCAAATGTCAGGTAACTCCAATCGGTAGACAGGTAGGTAAACTTACCTGTTCCACACCTGTCTAATCAATGATACATAACGCTGATAGAGGGAAGGTGATACACTTATATTGTGATTTACCCACAATATGTAAACATTCCTGACATCACTTGTTTAGGTTTACCTTATAGAAAAGGAACCGTATTTACTCTTGAATAAGCCCGCACATAAGTGAAACAATTTCGCCTCAGTTCATGAATAAGCTTAGACATAATGTTTTAGCCTTATATGGTATATGTTCATTCAAGCAATAATCTCGTTCATCCATAACGGCGTGATTTTGATTGATTCTTTAATTTAACTGCGTGCAAAATCAATTTATTTTGTCCCGTTCAAATGAAAGGTTAGGTTCAACCCCAAAGTTTTCTTAAATCTTCGAAAAATCGCAAATTTATGAATTCATAAATTCACTTGCTTAGTGTTGAAAGAATGTTTAACGAAATAGGACATTAACGTGAGGGATGTGATGACCGGTTGGATATTTTTAAAAACAGCCATTGGTGTAAACAAGTGGTTTCTGATATCGAATGTCAACAATATACATAATACAACTGCGGGGAACATTTTAAAACAAATACGGTAACACTTTTATCAAACTTAAGGATATCCATTATCAACTGTTACGGTATGTACGATACACTAGATGTTATGTCGACACTTCTAGAAGTTGATTAGAGTTACACCTGAACTAACAGAACGTTCAGGTAACTGATAGGTTTGACAGGTGAGATTGGCTTTTTCAAGAAATAATGGTAGAAATAATAGATTTGTTCCCACAATAGATGGTGTAACGTTTTGAATTAACTAGATTCATTTCGTTTGATGTTTTATTCAAGACAGAATGTGATGGAAAATAGAGTAAAAGATATGGTTGATTAATAAGAAATAATAAAATCATTCTTCATTAGTTTGAACTAATTCTTTTGGGTCCTTTTTAGAATTTTAATATAAAGTAACAACTTAACACAAATAAAATTTCTTGATTTTAACGAAAACAACTTTTAAAACATGTTCGTTGAATTGTTTAAAATGTAGATAACATTATTTGTGTGCTCAGATCTAGAAAAGAAAAATAAATTTATAAATCTGAAGATTGGGAATTGTCGAATACTATTTTGAGATTAAGATTGAACTATTCTTATGAAAGAGACTCAGTTTATCAAAAGTGATTGGCCTGTATGTCTTCTCATAAACTAGTCTGCCGAGTATTTTTAGAAATCATCTATAAATCTTTTCATTCACCATCAAATCAATTTGACTTCTTAAGAAAATTTTCGTACAGTATTCTAAAAAAATGAAACCAAAGTAAGATAGTAAACCAGGGCAGTATGATATATAATGATATGTGCACCAATGCTCAAATGCCATATTCTTAGCCAAGTAGTCTTAACGTCTGTGATGCCAAAGAAAATCAGATCATGAGCAACTGGGTAACATGGAGAAGTTGGTTTAAAAAAAATTCTATACTGAAAAAAAGAAAATGTGCGGGATTTTCGTTTTTCACTTTCTATCACTACGAAATTTAAAACCACCATTACAACCAAAATGAAGTTTCTGTCTCTATTTACTTTGACATCGGCTTCAATTGGACCCAGGACATTGTTACCTGTGTGACGTCACAGCTCGTGAGATCAGGTAAAGCGAACGTGGACCCCAATGACAGGTATATGTTCTGGAAAGTGACAACAATTTCCCTGTTGGTCTTCTGACACCGGTAATGATCTGGTATTTCCTGACCAGTGCACGGTAAACACTGCTCGACAGATACATACACGGTACACCCCTATCTATGGGAGGGGCGGGAGTTATTGTTCCCCGAGTATAATATGTCGGTGAAGGTGGGGAGGATATTTTATTGATGATATATAGGTTCACCTGTCTTTCGGAAACATACTGGTATTAAATATTGAAGTTTATACCATGTGTGAAAATCATTAGGTCTAGACTCTTTAGAAATAGATATAAATATGAGATTGCTCTTAGTAACTTACGGTTTAATGATATATATTCCGTAAGATATATGATATAACTTGTTCGTCCTCATGTTACCCTTGATCGAAAGATGCTCACTATCTGAAAGCCTAACACCTAAGATACAGTTCACACTTCTTATTTAAAATAGTGTCCATCATATTGGCACTGATAACCTTAAATTGTGTTCATTACATCAATCTACAAATTCCAAAATGAGGAAACACCAAAGACAACTCTCTGCCACCTTTCAGGTGCGTTATATGTGTTCCTTTTTGCCAAATACTCATAATTTGAAATATCATTGAAATCACCTTTGCTTTATACAAAATGCTAAAACAATTGATTTAATTAATAAGAAATTGAATTTTTTTTTAATGAAATGTGTTAATCAGAAATGAATTGTCTGTCTCACACTCCAGCAGTCCCCCTCCACATTGTCTCTATGTTGTTCAGTGAATAAGGTCAAAGGCAATTTACATGTCATGTTGGTTGTTAAACAAGACTTACACCACCATCTAGATCTAGGTCTTTATGATACTAAGGTGATATGTTCTGTCATGTGGAATGTTGTTAACATATCTTGTTCATACAGCTTATGAATAATAACTTTTTATCTTTTCTCTTGTCGTTTTTCTAAGGAAAGTGACAGTTTAAAGGACAATACACCTCTTAATGTACATGTTGAAAAACACCATTCTCGTACTGTATGTTAATGGTGAAATTATGGAGTATTTTTTGCGCAATTATATTTTTTCTCAGAATGGTTTCATGCTATGCCACTCCACAGGGTGTGCCATGTCAATCCGCATTGTACTAAGGTGTCATGCCATGTCAAACCACGTTTTCAACATGACGCCCATTCAAAGTCACTCTCTTTATGAGGTGATCATGACACGTACCATAATATCATACTAAGGTGTCATTCCGTCAATATTACATTGTACAATGTGTCATGTGTTATCTTGCTATAGTTGTGTTTCATTGAGTCTAAATGAGTTGTCAGTTATTTTTTTAAATGCATTTGGAAACTAGTTTCTACGATGAAGGAAAAACATTTTTTCAAAAATTTCTCTGCGGAAAATTAGCAATACAGCTCTTCAGAAAGTTAAAAACACTATTCTTTGTCCGACAATAATTTTTTAAAGATTGTCAAAAGGGAAATAAACGGAAACTATCATAACCTATATCTGCATTACCCAGTTATCTTTAAGGTCACTAAAATAATTATATGAATGTATCGAACGGTATGAAAACCAAGAAACAAACTTCAGCATGATCTGTTCACATAAAAAATAATACGGCTTCATAGAAAAAATGAAAATACATAAATAAAACTCGTATCGATGGAGAGTAAGGTGTCATTTATTATTGACGGTGTCATATGTAAATACAAATAGGAGGAAAGGGAACAGGAAAGTTGTGTGGATGGAGGTGTTTCCTTTAAGGAGGTTGGATACAAAATATCGAGGTATTAAGAAATAGCTAAATTTGGTCTTATTTTGTTGAAAAATATGTCTTGAATTAAATTGTGTCATAAAAATACCATGTCACCACAGTTTTTGTTCGAAAAAATGCCTTTCCGTTAGGGCACCCAATGATGAAAATGCAATAATTTAAAAACTCCTTTTCAAGATAACTTTGGAATATAATTGTCATTTGAATGTTTTTCTATTAAGCCATTGCAGTATGGAAGTAAACTAAGTCAGAAAAAGGGAACTTGAAACTAATATGAAGTAAATACATACAAATAACCTTTTTCCTTGAATGATTATTTTTGTAAAATTTCATTCTTTTATGAAAAAAAATCGATTTCTCGTATTAAGATTTTTTTGAAAATTATATATTTTATAGTTAATACACACTAGAATAAGATTAAAAAGAGAAAAAGATATGTCACCAGCGGATAACAGAGATATTCACATTCAATTAAGCCAAATCAATGAAAATCAACATCCAGGGGAGATAACTCTTCATTGTCAACATTACCCTTTTTAGAAATTTTCATTAGTTTTTAAGGTTAATGAGTGAAATAAATTTTATCATGAAACAAGTACTTATGTTCACAAATATAACATAGTCATTGTTTTTTATTAAACTAAATCATTATTTATTTTTTTAGTTTTTTTATCTCACACTTGCAGTGAAAAATAAACAAAATAGCATAAACTTTAAAAATAGCTCAATCTGATTATCTGACTGTTTGGGATGTGCATAAACAAAGGTATCCAACCTCCTTAAGAGAAAAGCTCACTGTCGAGAGGTAAATTTTGGGCTTTTGTAACAAAACATATTTACAAAATACCCCCATTGGATCTTCGGGGGTGAGTCAAGTATGTATTTTACATAACCACAAATATTTCCCTCGCTCTTTATGCTGCTATCAACACTCGTATCACAAGTGCAAGTATTTCCTGTTGTATTGTCGTCGACAAGTCACGTGATCGTGACAGACGGGTATTATGGGTAATAACAGCATCTGGGTTATAAACTCTAATAACACCGCACGTGTGGATGATATAAATATAGGACGTCTATTCACCAGTTTTGTTCTGTCACATTTTACTCTCAACTATAATGATGTGGGTTGTTCTTTTGTGTATACAACATGGGGCTTAAGACGAACGTTTTACAGTTGAAGTGATAAAAGTAAAATTACATGCAAGTATATTCTGGAAAACTTTTTCCAACCATGAAATTATGAGAATTTAATAACGATAATTTCGCATATTTCACATAACATAAGATTTTTTGGGAAAATACGATGTGATCAACCGTCACGCGTGCTTTTGGACTTCTTCATTGTCTGATCTAGTCTAACAATGAGACTCTGACATATAAATTGTTTCAATAAAAACATCAATTTGAACAGCGGCAACAAATAACTCTAAGTCTTGTTATAAATTATCTTTGGCTTTTATCTTATTTGAGGGTCTTGCTGACAGATTTCGTCATATCAAATCTTATACATTATGTATATCACAGTGTTACTTATACTCTGTGTTTATGGGCGACTGTTCAGATAATTTTGTCTATATGTACCGTAACGGTGATTAAACTATGAATGATGCTTCTGCAATGATGTTGTCTGGTGTCCTTATAATGGCAATTATTTGTTTAATAATCTGTTTTAAAAAAATGTCACAATCACTTATCACAAAAAGACGATTAAACTGATATGAATATTAAGTAGTATTTTAAGTGTAGGTTGGAGAATAGAAAATCTTTTGCTTCTGCATTGATGGTTTCTGATGTCCATATACCTGCAAATATTTGATATTCGTTTAACAATTTGTCGAAAAAACTATAACAATCACTACCATCTATCCCTAATCACAAACCTAAACAATAAATGAAAAGTACATGTACAGTTTATAAAATCAACACCTAGCCTTAAACATTTAGAATTTTATTCCCTTCTGTGCTTTACGACAGACAGTTTGGACTCTATTCCTTATTGTACGTTTCACTTAAATTTATCGAGCAAATCACACAGAAATTCATTACACAAAACGTCTTCTGGTTGCAACCCTTGGGCGTTGAAGGTTAGAATTACGCTGACACTTTTCTCGACGTCCTCTCGCTTGATCTCGTTTGATTTATCTAGACATCCAAGATGGCCGCGGGCTGCAGGCGTCGGATTTGTCGTCTGGCAGATGGTGACAAATACCTCTTTTTGCTTCGTTTGAACGATTTCTGAAACAATACTCGACCTGTATGTGTCCGGTTGATTAACAGCCACGTGACCAGCACTTTTACTGTAGCTAGCGGCACAGGAAGAGTACAGGGTTTCGCTGACCGCTTCTGACGTAATGACGTCATGATGACGTCACATGTCAACTCCTCGGCAGCTCTTATCACTGTGTGCTGTTATGTGACATTGTAGATGTGTTAGGAGGACTGATTGGTAGCAGCCAGTTGGATATGCTTCTGGTCTTAAGTTTACACTTTTTGCTGAAGTGTGAAAGAATCGAAATTATGGTGAATATGCAAATTGTGTAAAAATAATATATTTGATCAAAAATGAATTTAACATTCTAAATAATATTATTTTTAAAGATAATTGTTGAATACTGTATCAAATTCTTAAATTATTACTTGATGGGAAAACAAAGTTATAAATGGCAATGATTATCAGATAAATATGTATATAACAGTGTTACAAATGCTCACTATCTAATTTACATGTAGGCCTATCTCTGAAAAAGAGTTTTCCGCTTTGTTCTTTCCCTCCAAAAACGTATCTTTCAAACAATAATCGATAACTGCGAATACAGGGGAATTTAACATGAAATGTGGCTATAACCAAGATAAGAATTTACATAAAGGCAAGGTCCAATTTCATTTGTTTATTTGACAGTTTTGTTTCATACAAAGCTGAACCCGTGAACCTGTCTTCTTAGACGTAACGATTCTCTACGTCCTGTCAAAATATCTCAAAATTCAAATATCGATATTTAAATTGCTGTCTAATGTCAAGGGGATGCAAACAAGTCATAGTATTTGAGATAAACTCAATAAATAAACAAAATGAAAAAAAAATACAAATGGCCGAGGATATTGAAGACTTACTTCAAAGTGATCGTACAACTACTCATTATCATGAACATTTATTGAATATCTATGTTTCTGAAATCCAAAATGATAACCAACTCTCTATTATCTTGAGGATACAAATACTTATATAAATTGTTTAATTCAAAGGTTTGAGCAAATGTATCTCAAAACCCTGACAAATCGGTCATTATGTTTACAGGTGGATAATTAGGGTAGATCATTACGCGATACATCGCAAATACATTTACGTTACATATATTTAGAAACCTATTTCTAGTCTTTATATTGTATCGTAAAAGGCTACTGTATACATGTTGAAACCAGGTTAAGACGTGTTATATCCTGATATAAAGATACACATGGATGTGAGTGACCAGTGGTCATATCGAGTTACATGCCCTTTGTCCAGTCAGTGTCCGACTAACTGACTTATATACGCACATACCCGTATACCAGTAGAAACAAACACAGGTGATGCGGGTACAACCTGACCTCGATATATGAACCCGTTGTCATGTACAACAATAAAGATACTTAACAATGGTAAATCAATCTGCTTAACGAAAAAGATAACAGTCCATATTTTGACAAACTTTGTCAATTTCTGTTTTCAAATTTGTTAGAAAATACAATTTTGGCGGGGGGAAAACAATTTGGTAAAATATTCCCAAATTTGAGAAAAAAATTAATATGTCAATTATATATGATTTAAATGTGGTCAAATTTGGGTAAAATGATGTCAAATTCTTTTAAATTCAAGACATTGATGACATGTCGTACATGCATTGGGCACCTGAGCTCGATGATGAGGTCAAAATTTCAATTTAAAGTTGACATATGTAAGGTAATTAATTTCTAAAGAGGCCGTCAACGATTTGACCGTTCTGAACGTCTGATACACCATGACAGTTTGGATTGATCGATGTTAGATTTAGATCAACAGGTTTTGTTATTAACAAATAATAACATGTGTCATATTCTTAAAATGACCACATGTGCACATATCACTTTTTACTAGCATGTTTTGTTGAAGAGCGTATGTTTACGTCTGTGACGTCATAAAACGATGAATCATGACGTCACTGTCGTCGGCCGTCGCAAGGAAAGCGAACCACTGTCTGTATATTTCTAAGAGAATACATTGGAATTGAATCAGTAAAAAAATATTATCGCCGTCGGTAGTGTGTCATATGAAATTAACGAAACGACTGCAAATTTGTGTATGACTCTCGCTTTCGCTCGGCTAATACAAAATGTACACTCGTTTCGTAAAAGTCATGTAATAATCTCAATATATGGAACTGTTATGTATATCGATCTCAATTTATGTTGTTCGGGATATGTTCAGCATATCAAGAGAGATTTGGTCGTCACTGCCAAAGAGTTATCTATCACATTCTTGAGTGAGTTGTTTTGCTACCACCATGCTCTTTGGAGTAAATTGATACTTAGGTTATTACTTTCCTTTACCGAGTTCAGAGCGTTCATAAGGTTTAGCCTTTTCTTCTTTGGCCTTGGTCTATCATGACATGTTATTGTTGACAAACACGTACATCTACCTGTTGCCTTTGTTGTGATGCTGGTCAGTCGATGGTGTCCATCCCTTGTACTCAATATGACACTGTAACTGGAGTAAGGGTTTGCTTGTATACCTTGTACAATGTCTGACAAGTGATGCAGTTATGGAGTAATGTGAGCGTGTGTGGCTTCTGGGAACATACCCAATTGATGGTATATATGTAGTGTATAAACCCTGGTACAGGGACATGATACGAAGGAAGACGTGACCTTTTATTGTCCGAAGTTCCAAACCTTGAAATATTCATTGTTATATTTTCCGTTTACAATGAGCTTTCGATCAGTCTAAGTAAACCTAGCCTCAATATTATCCGTTTCACTCCTATACTGAGTCTAGAAAGGCCTAGTAGTGGGTCGACCTTTCTGCGACCTAGGGCCCTCCAACGTTATAAGTGTGAAGGCAGACTATTGCGACTTGGTAAGATGAGTTCTGATTGGTCAATTATATACGTGGGCTGACGCGACCCTCTACTAGGCCTTTCTAGACTCAGTATAGGAGAGAAACGGATAATATTGAGGCTATGTTTACTTAGACTGAACCTTCGACAGATTTGAAGGTATAAAATGTTATATTTGAGATCAAACATCTGCAAAAGTACAAATTCCTGTGAATCTTCTGGTCGGGTCCATTGCGGGATTCGAACCCACACTCTCAGAGAGATTCTATAAGTTTCACTTCATTGGTTGTAATAAGCAAATCAAAGATGTCAAAGAGATATTCTGAAAGTTTGGCATCTCAGATGAGTAAGGAAGAGCAACTTTTTGGATATATTTTTCGTTGTCAGGATAAACGCTTTTCCGGAAGTGTGCCGTGGTTTTCGACGAAGCGAATTCTACTACGTTTTGAAGGCATGATACCTTTAAACTTTTCCCCAAAAACTTTATTACAAGTATAAAGGATGATTTTTCAGGGATTCGTACCTTTCATATGTATCCCATTTCCATGTGCCATTCAAAGCTTTGAATTACTCACGGATCTACAACTATGATGCACAATAGCAAGGTGTCTGTACATATCCTTATATTACAATTTACAAATGCTCGATCGTGTCCTTCTGTACTTCAACATGATACAATGAGGTCCATTGTACTCGGCGAACTTTGTTTCTCTCCTGTTGCTCAATACAACTTATTCCTAGCGGAATTGGATGAAGTGTGAGCATCACAAGAATGTTGCAGATAAGCCTATTGTAACACGCGATCTCTTCATTAGTATAAAACAATACAGAATTGAACTCATACATAACGTGTATTTTAAAGAAACATCCTGTTTTGAAATTACACAACTCACATATTTGTGTATTATGCGAAACACGGCAATGTTCTTTTTCAAAGGCTTTTAGAAATTAAAGTAATGTATCTTGTTGTCCTTAAATTGTCCAAATGTACGTGATAGATCATTGTCCTACCTTCAAATGTCCTTAAAACATCATTAAAAAGATCTTTTGGTTCATTTTGGCATATCTTCTGAAAAACAATTTAAAACTATATATCTGCTTGGCTAATTCTTTAATTTGTCAGTCTATATTTGCTGTGGTTTTTTTTTTCAATGCAATTAGAATTAAAACCATTCAACATTTCTAAAATAAGGTTTACAAAAAATAGTTTCAATCCTACCAATTTAATTTAACTGTTAGGGCGTATAACGCGTCATTCACCGAAGCTTGCTACATAGCAATTAGTTAAGTTTCAAATAAGTATTTGATATTTACGGGACCAACTGTTAGGGTCCCTAATTGCCAATGACGTAAGGTAAAGTAGAGGATCATTATAAACATACAAGACAACGTAACCCGTCATAACAGACCTCAGATTTACCACGCCTCCCTCTTTCAATTACCTGATTGTATTTACCCCAACAACCTAGTTTGCTATCCATGACAAGGGAAGACTTTTCCTCCTCCTTCGCGGGAGAGCGACTAAATCCTACCCTGTAATTGGTTGTGACGTAATGTTACCAACAACGTTGAAAACAACACAAGAAAGTCATTGTAGTCTTCGCCTTCCAATTAAACGGTGTTGGGGTGATCGTTGAACTCGCAAGCTGACATAAACACGATCAACATGGGGGCATTGTCTCCCCGCATGTCTTTACCTAGGAACAGTTGTCTGTAAACAAGAAATCCAAGATGGCGGCGTGATCGTCTGCCGAGAGTTTGGGCAGATGGATCATGTTTACCTCCTTTATTAGAGAGTTAATTACGATACCTTTGATCTGTGTCACGAGATCAGAGGTTTCATTACAAAGTATTTTAATTAACATCATGGAGTTGACCTTCTCTATTGAAATGACCGTCTGATACTGGACGAAGTGAAGACATTGTGGGTGATCAGCAATGTTCACATTGATATTGAATGAGTCAATTTCAATCTAAATAACCAGCATTTCCATTGCGACTACATGTCTGTAGAAGGCTGCTGTGATTGTAGAATGTTTTAGATAAGATAAATTTGAATGAACGACGATAATGGTGTCGACGGTTCCATCCTTGTAGAATGTGATAACTCGGTGTCGAGATGGAAAGTAAACCTCTAAACTTGGAATAGTCCCTGGAAAAAATACTTCATTTATTTTTATTAAGCCATTTTTTATTTAAAATGAAACAAAAAGTAGCCCTGAAATATACTTAATTTCAGCTGAGGCATCTAGACTTGCCAATATTTTCTAGACTTAAGAAGGTCCTTTAATGTTTTGCTTTGGGGTCTGGATGACATACTACTCTAAACTAGATGAGTTATTACTCTTACTCCCCCTCCTCAAGCATGCTTTACCCTCAACACATTCCAACATGTTATGTTGCTTAAAAAATAGATAATGTAACTGTTAAAGGGCATCGCTGGTGCTGAGAACTTTAGGGATTGAACTGCCGTTGATCATGTTAATCTAAATGTTAATCTTTATTCTGATGCAGTCAGTCACGTGTCAGTATGTCTTGATGGTAGACAAATTTGCCTACTTCCTTCTCTTTGGTATTGCACAGATCGACTGAAATCTACCGATCGTTTTAATTATAGACTGATTCTTACTATTTCTTGGCCACAGATGTTTGATGAACAAGACTTCATATGTAAATCCAACGATGTTACTAAATCTTCAGGAGATTAATGCCACTAAGGTCAAGTTTTTGGTGTACTTTTATCTTACTTGCAACACGAAATTTGATTCGTGATCTTGTTGCATTCTTGCTTTTACAAGTCACGAACTTGTTCACAATGTAACATGCAAAACACTGATTAACTTTTTTCCGACAGTAGATCTTGCCGTGGTAATGTTGAATATCTTATTTAATCAAATTAGCCACATTGTTCTATCTATTTTAAAAGTAACCTTCTCTCAATTGGTTATCTATATCGAGGAAAAAATAAATTACCTCAATGAATCATTTCCTTTTTTTAATGTGATTACTTTTCAGAACACATTATTATACGACTGAGGTGTACCATTCTATCTGAGCTAAAAACGATAGTCGTTTAAACATCTAACATCCTCGTTCTTTGAAATGTCTTTCAGTGAGCAGCAATGTTAATTCATTGACGAGATTTTAAAGTTCTTGTTATTTTTATCATTTCCAATAAATATCCAAATATATATACAAAGTTTAGACAAGTGTATCGTGTGATCGGTAAATGAACTAAATCATCCAAGATTCAAAGGTAAACAATACCCGTGACCATGTTGACAAGTCAATTCCAATACATATGTTCTCAAGAACGCAGGTCCTGTGTGGGTACAATCTTTTCATCTACAATCACCTGAGAATCGAAGATTTACAACCTGGCCCATCTACATGGATTGATTGCAGCCCGCTGGGACGCCTTTAGAAACAATCAAAGAAGAACGCTTTGTTGTTGAGTCGTTGCTTGACCTTGAAAATTCCTTAATTGACCCCTGTCCGTCCCATTGACCGATACTTCCACCCGATTAGCCACCCAGCGTCCCCGGCCGCACCTCTCCTAAACTACGGATCAACGCATAAGCCTGTCCTTTGAAGACTCCTGACCAATATAGCTGACCAGGTACCCTAGAGTGACCACACGCTCAGGTGACCACTGTAATGTCCGAATAGAATGACCACCTAGTCTGGCCTTTGTCCCACTTCGGACAATGTCACGCTACCAAGTTACTTTGTTGTCGGTGGATAATTCGTTTACTCTTAATTTAACCTTTTATGGTCCTTATATTGCGTATCAATTGCAATATTTAGGAGGCGTGGTGGTTATCATGACACAACTTACCTCTTTTTAAGGCGATTATCTCCCCTTTACCTCGTAATACTCTTTAAACGTTACCTGTGGAACAATAAAGGTGTTAATCGGGCAGGTGGCGTCACGGGGTGTGAAATCTTTCACAATGTGCCGACAAATCACAAATTAACCGTTTTAACAGTTGATTAAACCCGAAAACATTATCGGTGAAGCATAAACTTGATTGATCCATAGATACCCTTGACAATCAGTATCGGTGAACTAACGTTCCATGTATGTGGTCTAATAAGCCTATGACCCTACAGAAAGAAACGTTGGTCAATATTTGAAAAAACGATTAGGAAAATCTAAAATTATTTAAAAAGTAGGTTTCTAGTTTAAACGTTTTATGGTTGTACTTGTGAGAAAAACATTGAATCATGAACAAATTATAACTTTGAATCATGAACAAATTATAACTTTGAATCATGAACAAATTATAACTTTGAATCATGAACAAATCATAACTTTGAATAATTTCATTAAATCATAAAAGGGCAGTATAAGATGTATTGGCGAGATTATCACCAAGGGTATTTGCATTCACAACTTCGAAATACGAAATAGAATTTAAGGCGTTCAAAGTTCAAAACCACAAGGATTCTTTAACAAAATCTGGACCCAAAGATTTCGTGCACAAAAAAAGGGAACTCGAAAGTGACATGATTATGACTCTTTGATATACCCCAGTGAATTCATGCCATGTATGTCCTCACAAGAGAATTCAGACAAATTCATCAAAAGACCAACATATAAACTTCGAGATCAAAGCGTTTGCAACAACTCTACTATCATTAGTTGCAATAACAAATTAATAAACAAGAAGATGATAAAACGTCACAACCACCACAGAACCACCAATTTTAACGAAATACCTATCATCATTATCTATCCCTTTATTCCAATCATTACGCTGTCTGGCAATACTTCCGATAGGTAGGCCAGCAACATTTATAAAATCAAAGAGAGTCGTTTGTGAGCTCCTAGCATCACCGCCGTCTGGAAGCTCCTTACACTGACAGCCTTATTAATCTCGTGACATCTCGCGACATCTCGGAAGTGGTACTGTCGTTTTCATGACGTGGAAATGGAAAGATTGGTGCATCAATTTCTGTAAGCTAAAGGTCTGTCGTTCATTAACAAAATGACAGTTTGTCACAAATAATGACCAAAACAATGTACAATAAATAACGTATTGCAAATTATGCTAGAAAGTGCTAACAATAGCTAAATATATTTTTCTTCCAGTAAATCATTATAAATAATTATGCAATCTAATCTAAATGTATTGATGTTTATAAGTCATCATTTACAAATTATCATGTTTAATGTTATATATGCATATCATGTAGGGTAAATCTTACATGATATGCACGCTTCTTCAACCACAACAGGGATGTAGGCCATTTGGCAAAGAGAGTAGGTCGGTGTTCGGTTCCCGGATATGGTTTTGCTTCTTTCATGCGCTTACAAGAAGGAGATTAACAAGGAGAACAAAACAATGGTTGAACTGACATTTTGCTTAGGTAACGACTGCTGAAAACGCATATCAACATCCAGTGTTCGATATATGTTTTAGTACCTACAAACAAGCAATGTTTGTCGTTGTAAACATAAACAAGCCCTCTTGAAATGTGACAAGCCTTGCATTGTCAAGAGAGTCAGTATCCCTTAAATCAAGCCAACGAGTTTGCTGACATCTTCAACAAGCCAAATCTGAAAGTATCCAGCAATTTGAAAGCTGGCAGGCGGGAAGGCACTATTTTGAACACTATTAACATCATAACATAACAAAAGTACACCAATTACTGATAAATGTACAAAAGGTTATAAGTCGCCCTAACGCTTGACAGCCCCTAAGACACTGCTTGACGAGGTAGACATAGGAAATAGCATTACCAGCGATGATCAATTTGCTGTTAAGCTTACTCCTGTCCGGAAGGTCGGGAAGACAACGACCTAATAAAGGCAATCAGAGGAGACAGGAGTTTTGTGAGGCTTCCGGGTCCCTGGCTTCCGTCGTGTGGTCTGATTGTAACGTGACGTGACAGGGAGAATAAGTAGGAGTTATTGAAATAACTTTCACAAAGTTTCAGGAATAAAGGTTAAAGGGATCTTATCTTGCATCAGGGACTGGCGATCTTACCAGAGGGTAGAACTTGTCAAAAGTGTCACCATGTTACACAAGGTCGTCTGAAAAGGTACAAATGTTAGAATTGACTTTTATCATTCCATATTATAAGTTAAAGGGACAACACTTTTTGGCTGGTGGTTTTATAAAAGGATAAAGCTTGGCATAAATCAATTGTGTAAGTCAATTTGTTGAGCTTATTTATTCTATTTAGAGTGAATGCTCAAAGTGCTGTTAACTTTGTCAACATTTGTGGAATAAGCATTCTCTCCCCACAGAGGCAACTCAGTCATAGCTGAATTAGCCTCTGTTCTATTACGGCTAATACACGGGACAGAAAGGTAGAAATCTGATTGGAGGCAATCGAAGTTAGTTGTGCAATCAGCGACGCCGATTCAAAAGTGGTCAATCGCATAACCTCGGCCATCTCCGTGTGGTTCGTCAAAGCTTTCGTTGAAACTTAACATCCAGGGGAGGTAACTCTTCCTATTACAAACCATCGCTTTTTACCGTCTCATTAGTTATTATTTGAGTGATTAGTAAAACAAAATCTATCATAAAACAAATGATAATTTCAAAATTATAAAACAGTTTCTATCTAATGAATAACCCTATCAATTTCTGATTTTTAAATTATTTCCCTCTCACACTGTTAGTGAAAAATATACATAAAGGCATAATACTTTCCATGTCACTATACGACCGTTTAGAACTCCCCGAGTCATGGATATCCAAAAGGTATTTTCATTGGCTGCAATTAAGGGAGATGTTTTAAGTTACAACTTTTTGCCGCTGAACAATCAGCCGGAACCCCAGGATCTAGCCGTAATAGAACAGAGGCTTATTCAGGTATGACTGAGTTGCCTCTGTGGGGAGAGAATGTGGAATAAGTAGATTTTTTAAATGTTACCTATACCAAGTTTCAGAGTAAAAGTTAAAGTCTAATTTTAATAGGGTTGAAGCAATACCAGAGGATAAAGCTTTACATAAAAATTGTTCAACGTATTAATTTTTCATCTGAGTGTATGCTCAAAGGACTAACAACGTTTTGAGTACAGGACATTAATGGAACCTATACCAAGTTTCAGAAGTACAAGTAAGCGATGAAATCTTATTGAAACCTGGAAGATTTGGTAATAAAAAGTAACGGTATCATTTCATTTAAGTAGCATTATCTTTACACGTTACAGTACTCATGTCGACATGTTACATCTGGTTTACATGTGGGTAACAAGTACAGAGTTTGTAACTCTACTGTTATTGTTTCCCATTATCATACCAAACTGTATAAATTGTCGTACTCCTCATTGTTTCACTATATGCTTTAAACGGGGATAAAAATCTACACCGAAACGTCGAAAGTTGTTCACTCATAGAATTACTCTTGTCTTCCTTATACCATCAACTTCTAGAATGCCACTCAAACAGTTTAGAACTTACTTCCAGTTCCAAATTTCAGAATCAGTAACATAGAATGCAAACCTCAAGAAATAGGACTGGCCAAATTTCGTATGGGTAGGAATTGGCAAAATGTATTGTAACATGTATGTGTTTCATGTACATGTATTATCAAATGATAACAAAAAGTTAAAGTCAGTTTAGAGGCTATTAGACAGACTTGTACTTTAACAACTTTCCCTACCACAAGGCATTTCCTGCGCTAGTGTCGATCACTGACCAGTCAATGCCTTACTGCATAACATAATTTTCCTATTCAAACTCTTCAAACTTAAAAAATACATGTATGTATTTACCTAGATAAACGATTTTCACGGCTCGAATTGTATTTTGTATTTCGTTTACTCAATTCTCATTCGGGCTATGCATTTCTCCCATTTGTTTATCATGAAGAACAATAGTATTAAGGAAACCTATCAATTTCATGGTTAATCACTCAATACGTCCTCCAGGCCTATAAAATCACTTGCCGACATTACTGGTCAGTCTTTAGTGCTGTTTCGGTGTACAATGTTACCCTCGGGACGGTTAATTGAGCCAGGGTCTGCTTTAAGTTAATTAAACACCTCTCGACAAGAATAGGTCAGCATACTACGAAGGATATCACATTTCATTAATACTGTGAAAATAACCCCATCTGTCCCTGTTAACGGATATTAATGTTGAAAATTAACCACAGATAACATGTTATGATAACATTTTCACGGAAGAGATTAAGATGATCAGTTGTTATTTTTTCATTTGATTTTCGCTGAGATAATTTGTCATAATTGAATATGATTTTCACATCATCAATTTAAGCAAATTGTCAACGTTATTGAAAATTTGATACAGTATGACTGTTTATTGTAAGGATAACGTGTTATGATTAGAAACTGAATTGTCATCAAGAGTCCTGTTGAAATACAATATTCATATAAAGTGTACATTAATGATATCGGACGTACTTGATAGAGAGAACTAGTTGTGAAATACTTTAACACCTGCTTTCCGTATTAAAACAATTATCATAATTGATTGCATGTTAAAACTAATATCTTCGTACTAACAACGAATCCCTTTCGAAAACATAATTATTTGCATCATTGCGGGACATGCTATGTAATAGTATAAGACATGCTCATCTGCCTTTGTTCTTGAAAATAGCTTTAAAGAAAAAAGTCGCCTCTCTTCCAGATAACATAACATAACAGAACAGAACAAAGCAGGACAGACAAGAACAGAAAATTTATTCTCGAAAACCACATATAGTGACACAGAGAACACAGTATTTCACAACAAAATAGAGCCATTGGCTCTGTGGCTCTGTGGCTCATCAGGCTCTACATTTGATTTTGCTTTAGGGTTAAAGTTTTCTAGGCCTTATGCTCCTGGAGAAGAAAAATGGAAATAGGTTTTTAGAGCGTGACCCCTGTGACCCTTATTAGCCACCAAAGCTACAATTTATAATCCTCACTAATCAATGAGTCTGTAAACAATATTTTAGCATTCTAGGCCTTATGCTTCTGGAGAAGAAATGAAACTAGGTTGAAAGGGTGTGGCCTTTTTGGTCATTATAAGGGGTCACAGATGAAAATAGGTTTAAATGGCGTGTCCCCTGTGGCCCTTATAAGGGACCACAAGGCCACCAAGGCTACAATTTATAATCCACACTAGTCAAGGAGTCTGTACACAAGGTTTCAGCTTTTGTAGGCCTTATGGGCGAGCGGATGAGCGGACGCCAGACACCATGTCATGCCATCAGCCCATCGGGCCTTTCAGGCCAGATGAGCTAATAACACCATATAATCAGTTCTGCTATATGTATCAAAACCAGACACAATGGCATATCTAAGAACTCACTGTTCCTAAATTGGTCTAAGAAATTCCTACTAACGAACAGAACAAACAATGGTAAAGCTATATCAAGGTATGGCACATGGAGCTATTAACGATCTCAATCTAACATTACTGCTGTTCCTTGATGTCCTTGGTACACGATTAATGAAGTAGAAGAGACCATACTGACGGAATTACAGATACTAAAATCTTTTTGTCACGAAGATGAAACTAATTACAGGCCTCACACAAGGACTATGGAATAGTCACGACTCACGACATGATTACTTGAGTAATTAATAGTAATCATATAACGTCCATTTGTATTGTATCCGTTTTTATATCTTCCTCTCTGATAATGATGTTTTTGTACGTTAGATGAGACACAATGTTCCATTAAAAGCACAATTTGTCAGTCAAGTTCAGCAATAACGAGTTCTGTGCACTTCTGGACGAATACTTTCTTGATGGGGACAATGTGAGCATCTGTGACTATGTGTGACGATGATTAATAAAATCAGTATCGCAAGAAGAATTTATATTAAGTTATGATTAGTACATAGGTACGTTACATGAAATCAATTTTAACATTATATATTACTTTTGACTTAAAATAACGTAGCAACTCTTCCCTCTAAAACCTTAATATTTCAAATCAGTCAATCGATGAATGTAATGCTTTAAAAGATAAACTTGTATACATTAAATTTATGTACCATTTCTCAATAGTTTTAAGTATGCAAGACAAAGACTTTTCATTTTTGTGTGAGCAACATTCAAGTATTAAACCATATATATTAGGCAAACAATTTTTAACCAAGATATTACAAAGTATATTTTAACAATTTATTTCATTTCCATGTAAGCACCAAAACAGATTTTAATCAAAAGTCTTACCTATACAGCGATCAACGTTCCGGCAATATAACTATTGACTTAATGTCGTTTTTGAAGTTTTATTACAAACCTAAATTCGTTTTATGGGTTTAAACTTAAAGACAATATTGATCAAATACACTTAAGAACATCTCAATATCGAAATTCGGGTGGTCTAACTAACATAAAATCTACGTGACAGCGACATTAAATCAATGCCGAACAAAGGATTACTTATGCATCGAAAAGCAACTACTCTTTTTTGTGCCATAACTGTAAATCGCACCGATCTTAACGTGCATAATGTACATTTGTTCCTAGGATTTAAACAATGTTTAAAGTCATTGCACATGTATCATTTTGTAAAGACGAATCTTGAAAAAATAATACGTGTAGAGGCTTTACTTATGCAGATAATGCATGGGAAAATATGATTTAGCGATGTCAAACCTTTGGAAGCTTATGAAGGTGTTATTTCCATCGTTGACCGGATGTCTGGATTTAAGATGAAACTTAATCTTACTTACAATATGATCATGGGTTTAGAATAAGTCCGACCAGTGCATTGACATTATAAGAATACAGTCTGTCCGATGCATGTGTCCGTAGTTGATACTTGGATCACGTCGGGTAAATTTGAACATGGCTTTTGCAAAATGACTCAGAAATATTTTGCAAAAGGCAGGTGAAGTATTTATGTAAATTATATATTTTGTGCCTGATCGTAATTTGCACAAATGTTTGCCTTCCAAAACGCCTTTGACCTTTATGGTATAGACGGCATGGTAACAATTTATTGTTGACGTAAATTTTAATTTTTTTCCTGATATGAACCGGATCTTGCCTTTCAAAACTGAATCTTTAACCTTTATGGTAAAGAGATACTATTTTCCAAAAATCTGAAAAACTTTGTAAACGGCTTAGGAAACATTTATATAAATTATGACATTTTTGCCTTTTATGCACAAATGTCTGCCTTTCAATACTGAATCAATAACCTTTATGGTAAAGAAATGCTGTGTTCGAAAATTTGAAAAAAATGCAAAAATCATGAGTAAAATGTATGTGCATAATGGACCTTTTTGTCTTTTTTGCACAAATGTCCGCCTTTCAAAACTGAGTCAATAACCTTTATGGCAAAGTGATACTATGTCCCACAATTCAGCCCCTGTTCCCCTCAGAGGTCAGAGACAGGGCTAGTGTAGGGGACAGACAGTATCGTGCGTCAGGGGGACGGAGGGTACGGGGTAAACGTGACAACGCTGCCGTCACTATCATGCACACCTGAAGCGTATATAGACAGGTAAATATAGACGGCTATAAGTGTATGTGTACCTTTGAGTCATCCCTTGTCTGACGGGCGGGACACTGAACTTGGGAAGACACTTTCAAGACGTGATGATCAACTAGGGTTATTTTGGGAAGATTACCTCAACAAATTGAAAACAAACCGAAAGCTGTGTCATCCGTTTAGTTACTGTCGACTGTAGTTTGTGTTCTGTTGTTTACACGATGAGTCGAACAGGAGTGATTTGTGAAGAGGTTTAAAGGGGTAGTAGCGCCTTTTTTGAAAATTTTATATTTTCCTTGATAATTGTACGTTTATGCTAAATGTATTATTTTGATAGAGTAAAAAAAAAAAACACAAACCATTCATCCATAGTCAGAGAACAAAATATGAAGATTCACATAAAGTCAATTGGCGGCCATTTTTGTGTGAACACCTTTTAACAATGTTGTGTAAGAAAAGGATACCACATGACTGAACTTGACATTATATATTTGGTTTATTACTGCTTCATTTAGGTAAATATATATTGTCTCTCATTTGGAACCATCTATTTTCATTTTCCTGACATCACCTTATATTCCCCCTAAAACGTTTAAATGTCATAGATAAAATTTCATATTTCAGTAATTCTTGTTTGCACGCTTCAAATTACCCTCACGAGTTTATTCCATTTATTAAAATAAGTTTTGGTATCAAGTTTCAGGCTTTATGTGAATTTGAATTAATTTGATACTTTTTCTGAACGAGTTTCATTTTCAAGAAAGATATTGCAACCGATGAAACAACTTAACGTCGATCTACAGATATTGCAGTTCTTTTAAAAAAAACTTATTAACATTTATATGTTATTCATAATAACAAATTATTTTCATATTTTTATTTAAACTTAAAGTTTACTTTTTGTCTTTATGAAAAACTTAAGATATTATTTAACTATTTTTTGTTTCTAAACATCTAAGATTTTCCATTCCTGAAATCATTTTTATTTAATCACGAAACTATTATGTATCATATCAATAAATCTCTTTTACGAGTATCTTATATAATTTGAATATATATATAAATATATTTTTGAAATCTTAGAAATCAATTTTATATAATTCTAGAAAATTAAGTTTTATGAAGGAAATTTGTTTTTTCTGTCACTAGGATAAAGTAACAATATACACTTTTAGTTCGAATTCAGACATTTTCCTCTCGACCAATGTTTTATATTTAATTGGATATCTTATTTATATTTGTTTTTCATGAATATTCTCTTATATTTCTTAAGATGAAGTGTTTTCTTCATCGTCATCGAAAGCAAAATGTCAACTGCATACCTTGCAAGACTGAATTATCTGACTGAATTACCCTGAATGAACTACCTGAATGAATTGCCCTGACTGAATTAATTGAATGAATTACCCTGACTGAATTACCCTGACTGAATTACCCTGAATGAATTACCCGAATGAATTACCTGAATGAATTACCCTGAATGAATTACCCTGAATGAATTACCTGAATAAATTACCCTGAATGAATTATCTTAAAGAGACACAGAGTATGTTGATAGGATCACATATGTAAAATTTTGAAATCGATGGTATTACATCGGGAACCATTAACTGTTACTGAAAATAACAAGTTAAAGGTCAATCAGTACATTAGAGCAAAAATACGGACATTCAAAGTCGGATTTTGATCGAAAACCGGACAATGTGGCTCGAGTGGCGCACGCAAATTCGCCAAACGTAATTTTGAAACCTAGTCATAAGCTGATAGGAAAATATATTCGATTCGATAGTGTTTATTGTATATTGTAACTAATAGGTAGATTAATTGGATGCAGAATTTCGAATATTAAACGTATTTGAGATGTTTTCTTGATTTAAAATCAAGCATTTTAGAGATATTATGCATAAATGGATATATTTGCAGGTCCAGTGATGAGATATGAACTTCAATCAGCATATTAGATATTTTGTAGCTTATCAAAACCAAATAAAAATTTAAGAAAGATACTCTGTGTCACTTTAATGTGTACCCATTATACCTACAAGTGTGTCTAATTGTGTCACTAGTGCCGTGAAGATAAATATTCACTGCTAGCTATTACAGTGTCTATTCAACTAACCTAACGATGCACTGTTGACTATGCCACACCCTGTAATACGCACCGTTGGGAGAGAGATTGTTACTGGGATTCCGGATTGTTATGGGACGGTTACGGATTGTCATGGGAACTGTTGTGCCATGCATGGCATATTTAATGATCGCTACAGTAGTAAGAATTCATGTTTAATCCCAATTGACACTGTTCGTAGGTTCTATCATAATATGTCTATAGATTTGTACATTCATTACGCATAGAAATCTACATTGAGAAAAGTAAACACTGTTGGCGTCCTGAATATTGGTCCAAAATAACTACCTTGACATCATAAAGCGTCCTTGTTTTTTTAATTGAACTATGTTTACGCAAAAAAAAGTAATTCCGTGTTTACATAAATGATTGTTTTAAATGATAGGTCGAACAAATGTGAAATAATGCCCTTGACAAAAAAGTTATTGTAATTTTCCCGAGAGAGGGGTAAAATTTTATTACAACGGATTGTTACACGATGCTTTTCCGGATTACTACTGAGCAAGCACATTTTTGCTACGGATTATGAAGGGATGTTTGGCAAATAACAGCATAGTATTCTGGTGTATTCTAAACAACGAGTTCAAATTAAATCGTTTTTTTGCAGAAAAATGCCACAGATGTGAAACAAAGGATGATTACTTTGATAAGAATATTTCTTTGATCAAAACCTTGATCGCGAAAACGAATTAATAAGCTCCAGCATGCAACTGCTGCAAAGTCGAACAAGTTAAGTGAAATATGAATGCAACATCACAAGACATTTGAGCACAAAATTGCTGCCATATGCCAAAATTAACTAGCGTCATCAGAAGATGATATACCCCACTGGTTCCAAATATTTCAGAATTAATATGTTATATATGTGAGTGAGAAAATTTGCAATCTATTTTAAATAGAATTGGCATAGTAAGATTCCTGAGAATTTCTGTTCAATAAACACAATTCTTAGTAAAAACATTAGAATGTACATCAAAAGAAGTTGAAATTCCAAAAGGCACATCTTTCTACACATCAGCTATGTCTTTAATGTTTGAGAGGTCTGCTTTGCAAGTTTAAGATTTAGGACATATCGACAGAACTGGCGATAACTAGGGGAGACCAGGACAAAGAGCGCCCCCTAACATATAAACTGTTTTCTAGGCATATTAACATGTTTAGAATGCAACTTGCAGCATGTCTCTAATTTTCATCAGATAAACTATTGTATGATAAATGCTTTTTAACCTACCATGCCTACATAAAGAGATATTAACGAAAATGTATTTCGACAAAGGCGGTGCACTTTGCCCCGTAGTTTAGGGCAAAGTGCCCCATTCGAAAAGACACACAATTGTTATATTTCAAACACCTATAATAAGCCATTACCATACAAAAATGTGTTTTAAAAGTGCCATGCAGCTCACAGGCACCCTTATGAAAACTAAAAAAATAATAAAAATGAAAGCTCAGTATTCAAAGAAGGACAAAATATGTTTTGATATGTCATGGACCTATATTTTCGAAGTTTTTATAAAAAAAACTTACATGATTACTATATACGAATTTATAATAACTATGGGAACCTTGACAATTCAACTCATTTATTATCAGAAACCAGAAGTGTTGTAGTTATAAGCTAAACAAAACGTGACGAAAATAAGAATATTTGCATAGGTAAATTATGGGTATAAATAAAGTCAGTTTTTTGTCTTGGCGCCAAAGCGAAAGCTTTTGCACATTTTTAACACGTTTCATTATGCATCCCTTTGATATGGTCATCTAATTTATCGCGTCTACAGAATACTTTATTGCAGTGTGTGCAAAACAGATTCTTGTTGTGTCCTATACACACTAACATGGACGTGTCAACACCCGACCCTTCGAGACCAGAAAGATCCACTATATCCATTATGTTTGATTTTTGATGGAACTGAAACCAGTTAGTGTCAAAATATTATTACATTTTGCATCAAAAACATTTTTTTGTTGTTTTCGTTTTTTTTACAATCCGTATCGTACTCATTCACAATCCGGAACATCTGTAAACATAGCCCAGTAACAATCATTGACAATAACATTACACCCGTCTGAATAAACATCAATTATGAACAATTAAAATAACCCTTTTCATTCATCGAATATGGAATTGTAAATGTCAATTGAATGAAGTTTTTAAAAATTGAAGTTTTAATACATTACATCGTCCAATTTAGTTTATCTAAGAGTTTTAATCAGTCTTAGATATTAAAGTTTTCGATGTCATCAACGAATGTGCTAAATGAAATGAAAATACAAATTAATGATAGCTAAAATTGTATTTGGATACATTCATTTAATCATGGTTACCAAATATTGCAATATTCCCACCCCAAAAATATGAAATTAACACTTTTTTTAACCAAATTAAATTCTTACCAAAAGTGAAAATTCCCATGACAATCCGTAACCGTCCCATAACAATCCGGAATCCCAGTAACAATCTCTCTCCCAACGGTGCGTATTACAGGGTGTGTATGCAAGGTGTTCAATTAATGCACCCTACGCTGAATATAACAGAGAAAGCGAGAGAGAAAAGTAAAACACATGTTTATTATTTGCAAGGTGCAAAATGATATCGAAAAGTACAGTCAATACATTTCTCTATTTTAATGTATCTTTATAATGTATTTAATTCGGAGTTGTTCAATAGTATCAAATCAACAAATTCATCTAAATTCATTCATTACAAAAATAGTTCCATTCCATTGTACACAAACAAAATCATGTATGATATTTAACACAACACATTTATATGAAACAGTATGAATATAAAATCCCTGTCATGCCTTAAATACATTTACCGAAACAGTACAATAATGCCATCTATATAACGAAAACACGAAACATTGTTACATTAACATCACATATTTCACAAAACCGTTTTATTTCATAATAGTCTATATCGACAAGTAACAAGCCTGCGCTTTTGAAGTCGATAGTTTTAAGCTTCCCGTCAAGTTGTAAGTGTGGAACTTTGATGTATAATACCTACATACACTTTTCACTATGCACAACAAACTTCAAAGTGTTTGGTCGATAAATCCTGTCTGATAGTGTAGTTTTCCATTTCATTTAACTCAAGGCCGAAATGAAAGGCAATTGCATATCACGATAATACTATTTTTTCATTGATCAACTGAAAGGCAAGTGAAGACCTTATATGTATAAATAGACACTTAATTAAGTAATTAAAGAGCGATCTGATTTTCATTAGTAAAGGTATTCTTTAGTTCATAGAAATATCTATATGATGCGTAAATATTGAACATTTGGACGGGGCATATATTTTTGATGAATAAAATCATTTATAATTTTACTTACCTTGAATAGATTATTTAAAATTCTAACAATCTTGAAAAGCAAGGGAAAATAGTGATGTATACTGATGCAAATTGTACGAATTAACTAGAAAGCCATGATGTTTAGATGTTGTGATCCTTACATGAAATGTACTTTTGTAGGTCATAGCCAGAAAGGCAAAACCTTTGCAAACTTGCACGTTTTAAGACTTTTAGATCTGTGGTGTTTAATAGTATCTTTAAAAGTTATTATAAAACCAAAACAACTCTTCGTAGTCGTTTAGACTACCATACAACCTAATCAGAACAAATTCCTATGGATAGTAGTTGAGATTGAGATAGTCTGTTATCCAGACCCTAAAGCACAAATAATATTAAAGGAGCCTTATTAAGTCTAGACATTGTTGGCAAGTCTAGATGCATCAGCTTTCAGCTGAAATAAGGAATTGTTCAGGGCTTATTTTTAATTTAGAAAATATTGAATATTAAAAATTTAGTGAATTTTTTTTTTCTCAGAGACTATAATATAACGTATAATATACAATAATGCTAGTCTATAGTTGAGAACATTAAAAATTTAGTGAAACGACTTTTTCTCACGGACTATATTATAGTCTCATAGTTGAGACTATTCAGTCTTGTTCTGATACTAGTCAATGTAGATTACTTCACGTGTTGCACGGATTATGTTTGCCAACCGAACTTGCTATTACACACGTTAGTATGTCGTGAGTCTTAATCCTTATAAAGAAGAAATCAATAGAAAAGATTAGTTGTGTTATGACTGTACCGATTGTTTCTGTCCTTACCTTTGATAAATGTATAGAGTCGCAACAAGTCAAGTAAAACCTGGTAAATAAAAGATTTGTGTAACTAATTACTCTTTCACGGTAATAACATCATGCACAACATCGATGTTAAATAACTTATATTTCAAGGTTCACTAAACCAGTTTAAGTCTTACGTTATGTGCGAATGCGTAACATTACAAATATGCAATGGTACTATATACGAGTTACTTTGTAAACTGACCGTTTACTTTATGTTAATTAATGTTTACATGAGTTGTCGATTTAAATGTTTTTGTGTTACACATTGCATATATGATTTGTTATGAGCACTTTGGTTAAATAATTACATGGCTAGACTAAATACCGCTATAAATTAAGAACAATTAACAAAAAGTTTTGATCAAAGTTCAAACATTTGCTGGAACTCGCTACCTCAGAATTTAGAATCGACACGCCATAGCATAATATAAATAAATGACATTATGTCAACATAATGTAGTGATTGTATGGAATTTGAATAAAAAAAATTGTCAGGAAAAATGAGCACCCGGATGTGATTGCCCTCGTAGTAACTGAATAAATGGTTTTGACATTGTCTTAATTCATTATATTTATTCGTAAAAATAGTTATAAACTTGTAAAAACCCGTAGATTGTTTAATTCATGTATTTACTTCATAATCGATATCAAGTCTTTGATCAAAACCGGTTGAATGAATAATACTATTATGTTATTCAAGTCGTTATGTGATTAGATGACACAGTGTTCGTCATAAGCTTTCAATTATTTAGCAATAAGTAGGAAACCATTTTACTATTTGTTTATGTATTTCTTCAATGGCATTTTTATATATTTATAAATATTTTTATATATTTTCTGCTGTATTATTTGTGTTCTACCTTTCAAATATATTTGATAGTCGTTTTGCAAAACACACATGAATTATTCTGATTATGAAAGAGAAACGATACTTTCATATCCACTTTAGTCAATCACAAAGTCTATGACATGTCCAGTAAACTCTCATACAGTGTTAGACAATGATCGCAGACACTCTTTTATGTTTTTAAAATTAATGAGTTGATGTTAGAATAAATGTAAGGTTAAAGGTAATATATAATCATTTGCAATGTTTCGCAAAGTATTCCGACCTTTTCATGATTGTGTAATAAGTATTGTATGCATCTGGAAAGTTGTATTTTATCATACGTAAGGTATGGATGCTCAACTCCTAATCATTAAAATTCTATCTTCAACAACATTCAGTTTTCTTTCATTAAATGTATAAGTATCATCATCATCATCACCATCCTCACAGACCAATGGTTTCATGGTTTGCCACTATGAGGGATCACGCGAGATTTGGGATAACCACGTGACTGGTGACAATCCTGTAGCCTGATACAAGAGCCTTATTTATTGGTCAAAGGTCAATCACGGCCATCAGTATTTGCATACAATTATATATGACTCCTCAAGGAACGCTAAGGCCTTGCAACTTTCAATTACAACCTGAATCACGCACGGTCACATCCGTACCTGTAACATTACTGACCATGAACAAAGGGGGATAACTCTTAAGGAGTAGCATAATTCTGATTTGACGCAGATCATTTACTTAAAATTTGAATATAATGACCATTTAACCTGGATAAGTTACATGTAACAAGACATGTCTTGCTGTGGTCATCACGACCAAATAGGGGAGGTAATTGCCTTGGGTTTTTTGTCAACACGCGGCCACTAACCGACTTTTAACCAAGTAGTTCTACCCGAATACCCTTTCGAAATGGCAACGTTACTGCTCTTTTCCATATTCGTGATTTTTATCGGTGCATGTTCAGCACAAAATGCTTCACTGTTCATCCAGCCGTACATCCGAGTTAAAGCCTACCATACTCCGGCTTCTTACTGGCGTCCAAAAGTGGATGATTATCTAAGGAGGACCGAACACCAGAAGCGATTTGAACCTCAACAACCGCACTCGTCAAGGAAAGAAGAACCGCACTCGTCACGGAGAGATGAACCGCAATCGTCACGCAGGGTTGAACCGCAATCGTCACGCAGGGTTGAACCGCAATCGTCACGCAGGGTTGAACCGCAATACACAAGGAATTATGGAGGCCCATATTCAAGGACACAAACAACAAGACAAACAGGGCCGCAACCATCATGGAGAACTGAGCAACGAAATTCAAGGAGGTTTGGATCACAAAGCTCAGGTAGGCTTCAACCACAAAACTCAGGGAGACTTCAAAATGTTCGAAGGGTTGAACCACAGCCATTAAGGAATAATGAACCACTGAACAGGAAGAGTGGACCGCAAATACAAAGGAGGATTGAACCACAGACATCAAGAAATGTGGAACCGCAAAACACCAGGAGAACCAATGGTGGCCCAGTGGTGCCTCTTGATCGCCCAGTCGTGCCTTCAGGTCGGGTTCAAGGCTACCTTCAGGACCAACGCTACCCAACACTAGACGAACTCCGCAGATCGTTGCACCTTGAGTCAAGCGACAAACACGATGAAAACATCACGGAAGGTATGACTAAAGTAAAACTAGAAAATGTAATTGTGATTCATGTTTCAACTAATCAGTCAATCTAATGTAAAAACAAAGATTTGAAATTTTATTTGACTAATATAATATTGAATTATAAAAGGTTGAAGAGTAATGATAGAAATGGCACTTTGTTGCTCTTTTTGCTGCCAATAATTGCCAAATAACAAATACTGATAATGTGGTTAAATGTACAACCAGCTAAAACAACAATTTAACTACACTTCTTTATTAACAGGAATTAGAATACCTTCCCGGAGTTCTAAAACGAGAGAGAATGATTTCATATTGGTTTAAATTTTCAATAATTGATCTTCATAATGTTTTGGTTGTTTATGGAGTATTCTTGAAGTGCCAAAATGGTATATAACATTGTAAACTTGATAGTCGCCTATTGCTTTAAGGGATTTTACTTATGATCTACATTCTGCTTCCTGGGTTAAAACTTTTTCGAAGCAAGCCTGTCATATTTCTTAATATCTTGAAAAAAGTTTTGTAAATGTCTTGAACAATGATTGTGTGCGATAATTGACCATATCATAGAAGGTAAATAAAACCAACCACTTTTCTTTCGACGGTTTGTTCAAGTTTTACCCTATTTTCTGATTTTGAATAATAACACAGGCATACGAGGGGACTTTGTAAGCAAAAATGATATTCACATGTTCCCATATGATTATTTATGACTGTTTCCGTGACCGGTTTGACAACAAAAGCATTTTGTCATCGGTGCTTTATTGTATGTCTTGTGCATGTAACTATTGCATACATAACAGACAAAATACAGGTATAACTTTTTTTCAAAGATGTTTCCAACTCCCTCTTTCTTCTGACGATATCGTGTAATAAAGTTGAATATATAAGTTACAGTAATACAGGTAAGTATATACGTTACGGTGTAAGTATATGTTCCCCCTCCCCTGGTGCTAATAACGCTACGGGCACCTGTCACCCAGGTACATCCCCTGATTACAGGTGTACTGACAGTTATTACAGGTGAGAGACTCTGATGTTGTGGACACCAGTACTTAAAGAGTTCACGACCATCACATAAGGGACACTTGGGTCATTTTCTTCACGTTTTGTTGTTATCAACACCCTTATCTTCATTATTGCTAGTAACTTTACGTCAATGACTTACATTTCACCGTCGGTGCTTCCAAAAATATAACATCGTGGTCATTTTGCGGTCAACTCCGCGCAGAACTCGGCCATCCGTGACCGTGTAAGGAGCTTGACCTTACATGCACCTGCCTCCAGTACATGTTAGTCATCTAGAGTTATCTTCCCTTTGAAATGATTGCGTCTGTTTTTCATGCTTCATATTCAAGCATCGTAATTTGGATTACTTTGAAGTGAAACAGTGTTTTGACGTGTTCGGAAGATAAAACGGCGGTTATAAATCTCGTTTAATTTATTTTGCCGGGGGCGAGCTATAAAGAAAAACTGGCTTAACCCTGGCTGTGACTCTACCGTAACATTGGCCTAATAACCGCGTATCACTTGACGGTTAAATCGGGTACCGTCCCTCCCTCGTTTAGCTTGTGAGCGTCTCTTTTGTATCAAGTTACCCAACCTTATTTCATGGAATATCTAATGACTTTGACCCTGTCGACCCTTGACCTCGTTCAAATCACAAGGCAAGATTATCTTCAGTGGGGTTCGGAGCTAGAAACATGTCAAGATGAGCGTATCGCTCGTCAGTGTATTTGATATGACTGATAATGACATAGATGACTTGATATAACCCATCATTGACATGGGACATAGCCTATTTCTTACAGCTTGTTCAGTCATGTAACACTAATGTTATTGCCTCTGAAGAGGTCAAAGAGAAAGGTCATGTCATCCTAGAAGTGGCTCGATTCACGAAACTTGTAAATACTAATATTCTTCCAATTGTATCCTATCAAAATTACCTCCAGGTATCATATAGACTGAACATTCAATATCTAACACTAATATGGTTGCCTCAGAAAAGGTCAAAGAGAAAGGTCATGTCATAAAGAAGTGACTCGAGAAACTTGTAAACACTAATATTCTCCCAATTTTATCCTATCCAAATTACCTTCAGGTATCATATAAACAGACAGTTCAATATCTAACACTAATATGGTTGCCTCTGAAGAGGTCAAAGAGAAAGGTCATGTCATCTTTAGAAGTGGCTCGATTCAAGAAACTTGTAAACACTAATAATCCGTCCTCATTTTATCCTATCCAAATTACCTTCAGGTATCATATAGACAGACAGTTCAATATCTAACACTAATATGGTTGCCTCTGAAGAGGTCCAATAGAAAGGTCATGTCATCTTTAGAATTGACTTGATTCACGAAACTTGTAAACATTAATTACTCAATGTATCCTTTCCAAATTACCTTCAGGTATCATATAGACAGACAGTTCAATATCAAACACTAATATGGTTGTAAATATTAAAAATCCGTCCTCAGTGTAACCAAAGCCGCGTAGATCTACGTCTTTGGTGTATCCATTCCAAATTACCCTCAGTTATCATAAAGACAGACAGTCATATATCTTCCTTCAGCAATATGGGCACCATGACATCTTATTTTGCTCGACTGACATTCAGACTCTGAAATGAATTTCCACAAAGGCGCCTGCAAAGAACAAAAGTCTTTGGAAACGGATGTCACTTATTAATTGGCCAGTTCTTTGCAATATGAAATTTGTTTGATCTTTGATCGATAACTTATGAGCATATAGTCATGAAGAAATGCCAAGAAGACCTTTTTACAAGTCGTCTGGATTAATATTAATATTAGCGGTCTACTAGCCTATTCTAAATTAAACAACATGTAACCCCGAGGGGGTACACAATGCAGAAATGGATACATAAAGATATCTTGAGATAACATCGATATTTTGTTTGTTCAAAAACATGCGCAAAATAGTCATTTAATGACTTTGAAAACAAACATCATATTTTCAGTCTGTAAAATTTCTCTCAGCCAATCATAACCGGCCACATCACATCGCCGTTTCTCGCATGCGCAGTAAAGGCAATATCGTTCACCCGGTAGAATCCCTTTTCAGACTGTCAAATTGAGAAGCCTAAAATTTGCGTACTTTCAAGGGCGATATCTTTGTTATTAGAGGACCGATGAAAACGTTTTTTGGTGTTTTTTTAAGCTGACAATGTTTTCTGTACATATTTACCAATTAACATGGGAAAAATTATGAGGTTTCTTGTTGTTTAAGCCACGTAGAGCGAAGGCAATATGACATAACAGAGGCTTAACAACTAAATCCAGCTTTTCTAGTGCGTATTACTCGCCATTGTCGGTTAAGAAAAAAATAATGAATAATATTGTCCTGCTACAGAGCACTGTAAGTATCGAAATATTAAGTATTTGGGATTTTGGTGTATTCAAAGAGGTGTTATCTGCCGATCTTTCAATAACAGGATATAGTTGGTCGTATTCTTTAATCGTTAGCATATCGAATGTTTTATTGGCCTTAAAGGGGCAGTAGCACGTTTTTAGGGGGAATATAAGGTGATGTCAGGCAAATGAAAATTAATGGTTCCAATTGAAAGACAATGTCTTCAAACTAAATGAAGCAGTAATAATTCAAATATATAAGGTAAAGTTCAGCCATGCGATTCATTTTTCTTACAAAAATGAATTAAAGGTGTTCACACAAAAATGGCCGCCAATGGATTTTATTTGAAGCTTCATACTTTGTCCTCTGACTATGGGTGATTGGCTTGTGTAATGAGATTGTTGACACTGTCATTATGATACATTTAGCATTTACTTACAATTATAAGTCAAATATTTAAAATGTAAAATTATCAAAAAACGTGCTACTGCCCCTTTAAAGAACTTTCGGTGATCAATAATAATGAGAGGAACTTAATGAATATACAACTTCTTTATTCTAGGCATGCGGCGTCTTTACATTTTCTTGTATAAACAACTCATATTCAACATCCATTTCAAGATATTGCTTATTTCTTTATAAGAATCACTGGCTTCAAAATTCTGTAATTATTTGTTAAAAGTCTTTAATTCGTTGTTGATAAAGTCGTTCAAAATGTCATCGTCTCCTATGTACGATTTTATTAGATGTTATAGAATACAAAGATAAACAAGAAAGATAAGTGTAACAATGATGAACACAATACCTTAAATAAACATAACTGTGATCGGTGTTATTTCGCATATTATTAAAAAATAAGAATAGAACCCATAAAGATTAAACTCTTTCATATTAACTTTCAGCATCCAAACACATTTATATAAGCAAAGCAGATAAATAATTTCTAACTGATTCTTCTTTAATCAAATGTTATTAAAAAGAATTAATCATCTTGTGAAGGTAACATTACGTAACTATTACAGCTACTTCGCGTAGACAATTATGAGGTATTCACCTTTATGTTTGACGTCATCCAATCTGCCAATGATATACCTGGACATCTCGCGGGTTTATCTTTGCAGATATTGACTGATGTCTATGAATGCAGACGGACTTTCGTCACTAAAGTCAAAATGTTCAGATGCTTTTCATGAATGGCACACTCTTACACCTTGGATATTTCATAAGGGAAATATATCAGCCCACCTGTCACTAACACTAGCAAATGAAATTGAACAGGAGTCCGTCAATTTGACCTGTGAAATATAAAATCGGTTTTAAGTATATCATTTTGGTAATTTGACATATGTTCATGTTTTTGAATAGTTCAACTCACATTTGGATTTTATGCATTCGATCATATTGCTTGTATACTTTCATACCTATCAATGTTTTTCCTTTGTCTCACATCAAACCTTCTCAAACCGTCATAGTACTATATAAAGACACAACTGTTCAACAAATGCACACATTTTACTGATGAAAAGTCCGAGGCGTGATATTTGAAGGAATTGAACCATTACGTCCTAAGTAACCTTGTATGAAGATGATATTTGTGTTAAAAGAATACTTGATATCTGTTTCTTATACTAGTAGAAATTCCAATTCCTTGACATTAGAATTTTATTTAACTATAGTACAGATGTGATAAACTGTATAATATTAGTAATATTCTATATAGGATATTGAATATCTATTTCTTTATATAGTACATCTGCTTGAGAACGACACAAGAAATTGTGTCGAAACGTCGCATATCATGAATAAAGAAATTGTAATCCATATATGTTTCCTCATCATTTCTTATAATTCTAAAAATTCCAATTCCTTGACATTAAAATATTATTCAACTATAGTAATGTCATAGGTAGTATATGTTATGTTCATGACAGACGATTACATGGTATCAAATAAAGAAAATAAATGTAGTTAAACAATTCCAACATGAAACAACAAGCGGATTAAATGTCATGTTACGTATACAGCGCGTACTCATTTCATTGATGTTGCACTGTGATATACTTGGTCAGATGACATTAAAAAGGAAAATAGAGGATACATCGCTTTGACCTTTATGTTTCTTTGACATCTCTTTGACATTCATTTCATTCATTTCGATCGCCTTCTAGTTAATGTCACTGTTTATTTGTTTTGAAAGTTTAAATCAGAAATTCAATATACGTAATCAAGTGTAAATCTACTTCGTATAAGATGACATTTACAATGAAAGTTTTTCGTTCAAAACTTTATGACAATTAAACTGACATAAAGTATCTTGTCAGAGACTTATGTAAAACTCACGTTTGATCGAATTTTTTCAAAAGTGCGAATGTTGAACTTGCTGAAAAGAACATTTAATGCTAATTGCTTGAGTATTGTATCATTTAAACATTAGTTTAAAGAGACACAGAGTGTATGTTGATAGGATCACATACGTCAAATTTTGAAATCAATGTTATTACATCGGGAACCACTAAATGTTACCGAAAATAACAAGTTAAAGGTCAATCAGTACATAAGAGCGAAAATACGGCCATTCAAAGTCGGGATTTTGATCGAAAACCGGACAATGTGGCTCGAGTGGCGAGCGCAAAATCGCCAAACGTAACTTTGAAACCTTGTCATAAGCTGACAGGAAGATATATTCGATTCGATAGTGTTTAATAGGTATTGCAACTAATAGGTAGATTAATTGGATGCATAATTTCGAATATTAAACGTATTTGAGATGTTTTCTTGATTTTTCCATAAAATCAAGCATTTTAGAAATATAATGCATAAATGGATATATTTGCAAAATTTTAAGAAAGATACTCTGTGTCACTTTAAAGAGCCACTCCGCGTGGTTTGTTTAGGGTCACTTTGACAAACTTTCATAAATAATGTCACCTGATCAAAAGGGTCAACAGGTGATTTAACGTATCCCTTTGAAGCTAATCGAAGTTGTATCATGAAAATAGGAATTTTTAAGGTCGCGAATATGATCGAAAATCGGACAATGACTTGCATCAATCAGTCAAACGTAACTTTTAAAACTTATATATATATATAGAGAAAGATATGATAGTTATGTGTCGATATGGTTTTATATGATATATAACTAGTGTCCGCGAATGAATGAATGAATAAATGAATGACTGAATGAGTGACTCTTTATTATTTTCTGTTTTGACTTAGACCTACCCCTCACAATCCTTTTAAGTTAAGACTGCTGATATTGACGCAGTCTAAGTAAACCTATCCTCAATCAAACCCGTTTCACCCCGATACTGAGTCTAGCGAGATCTAGTAGCGGGTTCTTTCGAATTGACCAATCAGGGATCGTATTAACAAGCCGCAATAGTCTGCATGGTTTAAAGAAACAAATGGGATTTTCGTCACCATTCGCACGTATATATTTTTCCATTGCATGCTAAAATTTAGTATTCAAACATTAGTTTTCCTGAATAGCATTAACAACTGACCACACGGTTGTATCGTGTCCAGCTTTGTCCAAATGGTCGGCTTGGGTCAAACCTATTGAGGTCAACACATTGTCACGCATGTGCCAATACACGACTAAGCGAGCTAATAGAATAACAAATTATCATTAATTTTCATGCCTCAATTTTCCCATTACAGCGCAAATCTAGGCGGAACTCTTTGATTCCATCCCTCGGGTCTCCTAAATACTTGTATGTGACTGCGCATGCGTGATCGGAGACACGGAAATTAATAAAACAAGAGATTTCAAAGCAACATCAAACTGGGTTCAATCTTCAGTATTGATTAACGGGTGGTTCCATGCCTTGACTCATATGCGCTCTTTGTCTCTCCATCCAAGGTTTCTATCTAATTTTCCAAACGATATTTCCAGAGAAGCTTTAAAAATTCACCATGGTAACGGAATGCCAACCCATTCGCCAGCTTCCGGTAAATTTCTGCCTCGCGTTCATAAAAGACAAAAAGTTATTGATAAACGAATTGCGATGCAAGTAGGTGGTGACATGAAAGTCAGCCCAACATAAATATTTGGTTTAGTTGTAAATAATGGGCATGTGCGTGCGATGGAAGATGAGTAGTGAAGATAGCATATCGACATTTTTAGAGTCATCGTAAAATATGGGACGTGATATTGACATTGAGTAGGTCCTTATTGGAAGTGGTATTTTATGACTTTTGTATTGAACATTGGTATGCCTGAGTTTTATCATATATTGTCTTTTGATAAAACTTAATGAAACATCATGTAAAAGTATTATGGCTGATTTATAATTTAACCCTAAACGCGTAATAAGTGGCAAATAGTCTGTCCATCTTAAATTCTTAACAATGTTTCAAATATTTCTTAAACATTAACAAATAAATCACTAGCGTTTTTTTCCAGAATTCCAAAGACATTCCAAATTATTCAGATGACCATAACAATGACCTAACTAATAAATGACAATGGCCAATAGTTCTATCATATTATTAACGACATATCAGATTTATTACTATTAATCAACGCGGTCATTCGGAATACTTCAGTTTTATACAATGAACGTCCAGTTCAAATGGCATAACATAATCCTTATTAAATGTGGGTTATCCTAGAATATCTTGTTAGTTTTATTCATATTCGAATTAGCATTGTCGGAATATGGATAAAGATCTTTTTTTGGCACAATTTTATTCTTTTTACGATAAATTTCAAATGCTATTCAATCAATCTGACAATTGAGTATTGACATTTCATTCATTCTAATGTCATTTTCATGAACGCGTCAACACTCAGAGATGACAAATTTTAAAATTCCAACAGACTTACAACTCGTTTTGCAAAAACGAAATTTTGGTTCCCATTTAACAATTAGGACCACTTTTCTCTACTTTGAGCACACTGCGAGCAAAGCAAAACCCCAGGAGCATCCAGAATGTTGACAGTCCAAGAAACATGCAAGTTCAGTTAACATTCTAAATGGCAAATAAATACTTTGAACTCATTCACAGCTTCAACATTTGAATAATAGAATCAGTGATAGTGACAGTAACAGAAAGGGAGATCACGACACTGACAGCGACAGTGGCAGTGGCAGTGACGGAGAAGGATAATATGACAGTGACAATGACAGTGACAGTGACAGTGACAGCGACAGCGACAGTGATATCGGCACAGACAGTTGCAGTGATATGGACACAGACAATGACAGCGACAGTGTCAGCGACAGCAACAGTTGCAGTGATATGGACAAAGACAATGACAGCGACAGTGATATCGGCACAGACAGTTGCAGTGATATGGACACAGACAATGACAGCGACAGTGTCAGCGACAGCAACAGTTGCAGTGATATGGACACAGACAATGACAGCGACAGTGTCAGCGACAGCAACAGTTGCAGTGATATGGACACAGACAATGACAGCGACAGTGTCAGCGACAGCAACAGTTGCAGTGATATGGACACAGACAATGACAGCGACAGTGTCAGCGACAGCTGCAGTGATATCGGCTGAGAAGGAAAATATGACATTGACAGTGACAGCGACAGGGACGGAGCAGAAGAGTTTGACAGTGACAGTGACGGAGAAGGACACAATGGCAGTGACAGTGGCAGCAACAGCGACATTTTTTATTTCAATATTCATGTTTTTTTTGTACTTAATGTTTTACTTGTTTGGAAACAGTATGAAAATACCTTCATACAATATAGTTTTGTGTCACAAATTGCGTTTCGCATGCGATAGGCTCGTAATACATCCGTCACGTCACCGTGAAACAGAGGATAAGTCTACACGACGACTGTAGATGAAATATGCAGCACTTATGGTGAAAATACTTAAACAACTATTCCATACTCGAAATAAAGTTTTTATAATCATTCACGAACAATGGAGATACCTTTTTTTCACATGGGTATACATCAAAGTGCTAATTGTATCACAACCGTGTAAAATACTGTTGGTTAGAAAAGATTGTGTCACAAATCGCGTAGCACATGCGAAAAGCTCATAATACATCCATCACACAGCGAAACTATAGGAGATCACAGTGCAATCTTTCGATGATTGTAGATGAAATATGCAGCACACAATGATACGGTGTTTCCGATGGAGCCGACTTGATTGATCCTAAGGGATAGACAGACAGACTCGATGATTAATCAGACATCTTCATTATTGAGTGTACGAGGCAATCTATCGATCACAAGGATCTGTTGATATCGTGTTATTGTCTGTACAGTGCTCTTTTGATGACTAATGTGAGAGAAAGAAAATCATTTATTTTGGGCTTGGGATTATCTATTTCTTTTTCACATTTCATTAGTGATATTTACAGATTGATGTTTTAATCATAGATCCATCTAAGATCGAAACAAAGTCTTTCTGATCATATCTAGATTTAGGATTACGGTTGTGTGAAATTCACATTTCGTAGGGTCCTTTTTAGATATAACTTTTTTGATAGGCATTTAGAAGTAGTTAGATGAATAAGGAAGAGTTCTATGGATTTTTCAACAAACTAAGTAACCTTGTATCATTTGCTTGAAAACGGTGTTAGTATCTACATCAATACTTCGCACTCCTGCAATAAAGAAGTTAAAAATCCATAAAACTGTTCCTTATTCTTTGAAATATTAAAAGTATCATCGTTATTTCTAAATCAGAAAGTTAGTGTTGGTCAGTTATTTTACATGTTGTACTGATATGGATAGCAAATCATTGAGTCTAAACAGTGAAGCGTTATTGAAATTTTCTGACAAGCATAAGCATAATCTCGGAAGCGAACTAAACAGATGTTAGACCTATTTATAACGATAACGAATCAATTATAGCAAATTAATCCATAAAATTAAGTTTTATTCATGGAATGTTAAAATTGATTTAATATTTTTAGAAACATTGCAATTCAATATATCATCGCTTGTCACATAAGAATTTGTTTATTCCATTTCAGCGAAAAAAATAAATCGTTAAACATGGTCGTGTAAAGTTATGGAAAAGTATGAATAATTCGTATCCTCGAGTGATTTTTAATTATGAAGATAGATACATCACGATAACTTACGATAAATTCACTTACAGATACATACATCACATAACATTTCTATTTATTTAAAAAAATATATGTTAACGAGCCAATTGATCGACCATTCGTTAATAACTTTACTGACGCAATCATAACTCCCATGTTGCGAAACTCAACTAAGCTTTAAATAAAATATTACTCTCGATGATCTTACTTGAAACAGCAAAGATTTACTTCGGTTTCCAAAACTGTTCTTGAATTATCTTGATTATTCGATCTTTCATTTATGGACCTCTTGAAGTTGGAATGATTTCTTCGGCTTAATTTGCTATGGTATAAAGGTCTAAAAGCAAGTCTACAACTGATTTTTAAAATGAATTAGACCTTGAGTAGATATTTAAACCTTTTATGTATAACAAAAATGAAAAATGAGTAAATCACAATTAATTGTTTCTGTCTATCCATCCAATGTGACAAATTACGGTGATTCAGAACGTGACTAAAACGGCATCATTACAGACAATATCATTTAGCATGTCACGCACCTATAAGAAATGACTAATTATCAACTCCCTTGTCCCTAAAAAAATGCCATAACAAAAAGTCGTTATAAGTACATAAATTTGAGGTTAAGAGTTTCGCTGTCTCAAGGTCTTAGTAAAGGATAAATTGTTACGATTATAATTTCAGAAAGTATTTTTGTCTGACGCATATCCAAGATGCAATTGTCTCCTTCAATCAACCAATCTTTATTTCGGTACCCAAAAGGCCTCTGGCCTATAGTAAATATAGATTTATTTCTACATATTTATAACATTAGTTATCATTAATGATACAATTTTGTGTCTATGAACCGATGCGTAGAAATGTAAATCGACATGTTTACAAGTTCGTTTTTAATTAAACTGTTTAGTAGATTGTTAGACATAAGCATATTTGGATATAGATAACATTTTCTTTAATATATTTAATTCGAATGTCTTCTTTAAACTCAAATAATTCTCCAATTCTAATAAGAATATCAAAAAGATCGTCGAAATGACAATCAAACAAAAGATCTATGTAACAAAAAGTAGTTCATGTTCGCTTTTAATCAGGGAAGATTGAAACTCAAACCAAAATTGGAAACAACAATAAAAGTCAATTTAGAAGAAAAACATCCCTTAAGTTAAGTCTGATGACTCGATTTCCTCAAGTTATTTCTGTCTATAACCTAGATCGTGCGTGGCTTAGTACTAGTGAACTGTTACAGAACCTTTTCATTTAGAACATCCCACGCTTGGTGGACAGACAGACAGACGGACGGACAGACAGACAGACAAACTGGGTCTCCGTGATAGGTCATTATCCAAAATATAGCCAGACTTTGATTAAGAGGTAGAGTTCGTTTCAGTGCATTTATACATAACTTAAATGTTTTTATCGTATCAATATTCGAGACATTCTCTTCAATGTGTCGTATGAATATGTAATCAAATTATGGAACGTTGGATAATATATTCACTTCCATTGTTTCATGCGATCGAGAGAACAATAGAAATTGTGATAAAATTAATCAACCTATTTTATTTACTTCTATGACGGATTTATTTATGTCGGACTTAAAATGTAATGTTAAAAGTTTAAAACAGCATTTTGAATGAATGAAACCTACATCAGTTACTAATAATGACAATTTGTATTATGTCTTACTAACCACTTAAACAATATTATTGTCATAGAAAAGATGCTGATAAATAACCATTTAATTTATATGTTTAAAAGTTTCGTTTATCAATAAAAATTTAAGTTTATTTGCTGAAGAGTCTTACAAAATCAACTCATGTTGTATTCAATTTAGTTGAAATAAAATGTCATATATATCCATTCTGTTGTCCTGTTTCTCTGTCAAGACCGAACGTACAGACAGACAGACAGACGGACGGACAGACGGATAGTTTTATTTAAATCTCAACTCAATTTACAAATAAAAGGCTCTGAAATAACATTATGAAAATAAAATCTATCTTTCACCAACGTATACATGAAAATAGCATACCATATATCGGTATCTAATACACAATCAACACAATCGATTAATTTGATTTGTTTATGATATTCGCTGATTTGTCTGAAAGGGACAAATGACTTTAAAGATACATGTACACAAACACTGGCCATTGTATATAAACTGAGTACGAGTGAAGCACAATGTACAATTGAGAGGAGATTGACACAATCGCATTATAGCTCCGGGATACGATTAGTTCTGGAGCATGATGCTTATTGACATGTGACATCTTGCGTTATCTTCGATATAGGTAGTTATTACTTACATAGGACTCTTGTTTCATCAAGAAAATAGTGTAGGTAAATTTACAGTTTTTATGTGGTGACTTAAATAAACCATCTGTCTGTCTATCGTTATTATGTAAATTTACAGTTTTTATGTGGTGAGACTTAAATAAACGATCTGTCTGTCATTAATACTTACATAGCCCTCTTGTTTCATCAACAAAAAGTTGTATTTAAATTTACAGTTGTATGTGGTGAGACTTACTAAACTATCTTTCTGTCTGTCGTTATTAACTTACATAGCCCTCTTGTTTCATCAAGAAAATGTATGTAAATTTACAGTTTTTATGTGGTGAGACTTAAATACACTCTCTGTCTGTCTGTCGTTATTTTGTAAATTTACAGTTTAATGTGGTGAGATTAAATAAACCATCTGGCTGTCTATCGTTATTAACTTACATAGGACTCTTGTTTCATCAAGAAATGGTGTATGTAAATTTACAGTTTTTATTTGGTGAGACTTAAATAAACTATCTGTCTGTCGTTATTAATTTACATAGCCCTCTTGTTTCATCAAGAAAATGTTGATGTAAATTTACAGTTTTTATGTGTTGAGACTTAATAAACTATCTGTCAGTCGTCATTATTACTTTCATAGGACTCTTGTTTCATCAAGAAAATGGTGTATGTAAATTTACAGTTTTTATGTGGTGAGACTTAAATTAACTATCTGTCTGTCATTCTATATTCATTATTCGTCATTTAAAGAAATCAATATTTGCAGTGATTGATACATTAATATTATTGATGCGAAATTGTACTAGCCTCTTATCAAACTGCGATTTGGGTGTCAATCATTGTTAAAGTGTTGATAGTAATATTCATCTCCAATTAAAGTAGATATGTAAAAAGTATATAATTGCTTCAAATGACGTAGTAATAAAAGTTAACACTTCTCTTAAAAGCAAACATGAAAGTGTTGTAAAGACGCCGAAATATCACCCAATTGAGCATTGGGTGTAGAATCGTTTCGTATTATTATGTAAGTATTAATTAGTTTCGACGTGTGATGCTAATTGAAAAGTATGTCACTTAATTACGGCGTGCAAATTGACTGGGATGTAACTAAACGATACATAGGGACATTCTTTCGCCTTCGGACACTAACCCTCTTTGTCTATCTAACTGACCGCAATCGCCATTGTGCCTAATTATGCTATCAGTAAAGAGCACCGTTTTCCCACATTCGATCGTTTCCTGTTTATCAGATGTTTTTGGAACGCTAAGTCGGAAAAGTGGAAAAGATTTCATCACTGAGCAAGCAACACACACATTACGAGTTAAATCCAAATATGTGTCTTCTCCTAGAAATCGATCATTGTCAACATACACTTTGGGTTTACGTAAGGATATCGATTAGATACTGTAGGAATTCCAGGTCGGCTATGGAGAGGTCTGGTGACAAGCTTTTACCGAATATGCCATGAGTTTTCAACTTCTTGACAAAGAATAACACGTCAAAGTCAAACAGATCGAGTTTTTATGAATGTCATTTTATCATTTGCTAAAGAAATAGATTTTTCACTTTTAGAGACTTTAAGAAAAATATGTCTTTGAGTATTGAGGTTAAAACATTTTTCAACATTTTGTAACATTGTTTCTACTTTAACATTTATCACTAAAGAATATCGTATGATAACGACCGGCACGGGTGGGTGATAACTCGAACAGTGCTCTGTGGGGTGGGGGAGGGGGTTGCCTGGGAGGGATAATACCTCATGAATATTCATGTATATGACAAAGGGCCGACAGAGCGGGCAGTAGGGGAGGAACAATCCACAGAGCGGCCAGCACAGAAGCCGGGGAGAGAGAGCGAGAGTTCTGAGTCAGATTCTCTAGTAATTTGAGGGTAATTGTCTTCAGCTGTGAATCGGCTCGCTTGCTTGCTTGTTGGCTTGCTTAGGGGCCGCTTTATCCTCGGCGAACGCTAGCGCTGAGACACGGCAAGGGGAGCGAGTGAGTGAAGGAGCGCAGTCGAGTCGAGCGTGGATTCACTGACGGAAGCACCGTTGATCGCTCTTCGTTGCTTAGCCGGCCAACTTTCCGGAGTGTAAATTCAGAATTCTATCTTTCTTCTCGCCGTGCAAAGCAACGGAGTGAAAGTGCCACAATGGCGAGCGTTGGAAGTTTGTCCGTTTTATTGGCAGTGTTTTGTTTCTGTGTGGTAGCCTACGGTCAGGACCAAAAGTTTAAGATCCAACTTAGTTTGCCAACTGAGAACGCAGACGACACGAAAGAAGAGGCGGTGGAGGCAGAATCACCCCCAGTGGAATCATCTCGCCAGTTTCTACACCACAATCCCAGAACTTGTGGGGAAGCGGATATGTGCTGCCATGGACAGAACAACACTTGTTTTGTGTTGGGACGCCGTCTGGATGGAAACTTTAACGAAAGTAGATGCTACTGCGATTCCAACTGTCTTGTGATGGCAGACTGCTGTATTGACTACCATGAACATTGCAAAGGTAAGTCCACTTTAAAAAAAAAATTATTTACATGCAATACAACAATTTTTATTTACAAACAATCTATGTATTCAAATGTGACAATCACAAAACTTTCACAAAGAAATATTGCATCATCAGCTTGCACGATTCATTGTTGATATAATGCACAAAACAACATTTTACAAAATGTTTAATTTTTCACAATTTTTCAAAGTCTCTTCTCAACACAACAGACAAAATGATGATAAAACACAAGTACACACAGAAATAAAATATTCATTATGAAATTTGTGATAATTAGAATTTCATCCATTTGATCCACAAACTTCATATGGTGTGACAATAGAGAATCACCCCATCTTTCAGCCAGTCATTGAGAGAGGATGTTCATGTTTATATGACCCAATTAGTTAACTTTGTAGTCTGTTTAACAGTCACTAGGTCATCCCATCAATCACTAACCTCTCAAAAACTTTCACCTCCAAGTGACATCTGTTGGGAATTGTTGAGTACGCCAGCTAACCACCCCTCTCAAATTACCTCTGATGTTCCCCTGTTCCCATTTCTCTCCTTCTATCTCCCCCTTCTGTTGTCATGCAACATACAGTGATATCCTCAAACTTGAATCCCGCCACTAATGACTAAAATATTGCCCAAGCAGCGTTAAGCATTAACTCCCTCACTCACTCAAATCATTGCAAAAGTGTCATAATTAGTTGCATGCATCATCTACAATCCAATTGGGAGCTATTTATCAGCTTTCAACTTTCAAAGTTATCATATTTGTAACAAATCAAATTTTACTTAGTTATGCCCTCCAATAGATGCAAATATTCTCTCGCCTGCAATATTATGACAAAAGACCCCCTTTCCATATATCACCATCTCTTATTTATAAAAGTTGTGTCTGATCAAATTCAGCTTTATTTTCCCTAGTCTTATAAAAGTTTCCCTCTCTGCATAAGCAACACAACAAAAGTCCCCCCATCCCCCCATCCTCTATCAACCAGGGGATGCTCAAGTGCAGAGAAACGTAATTTGCCACATATGCATGTAACCAACCAAGTAACCTTAATCAGCCCTTACTGCAACCCTGCAGTTAACCCACCTATAACATGGGCCCACACACCTAATGTATGTCACAAACTATCTCCCTCTATATTTAGCCTCAAATATGCCTTTGACACATCGGTGGTTGGCCCTCGGTAGCCACTGTGTGAGGGTATTTTCTGTTTGGTGTGCAAACTTGTTTAGTTCATTGAGTCGGAGACTGTATGTGCAGTTGCGCGATGCATGCAGATCCATGCCTGTTAAACAGCAGCATGGAAACAATGTGTGGATAAAGTCCCATTAAATAAACTCATGAAATCTTAAAGTGTGTTTTGGTTTCACCCTACACAGTAACAATGGCTGACAACAATAGCCTCAATTTTCATGCTCAATTTTCCCGAGCTTGCTCTATGGTTTGTCTGTGATCAGCCGAGGTGGTTAAACCTCATTGTCCTTTGCTCGTCAGAGATATGTTTTATTCATATTTAACGAGGAGAATTATCTCTTGAGTTTGCCCAAGCTTACCCCGCAATCCTAATGTTTTAGAGACAAGCTGATAAGAAAAAGGTTCTTAGTTAAGATTGGAGTTAATCACCATTTGATGAGGTAACACTATTGAAGGAGACTGATTTTCTAATCTGTTACACTTGAAGTAAGATAAAGAGATAAAGGCCGGACACTGATTCTGTATCTTAAAGAACAGAAGCTTTTCAGATGTAGGAGATTAGACAGTGAAATATGGAGTTCAAGTCAGGAATAGATTTCTCTTCAACAAAAAGACTGAGTAAATAGAATTTGAAGGCTGGGCAATACTTCAAGTGGCCACTGTTTTTACGAAATTGGTTTGAATATGTGACAGGCTTGAAAGATCAAAGGAAATGATCTGAAGATCAAATTATCTAAGAGTCAAAGTCAAAACTCCTTTTTGTTCATAGAAAAATGACAGAGTAGCTTCTTGATGAAAAAATCCTCTATAGTCGGTTCTCATCCTTTAGTTCCTTTAGCAGACTAGATGTCATTCATGAAGTCAGGACACCATAGAGAATTATAAAATTTGGTTAAGATATGAACAATTTATCACAAATTTTGCTTTTTCTTGTCAAGAAACTTAAAGGCAAGGAAAAGCAACACGAAAGTGTATGTGATATAAAATTTACAATTAAAATACTACAGCAGAATGGTAGAGGTCGGAGTTGGTCCTCAGTGTTTAACACAAGCTTCAGAAGCAGCCAGCCAAAAAGAAGTATATTGTCAAATTTTATGACAAAATTGGAAAAAAAATCTTCAAAAAATATTATCCAGAATCAAAAATAACCAGCTTCTTGGCTTGGGCATGGACTTTACTTCATCCACTTAGTTCATCCATGCATATCCCAGATAGGTATATGAAGAAGGAGTCCACATTGATGGGGTATATTTTGCCCACAAGGACCAGAAGCAAGTCTAGCTTGTGGTTGCAGTGGATACCTGATCCTTGCTATCTCCTGTCCACTAACTACAGCCCTGATAACATGGAGCTAACCCTACATTAGCCCTGGCAGTCAGATGCTAATCCTCAAACACACATAAACCTCAAAAAGTTGATCACGTCTCGAGCCAATCACTGCTTCATGAACTCTCTGCAGGTAAATAAGTTTGAATCAGTGCTAATGCTGTCTAACTGTGTCTACTTAGTATGTAAGACTGGCAATTGTTTGGGGTAGTAACTCTGGTTTGGTAGACTATCAAATTAACCGATTTACTGCTATGCCCAAAATTCGACTGCTGCTTTAAGGCTAGTAGGACCTGGAAATGATTCTGAATAAGTTGGCAAGTAAAGCTATTTAATCAGAAGTTTTGGGATCTCTTTCTATTATTTTATGATTGACGTCATTACTTTTATTTGGAATAAGCATATAAAGAATTAATTTTTTTTAATTCAATACTACCGTCTAAAATTTTGGAATGACAGATCACCTATACTCCTCAAAACAAATTATGCTACATAAATATATTTCATGAATAATGTTAATTATATAGGCAGCCATCGATGGAAAATAATGTAGGCAAAGAGATCTTTTTCGATAAATAACCCAAATTCATATAGTAATGCCATGAACAAAATGCTTGTTACAAATTTCACATGTTGCTTAACTTTGTGTGAAGAGTATACCTTTACCACACAGGAAAACCAGGCTTAAAGTTTTGAGTAGTGGATGTTAGTATGCATTTCATGTCACTCAGAGATTTAAAGTTTGTCACATGGCAAGATAAAAACTGACTTTTGATGTCAAGTTACAACACAGTATCACTAATATACTATCCGAGGTATCAAGCCCTGCATCAATGTCAGCATGTTACCTTTGTTAATTATTTGTATAAATGGAATGAGTGACATATCTGTCCTGTGGATCACAGCTTCGATTGACGGGGGATTATCTTAACAAGGGGAGGGATTTATGTGGAGGGAACAGGGGGAAGATATCTGATCTTGGGTATTTTACTGGACAGTACGGGGATGTTTCACATTTCTGTTTGATTTGCCTGTTAACTTTTTACTCTGAGAAAGCTTGCCAGTTATCTGTGGTTAAAGAATAATTTTCTTTTTTAACAGTTGTGATTCCTATAAAAGTTTCACAAGGTTTCTGTTTGATTTGATTGTTAACTCTTTACTCTGAGAAAGCGTATCTATAATCTATAGTAAATCCAAGATTACTTTCTTCACAAACAGATGTGATTCCTATAGAATTGGCTCTGAAGTTTGCACTATTTGTTAGGCAGCTATGATGAAACATATGAATTTTACAAGATCATCTTTTTGGAAATTTTATTTTATTGGAAAAAGTCTGAAACAAAGAATAAATATCTCATTCTACAGCAAACATGAGGTGAAATCTACTTTCATGGTTGTTCTTGTGCATGATTTGAATAAGTTGTAACATGCGAAAATGACAATTTTATGTTTACTTTTTGTGAAAAAGCACAATTTAATACCCCACATATCCATTAACTTGGGATATATGTGCTTTAAATAAAATAATTGCTTCAACGTAACTACAGTGCTCAGTTTATATGTTTTTCCTTGCAAACGAGAAGTGGGATGTAATTAACTGATTGGTAGTGGATATTACAACCAGATGGGGGGCCTTTTAAAGAGGAGGAAGTATGCAGGGGGCCGTGTTTATGCCTTGCTTCTTCTCAGGACTTACTCACTTTCAGTGGAGCAAAACGCCTTTAAAACCATAGACTAAGGGTTAATTTTCAAACTTGAGCAAAAGCTCCATGTATGTTTCACTATCCTAACTCTTTGCCAGCAAGACGTCCATATGATGAATTTGGGGTTCTTTAACTCTTTTCAAGCAGTAGATTTATATTTGTGGCCCAATGGCTTCCTTAACTCTTTGCCAGCAAGACATTCATATGATGAATTTGGGGTCTTTTAATTAACTCTTCACAAGCAGTATATTTATATGTGGCCCATTGGCCTCCTTAACTCTTTGCCAGCAAGACATCCATATGTTGTGTTTAGGGTTCTTTTAACTTTTCACAAACAGTAGATTTATATGTGTGGCCCAATGGGTAATCGAACTCCTTGCAAGCAATGCTTATAAAAAATTATTATTTTAGATTTCTTGACTTATCTAACCAATTAATTTCAATGCTCTGATTATCAGAGGATTTCAAAATCAGGTTTGCGAGTTCGTGTTCATTTTGAATGTGTCATTATCTAATCAAAGTCTTCTGTCTATTTCTTGATACTTTATGATACAAAAGTAGAGAAACGTCAGTGATTAATTTGTTTCTATACATATTTTTACAATCATTTATATACCCTAACTTTAGAGACACCATACGTCAAACTATAAGAGCTTCAGGCTCAATAAACCATTTACCAACTTTTCCAAGACTCCGCTATTCTTTCAACTAGTGTCTATACCATTCCATTCTAGTCAGGGTAAGTAGGGCCATCTAAACAGGCAATTTTCCATGATAGCTTACAATATTAACCCACTGTCCTTGAGTCTTTCTGCTGCTCTAAGTGAAAGCCAGACACAATTTCCTCTGCTTCAGCAATCCCTTTACAGCAGCCATTCTGGAGAATTATCTGATTTCCTCTCGTTATTCTAAGATACACTTGCAGTTTGTGACATCCCCTCAAGAAAGAGGGTTAGTTTAAAGAGAATCTGCACTTTCCAAACTGTCAGTCTCTTCAAATATGTCTCCTTTCAGAGCAGACAGAAGTGTTTAGTGAACCATTTGGGAGATGATTTGTTGGTTTGATATCAACCCCCTCAAGCAAAGGCGGCTCACTGTCTTCCAGCAAGTCTAGGGAACAGCTGTTATTGAGAAATTAGATAGTTTGAGATGGAAAATTATTATCCCTCCCTTTCAGCAATATCCAGCTCTGATAATTGGTAACAAGTCTAAATTGCTCAAGTTGGGACAGATTGTTTTGATGGTAAATGATAAGTCTTCCCGTCACCAAAATTGGGCTCTACTGACTTACAGCAAGTCTAGATTGCTCATTATCTTATTGATGGGAGAAATCCTTTATGGTTTGAAGTGGACAAGAATTAACCCTCTTTCAGACATCCTGGAGATCTTTTGAGCAGCAAGTCTAGATTTTGAAGTATCTGACCAGTTGGAGAATCTATATATTGCAGATGATAAGAAACTAACCCTCTAGCTGTTGATCTCAGAATGTACAGTGGTAGCCTAGCCTTGGCAAGTAGTCTCTTCTGTCCTTTTGTTGGCAATCTGGGATTCTTTTCAATCAACCACCCAGAATGTTAAAGATGGTCTGTGAACTGAAGTTATCTAGAGTCCTGTATTTGTTGCTAGAATATGACATTGTATTCTTTTAGCACACTTTGTAGCAAATTCACATTTTTATCATGAGACCAACAATTATCATGATAATTTTTTTCCCGGAAATTTGTTTTGCTTAAGAGGACTGTTCTTGTTCTACATGCTTTATGTGTGAACTATGAACCATTGTGGTTCAATGTAACACCATATATACATCTCTAGTTCCAAATTCCAGTGCTTGCAAATTTCACAGCAATGAATGACCACGCTGATCCTACAGACCTTCTCCTTACAGTAATATGAAGTCAATTTTTAAGCCACCACCTAACGACAAAAATCCGACAGGAGACTGGTTGAAGTCTGTGGATGCTAGTTTATCTCTGTTGTCTGTTACTAAGGAAGGCCATGCTGAGGTGTACTAGTTCTAGAGATTACCCTTGTCTGCAACTAGGTCAACAGTACTCTACATACCTGCTTTGAGGGGGATCTTTGATGTGGAGGGGACCAAGTGGCAAGGGGAACGACTTGGGAGATAGTGCTGCTAGTATTGAGTAATTCTGTCTTTAAGAAACATACTTTGCTGAAATTGGGTTGTGATGGTAAAAATTTAATGGGAGAGAAAATTTGTTAGAAGTGGCTAATATTGTATTGCTCTGAGTCTTCAGTGCTGTCTTGTATATCTTGACAGGAAAGGTTCAAGAGCAGTTTCCTTAAATATATGATTAGAGATATTGCTTTCATTGTTTTATGCTTTTTGTTAAGCTTATGAAATTCAGAATTTGAGGAAGTATATATGATAACGTGCTTGAGTGATTTCACAATGCCTTCATTATTGCCAAATTTCCTTTCCCAAATCTCTGAATGGAAGTTCAAGCTAAGTAAGAACAATGTACAGTGAAAAGCAATAGGAACCACAAAATGTATTGTATATAAGAAAGGAAGAATGTATGGAACTCTGTTTCCTCTACCAAACTCTGGGAATGCTGGAACCGGAGACTTTATGAATGGAAACGTCAGATAGCGGTGCCAAGTCTAGAGATAGCTTCACTCAACAGGAAGTACTTGTTTCTTCTCCAAGAGTAGACCAACTCCTATTCAATCCATCACAAACATCAGTCCAAGTTCTATGGATAAGCCAATGCCTTTTGGCCATCTTCATTCATTTCTACAAATATTAATCTCGTATCAAGACATATCTCGCATGTAGCCATGTACTGAATAGTTCCGGTGAAAAATAGACTTTAGACCATCATCATTTAAGTCTACAAATATCAATATCGTATATCAAGACATACCTCACATGTTCCCATGTACTAAATAGTTACGATGAATTATATACTTTAGACCATCTTCATTCAAGTCTACAAATATCAACCTCATATATCAAGACACATCTCGCATGTAGCCATTGTACTAAATGGTTTTGATGAATTAGTGACTTTAGACCATCTTCATTCAGGCCTACAAATTTCAATCTCATATACCAGACCAAAGTCGATATCTCACATGTACCCATGCACTTGCTGCTTCCGATGACTGACCTATAATCGTCGCTGTCTACACATGATGTTTGAATTGTTTTGCTCTGATGATCACATGAGAACTGACAGCTCGTGGTCAGTGGATGTGATCACATGATTCAGTACAGTGATGACAATTTACCCTAGCACCACATCATCGAGTGCATTGTCAAGCTTTGACATGTTGGCTTACTCATAGTGCTACCAGGTCATTGTAGTAGAGGTTGTAACATTGTTATACATCAGAGGTGCTTGTTGGAAAAGATTTTAAAGCTATTACACACTTTGTTCAACATTATCAACAATGTTTTAAATTTTTCCAACGTTGAAATAAAACATGTCAAATTGTAGATTCAACATTATAAAAAAAATCCAACATTTAAATAAAACAAGTCAAATTGTAGTAAAATCATAAAACAATGTTATTAAATGAAATAACAATGTTGTAGAAAAATATTTTCTGAGTATGAAAACACTTATTTACAGAAATCACACCAAAAAAACTTTATGATGAGTTGGAAAATGGATATAATTGTAAAAGAAATCTATGATTATAGGTCTGATCAAGTTGGTTGACAAAGTAAAAGCTATTTTACTGTGGAGAAAACAGCATTAATTGAAGGAAATAAGAAATAAAAATCAAAGAAGAAAGCTCTATCATAAAATATTATTTGTTGAAAAAACACAATTTAGCCTCAACAGAAACATCACTATACAGAGTAGTAGAGTAAGAACGTAGTAAATACACAACACTGTAGTAGTGTACTAAGACACCTCGTGTAGAGTACACGATGGCTCATCTGGTGAATCGGTACACGATGACATCCTCTCTATACATCTTCCTTCCGCTCATTTGAAGAAGTAATTATTTAGTCATTGCAGGAACCTTAACATAAACTTTATTTTTTTAGAAACAGTTAAACTTTTTAGTATTTGAGTTTTTTTTATTGATTTTGTTTGAGAAAGGCTGTAGTGTGGAAGTGTTGTTTTCTTGCTCCCATGTACGACGTAGTGAGTAAATACGAAGTACACATACGCTCCTCTAATATACTCGTTAATTAGGTCATCAGGCGATGATTAAGATAAGTTGAAGGAAATAAGTATTTGATGCACCCACATCAACTAGGAATAAGTCTGCTAATTATCTAGCTGCTATTTTCAGTGATATGGTTATGATTCATCAGAAATCATGACAGCAGATGTAATATTGGCACTTCCTTAAATGTCGTGAAAGTAGATTCCATTTTCATATAGTATTTTACCCTTTTCTCTTCAGTCAAAGTCATGAAGAAAATTTTCTTTATAACATGTCTTTGTAAAGGTGGTAAAATTATTCCCTTTCTGATTTGTTGGGTGAAAGTACATTTTCTTGACTATTTAACCCTTTTCACATCAGTCCAATTTGAGAATATTTTCTGTATAGCATGTCTTTGCATCTGTGGCAGAATTATTATCTTTAAGAAATTGTCATTCCTGTAAACTGGCCACTCAGAAGAGGATGGCACTAACATTTTCAAAGGAAAGTTGCTTTAAAAAGTTTTATGCTATACGTTTCATCAATAAATCAGATTTTCAGCAATGTATGTTTACTTAATGGTACACTTGTATGAAATGGCAAAGTCAACGTTGTTAATTGGAAGGAGTTATCAAGATGTCCCTGCGTCAATGTTATTGTTGGCTTAGCTCTTAACCTTGCTTAATGCTGGTACAATGGTCAGTAGATCAGTGTGGAGTGATGTGCAAACATCACATCATCACATCATCACCAGCTCATGTCTCCAGACCGCTTGAAACATGGCTGTCACTTCACCGCTGCTCTGCTAACTGGCCGAGTAATTACCTCTGTTTACTTTCTGATACATCTATCTTCGACAAATCACGCAAGAGGTTCACTCGGGCGCAGGCTATTGTTGTTGTGTGATGTAACGCTGAACAAACTCGACTCTGATCTGCTCGGGACTTGAAGGTGGTCCCAGAAAGGTTTTTGATTTTGAAAGATAGGGTTCAGTTTCTGAAAATTGTGTTTCATTCATATCCTCATAATGGTAAAGTAAGAGTTGAGATTTTGATGGGTTGCTAATGATGTGACAGTCTATGTTGCTTTGTGCAAGAGTGTAATATTCAGAATCTTTTAATGTCTTGAAAAGATCTTGGATTTTAAAAGATAGGGTTTATCTTCTGATAATTGTGTTTCATTCATATCCTCATAATGATACTTTAATGCAACAAAATAAAAAATTATAATTAAAAAAAATATGATACGTTAAAAGATGAGATTTTGATGTGTCGCTTGTGATGTGAAGACAGTCTATGCTGCTTTGTGCAAGAGTGTAATATTCAGAGTCCTTTAATTTTTTAAAAGATTTTGGATTTTGAAAGATAGGGTTTAGTTACTGATGATTGTGTTCCATTCAAATTCTCAAATGATGTTTAAGAGAAGAGATAATATATCTCTTGTAATGTGACACAGTCTATGTTCAAAATGAAGATTTATCCTCATTTAATGTCTTGAAATGATTTTGGATTTTGAAAGAAAGGGTTTAGTTTCTGATAATTGTTTCATTCAAAGCCTCATAATGAAAAAAGAGATAATGGGAGAAAAAATGATGTGTCGTTTGTCATGTGACAGTCTGTGTTGCTTTGTGCAAGAGTGTAATATTCAGAGTCCTTTAATGTCTTGAAATGATTTTGGATTTTGAAAGAAAGGGTTTAGTTTCTGATGATTGTGGTCCATTTAAATCCTCATAATGATGAATTAAGAGACAGATAATATATCTCTTGTAATGTGACACAGTCTATGTTCAAAATGAAAGATTTATCCTCATTTAATGTCTTGAAATGATTTGGATTTTGAAAGAAAGGGTTTAGTTACTGATGATTGTGTTTCATTCATATTTTCATAATGATACATTAAGAAACGAGATTTTGAAGTATCACTTGTGATGTTAAACAGTCTATGCTGCTTTGTGCAAGAGTGTTAGCATTAACTTCCTATAATATCTTGAAAATGTTTGTTTAAGAAAGTCAAAATAAAGCTTATTTATTGAAAAAAAAAATATTGATATATTTTATTGCAAATTAATAGACATACATTTAGAAGCCATTTAGGTTCTGATTTAGGATAAAGCAATGATTTTCAAGACGATAATTATCAAGCTTTGGATTACTGACAATCTAATGTATCACATTTCAACTGAATTTGTTTCAAATTTATCATGATGTTGCCAAGGAATTTAGATTTGAATTAAACCAATTTCCATCTCTAATAGGCCATCAATAAATGTCAAATATTATGAGTTTTGTTGCATCTGCTTTCACATATAATAGATCGCTCTTACGTGATGGACTCTTAGAGTAAAAGTTTATTGGATTTTGGTTATTGGAAATTGAATACCATCTAGTTGATTGTGTCTCGGAGCTCATGCATTGATTCCCTAGTTAATGCATTGAGTGTTTACTTAACACAAGCTCATGACATAGAATACTTCCTCGGTTTTAATGCAGGCAAAAATTAAGCAAGACAAATGTGCTGTAGGAAATTGTCGATATTGTTTAATACCATTTTTTTACGAAGAGGTTGGCTTGTTAGTAAGGACGGTATTCATTGAGCATGCAGAAATAATGATGAATAATGTGCTTAACATTTCCATTTCAATGTTTATATTATTCAAAAGAGTCAATTTTGATGCTTGTATTATTCAAAGACATCCATTGTGAATCCTCTAGACAGATTAATCTTCATTTAAGTCAAATTATTAAAGATAGATTGACATAGATGATTCTCTTGAACACACAAATTAATTTTGTATTCAAATCTGAGTTCTCTTGTTAGAGTTTTGAAATAATCAGGTTTTATCTTGGTTGTGATCAATAGTTTTACCTTTCTGGTGGTTGTTGACCTATATGGCAACTAAGGGATTAACTTACTGCTATGTGTCTTATATCCCAAGAGACAAAGTCTTTAATTTTTTTGCAAGTATAAATCAACAGCTTTCAACTAAGAACTTTAAAGGATTTTTTGACCATTTTGGTCAAATTTAAAAAAGTCAACGTTTTAACTTTTTCTCAGAAAGTAAGTTAGTCTAGCAATATCTACAAGATTATGTGTTTTCAAGGTCGATGGAAATGTGACTTTAACTTTTTAACAGCAGAATTTTAATTGTAAAATGTGTCTTGTTTTACTGAAATAATGTTATCAGTACTCATTTACAAAGGACATATCCCTTGGTGGCCAGTGGCAATTGACATCAACATTTGTTATGGTACTGTTTCTTGCAGGTAAAGGGTTAAAGCATGAATGCTTATCAAGTCAATGGATGTCACAGCAGTTAAATAAGGGAATTTGGAGTCATTTACAAAGGATATATACCATGGTTGACAAGGGCCTACTGACATCGGAGAATGTTATGGTACTGTTTCCTGCAGGTAAAGGGTTAAAGCATGAATGCTTGTCAAGTCAATGGATGTCACAGCAGTTAAATAAGGGAATTTGGAGTCATTTACAAAGGATATATACCATGGTTGACAAGGGCCTACTGACATCGGAGAATGTTATGGTACTGTTTCCTGCAGGTAAAGGGTTAAAGCATGAATGCTTGTCAAGTTAATGGATGTCACAGCAGTTAAATAAGGGAATTTGGAGTCATTTACAAAGGCTATATACCATGGTTGACAAGGGCCTACTGACATCGGAGAATGTTATTGTTATGGTACTGTTTCCTGCAGGTAAAGGGTTAAGGCATGAATGCTCGTCAAGTGCAAGGGTGTCACATAGCGGCCACAGTTGTTTGCTCTGTTTTACAATCCATGAATTAACTTCATCACCCCACATTGGGGGCAGGTTGTAGTCAGGTGCTTAGAAGGGGCTGAAAATCAAACATACCTTGAACCGACTTTAATTACTTACACCCGCTTCAAAGAGACTGAAAATGCATTCTGTTTGTCTTGTACATTGCCGTGAACTTAATTGAGGTAATTGAACATGTTGGAGGTAACATTTTGACAGTATGAAATAGTTCACAAAATTCCAGCCCATGTGCTTAAATACAAACATATGCGCTATTTAAACTGCTTACCTAAGCGATGTGCAACACGAGAAGTTAACAAGCTTGCAGATGTGGAATATCTGGTTTTAACATCCGCTGGGAAAATATAACTCGTATTATTTTAGACCTCTGACAGTGTCTACCATTTTCTCATTCACAATGAATGTTCAAAACAATTTATCTTGTGTGTTAGCATTTTGGCTATGAAATGATATCCATGACCAAGCATTATAAAAATATATATATGCAATTGATCATTTGCTATTGATGACTTCCGGGGTTTTCTGTCTAACACCCAGACTGTTGATCTCAATAATTTTGTCTTTAACACAACCTCTCAAGACACAAGTCTAGATCTGCTTTGAACTCTGAAATAACTATTTGTCTAAGGCATCTTTCATATTATGAATATATATTAATTTATAGAGTTATTTTTCAGAGACTGACTATAAGTCTAGGGACATGTAAGGGGTTATGACTGTTCATTCATAAAGCACAAAATCCTCTGCAAGTTAAGATAAGAATTCACCTATTGAAACAAAATTGTTACATAATCCAAATTTTATGTAGTTACAAATATTGTGTTTAGACTTAAGAATTAAATAATGAAATGAATCACTGGATACCTCAAACAGTTCCCAGGGGTGACTCTCATATAGCGGAAATAGTTTCCTCATGGTCGGAAACAATTCCTCTGAGGTTTGAGAGGCAGTGTTAGCGATGGGCTGAGCCCCCCACTTGACCCAGTGAGAGAGAGTGTGTGTGACAATAGACATGTTATGTGGTCTATCTACACACAAGATAAACTTTACCCTGGCTCACCACAAGGGTTCCAGTCTTCTTCATCAAACTCTTTCATCAGGGACTTTGGACTTGCCCAAAGCATCATTGTGTCTGTTCTTTCAGTTCTTGCTTATTGTCCTTTGGACAAGGGTTGATGTGAATATGTATTCTCATGTATCAAGCTTATTGCTCTTAGGATTGAGGATATTTGAATATGTATTGTTGTTGAATCAAAACATTTTTCTTGGATTTGACATTTCAAAGATTTGAGGTTATCTGTTCTCAGTTTTCGATGAAAGCTTTGATATAAGGGTGCCACATCAAGTGGCATGTGTAAAATTTAGTGCATTTTAAAGATTAAAGTTCAAATCCCATTAGTGCTTCACTTATTTCACATAAGTACCTTTCTTCAGAAAAGTTCAAGTGCAAAGAATTGAAGTTCACATGCATCATGAGTGAAGAGTTTGAAAGGACATTTGCAGTTTTTATTGAAAAGAAATGATAAAATCATCTTGTAGGTCTTCTTCATGCAAAAAAGCCCAGGGCTCTGTAGTGGTTGACAGACACACAGACACAGACAGTCAGACACAGACAAAGACACAGACAGACAGACAGACAGACAGACAGACAGACAGACAGACAGACAGACAGACAGACAACCAGACAGACAACCAGACAGACAGACAGACTTTATTTACAGTATGAGGCCTGTGGCCAAAAAATAAATAGAACGGCCAGAGTAGATACTAAGCTCAAAGATGAATATGTTTTGCCCTGCCCTATTGCATGTCACCCAGTGTGTTGATAAACTTCTCGTCTTTATCACCATAGTTAACCCCAAATCTCATCTTTCTGCTCCAAGCTTTGTATGGCTGTCAGTGCCCCGCCTGGCTTGTGTAACGTATACATACCGATATATACACTCTTCTCCAAACACCACTGTCATGAGATATTGGCTTTGTCAGCAGTTTGTTAGTTTTACTAATGTAAGCCATGTATAGAATTCAGATGAAAAATTATGTTTCAGGTACTTTAGATGCTTGTCAACTTGAGTCAGAAGAAAGTGCTATGTCAGCACTTTGTTTTATTAATTTTACTAATGTAAAGATAGTCAATGAAGTCAATACTAATTCTTTCTTTGTTACTTAGAAGGTCTATTGACTTTGTTATTAGAAATGCTTAGCCAGCACTTTTAGTTTTATTTAGAATATTAGATGTTTACTAGTTTAATAATTATAAAAATCATGCTGATAAATTATGTTACAAAAATAAAATTTGAACTTTTTGAAAAATTTATATTTTTGATATTGATATTTAATATTTAATTTTATTATGTTATGATCTTAGGTAGAATATAGTACTTTGTAATTGGATATGTTATCAAAAGGATTTGTGACTTTTAGCGTTTAAAGGTAATTTGAACTTGTTGATTCTTAGTGAAGTTATTTGTATGAAGGATTTGAATGTGATATCATTTCTTTCTATTGATATAAATGATAAATCTTATTATTCTTGATTTATGATCAACATTGTGCCTGAAGAGTTTCTTCTGTTTATTTTGGACTTAAGCAACTTTTGTAAAAAAAGTTTAAAAGATGTTTTGTGTTCTCTAAAAACTGTACTTGATAAATGTTCTCAAATTCATGTCACGATCAAGTTTCTTGTAACATATATTTACAGTAATAATCTTTTATGTCTTTTCATAGACAAAATGCACTCTAGATACTTTGACATTTATAATATCAGTGCATTTTGCTTTCAAAACCAAACTCGGTGAATCTTAGATAAAGGATTAATGTTTTGCCTTCTCTGCCTTTGACTTGCCGACAAAAGCGATATTGTTAATAAACATGGGTGCAGTAGTCTGGGTCAGATTTGATGTGAGAGTACTCGAAATGTTTACAGGTACATTATATTTCACTTGAACCATCTGTGACAATTTCTTGAACCAGGTGTGTTAAAAAAAGGGATAGGTCTCTATAGCTGCAACATATTGTAGAGTAAGACCAAAAGACAGGAAAACATTGTTAGTCAAGAAGGGTGGATATGGATCTATATCTGTGACATATTGTAAGTCAAAAAGGCCATATGGATCTATATCTGCAACATATTGTAGAGTAAAACCTAAATAGGGAATACGGATCTATATCTATGACATATTTTAAGTCAAAAAGGGCATATGGATCTATATCTGCAACATCTTGTAGAGCCAGACCAAAAGAAGGGAATAGTGATATATTTTGACAACATATTGAAGGCGATCAAAAAGGGTAGATATGGATCTATATCTGTGACATATTGAAAGTCAAGAAGGGTAGATTCGGATCTATATCTGCAACATATTGCAGAGTAAACCCTAAATAGGGAATATGGATCTATATCTGTGACATAATGAAAGTCAAAAAGGGCAGATTCAGATCTATATCTGTAACATATTGTGGAGTATTAAATAGGAAATACGGATCTATATCTATGACATATTTTAAGTCAAGATGGGTGGATACGGATCTATATCCGCAACATATTGTGGAGAAAGACCTAAATAGGGAATACAGATCTATATCTGTGACACATTGTAAGTCAAAAAGATGATGGATCTCAACTGCAACATGTTGCTGAATAAGACCTTAAAAGGGATAATGATAATGTCTGAAACAAATTGTAAAGTAGGAGATGAACAAGGGGTCATTAGCCATTACCAGATCCACGAATTCTTTATAGACAGGGTTCCCCCTACTTTCATGCAATATCAAAGGGGTGAGGGGTGGGTTTTAACCCCTGTGTTTAATCTTCAATCTTCTCTTTATATTTACATCCTCAATCTTCTTGGTTGTGTTTCTGATATTTGTAACATATTGTAGAGCCAGACATTCTTATATTCCCCAGCTGTTGTATATGGCAGGTATCATTGGTCGGTATAAAAACAATATCATCCTCGCTTCCCAGCCCCTCCCAAGAGTAGGTTCTTTCAACCAGACCACAATGGCTGACTTGAGACAGAATGAACTCCCAGGGTGCTTTGCTGAATCTTTGTTATGATTGGTTAACACCCAGCATGATATGATCCCTTATCCCATGCTAGGCATCACAATGGATATCTTTATTGGTCTATATGGTTATGTGCTTGAGGTATTTATAAGTGAATGTGACTACTGTTGACTTTGAAGGTTTATGACTGGAGTATTGTGACAAGGTTTATTGGAAGCTTATGAAACAGGATATCATGGAATTTACTCTTTACAAAAATAAAATTATGATTATGAAAATCTTGAACTTTTTCTTCCTTCAAGAAGATAAGATTTCACTATAAAATATTTTTCATGTAAGTAGTGTCTGCATACTATTCATGCACATCTATGGCCTATGTGCCAAATTATGATTTTAAGAATGCCCAAAATAAGACATCCAGGTAGCCCAAAAATTAACTAGATTTTATATGAAGCTGCAAGTCATACAATTAAATGTGAAAACTATCAATCCGTTAATTGATTGAAAAAATAGAAAATTGCAATACGAACATGTGCTGCAATGTATTCCAGCTGACAAGAACATGTGTAGGTATAGTGTTGCAAATTTGCACTGGAATCTGTGTCTCTGGGTTATGCATTCCAATCCCTTACCGTGTCCACATCTGATGTACTCGTCCATTTTCATTTGCCATCAATAACATGGCCGACTTTCAAGACAAAGAGATGTTGAACCAGAAAATATTTAAAGGAGTTAATGGTTTATCCTTTATTTTACCATGATATTGTTTCTTTATATAAGGTTGTCAACATCATATCATTTATGATTGAAAAAGTCATTTCTGTAAGTTTGCAACTCAGAATGCTTTAAATGATTCAGCTTCAAAGAAGTATATCTTTCTTTATATTCCAAAAAAGGTTTTAGCTTAGCACATTTATCTGACCCTAGTATTCTTAATCATCTAACAGATAGAATTTCAAAGGATTTCTTTTTTTTCTCTCTCTCTCTATTTTATGTAATCATCTTTGACTGTAAAACAACAAATATGGACAAATATTTCATAACATTCATTTTATGACCTATATGCACAAAACATTCAAATTCCATCAGATGTCCTTTTGAAATCTGCAAGATATTTTTGCATGAGAACTACAGATGCACTGAAAGATAAGAACCAATTTCCAGCATTCTCGTAACATTTAACATTTAAACTGTTTAGTAAGCATCTCCTCCTAGCGGAGTTGTCTGCACTTGATAGCCCGGTAATAGCAGCCTCGCAGTGCAGGCAATGACAGAATATTACCAGATGTTAGACCTGCCCTCATCAAACATAGACATACTTATCAGTGCGGCTCCTTTAGTGTATCAAACCTGGAAATACTCAAGTCCATATCTTCTTTTATGTCGACATAAAAAATGTTTTTGGTGTTTTCAGGCCATCTCTGATCATATTTTCCGCAAAATATGAAAATATGGATATTTGATAAGCATTTTGATAATTTACTTGGCTCTTTGTCAAATGTTCCTCTCTTTCAAGTTCACAAGCCCCTATTTCAAGTTCAGGAGTTTATTAACGTGTATTTGTTCTGTCTGTGTGTGGTATCTGTTGTTATCACCTGTGTGTGTGATACAGACCTCCTGTTATCCCACCGATAACACCCAGTGATCTCTGACAGTTCCACATTGTTGTACACAGTTGTATACAGTTGTACATTGTTGTAGCTTGTTGACTTAGTGTTGATCAAACTCTCAGCTCACCTTCAAATTACTCCCGACATGAATCTCTTTGTCCTTTCAATTCCATAATGCACTGGTCAGCTTCTCCATTTATGCCTGGTCACTCGTCACTTCTCAGGTGTCATAATTAACTGAAGGGTCAAGCTCAGAGTGACCATTATCATAAGCAAACAGATCCAGGAGTCTGACCAGCATGGAATGCCATTAGAACTGACAATACAAGAGATATATCCTGGATTTCTGCTTGACATTATATCCAAACAATTCACAGGTATACATATCCCGGGAATAATTAAACAATACACAGGTATACTTATCCCCCAGAATATCTAAACAATACACAGGTATACTTATCCCCCAGAATATCTAAACAATACACAGGTATACATATCCCCCGGATATAACAAGATACCTATGTTTCAACTTTTCAATGGAAATAACTAGATTCTTACTATTGTGTTTGTAAATAGGAGCTGGGGAGTTTACTGCCCTGTCAATTGGTTCCTTTGTGTGGTGTGATGTGGGACCACCAGTGTTAAACCAATAGTACAGGTGTTCTATGCTCAAGCTTTATGGTGTCACAGCAACTTTCATTACCCTCCTAGCTTTGTAGATAGACAATCAGTAGGGTGCCTTTTATGCCTATTTTGCCTTTTGATGCTTTATCATAGTAAATTGATATGTAAGAATGACCCATTTTGGAATGCAATTGGCAAAGAATTTGAAAATTTTATGAAAGTATCAACATAAAATAGAACAGATTTTCAGATATTAAGATATTTTTGTTTTGAAGCATTTAGTGCAAAGCTGGCGTCCTTAATATCTTTTATTATGGAAGCAAGTATCTAAGTGAAAGCGTATTTGTAAGCTATTGGTACCGTCAGTGCAGAGGTTATTATGGAAGCTAGTATCTAAGTTAAGGCATATTTGTAAGCTTTTGGTACCGTCAGTGCAGAGGTTTATGCCAGTCTCTGTAAGTATGGGTTCATATCCTGTAAGTGACCTGACCCTTAGGAATACATACTCTTGGAACCTAAGAGTTCTCATGATCCAAGAATACAATGATACAAGTGTCTCTTTAAGGTATTTGATATGCCTGTACATCTCTATGCATTCAAGCTCACTAGAATTCAACTGCAGGAATCTCTGCGTCTAATAAGAGTTCTCAGGATCCCAAGAATACAACAATAAAAGTGTCTTGTTGCTAAAATCTTTTATAAGGAATTTGATATGCCTCTACCTGTCTGCATTCAAACTCTATGTATCCTACTGAGGGAATCTCAGAGTCTGATTGTGAAGGCAGGTACCAGTTGATGATCTGTAGAGGAAACAGAGCTGTCACACCTGTGCTAATAGGAATTATACCTCTCACCAACACTCTGTTTACTAACACCTGGACTTCCAGGGGAGGGAGGGTAGAGTGAGGTTTAGAGACGAGGAACTGGTTTAGTTACCCGGGGGCTACATGTTTAGGGGCATGAGGGGTACAGGACTTATGTTTAGTCTCTGGTATGAATATTGCCAATGAAACAATGATAAAAACCAGTAAGATATGAGGACATATCAGAAACCATGTACTTGAGTCCTCTTACAGATTTTGCTAAGCTGTTATCTTACTTAATGAATTTAATGATAAATGACTGTCACAGAGTGTTTACAAACAGCCTTTTATACAGTCAATGTCTTCATTTGGCATGTCAAGACTGCAACACAAAGAAAATAATTATTGAAAAATGTATTGCTTTGATTTTGAAAAAAATATCTCATTGACTAAATCAAGTCTTTAGACTTGATGACAAACTGCAGTTTCATTTATGATTCTCAAAATGACCCATTTCAGATTGCAATTGGCTAAGAATTTGAAAACTTTATGAAATACTGCCCTTTAATTCCTATAATCTTGTGACATATCTTGGAGGTTGGTAGAATGGTAGGGGACCACAGAATCAAATAACTTAGCTATGTAGACATGAAGACATCACAAACTGCAAAATGTTGGATGATTGCATATCTCAGAGCCAAGCCGAGATAAGTGTAGGCCTACTCTAGTTTACAAGGCAAAAACTTGGATGTGAAGAAATGTTTAGACTGCAGACATGGAAGACAGGAAGTGATGCTGGGCACATGCTTCTTGTGGCCCTGTAATTGGAAACCTGACTTCAGAATTAATTCAATTTTACTGCCTCTGGCTTTAATCACAAACAAAAGATTTTTAACTTTGTTTATGCCGTGAGTGTCCGATTTCTTGTTTCAATAGCTCTCAAACTTTTGTTTAAGTGATGAATGTGTATTTGTAAGCTTATAGTTGTTTTCATTGCAAATCTTGAATTTTTAACATGTCTCCTATAGACTGATATATTCTGACGATGATGAATTTGTGTGTTATTATTAGAAAAACACATCCTGAATGCCTTCATACTATTTCATCACAAGCTATCCAAAATAAAAAGACATGGCACTATATTATCTCCTATAGACTGGTATATTCTGTCAAAAATTTATTTGGGTGTGATTCGAAAAAAAAACCTTCTGAAAGCCTTCATGCCTTTTCATCACAAACTATCAAAAATTAAATACATGACACTATAACCTGTTTTTTTTCCAAGGTTCACATAGGCATAAGTAGGAAAGAAATCTGAGCAACCAAAAACCAAGGCATCAATCTGAGCACAAACCTTTTTATCCATCGCTTTACAAAAATGAACTCCTAACCAAACAGTGGCCATGACCTTTAAGTCCACAGTTCACGAAGGCATCTAAAAGATTTGGAATACAATCCGACCATGCTTTTAAAAATGAAGTGATTAGCCAAAAAGAAAACCCTTTAGTCTGGAAGGCAGTTATCTCCCCTTAGTGAATGTCACTTGATCCATCAGGTACAATTAATACATAATGAAGTGGGCGGGCGAGTCTTTGGCGGCTCAGGTCGGTGAAAGCCGATGTTCCTCTCCAGAACCAGGGTATTATGACCTAGCGGAAGATGCTACGCTATTCAACATCTGGGAGATACAAGTGTGTATTGAACAGGTGCATTTCTGACTAGCGGCAGTATAACAGATACTGCACATAGCGATGGACATTATTCTTTGAGTAAATACTCATACCTTGTTGGTCAGTTTGAAGCGGTCACTACTCGAGGGAAAGAGAAGAGGGCTTGAATTACTAGACACACCTGCATCAAGTGGTCATTTCCCATAGAACATCTCCTGAGTAGCCGCGGCAATAAACATTCTGTCCATGCCTTCAGGCCATGGAAGTCTATTATTTCTGTTTTGGTCAGTTTGCTGATAACATCTTCAAGGTGAATTGAAACATGAGTAACTGAATAAATGTGGAGAGTTATTGTAATGGCAAATATGTCAAATTGTATGTATTTAGTACTTTATCAAATTTTATATTTTGACACTATATCGACACTTATTATTATCATTAGTCATACATATGTAAACTGCTTGATAATAATACAAGAATTTATGGCAAAACATTATGCAACTTTCACCTAAGTGCACAAAAGTGTCCTAGAATAGTGAATTCTATGCAAAGATGAAAATGTTAAGCAAAAGCTCAAAGATACTGGAATTTTTTTCACTATACACAAAAATATTAATAATGCTTTGAAAAATGTTAGAGAAAGTTCAGAATACAAAAGACTTAGAAATATGTGTTTTTACAGTTGAAAAGAATAAATGATCAAATGTATTTCTTCTCTCTCAAATAAAACAGTTCTTTTGAACATTTCAAAAGTTATACCAAACTAATGTTTAAAGAAAGGATGGAAAAAAATTTGAAGACATCCAACTTCAAAAACATATGGCCCCATATACATATACTCAATATTTGCAAAATTGCAACTTTCCATAAAAATGATGTCACACAGTTTGAAAATGCACTCTACAAAACAACTTCACAAGGACTTGAATTAAAGAAGTACAGTGCAATGTTTCTATGTGAACAGTTCTCTCATCACTTGACTGCCTTCAAGGACTTGAACCCTTGCTGTCACATCTTATTAGCGTGACGGCCATCATTGTGAGACTACATATATATACATATGTATACCTACATACCTACCAGACAGTGGCCATCTGTTCAATTTGCTCCGTGCCCGCCAGGATTAAAACGAGACAAAAAATCAGATTTCCACATCAATGATCTTGAAATGTTTTCACTTGAGGAAACTCTGTTGAGTGGCTCGGTGATTTGCGTTGAGATAGTGTTTAGCACTGACTAGGTATCCAGTTCACCCTTCATGTTTTGCCATTCAGACAGAATTAGATGCTTGAATTAACCTTTCCATCACACAGAAGACCAGAAAATAGGAGCAGTTTTTTTCTATATAGTGAGGGCTGATTTATGAGTGTTCCCTTACGAGCTTGTTAAGTTTTGGACTGGAGGTGAACTTGTGAAAACACTCAAATAGATCCTCATCATTGCTCCTTGTAACTTGTGATTATGTCCCCCGAAATTTTTTTCGGGAGACATAATGTTTTCACCTCCGTCCGTGATTCCGTGATTCCGTCATTCCGTGGTTCCGTGATTCCGTCATTCCGTCATTCCGTCATTCCGTCATTCCGAAATGCTTTCTTTTCCGGGCCATATCTCAAAAACCGTTCAATATTTTTTCACGAAACTTGGTATGTGCTTAGACCTAGTGATGGAGTAGTGCCTTTTGCTATTTTGGTTATTCTGAATTTTTTATTTATTCTTGTTTCCATGGAAACAATTTGAACTTAGTGCATATTGGGGGTAGGAACCTTTTCCAGCCTCTATTTCAAAAACCGTTCAATATTTTTTCACGAAACTTGGTATGTGCTTAGATCTAGTGATGGAGTGGTGCCTTTTGCTATTTTGGTTATTCTGAATTTTTTATTTTTTATGGTTTCCATGGAAACAATTTGAACTTAGTGCATATTGGGGGTAGGAACCTTTTCCGGCCTCTATTTCAAAAACCGTTCAATATTTTTTCACGAAAATTGGTATGTGCTTAGACCTAGTGATGGAGTGGTGCCTTTTGCTATTTTGGTTATTCTGAATTTTTTTTTCTTTCTGGTTTTCATGGAAACATTTTGAACTTAGTGCATATTGGGGGAGGGTTTCATTTCCGGACCATATCTCCAAAACCGTTCAATATTTTTTCACAAAACTTTGTATGTGGTTAGATCTAGTGCTGGAGTGGTGCCTTTTGCTATTTTGGTTTTTCTAAAAGTTTTATTTTCCTGGTTTCCATGGAAACAGTTTGTACTTAGTGCATATTTGGGTAGGGACTGTTTCCCAGCCATATCTCAAAAGGTATTCAATATTTTTTATGAAACTTGGTATGTGGTTAGACCTAGTGGTGGAGTGGTGCCTTTTGCTATTTAGGTCATTCTGAATTATATGATTTTTCCTGGTTTCCATGGCAACAGTTTCAACTTAGAACATCTGGTGTGAGGACCATTTCCGGGCCATATCCCAAACACTATTTAATATGATTTTACGAAACTTGGTATGTGGTTAGACCTAGTGGTGGAGTGGTGCCTTTTTCCATTTTAGTTATTCTGAATTATTTTCCTGGTTTCTATAGAAACAAGTTGAACTAGGTGTATATGGGGGGTAGGGTCTGTTTCCGTACTTTAGCTGAAAAACTATTCAAAATATTTTTACTAGACTTGATATGTGGTTAGAACTGCTGGGGGAGTGGTGCCTTTTGCTACTTTGGTTATTCTGAATTGTTATTTTGCTGGTTTCCATGGAAATTTGAAATTTGTACATAATGGGGGTAGGGTCACTTTCGGATTAAATGTTAGCGGGGGACATCACAGTGCATCACATGCACATATTTCTAGTTACTTCAAGACTTACCATGTCCAATCTGGGCAAAACTTTGTTAGTTTTTCAAAGGCTTATGTCCAAGTTAAATCGAGGGGAAGAAAATGTTAACATTCATTCCTCTTGTTTCCATTCATTTGGTTATGAGTATTGAGTTTTTATAAAACACATATTTTGTTGACAAAAATATTATGAAAATATCTGTAATTTATCTTTTGTCAAATCTTCATTTTCATTTTCTAGTAAAACTACAAGCAGGATAACCTTTTCTTAAAATGATTGAAGAGGAAATTGAAATAATCTTTAAACTGTCCTCATTTGCAACATTTGGTTATTAAAATTATAATATTATTAAGGCATGATATCCATACATTTTATGAAGTTAACCCTTTACATGCAGGACCTTTAATGTTCCAAGGCAAACATGGCCAAACTTACTCATTATTTCAATAAGTTTTCCAGATATTCACAGTAGTTTTGCACTGGTTTATAATCTTGATCCAAACTTCATTTTGACACTTGAAGAAGAGAGAAACATGAAATAAATAATAATCAAATAAATCTGTTATCTGCACTTTCTACTGCATAAGAGTGAGTTATGAGGTAATGACATCAAAGTAAACAAGATAAAGAGAAATATGACAGCTTTAATGCACGATATTATATTGTATCACATGCAATGTTCTCTATTATCTCTCTCTCTTATCTATTTATCATTGTGAGAAGACGAAGAAATATCCTATTATATGATATTTTATGAGATTTCATAACTATGAACTGACACATGAAAGACACTTTTGTAGTCGATTGTTTTGCGTAATTGATGTTTTCAGTTTGTAAAAATGAACAAGTTGAACAGATTTGTGTCGAGTCAACATGTTCTGTTGAATCTAATGCTGAACTTTCTCAGTTGAAACAAAAAATGGAATTTGTTTCTGTGTACGAACAGAAAAATCTTTCCATATTCTTTCATACAGAGGACAACAAAAACTTGGAATTATAACTTCTTCTTTAGAGTTTTTAAATCTCAAGAAAAATTAATTCAATACAGCAAAATCATGTTATCAAGCGTTCTGAAGTTATTCATCTTCATAAGTATGAAAATAGCACATAATAGGAGATGAATATTTCCAAAAGTTAACAATTGTATTATTAAGAAATGTAGTTATGTTAACAAGATTTAGTATGATATTTTCACAAACCCTATCATCAGGAGGAAACAAAATCAAATGCCAGCATGGTCCAAGAAATCTTAAAGAAAAATCATCAGGAGGGTTATAAATTATAACTTATAACTTATAATAGCAACTGAAATGAAGAAGGCAAGATGCCCAATGTAAGAGACATCAACTTTATTCAGAGTTTAACAACCTACATTTTAAGATAGATTATCAAATGTAGAGTAACCTGTATATGCCTGTTTGCCTTCATGGCATAAGACATCTTTAAGCAACATTTTCCAAGGAGACTCATTGGGAGGGAGTTATTATAACAAATCAATCTTTGCATTTCTGTCAAAATAATGCCAAAATGGAGAAAGCAAGTGTCACCAACAAACTCCAGGAAGATAAATCTTTCGATACCCAGAATTCATTATTGCAATACAGGAGCTTTATATCCCATATAATTGCAATGCAAAATTTGGTGCAAGACTCTGCCCTAATCAGAGCCAAGTCTGTTAAAATCATGGCATTAAAAACTTTGAGCACCAAGCTCCAGCAAGAGACATCTTCTCTACCCAGAGTTCAGATCCACGACTCCCAGGGGGGGTGTGAGTCCTTGTCTCGAGGTGACATGTGACAAGCTAAAGACTCCAGGGATCACCCTCTGCTCGTAAAGTATATCAGTATGCATGTTCCCCCTCCATAAAACTGTCCTGGTCAGGTCCGGGTGTCCAGATTGTGCTGACCTCTTGACCGCTGGTCGTATTTCACACCTGATGAGGGAAAGTGGACACTGACAGTGACATCCCTGCTGTAAGGAGTGTCCAGGTCCAATGATCAGGACTAGATACTTTATCTGCAACTTTCTTGCAGGGACGGATCCTTCCTCTAGCAAAAAAGGATCCTGCAGTTTCTTCTGGCAATAAATGATCCTGCAGCTTCTAGCAATAAAGGATCTTGCAGCTTCTTCTGGCAATAAAGGATCCTGCAGCTTCTAGCAATAAAGGATCTTGCAGCTTCTTCTTGCAATAAGGATTCTGCAGCTTCTTGCTGTAAAGTATTCACCTTGCTATTCACGTTCAGTTGACAATATAATATATATCCTCATAGAGGATTACTAGCTTTTTTCCCATATGTCAGTGACTTCTTCTTGCAAGGCTAAATCATTCTTATAGATGACAGATTGACTGACATTCAATAAGAGTTTGAGTTCATTTTGTCATCTCAAATATAAACTGAAAAAAACTTTTCTGATTATTCCTATCAATTCACCAATGGCTTCTCCATCTTCTGACATCTACATTGCAAAGAGTTAATATCAATTTTATCAATTTTAACAATTTGTGCCTCATGCCAAAAATTTTATATCAAAGAGTTTGGAACTTCACTAAGAAATCCAAAATGGCTTGTATCCTTACATACTGAGTACAAGTGTTTGTTTCAAAACAATTGAAAATGTTCATGGAAGTATTCATTTATAAGCAAAAAAAGTCATAATTAATGGAATTCCTTGATGCTATTGAATTCCAAAGCTTGCAGGAAACTAAGAAAAAAACATTTGTTTTTTAAGAGTAAAGCAAATTGATTTAAAAATTTGTTTCCATGGAAAAGGCTTGTAGCAAATCAAGATAAAAAGATGTTTTTCCCAATTGCAACGTGGCTGATTGTTTTATAGGGAAGAAATAAAGCACAAAAAATATGTTCACTCTGCACTAAAGTCTCATAGAAGAGCGCAGTTAGCGAGTTACTCGAGCAGATTTGAGTCATTCATCTGAGTAAAGCAGGGCCAACTTGACATGGCCGCTGCATCACTTGTGTCTGACTTGACATGGCTGACATCGTGTTTTACGATGTTTTCCTCCGATGTTTTTGACCGGAGTCTTTCTCATCAGAGTGTGCCAATCAGAGTCAGCCCTTCAATGACATAGACAATCCCGTAATGAATAGGACGGATTTTATCCATGTCATTTCGGGATCTGTCATCTTGACTGACAGGCTTTATTGAAGAAAGAGTTTTTCGCGTTGTTCTGCAAAATTTGATTGTGTGAAGGGTTCCGAGAGGACAATTTGATTTTGCATTCTTGTTGAGGTTGAAATGTTGTTATGTAAGATTTGTTCTGCATTATCTGAATTTGAACAAGAATTTTGACATGAATGGACCTAAATTTGACAGATTTTGTAAAAGGGTGAAATATGATTGAGGAAATTCACTATCATTTCAAAATCTCTTTGGATGGTAGTTAAAGATGAAATTGAAAATCAAACATCAAAATTATTAAAATTATGAAATTTTAAAAATGGAAGTTGATGTGCTACATTTGAATGAATTGCAGACTCTTACCAGATTGAAGGGAAATATATTTTTTTTTAAATGATTCTATTCTTTCTAATAGATGTACATCAATCCAATAGTAACCAGAAAATATTTGTAGACGTTTATGAATATCTACAAGTCATAACTCAGAAACCCATGTATTTCTAAAAACAACTGTCTGTCATTATCTCGACCATGTATGACTCATGTCCTAGACTCAAAGCGGTCAAATTTCAAGTGATGGTGACCAAAACTTACTTTTGCTAATGGCGTTTTTCTGTCAGGCCGTCTGACCGAAGCTGTTAGTGGTGATAAAGTGTTCGATAAGGCAACATATCGCCGACAATCACTACAAATACGAGACAGAGGATAGAGATGTTGTTGCCCCAGGCTTTTAATTAGTAATGAAACACTCGTCCCTATAAATAATGATTAATTGTGTGATCGCTTGCCGACCTGTCTGAATCAATTTTGTGTCGGTGATTAATCATAAGGGTTGACAAAGTGTGACAGATGTATCACGTTTGTTTCTGGTTCTGTCAGCTGATTCATAACACTATAATACTAATTGATTGTCTCTCTCTGGTTTATGTCCAACCTATCATATTTCTTTTCAGGCAGTCAAAGCCTTCTGATCAGTGTCTTGACAAATATGGCTGGTGGTTTTTTTTCTCTCTCACTAATAGTCAAATAGGAAAGTATGTTGAATATACTGCTGAAAAAGTGTCAAATCATTTGAGAAGGAATCATATTTGACAACGAGGATCATCAAATTTACCGCTGGTTTACATCGGCCTTCTAATAGTCAAATAGGAAAGTAGGTTGAATATACCGCTGAAAAAGTGTCAAATCTTTTGAGAAGGAATCATATTTGACAACGAGGATCATCAAATTTACCGCTGGTTTACATCGGCCTTGAAAAGGTTATCTCTAACCCATAGTTACTTTATAAGCAACATTGTAGTTACTGATGGTTTTTACCATCTATGCAACAAAAGGTTATTACAAGCCAAATGTTTACTTCTTCATCAAGTCACCTTTTTGCGATGTTCAACATCAGTCATCTGTTTATGTGGTTCCCGATGTCATGTTATCAACTTTCGTCACTGGAGATCTGAACCAATGAGAAAACAGGCGTTGATCTATTCATTTGATATCTTCTCTTGCGTAGATTGTGTAAGAACAACGTGTAGATGTCTGAAAATGCCATCAAGTGGTGTTTTTGTGTTGTTATACATCTGCAGAAGTTATCCACTTCAATCCCTTATATGCCAGGCATTCTGATGAGGACCAAGGTTTATTGCGCAGTCAAAATCAAAGAATCAAACCGACTTTCTGAAATCTTCCCGTTTATGTCCCTTCCTTGTACAAAGTTCAGTTGGTACAGTGTCCCCTTGTCACCTTGGAGATCTGGGTTCGATTTCTGGTAAAAGTCAAGATTTACAAGGACAGAACATTGTTTTTGCTTTCTTTCTTCTGAGATAGCTTTGTCTCTTGTGCACAAAATTTACCTACACATATATGAGACAATAAAAAGTTTACAGTTATGAATGAATGTTTGAACCCAACATTTTGTTATTCTAAATGTCAGTTGTAGATGTAAGTTGCAAATGTAGTCAGCTCACTGTAAATTTGAACTGTTCCTTTCAGATAATCATTTCCTGCCAATAGCGTCATTTTGGTTTGGATGTGCAATTCATTTAAAAATGTTTTGTGAAAGAGTCATTGTAGAATGTCATTGAGATATTTATGCACTTTTTTTTGGTTATTTCTGTGACTTGTCAGTGGTTGAACTTGAAATAAGATGAATTTAAACTCTTGCAGAGAACGTTGGTTTTGATTTTTGCATGTCTTTAAAACAATTATGTAAATTCAAGTCAGATTATAAACTAAATTGTTTTGACATATGAGTTTTAACATATTCAATTAAATTTCGGCAAGATATTAAGTTTGATATTCATGAATTCATGTCAAATTAATCTTTCTTAGGAAAATGAAAAAACTTAGATTTTATTTGCATATTACAATTTCATCCTACGAGCCAAAGAAAATAGAAGCATATATATTGAGCATGATAATCCCTAAATTATTTTAATTGGTCAATTGCTTAAAGTTTTTGAAAGAAATATCCTAGCAAAAAACTGTGTTGTATAACTTGAATTAATGGTCTTAAGAAAAACATTTTTGTACAACTCGAAACTCTTGACAAATGTGATCAAATTTAAAGAAGATTAAACTTTTATCAATTTACAACTTCTTTATTGTGAAGAGAAGCGTCGTTTTGGTGTAGATAATAACACCATTTTCAAGAAGTCACGATGAAGTTTGTTATGGCACTAATAGTCAATATTTTGTTGATATGCAGACATAATCATCACGCTCTAGCCATGAAGAATGTCTTTATCTCGCTTATTTCTGTGTAATACGAGGTCAGCTGGTATTAGGTAGAGGTTAGCGTGTTATTAGCGGTATCAACCAGGGATTTATTCCGCTAAACTGTTTCATGTTGTGATTGGATCAGCTGTAACATAATCAACACCTTGTAAGAGAAAACGTGCAGAAACTGATTATATTATACCATCATGGATTTCCATTAAGCTCTCCTTTAGCAAAATCATTTAATCCAATTTATCTACGATGTTCGGGATATATGTCTGCTGCAGAATGATAATGTATTGCCAGTTTGTGTATATGGTTGAACATATGAGGTAATTTTTGTATGATTTAATCAATATTGTCTATCAAATATCTATCTTTTTGAAAGTTTTACTGTGTTGAAATAATATACCTTGCTTTGGTTGAATCTAACTGCTAAATAGCTGTTTCTGTTTATGGCATCATTATATTTTAAGATTCTATGCTGCATTGTAACTTGATGTTTGAAGACATGTGCTTTATTAATTTTCAATTATATTAGGTTTCAGCACAATACATATTTTAGCAATGTTTCAGGCTTTCTCCTTGTTGAAGGCATATAGCTTTATCAATTCTTAAGGATATGTTTGCAGGTTTCATCACAATGAATTTCTTAGTAATGTTGCAGGCTTTCTCCTTGTTGAAGGCTTAATGCTTTATCAGTTCTCAAAGATATGTTTGCAGGTTTCACCGCATGACATATGTTAGTAATGTTGCAGGATTTCTTCTTGTTCACAATTTATTATATCTTGATCACAAATCAAAACCTTCTATCACACCACTAATGGCTGAAATATTTCCCAAGCGGCGTCAAACAATAACTCAATCCCTCCTCAAACCTTCTGTCAAACCCTGATATGCCGCCTTACATATTTCCAGCAGGGATTGATCATGACTACATTATGTCCCAGACAAATGTAGCTCAGTTCTGCTTCACCACTGAATATAATTGAACTGAGGTGCTTATTCATGGCTCATCAACTGGAATTATTTCTTGTAAGGAAAGCCACCCATAGGGGAGCCTTGAACCATAATGATTACAGATTCTCGTATAATCTTGCGACCTCAAGGTTAGGCTGATTGCCGTAAATGTTTGTGGCAACCAATATCTAATAGAAAACATATCATGTATCAATTGATAGATTTGTTGATGATGTTTCTAATCGTCAGAAAGGTGATTTATCAACGATAAATTTGGACGATGATTTGTTTATGATGTAGTTACCACAAATTGATATTTGTGATTTCTTGATGATGAAGTCATGGTCTGCTAAAGAACTGATTACATTTCGAAATAAGTTTTGCGAGCTGGTAATGAGAAATCTATGCAGATCGGCGGTAATTTTCTCGAAGTTGAGACTTTATTGATGATAAGTTAGTATAGGTGGCGCTGTGTGCAATCTCTCGGGAATATCTGTGACACCTAGGGTTTATATGATGAATCACTTTGATCACTGCCTTGAAAGAGATGGATTCATCTTCTTTGCTCGTAGCCTTGTTTTTTTGCATCTTCTTTTCAAATTTGAAGTCTTTTCTGAAACTGACTTAATGTTATTAAAGCCATATATATTTTCAAAATGGGAACATCTCTACAGCTCAAAAGATACATTTTGAAAAACACGCTTTCCAGAAATGGGAGACAGAATTAAAATGCAGTTTTTTCTAAAAAAGAGATATATTTGCAAAAAAGTGAAATATTTCTCTAATTGAATTCAAGTAATGATTTGAATAAAATTACTTGATATTATTCTACATAATGTAATTACATTCATAGACATATGAAAAAGAAGTCAATCCATTTTATTTTGAATTGTGCAATCAATCATTTTTTTATCAGACATGTTATGGAAGTGTTGTATATTCATATTTTGAAAAATGTCAAGTCATTGTAAGAATAAATTTAAAAGTCAAATTTTGATTAAGTTTTTATATGATGTAAATGGATACGTAAAATTCTATTTGTCGTCAAATATATTTGATTAAAATAGATGTTTCTGAATATTTATCAGAGTGATATATATTTCTAGAATATTGATCACTGATTAAAATTGATGACTATCAAAGATGTTGAAATACTTTCACACTTGCTAATGCAATGACAAAGTGCAACAGTAAATCTCACCAATCAAAAACAAGACATCATATAAGTTCTGAAAGCTTTTTGAAGGCTTCATGATATCTAAAAACCTATTTAAGAGGCGTTTTGGCAGATTCGAGGATGAAAGGAATTAAAAATATGGAAAGATTTTACAATTGAGGAAAAAAATGCTCGATTCTTGGACTGAACCATCTACCTGCCTGAAGCAAAAAAGGTTGCCGAAATGCATTTGATATGAACCAGCAGGAGGGTTAGATATGTCTGATAGTAACACTCGGGGATGGACGGTGGTCACTTTGATTGACCAGTCGGGAGATTCTCTGTTTGTCTACGCCTCGGTCAATCACATCCTATGTTTGTACCATTGTCAAGTTTATCTGCAGAGAATAGATTGAAAACCTGTCTCTTTGCATGTCCATCAAAGCTACAGCGTAAATGATCTTAATGCTTCATCTTCATTATTGTGATATACGGAGGGCCATCAGTCTTGCATCTGACAACCAATCATTTGAGCCCTTTTATAGACTCTAATTGTCGTGATGAGATAGGACGTGGGCTATTTGATCTGGGTCCCAATCAGAATCTCAAGACTGTGATTGGAAGCCATATTGAATTTGTATCTTCTATGTTCTCTTGTAGAAGAATTGATTTCCTTGGATACAATGAAAATGGATAGTATCATTTGCATAGTGTTTCAGGATGCTATTTCAGCAAATTATTTTCCCATAATGTGTAATCATTCATGAATATTGGTCTGACTATGGATTGTTATATCAATAAAAATAGCATAAATGATTGTTGCAATTATAGGTCTCTAGACCCATTCTTGTAAAACCCTTTAGATATAATGTGTATCACTTTCTATAAGTACTTAGATAAAAGCATGGAAATGAGACATTTGAAGACTTTGTCTACTATAAATTCGTTTGCTTTTTGTATGAATTTTTTTTTGTATGGTTAACAGAAGCCTTATTGTTATGTTATAATTCATACACTTCCTTGTAAATCTTTCAAGAGAATGTGTATCACTTTCTATAAGTACTTAGATAAAAGGGCAGAGATGAGACAATTGAAGACCTAAACTTTGTCTCCTTGGATTTATTTTGCTATTTGTAGGAAAAATGGTATGGTTAACAGAAGCCTATGCAATGTTTTGATTTATTGACTTCATTGCAAATCTTTAATTAACTTTGTCATGCCATTTTCTTGAAAGATATATATTGTTTTTTCGCTACCTCATTTTCTGTTGTCATTTACTACAAGTATTGAACACTGAATGGTATTGCTTCTCTTCAAACAGACAGACAGTGGGCAGACAGGGAGAGTATCTAAGACCATATCATTATTCTGGTCACCGAGACTAGTGGTATACTGTTAGTGACAGACTTGTACTTGTAATGGAGATTGGCAGTCTGAGTGTAGACTGGTATGTGTGGAGAATTCTACAGACTGAATCATTGTCTTCAGTGTGCCGTTTTGTCTATCTTCTAGCTAAATTGTCTACCTTCTAACTGAACTGTCTTCAGGCTGAATTCTTGAGGCAGGTCAGAGTAAAGCATTGTCCTTTCAGGACCTTAGGTCCTCACAGCATCTTCACAACTTTATTTTGTCTATCATCCGGGAAAACAACAATGTAACAAGTAATCTTGATTTTTGGTCTTTAGATGACCTTGGCAACCTTCTTGTTGAATTCAGTCTATTTTTTTTTTAACTTTACAGGCTCTCTTCCTGGTACCTTCAATGTATCCTCAAGCCGATGCTCGCAGGTTTCACCACAATACATAACCACAATAGTGTTGCGGGCTTTCTCCCTGCAATAATACTAGCAGCCGCGATATAGATGAAATACTCTTGAAAGCGGCGATAAACCCTACATCACCTTACCTCACCTCAATGTTTCCTCAATTTACGTTACCTAACATCATTTCTCCTTATGTTACCTATTCTCACATGATTAGTGTAAAGAGCAATTTTTTTCTGTTTGAAAAACGAAATCAGGTTAATAATTTTATCAAATGAAAAATTGTTGGATTTTATGTTGTTGATTATGTGAACTTAAATGTGAGATTCAATCAAACTTTATCTGAAGTTTATTAGAAAGTTTAAAACGGTAAATGAAAACCTCCCTAGAAATGTAATACAATCATTAAACTGAAACTTAACTTCACATAGAAGTTTGAAAACTTTCCATACTTTCACACAATGTGATTAATGTCAGACACATTCATCAAGGTTTTATGACTTTCAAACATTCCTGTTATATTTATTTAAAAAACATTGACAATTTGCTCTCGACCATTTGATATTGTGTGATTAAATAAAATCGAGTTTATATCAACTAGAAGGTCAAATAGCCTTGTTTATTCAGTGCTATGTCAGTATTTCTCAAAACTTCTGTCAAAGATATTGATTTCAAAATGAAATATGAAATTTGTGTTTTAAAATGTGCCACAGAGTTTCATGACCCTAGAGGTCAAATGTCAGAGATCAAGTCTATGGCAGCCATGTTTGTTGTTGGTAAACCCTTCCAACAAAGTTAAATTTCCTGTGTTGACAGTTTCTGTGCTTGGAGTTGATCAATCAGATAGTGTCTCACATATCTATTTGAAATGTATAAAAACAAGAACCGGTGGTTTAAAAATGTCAAAAAATTTTGCTAATCAGAAACAAAAAATTGTCATGGAAACATAACTTGGACAGTATTTCCAATAAACAAGGAATAAGTCGTAACTCTTTTCTTAAAATACTTGAAATAAATCTATTCTGATCAATAGCAATTTATTCAAATATGATGCCTTTATTTGACAAGAAAATCCAATTATTGTCCAAATTATTCTATTTTTGACAACCATATACTTGACAAGCTGTCTGAGTGTCTTGTACGCTTGACAAATGTGATCATTTCTATGATGCAATGGACCCCTTCAAACGATGTTATCTGCGGCAATGACGCTGAAAGTGAAATTTGAATCTCACAAAATGTTTAAAAAACAATTCCCCGTATTTATTTTGTGCATTTTTGCTCGGTAAGTGACATATTTATTGCCATTAATGTTAACAAAACATGGCATATGTTTATGTTAGGCTGAGATTATGTTCGAATTAAAGTTTAATATTACAAGTTATGCACCATATGTCTTTTAGCTTCAATCTTTGCCGTAATGTTAAGAGTATATGTGGTGCCATTCATGCAGCTAAAAATGTGAAATGAAATAAAAATATCAAATGATAGAATTAATAAATCTAACATTTACTTTAACCCTTAGACTGCCAGTTTCAATGTATTTAAAGATTGCCCTTCATTTGCAATGGGTTGTTCTGAAGTAATCCCTTTGTAAATGAATTGTTATTGCTGTAAAATGTTTCTTTCAGAATAGTTAAGCTTTGAATAATTCAACAGTAAGTGCTAAACTTTTGAACTAAATATTTGGTAGAATACTTTTCATTGGGCTCAACCAAATACGGCCATGTGATAATAAGTCTAGATTTTGGATAATAATTTTCCTTGGTTTAGTATTTGACAAAGAAAAACTGTAATTTTTAGACATAAAGTCAATCTAGTCTGATGAAGACATTTGTTAAAATAATTCTTCATGCATAACAGTCAAAATCAGTAAATTTTGATTGATGTCAATCTATAGACACCGAAAATGTTTGAAGGCAGCAAGCCATGTCTGGATAAGTTTGAGTCCACACGGCCACCCATATTGTCATTAGAGTTAATCAGCCCACCCAGGCACTGTCATTCTCTTATTGATCAAATTCTCCTCATCACAGTTGATTGACAGGGGCCACACATGCCCTAGCTCATTTTCACTTGAAATGTTCAATTTTTACGAAAAATGACTCAGAACTCCTTGTCCCATTCATACTTGGGCATGAATCAGTGTTATGATGAAGGCATAAAGCAAGCTGAACGTGAATCAGTTTTACGATAATGATACAATCGAGTCAATCTTCACAGACCGTGTCTCTCTGACTCACCGACTAGAAATCGTATGCATTCGTGTTTACGCAGCGGATTAATGTTGAAATCAAGCATCACCATGATGACATGATCCCGAAAAGGTGCCTTCAAATTTACTTAAGAATAACAAGATACATTCTCGCTCTAACAAACTTGATACACTGCTCTGACATTTTCACACTTTTCAATTAAGTGTTGCTAAATTCAATTAAATTTTTAACAAACTTCCTGAAGTGCTTGATAATAAATCTAAATTGAATGACATTTTCAACAAATAGAATGATGTTACAGGGTAATTAAATTGTGAAATAAAATAATAATGAATTTTACTGTTAACTGGAGACTTAAAGGTTTATAACTTGATATTCTCTCTCCAGGTATACAACAGGGATCAGTAACAAAATACAATTTAATAATGAAAGAATTTTTTATTTTCCAAACATTCCAGATGTTGAAATATTTTTTTTAAAATTTATCCCTGATTATGAAATTCTGACTAATGTTATTGAACAGTATGGCATGTTGAATAAAATCTGTCACAGTTGTCGGAAACAGATTAAGGTTGTGGATTTCACAGCTTTGACTTTATAATAAAGCTTTCTTTGTACTCATAGAATCTATGAATGAAATATTGAGTTGGCATCTCCAGGTGAAAGAGTTGCTTGCTACGTCTCCAGGTTATTCAGTCAAGTGGACTTTTTATCTCCATTGACGCTCGCAACAATGAGGCCATTTTTTAGGGCTAAGGCAGCGTCTGTATAGCTGGAAGCTGATTGGCTGAATTGGTATAAGATCAATGTGTCAATAAAAAGCTTACAATGATAAAAGTACAAGTATCCTTAACTTACCGACTGGGATTATGAAGAATACTTTGTTGTGGCTAAGATAATACCTTAGCTTTAGCAGGATATGTTTAAGTCAATTTGTTGAATTGTAAGCTATATCTTAGATATTCAATTCTTTTGTGGTTAATTTTTTCTGGTCAGATTTGATTGCGCTATTTATTTGTCCACTGTTCTCTTAGAGATACGTTTGTTACTTAGCACTGTCCATAAGATCTTAATTTTCTTAGGAGGTAGAATAATTGAAATCAGAGGTTTAACTCAAAGAGAAGAATTTAATACATCATGCAGACAGACCCATGAGATTGGATTATGTTTTATATGTTTATGAACTTCTACCCCATAATTAATGTCTACTTTGTGTTTAAAAATTGAATACAAAAATCAAATTGTCCAAATATTTATTTTTGTTTTGACAATAAACAGAATGTGAAGTAAATTTTGCACACTTTCCACGAACAAATATACATTCTTTGTTTACAACATTTATTTTACATAAGGCAATTTGTTCAGCAATTTTGTTAACATACAAAATTTATTTTACATAGGGTAATATGTTCAGCAAATGTGTTGGCATACAAATTTTATTTTACATAAGGCGATAAGTTCAGCAATTGTATTGGTATAAAACTAGATACTTTTTGCCTAATTTACGTGTGATTTAAGCCTGAAGATGTTCCAAGTTCCATTCTCTACATAGTCTGTCAGATATTGCTGATACACTCTCTGAAGGGTACATCACTTCTACAAGAAACTTTGCCAAAATTCCACAAAGATCATGTAGCTAGTTCTTTTCTTTCTATTCCTGTCCCCTTTTCTGATTGGTTGCTTTGATTATGTCATCTCCAATCTCATTGGATAATGAGTTTGAGGTTGATTCAAATTGGTTGGTTTGATAACATATTTTTCATCTCATTAAATCCATAATAAACTTAAGGTTATGATTTTTATATTTTGTTAATTGTCCTAGTTCATTAATATTATTCAAAATGTGTTCTTTCCTTGATTGGCTGTAATACTTTCTATCTATCTGATTGGATGATAGACGAAGAAAACTTCTCCATCTACTAGAGATCTAAAAGTAGAAAATCATGATATGAAACGATATCATAGAAGCAACTTTGAAATTGGCAAACAACCAAAATTACCAATGATTTTCACCATAAGCTGTGAGTTGAATTAATAGGTCAAACAGATTCAGATTTGATTTACAAAATGGATATACTACATTCAAAACATTTGTTTCAAACATCCAAAACTCATTTGCTCAAAACAGATTGTGTCGGCAGATATGTTAGTGTTACGGCAGTGCCTGCACAAACTGATAGTTTAAACACTTTGCCTTGTTTACTTTCTCTGGTACACCTTACACCAATAAACAAGCCCTGTTGAAAGCTGCCAGTGTCTGTAAGATTCAGGTGGGCTTTTCTTCAGTGTTGCAGCTAATTAGAGACACAGGTAGCATTTCTTACAGTGCTATATCATGTAGGTAATTAACAGGTGCTTGTTGAGCCTTGGGATGTCAATACAGTACACAAGCACTCGCTCTTCCACACTTCAACTCTCCCTCTGTTAGCCCTTATATCACCGGGGGCGGGATAGCGCAGTGGTTAGCACGTTCAGTTTCGGATCAAGAGGTTCGAGGTTCAAACCCCACCAGGGGCTCTGCAACTTTGTCTGCAGTAGAGAACTGTTCTTCATGCAGTTAGGTTTTGGTGCAATGCTACACTGAATTTCAGTGCAGTACCACCGATAGTTCGCTAGTTCAGGCTGATGCTTGCAGGTTTCAAGTCATCCATGTCAATGTGGCTGCTATATTTTCAAATTATAGCATCAATATAATGGATTACAAGATATTATTTATTTTACCATAAATATGATATATACTTGTATTATGCCGATCTGTTTGATCTTTCAGTACAAGCTGTGTATTCTGATGCTTTGAATGCCAGATCTTTACCATTGTAACCTGAATCTTGCTATCAACCTTTAAGACCCGTCATTTTTAGTCGAGAAAAATAACACAGAAATATGGCAATGCACTTCATAGTAATTCCTGTCAGGTTAACCCTTTCAGCCCTAAGAAATGAGTAACAAATACTTCTCGTGCCTGATTTCTTACTTGTTGATGTTGAAGGGTTAACACGACTTCTCATACTTCACCTATCATATGGTTATATGTATGTGAAGAAGAGGAATGAGATTTATTGCTCGTAGGTGTAAAAGGGTTAACGTATCTCCTCATACTTCACCTATCATATGGTTATGTGTGAAGAAGAGGAATGAGTTGAGAATGCATGACAACCTTGGATTGACCCACGAGATATGCTAACCTATAGAGACACACAGGTGTTAGTATCAAGCACCTGCTAAAGGTAACATATCTCACCTGTGGGCCTTTACATTTACCTGTAAACATGACCTGTAGTTTATCATGTTTGAATTTGTGTTTATCCATCATGACAATTTTATGTAGAAATGGTTTTACAACTTTCAGCTGAATTCTCAAATGTCAAGATTTTGGCTTGATATAACTCATAAGTATAACCTTAGTTCTGGTAAAAGTTTTGATTTGATATATGTATACAAATGTTTTGAACAATAAGGACAATTCTTATGGATGAACAACTTCTTTATTCTATGTAAGTGACGTTTTGACATAGATTCTAATGTCATTGTCAAGCAAGTGAATGCCAATCAAAGAAGTACATATGTTTTACCCTATATAATCAAGAGGAACCTGTATTGGGAAATTGTTTCCAGTTTCAATCAAATCTTGCAAGAAGATCTTGGTGGTTTCACCTCAAAGTTGCACTGCAAGCTTTTTCTGGCAATGAATTAAATGTCCAAAAAGCAATATGCTTGCAAGTGGTGTTGACCCAAGTTTCCCTCACTTACTTTTTCAGAACCAAAATACTCAACAATCTGATTCATTGCCACCACGAGAGTCAACAAACTGAAAAGCTGTTCATGGAATATTGGGTATACAAAGATATATCTGAACTTGTCCATTAGAATATTTCCCCAATGGAAAAATAAATCTCAGGAGAGACTGCTAGTCTTCTTTCAGACATCTCATTTGTTTAGTTTGAACATGCTCTGAATAAACATTTGTTTAACTCAGAATAAAGTTGACAGGTGAAGAAATTACACCAGGGATAATCCCAATTTATAAGTGTTTTCATTGTACAGTAATGTATTTTCTGTATCTCAAAAGATTTATCTCAAGGCTTAGTGTCACACCTCTAAAAATCTTACATTAAATTGAGTTTTATGTATTAGGATTTTAGACACTCGCCAAAAGCCATCTTTCCTGTCATCATATTTCTTTGGTTTCTCTGGAGAAACATTTCCACACCATCCATATAAAGAAGATTCAGCAGATATATTTAATTGCATTACTGGAATCTTGGAAACATATTTGTGAGGTCTGCCGACCGTAGATATGATATTATGTTCCTAGAGGAATTGTGAAAACTTTCTCATCTAAATGCTCACCCACAGTAAATGTGTCTCGCTTTGCAAAGATTTTATCATGAAAATTACACATTTAGGATAATTCAATCATCATGTTCTTCAGAACTAGCAGTAGGTGCAGACATTTAATTCTGCAGAATCAGTATGTGTTCTGAACCTCATTTAGGACCTGTGTCCATAATGGGCTTTAAATTCATTCAAAACGTTTAAAGTGTATTGCACTTCCCCTCAATAACTGGTTCTTACAACGGTCGTTTGTCTACTAGAATCTGCCTGGGGTGCCATGGGTCGTTATTACCGCTTATCACCTTGAATGGTTCATATAATGATGCCTATGGACTATGAAATGTGCCCTATTTTCATATTGTTCACCTCTGTCCATTGACTGTTAACATTATATCCACCTGTTTGTTGGTTAAAACTGGAAGCAGAGTTTTAGGGGTGTAATTGCTTTTTCTCTAACAGAGTTTTAGGGGTGTAATTGCTTGATAAAGATATCCAGTCCTGATCTACTGTTATCAGGGATGACTTCACTCATTGAACAAGTCCACATCTTAGTGTTGAATATATGACAATAATGACCCAGCAGCTGTTGGATATTACAGCTTATACCATAATCAGTGCGGCGAGGAGTCCTCGACCAGCCAATCAGATGTCCTCATGTGTGAAATCAAGCTTTGTGACTCACGTGGACTCAGGATAAGAAGCCTCTGCTTGAACTTCATGGGGGATCTTCAACCAGAATACATGGCCTTCCAGGAGTCATGCTGTTGCTTTTGAAGAATAGTCTGTCCTGCAAACGGATTGCCTGCCTTTCTATGAAAGAATAAAGTCTTGGTTCGTAACCATGTGGGTGGGAAGGTCTTTCCCAGAGATTGGATGGCTTAATTCTACAATAGAGGGAATCGCCTTGGATAGAACTAGAGTCTGTTAAAATACAATCTCTGCAACTGTGAATTGTAGAGGACCTGTTGATTTATAATAGATTACATGTAGTTTTGTAGGATAAGGTCATGTTTAGCAAACCAAGGTCCACTTTTGTGAATTGGAATACATTGTTTTGGAAAACACCATAGGACCCTTTGTCTAGAGTCTGAGATTGGCCATTATAGAAGTAGAGGATAAAGTTATGTTTAGATAACATTGGTCTCTGTTTGGGAGAAAATGTCTGGTAGAAACAACACGATTGTTACAGTTGAAGTATTCCTCTTTGTTGTTCTGGTTCAGCAACAGGTGGTCCTTGTGAAGTACTTGGAACTGTACAACTGTGTAATGGTCCGTAAACAACCCCTGTGCATTCTCTTCTCTGTTTTAGTTCAAGGAATCCTTTGTCAGTGGTAGTCTCAAGTATATTTTTTTAGGCAAGACTGTAAGGACTATCTTTATAGTAAATGGTTGTGACAAGAGTTAAATTATTAAGAACGGTCATTACTTAATATTCATATTAAAGGTATATTTGTATAACTCATAGTTTATTGACAGTATGCAAAATGGTTGTCAAAGGACTCAATTAAACCTATGAAAAGTAAACAAAATTTCTAAGGTAAACAAATAGTTTATTGTATTTACAGTTCCTCCTCAAAATCTAATAATCTTTTTTTCATTTCAAATGTTTTAATCCAAAAACAAACAAGTTTGATCCCATTCACTCCTCACATCTGAAATGATTTGTTTTATTTCGAAGCTTCTGACATTTATTCCCTTAAAGTTGTCTGATCTGTCATTTTGATTTCGGGTCGGTACGCTCATTTAGACGAGACTGTGTCCTTACTGCAAGTATATTTGTTAAAGCAGTCATAAATCTACCTCTATATCAGGAGAGGTGTAATGCTGTCAAGATTTATCTCCCCTGTTAGACCTCTCCACGCCCTGCAAATAAATTTGTTTGCGGTTTTTCAACCTATGTCTACCGCACATTCATCAAGCACTTAATGAAATATTTCCTATGTGACTTTATTCTTGAAATAATGGGGCAATTGGGACATTAATTTAAACCTTATTTACGTTATATCTTCACCTCACCTGGTAATGAATCATTGTCAATTTTAGGTGCGAATCCATAAAACACCAGAAACAAAATTGATGAATTACAATGTTAAGTTCTGCATCATCTAGGTCTGAAATCATAAACCAAATGCAAAATTGATGAAGTAAGATGAAGATTGGGTACTCTTGATGAAAATATTGAAACCTAGGTGCAAAGCTATTAACTTGAACTAAGGGATTAATTCCAGATACATACTTTATTAGCTGAAGACTACATATAATCATTATTCTATTCAATCAGATTCTTTTGGTCCGTCTGATTTGTGAACATCTCGATTTATGAAAATGTTATTCTTCTATACACCGAGAAGAAATAAAGGTTCTCCTTTCATTTGTCTATACAAAGAAGTCCTGATACAAATTGCTGCCACAATTGAATTATTTTCTTCTTAATGCATAATCATATTCATTGAAATGCAAGTGTCCCATTGGGGCTCAGAGGAGAGTATTGTCCAGTAGGAAATGGAAGAAATTTGTCGCTGAGTGGGCAATAACGAATGAATACCCATTGTCCGCGGTGTATAATGGCTAGTAAGGGTCACCTCAGATGACCTCTGGGACGAACACTGATACATACATGCATGTACTTACTTGAACTGGTCTGCGGTTACTGTGTACATATATCGTGTACTCTTGTGTTGATCCATTGAAACAACCTGGAATACATTAGAATATATAAGCACACCGAATCTTGAAACAAACTTTATACATGTTTTCAATGATTTTTTCTAACCAGTGCAAAATACTGTATTGATGATTTAACATATATTTGTTACAGGTTTTATAGTATTATTATTATTATTATTATTATTATTATTATTTTATTGCTTAGATTTCTGTTTGGTGTTTACAAAACAAATTTTGAAGCTTGAAATCATTTAGGGAATGACTCTTTGTTTATATTCAAATTATTACTAAATTAAGAAAATTATTAACACCTAGACATGAGGCTAACGGTGTTCATTTTCAGAATTATTTTTAACAATTTCTTCTTTTTATTTCCGATATCATAAAACGTCCTTAAGGGGTCAAGCACTAACACAGATAAAATATGACCCACTCATATCACTGAAATTACTGGGGTCACTGACTGATAATAATATCACCGGTATCTAGATTTGAAAATATAACTCATGTGAAATTGAAATGTATTCAGTTAAAAGTGTCTGCTATCTTCGAGGAGCTAGCATGGTGTCCCATTTACAAAGTATTCAATCCTCCCTATCAACTCCACTTACCCCAGCTTTGGTGCATTTCCTACGATTTATCGGCTTATCAGAAATGGAGACAGATACAATTTTACGTTACATCTTTATGTCCACACACTTTTATGAAGCCTAATGCATTTTTGAATTAAGAGCAAAATTCCAACACTTACTCCCAATCCTTGAAATGATCTTGAAAAGATTTTCATTTTATTGTAATTGGATATTTGACTTGAATGAAGCATCCGAGTTCACTTTAATTAAAAAATTGATTTGAACAAAGAAGAGTTCATTTCTGTTAAAATATTTTTGAAATCTTACAATCATTTTATTTCAGAGGTTATTCAAATTTTTAAAGTTGCCTCTGTTTTAGGGTTTATGTCCATCTTTTGTAGGTAATGTGAGTTAAATGATTTGTTTGTCATGTAATGAGAATTTTCCTTACATACTTTAACTAATCATGGTATATGTGGCACTAATGCTGGATAATACTAGTTAGTTTTTCGTTCAATGCAATAAGTGCAGTACAATTGTTTCTGAGAGGCATTTCAAGCTTTTTGATTATGAGAGAAAGAGGAACAAATTGATTTACAACTTTTTCATTTCAAGGATGTAATGTTATCAAGCAAGTGATGATAATGATACAGCACACCTCGAAACATCACAACCTTGCAATAAAGAAGTTGTAAATCTATAGAATTTATTCTCTATTTCAGTACAGTGGTTTGATAGTTCCAGTCAATGCTTTCAGGTTTCACCACAACGCATGACCACAGTGCTCTTGTTGCTTTTATTCCTTCAATAAGATTTTGATATTGATAGAGGTGATATACATGTTCCATACCATATGTATCACAATATTTATAAACAATACCCTTGATATCATACATGTCACGATACAATATTTTCAGGGTATTTGATAGAATAAAACTCATTAACTTTACAAACATCTAGATTTTTGGTAAAATAAGCAATTTTAAAAACATTGAGTTTCGTATCACAATACAATGTATCATATGTATATTGTCAGTTTAAATGTTTCAGTTCTCAGTGTATTGATATGTTGTCAAAACTTTAGATATAGTTATTCCGAGTGGACTCCTATTCCTCTAGCAATGCCCATGATAGCAACACTCAACATCAAATTCCTTATCTCACTTCATGGTAGTAGAATTTATGACAAGTCAAGCTTCTACACAGAATGACACTAATACAGTCCAAGCCACAGTTGACTTTCCAAAGTTTGGATGTGCAGACACAATTGTCTGATAAAAAGTGGTTTGATGTTCCTAAGGGAGTTCAGTTTGAAGACAAGTTCAGTCACCTTCCAGCTAAGATGGTAATACCATGCCTCCGGTCTCAAGAGAAATTATGTCCGTTTGCCAGTTTGCCATGTCAATTGAAATTCAATTTGAATTTCAAAGTGTTGAAAGTTTGCCTCAGTCTTTGCCATAACTTTAGTAGGGAAGAAGTTTTTGTGTTTTTTGTTTTGTTTTCAAATTGATTGCTGCCCTCATTAAGTGATGACGTTTTTGTATATTTGACTGCACTAAATTCAATGTTTCTTTGCCTTTTGGGAATTTTGTAGTCAATGAATTTTGTCAATTGTCAATTATTGTTCATCTTTCCATAAAACTCATTGCTTAAAGGGGCAGTAGCACGTTTTTTGACAATTTTATATTTTAAAATTTTCACTGATGATTGTAAGTTAATGATAAATGTATTATGTTGACAGTGTCAAAAATCTCATTACATAAGCCAATCATCCATAGTGAGAGGACAAAGTATGAAGATTCACATAAAATCTATTGGCGGCCATTTTTGTGTGAACACCTTTAATTCATTTTGTGTAAAAAAAGGAATCGCATAGCTAAACTTTACGTTATATATTTGAATTATTATTGCACTATTTAGTTGAAATGCATTGTCTTTCAATTCGAACCATTAATTTTCATTTTCCTGACATCACCTGATATTCCCCCTAAAAACGTGCTACTGCCCCTTTAAGCTTGTCATTTCTGATCCCCATTTGATAATAGTTAAACAATTATTTATATATATCGTGCATGACATCTTACTCATACCATATTCTTCAAGTCAGTTTTAAAATTAGTCATGTAACATGCTTCCAGCTATCGTCTGTTTGCAGCTTTATTTGCCTTGAGCATGCCAAGAGTTAATATGAAAAAATAAGAGTTGTACAGTGCTACAAGCTGAAACATGGTAAAAATCTGTACCATTATCAGATAAAACCTTACAAACAAGCAAACTCTTCAGAAAAGTATATAACTCCCTCCCTCACTCACTCACTCAATATCTCACTCACTCTCTCACTCTCTCACTCAGAAAAGTAAAGAAAAATCTAGTTCTTGGCAAAACCTGCTGATGGCATACAGGTGTCCAGTTGGTGGTTTAGGAAACTGACCATATGTATACACAAGCAGTGGACATAGATATACACATACTGGCTTGTGTTAGGAGAGCTTGTCTTTCCACTCATGAAACCCAGAGGTGGTTCTTTAGGTGAGCTGTAGCCTCTCTTAATTCTCTTGAAGAAACTTTATCATGATGCAACAAATATACCTTTACGGATATTTATTTGTTCAGTTTCACAGTTTGATAGGTTTGTTTGACTTGGACGAAGACTCTTTACTATGGTGGCCTGGTGAACACCCTTTGAAACTTACTGGAATTTCATATGTGAGACCTTTTCCTTGCAGTAATTGCAAATATTAGATAACTTCAAAACCTTTACGTTTATTATATAATTGATGAAATACCAAGATCTATCAATGCAAATTCATCTGTCACCAGTGAGGCAGGAAAGTTGTATATTATCATGGCTGCGCCACTTGTGAAAAAAATAACTTTCTATCTCAATGAAAAAAGCATGGTGAAAAAAGACAAATTTCTTCGAAACCGTGAATTATATCACAACCTTTTTTGTCCAATTCTCCAAAAGTGGTAACTTGTAAAACAAATTCCCTTCAGGGTAATTAAGTATTATTATTATTATTTATTACAAGTTAAAAACTATCCTCAGAATAAAAGACCAATGAGGGTAGAAATGGACCTTTCGTAGCAGGCAAGCCAGTCTAATCATACTCAGTTGAGAGTAAAAATGAACAACATATGAGAACGTATGTACAGTTTACCTCATAAACAAACCAGACCAACGTTGTGTAAAACCGGAAATTTAGTAATTGATAAGCAACAAACTTTCAAGTTGGAATGGATGGTATAATTCCTAAATAACAATGCTAGAGTGTTTAGGACCTTTTGAACATAATGGATGTGTTTTCCTTGTAACTTTATCTGTTTGTTGGTTTACTGGACAGCCATTATTTAGAAACCTTGAAAAAATAGAAAGTTGAAATGTATACGTGATATATTTTCATAGTGTGCCCTTTTGGTTCCATGTCAGTATGAATGTATACATAAGTCTTGAAAAAATGTCCAAACTTTACAAAGACGTTGGCAATAATTTAAAAAAAATAAATATAAAATATCTTAGAAATATATGGTGTTGTTTTTTTCAAAAATTGATTTTGAAAGGAATACTTTTGCCAAAGAAAATATATTTTGGTGCAGAAATGTCACAACATATAACATTTTCAAAATTGCCTACCCAATTTTAAAAGCAATTCCTTAAAAAAAATATAAAGAAATTTCCTGAAAGAACAGAAAAAGCATTTTAATTTGTGAAACAATCATAACCTCAAAGTTTATATTAACAAGGAGGGATAACTCTCTCTCTTCTTCCTGTTGCCTGCCACTAAACAAGTTATCACTGTTCAAAGAAAGAGATACACTCAAGTTGTTAGGTAAACATTGCACATAAACAAGAACTTGTTGACAAAAACTGGAGATGCTATGATTGTGGTTTGGAAGCTTGCCAGTAATGAAGAGATGTGTGCCTATTTGTTGAAGAAATCTTTACCTTTATGTTCAGTATAGGCTGTGAGGCTTTATAGTGAATTGCTTTGAAGTGTTTCTAACATTTGCAAATTTGCCTACGGCAGTCACAAATTAATTAAATCTTTACAAGATATCTGTTAGGTTTATATAACATTACATGTCTCAATTATGGTTATGCCAGGGGCTGTTATTTTGATAATTATGAAAATTTGCATCCCTTTGATAAGTTAACTCATTAGGTTTAATATCTATATGAGTAACTTTTGGTTAATTATTGATGCAAAAACTTGGTTCCTGAGTAATGATTGTTGTTACAGACCACTTTGTAAAAGCTATTACACATACGTTAAATATATAAAAATAAATGTCATAACGCATTTAATCGGTTTGAATCTTTTCTGCTAATTTGATGTAATATGAATCCCTTTGAAGTCACTTATTGCACATTAGGTAGTCATACCTGCCACTTTACAAAGAAAATGATACACCAGTTATGGAATTTAATTATCATTATCAAAGATATATTTTAATAGTCCTGGAAGAACATATTTCATGGAATAATTTGATGTTATATTTAAAATGGTTTATATTAAATATTTAAAATGGAACAGGCATGATCCTATGTTGATTTATAAAGCTAAATCTAAATGAAAAGGATTCTCACTAAAACTAGGGTAATCACATTAAGCTTGTTATCTATGATAAATTGTTATGGCTCCTCAGAAAACACTTACATGCTGTATACTGTATAAATGTACATCAAGGTGACATGAGGTCAACCATTATGTCAAGTTAACCACCACCTCTCTGACTTATCTCACACCTAGCTGGTAGATATGACACGATATATCCCATTTGACACATACGCTTACATATCTAATACATCTGTTTTATACTTTACTGCCTTAACCGCTTTTAAGGTAGATTATGTGAAACTGTCCATAAAAATATCCCATTATCCTTGAATGGATGAGTCACTTGAAATGTCTTTTGAACTGTTAGAATGCGATTTTTAAATGTTACTGATTGTCGCTGACTCGTCAGTTTTCATTCAGAAAAGATGAACCATGACTAAGGTGAAAGTTTGATACAAAGTTTTGAGAAGTTCTCAATTATGAAAGGTTCATGCTTGTGTATTCCGCATGATAAACTTTGTAAGATTTAGTCAGTGATATGTATAGGCTTGGTTTCATTGATTTAAATCATCCAGCCTTAAATCATTTTGTGAGTTCACATTGTAGGGAATGGAACTATGCATTAGATTTGAAGGTTGGAATTGGTGTGACATGGGCTGATCAGATTGGCTATCTCCTAAAAGAATATTTATCAAGTGTATTCACTTCAAATTCCTGTTTTTCAATAAGCAGAAGATATTTCAAGAAAGCCAAATCTCAATATAAAGTTTTTATTTTCCATATGTTCAAGTTACAGTCAAAAAGATAACATCAAAGACATATTATTTTTTCCTTGAACTACATGTAAATCTTATCTAAAAAAGCCCAAATCTTTCAACTTCAAACTATACAAACTTCCCATCAACAACATGTTAATCTTGTGTACCTGTATATTTTGACCATGTTGAGGTATGCGCGGTGACCCCTGGCCTCTGTTTGACCTCAGTGATCCCCCACCTGAGTGGAACATCACATCTAATCCACGCCCCTCCCTAAACGTCAGGTGTGGAGGGAGGGGGCACTTGACATCATCGTCTACCTGCATGGACTCCCCATCATACCTGCCTTTGTCCCCATTGTCTCTTACCTGTCTGTCCTCACAGGAGCACCTACCTCTTTCAGTGTGACCTCACTGTCCTCAGAGTTTATTCTTCCCATCATTGTCTTCTTAAATCAAGCAACTTACAAACTGCATGTCCTCAAGTATGATTCTGTCAATGATTGTCTCCTTAAATCAAGCAACTTATGTATTGACCTCAAATATGATTCTTCCCATCAATTGTCTTCTTAAATCAAGCAACTTACAAACTGTCCTCAAGTATGATTCTGTCAATGATTGTCTCCTTAAATCAAGCTTTGTTTACTGTCCCTAACATTGATACTGTCCTCAAAATATTTCTCAATAATTGAAAATCTCTCTCTAACCCATCTGTCCTTAGATGGGCACCGTCCCTTTTCGATGAGAGCTTAAAGTCCTCAGATTTGGTTCTTGCCATGATGTGTTGGACAGTTTTCTCAATGGCAGCATTTTTAGGTATTTATCTCCAAAAGAACTCTTTTCTCCTTTAACTTGAACACTTTTTGGAAGTTCTTTAACAAGTTATTTTGGTATGACACTGACATTTTTCATCAAAATTCATATTGCAAGAGCATTGTATCTTCAGGTATTTTCATCAGAATTGATTAATAAAATGCTTTATGTCTCTCGAAATCCCTTTTCTAAATATGACCCAGACAACAATAACCCTATGACCCTCAAGAGTATTATAACATCTCATCAACTGATGTCACCTGAATCTACATCCCACCAGGGGCTCAGCAACTTTGTCTGCAGTAGAGAACTGTTCTACAAGCAGTAAGGTGCTGCAACGTTATGCTGAATTTCAGCCCAGTACCAGCCAATGCTTGCAAGTTTCACTGCAATGCATAGGCACAGCGATGTTGTATGCTTTCAACCTGCAATGATACTAGCAGCTGTGATATAAATGAAACATACTTTAAAGGGGTGTTAAACCCCAAAGCACCTCATCACACCTCAACCAGCAACAACATGAATGTTGAAATATTTGCCATAAAGAAAATTGGAATGTCATCAGCGAGAAGTACATATGAAATCTGCAGGAGATTCATTTGTAGACATTTCTATGGTGTTGAGAAGTTGTTTATCTTCTTTGTGATATATGATCATCTTGGAGTGGTATTGAGTATTAACTTAGGCTGACAGCTTCTTGTCAACTTAGGAAACTGTTCATTTTGTCTGATGATGAGTTTTATTGTTGGTCGCTGTCAGGTTTTAGATGCTTCTGAGGTTTGTGAGTTTATCAAATTCTTTTGAGTGTTTTTTCTGTCTTTACTTTTCATATTCTTTGAGAGAGTTTTACTTAGTTTGCCAAGTTTATCACATTTTTTCAGAGTTGCTTTTTTGACACGCCTCTTTGAGGGATTCAAGTTTATATAACCATTTTATTCATTATATGATTCTCTTTTTGGATAATATAATGATTATATTATCAAGTTATATAATTTTGTCTTTGATTGATTTATGATTTATAGACAAACCAAGTACATTTCATGATAATTCAGGTTATTTTAAATCCTTTAGACATGTTTTGTAATATTGTTAGTACATTTACTTCATTTTGTGCATTATGGAAGAAAAAACATTCACAAATTATATATCTACTCTAAATACTTCTTACATCAACCTGAATTTATTGTTAAAATAGTAGATGGAAGATGATTGATAACTAAGAACCAGTTTTATGTTATGCAAATGTTGTAACTTTCCAAGCTGCACAAGAAAATTGACTTTTAATCAGGAAAACCAGGGGTAGCAAGAACAGATTGATTTTGGACATATTTTTTCCCTGATACAAGAATAGAAGCCTAAACTAACATGAAAAAAAGGAAAATCTATTTACAAGAGTGGAGAAATGTTTCATTAATGAGCAGAGGTCAGCGTGACATCATCGGAGATCGATGTCGCGGAAACACTCCAAACTTTCCTCCACAATTAGCCGCTTGCTCCTAACCGCTTGCAATCGCCAGGAGGGGTTGTAGTTCTTTAACATAGGCATCTTTGAAGATTGACATTACCTTGTTGATAATCTGCTATGTTGCTATTTCAGTGATCAGGCCTTGTAGTAACATTGGTTTAAGTGTACTTGTTTCAAGTACTTATTTATGAAGAGGTAATGTGTTGGACATTTTCAGAAAATTGAAAGTAATTGTAATTGATATTTAGAAGCAAAGCAAAAGTATGCAATTAGATGCTTTGGTGAAGCCTTTTGGACAAGCTGGATAAAATAACTGTTCATTTGCACTTTGACACAGTTTATGTATTACTTTTTACTGAACATAGTGTAACACTTCATTACAGTTAAATTTAAAGGATTATGGGGCAGTCACAAAGTTGATCATTTATGTAATGGAATCATCAATGGAATATGATGGAAGAAGTGACAGTTACAAAGTGTAACATTTTTGTCCCTTCAGTTGAATATACATGCATATCATAGAATTCCGAAGATAAGACATTTACCAAGTTGAATATTTTTCGATTTGAGTGGAATATTATAGAAGATTTGACAGTTACAAAGTGTAACATTTATGAAATATCAGTTGAATATGATATAAGATGGAACAGCTAAAAAGGTGTAACATCTGTGTAATATTGACTATGATCCAAGAAATAACGGTTACAACGTGTAACATGTATGTAATATCAGAAGTGAAGGTTACAAAGTGTTACATGTATGTAACATCAGACAAATATACTGATTATATAGTGTGAAATGTGACAGTTACATAGTGTAACATGTTAGTAATATCAGTTGAATATGATGGGTGAAGTGACAGTTACAAAGTGTAATATCCCTTGAACATATTTGAAGATGAAAAGGTGACAAGATGTTGTGTATTATCAGTTGAATATGATAGAAGATGTGACAGTTACAAAGTGTAACATGTATGTAACACCAGAGTCACCCAGTGTACATACAGCACTCTCTACTGGAATGCCTCCAGCTGTTCTCACTCTGTGAATGGCAACCAAATCAACTTTGATCTTTCTCCACATGTGCTGCTCCTGCTCCGAGCCGCTGTTCCTGCAAGTTCAGGACATCTTGACCCAAGCATGCATTTGATGCAGATTAGCCCTTAAATTGAAAACAAAATCAATAGAATGAAGTCTTGTTTGTTCACATGAGCTCTGAGGTGTTATGAGAGATTATATCCCATCAACGATTCGCTCAGGGTGATATGGACAGTTACTGTAATATCCTGACAACACTTGTCCGTGTATCATTGCCACACCTAGATATTAATCCTTAGGGATTTGATCATGCTTCAATTATGGTTTTGCCACAGCTTGATACACCATTGGGACTGATTTTCTTCAGTTATGGAAGCCTGACTCATATCTTTGATCCAAATGTTTGATATATGAGAATGTAAGTGGTTTAGGGAATTTTGATTTTGTCAGTTAAACAAATAGGAATTATCTAATCTGTCCCAAATGTAATAATTCAAAGGTTTGATTTATGTTGTTGGTCATGGTATTTCATGCAGAAAGAAAACAATACACTTCTCAATTTGGTTAAGTGGAATGTAAGAGTTTTACAGAATGTTTCAAAAGATTTTATGACTGTTATGAGACATTGAATTCATCAACCCTTTGATTACTTTACAAAATGATAAAAACATTTAAAAAATTGCAAAAAAGTTCTCTTGCATAGCAAGGAATACATTTTCCCTTCATTGAACATAGACGGATACAAGCTCCAGGCACATACTGAAAAATCACTATGTGCATTGTTGGTAATTATAAGAACATATGAACTCACACCTAAAGCATGCTGGGTAACCTGAAGGTCAAGCTGTGATCTCCTTATGTGATTGGATGATCAGCCCATTGACATACATCCAGCTGGTATGTGATATATTTCCCTCATTCCCCTCAAATCTTCTGTGACGGGTGTATCCCAACAGCTGTTAATCGAATATTAGCTCTGTTGAAAAAGTTCCATTACATTATTTTTGTGAAAAATATACTTCAATTTCCTCTCTTTCTTCAGTGACAGTATTACATGCTCAAGGTACTTGCTGAAAAATTACAATGTGCACTGTATATAATTGCAAAGGCATAGCAACTCACAAAACCAATCTGCTTAACCTTGATCAAGCTGTGATCTATGACCATAGTCCATGCATATGTCATACTCCATTGTTGTTAAACCCCTTTAAAGAGCCACTCCATGATTTTCAACACATATTGTTTTGCTGTTAAATGATTGAGTGTGACATAAGTATTGATATAAATCCAAAACATCTCCATATTCATCTCCAAATGGCACTTATAAATAATAAAATCTGGTTTCAAATGAAAATCATAACAGACTTCAAACCTTTCGCTATACAACGTGCATTGGCTCTTAAATGATACTTTCCTACAACAGTCGATACTTCTACATAAAATCACCCCAAATGTGGAGTTTGGCATATGTTACCCTCAACAACTCATGGAATGGCCCCTACTTTTCCCCACATGACAAATGGGTGTATCCCCACAGCTGTTAAACGGAAATAAGTGTATGTTACGTGGGATAAATTTGATATCTATCTGATAAAACAATTAGTGCCCACGATAAGCAGTTGTTGTGTTCCGACTCCGGAGTGTGATACAAGCTTGATAAGAAGTCTACATTAAAAAGCTTGTGTTCTTCATTATGTAAACTTTCTGATATCACATTCTATCTGTAAACATGCCATAAATCTCACGTCAGCCTCTCTCTCCCAGGAATAAATGTTTAAATTCTTCCAGATAAACAAGATTGCGAAAAGAAGTCTCTTTAGTGATACTGAATAATTCATTGCTTTGTCTAGTAACAAATTACAGAGTTAAAAAATGGATTTTTTTAAAGGAAGAAAAAGTTGTGTAAATGTTTGAAGTTTTGAAAAAATTCATTTCAAGCTTTCTTTATTGTTATTCATGTAATGCCCAAGTATATATATTGATTTTGAAGTTATTTTATGGTTTTGACAATATGTTAGCGACCTACAGTAAAATTACAATAAAGAATTTCCAGAGACCAAAAGTGTCTTCAAAGGTTACTTCTTTAATCTTGGTTAGCAATGTGCCTGCAACATTACGAGGAAATAGTATTTCCCTAACAACAAACTGATAGATACAAGATGCTGCTTTCCCTTCAACACATCATAGTATACATATGATACTCTTCACCTATCAACAAGTTACAATTGTTACAAGATGTGCTATCCCTATCAACAAGAAGCGCCATGGTATCCATATTGCCTCCAAAGTTGTATCTCTTAGAGCTCTTTGATAATGATAGAGGCTAGGCATATTTACCAAGCAGTGAACGATATGACCATGTGATGATAACCAATAGTAAGGTGATGACATATCAACAAGAACCGCCATGGTTTCCATATTTCCTCCAAAGTTGTATCTCTTAGAGCTCTTTGATATGTGATAGAGGCTAGGCAGGGAACGATATGACCATGTTATGACATACCACAGTAAGGTGATGACAAATCGATGGTATGATGATAACATATCGATGGTAGGATAATGACATATCGATGGTATGATAATAACATATTGATGGTATGATGATGACATATCGATGAAATGGTGAGGACATATCGATGGTATGATGATGACATATCGATGGTATGATGATGACATATCAATGATATGATGACATATCGATGATATGGTGATGACATATCAATGGTATGGTGATGACATATCAATGGTATGATGATGACATATCGATGGTATGATGATGACATATCGATGGTGAAGATTACATGCTTCTCATATAGAAGTTTTACTACTGCTGTTAACACCATTTGAGTTCTACCACTTGAGTCTTGCCATTACAGAGGCGTTATCATTGATTGTTAGCTGATGTTTGTTCAGGTTTTATTGCTTATAAAGTACATCTGGCTTGGAGGTATCAAGCTATGAAATGTCCTACTGAATTTGAGTGTTGCGGTTTATTCCGTGCTTTATGGTTATTATTGATTTTTATCACATCTCTTTTTGTAACCAATTTTTTTTTTCTGAGTAGGCACTTACTGATCGACATCAATGTCATTGAATATAATTTAATGTCAACATCAATACCGGTAAAATCAATGTCAGTGTCAACTATCATCATTGCCGATATCAATATCTTTATCAAGGTCAACACTGTCCTATCAATGTCAAGGTTACTATTGACATCAAATTGACAAATTAAGTCATCACATATCAAAATACAGAAAACACATTACAATACATCAAAACTCATCCCACATGAAACAATTCATTGGCGAAAAACATTCCATATACGGTATTCTTCATTTATGCATTATTTCTTTATTAAATTGTTATTAAAAGAATGTTATCACTTATATACAAATGAAAATAAATTTTGTACAGTTTTGATTTTTTAATCTAAATTTTGCAAATTTAAAGTATTTTATATCAATATATTCTTACTTTTAAATTTAACATTATAGATCATCTCCTATTTGATCAAAAACCTATTTCTTTTTATTTGCAAATTTATAATTGAAATCTAATGAACTATGTCACCGTTATCATTACTTTACTTTCTTTTCTCTTCACTTGCAGCTATCGACTGCGAGGTCTCTGATTGGACAGATTGGGGCGAGTGTGATGACCCTTGCGGTCTCGGAAGTCGGCGACGAACAAGAAAAGTCAAAAGATTTCCCGAGAACGGAGGCAAAAACTGCCCTACGTTAAAACAGCGTCGTGTTTGTGTCGGAAAGGGGGAGGCGGAAGAATGTCTTCAACAAAGTGTTGAATATCGCGCGGAAGAAATGCAAGGTGGGAGATGTAGAACGAGATTGTTGATGTTGAATGAGTATAGAGATGTAGAATTAATTTGTAGATTAGAATTAGTTTATAGATGTAGAATCGATTGTAGATAACTAAATATACCTATCAGGCGATACATTGAAGTGAAATGTTGAAAAATTGGAATAAAATTGAAAGCATAGTTAATTATCACAAAAATCATCAGATATGGTTTATTAGTTCCAGCCAATGCTGTTGGAGTCCACTGCAATATACCTTAAAATGGTATTGGACTTTTGCACTACAAAATACTATCTGTGATTCTTGTGAAAAGCTCTTAAACATTATTACTTTTAAGTTATTATTTCTTTCTGTTAAAATGACATATATTTTCCTTTTATAATATAAAAATTATGTTAAACTTGGCAATATCCCTTTTTGAAAGCGGCTGATGACTGAAATATTGCCAAAATGTGTAAAACAATAACTCACTCGTTCACTGTTTTCTCAAAACATCTTTAAACAGTTTTTGTGGAAGTGAAAACAAAGTTGAGTATTAAATTAATATCCAATTCAATGTAGCACCTAATTCTTCTAATAATTCCTTGTTATCCTTAAGTCAAAATAAGTATCAGCACCCCATCTCAAAATGAATAACTTTCCTTCTCAAATATAGGGCATCCCTACTCAAAATAAAGTTAATTCCTACTCAAGAGTTAAAAATGAGCTTTGTAGATCATAATAGATATCTATGGTGATCGGGTCATGGCCAATGTTCAGATGTATTTACGATGACCCCATAAATAGTTTTTCAAATGCCAAGCCCAGCTGAAGTGCCCTCCATTTGGCCTTTAGTCTTTTGTCAACATCTATATGTACAGCCCTTGATCTATCGGTGATATCGACTACCAATCAGTCAGTAAAGAATTCCTTGCTTATGGCATTGAGTACCTCTGTAAGTAGAATATATCCTGTGTGTTGAAAAAGCTTTACGCAACTGTTATTTTGGGGTATGAAAAAATAAATGAAAAAGTCAATAATCTGAAGGGCTTTTATCTTTTCTGGATATCTCTTCTTGGAAGATATGTTATGTTATTTAGGAAATGTTCAATTGAGAATTGAGATAGATATATTTTTGGCACACAATACTTGTTTTTTGGCCAAAGGTGTTATTGGAATGTGGTATAAAATATTGATTTAAGTATAGATGATGAATTCTAAATTTCCTAAATGTTTTGATGTGATTTTGTCTCAATTTTATTTAAAATTTAAAAAAAAAATTCATTTGAATATTGTGACATTTACAAGGTGTTATAACTGAGAAGTGAATTATTTGTAATCTTTTTTGTGATAACTCAAAAATTGGAAAATATTATTTAAAGGATTTTGTCACATAAGAAATTAAATAAGGTATTCTTCTTCAGATCACTTCAAAATAACTACAGAATGTTGATGCTTACATAACCTGATCATTAACAGATTTAAAAAAGATATTGTATGTTCTATCAAATATGTCTGAACCATGTTATATCTTTACAAGACAACAGCTGCATTGGGGCATGGGAAGTATTGAATGCACTCTTCAACAGCACTGAAAAATCTGTAAATATTTTGATATGTTTATATCAAGTTTGCAAGATTTTTGTAGTGTGTGTTTCTCATAACATTCTTAAGATTTGTAAGATAATATTTGGATAAGAATGGGTGTTACCGCCCAAAAACACATCAAGCTTACAGAGTTACTTCCCCTGAAACCAGGATGGTACCCACTTTCTTGGAATGGAAGATATACCATTAACACATGCAGTGTTGCATCCTTTCTCTGTGTATACTCACAGTTTGGGAACAAACTCAAACTGTTTTCTAGAATAACATATGGTGAAACATAACACTGAAGATGGTCTTCTTTCTTCAATGGTACTGCCTTCAATGAATTGCTGAAATCATATATGCCAAACCATTTTACAGAAATTGCAACTTTTTAAAATCCTTCATTTAGTTAGTTCTAGTGTTCAAGAAGTAATTATTTGATAATTCTTTCAAAACGATGGATTTGATCAACTGGAATTACTTAAATCTAATGATAAAATAAACATATTTTATTATCATCTATAAAAATTGTGATAAATTATTTAATCTGAATGATCAAATGAGTATACTTTATCATCATCAGTTAGTATCAACATTTTAATATAATCATTTAAAAACATTGATAAAATTTGAAAAAGAAACAGTTTATCGTTTTAAAAACATTTAAACCATCCATGAGAAGTCCATAAATTACATTAAATTAGTTGTAATGAATATTGTTTTTGATGTGATAGTCCCTGATTGGCCAGCTGACAGTTTGTCAACAAGGTTGATATTTGTTTTAGCTACTGTCTGAGAGATTAAAGGTTATAGTGTAACTACAGTGGTGTGATACTGCATTTATTCCTCTCTCTGCATGTGGCAAGGACCATTACATCACAAAAATAACAAAAAATTGGCCCAGCAAATGTCATCGCTAATGCCTAACCTGAAATAGGAGTAACTGAAGGAGTGTTTGTATGTATAAAAAAAGAATAATGTCAAAGGTGTGGATTTGTCATCTTGCAATGGGCAGACATCTAAGACCAAGTATTCAAACCTTTTTATAGCCTTATAGGTGAAGGTTCTCACTGTTATTCAATTACTGAGATATTTTTCATACTACAATTAGTTGCAAATGATGATAAAAGTTTATAAAGTAAAATTTACTTAACTTTAGATAGGCATATTAAATATTATAGATTTGGATAAAAAATCTACTGAAAATAAACCTCTTGTGCCATTACCTCTGAGATATCTATACTGTCAGCTTTAAAAATAAATTGACAAAGAATATGAATTTTACATTAATGCCACTTTTCAGTCATAGAATGAATTCAAGTATTTTAAGAATATAGCGTAATACGAACAAAGTTTGGATTATGGTGCTCATTTGCTAGACAACAAGAGAGATGATTCTACTTGTGGTAATCAGTTCCCCTGTAAGAGTTATTGCCCCTTGCTGCCCAATTAATGATTTTATACATCTAGCATGAAACTAAGTTTAAGTTTATATTTTAAACTATTTCCTCTCTTTTCTCACCATAAGATTCCTTGATCGTGAAGCATAGAACTTACAAATATAAAACAAGTTTAAGCTGTCACATATATGTTAATTTTTTTCCATTTTCATGAATGAAAATTGATATAATTGTAAAGCAAATATCAAATATCAAATATTCCGACCATAAGATTCCTAGATCATGAAGCATAGAAGCTACAAGTATAAAACAAGTTTAAGCTGATAAATGTTAGCCAAATTGTGTCATTTCATGAATGAAAATTGACATAATTGTAAAGCAAATATCAGACATCCATGTGAGGTAGTTTAATTTTGTAATGGTCACAAAGGTTATGGGAATATGATAGTATATCAACAGAATCTCTCCACAGCATCCAAATAGCAGGTGTATGTTCAGATAATGAACTTTCAGGACAGGTTTACAGTCAAACTAAATTGGTACTATTAGTTGTAAGGAAGCCATTATTCCTAATGTCAGTTTGTCTGATGGTGCCACAGCATCAATGATTCACTGGCCAGGCAGTGCGACGAGCTGGAGAGTTTTGTGCAGTATAATCACTTAATAAGAGACTCTGAAACAGTGATATGCTATGGCTGCCAACACTCTTTACACTGCAGTTTGAAACTGGCCAGGCAGTGCTACGAGCTCAGAGTTGTGTGCAGTATAATCACTTAATAAGAGACTCTGAAACAGTGATACGCTATGGCTACCAACACTCTTTACACTGCAGTTTGAAACTCCTCTAACTAGCTTCTGTTTTTATGCTACAAGGATGATTATAAGTTGATGATAGAGAATTCCTCAGAGTAATAAAACTTTTATCTTACGTTGATAGGTCTTAATACCCTATTAAGACATGAAGACTTCATTGATTAGTAGATTAGAAATAGAATGCTTGTTCAACACAAAGACTACGGACCACCTCAAATTGAGATATTTATGCAGCGTATTTTAATTGAGCCGCAATTTTATTTCATTCAGAAAAATATTCATATTCATTAATCATTCAGTAGGAAGCTTAAATTTAAAAAGCTCTCCAAAAAAAATTATTTATTTTTAATCCATTTTATTCCCATAAATAAATGTTTTTAAGAGATTAAGATTCCATTACCAAAAAATGAAATTATTACCGGAAAAGTGTAAATTCATCTTTATATATCAATCAGAAAATCTATCCTGCGTACTTATTGCTCTGTTAAGCAAGTCAGCAGTGGCCATGATTGAGCTGATATTTGATGATGTTGACAATCTCCGATCCGCTAGTCTTCCATTCTGTCTGCCTCTTAGACACATCAGTCAGGCTTTGACACGCTCATATCCAGACTCCCGAATCACTTCGTTTATACGCGGGCCGAGCTCTCAGATGCATTCTGGGATCCAACACCAGACAGGCAAAAAATCATTAGAGAAGAGTCTTCTATAAAAGCCACAATAACTTATCGGAGGGATGCTTGGCGCTACCAACGCTATTCTCAACAGAGAAGTTATAAAAAGTGGAAATGTAAAAACTGGCAGTGCGGAAACTGAACAGTTTTCTCATTTCCTTAAAGATGAAAATAGATATTGAAGTGTCATAGGATTCTTGAAGCATTTGGTTATGGTCTGGAATAAGTTTACAGTCGGATCTGCATAGCAGTAGAGGGACTTGGATATGATTGAAAATATTTTTTTAATCTGTTGGTGACACTTTTATATCGACATTAAAATGTCACAAGTTTTCCAGTGATTTTTAGCTCACCTTTACAAAGTAAATGTGAGCTTATGTCATGGCGCTTCGTCCGTCGTCCGTCTGTCTGTCCGTCCGTCCGTAAACTTTCAGGAAAAAGACTACTCCTCCTAAACGAATCCAGATATCATTCTGAAATTGTAGTATGTTATACCCATGGTGATTCCTCACAGAAAGGTAGATGTTTCAGTTTTGAGAATCCAAGATGGCCGCCATGGCAGCCATATTGAATTTTCAATTAGATTTCACGAAAAAGACTACTCCTCCTATACGAATCCAGATACCATTCTGAAATTGTAGTATGTTATACCCATGGTGATTCCTCACAGAAAGGTAGACGTTTCGGTTTTGAGAATCCAAGATGGCCGTCATGGTAGCCATATTGAATTTTCAATTAGATTTCATGAAAAGACTACTCCTCCTATATGAATCCAGATATCATTCTGAAATTGTAGTATGTTATACCCATGGTGATTCCTCACAGAAAGGTAGATGTTTCAGTTTTGAGAATCCAAGATGGCTGCCATGGGAGCCATATTGAATTTTCAATTTGATTTCACGAAAAAGACTACTCCTCCTATACGAATCCAGATATCATTCTGAAATTGTAGTATGTTATACCCATGGTGATTCCTCACAGAACGGTAGATGTTTCAGTTTTGAGAATCCAAGATGGCCGCCATGGCAGCCATATTGAATTTTCAATTAGATTTCACGAAAAAGACTACTCCTCCTATACAAATCCAGATACCATTCTGAAATTGTAGTATGTTATACCCAAGGTGATTCCTCACAGAAAGGTAGATGTTTCAGTTTTGAGAATCCAAGATGGCTGCCATGGGAGCCATATTGAATTTTCAATTAGATTTCATGAAAAAGACTACTTCTCCTAAACCAATCTAGATATACTTTCTAAATTGTAGTATGTTATACCTATAGTGATTCCGCACAGAAAGGTAGACGTTTCAGTTTTGAGAATCCAAGATGGCCGCAAAAGCAGCCATATTGACTTTTCAGCTGCAATGACACATCATTATTATTAAATTTTAAGCTTTCATCAAGTGATCACTTGCATCAAATAAATTCTCTAATTTGAACTTACTAATCATAATATTATCTTGAATATGGAATATTTAAGATTGTCATGCAAGTTGTTCTATATTTTTAAGTGTTTCTAAAAAAAATTAAGATGAAAGACAAACATAATTGATTAATTTGTTTAAAATCTTTATGGCAACTAGCTGCAAAAACCAAATCACATTAAACATGTTAAAGTTTAAACAATGGTATCTCCCTTATATAAATACCACACATAAGGGGTCAACCAGAGTTCAGATATGCCTCTAGAGTCCACAATGCTATTCTAATACACATCCTGATACAGGCTGTTAGCATCACAGTGTCAGCTGCTAGTCTGTTTCATAATCAACCTGACCCAATTGATATTGCAGAGCAATATGCTATATGGCCATGTGTATGCAATAAGAGTTATGGAAATTAGACTTGTAATCTCATGACAGTGATATGTTCTTTCTAAGAATAACAACTTACACAAAAGTTGTCATCAATAAGTTTTGTGTTTAGCAATCTACATGATAAGTTGATGTGGAAAGAGTTATTTTGTATCAGGTTCCATTTCCTGTGTTTTACTCATATTTGTACCATTTCTATATCTAACAGAAGTTCTTCTTGACACAAAATCAATTTAGGACATAAGCTAAACTATGTTTTGTGAAATTATATATATTTTTCACAACAATGCATGTTCTCTCCCGTCAAGTTTTTAAATACCACACATAAGGGCTTAGCCAGAGTTCAGGTTTACATGCTCAGCACACTATTCTTCTCCAAATACACAAAGCCAAATCCCCAAATTGCTACACTCTCCTTAAGGATCTGGGGCTAGCAGCCCTGCCTGCTTGTATGTTGCTTAGTTATCTTTACTTAATTGATAAATACAACATAATGATGTATGGCAATTATCATGTCTAAGCAATGGACTTTATGGAAAGTATATAAATTGACTTTATGAAAAGTATACTTGTATTCTATTAATAATAATACTTTTTACAAATAACAATTTAAACAAGTCAAGAATCAGCTTTTGTGTACAACAATCTGCAAGATGAGTTAATATTAATAAGTCAAGAATCTGCTTTTATGTACAGTAATCTACATAAGTTATTGTAGAAAGAGGTAATTTGTATCAGGTTCCAGTTCCAATACCATATGTTTTATGAAAACCTGTAAAACTGAATGATAATTGTATCATGCTGAAGGGGCTCTGGGAACAACATGTCAACATAGAAGTCATTATTTTTCAATTAGATTTCAGGCCAAGTACTTCTCCTACTAAATCAATTAAGATATCATTCTGAAAAGTGAGTATTTTTTTATATAGTGATTCCTGACAAAGACGCATTCATTTTATTATCAAGAATCCAATCAACAATTAGATATGTCATTTATATTGAATTTTCAATTAGATTTCATAAAATTCATTGAAAAGAATACATTTCCTGGTCAATCAAATGAATGTGTTTATATTTGTATTGATGCGCTTGTTGTAATATTTATCAACACTATAAATACAGTTACAAAAAAAATTATGAATCATCTTTATCTGCGAACAGCCTGAACCATGAGTGTTTTAATAAATCCTTTTAAATAAAACATATAATGATATCAGTGGGTTACATAATTCCTGACACTTCATAAAAGGCCAAATAACATAGCCAGTGAGGGATCTGATTACGATCTGAACGATGATTATCTAGATAATTATAATGATCATTCAATTCAAACAAATCCTTTTCAAAAGCATTTAAAATGATTAAATTCGTTCACTCTCAACACTAACTGTTGTTTCCATGCAATTAATATTAAAATACTTCAATAACTGAGTTGACCTCCAGATTATTTCTATAGCAAACCTCTCTTCTACCCCCACCCCTTCTATCCTCCCTTCCCCTCCTCCCCTTTCCTCTCCTGTCCTTCCATTGCAAACCTCTCTTCTACCCCCCACCCCTTCTATCCCCCCTTCCCCTCCTCCCCTTTCCTCTCCTGTCCTTCCATTGCAAACCTCTCTTCTATCCCTCCTTTCCCCTCCTATCCTACAGCCCCTCTCCTGCAACTCCCCTCTTAATATCTGTATTGCATACTGAATTAAGGGGAAGACACTCACATTATGGAATAACAGTAACTTACATAAGAGGATAAGTTGCATAAGCTACATGCAGGTGCAAGAGGTCATCACAGGTCATCATATCTAGTAATTAGCATAAACCCCCATGTGACTAGCCTATTCTGACCAATCAGATTGCACTAACATATGTCAAGATTTAAGATATTCAGAAATCTTCAGTTAGAATCACATGAGACATTGACCTGGACAGTTTACTTTGGCAATTGTGTCAGAGGGATATATTCCAAATGTTTATGTGCATCTTTTTTTAGTTCTTTGGAAGTTGAGAGTGTGACTAATCTAACATTGGATTAACCAGTTTGTTGACTTTTGTGATTGTGTTTGAAAACTTTGGTCCGAGTACTGTACAAGTACTTTTAAGAAAGAATTCTTGAGATTTTCGGGACTATTTCTTGACTTCAAGAGTCACAAAACCTGTTATTATTGATTGACATTTAAATGAATACTCCTAAACCAATCAAGATAATGAAATTAATATGGATGCCCACATATAAGTAACATTTTGAAGATTAAAAAATACAAGATGGTCACCAATTCAGCCATAGATATACAAAAAAGTTATACAAAAACCTACTGCTTGTTAACAAATCATGATTTATTAACATTCTTGTATTAATGTTTGTTCGTGCTCTAATTTTTTCCAACAGAAGACTAGCATTTTAAAAGATACAAAAATCATGATGGCAGCCATAATCAATTATCATATAAAATATGGTTACACAATTAAACTATATTACCACATCATTCATTTTAAGGTGAGCTTCTGTACCCTCGGTACTTTTATTTATTTTTATGAGTATAGCATCTTAAAAGTTTACCTGATAATACTTACAATTTTGTCTTTAGCTAGGCCAAACCTGATTGTTCCTTTCCTTGTTTTAATTGTTAATTAGCCTCTCAAAATGGTGTACTAATTAACTCTTATTTGATGTAAACATAATTTAGTAAATGAAATATTTACGATAATTACTGTACCTTCATTTATATTATTTTATTTCTCTTGGCTTTTGTAGACTTGCAGACTTAGCTCCTAGTCTATATAAAGGCTCCAATATAATACAGTCATGACTAGGTTTAATAGAATTAGATAGCATTTTGTCATAAAAAGAATCAATCTTTAGCTCTCTTCTAGTTAATTGATCCTGACATATCATTATTGACAGTGATGAAATGGAGGATGTCAGTATTGTATTCTCCAATCTTCTAAACAGGTGCTCTGTATAACAAGGAAGGTGTTGATGAATAGAGAGAGATCACAAGTCGTCAATTATCACCTTAGATAAGTGGGTATCTACAATACTATCTTCCACCAGGTGTTCTCTAAGTTAGGGATTTTTCCTAGAGCATCAGGGCCTTTCTTTAATAACATTTATGTATACACATCTAGCATCTATCAGACAAGTGATTTATGAATTTAAATTAATATGTAATCATTTAATCAAGGTTAATTTAGGTGAATAGCATATATATCTTAACTGATAATTTCCGTGATTTAAACTTGGATTGAAAAAAAAAATTTAAAAAAGGATATATATTTCCAAAAAAAGTCAAAAGGATAAGTTTAGCAACCAAGGCCATGCATTCCCAAATAGCAACTGAGCACCAGAGTCCAATTCCAAAACTGTGTATGAGAAGAGTCTGTAATATAGTCTAGGTCCTCGTTCAGCAAGTCCAGATTTACTGAGCACACCAGAACAAGAACACTAAGAAATTAAGATTAGAAATAATTGGTTTTTATTTTTCAAAACTTTTTCTTAAAATATATCTAAGTCTCTTGCAACCTACCGTTTAAAAAGAGCCTTTTATGTACAGTCTAGGTCCCTATGCATGCAGCAAGTCTAGATTTACTGATCAAGAAATAGAAATTAGAATAAGGGGGTTTATTTCAAAAACTTTTCATAGAAAATAATAGTTTCATGCAACCTGCCATGTAAAAAGAGCCTTTTATGCAGTCCAGGTCCCCACTCATGCAGCAAGTCTAGATTTACTAAATTCTCTATGAAATTAAGATTATAAAAAGGGGTTTATTAAAAAAATTTCATAGACTCAATTAAAGTTTCACGCAACCTGCCAGATAGAACATCAATTCAAACACAGAAGACCAATTTCAAACTGTCAGTGTGCATCAAAAAGCGTCTTGATCTCTCCTCGAATAGTTCGTCCAATGGGTGCAGTAATCAGACCCTCTCTCATGTAGAACACTTAGGTCTGTGACTGATCCCTCTTCTAATGGCGGAGGAAGCTTTATCCATTGTGGATGACAGCTGGTGGATTCAGCTCAAGAAACGGAGAACACATCAAAGGAAGGAGGGGTCACTTCATCAGTCCACTTCACTTATATTTCTGGAAATACTAGAAAAAATGTTCCACATCTAAGGTTTCATCTGTGATTATTTAAAGGCTTTATAATCCCAAGTAGAGCTTTTCACATCTGAGACTGCGTCTGCATTTGTTAAGAGGCTATGCACTTGAAAAATATACCTTTTGAAGCTTAGGGTGCATCTATGAATAATTTTTAAAGGTTTTATTCTTGAAGGTATACCAGTGGAGCTTGTTAAGTAAGGTCTGCGTCAAGGATCAATTTAAGGTCTGCTTGCAAGTAAAGTTTTAAATGTTAAATCCTTATCACCAAGAATCTTTTTTATCAAATCGCACCATTATGTAAGGTTGTATCTAATTCTATTGAACTATTCTATTCAAATATTACATTCTTTTAAAGATCATGATTTTCTTCCCATTCATTTTTTGAGTAAGTGAATATTTTTGTTTTTTTTTATTTTGTATTTTGGGTTTTTTTTTTCATTATTAAAAAACTACACACTTAACTTAATCAATTTAGCATTTGATTAATTTTCTAAATTTAGTATTTTAAACTGAATCATTTAAAACTCAACTTTATTTTAAACCACTTCACAGTTGTATTTGCATTTGCACATTATAAATTTTCATTCTGATTACACTCATGACATTTTCAAAAGTGAAATTTATTCCCATGAAATATTCAAGTGCACAAATTGTAAATCCCATTCTCTACACTACTTCAACGTTCATTCACATCAGGGCATATTGCATTAAGCAAACACATACTTATATCTACAATACCCATTCAAACATGATTTTATCCCGATCCTAAAAAAAATATTATTATAGCTCTGTCAACAAAATGTCTTCATTTCGGAATCCTATTCACAGACCATATTGTCAGCTACAAAAACACTAACGGGAGCATTCATGTTTAATAAAAGTTGCTCTCCTCATTCAGTTTATTTGCATTTGATTTTTCTTGGCCGATTTAAATTCCCCCGTGTCATACTTACTTAAAGAAAACACTGCTGAAACCTGTTCAATATCAACGGTCAGGTCATTGACTTATATCAGTTATGAATGTGATAAGCAAAATAAAAATTAAATGGCATTGTATCAAATACCTTGAAAATTTGATATTTCTAACTCTTTTAATTAAAGAAAATGTATCTTTCACACAAAATTAAAAAAATGTCAAGAGTTTCATTAGAAAACATGAGTAATAAACATTTTACTTTGGATGTATGAGTGTCATAAATGAACTTCAAATCAAATCACATAACTTAACCAGTGTCATCTCTTTAAGAGATAAATCTGAATCAACGACTCTACATACATAACTATTTACAAGATCTACAAAATTGAAAAATTGTCCAACCATTTCTTTAAAAAAAACATGAGTAAATATTAAACATTGTGTCTTATGAGTCTCATAAATGAACTTATAATCATAAATCAAATCACATAACTGACATCTTTATAAAAGATATTCACAATCAACAACATCTACATACATAACCCAATTACCTACAAGTATCCTGGCTATAGGGACAAATGCCTTTAGAGGGTTGTGGGCGTGTGTGTTTATCGAATGTCTGGATCTCGCGGTACCCGATTAAACGGTGACAGACAGGACATGGTTGTCACGTTATGATCCACTTCTATGTCTGCGGTTTAGTCTGAGGTCCCACCTAGCTACACGTAGTCTCGCAGGCCAAGGACTGCCATACGCTCTCTGATGTCTACCTTTCATGAATGCTAGACCTATCTACAGAGTGATTAAGCAAACTTTGAAATGATTTTTAAATTCATAGCTATCAATCTTGTCGTCTGTATTTCAAATATGGGTCATTCACCTTAACATGAACACTGTTATAATTTTTATGAATGCAAGGTCTTATGTACACTTATAGAATAGAGATAAAAACCTTGAAAAGATTTTAAAAACTTTTAACTATCAATCTTGTCGTCTATTTCAAATATGGGTCATTCACCTGGACATGAATGCTGTTATAGATTTCATGAATGGGAGGTCTTATGTACATATAGATTTAGTAAATCTAGAATTTTTATGCCCCTGAATCGGAGATTCCAGGGGTATATTGTTTTTCACCTGTCCGTCTGTCTGTCCGTTTGTCCACAAAAACTTTAACCTTGGTCATAACTTTTGATTGGTCAGAGCTAGGTCTTTGAGACTTGACATATGGATCCCTTGTGATGAGACCTTTCAGATGACACCATGACATTTGACCTTGTGACCTTGACACTGCTCGGGGCATTCGTGTTTCACAAACACATCTTGTTTTATTTTATTTTCAAATGTGAGATATTCACTTAGATACACTGAAAGTATGCAGATTATACCTTTAAGAATTTTAAAACTTTTTATTTTCATAATTGTTTTTGACTCTATCAAAATGTAGGCCATTCACCTAACATGAATGCTGTCATACTTTCAAAGATTTCTACCTGTATAGATTACAGAGAAGTAAACCTTGAAACATTTTTAAAATTTTGTATATCCATTATTCCTGGTGACTCTATTTCAAATGTGGGGCATTTACCTCACTGCACTGATAGGTTACAGATTAATCCTTGAAATGATTTTTTTATATCCATCAATCATGTCGTCTGTATTTCAAATATGGGTCATTCACCTGAATATAAATGCTGCAATTCCTTTCATGAATTCTAGGTCTTTTGTACACATATAGATTACAGATTGAATAAACATTGAATTTATTTTTTTAGATTTTTATATCCATCAATCATGTCAACACAATTTCAAATGTTGGACAATCACCTGAATGTAAATAGGACAAGTTTATAATCATCAAGCACTATGTCTGTTGACTTTGTTCAACTTGTAGATATCTATTGAATAGTAATTTTTATGGAGAGGGTGTTCTAAGTTTGACAACTTGTTCCCAATCCTATTCTTGTAAATAAAATATGTTTAAATCAAATCAAATCAAATCAAATCAAATCATAGTATTTTTGCAGCACTTAAGACTTTTTCATTGACGTTCTATTTCAATAATACTTTGGGAGTAGTTTATGAAAAAACAGTTATTTGATCCCTTTAATATCAATTTTTATTACAATGTAATAATGCAATGTTACAAAATTAAATGAATCCATAGCTTTTGACAAATACTAGTAGAAATGTTAACCAAAAAGTCAGTTTTATTGTTTAAGGAGTATTGAATAATGATTTATATCAATGGATATATCAATTTAATACATCTGACACATATGTCTCTATAAACAAAGTGCGATGTATCACAACAAAGTTTAAAAACACCTTAAAAATCAAATTGAGAAAAAAATTAGATAGGACATCACTGTATCTGAACTTACAAGATTGTTGAATGGTTACACAGGTATGAAGTAGATAACGATCTAGATATGTGGACCACGACAGGTAGATACAGGAAGAGGGATGTGGCTAGCTTGATATAGGTGCAAGACTTGTCAGATATCAGTTGACATTTTAGATAAAAGGGAAATTAATTTCTAAGACACAGAACAGTAAATTGGAATTTCTGGTTTAAGACTACAAGGTATTACTTTATAGTATAACAATAACCTTTATTCAATATGATATTTTTGAAAAACTTTCAAAAAAATTATAGACACATTTAAATTTTGATATGCAATTACGTGTATATGCAATTAAAATATTGTTAAACTGTTATTCAGAATAAAAAATTGTCTAATGGCATGTTGATCAAATTGCTGAATCAACGATTTCCCACGAGGATAATTATGCTTTAATGCACTTATTTCTCGTTACATGTCACTAGATATAACACTTAAAACATGAAAAATATTTTCATTGAAATTCATTGATGCATGAAAAATATTCTAGTTGATCATTGAAAGTATGATACAACCTGCCTCTTAATTGTGTAATATGTGAAGTGCGGGTGGTTAAAATAACATTGAGGTTTGAATGTTCTGCGGTTGGGTGTTGCATGTTTAACAACCTTTATGTATTATAAGTTGTCTGGAGGCAATTACATATGTTTTCATATCTACTGAAACAGAACATGTCATATATAGAAGAGTCGCACACATGCAATTGATGAAAAAGATATTTAGGAAATGCTTATGAAGGTATTCCTGTTGATTAGCAGTCATCCATTTTGATTTTTTAACTTGAAAAATTAAGAAAATGTTCAAATGGATATGAAATTACTAGGACTAGTATGACTTTTCATTGATGGATTTATGAAAATCAGTACCGGTATCTAAAAAACTTTATTTACCAGTGATACTGTGTAAAATTAATATACAAATTGTTTAAATCGACATAATACTGAGACCAGAACCTTTTTATCATTTATGAAAATTGATATAACTAATAAAGATTATTTATCTGTGATTTTGTTTGTGATTTATATAAATTTCTTTAAGTATGAATTTGTTAGAAGACCTGTTGAAAAAGGGAACTTGTCTATCCTGTTTCAACTTTCCGCTAATGAAACCGGGCATGTTCAAATTCCTGGCTGTAAACTGTTGAGTGCATTTCTCTGTAGTGTGTTATCTGGGAAGTTAATGAAATGTTGTTGAATGGTTTAACCTCTTTGGCCAGAATGTTTAACAATGTTTAACAATATTTAACAAACTGGACTCTCCACTTGGAGGTCAGTCACCAGTTGAGGGGACATCTCAAAATACACGGAGACCTTTAAAATAAGATGTATTTTAAATGCTTAAAGATCCACTCAGTAATTTTCATTATATATAATTTTGCTTTTATGCGATCTTAATGGCATAATTAATTATATAAAGTCCAAATTCTCGCTCAATCATCTCAAAATAGGCAGTATACTATATACATACTTATTTTCATTAAAAATCTTAAAACAGTAATTTTTGTTAGCGGAAGGTAAATTCACATGTCCAATTTACATGGATACTACTTAGATAACCTATCGAACAGATCAACTCGTAACTGTCATTCTGAATAATTTCGGTAAGTTTCCAAAATTATATTTGACACGTGTCTGGTATTTTATCATAATTGTGATTTTAAATCTTCCTTTTGTCACTATAAAACATCGATAAGCTTTAAAATGATACTTTCTTGCAACAGTCAAAACATCTCAAACAAATGACACTACCATATTCCTAAATTTTGTTATATGTTAGTCAAAACACAGACTGGCTCTTAAATGATATATGGTAAATGTCACATTTCTTAAAAGACTTTCATGAATAAGGGGCAATATTTCAGTTTCTTTGCTACTAGAGCACTTGAAGGGATTTGACGTGTCAATTTTGAAGCAATATAGGTTTGAACTCTAATGAAAAAAAAGTTTTGAGACAGCCCCTGTCAACACAGCCAGAAAGTTTGGACATGTGGGGGGTGAAAAGGAATGTTTGTTGGTGGATTTTCATAGTGATGACAAGAGACTGGAATTGTGCATTCTAGTACCATATTTGACCACCAGGGGTCAGCCAGTGCATCAATCAGACGGCACATGTGCACGTCTAGCCTTTGAAGCCTTGATATTGTCAATAATGTCCCAGACTGAATAGCCCATTCGTCCAATTAAACTCTAATCCAGGGGCATTAGAGTCTCATAGAGCACCAATCTATTACAGTTGTGTCGCCGACTCATCATTTCTACTTCATTTCTACTCTTTGTGTTGCCATTTGTTAGGGTCCATGAAAGTGATTTTTTTTCATAAAAATTTGTTTTTGCTTTCCAGTGATCATTGAACCATGTATTTCTGAACTTGTAAGTTAGTTTGAACTCTTTGATTGGTCCAATAACAGAACTATTATTTCTTAACAAGTTTCTTTGTGCTACACTAATGATTAATTAGCAGACGTCCTCGCTTTTGGCAGTATACTTAATTGAGCTATTTGTTTTCAGAAACTGGACGTGTTTTGCCTGCAGCCTATGGAATTTTCCGAACAAGTTCCAAATATGACCCATGGAAGGGAATTCTGAAGAATTTATACGGCAGAAACTTCAATGAAATTCTCTCCCGAGCAACGTGAGTATGATCAAGAGTTGTCTTCTCTTTGAAAAATCTTTTGTTTGACTTTGGGTGAAGAGAAATGGAGATCAAAGTGATATGTGTGTAATGATTTATGATGTCACATTGAAGTGAAACTTCAGAACACTTCAGATGAAATAGTTCTTCATAAAAGACTGAAATAATGCTCTTAAACTTTCTCCATTTATGATAGAAATTGTTAACTTATTTAATTGAATCAATAGTTGTAGTACTTATTTAGCAAAACAAAAGAGAATTTAAGTCATTTTCCTTTGAATTTTTTTTAACACAAATCAAATGTCAAAACTTGCGATATGATCGAATCTATAAATCTATAGGATAAGCAGGTTGCAATTTGACAATGGAAGGTAAGGATGGTAAGGATTTAAATTAAGAAAAGCATTTTACAGACACCTTGAGGCTAGAGAAAAGGAGATCGAGTGCTACTAAAATATACATATAGTTTACAACTTGAAGAAAATTTATATGAAAGAGTATTTGACATATATTGACAAACTTGTTTTGTTTTGGCTAGCATTCCTGGAAAACATAAGTCAAAATTGTTTAAATCCTTATTAAGTTTATTAAACCATAAGAATCTTCGATGTCTGTCAAAAAACAAAGGGAGACAAAGCGTGTCACCCTGCCTCAGTCATAATTTGTCTCTGGTAAAATCTTAAGAAAGCAAAGGATTAAATTTGAAGATCTGTGAACCATGCTGATTTACAAGAATTAAGGAAGTTCTTTCTAGGATATTTTGTCACTGAATATGTATACTTGGTCAGATACATGTTAATCTTTTAAAAGATTTTTAAAAAATCAAAGGGTTAATCTTTATGGCAACTTTGAAGATCAATATTATACCATTCGAAATTTGCTAGAACTATGGACACATTTCTTTCTAGGGGATTTAGTCGTCATATTGGTACACTAGGTCAGATATACATGTTAATCATTTAAAAGATTTTTTAAAAATCAAAGGGTTAATTTTTATGGCAACTTTGAAGATTAATATTACACCACGCTAAATTTGCAAGAATAAAAGACCCTGTTCTTTCTAGGGCATTAGTTGTCAAATTTGTACACTAAGTCAGATATCCTTTAAAATTAAAAATAATCAAGGGTTCATTTTTATGGAAACTTTGAAGATCAATATTACACCATGCTAAATTCGCAAGAATTTAGGACACTGTTCTTTCTGGGGTGACTGACCGAGTGAGCTTATAACAGAAGCTTCCTAAAGCTAAAAAGCATGTTGGTGGATGATGAATGCAAACTAGAATATTTGTTCTTGAGGGACCGTGCTTTCCTTTTTGTTTGTGTGGGGGAGATGTACATTGTTGAGACATCAAGCCGAGCTTTCGGAAAAGAGACACACACAGATAGACATGTCTCATGGATTAACCTTGCAGGCTGACGACTCGAGTTGGATGGGGTTAATATGATGATGCTTTGAAAAAATAAAAAATTTTTTAAAAATTTGAATGAAAAGATACCTTGTTTGTTTTGGGGGAGATATGTGTGAAAGCATGATTTCAATTATTTTGGGTCATTTTTTTAGTTCATTTTATAGAAATCATGAAAACTGCTTAGCTCATCAAATATGCAATTTAAAATTATGCATCATCCTTTTGAGGCTATGGATTTGGTTTTGTCAGTTATGTTTTATTGTTAGTTTTCATGATATAGCTTTTCAACATGGATCATCTTTTGGATAAAATTTTCCTGTAAAAAGATATCTCCATTAAACACATTAGTTCTGTACACAGAGTTTTGACATAAGATAAATTCTTCTTTACTTATAGTACTGAAATAAGCTGTGCTGGAAACAATTTATGCAGTACTATTTTTCAACGTTTGCTGTCTTAACTGTATGTTAGGCACATGAATTGATAAAAAAAAACTGTTCAAGGAATTGCCCACCACATTTCATCTTTCCTTTTGAATAGTTTATGTTCTTAACCCTAAACCAGTTGGTGGTTCAATTCATTAAAGACTAAAGCCTCTTGGTAGATTAGATGCAATCAGTTACACCATGACACTTACAAAGATCTAACGGGTAGTCATCAATATTGGAAATAAACTAGTCCTGTCCATTAGCTTGCTTTAGACTTTCCTCAGGTTTCTCAATGTCCTACAAGAGAATGGTTAAACTCTTCCCTTATGATCTTCTAAGACCTTTATGAGCTGACTTTCATATGAATTTACAATGACTAGTACCGTATATTTCAATTTATAAGGCGGCCTCGTACATAAGGCGACCCCCCTTCTCAGCCCCCCAAATTGCTGCCAAAATCATATATCTCAGGTGAAAGGTTAAACTCCCGTCTGTCAGCTTCTTAAGATCTTCACAACCTTTCTTATGATTTGATATTGGCAATGTACAAACATTATCCTCTGTGGACAAACACTGAACTCGTGTCTCTGTTACAGATACTGTGCCCACTACCTTATCACCAGCACCCGAGAGTCCTGCAACACCACTGCCAAGGAGACCAGATGGGCCAAGTCTATGGCCAAGGGATCCAAGATCTGCGTCGAGTGCCAGCCGACAGCTATGGACCGTGACCGCGGCCTGCGATGTATCGGACACGGAGTCCTAAACGAGGTGACCCGCTGGTCGGCCATCAACGTGCCTCACTGCCACGGAGAGTGGACCATGTACGAGAAACACAAGCCCTGTACCTGTGACACTGACGAGGATCCAGATGATGATCCAGACAGCCGTGCTGGACCCACCAAAAACTTCATCTTTGTATAAACTTGTCATTTGGGTGTTGTAAAGATTCAAACACCATCATGTATCAGACTAGATCTGATCACTGCCACCTGCTGGCAATGACCTTTATCAAGGGAGACTACTCTGTTCGCATTTCACTCCTTCCCATATTTCCTCTGTGCTGGACCCCGTAAGAGAATGAACTTCTACTGCATGATGTTTTGTGCACTGTAGGGTTGATGAGTCACTGTAGAGTGCTTCTATACCAGTCTAGAGATCATTGTCTTTTCCATTATTCTTAAACAGGGATCCCTACTTCGTAGTCTGTACAGTGTGTTAGTGTGCTGGACTCAAGGCAGATGTGGAGACCTAGCATACATCTTCCAGTCTTGATTGACTGAATATGCTGGATGGTTGTAAGTAGCACAGTTATAGGTTGTTACCCGCTCTGGGTGTTAGGTCCAAGTTCAAATCCAGTCATCATTGAACACATCTGGTGCTATTTAGTCTACATTTACACCATTAGACAACTTGACAAGCACATTTATTTTAATTGAGTTTCATATTTGTGGGATTTATGGCCAGTATTCACACAAAGAAGTTACAACATCAGAGAACATTTGCCACCTCGTACTACCATTTTAGGTGATCATAATGCCCACCATCCCACGTGGTGCCTTTTGCATAGGTCTCCGTATTTGCCAGAAATCAACTCCTATGAAGTTCCCGTCTATCTTTATTCACATGCACTACAGCTTGTGTGATGATCACCGTGTGTCATAACCTACACTTTAGTATTTGGGTATTTGAATTTGACGAAGATCGGTCTCGATCTCAAGTTCACACGTAGATCGTGTTAAAATGAATAGCTCTGTGTGTGTATATGCTTTCAATTTGATGTATGAGTAGTGTGGATTATCTGCCCTTGTTTATGTAAGCCTCTTTGCTGTTCTGCACATTGAATACCTTTGAGGTGAATGTAGAAGTTTTTGTATTCACATTTCCAGAATCAATTTTGAAAGCTTATGTTCATATGGAATGTTATTAAGATTCTTAAAATTTCAAAAACATTTTGAATCCACAGAAAATGTTCGTGTTCCGTGGTATTTCAGAGTCATGTTAGATTGAGTTGTGGTGTATTTGAAAGTGTCCAACATTGTTTTCATTACAGCTATTTATTGCCACCATTGATCCACTTCTCCCTCATTTAGTGCTGTGTGTCATGTTTAACTTCCATCAGCTGAATCATAGCACAAGGATCAGCTCAACTTACCATAGTTGCTCCAAAAGGTGCTGGTCTTTGAAAAAAGCAGAGGATATGTTGGTCAAAGAATGTCAGATTTCATGGAGTATTTGGAATTTTGATTTCAAGTATGACAAATCAAAACATTAGCAAATTGATGACAAGCATCCTATTGGGCAGATATAGTATCTGCTTAATGTATGCCCAAATGGATGTTGTCTTAATAAGTGCTAAGGAACTGTTGGTCAAAGAATGTCAGATTCCAAACGACCAAATCTTGAATTTTGAAATTTGACATAGCAAATCTTTTTAAAAAGGCTAGCATCTTTTTGAGCAAATATGGTATCTGCTAACAGTGACTTGCGTACAAGATCATTACTGGTCAGTTTATGTGAATCAAAATCTTGCATTCAAAAAAGACTGCCAGTCCAATAGCATTTCCAAGGTGCAATTTGTTACAATCTTTTCACTTGATAAGTGTGTACAAAGTTTTATACCTAGCTCAGTCCTATCATATAGATGTTTGTGTTCTGTTTATGCAGATATGTCTGAATACATACCCTGTCAACATTGTATCACAGTGTTCTAGGTGAACTCACTATATCGATCCATTATCGAGAATAATACCCTGTATCTACCTGAACTAGTGTTGTAAATATGTCATGGCTTCCGTAGTATTCATAGAGTTGTCCAGCTTGAAGAACAAATCATCAGAAATGGTTCATGGAATATATTAAGAGTGAGGCAGACATTTGGAACTAACTGAAGACGCAACTACCTTGCCCAAATCTTGAATGAAAGTTCCTGAAATTCTAGTTCAGGTCATGGCACAAGATTATTGAGTTGTTTGGCGTGATATCAAGACCTTTCACATATTTGAAGGTTTTGACAGCCTTCCTTCCAGCCTTGCACCCAGCCTTGCACCATCTAAATGGGCAATCAATCTGTCAGCATTGCTATAAGAACAAAAGGCACTAAACACTAACATCTGCAAATAAGGTTTGAGATAAAAATCAGATATGTTGAAATCTTTGTCCAAAATTGACTTTTGATTCCCAGATGAGATCATTGACAATTATGTTCTTAGCAATTGCTCCAGTGAAAGAACTTGAGGACAGAAAGGGTAGTTGTCGTCGAGCCTAAGCCTGATTGTCTAGTTGATGAAGTGTTAGTTGTTTTATCAGTATTAGGTTAGTAAGCAGTTGTTCCCCCTTCTTTTGTACCTTTGTAACATGCTTGAGTCTTGCATGCTAGCTAATCAGTTACCCAGCATCATGTTTTATTATTTATATCTGTTACAAAAAAATGAATTTTTTTCACCTCAAAGTGAACACTGATCAAGATGGTGCTCCAAGGTCATGGCCAACTTTTACAGTCGCCATAGTGACCAGCCAGTCATGTGATTGTTGCCATGGTAACTCAGGTCATGTGACCCAAGAGTGAGCCTCATTCTGAAGTCACATGGCCTTTGTCAGTCTGAGGTTCTGAACGATCATGTGATTGGATTTTCCTTATTTGGTAGTCCACAGTTGTACTGCAGTGGGGCCAAACTCTTTTAAATGTGCTTCGAAATTCTCTCAATTGATATAAAGGCAGGGTTGTTACACTGGCATTTAAAGTTTAACATTTAGATATATATTTGATATTTATCATGTACTTCAGAAACCGAAATTAAACACCAAGTCAAAATGTCATCTAGTTATCATAATCAACTGAACTGTCGGTACACTTCATTAATTTCTATGTTATAGATGCCCTAGATATTTTTAACCTTTGTACATATATATATTTTTATCTACGCATTTTTTACCTGTGGTCATATGTCGGTATTCTAATTGTAAGTACATCTTTTATAACTTTGATCAAGATTGTGAAGTGATAACTCAGTTTAGATTTCTTTTACGGCTGTTGCAAAGATTTTATCCATTGTCACTTAATGTTAAGATCTGTGTGTCAATCAGATTTAAAGTGCAGTTTGCCTGAAATAAACACTTTTCTTTGCAAAATGTTTGTGTTTGTTTATAGTTGCATACCAAGACATGAAATGATAGACAGTTACTCCACATGAAATACTGCAACATACCTGGTTATGAATGATTTCAAGGGACTTTGTGCTGCAAACACTGAAGGAAATACTACAACATATCTGTTTATGAAAGATTTCAAGAGACCTTGTGCTGCAAACACTTAATGAAATACCCCCAACATACATGTACCATTTTATAAATCATTTCAAGGGACCTTGTTCTGCAAAAAATGAGTGAAATACCACAACATACAATTTTATGAATGATTTCAAGGGACATGTGCTGCCAACCCTTGAAGAAATAATCCAACATACCATTTTATTAAACATTTCAAGGGACCTTGTTCTGCAAAAATTGAGTGAAATACCACAACATACAATTTTATTAAACATTTCAAGGGACATGTGCTGCTAACCCTTGAAGAAATAATCCAACATACCATTTTATGAAACATTTCAAGGGACATGTGCTGCAAACCCTTGAATAGATACTCTAAAATACCTGTTTCATAAAAGATTTCAAGGACCATGTGCTGCACATCTTGAAGAAATCAACCATGGTAATATTGTTGGTTGTCAACCATTATCAGAGTCAGTCATCTGACTAAATGCTTCAACCATGTATACCTCTTGTGGACTTTTGAGTCCTTGGATATTGATTCTTTTATACACAGACTGTGATGTTTTGGTATTGAGGCATTTATTGTATTCAACCATATTCAAAATATCAGAAGCCAGGAATCAATGAATGGGATTCTCATGAAATCTTTTACTTAAAGTGCTTAAAGAAGTTGATTTCTCCTTAACAACATCACTGATGCTTCATGGTCCTGCCTGAGAGAAAGTTTGGCCTAAATAGTCAACATTCACTTGACATTTGCTTAGATATTAGAATCACAACTTCACATTTTTCTCCAGTTAAAGTTTAATTAAGAAAATATTGAAATTATTTATGATGTCCCACTGCAAAAGCATAATGGTTAGGGTGTTCAGCTACAGATCTTGAGGTCCAGGGTTCAAATCTCGCCACGGGCTTGGATACATTGCAGTAGAGAACTTTTTTACAGGCAGTGAGGTTTGCGTGCAATTCTACATTGAATTTCAATGCACTGCCAACCTTGGTTCGATGCTCGCAGGTTTCATCACAATGAATAGCCACTCTAGGGTTGTGGGCTTTCTCCCTGCAATGATACCAGCAGCCATGATATGAGTGAAATAATCTTGAAAGCACAATAAACCACAAATCACTTGCTGCAAAATTAATTATTTTTGTTTTCATAAAGTGAATGATTAAATTTGGAAATGGATTTTTAAAGGTACGGAAAGAAAGAAGTAAAGAAATGTAAAGGTTTATCATTGCACAATGTTTTGATTTGTTGGAAATGTAATTCAAAGATATTCATTTCAACAATCGGATATAAACATAAACACGATGATTCAGTTATTGTTGTAACATTGCACATGAAGAAGGAGTAATCAATTACCAAAACTTTGTCTCTTTCGGCAATGAAGATTCTGGTCTCCCGAAAATCTTGCTCTCCTTTTCTTCTGTACTGTTGGATGGCCTTCACAGACATGAAAATTGAAGATATCACAGAGCTTTCTGATATACTACTCAAAAGAAGTCAATGGTCAAACCTATATTTCGTCATGTATAGATATAGATGAAGAACCATTGCGTGGCTGCAAGGAAGTTGCACTCAGATTTAATTTTTCACTAAGATTTGGCTGCAGCCAAAGATTGTAAAACTGTTTTGTTGAACCACCCTTTAGCCACAGTATTTTCTTCTTCTATCAAAATCGTTTTTCCTACGTCTGACCATGTCGAAATTTGAAAGCATCATCATTTTGTAGGAATTGTTATTTGCTTAAAGTTATCATTGAAAGTACATATGACACGTTTTAAGACATAACAAGCTCATAAAGATCCGACAACATTCTATTTGGGCGATACAAACACTTTAGTGGACCCATGTTTTGAGTATGAATTGGCGATTTTTCAGTGGATTGTCGTACTTGATGTTCTTGAATATGTCCTATGCGTTGCACACAGTATTTGTCGATTTAAGGGACAGTCCTATCGGGGTATTATTATAGAAACAAAATTCACGAGTACGTACCTCCCTGTTTATATTTACATATGATTATACCATGATCAGTTCACACTTATTTTTATATATATATGTTAGTGAGTCTGAAGGATACATTTAGTTGTTCTAGGTTCAACAATTTGACAAGGATAGAATGCAACACTGCAGCCTTTCTGAATTCTGTTTCCACAAAAAATACACCGATGGGACTGTCCCTTTAATGAACCCATTCAAGATTTCTGATTAGAAATTTGTATACATATCTCTTCAATGAAAAGAAACATATCGGGCACACATATCTCTTCAATGAAAAGAAACATATCGGGCACACATATCTCTTCAATGAAAAGAAACATATCGGGCACACATATCTCTTCAATGAAAAGAAACATATCGGTCACAAAATAGGTTTGAATCGTATCTTCATTTTTAGTAGTATACGTGTTATTAAGAATTTGCACTAAAGATTTAGAAGGTTTATTAACATTGCATAAAAAGGTATCTACTTTGTTTAGCTTATCTGGCCTGTAAGGTCCGATTGCCTTATGGCATGACATGGTGTCCGGCGCCCGTCCGTCGGTAATCTTTGTGCATTTTCGACTTCTTCTCCAGAAGTATAAGGCCTAGAAATCTGAAACTTTGTGAACACCCTTTAGCAAATTTGATATGAATCCTGATGATCTACAGAGCTATTGGCTCTATTTTTTTCATACTCATCAACTATGTAGTGAAAGTTTAAAACGTTTAATACATAACGGCATTAAATGCATATTTCCTATTTATATTTAAAAAATGAATAACGATCCGACGGTTTATGAAAGATTAAATCGACATACCAATGCAATTAATCTGTCAAGATATGACAAGTTATAATTTTGCAAGCACAGCGATTATAAAATTTTTTCGCACAGAGTAATGTATGTATATACACGACTGCAAAGAGAATAATATCAAGTTCTGATGAACTGATTTTCTATCTGATAGCCGGTTTCCGCTTGCAGATTTTAATTTTCACCAAAGTACTTTAGTCATTGGGCAAATACGTTGAGCGGAAATGACAACATCAGACTCGTGTGGTTGCTGACATCAGGAGATATTAAAGTAATTTTCACTATTTACCGTTTTCTCAGATTTCAAGGGCAATGTCCAATCTATCGCCCTATGTAATAAATCAGACCTTAAAAAAAGAAATAATTTGACAGTGGCGACAAAAGTGGCAGTAATTTACATTGGAAGATCCGGTTTAATTGTGAACTTGTTTGGGAATCAAAGAAATGTCTTTGTTGTATTTGCGTACACAAAAGATAATTTCGTTGACTGTTGTCGGGTTGTTGACCTGTTTGAAACAATTTTTTTTTTTTTTTTTTAGGTAATTGTATCACAACGAAATTTTAATAATTGCAATGGTAAACGCAAAGCGGGATATTTTCAACAATTGAAGCGATTTCTTTCGATAACATACCAAATGAAATGGATAATACGAATATAACGTGACTAATGTCACACATCAAAGGTGTTAATTACTAAAAACAATGTGAAAGTCATACGCCAAAGAGACAAAGTTATTGTGAATTTGAAGAGACACGGATATTAATCATAACCTAGAAGAAATGGCATTGAATAGTTTTGTTCTATAACCCCAAAACATCCGAATTACAACACGTCCTATAAACAACACTTGAGCCAAAACTAAAATTGTTTTCAAAGCGCCTTCTATCATGTGTTATCCTACAGTGTTATCAGACACCTTTAAATGATTTCTAAATAAGCATCGACTTTTGAGTAAGAAGAGATTTTATCTTTGACGTCGCCTTTACAGGTAACAAAACCTATTAAAGGGACAGTAGCACGTTTTTTGATAATTTTATGTTTTAAATATTTCATTGATAATTGTAAGTTAATACTAAATGTATTATTTTGACAGTGTCAAAATCACATTACACAATCACATCATCCATAGTCAGAGGACAAAGATATGAAGATTCACATAAAATCCATTGGCGGCCATTTTATGTGAACCCCCCTTTAATTCATTTTGTGTAAGAAAAAAGGAATCGCATGGCTAATCTTTACAGCATATATTTGAATTATTACTGCTTCAATTAGTTTAAATAGATTGTCTTTCAATTGGAGCCATTAATTTTCATTTTTCCTGACATCACCTTATATTCCCCCTAAAAACGTGCTACTGACCCTTTAAAGAAATAAACGAAATAATAAATAACTACTCTGAACATATGACACAAAATAACTTCAGATGACATATCAGAGTGTAAATTAACGCAAACTTTACCTTCAAGAACGGAATAAGGATCTAAACCTGTACATAATCTGTATACTATTAATTAACTATACGTCTTCTTTATAAGCTATAATTCTATGCCACACAAAATAACTTCAGGTGATCTACGAATGCCAGGATTTCGTCTAACTATTAACATTTCAAAGCATAATTAAACGCACTTATCCTACCTTAAAACGGAATAAGGATCTAAAACTATTTATAATTTATTAACTACTACTTTATAAACTATAATAATTTATCTTTATAACCTGGAACTAATACGATTTATCATGTAGTTCATCTGAACATGTACCTTTACTTATATCAGATGTTCCAAGTGCAGACATCTATCCTATATAAGTAAATACGACAAAGATACAATTGCAATTACAAATCTACATAGTCTACGATTCAATGAAATTCGCCCTGTGGGTAAACTTAAAGGATTAACAAAGCAACCCAATCTGCCCCCTTCATACATATCTAATTTAGCAAACATGTAGTTTCGTGATAAAAGCGCGTCAACCTGATTCGGTTTCATCTATGTAGTCGTCAGGGGGTAGCCAGACAGTTGGTGGGGTCCTAAGATACCCCACAGTTGTGACCTGGAGGTACCCGAGCATTTGATGTGACCCCCAGGAGTTATATAGTGCACCGGGGACATTTTATTTTGCAAGTCATTTCTCCCGATCTAGATATGGTGGCTTAGATTTCAGAAAATGCATGATAAGCAAATATTTACTTGGCTTAACAAGTTAAGGATATTGTATGTTTTGGTTGATAGTTATCAGTGTGTTGATAAGAAATGATGATAAAATTATCCGTATACCAACAATTACAAATATCTGTAATTAGTTTTGTCCAGTATATGATTATTTGTCTTCAGATATGCTAGTTGATATTTCAATGAACAACAGTTTTATTCGCCCAAGATATTTTAAAACGTTACTGCATGAATAAATAAAGAAGAACAAAGTTTATAAAAGGCACAGGGGCGTGGTGATAACATAGGTAGATCTCGTTTTCAGGAAAATTGCAAGATTACTTAAGCATTCAGCATTTTGTGAAAACATTAGAAAATTAATATAGGTATAAGAGTGGCTTGATAACAACAATATTCTACTTACATCATAGTCAGACAAACTAATAAAACATAGTGTACAGCATTAGAATTACCTTGATTTAGGTAAAATATGCTGCACAAGTTATTCATCGTAGTGTACGGTCACCAAGTGAAACCCACTTTTTTCACTTGGTTACCGTACAGGACGATTAATAACTTATGCTCTTTTATCACACGATGAACATGTTCAATTATTTATACCATTTTGCAACCGCTTCTATACAACAATAGTGGAAAAAAACGCCTATATCCGAATCGCAACAAAGAGTAAGCAGTGAAGTGAAATAAGATTCTTGTAATAAACTTTCGTTTTATTTCAAAAGCATTCATAAAATCATTAAATGCAAACCTCACTGACAACTAGTCGAATGTTAAATTGATCGCATTGAAACAACCTTATATAAAACGGCTATTATGAAAAACAAGAAATCATATAGAAGACAAAGGACGATAGAGACAAACCGCTGTCACATGAATCTTGATTCTTATCTATTTTCTGTCAATGTTTCTCCTTTAATGAACACTGTTAACATAAACTTTTTTTAACGTTTTTATTTCCCACAAGATGTTTACATTATACATGGGCATATTTACGACAATAAGAATATATGTATATGCAACATCTCCATATTTGTATTAAAAAAATATTATAATAATGAATAATGTGCATACTTAAATTGCGCCTTTTCCACGTCCTAAGACATGCTCAAAGCGCTACATTATTACCCCGAAGGACTGTACTTTCACAGCTGCTACTAAGCGCTAATCACGACCCTGTAGGTCAGTACATCCAATTTTCAGGTATCCATTTTAACAATTGGTTGGAATGAGTGCAATGTGGATGAAGTGCCTTGCCCAGGGACACAACACAGGATGAGACCCAAGTCACAAATTTTTGGTGTCTCCAACGGGATTCGAACCCGGGTCTCCGGCGTGAGAGGCCAGCATGTTAACCACTACACCACTGTGCTCACATTCCACTATTAGATATTGCAGGTACTATAAGATAACATAAACTTACATCGTCCAAATTGAAGACGAAGACAAAACCAATTTTTCTGAATCACCACAAACTTTCCTATTCAGAATTGTGCTGTGTCAACATTTACTTTACCAAACATTGTACCTTGTCGATTAACCACTGAAAAAATACACAGACGAATTAATGGTTATAGAGCTTGCGAAAATTGTTCAAACGTGACCTGAATAATGATATCAGTTTCATTCTGCTAGCAAGTGAAAAAAAAAGGGAAGAGATTTACTTCCTCCTTGAAAACGACCAATAAGCAGAAAAGACTATTAACCCTATCAAACGTAACATACTAGTCCCTTGTTATGTGATGAATACATTAAACATGGATGCAAATGTTTTTCTATAACTTTAGTCATCATACCAACATCTATATACTACTAAAAACGACATTTTAGTCTACTATAAAATCAAAATAAATACGAAACGAGCTCGTGTGTAATACCATTTGTGCAATGTGAGAAAACGAAATTTACCCTAAAATAACTTCCTGACTTCACAACCGTCGGTACGTCAACAGTATAGCATAAATCAAACGAAATCTCCTTTATGGTCGGGTAATAAAGATGAAAATAACACGGGAGACTTAACATTTAACGAAATTCTTGAACTCTATTTTATCAAAAAAAAATCAATTATAAAAAAAGCTCTTGAATCATAATGTCGTTCCTTGTATGGGCATCATCATTCTAGATTAATACATAGGTATGGTCCATCGATGTTCAACCTAAGAAAACCGTGGCTGCTTAAGGGTTAACACATCTTGTTGATGTAATTGTTAACATGGCTGTTTGACACGAACACTTAGACAGACATGCAGACACATTTCTATGAGTATGTCAACTTGAGTCATTGAACTCTAACTACCTATTTCTGAAGACACCTGAGTGCATACATGTGTATAGATTCACAATCATATAGACCCAGCATTTCATTTGAATATTGTCTATTACTCAATCACCAAGTTAGCATCTGGTGAACAGGTGGGGTTAGAAAGATATCGTAGCATTTAAATTCCACGATTAGATAATATTTAGTGGACTCTAACCTATATGTAAAGTCATTATCGTACAAATAGCAGACAGTGTAATTATCAACTACTACAAAGGAAATTTTACTTTTGATTTTTGCAATATCATCCCTGACGAGATTGATTAAAAATGATGCTAAGTAAAAGTTGAACGACGAGTATTGGTTGTCTAGTCCACGATATAAATGGTTACACGACGAGCCGTGTAGCCAACTATGACCAGATACATAACCAGCTGTGACCAGATAAATGAACAAAGATACTAAGTAATAGTTATATACACCGAGTATTGGTTGTCTATTTCACGTCAAAATTGGTTATACGACGAGCCGTGAACTAGACGACCAATACGAGTCGTATAAAATACTTATACCACGACCAACACAACGACATAAATAAACAAACCATATATTTTGAAAATACGATACGTAAATTGTAAAATATGCGTTGAACTATGTTGTTTTTACCAAACAATTTGCCTCATCACGCTTTCAGAAACTACCAAATATTCTGTAATTAACGCTCCCAAATAACTGGAGCCATCATGTCCTGAAAATCTATCGGTTGAATAGCACTTCATGAGATAACTACGGTTGGATAGTACAGCGCGTGGGTCATGCTTTGCACGTGCACTCCATGATGAAAACGACATGGCCTTTCGGAGAAGGTGACATTGTCACTGTGTACAATGGAAGGTGAGGACGTAGGCAGAATTCCTCTACAAGCATGGATGGTATGCCAACATGACAGATTATCAATATCCTTTCGATGAAGATGAATTACAGTTTGAAATTTGGATGCGTTTCTACCAAAAGAATCAAATATTCAGGTAATATAGGTTATGGCAGATGAACTCTTATTACACAATTTTCTAGTAAAGTTAAATGTGTCTCTTGAACAAATCAATCCCTTTTGAGTTGATGAACATACTTTTAACATTTTCATAGTAATGCTATTTATTTTTTTGAGTCTCCTTCCAGACTGTTCACGTATAAGGTGTGTTTTACGGGGGCATATTACTATTAGGGGCATCTAGGTTTTTTTATCTTGAAAGCTAGTACCTTAGCTTAGTATTGTCTAGACTAAATTGGCTTATCAAGTAACTAGTTACTAGTTAGCAATGTTGTGTTTTCATTGCATATAATTTGTGCTCAGATACTATTGATGAGGAAAGCAGAAATTCACTAAGATATTATAGTAAGTACCTATGACGAAGGTTATTACCGATTACCGCTCAATCCCCAAACGACGACAAGGCTCTTTACATAACCCTTTTAATTAAGTACCAAAGATGTAAAACCCGAATAAAAGTTGTCTCATCATTGTTTGTCGTTATTTGAAATTGAAGATATTTGTCAAACCGTTACTGTCATGACAAGGGTTAAAGAAAAGTAGTTCCTGTTGATTCTTTGGTGTAGTATAAATTACAATTTGGTAAGTTATATTACGGGTCCAAACGATAGTGTCGTGGTAAAAACTACATTTACTTATATGCGATACCATTTATTTAAGATATGACCTTGGCATACATAGAGCAAAATAGATATTCATATGTTGTCTTCTCAAACGTATGTATCTATGTAACAACGAGTTGTCAAAACACGTCACTCATTTGACAGACACAAACAGACCAAAAATATATAATATGCTTTATCATTTCATACAAAAGTGAAAACGTTGCTAATTATTTCAAAGAATTGTAAGTGCTGAACCATGTTAAAATAAGAGTAGCAAGAGAGTATATTGATATTACGTCAAGTGACGAATACCTTAAGCAAAGACCATTAAATGTGATCTCTACTTGTTCTATATGTATATACAGAGTTAAGTAAGCAGACAATTGCTTTCGTGATAACATCACCATTTCTACATTTGATGTTGGCTCTTCTTACAACCAACGGGTGACCCTCGTGTGAGGTAAGGGTATCACGCCGGGTACATACGGGTGGAAGGAGTACAAACTTGCATATCATAGTTAGGGTAGAGTACTCATTTATTGACTTAAATATAGGAGTTATCTGAAATTCTAACTTTAAAACCACGCCAAGGGTTATATGATTGACGCGTGAATATAATAACTTCAAAAGATTTGTTGACATGACGAACAAAGCAACGATCCAAGTTGATTTGAATTGGTCCAACATTGAGCAAACCAAGTTTTACCCAACAGATACCTCAATATTAAGTGTCATCTGGCCCCAATGTATCATTCTTAAGTGTACTATAACAGATTGGTTAGTTATACTTGTAACAGAGGTGATTTTGACATCACCTTTACTGGGATTCGAACCCGGGACTTCTGGATTTAAGGAAGGCAGAGACTATACCGAAACGTCTTAAAAAGATATCCCTCTAGTCAAAACCAGTAGGATGCTTCTATCTCGCCCTGCCACATACACTCTAATACACCCCCTCCACAAAGTAACTAGTCCTCGAGTAAAACTATTTGGAGTTATTAAGCACCATTTCTCACGTACTCAGTGTGTAATGAGCACTACTGCCCCGGACCAAACGGTGGGCGCCAAATGTAATAGAAGTTATTGTAGTATCACCTATTCGAACCCGGGACCTCCGGGTTGAGAGGCAGACACTCTACCGATTCGGCTAAAGAGATATAGCCAGTATGATTATAAGGGTAACGCTGTTTTTCAGGGCATTATAATTTGCAGAAGCCCAAGGTCTTCAATTAACTGCCCGACGAAGGAGGGCAGTTGAAAAGACCGCGGGCTTGTGCAAATGATAATGCCCTGAAAAACTGCGTTACCGTTATTATAGCTAAAATGGATGGAATTTGTTCTTATGTAGGCCTACGCATTTTACTCGTTTACTCTCAGTTACACTTGTACATGAACAAAAACGACAAAATAAGCATTGGGTCGCAGCCGACACACACTATGACGTCACAACTGAAGGATGACGTCATAATCGCGATCGTCATCTGGCCGATTCGAACCCATACTACGGAATGTAGCCGTTGAATGAGAAAACTGAAGCATTCTGTATCATGAAACTCTCTAATTGATGCAAAGATATGTTTAATAATTAAACTGAATATAAGAACTTTGAATTTTTATGAAAAAATCGTCTTTGACAAATGTTGGATAAAACTAATTTAGGCTATGCAAATGTACCATTAACCTAGTGGTTGCAACTAAGAAGGATAATCCTTTTAAAATTTGTTTAAATCCTCGATAAGTTAATGTCGTTCTATTGTCACATGATATTTAGGATGATATATGCCGAAAGTTCGTGTTCTAAAGTAAAAGAAAGTAATTAAATTGGTTCAAAATATTCGAGTCGATACGCTTATACGGTCGCCATATTTGTTCAAGACTTCAAAACTAAATTCTAATGTGACGTCACTTGACTACGAAGTGATATTGGCCCGTCGTCAAGGTTTAGCGGGCCATTATCATTTGCAGCGGCCCGCTCATTTCTGATAACATGAGGGCGTTTTCATGATAATTCCATCCATTTTAGCTATAAATGCTTATATCTTACCCTGCCACATACTACACTACTATACATGTCAAAACAATAGAGCCGTTGTATTAACTGTACATATGAACTATTCTAGAAGATTGCTGACTTGAGCGATTTAGCAAGGATCTAAAGTTAAGCAAGTCAGTCTTAAACAAGAAAAGCCTTTAAAAAGGCAAGCTTTGGGGCACCCTGTTATGTATCACTATATAGAACCAGGAGATTTAGGTTAGGGAGGACGGGGACGGGGACTTTTACTTGAATAAATTGTTCAAATCGGAGACGCATGTTCTTTGCTCTTTGTTTTGATAGTTATCTGTACACTATGTACATAGTTAAACGACTCGTTCGTTCCGTTTAAATTTCAATAATGATAGATACGTCTCCTATCTCAATTATGATATACATTTTTAAACATTAATACGGTTATTCAAATTTATGTTGCTTTAAAAGATAGCTGACGGTGAGGTTAATACAAGAACTAGTGATAAGCTAGAAGATAAATAGTTGTGCTATTGACTTTCAGGTTAATTACATGTTGCAAGAATAATTTTCCTTAATTGAGTGTTGATCGAATTACAGCCGAAAGTTGCTGAACAATTTAGAAATGATCTCAGCTAAAATTTTATAATTTTCATTATATTATAGGATGACATTTAAGAATATGTTGTCATACTTTAGGCTCTATGTCAATACTTTCTTCGAAAGACACCTTTAATCGTAAATAAATCATCCATAACGTTTGTTTTGAAACATGAAATTTGAAAATGGCCTGTTCAGTATAATTTTTTCCGTGAAGCGGTGAGATGCATTGAGTGAACGATCAGTCATTGACAAGGCGGGACATTCAGCGCTCGCGTTATAGTAAAAAGAATTGGAGGAACCGAATTCCTAGTTTATACAAAAATGGAATGTCGTTTCCGAATGTGGAATGCAAAAAATAGCCCGAATAACTACAAAACAGCTCACATGCATATGCAAAATTGATATTTATTAATGGTGTAAATGCTCATCTATATATTTTGGAAAATTTACGATATATTTTACATCATAGCATTATTATTATAATCAGTTTCCAAATTAAAGCTTGCCAATTATTTCGTACCACCCACATGGTCACGTGGGTATAAATTTGCTACAGCACGGTCCATTGGTCGTTGAAATACCAGGATATGCTTAAAACAAATATCATTGGCTGAAACTTCTCTTTGAAGTTTCCAAGAGTAATATAGAGCGAAACTTCTGCCATTAGTTTTCAATATCAGATGTTACATAACTTTGGGGTCTTTGGACCCCAAAGCAATAAGTTGATCGAGCTATTCTCTACCAGACAGATGCCATAGTATTGCGTGTCGTCTGGTCCCAATGGATCTTGTGATGAGAGACATTTAGCAAGCGATCTCTCCGTGAAGTAGATTAAAAGAGTTAAGTAAGCAGACAATTGCTTTCTCGATAACATCACCTTTTCTACTTACGATAACGGGTCACCTTACACAATCTATGCCAGTAGAGTTGACATGAGTGGATCAGGTACAGAGTTTGATAATAGTATAGGAGCATAAAGAGAAACAGTGACATAATGCAGTTAGTGAATCAAAGGTCAATGACATGACGTAAAATCTAAAAGATAAAGTATTTCTCTTATTCAATGATATTTCTGATTTCGGCAATGCACTTATTATACAAAATGTCAACATCATTAATGACTGTCAAGTCGAATAGAAGATAGTAAGATATTTGCCTTTAATCAGTTACCTATCCTTTCATTTCTAATCATTATTTGTTACTATAAAATTATATAGAAAGCCTTTTTTAAGATAAGTACAATGTTGATGTATATTTGAGAAAGAAATATACCCCCGAGCAGAGTAAGGCAACACCATGTGTCTAAAACTACTTTGTTGTGTTGATAGACTATAGATGGTATTACTGCATCATCGTTGCGACATAGAAAACTTTAGTGACTGATTATTCAAGGCTATTTTCATGGTGATATTTGATGAAACTGTGAAAGTTGTAAAGTGTACTAATTACATTTTTTTTTTGCTCTTTTGCCAAAAGTATGTGATGACCTCTTGGTTTCAGGTGTAACAAACAACACTTTGGTTACATTTAAGGCTCGAAACACCTTGTCTTATACCAAATATTGACATTATAGGCCGTTGAAGTTTCATCCCAGTTTTTGATGAATTGGACACAAACTTACATATAGGAAGATTTAGGAACATTGATCGAGTTCTTTTGAGCCCACACTGTTTAAAATACTCTTATCTTTGATTTAAGGAATTATCATTGTTGAATTAACGGATGTATTTATGTATCCCTCTGTTGTTTTCTTCCGATTGACACAGTGGACATTGATATCAAAACACAACGTCTCTGAGAAAAATAATTTTAAAAGTTAAAATTGTATCACATTTAATCTATTTCAGATGATAGGTTTGTGCAGAAGATCTATAAGAAGTATCTGATGTACCGAGTATAATGGGAGGATATATTTTGTTATATAATGATAACAATTTGTTGTAATAGATGCTGGAAGTGATTGTTGATGATGGTAGAAAAATAACGAAACAAGAGTCAGTTGAAGCAACATTATTTTCGTAGTAAGCTGACCGTTGGTCTGTGGTAGTTATATAAACTAGCTTGTTGAGCTCATATTAACTACATTAACTAATTAACCGACTTAATTTGTTAGCTGAAAAAGGATAATACGCTGACCGAAATGTACTGAAATGGAATGACTTTTTGGCTTCTGTTTACATTCCTGATATATGGTGTATGTTTAATCGATATTTGATCATTCAATTATCTTGATATAATTGTTTGCCAAAAAACGACGATTCAATTACAAATTAGGGATATATACATTTAAGCTTAATTCTATTTTCTGTCGTAAATAAATTGATTATAAATGGTGTTGTATGACTTTATCAGTATTTAAACTGTCGTAAGCAACACTTTTTTGTGGAAAGTTTGTTCATGCAAACTGCACGAAAAAACAAACTTCCCTCAAGTACTTGATTATTGAAAAACATTAAATTTCTAAAAGCTTTCTAATACTTTTGATAGGTCTTTGTTTATCTGCCATCAAGCCTCTTCTTTGCAAGACGTTATTTCAGAGGTTTATTAGCATTTGTTTGGTGTAATGACCATACATGTCTACAGTCATCGTCTAATTCACGAAGAAATGAATTGCTTAATCTTAATAGACGTTATTCCAGACAAGTATTAGTATTTTCTTGATAAACTCTCACTGACAACCCTATTAGTTGATAGGGTACAAAGAAAAACTGATCACCTTTATTCGATTAAAAAAATAAAACAACTGCTTAGTACTATTTGAAAGACTATTATAATTCCATTTAGAAAGTTATTTATGAAATTTATGAACTTATGAAATATGAAATTTATGAAATACATCATCATTGAGTGAGTAATCTAGTGATGGGAATGTCAAGTCAGGTCAACGGAGGTAGACGTATCCATTACGCCGTTATGATAAGTCTGTTTCTCTGATATTGGCTTAGCTCTTTATTACTCTTCATAAGCTGTCTATATTACTTACCATTGACATTTTGAATTAATAGCAATGATATCTTGCTCTGATGTTTGTCATGATCCAAAGTCTCTCGTCATTGCTTGCTATTCAATATCCCACAGATATAATCCAAAAGTGTAGCATATGGTGTCGTATTAGATGAGCAGATATATTTCAAGGGAAATCATGAGATTTCAGACTGATTTAAGTATTTAAAGAGTTTTTCCTATAAAATATGAAAATATACATGGATTTGTCATACGCAATCCTTATAATTGCCAAACTCGTCGACTGAAATTCCTATGAGTGGTGTATTTTGCTGGACTTAAGACAATAACCGGAAAAGATGTTTCTTTCCTATATTCCACTGAACCATTTTAAACAAATAAAAACATAACAGTATTTCAAAATGTAAGTAATTATCGCCATAACAGAGAAAGAATTAATAAAAATGTTCATGGTTTAATTTTTCCTTCTAAATTTTGACCTCAAATTAAGTGAAAGGTGTCGCGGTATGAGGCGTTAAAAAAATAAGTGGGGTGAAAGCACATCCACATCAATAAGCTTACGATGCATTAGAAAGTAGAAAGTCTTATTCAAACTGATATTTCAGTTATCTTGAACAAATATTCGGGGATACAAGTTTACTTGGCATGGAGATACATCCTGGCGTGATATGTATTAGTACCACACGTCAAAGTGTTAACATATACACTTCATATTTCCTAGCAGGTGTTTATGATTCATGGTTCATGTAACATGATACAAATCTTCTTGATGTAGATCCGTAACGATATCCACTGATCAAACACATTAGCTGTGACATTGTTAAGCTGTGGACACAGATGTGTCAAGCTGAAGTGTCAAAGATATTGCCATAACAATACCTATGTTTTCAATTTTAGTATGTCCTTATTATTCTCAAAGCAGACAACAGTTTATACCATGCTTTTATTATAAATATCCAACTCATGAGACATTCAAATTTGTACTTTCAACTACAACGAAATAACGCCTTTAAATGCGCAAAAAGACGAATATATACTGTAATTATTGTACTTTTTGCCACGAGGCCTGATAAACCAATACACTTCTTGTTCTTGATGTTTTCAAACCACTCTCTGAAAGAAATTCAACTTATGTACAGGTTCTTCATGAAATATAGTTTATAAGTTATATAATTCTTTAGCAGCTACAGTATCAAACTTAAAAAACCCTTCTTTTATTTCAACTTCAAAGCGATCAACTACATACAACTGAAAGATAGTCTTGAGTACAGGTTTCTTTTCTAAGATAAAAAATGGAATCGCCAACATATAAGCTATTTCAACAATTTTAAAGGTTGCTGATTGTGTTTTGTAATTTAGACGGCTAAGAAATATAATAGTTTATCCTTTCATGTATTCTATGATTTTGCATTGTCAGAAGATATTGCTTATTAATCAATTAATCACATAAAACTCATTTCAAAATGTAGCATACTATGAAAAATCAGCTTTATAGAGCAAGAATATTTCATGTGGTTTTATTTCAGGAATAATTATTTGTTAATGTTTTTACTATTTGTTGACATAAATACATATGAATGTGTATAAGATCTTGAGTGAGTTCTTTCATTCTAAAAGGGTTATAAGCCAATGGTAATCCATATTCTGCAAGACGTTTTTTTTCCAATTCTGAATTCAGATTATTTGATATTTCCTTTAATAAAACAACTATGTCTTTTCTTAGGATATGTTTATGTGTATATAGAAAGTGCATTCATAAACTTTCTGTAGTGAAAATTCGATAAATTCATAAAGAGTCCGAACTTAAAGTGCTTTATTTGAAAAAAAAAACATACTGAATAAACTTCAGTAGGTTAAAACAATTTGTAGATTTTGCAAATGATCTAAGGTATAACAGTTTCCGTAACCTTGATGTGTATCATCATTTGTTTACAGGTACTGCAAAGGCATCTGATCAACAACATTTTCAGTAACTACACTTTACGAACTTATGGCCGGAAGATTTTTTCTTGTAACAACATAGTCAATAATGCCTAATTATCCTGCTTTAAGCCAAGCCATAGGCCTCACTTTAAGATTCTATATTATCTTATTCCTATGAATAGTATCAACTATAATATCAAAATCATTTCCAAATTTATCTTTGACGTCATATTGTTACGGTCATGATCCACAGTAAACATCAAGCGGGGTGATTTTTTGGAAACACAAAAATGTGATAGAAATGAAAATATGATAGAAATGAAAATTCTGATTGCAAGAACATTTCATTTATTATAAATATATTTTAGATTTCAACAAATAAATGAATGTAACGTGATCTGAAATCAGATAATGAATCTAAGGGTACCATTTCGAGTCTGTAAATTGAAAAATAAAAACTGTTTTCATCCGGAAATCAAGTTTCAACTTGTCAAGTAATTATGTGTCTGTCACACATGCTTGATTCTGATCAAGATCTTGGAAATCATCTGTTTATAATTTCACACTCTGAAGTTTACACATATTCCCGAACGTTGATTGGTCTAGGGCATGGTCATGTGATCTAAGTTTCGTCAATTCATTTCCCATGAACTCACAAAAAAAGTGTTCATACTTGTGTGAACGTACACCGGAACTACTTTAATTCTTCGCCCAACACCAAATCAAATGTCATCAATATTTTTACCAATTGAACTATAATGATTTTAATCATATCAATTTTTGCCAAGTAATGTATTTTGAATGTTTGATGTAAAAACATTCATAGTATCATTTGCTTTTAATAATAAGCTAAACAATTGATGAAGAATAAATCTGATCAGAGGCATTGACGTGTTCCAGTATAGTGTCCCTGATCTGATCGAGAACGGAACGAGATGCATCCACTGATGCTTTATAATTTGACATTACATTCAATATAGGGTTTTGTACGCCGTAACTAAGACAACCATATACTCACGATGTATACACCAAAGACGAAAGAGTGCTGATAGAGCAGTTATTATAATAAAAAATACCACTTTTGTTTACATATTTTGACGAAGATACCCCTGCAAATGGCGGCCAGCATGACAGTGAAGCGACGTTATGCATAAGGCAGATAACTCTGATCTCCTGTCCTTGCGCGAAGAGATTTTATCATAGTGTGCGCTTCATTTAGCATATCGTAGTATTAGCGTGTTCTCTAAATTATACAGAACATTGACAAATTCCGATAACATTCAGATTGTTTCCAAATTTGGGATTATTTCTTGTCGTATGTCGCAGTGTTACGCGTTCAAAGGACAAAATTTTTTTATATATATCCGCCTTTCCATTCCATATATGGTGCGAAATTATAAGAATTGAATGTCAGTTTGTGTGTTTGCACTGGAAAATGAACGATGTCAAAGCTACATTCAAACTCTCATGTGAACCCGCTCGCAAGCTCGCTGGGTTCACGCGAGTTTGAATGTAGCTTTGACATCGTTCATTTTCCAGTGCAAACACACAAACTGACATTCAATTCTTAAAAAAACTGCGTGTATGGACTACAGTTCAAAATGGCAATTCGACCGTGAATTCTTAGACATCAGGAAACAAAATCGGATGTTGTCATTGACTCCTTCTGAGTTCTTCCATACTTCGAATAATAACATCTTTATATAGGCTACACGGTTTTTTTTAAAAATATGATTTTTTGTGGAGTGAAATACAAAGATTTTAAACCCATTAAGATGATTAAGGGCCAAACGATATTCATTTTTATAACACCATAACACATGTACATGCCTTTGAGTGAATCAGCGTTGCATCCGAAAAATAGAACCCCAACAAATGGTGAAAATGTCAAGAAAGAAAGTTTCCGTCAGTGTCATTCACTCCTGTAGAATTCCTCTCCAGCACCCAGTAATTATGTCTGTATATAGACATTCTCCTCCTCTCTAGCCATAGTCAACTTGAACATTCACCTTGTTGGAAACCTTAGAGGAAAGTCATTTGCTTTATGATTGATAATATATAAATAGCTTAGCGTTTGCCTTAAGAAGTGCTCATTTTCAGATACCCAATTATGAGAATCACTATATCGTCATTCCTATTGAAAATAAGCAAAGAATATTTGAATTAAAATATCAATCTGTGTCAATTACAATCCTCTATTTCAATATACTTGTCATTTTTACACAGCTTGTGGGGTTTCGTTTTCAGGTGATGTATTCTTCTCGTCTCTAGCCAAATTGACATAAGCTGAACATTGCTCTCTTGAGCATCTTCATATGCTTAAGTCACACGGTTAAAAAAACGTTATAAGTGATAAAGAAATATAATGATTGAGCAATATACATGATGTTTTAATCTAAATAAATTTAGATCGACAGTAAATTTATTTAGATAGCAAACTATTGTCAGTGTAATTTCTGTGGGACGTAGAAATTTGGTGGCAACAATAAGATAAATTGATGCAAAATATGACCAAGAAATTCAACATGTAAAAGATGACGTAAATTAAATGGTTAAAGTGATTTTGAGTGCATTTTGGTATTTTATTATAATATAAAAAATATGTTGTTATTTCATATATAAAACACAAAAGTGTGACCCTTTTACAAAGTTCATACGCACATGTGTAGCATATTATCTACAAACATTGTTATCGTTGAGAATGCAAGGAGATACATTTCATAATTACTTCCATCTCTTGATGTGATATGTATTAGTACCACACGTTTAGGTGTTAAGATATACACTTTATTTTTCCCAGCTGCTGTTTATGTTTCATTGTTCATGTAATATGATATAAAACCTATCGGTGCAGATTGTAATAATACCCACTGATCAAACATATTAACCATGACAAGGTTAAGTTTGAAACATGTATGTTTTCATCTAAAAGGATAAAGATTTTATTCAAGTAAGCTCACGTAACTTGAACATTGTAAAAAATAGTTTAAATAGTAACTGTGTTAGGGGTAGATGCTTAAATTGTATGAAAATATATAGTTTTCTCCACAGAACGTTATGATTAGAATAAATTTGAAACACAATAACCATATTATTTTCAACTGATATACATGATATTTATTTTGAACATTGAAATGTTTAACGTTGAAGTCTAACTGAAATGTGTATAAAATATGAACTTTGTACATAAAAAAATACAAAACTGTAATGTCACCTTACTACCTATAAGCGAGGACAACATATTCATCAAAAAAAACTTTTTCATTCTGGTGAAAGGAATGCTCTGTATATTTATTTCAGTATAATTGTTTTTATCATACTATTTTAGAATACATCTTCGTTCATTATGTTTCAGCTGTCATGATGTGACTTTCATCAAAAACTAATACTACTTTGTTAAAAACGAAATCGTGCTTTAGAACAGATATTTTGAATATGTTTAAATCACTGTTTGTTTAATAAAATATCTTAACCATCCCTACCTAGGGTTGGAAGAGACATAATTTGTAAAAATTGTAAATCAACTTTGTAAACACATAGGAGAAGGTTGGATAACTTGTTCCTGGTCCTTTTCTTCATGCATAACATATGTTTAAACTAAGAGTCGTAAGATACATGGGTTTTAACATAACAGTTCATTATTGATGTTTTGTTCTTAATTTTCTGAAACATTTGTGAAGGAATAGGAATTGGGTCGAATGGGTTACAGGAATGCCTTGAGCTATCTAATACGATACCTTGAACATCTGTACAATAAATGACAGTCTTGAGAGATGCAAAACACCCTTGTGTCTTTTCGTCAATTAGCAGTTAAGATCAAAATATCTCTAATTGAAGAGTCAAGATAAGGAAAGAGTTTCTGTCACTGAGCCAGTCGTGTTAAATACCTCTCCAGCACCGAGTAATTATGTCTGTATATAGACTACAGGGTAGCCGGGAGATACAGAGTTTATGTAACAGCTTCTATGTGATTATCTACCGTCTGGGTGCTATACACAGCCTGTGGAGTTGACATTTCCAGGTGATATATTCTCCTCGTCTCTAGCCACAGTCAACTATGGTCCAACTTGATCATTATTCTTTTGAAAACCTTTTAGGAAACCTTGCTTTATGATTGATATTGTATAAATATCTTAGCGTGTGCTCAGTTTCAGATACCAGCTTTTTAGGATCGCCATACTTATTATATTTATATTAGGGCTGGATATTGCATAAAATTTCATAATGCAATATATTGTGATATGCAGCTCATGTATTGCGATAATATTGCAATATATTGCATGAACTCTGTGAGCAACGTTTCATACTTTTTCATGCAATTTTAAACATAATACATTTAAGTCACTGCACTTCAAATCATTTGAAATATGGACTACCACTCAGAGAGGTAAAATTTGAATTAAATGTTGATGACATGCATATTAAAAGATGATTACTATAATTTTTTCAACAGCTCAACACATATTGTTGCACGCCAAAGGAACTTTCTTTCTTGTTTAACATGTTACTGTGGCTTAAAACAAGATTTTGTAATCAATTTGACTTGATATTAGTTTGTTTAATAATATTGCAATATATTGTTAAATGAAAATAATATTGCAATAATTGTATTGAACAATCTGTATTGCAATATATTGGTATTGCGATAATATTGCACAGCCCTAATTTATATACATAATTATTTCCATTTTAAAGAAAACAATCAGTTTACATTTTTCTTTAAAAGAGTAATTACATGTTCTTGTCATCATTTATGTCGTTATTAAGTGGTAAAAGAGTGTTATGGATATTTAACTTCAAATTTCAATAAACTATTGTTTTTTTTTTCTTTAAAACAAAGTTAGATAAAACTACGGTCAGGTATGAAAGCCATAACAAATTGGAATCAAACAATGTTATTTGTCTATGTACAAGGTAATATATTTCATGCCCATGCTGGGATATGTATTAGCTCGACATGTCTCTGTGCAAACATATATACTTTATGTCTCCCAGAAGATAATTTGATCCATAGTGTCTGTAAAGTTATATCAACATCTCGGTGTGAATCTGAACAATAACAGATACGACTTATTCCCTATGCAAATAATTTCATATCAATATGGTTGACGAGTTAGCGCATGCTTAAAACAAACAATAGTGCCAAATAAACATTTTGGTGAAAACTTATTCCCATAATTACATAATTACATTGTTCTATTTTACATTACAGCGACTCGGTCGTGTTGAATTCCTCTCCAGCACCTTGTAATTATATCTGTATATAGACTACACGGTAGCCGGGAGATACAGAGTTTATGTAACAGCTTCTGTGTAATCATCTACCGTCTGGGTGCTAAACACAGCCTGTGGAGTTGACATTTCCAGGTGATATATTCTCCTCGTCTCTAACTGTAGTCCAACTTGATCATTCACCTTGGTAGAAGCCTACGTTGTTGGTGATTGTCTCATGTATGATTGTCTAAAATCCTTTTGTGTCTGCTTTTCAGAACAGCTGGTTTTGACATATTCTCCTAGAATATAACATTTTTATAATAGCTTGTTTGTAAGATGAAATCAAACTTTGTCACTCGATAAGGATTTTATTTAACGTAATCAAACTCATGTACCTGATTTTGATTAAAATTCCAATACAGAATTCATGTTTATGTTATAACATATTTGCTATACGTTAAAAATATTTGTTGAGTCCCATTTCTATCAATTGCATAATCTCACTTATGTTTGAACATCTTAATATCTTATCTTAATGTCATCGCAATATCTTAAAGGGACAGTAGCACGTTTTTTGACAATTTTATATTTTCAATTTTTCACTGATAATTGTACGTTAATGCTAAATGTATTACTTTGATAGTGTCAAAAATCTCAATACACAAACCGATCATCCATAGCAAGAGAACACCTTTATTATATTTTGTGTAAGAAAGGGAATCGCATGGCTTAACTTTACATTATATATTGGATTTACTACTGCTTCATTTAGTTTAAATACATTGTCTTTAGATTGTGACCATGTATTTTCATTTTCCTGACATAGCCTTATATTGCTCCTAAAAACATGCTACTGTCCCTTTAAAACATAAACTTACTTTACATTGAAATACCTATTTCAACCCCTTTTCAGATGGTCAAAACCAAAGCATCGTTGTAAAGTATTATGGTTATACAGCAAACATAAGTGAAACATTCTATAAACATCAAACACTGTTGTGTTTTGTATACTATGAGATACATTTCACATCAACCTCACCTCCAGGTGTGATAAGTATAAGAACTACACGTCTAGGTGTTAACATATACCCTTCATATTTCCCAGCAGGTGTTTATGATTCATTGTGTCTGTAACCAGATATAAAACAGATTTGTAACAATATCCACTGATCAAACACATTAGCCGTGACAGTATTAAGTTGGATATTTAGAGTAAACAGAACGTAATATTCGCCATTACAAATCCATATACATTTGATACAGATGTGTTTCTTGCAAACCTTATTCCAATTTGAGTGATAAAGGGCCATGAGATTTCAACATCTTACACTTGATTGCTTTTGTGGTTAGCATTGAATTATGAGTGTGGCTGAAAGCACTACAATACAAAACCTGAATGTCAAGGCAATGTTTTATTGTTGGTTTATTTTGAACAGGTAATTATCCTCAGGAATAAAAAAGAGACTTAAGCCAAATTGCTTACCAGTTTCTAAATTCGCTATCATTTTGGACATATTTGTATCAAAATGTCAATTTGTTTCAATTGGTATTAAATATTCACTCAAGCTTTACCATAAATACTTAAAAATTATATTTTATCTTTTATTTTCTTTACAGGTTGTACAAAGGAATATTTTATCCTAAGGCGATCGATTTCTTCTATGTACCTTTTCGTTAATCCAGTTACTTAACTGTTATTAAATTTCCTAGACATATAACCAGAAAAACATGGCTTGGTTTCAGGTTAACAGCAAATCTAAATGTCCTTCTTCAAATTGGTGACTTTGATATTTAAACGCATATTTCATTATGTCATGGGTGTTGAAATGCATAAGAAATCTCCTTTTGATAACCAAGAGAGGCTATTTTGGTTACTGGACGTACCCATTATATATCTCTAAGTAGTTTATCAAATGCAGCAAGATATCAATCATTGCTCGACAATCCTTGGTTAAACTATCTTCAGACACGTGATCAAATTACCTATCTTAGAAAATTCTTATCCAACAAGTGATTTAAACCACATTAAAGTTGCCTCATTCAGAAATGAAGAGATTTTTTTTCAAATGGTCTGAATTTGCTTTTTAATAAGTTAAAGGTAAGGAACGGTTGGAACCATCTACCCGAGATCTTGAAGGTTACACAAGGTGTCACATTAGGAAATATTATGTTGTAATGTAGGTATCTATATTTAAGATGTTGTTTGTCAAACCTTTTGCCTTAAATTGCATACCTACTTGATTAAGGATTAGAAATAAATATTTGAATCAGAAAAGAAAGGTGGTCTTTGATTTGAGGTTATTCAAACACGAATATAACATAATCTCAATAAGAATTGATTGTACAATAGGACAATGTAATTATGGGAAGTATCAGAATGTTAATTTGGCACCACCGTTCATTTTATGCAAGTGCTAACTCGTGAAACATATCAATATGAAATTTTTGATACTCGGAAATTATTGTATCTGAACCCTGACAACCCCCTTCAGGTTCTCAATTCTTATAATGTGTTGACTTTGATTGCTTTTGGACTGCTAATATAACCACAACGTGCACTAAATGTGGACAAAAACATGACATGATCCCAAGAATATCTTAATCATTCAGGTCACTAAATGAAAACCTCTTTATATACAGCTTAACATTGTTACAGATTCAGACTCACGCCGATATGTTTCATATCAAAATACAATAACCAGAAAACCTGCTGGGAAATATGAAGTGAATATGTTAACACCTAGACGTTTAGAGCTATTACATATCACACCAAGGGGTAAGGTTGTTATGAAATTATTACCTTGTACATAAACCACTAATGTTGTTGGATCACGGTAAACTCTCGCTATAATATTTGTCATATCAAATTTACATGTGTAATGCTTGTATCTGTGAATATTTACAGTCAAAGACTAGATTTGAAGTGAAATATCCATAACTGATTTTCCCCACTAAATACCGACATGAAAACAAGGATTTTTATGACTCTTTCAAAAAATAAATGCAGACTGATTGTTTTCTTTCAAAGGAATCAAAATCATTAAAGCATGGCGATTCTCAAAAGTTTTTTTTTAAATGGGCACTTCTAAAAGCAAACGCTTAGATATTCATACATTATCAAACATAAAGCAAATGACTTTCCTCCAAGGTTTTCAAAAGATTAATGATCAAGTTTGACCAGTGTTGACTATGGATAGAAACGAGGAGAATACATCACCTGGATATCTCAACTCCACAGACTGTGTAAAGCACCCAGACGGTAGATATTCACACAGAAGCTGTTACATAATCTCTGTATCTCCTGGCTACCGTGTAGTCTATATACAGACATAATTACACGGTGTTGGAGTGGTATTCTACAGGAGTGAATGGCACTGACGGGAATTTCTTGACATTTTCACCAATAGCTTAAGGACAAGTGTAATGTTTTCTTTAAATAAATGAACCTTTTTTCAAATTAATAAAGTTACCTGATTTAGGGGTACCTTATGTTGATCATCATTGAATATACTTAAATTTAACCTTTTTTCAAATTAATAAAAGTTACCTGATTTAGGGTTACCTTATGTTGATCATCAAAGAATACACTTATCTAATATTGGTTATATTACTGCCAATCATCAATAAAAAAGAGCAATTTTTGTGTAAATCTCAAACAAATTAAATTGGTAGAAAGACTCTTAAATGTGGAGAAGGGGAAAAAACATCCCCTGAAATTTGTTCATTTTCAGCTCCAGTTCAAGACTTCTATATGACAGGTTATTGCTTTTCGAATTGTGTTGTGTGTGCCTAGTACACTGACAAAGGTTTTCTGTGAGTCATATTCTATTCCCAAAATTAGTTAAATTTTAATAAGGGATACGGTATGGTAACTTCACACCACACAGTGTTGCATATCTTCTCACAAACATGTCTCTGCAAGTTGAGAAGAGAAACACTAAGATAATCTATTTACCAATTCTTCTACCGACAGTAACACCGAACACTAATTTAAATGGTAACAATTATTTCATTTAACCGATAAATCCCTCTTTATGAAACCTTCATAATTTTTGTAATAAATATTAAATGGATAAGAAGGATATCCCAGTAAAATGAACAATCTTTATCTTTTAAACAATCGAAGAACAAACTTGTACTCTGAAGAATAAATTCACTGGAATGAATTTGAGGACATTTAAGTTTCAGCCATTTGGTAACTTCATTTGGTTTCTTATAACATTATGAACTTCAGCAAGAACATTGTTTTCCATCTTTCGCAAAAGTTTCATCTTGCAGTAAAGTTTGATAACCAGTATAGTGAAACGTTTTAAGTAACATGGTCATTACCATGTACATGCTTGACAACACAGAGGTTCTGAGCTCGAATCCAAATCGAACCTTAAATTTTGAATTTGTCAAAATTTCACAATTTACAAGTTGACTTATTTGTTTCGGGATTTCTACTTCCAAGGCCAAGGAAGAAGAATAAGAATGTCCAGAATGTCCCTGTGATGTTGTGTATGGCCCAGAAAGGAGGTTTACCAGAGAAATGATAACCTCCAACAACACAAATATGACGTCTGAGGTTTGATACCCCTTTTGCATGGATGTAAACGAACTCCTTTTCTGTTTTTAAATGATGTTATGTATGTTTGATGTCATGTCATGTCAGGTTTTGTGTATAATTAAAAGAGAGTACTCACTTGTGCACAACAAGGACCGAGAAGTCATCTATACTTATCAAAAACAAAAACAACACTAAGGCTTATGGATATGTGAATAAATAAACTTTAATAGATTTGTTGACATGACAAACAAAGCAGCGATCTGAGTTGATTCAAATTGGTTAAAATAATATTGGGCAAGGTCTTCTATTTTAGAGATACGTTAGTATTAAGAGTCGTGTGGCTTGAATGTCTTATTCTTAACAGATTGTTTAGTTAAACTTGTATACTATATATCATGACAATAGAGCCGTTGTATAAACTTGCATATGGATGCATTAATTTTAGAAGACTTGCTGACTCGCGCGATTTAGCAAGAATCTAAATTGAAGCAAGTCAGTCTTGAATAAGTTGATTGAGCTATTTTCTACCAGACAGATACCATAGTATTACGTGTCGTCTGGTCCCAATGGATCTTGTGATGAGAGACATTTAGCATGCGATCTCTCCCTGACATAGTATACAGAGTTAAGTAAGCAGACAATTGCTTTTCTCTTTTTTTACTTTGATACCGGCTTTAATTAAATACATCCAACTTGTGCAAGGAATTCCAGTCGGGTGTACACAAGGGTGCAGGGCTAGAGAAGGATAGTTAAGGGTGTGTATGAGGAATAAAGGTTATAGATCCATGAAATCTCTCCCTGACCTAGTATCGGAGTTAAGTAAGTAGACAATTGCCTTTGTGATAACATCACCTTTTCTACTTTTGATAACGGGTCACCTTACAACCTTCTCTTCCAGTCGGGTGTACACGGGTGGATCAGGTACAGAGTTTGATAATAGTAAAGGAGTGAAAATTGGAACAATTGCATTGTGCAGTAAGTGAATCAAAGGTCAATGACATGAGGTAAAATCTAAAATAAGATAGGGGTTCCATCATTATACATGGTACATATTAAACACCTATGTGAATAAAACGTCAAAATCGTTTTTGACTGTCAAGTCTAATAGTAGATGGTAAGATATTTCTCTTTAATGAGTCACCTTTCATATCACCCCTAATCATTGGTTGTTAGTACAAAATAATAAACATGTAGATAGCCTTTTTGCACTTAAAAGAAGTACAATTCTGATGTAAATCCCAAAGGTACTAAGGCTTATCTTTTAGAGACACATATATATCCGAACAAAAGTAAGGCAACACTCTGTATCTAAAACTTGTCAGATGCTGTGCACTGTAGGGATTAAGCAAAAAGACCCACTGCCTGTTGTGTTGATGGAATATATTTATTAAGATTTAGGAATATCGATTGGGTTCTTTTGAACCCAAACTGTTTACAAAACTCTTATCTTTGATTCAAAGATTTACTATTGTTGAACTAACTGATGTATTTATGTATCCCTCTGTTGTTTTCTTCTTATTGACACAGTGGACATTGATATCAAAACAAAACGTCTCTGAAAAAAATAATTTTAAAAGTTAAAATTGTATCACTTTTATTCTATTTCAGATGATAGGTTTGTGCAGAAGAGCTCTAAGAAGTGTCTGATGTATCGAGTATAATGGGAGGATTCATATTTTTATACAATGATAACATTTCGTTGGTAACAATGCTGGAAGTGATTGTTGACAATAGTAGAAAAATCAACCTAATAAGGATCAGTTTTTTGAAGTCACATAATTCTCGAAGTAAACTGAACGTTGGTCGGTGGTAGTTATATAAACTAGCTTGACGAGTTCATTAACTAATTAACCGACATAATTTGGTAGCTGAAGAAGGTTAATAAGCTGACCGAAATGTACTGAAATGGAATGAGTTACTGGCTTCTGTTTACATTTCTGATATATGTCTTATGCTTAAACGATATTTCATCATTGAATTATCTTTCGAGATAACGAGGGTTTAATAACAAATTAAGGATATATACGTTTTAACCTAAACTATATTTTTTTTTTTAAATGAATTGAAAAATAATGACGTTGTATGACTTTAAGAGTATATATACTGTCGTGAGCAATCCTTTTTATGTGAAATTTTATTTATGCAAACTGTAAGAAGAACCCAACTTCCCCCAAGTACTTGATAATTGCAAAACATTAAATTGCTTAAAGCTTTTTAATACTTTTGATAGGTCTTTGATAATTGATCTTTATCTGCCATCAAGCCTCTTTTTTGCAAGATGTTATTTCAGAGGCTCATAAGCGTTTGTCTGGTGTAATGACCAATCGTGTCTACAGTCATCGTCTAATTCACAAAGAAAGGAATTGCTTAATCTTATTCCAGACAAGTATTAGTATTTTCTGAATTAACTGTAACTGGCAGACTGACAGTCCTGTCAGTTAATATGGTACATATAACGATTATTTGATTAAAAGATTAAGTACTGTTTTTGTAATATCAGAAAAACATTCAAGTTAACAGTTTTATAAAGTTATTCATGAAATTCATGAAATTCATTAAATTTATGAAATTTATGAAATTTATGAAATTTATGAAATTAATAAGTTTATGAAATACATTATCATTGAGTGAGTAATCTAGTGATGGGGATGTCAAGTCAGGTCAACGGAGGTAGACAGATTCATAATGCTGTTATGATTAGTCTGTTTCTCTGATATTGGCTTAGCTCTTTATTACTCTTCATAAGCTGTCTATATTATTTACCATTGACATTTTGAATTACTATCAATGATATCTTGCTCTGACGTTTGTCATGATTCATAGTCCTTTGTCGTTGCTTGCTATTCAATATCCAACAGATATTATCCAAAAGTGTAGCATATGGTGTCGTATTAGATTAGCAGAAGATTTAAATGGAAATCATTAGATTGCATTCTTTCTATGTTTTACCCTTTTAGGAATTTTTCCTATAACAAATGGAAATTTATTATGATTCGCCGTACTTATCCTTGTAATTGCAAAATGTGTCCAGTGAACCTTGCATGATTGGTGTATTTCGACGAACTTTTGCCAAAGTTGATATCAGAAAAGCTTTCTACTTTCTCTGAATTCTTCTAAAGGCTTTAACTTTGAATATAACTTGAAACATGAAAATGAAAATGAAACATCCAGAAAGGTACGTTAAACACATAAGAACATTCCAGTAATTTCAGATGTAAGTAATTATCGTCATAAAAGAAAATAAATAAATAAATATATATGTTCATGGTTTAATTTTTTATTCAGAATTTTGACGTCAGTGTGGTGGTATTAGACATTCATAGGAATAAAAGTAAAAGCACATCCACATCGTTACGATGCAACAGAAAGTTGCATTCAAACTGATATATCAATTATCTTTAATTCCAGGATGTTTTCTTACATTTCATGTTTACCATCTTGTGCACCTATAAATCCTGGCGTGATATGCATTAGTAGCACACATCAAAGTGTTAACAAATACACTTCATATTTCCCAGCAGGTGTTTATGATTCATAGCTCATGAAACATGATACAAATCTTCTTGATGTAGATCTGAAGCAATTTCCACTGATCAAACACATTAGCTGTGACATTGTTCAGCTGTGGACACAGATGTGTCAAAGATCTTGTCTTAAAGATGGACTGAAATGCTATATGGCAACTTTCAGGATTCGTGAAATAGTGATTACAATTTGACATTGACTCAACTTTAAATTACTGAAATCGACCTAGAAACGGCTTAATTACGACTGTATACATAACACTGCCTAATTAGGCCGGCGAACAGAATAAAACGCACTGAAGCGTGAGTGCCTCGTGACGTGTTAGTAGGCGATGTGATACCCCGTTGTGTGCCCTCGTTATGTAAAACAACACAAGCTAACAGTACAGCTCAATGTTTAACCGTTGATTAAACACCCTAAACAACACCCCAACATCTCAAACCTTCAATAAATCGGTAGTTTATTTAATCAACTGGCAATTTGTATTGATGAAAATGTAAGACCCTCATTTAAAACGAAGTTGTGCGCATAATGCTACAGCATGTAGCTGGTCTCGATTTGCGCAATGTTGTCATAAGATTGCACGTGAGAACCCGGATGTATTTTCGTCATAAACAATTGCTCACGTGTGAACCGTTTTATCTTCGTGCACAGTTGTTTGTTGTTATTGAATATAACTTTAGTAGCACAACAGAAAGGATGTTATTATACAATACTATTTTTTATACAATTAAACCAATTTTTTTTAAATGCCTTTGACTTCATTTTGTAACAGGATAAAAAATATATACGTTTTTCTTAGTTATTTCATTTAGTGATGGATAAGTTACAATTCTCAATGAAAGGCATGTATTGGATGATGACTGATATCTTGTTTAAGACATTATTTTAATAGGGCATTTCACTGACAATCTTAATGTTTTCACTCTTGTACATAGAAGATATTGTTCACAACAATACCCGATACATGGCCCAACAGAATGAAGATTTATTAAATGAACCTTATTCAAAATAATTATCAGATAGAGCAAAAAAGTATTTCTAATTTCAACAGGTTATAATTTACCAATCGGAGAAAAAAGGGACGTTAAGGAATACAATTGCTATTTGATGTTACCTAATAAGCTGATGTCATAAAATAGCCAGGTGTTGATGATTGTGCATTATATAACTTACCTGCTATAGTCATCATTTGATAGCTTTTAATTAGGAAACAGACAGGAAATACGATAGACAATAAAGTAATTGTGTAATAGGTGAGTATCTGATCTAAAGAAAGTAAATAACACCTGCAGACCAATGTCATTGTTTATTCAACCTTTTTACACAACGTTCAAATCTAAATGTGAGCATTGTAAATTCGGATTATTACCATAAATCAGCCAAAAACTTTGTGCTATGCTTTATATTTTACTAATCTCTTTTTCTCTGCATGCCAAACTGTTCATTCAGTGAAAATGCGAGCTCGAAACAGAAAATCGGTGTAGTGATCGGAACACCTGAGTTCGATGTAGATTGTCACATTGCTCCGTTTGACCTTACACAGCGGGTCAATTTGGCGTGAAACGATCAATGTGATGGGAATTTGTCTACGGAAACTTCATCAGGAGATATTCTAGGACAGTTGACAGAAACACAATCATATGACATACTGTTAATCGCTTGGAAAACGCAGAACTACGGATTTCGCCTACCATTTTCCATATAAGCAGACGAACGCTTCGCCTACTGCCACGTCACTTCCGGTATCCCCTGCCCGTGACCTCTCAGCCTTGTTTTGGTTTGTCGCTGGACGGCGACGAGCAGACGCCTTGTTACGCAATGTTTACTTAGCTGTAGCTTCATTGAGAAACTGTGTATCGTTGCTGTTTTGGCCTAATATTTATGTTATATACTTATTTGACCAATATCTTATGAAAAATATATTTAAAAAAGGTTATACAGCGGCTCTTTAACAATACCAATGTTTCAGCATCAAACCACTAGCTGAAAGAAATTCAAACTTATGTACAGGTTCTTCGGGAAATATAGTTCAAAAGTTATACAAGTCTATAGCAACTGCAAAATCAAATTTAGAAAACCTTTTCATTTCAACTTCAAAGCTATCACTTACATGCAACTCAAGTACGATCTTATGTACAGGTTTACCTTCTAAGTTTAGAATTGGGATCTCTAACATGGAGATATAAGATATTCCGACAATTGAATGCTTTTAAAAGGCTCCCGACTGTGTTTTGTTAAATTGACTACTAAAAATATAACAGTTTTTCCTTTTGTATATCTGATAATTTTGCATTGCAGTAATCAGAAAACTTGTCTTGTTCATTAATTTATCACCTAAACCCATTTCAAAATTTAGTATACAACCAAAAGTCAGATTTTAAGAGCAAGAATAATTAATGTGTTTTTATTTCGGGAGTAATTATTTTTTATCTACCATTGTATCTGAAAATAGAACCCAAACAATTGGTAAAAATGTCAAAAAAGGAAAGCTTCCGTCAGTGTCATTCACTCTTGTGGAATTCCTCTCCAGCATCGAGTAATTATGTCTGTATATAGACCACACGGTAGCCGGCAGATACAGAGTTTATGTAACAGCTTCTGTGTGATTATCTACCGTCTGGGTGCTATACACAGCCTGTGGAGTTGACATTTCCAGGTGATATATTCTCCTCGTCTCTAACTGTAGTCCAACTTGATCATTCACCTTGTTAGAAGCCTACCGTTATTGGTGATTGTCTCATGTATGATTGTGTAAAATCCTTTTGTGTCTGCTTTTAAGAATAGCTGGTTTTGACATATTCTCCTGGATTATAATATTTGATAATAGCTTGTTTGTAAGATGAAATCAAACTTTGTCACTTGTCGATAAGGATTTTCTTTAACTTAATCAAACTCATGTACCTGATTTGGTTTGAAATTCCAATACAGGATTCATGTTTCTGCTATAACGTATTTGCTACACGTGAACAGATATTTGTTGAGTCATATTTCTATCAATTGCATAATCTCATTAATGTTTGAACATCTTAATATCTTATGTTAATGTCATCGCATTTGACAATCTGAAAGGGGTTTGAAATATTTATTTCAATGTAAAATAAGTTTATGTTTTAAAGGGACAGTAGCACGTTTTTTGACAATTTTATATTTTCAATTTTTCACTGATAATTGTACGTTAATGCTAAATGTATTACTTTGATAGTGTCAAAAATCTCAATACACAAACCAATCATCCATAGCAAGAGAACAAATGATAAAGATTCTCATAAAATCCATTGGCAGCCATTTTTATGTGAACACCTTTAATATATTTTGTGTAAGAAAGGGAATCGCATGGTTTAACTTTACATTATATATTGGATTTACTACTGTTTCATTTAGTTCATACATTTTCTTTAGATTGTGGTCATTTATTTTCATTTTCCTTACAAAGCCTTATATTGCCCCTAAAAACATGCTGCTGCCCCTTTAAAACATAAACTTATTTTTCACATTGAAATACATATTTCAAACCCCTTTCAGATGGTCAAAACCAAAGCAACGTTGTAAAGTATTAGGGTTATACAGCAAACATAAGTGAAACATTCTATAAACATCAAACACTGTTGTGTTTTGTATGCTAGGAGATACATTTCACATCAACCTCACCTCCAGGTGTTATAAGTATAAGTACTATTCGTCTAGGTGTTAACATATAGCCTTCATATTTCCCAGCAGGTGTTTATGATTCATTGTGTCTGTAACCAAATATAAAACAGATATGTAATAATATCCACTGAACAAACACATTAGCTGTGACAGTATTAAGTTGGATTTTGAGAGTAAAGAGAACGTAATATTTGCCATCATAAATCCTTGAAAACTTGATACAGATTTCCTTACCAGGATATTTACACTTTGAGTGATAAAGGGTCATGAGGTTTCAACACCTTTTAAATACTTGAACTTGATTTTTTGTGGTTACCATTGAAATACGAGTGTAAAAAGGAGGATGTTTTTCCATAAATATATATTTCATGGTACTTATACATATGGAAATATCAGTTCACATATATCAGTTCACATAATTATATAGTGGTGGCACGTGGTCCTGTGCAATTAATTATATATATACATGTTTGAAATAAGCAGAGACTCAGTCAGTATACTATTTCAGGATATACACTGTGAAACCTCCATAAACATAGATTTTTTCAAATCCTCTGTTGGTTCTGGTGTGCATAGTTAAATGAAACTGTTGTTTCCAATCAGGAAAATATCCAATTCCTATGTTACCCATTTATACTTTTATTCAGTATCATACCCTTAACAATCATAGTTGTGTCTTTATCAATCAAAACTACACGAAATCAATAATTTGTATATGAATGTGAGGAAGTCATTCTTTTGTGTTTTTGAATGGTTAAATATGGACTTAAGCCTGTTGCATGATTTTCACGTTACAGAATCCCATCACATAAAAACCATAATTGTCTCATGATTTTTGCTCGGAGCAATACATCTAAGATTGGTTGTTGTTTTGTCAAACCTATGGACTGAAGTTGCAAACTTACTTTTGAGTAGGAATTCAAAATAATGATATGAATCAAAATATATGTTATTACAAATAATTTAAGATTATATTTTATGAAAAGATAGGTGATATGATCGTTGATTTACAGGTAATTCAAAGACGATTGTAACTAATCATCAGTAAGAACTAATTGTAAACTAGAACAATGTAATTATGGGAATAAGTTTTCACCAGAATGGTTATTTGTCATTGTTGTTTGTCAACCATATTGATATGGAATTATTTGTATATGGAATATGTTGTATCCTTTATAGTTCAGATTCACACCGAGATGTTTGATATCAATTTACAGACACTATGGATCAAATTATCTGCTGGGAGACATAAAGTGTATATGCGCTAATACTTATCCCACCTAGGGCATGAAATATATATTACCATGTACATACACAACTAACATTGTTTGATTCCAATTTGTTATGGCTTTCATACCTGACCGTAGTTTTATCTGACTTTGTTTTAAAGAAAAAACAATAGTTCATTGAAATTTGAAGTCAAATATCCATAACGCTCTTTTACCACCTAATATCAACATGAATGTCTACACGAAATTTTATTACTCTTTCAAAGAATAAATGTAAACTGATTGTTTTCTTTCAAAGGGAATCATCAATCATAAAGCAAATGACTTTCCTCCAAGGTTTTCAAAAGAATAATGATCAAGTTGGACCAGTGTTGACTATAGCTAGAGACGAGGCGAATATATCACCTGGAAATGTCAACTCCACAGGCTGTGTATAGCTCCCAGACGGGTAGATAATCACACAGAAGCTGTTACATAAACTATGTATCTCCTGGCTACCCTGTAGTCTATATACGGACATAATTACTCGGTGCTGGAGAGGAATTCAACACGACCGAGTCGCTGATGGAAACGTTTATGTATCTAAACTTTTTAATAAATGACCAGATAGTTTTCTTGATCTACACTGCTAATTGACGAAAGGACACGCAGGTTGTTTTTATATCTCCAGACTGTCAGTTATATTAAACATATTCAAGGTATCGTATAAGATAGCTAAAGACATTTGTATAAGCCGTTCGACTCATACCTATTCCTTCACACATGTTCCAGAAAGATGTAGCAAAATATCAATCCATTTATCTAGCTTCTCTCCATTCATAGTTTTAACAAAGCAGTGGAATTATTAAGATTCATCTATAAAATGTTTAGTTAAGATTTAATATAAATATCAATTGGTATATCTAGTATCTAAGGTATCGTATTTGGTAGGTAAATGCATTCCTATTTAGCTTATGTTGACAATGGCTGGAGACGAAGAGAATATGATCACCTGGAAATGTCTACTCTACAAGCTGTGTATAGCACCCAGACGGTACATAATCACACAGAAGCTGTTACATAAACTCTGTATCTCCCGGCTACCGTGTAGTCTATATACAGACATAATTACTCGGTGGTGGAGAGGAATTTACAGGAATGTATGGCACTGACGGAAATTTGTCTTTCTTGACATTTTCACCAATTGTTGGAATTATTTTTTCAGATACTTAATGACAAGTGTAATGTTATCATAAAAATTAATCTTTTTCAGATTAATAAAGTCACATGATCTATGGTAACCTTATGTTATTTATCATTTAAGAATAAACATATCTATTATTGGCAATATTACAACCAAAATTAATAAACATGAGTAGTTTTTCTGCAAATCTAAAAGTATAATTTTAGAAAGACTCTTAATTTTGTTTTAAAGGAAAAAACAACCCCTGAAATTTCCTCATGTTCAGCTATAATTCACGACTTCAAAATGACAAGCTGCTTTTCGTGGTTGTGTGTTTGTGTGCGTGGGTGCGTGTGTATGTTTAGTACACTGTAAAAAAAGGTTTCTGTTAGTCAAATCTACTACCTCGAAAACAAAAGAAATTTTTCTATAGTTATAAGGGATAAGGAGTGGTAATTTCATACCATACGGTGTTGCATTATAATCTTTCAAACATGCCTCTGCTTCTTCTACCGACAGTAACACCGAACACTTATTTAAATGGTAACAATTGTTTTAATTCAGCGAATAATCCCTTTTAATAAAACCATCACCCTTTTGTAAAAAATATAAAGAGGATAAGAAGGATATCTCGATATAATTAACACTTTTCACGTTTAACTTGTAAAGAATCGCAGAAGTTAAGACGTGTACTCTGTTCAATCAATTCCCTTACATGAATTTGAGAACATTAACATTTCATGTTTTTAACAAGATAATTTCTTGATAGACAAACTTACAAACACCATTATTTCAAAATGTTGCTGATTGTAAAAAAGACAAAGACAAAAATCGGTTGATTTTACCAATTACCAAAATGTTGATGTTGCTAACATTGAATGATCGCATTGCAATTTGTATATATTTCTCCAGAAGTGTCACCGAAATGTAAACATGTGTAAGATATCCTATTTTAATTCCCTTGAGCGGTAATGTCGTTTCTACACTTCTAAATCATGTACCTGAAATCGTGGAAATGTTCCAGAAAGAGAATTTAATTGAAGAAACTCTTGCATCATGGTCTTATAATTTGACAGTTCTTGTTCACGACTTTCTGCAGACACAATTCAAAATTTATCTTAACCAGTAATGTAAACTTATGTCAAAATAATTGTATTCTGGGGACGGTCTTCTGTGTTAAGGAGTAAGTTATTACGTTATTTGTTATCCGTGTGATTGATTTTAATAAGAAACCCTGTAAGATCATTAAAGTCATGGATCCTAAGACAAGGAATAAACATGAGAAAATAAACTACCTATTCTTCAATCGCAAAGACAGCAGCGAACACATGTGGATTAAGGTTATAGGACTGAGTGTGTTATTGAAAAACATATTATTAAGATTGTTCATTGAGAAAAATGCATAAACAATTCTACAACTGATACGAAATCATATCGTTAATAATCTTGAGTCAGATATATGATCATTGACTAAAATAAATATGAATCGCTAGTATAATCCAATACTGTAATCGTTAGGTTTGAATGTGGCAAACGTGACTAAGGAAAATATATTTGCGTATAATACATATTTAGGTATTCAAGTTGGAACATGAACGAGAAATACAGAATATATCGTATTTAAATATGTAGCATAATATTGATGCAATTTTTATATTCAATTGAACTGATTTTCCCTTTTTGTAATTCTCTTAATATGTTCACTTTTTATCACATGTGATAAGAAATGGCAAATACAAAAGTGTACGTAGTTAATGGTACCTGAAATGTTGTTGTTTGCATTTGTTTGTATAACTTTAGGGTTTTATGTCATTGTTCAACAGAGTTTATAGTGGTATTTCTTTCTTGATTGTAGTAATAAATTTCAGATTACAATGCCAGAAAATGTGAGTAACGATGTTGTTATGTCCATCCAGTTTGGTAACATTAGTTTCTTATTACATATGAACTCCTGAATTCAGCATACTTCATGGCATTGTTTTGAATCTTTCACAAACGTTTCACCTTGTAATAGGTTTAATTATCAGTATAACCAGTGAAACGTATTTAGTGTCATATTTTTAGAATGTTCACTGGTGTATTTAGCACTTTTGAATAGAATTTTAGAATTCAGATGTAAACCAACAACTAGTATGCTTATATATATATAAATATATATACTTCATCACTACATGTGGCATGCTGAGTTTGTCTATCATGTCTTTTTTCATTATTATAAAGTTTTGTAATCACATTTCATTTGATTGGACCTTCACTATTTATACGTGTATAGTTTAATGTTTCCAAATGTCAGTAACTCAGTAATGTCAGTGCATCATTAATTACTCATTAGTAATGAGTACTCTACCAGTAGTTATCCTGCTCATAGAATAATGATAACTGTATTAACGACATCCTCAGGACACGCTATCGTCTATTTAGATATTTTAAGAAGAGTCTTGATTCGCTAACAGCACTATAAGATTGTTCAACTCTTCACCGTAGTACCATATCAAAGCAGTGTACTCGTTCCACCCGTGTACACCCAGCTGGAAACCATCCTACTAGGTGGTTGTAAGTAAACCCGTCATCAAAAGTAAAAAAGACGATGTTTTCACGAAATCAATTGTCCGCTTACTTAACTCTGTACACTAGGTCAGTTAGAGATCGTATACTAAATGATCCATCGAGAACAGAAGGTACATATTACTAAGGTATCTGTCTGGATAGCTTGCTTGACGTTCTTGAGTGCAGCTTGATTAAAGTTAGATCCTTGTTTAGTAGGTCATGTCAGCAAATCTTTTAAAACAAAGAAATTCATGTGTACATTAAATACTCTATCTATCGTTGTATTTGTTTTATTTGTTGATAACTCTTGGATCTATAACCTTAATTTAGTATACATACCCTTTACTATCTTTCTCTAGCAAGCATCCTTTCAACACGTGTATTCCCGACTGGATGTACATCCTTACTCTATAATTACTCTACCCCTAACTGCCCTTCTTTGGCTCTACACCCTACCGACCAGCATACACCCGACTGGAAATCTTCGCAGAAGTTGGTTAATTTTTTGTATGTAATCAAAACAATCATCAAAGTAAAAAACTGCTCACTTAACTCTGTATTCTAGTTCATGGAAAGATCGTATGCTAAATGTCTCTCGTCACAAGATCCATCGGGACCAGACGACACCTAATACTGAGGTATCTGTCTGGTAGAGAATAGCTCGATCAACGCATTTAAGACCGACTTGCTTCAATTTTGATCCTTGCTAAATCGCTAAAGTCAGCAAATCTATTACAATGAACTAAATGAATTTATATTTGCATTATAAACTTCTTCTGTAGTTTTTATGTTCAATTTGTTAATACCCCTTTGGATCTATAACCTTATTTTATGAATTCTCTACCCCTAACTGCCCTTCTTTGGCTCTACACCCTACCGACCCGCATACACCCGACTGGAATTCCTTGCAGAAGTTGGTTGTATGTAATCAAAACCATCTTCAAACTAAAAAAGCGATGTTATCACGAAAGCAAGTGTCTGCTCACTTAAATCTGTATACTTATGTAAGGAGAGATCGCATGCTAAATGTCTCTCATCACAAGATCCATTGGGAGCAGACGACAACATATTGAAACACCAAGTTGGTTAACTTTAATGGTTGTCATCAAGACTATCAAAGTTATTTGATTCATACATCCATTATGTACTTCTTGTATAACATTTAATGTTGCAAAGTTTATCTTACCCTTGACGCAGTAACTACTATACGAACTCTCTGCCATTGACCTTCCCCAAGCTGTATACTCTTTTCACCCGTGTACACACAACCGTAAACTCTCACAGGAGATGGTTGTAAGAAAACCAGCAACAAAGTAGAAAGACGTTGTTTTCACGAAAGAAACTGTCTGAAACCTAAAAAGTTGATGCTAAGGTGAGAACGCCTTATTTACATTTTGTAGAACTTAAAAATTCCAATAACGCAGTAACCATTTCATCTTTCCTCAAACCTTTATCTTTCCTCAAATCGTGTAGTCTTTCCACCCTTGTTTCAATGTGACCCGACCGTAAACTCTCACACTAGTTGGTTGTAAGTAGAGCCTTCATCAACAATAGAAAATGTGATGTGATCACTAAAGCAATTGTCTGCTTTCTCAACTCTGTATTTTAGGACAGGGAGAAACTTATACTTACTGACTCCCATCATCACATCCATCGGAACCAGACGACACCTAATACTAAGGTAAAAGTCTGGAAGGAAGTAGTCTTGTCAAACTTATTTGAGATGAAATTGGTTGAAGTCGATCATGTCAGCAAAACTTATCTAAAACTTGAAAGATTTCGAAATGTTTACAATTAGATTTAGAGATTTGAAACGAGATATCCCTCCAACAATGCCCCATTGTTATACAACCCCATTATCGTTATGTATACAGTACAGGTAATTAGGTATTTCAATACAGTAGGCTTAATGCGGTGCTATCGCCTATTCTGAGCTGTTGATCCTCTGTTAATGCCAGGGATTTCATTCAGTCGTCGACTAGCTCAAGTGACATGCTTACCGTATTCTGACTAAGAGGCGATGTCGTATTTGGGCTAAGAGGTGATGTCGTATTTGAACTAAGAGGCGATGTCGTATTTGGGTAAGAGACCATGTCGTATTTGAACAAAGAGGCTATGTCGTATTTGGGCTTAGAGGCTATGTCGTATTTGGGCTCAGAGGCTATGTCGTATTTAGGCTTAGAGGCTATGTCGTATTTGAGCTTAGAGGCGATGTCGTATTTGAGCTTAGAGGCGATGTCGTATTTGGGCTAAGAGGCTATGTCGTATTTGGGCTCAGAGGCTATGTCGTATTTAGGCTTAGAGGCTATGTCGTATTTGAGCTTAGAGGCGATGTCGTATTTGAGCTTAGAGGCGATGTCGTATTTGGGCTAAGAGGCTATGTCGTATTTGGGCTTAGAGGCTATGTCGTATTTGGGCTTAGAGGCGATGTCGTATTTGGGCTAAGAGGCGATTTCGTATTTGGGCTAAGAGGCTATGTCGTATTTGGGCTCAGAGGCGATTTCGTATTTGGGCTAAGAGGCGATTTCGTATTTGGGCTAAGAGGCGATGTCGTATTTGGGCTAAGAGGCGATGTCGTATTTTGTCTAAGAGGCGATGTCGTATTTGGGTTTAGAGGCTATGTCGTATTTGGGCTTAGAGGCTATGTCGTATTTGGGCTAAGAGGCTATGTCGTATTTGGGCTAAGAGGCTATGTAGACTCTTTAAAGATACATCAATGCCCAGTCTCGGTCTGAATGCACCCACCTTTATCGCGTGTTGCTATAACCAGTTTAGCGCAGACAAACCCAGTCGTAAGCTATCCAATCACATCCTCGTTTTTAAATAGCGTTTAGCGGCGGCTATGTATAACGAATGGTACACTGGAGTTACCCGCCCCTGAGGGATACCGAAGCTTTTACTGCGCTCCTTTTGATTGGCTAGATGAGCTTGTGTCAGAACATGCGGGCAATAGGGGTGCCTTCAGACTGTGAATAAGAGGAAAGCCGGGCTGGGTGAGGTTCGAACCCCGCTAGAGATAATATTTTTACACTTTTTCCCTCGAATCACAGTCGATTTTAATCAGACTGCATCGATGCCCCTGAATGTATCGAAACCGACGTCCTTGATTCTAATAAATTACAGTCCTAAAGATTAAAAACGATTAATTGATTTAAACATATTTTATTCACAAGAATAGGATTGGGAACAAGTTGTCCACCTTAGAACACCCTCTCCATAAACGATTAATTAATATAGGTTAGGGTATTACATGTGTCCGAAGCGCGTAATGCGTAGTGCACAATGCGTATTTCAACAGTTTAATACTAAAATAGTAGAAGTTGATTCCATGTATGCGTAAAGCGGACAACATGATACCCAAGGTGTGTGCGTGTTCGTCGGAAAGCTGACGAGAGTGGGCATCACTTTACGTATTATGCAATACGCGTACATGGAATCAACTTCTCCTATTTCAGTGCAAAGTGTTCAACAATGATTACGCATTGAATGTCACATTGGATATTCACGCCACACTCCTATACGTTAGTACGCATACATGTTTATTCGACTTTCAACGTCCCTAGAAATCTTCGTTATTACAATATCTTACTGATATTGAAAGCGATGTTTAAAAAAATCAATGATAACGTTAATTTGACCTCAACGTTTTTACAAACCGAGTTTACTGATGATTTGTCTAACAACCTTATATACAGACCGACGTCAGTTTTCAAGCACTTTTAGGAACTGACGTTTATTGGACCTTAATTTTTTTATTAGAATATGAATATTGAATATGAATATTCAAGAAAACGTTAATTGGAACCTAATCAAACCTAAGTTTAAGTTTCACATTCTTTTATGAGGACTGGCAACTCTTATAACAAATACGGTACCGAAGTCGTAACCAATACATTGAAAATAAATTGTTTGCAAATAAAAGTCGTTTGATATATCACTGCTCATAGAACCAGTAATTAACTTCAAATGATATACATATCCTTTCCTCTATGTCGTCACCAAAACAGAAGAAATATTGATATGTAAGTGAGGATCTCTTAATATATTACTTCTCTTTAAACAAGTATTTTTCTTCTTAAACTTTGACCTGTTAAACGGTTGAGGCCCATTCTTGTGGAAAGTGTTTATTTACGGTGTACTTTCATGAAATAAAAGAGCCTTACTAAATTACTCGGTAAGTGGGTTTAAGTGGTGTTTTGTGGTTAGATTTCTCTTGATCTACAGTCTGTCGCTACGAATTGCCTTGACGGCTGGGGGTTGCGGTACAGGGTCGACGAAGATAGCATAAATGTTTCAGGGTGATTTCGGGGTGGGTGGTTTGCCCGTCGAGTTATTTAGGAGACGTGTGGTCGAAGTGAAGAGATTAAGATTGGTCGATGTCGAGACAACAGCGGGACGTCGTTCATCTTTACAGTATCAAACATACCCTCACGTACAAACTGCATACCCTGTGGACTTGTGTCCCGGTGTCTTTACACCCCACCAGTAAATCAGTTGTCTCAAATGTGTTGTCATCCCGCTACATTGGCGTAGGCCTTTATGTCTACGCGTTTTGCTCCAATCAGCGTAGACATATACGCTGATGTAGCTGATTGATGTTTGGCATATGTTGCACACTTATCCTACGATACAAAATTCTTTAGATTAATATCATAGGGAAATATTTTTGAAATCAAAATAAAATTCAAACACACATGCAAATATCGACTCTTATAATGTGGTGATATAGTCGATTGAGGACACATTTCGTCAACGAATTCACCAGTGTCCATCATTTTATAGAGATATCTTTTCAAAAGAATCTGAAAAACAATAACTCGAAAAAAATCCTACAACAAATGCAAGAAAAAAAACGTATTTATCGCAAAGGAACTCGTTCACTTCCTTGAGAAACGATTCCCAGGCGTACACCTTCCTACAGTGTGTATTCCACATCCATCCTAGTCAGCGACCACCAGTGGCGGATCGAGGATTTTTTAAAGTGGGGTAGGGGGCAGATTTTTGAAAACGGGGAGGGGAGGGTTAACCATGGCATGGGTTTTATTTTTTTCTGGTGATTTTTTAAATCCAAAAGGGAATGGGGACTTGACCCCTGAACCCAATTACCTTTTGGGTTGACTTCTCATAAAATTAACCATACTTACAAAGATGGTAATCTTTTAGATTCCGCAGGCCGTGGTCATTTTAATCTAGACAAGCCCGAAATGATAAACGCTTAAAAGAAAATCTTCTAAACGTTTTGAAACATTTATCCAAATTTTTACTAATGACCAAAAGCACGCTGCAATGCAAATGGCAAGATAATCCAATCCACCGGTTGATTGATACGAGCAAAGCTTAATCGTTTCTCCAGTGTGTGATTAAGTATATGTATTATTTGAAACAGTCATTATCTTTAATGTTTTCGAAGATCACGCTTTGAAAAAATATCTAGGCGAGATAGCAGAGAGAAATTGAACACTTTAGCTTGTTTAAAACGTTCTAAAGCAATGACGTTTCAACGAATTTATGTCAAATAAAGTGCATTATATCGACAACACCATTTTCTTGCCAAATTCTATAATTCATCAATTTAACATTTAAATGTCTTTTTTTAACATTCTGTCCTACAATAGATTCACAAAAACAACAGAAACTCGTTCACTCTTGAGAAACAATTTCTTTGGAACGTATTCCACATCAGACAGGGGTCAACCATTTTGTCTGGTAAATTCGAAAGGGGGTGGATCCGCAACTGACAAAGATGCAGTTTAAGCTCGACTATTTACCAAAATTAACCATACAAATAGAATAAATCATCTATTATTTAGAAATTATCTCGATTCTGCCGACCCTTTTTCAATATAGACAAGCCCGAAATGATAAACTCTTTAACAAGACCCTCTTCCGAGACGTTCGAAACATTTATCAAAATTTGAATTACATGAATAATCCGTTACAATATTTTATATTTTATTTTATATTTTCTCTATCTACGGTGTAAAACGAGAAGCGCCGATACTGATTTTGTTGCAAGCAGGGTAATTTATAGATACATTTCAAGACGTTGCACTGGGCCTGGAGATATTTGTCTAGCCATGCAAACCCTAATATATGCAGATATCTTTTCAGACTGCAATAGAAAAACTCTCATAGAATTACAGACTTTTGGTTTTAGTTTGTTCATAAAATGAGTTTGATATTTATTGTTCACTGCACGCTTACAACAGCAACGGTAGTTAAAGTGAAGCATTCATATAAGGAGACAGCAGGCATTCAAAAGTTGGCAAACCAAGGCGTGGATGCTGATAGAGTTGCTTCCCTTCTGGCACAAAATCTTATTTTTCCCCAATTCTTTCAGATCTTAAAATGATATTGTGCAATGGCGTTCAATATTCTCCAGTCCTTGTCAAGAATTCCTCGTTCCTAAACAAACTTTAAGACGTTGAATCTAAGTTATTAAATGAGGTGAGGTGATTATTGGTTAACACCGCTTTCAAGAGTATTTCTCTTTATATATATCAGGGGTGCTAGTTTTCTTGCTGGGAGAGAGCCTGCAGGAATTTTGTGGCTACCGGGAATACTCGTATTTAAGCCCTGGGCTTAATTTCGAATTTTACTCATTTCATATGAGAAATATATTTTCTGAAATTAAGCCCTGGGCGTAATTTCGAAGGGAGACAAAGTACCATAAAATTTAAAGTTAGGTGTTCTTTTTACTTTTACCATAACTAGTCCATGTTATGCAAATTAGAACTTATGGGTTAATGTGTTAATGATTCCACATATGAAACGCTGCTAAAGAGAATCATAAAACGCTTTTACATTTATCAGTTCCTGAATGCGTTTGTCAAATGTATCAAAACTTTCATGTTTTGTTTCTTAAATGACACATTTGGAGACCAAGCATTTTCTACGTCTGAAACCCTGGTATACCGATATCGTAGTCTAATACAGAACAAGTGGTTCCATCAAAAGCACTTGTATTGAAAATTTTGATTGGAGAAATGTAACATCAAATTTAAGCCCATGGGCTAAAACTTGAAAATCAAAACTCGTTATTAAGCTCATGGGCTTAATAACGGCAGGGCTTAAATACGAGGATTCCCGGTATGCATTGCTCTGAAACCTGCGAAATGGTACTAGCGTACCATGGGAGGAACTGCGATGAAATTCAGTGTAGCATTGCACCCAAACCTTACTGCGTTTAGAACAATTCTCTATTGCAGACAATGTTGCCAAGGCCCTTGTGAGATTCGAACTACAGACAGCTTGATCTAAAGTCACATGCGCTATTATTAAATGAACAGAATGGTTGACGGTTTGCTCATCTAAGCAAGACCATAGTAAGACAATTTCAAAGGAGACAGTTTCAATCAATATAATTATGAGTATTCAATGGATACTTCTTAAATGGTGTGAAGCAATGTTTTAACAAGGTGTTTTCACTTGCAAGTAAACGAAGTGAAGTTTAACATCAATTGGGCAATATTTCAGCTATTAAAAGTTGGTTCGAGTCTTGTTTCATAAAACTTGACTGGATGAAAAAGAGAACATTGAAATCTGTGTATTTTGGTCAACACTTATTTGTTTTTAAGTGATTGCTTGATCTTGACAGTAGCCACCTACAAGAGCATCCTTTTGTGGTGCACCACATTTAACTTTGTGTTTCATATTTTCTTTGGTTTTCTGTAAAACAAAGTTGGGAATTTTCCATTCTTTCCGCACAGTTAACCAAGTCATAAATGTTGATCCAACCTGGTAGTATCAACACCAGATCCTTGGTTTCTTGTAAATATTCCTTAGCATCAAAGTTTTCACCTCAAAATATTTGAAAAAATTCAGGAAATGAGCGAGTTATTGTTTTATGCTGTTTGGGCAATATTTCAGCCCTTAGCAGTGTGTTAAAGCAATGAAAAAACATTTCGGTAGCAATATTGATGATCTTTGAACAGCGTTGCTGATTGCATGGTTATTTTTTAATCGGGTTTCTCCCGTTTTCAAACAGAGGTTGGATCAACATTTTATGACAAGATCTACCTCTGTGAATAGAGAATGAGTATTTGTATGAATAACCAAATCTAACTTTAACATACCCCTCACGTGAGATTCTGCAATTTTTATTGCAATAAAGTTATCATCTGAATATTTGTAAACCTAGAGGAAGTCAAGACGTAAAATTCTCAACCATACACAATTGATCTGAAGACGACATTATCAACAAGTAAATAAAAAAAAGACATGTAATTATTTATACATTATTTATTAATGACGTGTATCTGGTACATTTAGACATGGTCTAACCCAACATATAGATCATGTCAACCGATTTAGAATTACAACTTTAACTTTGATATTTGTTCTCAGTCTAAGATTATGGTAATGATACCAGCACCTCCCTAAGAAGGCTGCAACATGATTTGCCTAATTCAATCATAAAACCATCTTTTAATAATAATATTAATAATACACACTGGTAACATGGAATAATAAATGACATGAATACAAGGACTTTGAACCTTGATCACTTGGCTAGTTAAAAATCAAGTAATTAGATTTTGTACATTACAAGGAAAACATAACCAACCAAAACAAACTCATAACAAAAGACATAATATATATAGGAATAGGTCCGATGCACTTTCCTTCTCTCACTGTTCACCAATTGCATCGATGCTAAAGCTCCTCGCAGCTTTGTAGCGTATATAGCTGATTACTTACAAGTTAAATTCTATAGATACATGCACAATATACATAGCCTACATCTCCTTGACAACAATGACAACTCGTAGCTCTCTAGTATCCCATGCAGGAAACTGCAGTTTTATACTCATCGTGTGCGACACTGCGATAAAGGTGCAAGGCAAACTAACATACATGGCTCTGTCAGTCCCGGTGAGGGACACAGCACATCTAATTGCACATAGTAACTAATCTTCATACGTCCCATATCCTAACATGACCATTTCACTAGCTAGCAAAGATGTGGTACACTAGCTAGCGTAAAGTGGTTCCTTGTCCACAGTGTTTCTATGCTAGCCCAGATGTGGTTAACTAACCGACTGACAGACAGATGGACAGATAGACAGACATTCAGTGATTGAAGGTGGCAGTTCGTAACAAGAACACTCATGAAGAGGAACATCGACTCACTACTATCTGTGTAGGTATGTATGCATGGCTAGCCTTGACAATCAGGCTCGCAGACCGAGACACGTGAATGGCAAACATCCTTGAATCAATGACAATGAAATCTGATACTATAGCCATCTTCGTCCAAAGGTAACAATAAATACTAAATGGCTCCAAGCATGACTTAGGGACAGAAAAGAGTATCTTTAGACAGCTCATAAACACGAGCTCTGCTCTCAAAAACAAATATAAAATAAAAAAGAGAAATTTGCAAACATTTGTAGTTCATAAAGGAATGTGAATATGTTAAGTATAAGGATTAAAAATGTATATTATAACATCGTTTGAGTTCTGTTTCTAACAAATGTGTGGCTGCAGCAATCAGTCACATGGTTTCTAAGTCCCCTCCTGATTGGAGCAGAAAGAGCATAACACAGCCAATGAAACAAGTGCAGGCAGGTTGGCGGGAGGAGCTAGCATATCAAGAGCTCCATGGTCCGGGCGGGGACTAGGCCTCAGGCAGGCAGGTACACAGATAGTTGGTCTACATGCTGTAACCATATTGCATTTGCTGGGGCATGGGGCCGGCACCGTACGCTGCTCCGTAGCCTGGTTGGGGTGGAACAACGCCAGGGGGGACAACTCCTGGTCCGGCAGTCAGCATCAACTGGGGCTCGGCTGATGGGGGAGAGAGAGAGAAGAGGACATTCAGTTAGTTGTGTCATTAGATCAGGAACAAGGATTTAGTTCAACAAAAACATTCAAAGTTATAAAACCTTGAAAACCATGCTTATGAAGTGAATGAAAATGATTTGAGATAAACAAAAACAAATTATTGGATGCAAAAACAATGCAAATATATATCTCAAATTCTTATGCAAAAAGATAAAATAATAAATAATGTGTTACAACAATAGCACTTGTCATGTGTGTAGAGATCTGTCACAAAACAACGAATAAACAAATGAAAGATACACAATAAAGCCAGTTAAAAATTCATTAGATCCCAAAAAGTCACATAACCATGCATTGAAAATTCTATACACCTTGTTGATTTATATTTTCTAAAAAACCAATTTACATGGATCTCAGCTCTTTCTACAAAAAGAATAATAGAGGCATTAATCCCTTCACTAAAATGCATTCTAGAGATAAGACTGAAATTACCAAAGTTAAGATCAAATTTGCTAACTCCAAATGACATTTTATGTAATTGATGGCACAGAAGTTTCTAGTGATGAAGATGCCACTGTTGATTTTCAATAACTAGACTAGTATTCGGTGAGGGCTGAGCTAGGAGACTGAGACTCACAGAAGACGATTGGTCTTTCCTCGGCTTTCTGTTCCTCTTCACTCCGCACTGCTTCTGACTGCTCCAGCTTGTCAACCTGTAACACAATAAGACTCTTGAAATTCTGTTCTACAATGATCTCATGGATCATTCTCTGAATCACACATATACAACCATCGTTGGAGTTTCAACCGTCACAACATCAATCTTTTAATATTTCTCTACAAGTATCTCATGGGATCTTACTCTGAATTACACATGTACAACCATCTCTGTCGAGTTTCAACTGTCACAACATCAATCTTGAAATATTTCCCTACAAGTATCTCATGGGATATGTATTACACATCGCTGTGGAGTTTCAACAGTCGCTATAAGATAAGGTTCATGAAAATGTTCTGTAATACAATTATATGTTAATCAAATTTCGAAAAAGTTGATAGTTGAATACAACCCATTTTTTGTGTGTTGATGCTGATCTTAAAATTGCTGCAAAAACAAGATACCTTTTTTCCCCGATATCTCAAGATTTGAGTTATTTTGTAAAACTGTATAATCTAAAGAACATGTTGGCTAAACAAGCAAGTACTTTGGCAGAATATAGCCAATACACTTACTTAAATAAAACAGACATGTTCGTGCGGTAATTTTCTTGCAAATTCATTTGGAAGTTTACACAATTTCTCCTGTAATATTATATTAAATTCCTTCTGAATTGAGATTATCATTCAAAGTTGTGTTTCCATTTGGGAAGAAAAAGAATGACTGACATTTAAAAGAAAATATGAATTTACAAGGAAGTGGGTATTGTTTTTAAAGGTCATCATTTCTTGAGAAACACGTGAAGTGTATGAATGTTACCAAGTGGACACTTTCTCACTGCACACAATTCAGTATTAAATTCAATGGGTGTAGAAAATTGTGCTTAAAAATACATTTTGAGAATTAGTAAGTCACTGGCCTGAAAATTACAGAAAATCATCAACAGCATATCAGAAGGGCTATACTACAAAGTTGTAACAGGTTTTGGAAGAAAATATTTTTCTTTACAAATAAAAATCCCTTTCAACACCCCATGCAAAACAGTCACCAATTTGTGCACTAGCAACAACAATTCAGAAAAGACGGATAGGATCATAATTAAAACCAAAAGCAATTTTGTGAAATATTTTGGCAAAATGAATGCATGGGGTGTGACCAAACTATCTTCAGGCCATTAGGAAGGGATAGTTTAAATTTTTCAAAAAATATTCAGAAAATAAATGATATCAAGCCCACTGAAGTGACACGATAGCCTGCTTTCCAAGAAGTCCTCTACCTTACCTTTACGACTAGACTTTGAATCTGAAAGCATTTCACATCCATAATTCTGAGCTCAAACTACAATAATGCTGATCTAACAATGTCATCAATGATACCCATTGTTTACCTTCTGAACAATTTAAAGATGCAAATTTTTTTCTCAGAACAACCTGAAGCTCTTGAATAAACTAATAATTCCCAAACGAAATGCCTTTGAAATTATCAAATTTCTAGGAGATCTTGAATATTCTACAATTTTTCATTTATTCTGGTCATTTCTGAAAAGCACAAGATTTGGTGTCCATAAATTTTATCATTTCTTTATATTTAGTTCTCATAGTTTAGAAGTCCCAATAGTGCTTTGAGAGATGAGAAGAATATTTTGTAATTCTACAAAAATGAGGAACCACTGCAAGCAAGCGACATACCTTGCTAATGTACTCTCTCATGACCTGTATCATGTAGGGCATTGCAAAGTCCATGATGTTGTGTCTCCACGCTAGCTCCAGGATTACATCGGGACGCAGAAGGTCGTAGCACTGGAACAGGCAAGCTGCAAAACACTCGTTGTTTTGATTCTCCAAAAACCATGCAATGAGGTCCTCCGCAATATCCACTTGACGGGACTCTCCTGCATACATCATAGCATCCTGCAGGAAGAGTAGAATAAGTTTAGTCAAACATAACAATCAGGCTAAGTCAAGAAATCTATTCTTTGAGAGGTTTCCCTTAAATTTTATATCTATTTCAGGGATTTGGAAAGACATTTTTGGCAATGGTGCAAGTTAGGGTTTTTGGCAATTTTCTGAATTTCCAATAGGCCATTCCCTATTATAACAATAGTAAACTTCAAATATTTAATTGGGCAATTTTTCATCCAATGTGCAAAATGGCCCCTGCCTTTCCCAATCACTGCTATTTTGATTAAATCTCTTTTGAACTAAAAGGAAATTATTCAGTGATTAATGACTTTGAAAATGAGATTCGATCAACTTTTAATTATTATTTAGTTGCTCATTTGCTACATCATTTAACTTGACATCATGAAAACCCTTTTCAACAAATGTCCAAGCTTGTCTAAGAATGAATGTTGTGAAACAATATATTTTGATCCTGATTTGATTTTGACATTAAGTAAGCATTAAATAAATTCAAGTACTTTTTAGTATCAAAACAAAATTCAAGTACTTTTCCAGGCCCATGCGAACCATGCATTGAATCTGTGCTCTTCAAAAGCTTCCTTTCAGACATTACAAAATCAACTTTACTTCTTTGCCCTGGTACTCACCTTGAATAGTTTGTCCTTCTTGCAGAGGTCGACCGACTGCTTCCACCTGTTGTTACCCTTGTACAAGTATGCTGCTATTCTTCTGAACTCGATCAACTCGTGCTTCTCTAGCCGCTGAGCCAGAGAGATGTTGTCAAAGTTCTCGTAGGCATCGATGGACGCCCGGAGACCCTGGTAGTCCTCCTCTTCAATAAACAGGTTGTTGAGGGCCTCGTTTATAGCCTTGTTGTTGTTCTTCTGGACTGATCGCAGGTACGGCTTCACCAGGGGTATCTGGTTGGCCTTCATGAAGTAATTGACGGACCTTGTGTGGTCGAGACGAGGTGTTAAGACAAGCAAGAGGTCGTTAAGAGCCATTGGTTTAAAGTCCAAGTAGAACTGTATAGCTTTGTAATAGAGCTCTATGTTTGCAACTTTGGTTACAATATCCTTGAACTGGCCTTCTCTCCATGCTTCTGTCGGGTGGGACATCATAGTCAGAATGGCATTGTCAAACTCTTCATATTTGTCGTACAAGAATACCAGTTCTGACCACAAGTGAGCTTGTTCGGCTGCTCGTAAAACCTGAAGAAGAAAAATACCACAGTAAGTATACATGAAATTGCGTAAATAAATCACAATCAAAGTATTATTTAATATGCAATTTAGAAGCATATTTTTTTGGAAAAAGGAAGCATACTCCAAACAAGGAAATTGACTTCACATGATTTTGCAAAGTTGAAAAAAATATGTTTTATTCAAATTTAGATTTCTTATTCAATGATACAATTAATCTTCTCTGTATGTTTTAACTATTCAACAAACATGATTGGTCGATATCTCAATGCCTCATTAAAGTAACACAAATTGTTTTCTACTTACTTTTGGAATGTTGACCCTGGACCAGAAGAGCTCTAGATGTTCTCTCATTTTCTCAGGTTTATACTTGGAATACAATATTGCTAACTCTGTGAACATACCCATGTGTGCTCTTTCCAAACCTGAAACATACAAGAGCAAGTCAGTGTGCTGCATAAAGAAAACTTTTCTAAAAAGATTGTTTTGCCTTCCTATAGAAACAAAATGTATAGAAACAAACTTTGAAGAAAAAAAGTAATACTTGAATATCAAACGTTATTATTTCCGCATAAATTTAACCTTTCTTACACTATTTACAGTAATTTTCTAGTCTTTGTAATTCACTGGTATTGACTAGAAAAAAATATTCTTAGCTCTCATAATTCTTTATGATAGTTTTGTGTTGATATTTAATTACACCAACAAATAAGTTGAAATATTGGAAAAGGTTGTATTCATCACCTGCAAATGTTCAAAACTGCTTATCATAAAGTTTATTGGATAATTTAGAAGTCATTCTGCTTATAGAAGCATAACACTCACCTAAAGCTGCCTCTAGGAGGGAAATAAGTTCTTCAAAGTATCCTCGATCTTGATAGTAGTTGATTAGTTCCTCTAACTCATCTGCGTGGACGACTATATGGAGACCACACATCTGGGCTAATCTAAATTCTTCATTGTCTACACAGGCAAAGCAAACCTGAAATCAAGATATGCTTTAAGATAAGTTCAATCTAAAGAAAGGCAAGGATCAAATGCATATTTATGCATCAGCAATGGATTAAACACTAAACAGCACTGTTTCAGCAATGGATTAAATTTCACTTACAGCACAAGAACATTCAAGCAATAATTATCAACAAAAATAATTGCACAAGAAACTGATTCATATAATATCAAAGCCTATTCCTAATGGAATTTGAATTTCAGAGTGAAATTTCTATATTCAGCAGTGTTAGGGTCCGCACATATGGCCACCATTTGACTAAGTGCTTTTTCAAAATTTTAGAAGCACGATACCTATATTACCATTGCAATCACTCAGGATATGCCAAAATGACTCAACCGATCATCTAGGAACAACACTGATAAACTCCTAAACTGACAAGACAACAATGGAACCAAGACAAATTTGATATTTCAAGCAAGACAACTAAACGCACCTCCTTCCATGTTTTTGTACTGTTAGCTTTCCTTGCACCATCGACTGCACCCTGGTATTCTCCGAGATGAACCAGTGTGATGGCGAGACGAGCATAGTTAGAGACATTGTTGTACAGGAGTTTGGCGGCCTCATACATCTTGTCATCAAAACATCGGTCAGCAACCTGCAAGTACAGACACCACGGTTAGACATTTAGTATTATTAATTATTTGGTATCAAAACATTATTAGAGGCGATTTTTAAAATTTTATTTAAACTTTTATTTCAAGAATACAAAGGGTATCAATCACAAAATACATTTACATTTGAGGTCACCCTAAATTTCTGCATCTTTTTTATTTCAACTGAGATCAAATTCACAAGTAAAGCATTGGTTTTTTTTCAGTTTCAAACAAAATTTATTCGAGATGAACAGAACAAAACTATGCATGTCATAAATTATGAATTAATTGGTCATCTGATAACTATCACGCAAAATTTAGTTAACAGGGTGCAGATTCACAATAAGAAATATCATATCATAGCCAGATTATATATATCAACATATTGTGACTTATTGACAAATATCCGTGACCTGCTACTGACCTGTGTGATGTTAGCATGGTTTGGTCCTGAGACAAACTCCTCCATGTCTGCAAGCCTGTTGGTTTTAGCATATGCATACACAAGCTCTGTTTCTACGTAGGTTTCTCTGGCCTTCTTCCTGGCCATCTGGAGGAACTTCACAAGGTCTTCCCAGTTGTCTGAAGAAAAGGAACATGTTCTTATAAATGCATTCAATTTAGTTTGAAGATTTATATAAAAGAGCCCATTTTGTTCATAGTTTGTATGATGAAAGCCTACACAAATTAATAACTCATTGAACCAAATCATTCATTCTTTTAACATTTTGATTTGATTTTTTATCCATTTCTGTTGAAAGTGCATTTTACAAAATGATGATTACTCTATAAAGAATCTTTGACACAATCTTGAAGTAGTAGCAGGTTAGTTCAAGACTACCAGTCTTCATGCATGCAGCAAGTTAACGCAGCTTATAACCTTATGCAATGAATTGGAAGACATTCAATGTTCATCAAGATAGTTTGAAGGCCCTATATTCACAAAATGTTAAGATCTTTAAAGGGGCAGTAGCACGTTTTTAGGGGGAATATAAGGTGATGTCAGGAAAATGAAAATTAATGGTTCCATTTGATAGACAATGTGTTTAAACCCAATGGAGCAGTAATAATTCAAACTTATAATGTAAAGTTTAGCCATGCGATACCTTTTTCTTACACAAAATGAATTAAAGGTGTTCACAAAAAATGGCCGCCAATGGATTTTATATGAATCTTCATTCTTTGTCCTCTGATTGTGGATGATTGGTTTGTGTAATGAGATTTCTGACACTGTCAAAATGATACATTTAGCATTAACTTACAATCATTTATCAGTGAAAAATTTGAAATATGAAATTATCAAAAAACGTGCTACTGCCCCTTTAAGGTCTGGCTAAATTTTATGAGGTGCAACATTGATACTTACTGTTTTGACTTGCGACTTGAACCACCTCCATGTATTGTGAAGGATCATCAGCCTTGATGAAGGAGTCGATAGCTTCCTTCACCATATCCTTTCCAAGTTGTGCTCTACCCAGTTGTGTCCATACGGCGGGGTCGTTACAGCGCTCAGCAAACTCATAAGCACGGTCTAGGTTGTTCACATTGTCTATCAAAACCTGAAACCAAATGGAATACAATTCATGAACAAGAGATAAAAAAAAAACCTATGCATTATGTTTTGGATTTCTGAATATCAAATGCACTTAAAACTGGCATTACAATGTTTTTCACAAATATTATATCAAGCTGAATGCAATGACACATTTTAAGAAGAATTCTTAGATATCCTAACACTGATAATGCCTTGTTAACTCACAGAAATGGCTGATGTGTTGACTTCAAACTTCTTGAAAATGGCGAAAGCTTCTTCATAGAGTTCATTACTGATGGCGATATTGGCAATGTCTGGTGCATCATAGTTGTCAAGACGGTTGATATACTCCATCACTCGTGTACGGTCAGCTTTGATGGCAGTCAGGATGAGTAAGTTCTGTAAGTTTCTGTTGACAGAAAAGATAATATCAGGAAAGGGATCTCCATAACAAGAATACATTTGCGTAGTTTAAATCATTGGATATATAAATCTTCAGCTCTTAGGCTACTTGAGTCGCTCCAAATGGCAAATCTACAGTTGTCACAAATCAACAATAGTACACGAGTCTTTAGAAGACAATATATTCCATAGTAGACCATTAAATCAGAATATTTATCTTGAATAATCCGTGGTTAACAATAAGGCAGTTGTAAATATCCCATGCCAAGGGGAAAGATTTTCTAATGGAAAATAGATAATTTGTTCTCTTTCTCAAACTGTTATTCACAACGGCCGTTCCTGGGGATCACCTAAAATACCTGCAGTAAGTAAAGAGTGCAACATTCATCAATATATGCCTACCTATGATCACTGAAGACTGAGTTTTCCAGGACAATCTTCTCAAGCAGCTCAATGAGCTCGTTGGGCAGGTCTGCGGTCATAAAGGCTTTCACTGTGATGGAGATCTCCTCAGGATCCTGGGTCTCTGAGAGTGCGGTCTGCACCACCTGGTCGATGAGCTGGCGCCGGTACTCGTTAGTCTCTTGAAGTACGTCAGCCCAAAGCTCCACATCCTTTCTTCGTACCAGGTATCTGGCTTCGCTTTTGAATAGGGAGTTCTCATTGCACACCTGTAAATGGGAGAGAGTAATTGATTAGCATGTCATACCAACAGATGTTAAGAGATGTTACTACCTTGCTTGACGCTAAGTAATGTAAAGATAGAATATTTCTACAACAGGGGCTGCACTGTAGCTTCCGGTTGCAACAGACACGCAATTATATTCTGACATGTTTCATCATCATTATTATATTTCAATAGAAAGATTATGCCCGTTTTTCAGGAAAACGTCTTAAAGAATCTTTGGTGTATGGTTATGTTTGCATTATGAATGAAGCAACTATTTCTGATCACTTAGATGATTAAGATCAATGAATATCTGATGAGATTACTATAATTCACCTTGATGAGTTCCTGATCACACTGTCCTCTCTCGTAAGCAACACAAGCCAGGTGGGGATCTCTCTTCTCGCAGTACTTGCCCACCACAACGCTGTCGTAGAACTGGTTCTCTCTGTAACATAGATTTCCATTGTTACTGACAAATCTTTATGGAAACTTGAGTTGCATTGCACAAAGCAATTTACATCAATCTTTCAGTTTTAATTTAAAGACTTTTAGTTTTTGCAACACTACGAGCACTTGTTATGTCAGAACCTGAATGAAACATTTCACCATATAAGGTTAATGTCTGTCTAAGGTCTATTAATCTTGGAGTTCAAGATACTCTTCAACTATGAACAGCTGAAAAGTGAAAAATTCTTAAACTCCAAAATCCTAAACATTTTTCTAGGAATCAGTTTCAGCATTTTAATGCATCTAGATCTAATTTATTTCAATCACAAGCCTGAGTTATAAAGATGGGGAAAGTCATCATACTTGTTCATGAAATCTTTTTTTTACATTAATTACCTTAGGAACCTCTCCGGGTTGTTATTGCTATCAATGTAGATTTTAGCCAGAGCGTTGTGGGTAGCTGGTTCATTCACACCTTCATGTACTCGCATCTCCAACCATGGCAGCAAAAGCTTCAGTCTAAAACAACAGAATCATGAATTAGTCACAACTCACATATTGTAATTAATCATTCATGTGAAGAACACAAATGTCATGAAATCAACGACACTTGTTTTTTGTACCTCTGAAATGCATCACAGATACCACATCTACATATATTGAATCCAAATATTTTTAAAACGCAGGACATTGAATGTGCAAAATTTCAAACAGACTAGAAATTTTAACATTGGATATTTGTTTTGATTTGAAAGTGAGACAAAATGTTGGTACAAACCTGTTTCTCTTCTCTACTTCAGCAACAAGTTCATCAGTAGAGAACTGTCCCTTGACTACCATGATGAGTTGTTTGATAACATCTTCTCCACAGTCAACATCAAGAAGACCTCCCACAACAACAGGCAGACGAGCTGGGTTCACCTAGAGGAAGAACAATCAGTCAACATATTAAAAACAGGATTGTAGGGATTATCATTATGTGAAGAGAGAGTATGAACAAAATAACTTAAAATCTTGCTAATAAACTAAATGTTTGGCTGAGAAATGAGCAATTCATATCAAAGGATATGCCATCAATGGAAAACTTTGATGTGGAAGTTTACAAATGAAACCTGTCCAATACAAATCTTATTTCTATACCTTTTCATTGATTCATAATATCAAGGGGTCAAATTAGTCTTGCTTGAAAGTCAATGATAACCAATAATTTCATTTCTGAGTTATCTCCCTTTCAACATTGACTTTATCTATTATTCCTCCTACTTATCTCCCTTTAGCTGAAAAATTTAGATAAAACAGAATTGAACGAAGTGAAAGAATTTTACCTTTTGAACATAGATTTCAATGTACTTTTGCAGGTTGTTTCTGTAGAGGTAGAGCACAAGATCGTGGACAAAATCAAATCTGTCACAGACGATGATAAGTGGCAGTTGATCGGTCAGCTTAGCCTCCTGAAAACAACAACATAAATTCAATTAAATGCAACAAAAGTTTTAAACTTGAACAATTTGGTAAGGTATGTCACAGAGAATGACGACTGAATGTTTTAAAAAATTTCAAAATTATCAAATCTTACAGTGTGTCAATGTAATAACTCTTTTATTATCGTAGTTACAAAGTAATGTCAGAAACTCTTTATGTGCCCATTTTGGCTGGCAACAACTGTGCAGCACCAGTTCAAGCAATGTTCTATTCTTATAATGCTGAATATCAAGCAACGAAGCAACATCTCCCATCTTTTAACATCTTTCAGTAAGACGCCCGAGTGACAAGCGGACTATCTACCAAGTGAGTAACTTCCCCATAATAGTTTTGAGTGTCCTAAGAGAACACTGTTATGGTGAAGACTAAGAGTGAGTGAGAATGAAACGGGTTGTCGTATGTCAGCAATATTTTAGCTATTATACGTATACATGTGGCAGGAAAACGATAATTACCTTGAGGAAGTTCTTGACTCTCTCTGGGTCGTAGCAGTTGCTCTCTCTACAGATCCTCTCCACCTCCTTGATCTGTCCGGTCTTGCAAGCAGCCTGGATGTACTTGAAGTGAACGTCTGAGTCCTGGCTGAAGTTCACGATGGAACCCAGGAAGTAGAACAAACCTATAAACACAAAATATCACAATATTAGTAAATCATCTTGTTACTTCCTTATTAAAGAATTGGATAATCTTGTGATTTCCTTATTGAATCATTCAATTTCCACTTCTTTTGACTATGTGATATGATAGGATGCTTTATGCATTGAAATCCTTAACATGTTTATCCAAAGTTTAAGTACTTTGAATGTAACGATTACACTTAATTCAATTCCATCATCCATACTAACTATTTATCATTGGTATGTTAGACAATGAATGAAACATGTTGCCAAGAAAGGCAGATGTCTGTCTAAGGTCTATCAATCTTGGAGTTGCAGATGCTCTTAAACCATGAAGTTTAACAGCAAAATATCTGCAAATCCTACATTTATCATTCAAATTCTCATCATGTATTCTGCTACTATAGTAACAATCTATGACAACCATGAAAGAGCCAGCCCCAATCATATATTTCATTTTAATCTTTGATCTGTAGATCAAGAATTTAGCTTCTGTTAAAATGATTTGAAAACTTGTGCAACCATTCTGCACCATGTTACATAACAGTCAGATGCAGGTGCCCTGTGAACATTAACATGTCAATGAAAGGATGGAAGGGTCAACAGATTTACATACCTTCAAAGCTCTTAAAGGATTCGAAGACCTCAATGAGAGACTGAGTGCCCAGTTGCTCGTGGTACTTGGATGCGATCTGTACACACACCTGCAGGTTCTGACGGATGTTTGCTGTCAGCATGGCCTTGATACACTCAACAGAGTCCTCCACAGACAGGGAGCCGAAGTAGTTCACCAACCACTGAAATCATAAATGAGTTAACCAAACACTGAGATAACTACAAATAAAAGTTTTTTTTATCTTGTAGACATTTGTCATTTGTTGACATTTAACAGATAAGGAAGTAAACAGAGTTATCTTGGTATAACATACTGAAATGTTAAATTTGATTCGTTCATTACACAATTGACATATCTTAGTTATGATGCAAATGTAAGCCATGTGAATTAACTGGAAATTTAAGAAAATCGGCTGTTGCTGATGAAATATTTTCCACAGTACTTTGTAAAGAATTTTGAGAGACAAACTGTTAAAATTAAGAAATATATCATTACACCAAGATTAAGTACAATTCTTACCTCAGGGTTGAGGAGATGAGTATGAACAACAGCACGCTTGATGTCATACAGGTCTGTGTAGTGCTCCAGGGCCTGGAATAAACAAATTAAAAGAAAGGTAAGAACAATAAATATTTCACAGAAAATTTTGAAACGATTATATGCGGTCATGGCCGACATTACAATACACATTTTGAGAGCTGTTAAGAATCTGTATAGTATAATTAAAACATGAAACTATCAAGAAGTAATGAAAAGTTTAAAACTTACTCTCTGCAGAAGTCCAGCCTTTTCACAGAGCTGAGCAATATGTGCCTTGTCGTAGTGTGTAAACATCTGGTTTCCTAAGATGGCATCTGCAACCTGTAAACATAGAAGATATTATCAAAAATGTGTTGAAATGCAAGTAAATAATGTGAAACATCACCATAAGATAATTCATTCAGATTGAAGAAACAAGAGAGTTGATGTTGCATGCCAATATCAGAGAATTCAGGGATCCTTGAAAATTCCAAAGATTGAATTTAGAGATGAGAATCGGCAAAAGATGTCGATTTAAAACTTTGTTTACCTGTGGTGCCGACATCAGGTTCATTTCCAGCAGTCTGGTCTGCAGAGGACCCTCGGAGGGTCGGTTGTTCTTCAAGCCGTCCAACAGGAAGGATGTGCATTGCTGGATCAGGTTGAACTCCATAAACACATCAACAATCTGAAACAAAACACATTTTCTGTCAGACTCCAACACTTTGAGGTAAAAACTAAAATCATCTTTGTAATTGCCTGAAGCCAATGAATCAAATTGTCTATATTCAAAAGTCAAAGCCAAACTATTTTGGGTCATCCGAGAATTTTGGAAATCTTTATTAATTATTTTCTTAGATTCATTTCGATCCTAGCCAATGTGCTTGGAACGGGCTTAACCACCAAATTTGGGAGGTTAGCACTTATCAAATCATCTACCAAAACGTAGACCAATAGGACTCGGTTATGTGAAAAGATTAAGGATTACTCACTTGGTTAAGATCAGCTAGTGGTTCATCATCCTGAACCATCATCTGTGCAAACTGCAGGCCCTGCTCGGGGTTGATTCTCATGATGTTACGCAGCAGGAAGATGTAGTCCGGGGTGAAACTCACTTTCTTTGAGTACAGGATAATCTTCTGGAACTGGCCCGTCTCAGCAAAGCATTGGATAACCTTGAAAGAAAAATAGCCTGTTAGCATTCTTGTAATGATCACACGACTATCAGCGTTAATGACATTCTGATATTTTCTTGTTCCGTTCAATGCATGAAGATCATATACAGTAGAACACGGATATAACGAACTCGGATATAGTGAACCAATTTCCAAGTCCCGTCCCTATATAATATCATTAAAATTATATGCGTATAGCGAACACTGGATATAGCGAACTAAATTCTTTGGTCCCTTGGAGTTTGTTATATCCATGTTCTACTGTAGTTATCATTTTTCTCTGTTGACATTTTAAAAGCTAATATTGCACTTTGAAAAAAAAAAAGATTTAAATTTTTTTTTAAATTTATACTATGAAAACGATTGGAACTTGAAGTTTTAAAATCAGAAACCAATCTGGTCCAAATAATACATGACTTGCTATAACAAGATGATTGGATAAGCATCAACATTTCAGCAGGGATCTTGTGTACATACCTTGTTTGGTACATTAGCTCTCAGGTAGACAGAGAGAGCAAGGGTTGGATCTGCCTGCTTCACAAGGTCGCCAAGTTCTTCACTGCTCTCGAGCTGTAACAACAATCAGAATCATTACTTTCATGGCACTGGTGCAATAAAATGTAAGATGTTGCATCTTCCATATCAGAATTTTTTTTCTTTAATCATAAGTTACCAAGAGGTAGTTTTTTTAGACCTCCTTTGGTAATATTAAAGTCAGTTTCATTTGATAAAAGGAAATATTTCTTCCAAATAAATATGTTACTAAGAAGTATACAGAGATTGGGAAAGACATCTTTGACAGACTATTTCAGGCTTATTAGTAACTTCCCAATTTTTAATGGGTACTTGCCCTTAGGCCAATAAAAAATCTGGCCGTCCACAATATATTTGTATGTAACAATTACACACCTTTTCTTCCTTGAGCCACTTCTCTAGGAGCTGTTTGCGCCCTTGTTGGAGAACAGGTCTGCAGAGTTCGAGAGACTCGTACTTGTTGAGCTGACCTTTGTCCAGGAGGATACCGAAGTACTGCAGGAGAGGGGAGGTGGCGCCGGGCTGGGAGGCAACCTGCTGGAACCTCTGGATTGTTTGGGGCGTCCTCAGGATTCCCTGATACAGAGATACAGAGTTGTAGAAATATAACATTACAATATTATATAAATTTGACACTACCACGAAGGTATACATGCAAAATACAAATATTCAACATGTACCATACTGTTTAGATAACACAGAAGTGACTCAGGATTTAACATGTTCTCAAAATATTTCAGTTATTCAACAGGCGAGATTGAATAAAAGTTATTCTTGTTCCCTTCATCTCTGACATGCATTATCCCTTTTTTTCCATTAAACCTTAACAGAACACATCCATTCATCATAATGTTTAGTCAAACATAAACCTCTTCATAAGACTTTGAGGAACATACTACTTGCTCCCATTACTTCTAGATTGTTATCAATTTCTTTGAAACTATTGGCATCTTATCACATATTCAGTCCCATTGGCAACCATATGTTAAGCAAAATTGAATAATCAACTGCTTAAAATACATTTCAACAAGGACATACCTTTGGTGCACTGGCAGCCACTTTAGCAGCCTCTGAGTACTGAGCGTTCTGGAAGAGGTTGTTAAACTTCCTCACGAAGAGATCCTCGGCTCCAGGCAGGTTGCTCCTTGAGGAGACCTTGATAGCCAGGTCTGGGTTCTGTAGGGTCGTGTTGATGTACTGCACAATGTTCTCCTCCTCTACACTCACAGACAGCACCTGCAGGAGAATATATATCATTGTTTAATGTTGCACTGAATAGGTGTTGATTCTTTTAAAGAATAGGGAACTGGGCACTGATCTTTACAAGTCAGTGAGTGAGTAAGTTATTGTTTTATGCCGCTTCAGCAATATTTCAGCCATTAACAGCGATTTATAAGACAGAATAATCGTAATGATTCTGTTCAACTCATTGCTCAGATATGAACATATCTTGACCTGATTCTGATAGAAATATTTATGCCTAAGTTTTGGTAAGCTTCTGGTACAGAGTCTGGAGATATCGGTTCAACATTCGACAATGAATTTTACCCGACAAAATATTCAAGTCATTGTACCATTCAATAATTGCAGAAAGTGTAATTCAAAATAAACCTTGATTCTGATAAAAACTCTTCGACAATCAAAACTTTCTCTATCAAAATAGAAATCGGAACATAAAATTTGTAAGTGCTTATCTGCATTTTTACAAAATAATATACAAAGCTGTACAGCATAAGATTTGAGTTTACCTGTCCTTTCCTGTTGACTCCGATGATGCCGTTGGTTGCTTCATGTGGGGCTGTGACGAAGATGGTGTCACTGCTGATTCTGTTCATGTAGATACAGGTTCCTGTTTCAATGTCGTACATGTGGATGTAGCCGTACTTGGTGATCAGGAATGCCATGCCGTGTTTCTGACTTGTCTGTGTACAGAGATATAAGTTTAGAATATTGATGGAAGGAGCCCTTATGAAAATAAATATTGACAGATAAAAACATTTTTACATGATAATTTACATAAAAGAAACTGGAAGCAAAGTATTTATCCATAAAATATACTTCATTTATATTTATATACCGATACTAAATTCATCTTCTTAAAGCCAATTTATCCCCTGAAGGCTAGATTTATTGGTTTACCTGCATGGCAACTGGGAAGTCATTCTGAGCTTCAACTGGGAAGAAGACATCAACAGCCTTCTTGGGGAACGGTTGGTTGCCTTGTGGTGGCTGTCCTACTTCAATCACATGGAGCTGAAATTATCATCAATATCACATAGTTGTAAAAAAAAATTATTCCTTTTTTTAAAATTCCATTAATCTGCTAAATCAATCATTATTTCTAAGTTATAATTAATAGTATGTTAAAATGAAAAACAAGAGATAGAAATGTAGTTTTTAGTCAAATGTTTCATATTTCTCAATTTACGAGAGTTCTTCCAAACCCTCAGATATCATTAGAGTTGTGACAATATATAACTACATCAAGAATTGTGATACTTAACCTGACGATATACTTATCATGATATGATGTATTTGTATACATAGTGAAACATATCGTTGACTTAAAAATTACTAATTTAAACCAAACGTAACTATTCTTTTTCAAAGAAATTTGGATTTTTCTATCAAATACCATAAAATAGTGTATCGTGACATGTGCCATATCTAATCGTATCGTTCATTATTATAGTGATACATATCATATCATCACAACTCTAGATATCATAGTGCACATTTATGATTGAAATTTTAGATAAGTTCATATACACATACCTTGCCTCCCTGTGGTCCCCTAACACTGAAGATGAAGAGAGTAGATGGCAGGGGGTTCCCGTCCATCTTGAACTGCACGAAAGCTGCCGCATGACCTTCGATGGGCTGGCTCACTTTACGTTCCACTGAATACAGCTGCATTGCACCAACTACACGGTTTTGCTGTAGGCACAAGAATAAAGATATCTTCAAAATATGTTAACACCTATTTGGAGAAATTTAAACTTTAGCAAACTGGTTACAGAGTTTTGAATAACAATAAATCAGCAGACCAAAGGTTAAGTTTTAATTATATTTTTCCTGAATTAGATAATGTAAACGATCGAGCTTGATTGATGAGCAAACAAACAATCTTCAAACTAATTGAATTTCAAGTTTTCAAAATAATTGTTTTGTCCGGATTAAATAATATATTTATAAATAGATTTATGGTCAGAAGGCTAAAGGTTAAATTCAAATTAATGTGTTTTTGAAAACATGTAGACTAGAAGTTATTTAGTAAAAAAAGATTGGATAACAACTTTCTTACTGATGTTGGCTTTCAAACCTCAAATAATTGACTTATAATTCAAACATTCATCAATCACTTTAATGTCGTTTGAATTTTGCATTCTTATTTTATCAAAATATCATAAATAGATTAAACAACCCCCATGTAATTTATTCCAACCCTCAACCCCTTTCACATCCAACATACACATTACATTTCCAATTACACAAAAACACTTCAAACTTTGGCAAGTATTCAACTGTTATCAACCAGATCTCATTCTTGTACTAAAGGACCTTTAACCGTGTAAAGAAAGTGAAACATACTCTACATGTGTCTATCACAGTTAGTTCCAGATATAAACACCTTCAACAGTTGGTGTTAACCTTCCTCGACATACAAATAGGTTAAAATCTATCTACTGCCAATAATGGCACACTTCCAACTTCCCTTGGCAAGTAGTCGTGAGATTTTAAAAATAGAACACTGCAACATTTACACAACACAGATGGGTCTGGCTTAGATTGCATTCAGGTCACTGCTTCTACGCAGTAAAAAGACCTATAGGAACTTTTCAATTTCATTTTATTTTGCTTTTTTTGATACTGAATTGAAACATGAGGACAAAATTATTTTTCATCAATATATCAATTATTTTGGATCATAAATTTATTTTATATTTTTATTCTTTAAGTGATAGTAACTAAAATTGTGCATTCTAAATGATCACTTTTCTAATGGCGTGTTTCAAGGTTGAAGATAATGGTCATCAGGATGGGATAGAATATTTCCAATTTGGCATGAAATATATGTGATGGTCATCTGTGTTACAGTAGTTAAACTAGTTATGATTTGACCATTAACTGACCTGTGCAGAGATGCCCACAACAAGTAGCCACTGTTGCTTGGGATCAGTTCTGTAGTTGATGATCTGGCAGCCTGCCAGGTTGCTGTGTCTGTCAAACATCTTCTGGGGCTGGGAGTCACCTGCAATATCAGGCATGGAATTAATTTATCTTCATCCATAACTATGGTTTTTTATATTTGATTGACAAACTAATAATCATTATCAGTATGAAATTCAGTAATTTACCTATTACTTTACTCATACAAGGCTAGTTCGGATTAAATGCTGCTTTTGAAGACTACTTTGATTGTATGAAATAGTATGTAGAAATGAAGAAATGATGACAATACAAAAAAGGTTTAATAACAATCTTCACTATGCCATTGGGTGAAAAAAGCTTTGGTCGAAAATTTAAGGGTAATTTTAACCACAAGCGATAAATCTACGATTATGACCTGCTTTTTCCAGTGACATGCTACCAGACGTTTTTTTGGGGTTCGAGTAGATTTCAGCAAATCCAAAAATAAGTAAATAAATAGTCCTTGAAAAAAAATTGTGTCTCACGACCCATAGCTTCAATCTTTACAGGTCCTAGACCTTTCCAAAATTAATGTGTATTACAACAACCCTGCTGTCCCATACCATAGCATGAAAAAGCATAGCTCAAATTGCAAAAAAAATAGCTTTCACTAGTGAAATCCAAACATCAGAATATTTTAAATGCTTATATATTTATTAAAGAATAATTAAATTCAAACTTTCTAATCATTTCATCTCGTATCAAAGTGTTCTAGTATAAGACACAAGTGCAAAGTCTTGAAGATATAGACAATTTATAAATAACTAGGTGTACATATCAACATTGAGGAGTTTGACATCTCTATATCAGTGTTACATAGATAAGATATCTACAACTTGGATGATAACCCTTGTTCTTTCTCGTATCTATCACCCATCACGTACATATCCTGACATACATTCACAAAAGTGAAAGAAATACATGTGCATCGTTTTGAACAAAGACATCCTTTGTCTTACTTTCAAATCATAAATGTTATGAAACAAAATCATGGAATTTTGTAACAGTTGGTCACTTCAATATCTCTGCAGCGTATAGATGAAAATATAAGGAAACAGAATAATCATACAACGGAAAGCTTGCAGCAAGATAAACTTTAAAGCCATATCTCTTTGGGTCATAAATCTGACATGATAAAAAGGCAAAGGGCAGTTGCCTAAATATTTTTCCCAGATAATGGCCTACACACTTGGATTTTTATAGCTTATCACATGGATTTCAACAAAATATGTTACAACTTCATAATTTTTATTGATGCATGATATAGATCAATGTAGTAAGGTCTACTTGCAAAGTTTATGCAAATTTATTAATATTTTATTATGTATGTAAAAAGCCAACTCATGAAGATACAATGTCATAAAAAACATGTGTTAGAAAAACTAATTTGTCACAAACAAAATAAAAGAACCATACAGCAAAATATCAGTTTTAGTACTTATTGTCAATAAAAGGGTGCAATAGCAAACCACCTAATTATAACAAAATATTAATGTGAAAGGTTTATGCTGAGTAGATGAAGTCAATGGAAAGATACAATAGTAAACCAGTTATTTATCAAAAGACAAAAAGTCTTCCGAAAATCGCAAGTTTTCATCTTAGAAGAAGAAAAAAAGTATTTAGCGAAACAAAATTAATATTAAGCTTACCTTCCATGCTCCAGTGGTAGATGGCGGTGTCAGTGACAAGACCAATGGTGTTGACGCTGATCCACTTCCAGAAAGTAACCTCATCCGTCATAGTGTGAGCCTTCATTTTGCTCTTCATCTCAATGTTGAAAATCTGCAGTGTCTTTCCAGCTGAATATACAGAACAGGGCAATGGAGAACTGATTCTTGCATGAAGTATTAATGAAGATTGTTTATTTTGTACACAATATCATTGATTTAACTTGGAGGTTTTGCGATTTTCGGGTAATCTATAACTAATTTTCCAATCAATATTTTTTATCATTATTTATTTCTTCTTATCAAATTTGATACGGTAAAGCAATTATTTTCCTTTGTGTCCTTGCAGATTTGATAGAATTTAATATGTGCTTTTTTTAATGTCAATGAAAGGTTAGCTCATACTCTTATATTCGTTTGTTGATGAAAATGTAAAGTTCAATGGCTTGTAGTTAGTCAGCTTCACTCAGTCAATGATAATTACAAATGTGTAAGCAGTGTAGTAGACAAAATATCAGCCAAACTGAACTTAACCACGCAATTCTTACTATTAGAACTGTCAACAGAATCAATTCTACCATAGCAAAATGACTAGCTTTATTCTCAAAAACTGGTCACTTCCAAAGCCCATTTCACCAAATCAGGGTTCGAAATTAGCACTAGCCCGGTAGCCAATGGCTAGTGAAAAAGATGCTGGGCTAGTAAAATGCAAGCATTGGTAGTCCGAAGGACTAGTTGAATTTAAAGAAAATATGATATCGGTGTATTTGGCTAGTCAGAATACGTTAGGGCTAGTGCTCACAGGAATGCACTAGTCCGAATGGCTAGTACCCCAATAGGACTAATTTCGACCCCTGCAAATGATCATTTGCAAATTCATAATCATACCTTTCAGAGCAATAACTTTGCTTGTAGGGTTCATGATGGCCGAATCTGCCGAAATTGGTCGTCTGATTGGGTTGGCTGTGTCGTTCATGTCGATAATAACAACTTGGGCGGTTTCTGCCACTTTCTCACGTACACAGATGTACTTGTCAGACTCCATGGTAAGGGTACTGAACCCGATGTTGGCTGCGTTGATGCCAACATTTTGGAGCTGCAAACAGACAGGCAACATTAACATACAGATCAATATCTTACATGAGTCTTCTTGGGCAAGACTATCTTGATTTATTATGTTGTAGATTAGAATCTCATTATAGCCTTATATTTTTATTTCACTGGTTATTCACTTCCTTACCTCATCATAAACTAAAATTGAAAGCAATCTAGACTGTGAACTCAATTACGAAAACAATATTAGTTCTTTATTACAAATTGATAAAATTTGTATGCATTTGTTGAGCATCCTTATTTATATGAAGGATATTCATGAAAAAATATTATTAACAACTCATACGCTTACAATATTAGATTAAGGAAATCTGTACACAAATTCACAAAGCGGTAATGCTATGTGCTACTTCCTAAAATGTATGATATACTATTTCTAAAATTCTAACAAGCCTGTGGTCTTTCAGTATGAAACAAGGATCTTTTATCCTTCAGACCAATTTTCTAATCATAATTTGTCTAAATTGGATTTTCTTTGTCAATGATCACAAAAAAATCCATAAGGCATAAACAGTAAGGGGTCATGTTATGAATTTACAAAAACCTTGTTAACCCTGATATTCATGTTAAACCATCACAAACTAAGCATTGATACCGTACCCAAAGGAATAAGCAAATGGCCTATTATACCAAGAATAAAACTTTCCCATAACCAACCATACATATTTCCGGTTAACATGATATTAGACATTGTAATTGCATTACCTCAGTTATTTATTTTCATTTCATACAACTCATAATTCAGGAAGTGAATTAGATATGACACAGTAACAACTCAACTGGAATGTCCAGAGAAAGACAATCTATTACATGAGTCATACAAATTACCCGAATATAATTAATGATAAATGTCGTGGAAATATCAACCAAATCTCAAACTAGCCTAATAATATACATATCGCACCAAACTCATCCAAATATTAATAAATGACGCTTTCAGATTTATGACATGTTAGAATTGGAAAAGGGAAACCTCAAAACCAAATAAGCATTGTCTCGTCATGATTTTCATACATCCGTTACAGCAATCGTTTAACATTCCACAGAAATCAATATCACCCTCATCAGCTTATGATCTAAGTCCTTCAAAATCTGCTCATCAATAACAATTCCATAATTCATAAATGATTCAAACCATTGCACATTTGTGGCCAAACAAACGGAAGGAAACTGATCAAATGAAATATTCAGGGAAATACTGACAAAATCTATTGAAAAAGAATTATTGATCCAACTAAATGAGTTCTTCAAAAAATCTTTCCTTGACCTCCAAGCATTTCCTGAAGGTCATTGTTTTCTTATCAATTAATCTTGTACACTGGCTAGTTTTTAACATATTCTAGTATGGTTAGAACATAGATTTACATACAAACAATGCACATTCAGCACACACTTAAAACAAACATAATTCAATGGAACAAAAATAGAAACCATGATTAATGTGTGTGGCCGAAGGATAATGTGATAAATACTTTAATCAAATATGAAAAATTGTCAGTGTTTTAGCTGAAAAGTGCTCTTTTCTCAGGATGATCATAAAGTACAATGAGTGATGATGAAATTCTAAGCATCATGTGGTTCTAAGGGCATTTATTGATTGAAGGACAGTTGAGGAAAAGCAAGCCTAAAGCAGTGCTAGGAAGGAAGAAATCAATGTCTACACACATGAGAGTGACTACAATAAGCTCTAACACGTCCAGACTGCTGCGTTCTATTACCAGAAATGAGCAACTAAACAGATTTGTCAGCCAAGATAACTGATTCCATTTCACCGTATAACTGTTCAATCAAGGATTTTGTCAAGTAATAAGTGTCTATAAAATGATTGTGTTCAGTTGTGTTAATTGAAATAGACGAAATCGCCAAAACATACTCATTAATTAAAGAGCTAAGATGAGTTTTTATCCAAAAGATTTCTTTCAACATGTTACCCTCATTTTCACAATAAAACCCAAATTACAAAAGAATCGTATCAGAACACTTGAAAATCTGGCATGGTTAGCCAAGCTTAATCAAGTGCAATGATGCAGAATCTATCCTACGAATGAATAAGTAAATCATATCAACCTTTTCATCTGATTTAGATTACAACACTGGTCACTTATGGGTCAATTGGTCAATTGACTAATCTTGGGTTAGGTGTGTTCCTCTTAAATCAAACATCCTGTAATTATTGTGCACATAAGCATGTTGAACTAAATCAACATTGGAAATTTCAAAAATAGCCTTAATTTCTTAAGAGAATTTTATAATGACTCAAAAGATTGAAAATACCCTTATTTGTCAAATGAAGTGAGTGAGTTGGTGCTTAACGCCGCTTGGGCTATATTTCAGCCATTAGCGGCGGTTGTCAAATAAAAATTCCATGATCAACATCTTGAAAATACCACATGAGCTGAACACCAAGTTCAACTGGACATTACGAAGGAACAATCAACTAATTGTACTGCTATCAAACAACATGTCCTATCAGATCGCCAGATGCAGCATGCAAGTGGCCGAGCAGCCACTCTGTGTAGAAATAGAGTACAGAAGCTGCAGCTATTCTAGAATCTGGCTCATTATGTGGGAGTAGAATGGATTACTTCTTGCCAGCGCCTTGCCTCGGTGGTCGGTGGGCCCCGAGTAGTGAAGGAACTCGGCATCACTATTCATGCCATGTATTGATCCCACTCACACTAGACTTGACCCAAAATCTCCTCGCTCCCTGATTAATCATACATTACTTCTCAATAGCTCCCAATCAATAAATTGACATCCTGACAATGGCATTGTTTCAACGCTACGCAGGTTGGGTAATTGTTATGAAACTCATAATTTGGGGTAATTGTTATGATACTCGTATGGTTGGGTTATTGTTATGAAACTCATAACAGCTTATTTGCTCACATATTTTCTAGAGGTGTGACAATATATTGTGGTATTCGTGAATCGCGATACTAAATATGACAATACACGTATCGTGATACATTCTCTGTATCGTTGACTATTAAATGGGTTATTTTCCCTAAAATTCAAATGATTCATAAAAAATTAAAGGTCTATTTTGTAAAAAAAAACTTGAAGTAGTGTATGGTGATGTGTATCGTATCGAATCGTATCACAATGAGATATCGTGATACGTATCGTATCGTGAAAAATCTGTATCGTCACACCTCTAATATCTTCACAAGGCTGGTTAGTAAGACAACAATGTTACAGAGTTCCTACTAAACAAAGGTACCATGCATACACAAAAGGAAGAAGAAAAGCTATGTCTAAAACTACTGAACTGAAACAAATGAAAGATACTAATAAGTAATAGCCCTCTACCTTGTGATCTAACATTGCAAAATGCATTGCAGGCTAACACAATCATTAGTAAAAGCCCCTGGCCAAACTCTGATACTGCCTTTGTAAATAACTGGTGGCCTAGAGTGACGTTTATTCGGGCACAGATCAATTTAATTAATTTCATATTATCTTTTTGTCCTTTGACACTTGTTTGTTTGATGCTATTGATATGGGAAGACGACTTTTTCAACCTTTATTCTGCTTTTTAAAATCTGGTAGTGTAATATTTGTCTATGCAGTGTTGTTCCTAGATTTTCAGCTGAAGGGGGAATTGGCAATTTTTTATCAGATGGGACTCTTTGCAATGGGAAAAGTATCCCATATTTTAATAAGGGACACCAAGCTTAAAGGGTGGGCAAATGTTCACAGGGCCCTCTCTAGGAACAACACTGTAGTTGATTAATATTTGCGCCCGCTAAAGTGCACTATTCCTAGCCTAGGATTCCTAAAGTGAAGCCAACAGTAGATTTAACAGTTAAATTCAGCAGATAATAGGTTAAAAATTTCTAAATCTACACATTACTACACATCACTTTTACTTTCTTATCCAGTCAAAGACATAAATTTCCCTTTAATGCTATTGATTTGGAAAATACCAAGCATGATATTATTGGGAACCAAAGAATTGAGTTTAACTTGTGAATGGTAACCAAAGGTTATGTCAACTTTTCCTGCAGGGCTTAACATTTGCCAACCACTGACAAGCTTATTGAAACGTATGTGCCTGCTCTTTTGGCTACTGCAGTTGGACTTCACAGACCAAAGAAATATTCACTATGAAAGCTTGACAAATTTAGGATTGCATTTATACCAGAACTTGTTTTGTCAATTGAGCTAAAATTCAAAGTAGCCAGTGTCATGAAAACTTGAATAATTTATGCCTTGTTTGTTTTGGAAACCAAGGGTTTCAGCCGAAAAGAATTGAACTGAATATAATTATTGTCGAGAAAATAAACTTAAATGACACAAGACATGAAATCTATAAAATAATTACCATAGTTCTTATGAAAGAAAACTTGCATATATCAAAGTAACTTATGTAAAATCTACTGCAATTTTTAAATATTTCTTATCATTATTTGATCAAAAACCATACAAATGAATTTATAATAATTCAATATTTATAAGACCTTCATTAGCTATAAGAGAATATTAAATCAATAAAGGGGATGGAAAAACTGAATTATCAAAATAACATGCTGTTCAAATTTCCACACACTAACAGGGACATTGCATCATTGTGACGAAGGCAGCAAAAAAGCAAAATTCACCTATTTCTTGAAAACTCAATAGAAAAACACCATAAATATCCTGAGAAAGTCTATAACAATGAGTTGGATACTTATAAACCAGTGTGAGTAAATAGATACTTACTGACTAAAAAGCAGAAATCAGCATTTTCAGTGGTTTGTGTCCAATTTTGCAAAAAAAGGAAAAAAATGTAACATACACATATATGAAATACCTACATAAAACACCCGATTTTGACAATGAACTGGGACAACAACTACTAGTAATTCACTGATCAAATTAAATCTCCTTGATGTTAATAATTGAACAAAATTTCCCCATAGATCAATGGAAGGAAATTATCTTTTCAATACTTAATACTTTAAGATCCTCCTCTTATTCTTTAAAGTAAAATTTAAGTACTCAATTCAAAGTGATGGTAAGACATTACATGACCCCTGGAACTGTTTTCTATTAATAATAATAATAATAATAATTCATTTGTAATTTTTTTATATAGCGCCTATTTTCCAACTTTAAACTGCTCAATGGAGCCAGAGCTAATAACATAGGTGAGACTGTACAACGTTCATAAGGTTTTTATGCAAATTTTTGAAGTGATATAACATATAAAACATTTACTGTTGTCTTACTTCACAAAGCAAATGTACCTTTCATCTGTTAATATCTTGTAAATTTCAAAGTACACATATTTCAAGTTTGATATGACGATGAAAGAATGTTGATAAACCAATGTGGAGATTTGAATTTGCATTCATTAGAATTCAATACACATGATTCTTCACTACAATGAAATCAATCTGCAGCAAAGGCTGTTACATGATGTAAATATTGTAAAGGCTGTTGACTCATAGTCATACATGTTGTTTTCAACATAAGCTAAAGCACTAGCAGAAATGAGGGCGTGAATCAGGATACCCTTTTCGTGTAATAAAAGAACATGTATAGTAGAACACATATTTTCAAAGAGATATGTATGAAATCAGAAACAGAAACTTGTAAATGGTCAGTGATGGGTAAATTCTTAAAAATGATCCTTTTTTAATGAAACACCTGTTAGATGATAAGCCATATGAATTCCACAAAACATTATTTGATTTTATTTACCAGACTTCTTCATGACATAAAATTCTTTTCAAAGATATGAGTAATATGTGAATGATAAATGCAAAGTTCATAAATAGGATTGGTTCACAATAAGGCAAAAACACACGTCCTTAGATCACATTCAGCTAACTGTCAAGGGGGTGGGACAAGATATTAATAGCCTATGCTGAGATGTCATTATCAATTATCAAACAGCAACTTGACATCTCCTGCACAAATGAGGCAAACAATCTCTAATGGCACTAAATGATACATGATTACAGGAAACATATGTACACAAAAACATACTATGATTGTCAAAAATAACTAATGACTCACGCCCCTAATCTAAAACGTCTGATGCATCTTCTATAATATGAAGCCATAACATGAAAGGGGGCGTAATCTTTGTTGTTCTATCACACATATTGTCAAAATATAACATCGTCAGTCCACAGCCAAAATACTATAAAACTGCAAAGGTGAAATATACTGTAATAGACGCAAACAAATTGTCTTCCGGTTTCTGACATGGAATCGTACGACTGCCAAGTCATCAACGTAAAATGTTGATCCCCCTGCGATCGTTTAGGGGTTATTTCCTTATTGTCAGATCAAATTCGTTATTCTAGCGTTTACAGACTTGCATAATAGTGATCCCATATTGTGAAGGGTGTTTTTACTTTGCGATTTCTGACTGATGCGTCACTAACAGTCCGGATATTTGCACCTGCATGTCGTCTTTAGGGGCGTGTAACGCTGAGACAAGCAGCACCGGTATGACAGACTTACCTGGAGATGCTCCTGAAATCGGATTGGGAGCAGTTGAGTCATTGCTCTTAGGCAGATGCTCTGTGTTCGGGTGTGCACCAGATGCTAGAATATGTTTTGTGTTGCCAAATATCGTCCTGACCGTTGATGACCGGTGGCTTCTGCCGCTGACCGTCTTCACTTATCTACAAAGATGGCTGCCACCGTGGAGAGGTTCTGCGCAAGTAGTTCCGGGAATAGCTCTAATAGTATCTTCGTTCAAACTGTCTATGCTTATATCACAACACCGGCGTCTGTTGGATTTTCGAGCTTTGACATAAGTTCTTTCCAAAACATGTCATTTACCATTTCATCGAATACTTGTCAGTTTGTAAAGCAATTGCATAATTTACTTTCGTTTTAAAATGTGTGTTTAAAACTGAATCACATTGTTCATTTGAAATTTCAAACGAAACAACTCAAGCGGAACCAAGGGACTCCCGTGAGTAAACAAACACCAGATGTCTCTACGGGAAGTCTTCTGATCTTGATTGGTATGATGACCCTTCTAATTATCCTATTAAAAAGTTGGTTAAGTAATCAGCACCAATCAGTAAGTGTTTTCATAAGTAGTTCATCTTTTAACATTATTTCCCATTCACCTAGTCATTCGTAGCAACTAAACGATATCTTAATTGACAAATATTATCATTCTGATAAGCAAGTCCAGAGAATTTTTGTAAGTTCTCTAAGGCTTTGCGCCAGTTTCTGACAAGTCAAAAATGACCTTAAAATATTTTTTCCTGTGAATAATTTTTACAAATCCAAATTAAGAGACTTTTTGTAAGTTTAGAAATACTATCGGAAAAAGGGAAATAACGAAAATGTAATCATTCATTTTGCATTTCCAGTGAATTGTTTAATTCAAACAAATAGTACAACGAGTTCAATCACACATCATATTCCCCTACGAACCAATGACTCTCGAGTCGGATAAATAATCACTATGATAAGTTGTGCGGAAAATGTTTTCAATCGGAATTTCTTCCAAATTAGGAAGCAATGATAACTTATTCATTCGTATTGACACATAATCGTAGTGTTTGTTCCAGAATACTTTGCATATCGAAGTATCGTTCCGATAAGTTAGAATTCTGTACTTTCTTTCGTTTCGTCCTGCGGACAGGGTACTAGCTTCATAATAGAAAATACTGTATTCCTCCGCCATTGATGGCGTCATCAAGGTTAACTGATGGGAGTAGCCAATCAGAGATCGCGAATTGAACAAGTGCCCGTCACGCAAATACACCCACATCCTAGAGTTCTATCAATCAGTCGGAACGAGTATGGATCGGGATGACTTATATTTAGCTGTCAAATACAATACTTGATGGTGTTAATCGTTATAAGGATTCTGTGATGATTTTGTTTGAGTTCTTTCTACAGAAAAGCACAAGTGCTTATGTTCTTGGAGGGCGTATCAACACTTCATTATCTGCATAAGTCTTTACATGCCAAACGCTTTGTCAAAATGTGCTGTCTATCGTAATAAATTATATTTTTTTTAAATGTATTTTTACGACCGACCACTAGTGTAACATTTTCTTTAAATGCAAGAAACTTCATTTAGAAATATGGAGGATAATATAAGAAAAGTCAACATGAAAACAGTAAGCCTCGAAAATAATTCAGCAAATAAGACAGCTATAGGCTATAACTGTCTAACTTCTTATTAGATAACGGGATCTGAAATTACAAATATTCGATATATGATACGAACTTATCATATACTATCTAAATATAGTCCTAAGTAAAGGATAACCTCGGTAACTCTAGTTTCGTTAATATGCAGTTAGGCTACTCCCTATAGAGTAGAAATTGTTTCACTAAACAAAAGAAATGTTTTAGATGTATTAATGATGTCGAAGATGAATTTCATCTTTTATTTAACTGTGTTTTAAATTATGACCATCGAAAAAAAAGCTTTTGACAAGTGTGATATTTTATGCCCTTAACCCTTGTCTTTTCATGCTTATAGCCAAAACCTGCTTATTAATTTCACAACGCGGAAAAGTCCTATTACTATGGTTGTTATCATATTTGTCCCCCTTAGGACATCTGTCTTTCATAATGCAATTTGAATGTTCTGTACGTGTTTCTCAATGTATTTTAAGTACAAATGTAAATAATGTTTATGTATGTATACGGAAGTAAGACGTATTGTCAATATTGTCTGCCTGTCCGTACTGTATACTAATTAAAAAAAACAAAAAACAACTAGGAGTTATGAAAATGGTACCACTTGAAAAATATTTGTATTATAGTTCATGAACTGTCATAGGGGCGCGGCAATGTGAATATTATTTAATTGGTAAGGCATAAATGTTAAAGTTCAGTTGATATTTATCATAAGAATCACGTGTGACAGACTGGCAATTATATCATTACGTTGATATAAAATCTCCAATAAGTCATGTGTAAGATGCACCTTAATTCGTTGCACGCTAAGTTGACAAACAATGTCCTATTGACAGCCTACTATTACATACGATACACTAAATCACAGAAAGCATACAATTAACTTGATATAATTGTTTCGCTGCTTACGAAGAAGAAGAAAAAGAAGAAGAAGAAGAAGAAAAGTAGTTTATTTCGGTGTCACATGCTTACATTCGTTTCACATATGGTACAATAAACAATATTTCAAATGATTGCAGATAACAATATATTACCCGACATACAGGCCTATGAGACTTCTTATTATACTTAACATATCAACCATTATATATCAAAATATAGATAACTATAATATAAAACATTAAATAAAAGGATGGAATAAGACTATAAAAAGTTTAGTGAGGCGCAACCTTCGTCTGTACATGTGGCATGTTTGGGCAGCACGTGGCTTAATATTATACATTTACTGCTAGATAAAAGATATGTAAGGGCAGTGCGGAGTGCATCAAGCGTGACCAATCGTTTATTCAGCACACATTCTGCATTCAACGTTTACTTAACACCAAGATTGCATTTGTGCAATGCCTTTCATGATTGTTAATATGTGTAAAGTAACAGCTAGAGACATGAGAAAAGCAAGATATGCATTTCCAGTGATTCTGAAGTCTAGAAATGTGAATAGGACAAATGTCCTAAGTGTATGTCTAGTAATAGGCCATTGACCTGAAGCTCTTAGAGCGCTTTAAAAAAAGTATTAATAACTTTTGGAATTCTTCAACTAAAATTGTTTGCTATATTTCATGGTGCAACTTAAATTGATGGTTTGGTTAACCTTTCCATTTTTAAAGATTAATAACATTTAACAAGTGAACATCAATATTCATGATTCATAAGCCAAAATGTAGAAATAATATTACAATTATTGATCAGCCTCAATGTCCTAAGTCAATAGAAGTTAATAGGTCATTTGAAAATGTAATAGGCCAATGGCCTATGGCCTATGGCCTAGAGCAATCAAAATCCTTGCTTTCATAAAGCTTGCCTTGCAATTTCCATTGTCAAATATTCCTAGGCGCATTGAATTGTCAGAATGATAGAATCACGCTCGTATTAATTGCACCAGACTTAATCTCAGAAGCAAGATCATCTATTTTACCCATTATGTTTGTCGATATGATCATTATAAATATCTGATGAGAGTATGTAAATAATACTCGTCGTATATCTTCATTATTTATATCAAGCTTTCAGTTTCAGTTTGAGTACATGGAAAAATGATATGTGTCTTTCAAATACAATCTAGGGACCGGAAACATGATTGGATAGCATGCTTTCTCAGCATTCAATTTGACGTTGATCGACGTTGAATTAACGTCGAATTTTGATTGGATTTGAAATTTGCCGCGACGTCGAAATCTGACGTCTTTTCGACGCAGATATATATAGGGACGTTACGTTGTTATGAATCTATATATTGACGGTTGTTAAGGTTTCAATTCTAACAAGACCAGGTTTAGCATGTACTTTGATTGAAACGTTTATCGCGATTAATGTATAAATTGGTCTGCATGGATTCACTTGACAGTTCATATTGGCAATGCAAAGAATTAATAAGAAATAGATTCACTCGTGTATATTCACTGCTAATGATGCAATTACTCAGGTAAACTGAGCAGTCTGTGTTGTGTCCGTGACCAAGGCACTTCATCCACATTGCGCTCAGTCCACCCAGCTAGCTGTTACAATGGGTACCTGAAATAGGATGCACTGACCTTCATGGTCGCGACTAGCGCCTAGAAGCAGCTGTAAAAGTACATTCCTTCATGGTAATGATGTTTGTAGCACTTTGAGCATATCTTAGGATGTGGAAAAGGCGTAATATACTCACATTATTATTATCATTTACATGTGTAAGATGAACATTGCCTTTGATTTGACCTCAACCACAAATCCATTTGTCACAGATGCTTGAGAAGCGAGCCAATATCAATATTATTTACTGACAACAGTATCACTGCGTTTCACAGATATAACAGTTTGGAGATATATTCACATTTGGTTCTCAGCCATCCTTCCATGTACGGATAGTTTTTATCATTTTGTAGTATCCTCAATATCAACTGTAGTATTGTGAACCTTTATGATTGTAATGCCATATTATCAACCACAATGCCCTTTGGGTTACATCCATCGTCGGGCCAATTTTTCAACAGACATTGTATTGTCAATAACTGACAAATTTGACCGCTCATGTTGGAACTGTTTGAAGTGATTGATGAAATGATCTCATGTATCAACGTTCAAATTTGGTACAATATTCAGTCCTATTTGTCATTCAAATTTTTAAGATGAAGCCTGAATCAAATTGCTTATTACGTGAACATATCTATTGAATACAACCGTGTAATATATTTCTATAAGCATGTTGTGGTCAACCTTTCCTGTATGTTTTGATGCATTGCAGTTACGAAAACCGTATTTCCTCTAATTGAGACCGGTGTAATACAATGGGATTTCCCAATCACCCGTGGTTAAAATGAAATATGATACGGTAGTGCTATGTGTTGGTTTGATCCGTTACGATCTGCAAGCAAGACTTCTGATGACCAGACTGCACAAAGGAGGGATGAAGTCTAACTTTTCTTGTCTTTACAGTTATCGAACCCTTTATCATTGTTTACCAACACCAAAATGTAAAATCCTCACACAGCTTATCTGGCAAACCCCCTTTAAACAACTCTAACGTCGTTATTATGAGGTAGCCGGCAAATTCACCAGACACGAATCTAATAGACCACTTATTGGATCATCAGTTTCGACAAATCCGAAGATTACCAGTGCCATTGGTCACAAATCAAAAACATGAACAGTGTCAGCTTCAATAATTGAAACAGATAATTTTTAACGTCAAATGTCAATTTGAACATGTCATCGTGTTTTAGTGTTAATTTATTTCCTATGATTGATTGTCACACTCACCAGGCAGCAAGTTCACATTAGATGCTGGTTTGTGTAAAACTTCTGATTACGATATCTTTTGTTGTTAATAAAAAGGATCGACTTGGCATGGATTGGATTGTGCTTATTTGCTGTGTAATCAAATACTTTATCAACATAAACAAATTCATTTTATATATATGCTTTTCATTTACCCAATTTTAGTAAAACACACTTGTAAGGTAATATGGTTTTATGGTTATGACCATTTTGACGTTATTCTTGTAAGATTTTCCAAAGAAAAAGAATTAATGCAGCAACAAGCAGTTCTTGAACTGAAAATTCAATTTCTGGTTGTCTCATATTAAAGGGGAAGTAGGACGTTTTTAGGGTTCTCTGACTATGTATGGTTAGTGTAATTTGTTTACGCTTTAGCATTAACGTACACTTATCAGTGAACAATTTAAAATATAATTTCTTCAAAAAGTGCTAATGCCACTTTAAAAATTTCGGCATCCTTCACTCAACCACAACGAGAACTTACGTTGAACTTTTTAATCACTTACTAATAACCTTAATAACCTATTAAATAACATTGTTTATGAAAACGGAATAAAACCCTTATTCCAATCAGAAGCCAGATTCAAGGGTGAATAGAACTTGGTAACTTGTCTTTTCTCAATCAAGGTTATGATCATCTTGCAAAATGAAGCATTACCCAAATTTGTTGATTTGGACATAATTTATTGAAAGTTCCAGCGAGCACACAAACAAACGTGTATATTTAAATACTTGGGAGTTTATAGAAATGTTTTCATTATGTCGCCTCTGGAAACTTGCAAAAAACGTGCTGAATTTGATCCCTGTGTTCGACTATTTAGGTAATTTGTATCGGATTGGTTACAATGGTATCACTTACCATCATGTGACTTTTCAAAGGCAGTTGTAGGTTGTAGAGTTGACGGGAAAAGTTTATGGATATTCAACTTCTTTGTGGCAAAAATGTCACGATTTGGTGTAGATATTAATACTGTAATGAAGCAACTATTACCTCGATCGAATCGTCCAAGCTGTGAATTAAAGAGGTTGATTATTGATAACATTGGTTGTCCTTCATGTATCATTAATTAATCAAATTGTTGTGAGTGTATTACCTTAATACTGTTGTATATAATCTTATGATAGTATCGTCCATCCAATCAGTTACCTATATATAAGTTACTTTATACACCACATGCTGCTTAGACTCAAATCATAAACTTCTTACCAGATGCCTTATTAATTTTTAGAAATAAAGTGGATAGTTACTGGTATATCTCGATTTCAACTGTTCCAATGTAAATAAGTGCAATATTAATCACCAATTTGTGATTATTCTCAGAAATGTATTGTTTCAGCTTTAGCCTTTCGTCACCAAAAATGCATATCATTAAAGTGACATCTAATCACAACTAGATTAGCATTTGCGGACACGGCAAAAGCAGAGCAGCCCCGAAACTTGGGGTTTCGTCTTACCCTGTTCCGCCTTTTACAGGCCTCGACAAATTGGGCATTTTCTTGTGACCTTGACCTTTGACACTCAAGGTCACATAATCAATGAACAAATTTCAGTGTCTAATGAATTTAAGTGTTAAAAGTTGTTCTTGAAAAGCTAATTGGGATAAAGTTATACCCAAATTAGGTGCATTTTGCAATAACTCATATCTCATGACCTTGACCTTTGACCTTCAAGGTCACACAATCAATGAACACTTTTTATTGAGTATGACAATCATGTATTGATTAAAAGTGTTAATAGTTAGAATAAAGCATTTTCGCTAAAACATGCTAAAGTCATGACCTTGACCTTTGACGAATTGTAGCCGAAACCTTTTCAAAATTTTGTACTTTTCCAAGGATGATATATACCCAGTTAGAGCTTCATAGCACAAAAACTTTTCAAGTTATCGTGACCTTGACCTTTGACCTTGAAATGTTCATGAGTTCTGAAAGCTAAATGGGATAAAGTTATACCCAAACTAGGTGCACATTGCAATAACTCATGACCTTTGACCTTAAAGGTCACACAATCAATGAACACTTTTATTGAGTATAACAATCATGTATTGATTAAAAGTGTTAATAGTTAGAGCTTCATAGCACAAAAACTTTTCAAGTTATCGTGTTTACATATTACATAGCTTGTGACCTTGATCTTTGACCTTGAAAGTGAACATGTCAAAATCGTTCCCCCGAGGTATGAGTAGTAAGTTATGAATAGGAGTTCTGGAAAGCTTAGTGGAAACAAATTAAAAGCTAGTAATACGAGTGCGGCGGCGGCGGCGGTGGAAACTTCACAAAAACTGTTAGCAGCCCTGTCCTTAGACGGGGCTGCTAATAATGACAGTATGGCTTATGATCATCTTCTTTTTTCTTCTTCTCTACTGGAATTGGAAAAAATAGAGCCATTGGCTCTGTAGCTCATCAGGCATCATATCAAGTTTGCTTTATACAGGCCAGATGAGCTAAAAATGAAACTGATGTTATCTATTGCAAGAAAACCTATACAAAATTACAAGACAAATGTAACGATTTCGAAATACATTTCCTTACCCAAATGATTTATTATTATTCAACACTTTCTAGATCGCCAATGTTAGACAGTGAAAGAAGGCCACACTAAAATATCCAAGGAGAAATAAATTTGCCATAGACTGTCATCTAATGGAGAAAAATAGGTTTTTAAGATTATGACCCCTGTGACCCTATTTTGGGTCATGGGGTCACAAAACCTATAGTTTAGAATCCCAATTGGCCAAGGAGTGTACATGCAGTCTTTCAGCTCAATAGACCTTTTGGAACTGAAGATGATGATGAAAATAAGTTTTGACGGTTGTGACTCCTGTGACCCTAATTTGGGTCATGGGGTCACGAAATCTACAGTTTAGAATCCCCATTGGCCAAGGAGTCTGCACATATAATTTCAGCTCTCTAGACCTTTTGGAACTTAAGAAGAAGATGAAAATAGGTTTTTAAGATTGTGACCCCTGTGACCCTATTTGGGGTCACAGGATCAACAAATTTAAAAATTAGAATCTCCATTGGCCAAGGAGTCTGCACATATCATTTTTAACTCTCTAGTCTATTTGGAACTGGAGAAGAAGATGAGAATTGGTTTTTGAGGTTGTGACCCCTGTGACCCTATTTGGGGTCACAGGGTAACCAAAGTTACAAATTAGAATCTCCATATGCTAAGGTACCTGTACACAAAATTTCAGCTCTCTAATGTGTATGGTTCATGAGAAGAAGTCGAAAGTGTCAAAAGTTTACGGACGGACGGACGGACGCCGGACGACGGGCCATGCCATAAGCCCATCTTGACTTTCAGTCCTGATGAGCTAAAAATAGAGCCATTGTGGCTCTGTAGCTCATCAGGCATCATATCAAGTTTGCGTTATACAGGCCAGATGAGCTAAAAATGAAACTGATGTTACCTATTGCAAGAAAACCTATACAAAAATTACAAAACAAATGTAACGATTTCGGAATAAATTTCCTTACCCAAATGATTTATTATTATTCAACACTTTCTAGATATCAGACAGTGAAAGAAGTCCACACTAAAATATCCAAGGAGAAATAAATTTGCCATAGACTGTCATCTAATAGAGAAAAATAGAGCCATTGGCTCTGTAGCTCATCAGGCATCATATCAAGTTTGTTTTATACAGGCCAGATGAGCTAAAACTGAAACTGATGTTACCTATTGCAAGAAAACCTATAAAAAAATTACAAAACAAATGTAACGATTTCGTAATAAATTTCCTTACCAAAATGATTTATTATTATTCAACACTTTCTAGATCGCCAATATCAGACAGTGAAAGAAGTTCACACTAAAATATCCAAGGAGAAATAAATTTGCCATAGACTGTTATCTAATGGAGAAAAATAGGTTTTTAAGATTGTGACACCTGTGACCCTATTTGGGGTCATGGGGTCACGAAACCTACAGTTTAGAGTCCCCATTGGCCAAGGAGTCTGCACATATAATTTCAGCTCTCTAGACCTTTTTGAACTTGAGAAGACGATGAAAATAGTTTAGTTAAGGTTGTGACCCCGGTGACCCTATTTGGGGTCACAGGGTCAACAAAGTTACAAATTAGAATCCCCATTGTACAAGGAGTCTGCACATATCAATATTAACTCTCTACTCCTTTTGGAACTGGAGAAGAAGATGAAAATTGGTTTTTAAGGTTGTGACCCCTGTGACCCTATTTGGTGCCATGGGGTCACGAAATCTACAAATAAGAATCCCCATTGGCCAAGGAGTCTGCACATATCACTGTCAACTCTCTAGTCCTTTTAGAACTGGAGAAGAAGATGAAAATAGGTTTTTAAGGTTTTGACCCCTGTGACCCTATTTGGGGTCATGGGGTCACCAAAGTTACAAATTAGGAATCCCCATTGTCCAAGGAGTCTGCACATATCATTTTTAACTCTCTACTCCTTTTGGAACTGGAGAAGAAGATGAGAATTGGTTTTTAAGGTTGTGACCCCTGTGACCCTATTTGGGGTCATGGGGTCACGAAATCTAAAATTTAGAATCCCAATTGGCCAAGGAGTCTGCACATATCGTTTTTCACTCTCTAATCCTTTTAGAAACTGGAGAAGAAGATGAAAATAGGTTTTTAAGGTTGTGACCCCTGTGACCCTATTTGGGGTCATGGGGTCACGAAATCTACAATATAGAATCCCCATTGTCCAAGGAGTCTGCACATATCGTTTTTAACTCTCTAGTCCTTTTAGAACTGGAGAAGAAGATGAAAATAGGTTTTTAAGGTTGTAACCCCTGTGACCCTATTTGGGGTCACAGAGTCACCAAAGTTACAAATTAGAATCCCCATTTGCCAAGGAGTCTACACATATCATTTTTAACTCTCTAGTCTTTCTGGAACTGGAGAAGAAGATTAAAATAGGTTTTTAAAGGTGTGACCCCTGTGACCCTATTTGGGGTCACAGGGTAACCAAAGTTACAAATTAGAATCTCCATATGCTAAGGTACCTGTACGGAAAATTTTAGCTCTCTTATGTGTATGGTTCATGAGAAGAAGTCGAAAGTGTCAAAAGTTTACGGACGGACGGACGCCGGACGACGGGCCATGCCATAAGCCCATCTGGACTTTCAGTCCTGATGAGCTAAAAGGAACACTTTTAGTGAGTAAGACCATGTTTAGCACTTCTTGGTAGTATTTCAGCCAAAGCAGCCTCGAAGCAAAATCGAGGGAAAGGCATGAAAGACTTAAAACAATGTCTTCAAAACCCCAAAACACATTCTAATATCCTTTGAAAATAAACAATCACAACAAAAGAAAGCGACATCAAAATGTGAATTTGATTATCCTTTTATTACAAAATGAAATGTTCACAATGTATTTTTCTTGAGGAGTCTTTGAGGACACTGAAGTACATAAATGTGATGTAGTCCCTACTTAAATTATGAAGGTAGATTTATCTTTGGTAGGATGACAACATATAGTCATATAAGATGTCATCACAGAGGGTCTGGATCACCTTAGAAGGTGATGACACAGCGATTTTCCATAGCCTGAGACTGAGGATAGGCTTTCCCTTGATGAGCAGAGATTCACCATTTCAGTGTTTGCTATATTCTTTCCATGTTGTGTAGAGCCTTACTGTTAAACCATCGATGATGAATGAAATGTCTCAATGATCTGACAAGATGATGATTAATGAAAAATGAAAAGATTAGCATCACATTCTAATCATACATAAGCTGTCATGATATAGTGTCCATAGCACTGTGCTTCACTGTGTGAAACCATGGGTATTTACATGCAAAGGGAGAATTCAGATGACCTTGTAAAGTGACGATGATTGAATGAAAAGTTTTGCTCTAAGTCCAAATAGTCAATTGCAATGACGTGAAGATGTACTTGCTTTCCAATCATAAGGTCTCCATTGCCTGACAATTAAGGTAAGCCTCTGCAGTATCTTGAGATGCCTAGTGTGAAGATTGATGAATGAAGTGATGCATCATAGTCCACATTGGTCAATATAATGTGTCTATTACACCACTGCAATATGTGTATCACTCGAGTGGTTCAGTTTCACACAGTCCAAACTGATATTTCCTATCATTATCATGTGGTCTCCATGGTCTACATTCAGTTTCACACAGTCACAAATGATATTTCTTTTTTTCGTCACATGATCTCCATGGCCTGACAGTTCAGTTTAAACAGTCCAAAATGATATTTGCTCTCATCGTCACGTGGTCTCCATGGCCTGACAGTTGAGCTGAGCCTGAGCGATATCGTGAAGAGCCTGGTGAATCTGCTCCAGGAGCACCTCCCCGTGACGGACCACGTCCTCCAACTTCCTCGCCGCCTCTTGGTTCTCCATCTCCAGCTTCTTCAGACTATTTGTCTGAAAACAAAAATAGCAGCAGTTTGGTTAACTATCTAGTAAAAGGTCTGGTGGACAAATTGTACAAATGTTTCCAGCTTTATCAGTTTATACCAAAAAACACTCCCAATTTCCCCACATCAATAATATTAAATTTGCAATCAACTCATCTCACCTTCTTTGAGTGAGATTGTAAAAGTTTATATGATCACATGAGGTTGCTAACGATGTTAGCATTTACAGGTACATCAAAATATCCGATCTCTTGGCAACAATGGAGTTGAAATCCACAAAAAACTTGTTTTCCTCAATACTCATGTTATATATTTCTATATTCCTCACTCTCTCTTCTTTTGCAATCCTAATTCACTCCATCGGTCATTCTTGCATCATGACAATGTCGGCGGCGGTTAGTCTACCTATACTTAGAAGTAGGTTTGGAGTATTTTCTTTAATTTTGGGACTACGGTAATAAACAGAATATTATATCGTGCCCATGACATACTATGTTTACGACACTCGTGCCTAAATATGAGTAAATCCCTCGTTTGCCCTCAAGAAATACTAATATTCACTTGTGTCGTTAACACAGTATGTCATGCCCACTCATATAATATCCTTTATGTATTTGTGCTGATATATAACCATATCTATGATAAGCGTGTTGAAATATCTGCAAATAATAAACAACATAACATAAGCACTAATACAAGATACAGGCTGGCCCATTTTGGTACTTTGTGAATAAAAAAGAAATATCACATGTCAAAAATGTTATAAAACTTCTCAATGATGTCATATTCCTACTAACCTGGAGATCGTATGAAGACTCCTCATTGGGCAGTGAGTCAATCAGTACATCAATGTCTTTAGCTGTTCTAGCTATCAGTTTAGAGAATAACACCGCATAATCTGAATAACAAAGACAACAACAAACATAAAACTCCATGACGTTTCCAATTTTAACAACAAGATCCTTAAATTTCAATTTTTGATGTTCAACTTACATTTTTACTATCTGACAATAGAAGTATTGGAATGCATTCCTTATCTTAAGAAAGGATTATTTTCCTTTAAATAGAAGTATTTGTGAAATGATAATGATGACAAAGAAAAACTAAATTAATGTTAGGGGTACAAAGATACAAACATCCTTATTCCTAGAATGGTATCATTCTGAGATGTTGATAAGCATGTAACTGCTGTAAATGAAAGTTCAATCCTTTTGTCATGGCTCTAGTTTCAGCCTGTTTAAAATTAACCATGCTCAAAATAAATTAGCAAAATATTGACTTTCTATAGGTTATAAGTCAATCCTCCGAGTCATGGTCTGACCGCACCCCACTTTGTTGCATGTTCTGACATAAGCTCATCTACCCAATCCCAAGGAATCTGGCAGAAGATTTCAGTTGCTAAGGGCAGATGACCAATGTACAATTTTTTTAAACACTCTTGCCGCAATCTAGCTTCTTTAAACGCAAACACTTTTAAACATAAATGACCAAGGTTGGTTTCTGCTAAACTGTTTACAGAACATGTGACTACATTAGCTACGTTCAGACCTTGTTGCGGAGAAGCTTGATTACCAGTAGCATCATTATTTTGAAACTTTTATTCCCTTGAAATCATTTGATCTAAATCAGATTGCTCTTATTGCAAGAAACTTTTCTATATGTTGATTGCCGATACATTACACTGTCTTCATGTTGTTGTGGAGCACAGTGGTGTAGTGGTTAGCATGCTTGCCTCTCACGCCAGAGACCCGGGTTCGAATCCCGGTGGAGACACCAACAATTTGTGACTTGGGTCTCATTCTATGTTGTGTCCCTGGGCAAGACACTTCATCCACATAAGGACCACATTGCACTCAGTTCACCCAGCTGTTCAAATGGGTACCTGAACAAGGGGGGAGTATGGACCTATATGGTCGCGCGGAGCGCTTGTTACTCGGCGGCACCGAAAATACTATCCCTCCAGGGTAATAATACTCATGGCGCTTTGAGCATGCTTTGTCATGGATATATGCACGGTATAAGAAAGCTATTATTAAGGATTCAGCTTTCAAGCTGAATCCTTATTGTTATTGGCGTGTTTATTAAGGATTCAGCCATAAAGGCTGAATCCTTATTGTTATTGGCGTGTTTATTATTATTATTATTCTTTTTCTTGGCAGAAACTTTGGACCAGTGTACAGCCAAAACGGCTGAAGCAAATACAACTAAACTTTACAGACTTTTAGACCTTACCCTGGAATCGCGACGCGAAGCTTTTCAGCCTGATTGGTTAAAGCATTAAAGGTCCAGTTCGATTCCAAAATTCAAAATTTAACATTGATTTTTTTTTCAAAATGCACTTAGAGACTTGAAATTTTTTTTAAAAGATGCGCAATCAAAAATTATGCAAAAAATCATATCATGACAAATTTTTAGGTCACGTGATTTGGCCGCCATCTTGATTTTAAACACTTTTTACAACAGTCCGACCCCATGCACCTTTGCCGATTCGGTTCTTTTTTAATATTTGTACTAGAGAGCTGACATTTGCACATGATATAGTCATGACCCTGGTCTATAACAAGTTTGTTTCAAAATTTGAAAATTCAAAATACTTTTTGTGTAATAACCTTTCAAAGTTTGACAATTTTTTAAAATATCAATTTTCAAGGGCAGATAACTCAAAAAGTTTGACTCAGAATTATGCAATTTTTTCAGGAATGTTAGACAGTGTTGTATACATTAGGAATATATCATAACATCGATCGCGAACAGTCATTTGCGATTACAAAATAGAGTCAAAGATGACCGAACGTAAGGGTGAAAAAAATTAACATGGGCAATTTTTTTAAAATGCACCTAGAGACTTGAAATTTTACATAGAGGTGGACAATGACATTCTTAGCAAAAAAGTCAATCATGACAAACTTGTAGGTCACGTGGTTTGGGCGCCATTTTGATTTTTTGTGCTTTTTAGAATTTCCGGACCCCTTGGATTTAGCGAATCTTCTCCTTTAAAATGCTCCTAAATCTTGATGCATAAAGATAAATAAATGAAATTTTCAGGACTCATTCCTGACATGTTTATCTTTTTACTGAATACGCTGTTAATGCGGCTGAATCCTGTTGTCGCCGCTTGCGGCTATATTTATTATTCTTTTTCTTGGCAGAAACTTTGGACCAGTGTACAGCCAAAACGGCTGAAGCAAATACAACTAAACTTTACAGACTTTTAGACCTTACCCTGGAATCGCGACGCGAAGCTTTTCAGCCTGATTGGTTAAAGCATTTAAGGTCCAGTTCGATTCCAAAATTCAAAATTTTACATTGATTTTTTTTTCAAAATGTACTTAGAGACCTAAAACTTTTTTTAAAAGATGCGCAATCAAAAATAATGCAAAAAAGCAAATCGGGACAAATTTGTAGGTCACGTGATTTGGCCGCCATCTTGATTTTAAACACTTTTTACAACAGTCCGACCCCATGCACCTTTGCCGAATCGGTTCTTTTTTAATATTTGTACTAGAGAGCTGAAATTTGCACATGATATAGCCAAGACACTGGTCTTTAACAAGTTTCTTTCAAAATTCAAAAATTCAAAATACTTTTTGCGCAATAACCTTTCAAAGTTGGACAATTTTCCAAAATATCAATTTTCAAGGGCAGATAACTCGAAAACCTGACCGTCGAATTTTATGATTTTTGCATGAGAGCTAGCCCTGAGTATGGTCTTAAAATTAAAAAAATAAAATTGCTCGCGAACAGTCATTTCCGGCCGCCATGACACATTTCCCTAACATGGGGTCAGTTCCGACAGAATAATGTAAAATGATACTTTCCAATGCTGCTATAGCTTATTGCTTCACGGGATTTTCATGAAACTTACAGGAATGATTGTTAACATTGTTATCTTTATAGTGATTATGTTAATTTTACGGCTGAATCCTGTTTTCGTCGCTTGCGACTATATTTATTATTATTATTGTTCACTATATCAATTGGCTGGTACCTGATAAAGCAATATTTACCTTCCTGAGGTGGAGGGGGAGAGGATTTCCCGCTGGGTTTCTCAAAGTTTGAGAATGGACTAGGCTGGGCACACTGCTGTAGAATACCGATACTGTTGCAAAAATGATCTGCTTGCTGAAAGATAAAAATAGTTTGGATATGTATTTTGTATTGATATGCATTGATCTACAGATTCACAAAATCAAGTAGCTTCCTTACCAATTTGCTAAAACAGATTCTGCCTCTAAAGTAAATAAATATCAAACCATATTATTACCACATTTGACTTATGGGTGGAAAGATAAACCCTTTGGCTATTTCATCTTGGCAACTGTCAGATGTTTTTTATTCTTCAACTACATTGACTTCATCACCACCCTTGTTTGAGAAATTTACAGTCATCTTGGGAAAGGATCAGTGATGAATTCAATGTTGTTGAAAAGTAACTTTACTAAACACATTTTCTAACCTGATACAAAGGGTTTTCTTCCAATTTATTTGTCAGTTTGTATCTATTGATTGGGATTAGTGGTGTATCAGTGGATACAGGGATTGGGCAGGACATCTTTGACAATGGGTCATTATTTTTTTTTATTTGCACCTATATCAATACCAAACTTCAAATTTTTAATGGGGCTTTCCTGCCTTTCCCAATGTAATGATGATCCCTGGGGTATTTGAATATGAAACAATCTAACATTGTCAAAAGAGATTGATTAAAATGTGAATTTTACGATGAGATTTATATTTCTTAATCCATACACCATATGCTTATAATGTTTTCTTCAGTAGGCCGAGAATACATAACCATAAAACAACACTGCTCTGCAGAGGACCTGAATAATCTTGATGTAAACAAAAGACATGTGTTTACTCGTCTCTTTTAATCGTTTATACAAGTGAATAAAACATGACAACAAGCCATGTGTTTGATGATTTTGAAAAATACAAAGAATATTTATTTCATTCATTATTTAATGCTTTTTGACCAGCTTTATTCTCACTTGATTTACAGCATCTTGCAACTGAGTTAGCCGGTCCGCCATCTTCACGCACGGGACGTGTTCTCTTTTCAGGGAATGAATTTGCTCACGTCTAAATCATTGAAGTCCCTGGGTGCGGTATTTTCGTAGATAAGATAAGATAGATAAGATAAGATAATTCTTTATTGCCCGTTAAGGAATTTGTGTTACATTTAAGTGAGCATGAAATTCGAAATTTTATAACAATATTCAAAATAAATACACAAACATATATACAAATATATACAAATGAAACATACAAATATTTACAAATGCACAAATAATGTGATAGTGAACAATTTAACGATGATTAAGAATTGAAATGGACAAGGGCACAAATGACATTTTAAAGCGTTTGCTTTTGCACGTCGGCACATTATACCGACGACCAGATGGCAAAATTTCAAAACAATCATGTAATTCATGTGAAGGGTCACTAATAATTTCTGAAGCTAAATTTCTAGTCTGTTTTTCATGAAGTTCATCTAATCTCTGAAAGGTACGATTAGCAATTTTTTCTCCTTGTTTGATTATCTTATTTAATTTATTTCTATTTGTCAAAGACAGAGAGCCAAACCAACACTGTATAGAGAACATGAGGACAGATTGCACACACGTTTTATAGAAAAGGTCCAAAATAGTTGAGTCAATGTGAAAGGATCGTAGTTTCCTGAGAAAATGAAGGCGAGATTGGCACTTACTATAAATGCGGTCTGTATTTTCAGAGAAATTTAACTTATTGTCAATTACAGTTCCAAGATATTTATAACTACTCACTACCTCGACAACATCTCCATTGATACTGACTGGATTAATTGCTGTTTTATTTCTTCGAAAATCTATTATGAGTTCCTTTGTTTTTGATACATTAAGTTCTAAGAAGTTTACACGACACCACTTCAGGAAATCATTAATTTCTTCTGTGTATGAAATTTCACTGTCAAAAAGTAAACTACTAATAGCTGTGTCATCAGCGAACTTGAACCTAGAACAGTTTGGTTGAGAACTTACACAATCATTAGTATACAAAGTGAAAAGAATTGGAGACAATACACATCCTTGAGGAGCCCCGGTGTTAATTGACACAGTACTGGAACGAGTTCCTTTCAGTTTAACATATTGGTATCTGTTACACAAAAAAGAGGCTATCCATTTGACCAAAGAAGGGCATATATCTAAGTCAATAAGTTTTCGTATCAAAAGGTGAGGCTGATATCGTAGATGCGACGATTTCGTAGAAGAACGCCGGTTCATAGACAATGATTATGATTATAACTACGATGTCAATAAAAATAATATTCATATATTTGTTTTATAGTAAGTGACCTCTATCACAAATTACATGATAAGGCCTACAGCCCGCTTGTCCATATTATATATGAAATTATATATATATATATATATGAAAAGTAAAGTACACAATGAAAAGTAAAGAACACAACGTAAAAGTAAAGTAAACAATGAAAAGTAAAGTACACAATAATAAGTAAAGTACACAATTAAAAGTAAAGTACACAATTAAAGTAAACTAAAGTACACAGTGTAAAAGTTAAGTACACAATGAAAAGTTAAGTACATAATGAAAAGTTACACATAATGTAAAAGTAAACTATAATGTAAAATTAAAGTACACAATGAAAAGTAAAGAACATAACGTAAAGGTAAAGAACATAACGTAAAGGTAAAGAACACAACGTAAAGGTAAAGAACACAATGAAAAGTAAAGTACGCAATTAAAAGTAAAGTACACAATTAAAAGTAAAGTACACAATTAAAAGTAAAGGGGAACATGAAACGGTTCAACAGAAAACACAGCCTTAGGGAACTCCAGTAGAGGTTGGCCTTATAGAAGAAAAGTTGCAAATAAGAATGACTTGATATATTTACCATGATTTCTTAATCCATCTTATCTTCTATTTTTAAAAATATCTTTATGAAATATTTATTTATAACGTCACTTACGCAATGTTTCATATGTTCTAAGAAATTTATTTATAGTTAATAATTTCCCAAAATATATTTTAAAATGTATATCAAAAGGCTCTTTTGTGATTCGTGAAATATAAGTATATGCTATCATTAACAACATCAATATGTTGTTTGCAATTTGCTTTTTGCCATTGAATATTTTATTTACAGGAGCTGAAAAAAACTGGCAAGTACACATCAAGATTCAAAGTGTACAAATAAAGTTCACCTTAAGTGGTTTCGTGATAAATATACGCTTTCGCTTCAGACATAGAGAGAAACCCAAGTTTTCGTAATTCGCCACTCATTCAACAACACAAAACAAAATTATTTGGTTTTATCAAGCGACTTAGTTGTTTTTGCCTTGAGAATACTTAGAATTTTGTTGTTGTAACTTTTAATTAAAAGTTACGGAAACACCCGAATTCACCCGGATGTGACGTAGCTGTGTCCCAGTTCACTCTTTTCGCCATTAACGAAATCTCATCAAGGCGTGTTTACGTTTCGTGTCTGAAAAACGACTTAAAAGTAAGCAAACAAGTGGCAAAGATTTACTCCATTTACTCCCTTTGGATTCTTTATTCCCTTATTATCAAATATAAGCGAAATGATAAAAGAAAACCTCCTAATTTCTTGTAAATTGAAAAGAAAAGATTTCAACTGAAAACCACGTGGTCGCTTTTCATGGCATGTTTGATGTTGAAATGAAATGAGCGATTATAAGACTTAACAAATCACTTTTTACGACTTGGCATCTCTATTTCACTAAGCTATATTGTACACTTTGGTATTTTGAATAAATATTACTCGGATTTCAGATATTACTTGGTAAAATAGAGCATTGTTTGTCTTTTTGTCTCAAGGGAGTTCTCAAATTTGTTAAATAGGATCTACTCTTACAAGTATAAGTATGGTATAATTATTGGATTTTTATCTTCAGAATGCGTTACGTGGCCGCTTACATGCTTGCCAACCTCGGAGGCAGCCAAAACCCTTCTGCAAGTGACCTAGAGAAAATCCTTGGAAGCGTCGGAATCGAGGCAGAAAAGGAAAAGATCACCAAGATCATCGGTGAACTGAAGGGCAAAAACCTTGATGAACTAATTGAAGAAGGTGCGAGAAATTTGGGCATTAATGTAGAATTCAACTGCATTGCCAGTCAAGACTGTTGTCCTTAGTGTTAAACCAAATAATCCTTGCATTATTAATAAAGTTTTAACAAGCAGTATACTTTAAAAATAAGCGCTGCTAATGGCTGCCCAAATATTGCCCAAGCGGTGTTAAACAATATTACTCACTGAAAAATAAAACAATCGAATAATCTTAAGGTTGTTTCAATAAATTCATTTATATTGACTTAGTATGAGGGGTGAAAAGGTTAACTTGAGCTTTGGTCAATACTTTATAAATTAAAAGAAAAGATGAAATTAAATACTAAAAAGCTTGTTCTGACAGTTCATCAATTTCAGTTTGCTACATGTTTAACATTCAGTCGTGTTGATACGACAAATCATTGTCAAAGGTTTGAAACCTTTGAGCATTGATTGTCTAAAACATTAATTGTACAACTTCAGTATTTCTTCATCTATTTTCCAGGACAGAAGAAGCTTGCCTCTGTACCAAGCGGTGGCGGCGGCGGCGGTGCTGCAGCTGCTGCCCCTGCTGCCGGAGGTGGTGATGCTAAACCAGGTGGGTGGAGGGTCTTGAAAAAATAAAATCCAAACATTGAGTTGTCCTAGTTTTACTTGGTGACAGCACGTTCATACCCAGCTCACTTAATCACTCCTAATGTTACTCAAGACTTTTTTATTGTAGACAACAATAACAATGCTGTGATTGAGTGATTGTTACTTAGTAGGGCTCTTATCTTTGAAATATTGCCCAAGCAGTGCTATACTTCTCAAATTTTGTAACTTCACAGTTTGACAATTTAATCAGCCGAGCAAACTTGACCATGACACTGCAAAGGGACACAATCTGTTTTTAATAACATGATCATATCTATGAGAAGTTGTTACAACCTGGAGTGCCCGGTCACAAAAATCCTTAGTTTATCAAATGTCACTTAAATGTGTATCATACTATAAAAATGGCAAATATCATAATCCAGTGACATAACTTCATGAAGAAAGCCATTACATTCTCGGTTGATCAATAGAAGTTTGGACTATGACTCCTATCCTTATAAAACAGATTGACTAAATGTTTCTTGTCGTAATGTGTGGTTTTTGATGTTTAACAAATAAACATTCTTGTTTCAGAAAAGGAAGCCAAGAAGGAGGAATCCGAATCGGAAGACGAGGATATGGGTTTCGGTCTCTTTGACTAAATTCATGTACAAACTTTTATTCCAGTAAAAAAAACATCACCAACAAATCTTGTTTTTCTGTCATATTTGAAGTAAGATTGTGAAACTAAGCAATGGCTAGTTAACTAAGGGTAAAGTGAACTATGCAACCAGATTAATTATTTTTTAGCAAATACAATACTCTTAATACTGAATGGTGCATTCATAAATGTTAACATCTACTTATTACTAATTAAGTCATATTTAGGTTACTAAAATCATTGTCTCACACGGGTATATAACATCATGGAGTAAAGTCATGACATGTTGGCTGCCCCTGAAAACAATCTTTGTTCCTTGCAATGTGGATCAATTGGCATGTGCAGAAGTGTTAAAGGAATATTCCAATGAAAAATGAAAAAGAGCCTTTTAAAACAATGTTTATCGATAAATCCTTCTACTTTGGCCAATAATTTTTAGTTTAATCACCAAATCTGCAATAAAAATTCAAAGTTGGGAAAAATCAAGTTTACCGGCATTGATGGGGGACGCCATATTGCTATCTCGAACGGTAAACGAGAGCGAGAAACAACGGGAATATGACGTCAAGACACACCACGAAATTAGGAGACGCCGTTAGATTCAATGGTGGGCGGTGACGGCCCGTCAAATATGAGACTGTAACAACCGTCACGACTTCAGTAAAGACATGCCGGGTCCAGAATATTCTACTTCTATGATGCCCAAAGCAATAAATAAATATTTCTGACCAGCAGACTGCTGCAAAACTTCAGTACAGTTTGGAAAAGATTTCCCATGTGCGGACGTCACAAGGTTTGAACACTGACCACTGTCATTTTTTTAGAATTTTTATAAGCTATAGACACCATACATAAGGTTGAAATAAAGTGTTAAATGACTTTGCTTATATTAGTGCATTTGTAAAAAAAACCTAAACGTAACATAGAATAATTATTTATTGATTATATCACTCGAAAAAAAGACCTATTTACATGATCTTGTCGAAGCGAATCCTAAAAAGCGAATCCGCGATGATGGTGGTATGGTTCGTAATCAAAATGAAATTGTTTATATCAATCAAAACACGTTTGATCAATTTGAAAGATGGCATTTTCTATGTTGGCATTGACTTCTCGTTTTTATTACATAAATCTTGGCTTGTTTGAGGATGAAATTATTTTTCTATTTATTTAGTTGTCGCCAATACGAAACCAATTTTGATTACGAATCACTGAGGCGCACATGCTGTATGAAATATTATCGGAATGATTGTTAATGATTCCTTCATTATGTTCACATATCATACCATGTTGATTATTTTCCAAAGGTATTTCTGCTAAACAATACGTAACGAAATTAAAATGGAATTATAAGATATCATTAGTATACTAAAACGATCAGTAAGGAATGGTGTTTTGAATAATATTAAAGATCTATCAACTCATCAGCAAGTAATACAAAATATTATACTCACAAAGTTTCTTTATATCATCGAGTGTTTTTTTATCTAAGTTGCTATGATGTAGCTGAATAATTCATATTTGTTTGGAGTTTTCTTATTATTATATCTTTTAGTAAATAAAATTATTTAACTTATAACTATGATTTTTTATATTCACAGAAGGATATGATTTTAATGATAACAATGCACAAATTATCACAACGTTTGTCTCTTAATTAAACCTTCAAATTCATTTACAAAATACTAGATTTACGTTATTTATGCATGTTTTACATTGAATATTTCCTTTTATATTTATTTTTAAATAATACAATGATTCTAACACGTTCATAAAAAAAAATGTTTTTCCCTTTTCAAACTGACTAGAGGGTTTTTGAAAATCCACAGATTGAATGTGAAAGAGTGCCAAATTTTTAAAGAAAAACTATCGTAGTAAGGCCGGATTTACACTACGTCCGAATTTTTTACGCTGCGTTGACGCGTGCGATTTGATGGTATACACTAGGTCCGTTTCGCATGCGATTTACATGCGATGCGATGCGTTAAAAGTAATATGTGTGTATGTGTGTATGTATCTATGTATCTATGTATGTATGTAATGTATGTAATGTATGTATGTATGTATGTATGTATGTATGTATGTATGTATGTATGTATGTATGTATGTATGTATGTATGTATGTATGTATGTATGTATGTATGTATGTATGTATGTATGTATGTATGTATGCGTGTGTGTGTGTGTGTTTAAATATTAATTTTTATATTTGCATGTATGTAATGCGTGTGTATGTTTGTAGGTATGGTACATGCAATACTATACCTACCCGACTGACTGTTTGTTCCACGTGGTGGGGAAATACCTTTTCCGATGATGAAAATATGACGTCACACAGGGAATTCCATTGCGAATTCGCAAAAAAATAGAACAGGTTCTATTTTATTCGCAACGCAACGCAACGCATTGGAAAAACGGACGTAGTGTATGCCGGCTCATTGAAAACAACGTGTTGCGTTCTTATGCGATTTTTTTTAACGCATCGCATTGAAAAAACGGACGTAGTGTAAACCCCGCCTAACTCTGTGAAAATAAAATATTAAAAAATATAATTTCTTATTTTTGGACAGATATAAAAAAAGATATGCAAAGGTCTTAGTGATTGATAATAGGCCTATGTATATAACAGATAAATCATTGACATGCACGTTTGATGTATCAAAATTCAAGGAAACGTTTTCTTCTTTGAAAGTGTAAATTTTATATAAAAAGGAGTAGTTATAGAGTACGTCAACATCTTTCAGGTAAACATACCATGTTTTAATCAGAAAAAAATACAAAGAACACGACAAGATATAATTCTCTTGATCGTTTTTAAAAACATTTATTTATTTATTTATTTTCTGTGGTTTTTTTTATATAATTCATATCGTTATTAATACTAGACAAAACCGCATATTAGTCGTAGTTGCTTGTTGAATGAACTATCCGACGACTGGGTCGTTCTGTAGGCACAACGATGTTTTACGTTGACAAAGTGCGCAGCGCACACATTCAGCAATACTAGTCAAATCATGGAAACTCCACTGCACAAAGATGTACGGAGTTTATAATGTAAGCTCCTTGCATCGATTTTTTGTGGTGTGTCGATGACGTCACATTTTCAAATAAAATGGCGACCACCGTCATCGCTCAAAGACGAAGGTTTAAAATTCTGTAAATACTTATCTCGTTGACAGAAAAATTTAATAATTTGTGAGAATGTCTTTTATAACTCAAACTTTTGCTAGAATTAAGTTGAAATCGTACTGGAATATTCCTTTAAGGATTTATAATTTTTGGAAATTTTTATCACCGTAAAAATAACTTTTTTGCCTTTTTGCTGAATTTGTTTAGAACTTGCTCAAAGAAACTTTGAGGCAATTATAATGTGTAGATGTGCCTTTTAAAAACTTTTTAGGAAGTATCCGTGATAAAAGCTTAGAAATTGGTTTCTTTTCCAAAATTGGACCTTCTTCAATGGGGCTTTGTATTGGATCAGCAAGTATAAGTAGATGTTCCATTTGAGGTTTTAAGCCTTTTGACAGTTTTTATGTATCTGAATTTTTTGGGACCATTTGGATGTCATCTCGTGATGACTTCTGTCAAGTGTAGATGACATCAACCTCTTTTGGAAGAGAATGACAACTCTTTTCAACTATTGATGGAATTGCAGTCAAACTTAGTTTTCACACAAGTTGTCAAACGCTTTTTATCTACATGCAACCAATGAGTAATTGATGTTAATTAAAAATCGAGCTTGTTGAATAGGAAGAAACATTTTTGGAACTCGCAGCACAGTTTAAATTAACACGACCATACCATTTCAACTTAACAGGTAAAACCTGTTTATAAATCCATACCATGTACGAGAATAAAGCATGTACAAGTTTACCTCTGAATGATCAGCGTTTGTTTTTCTCAGTTTGAAAACATTATTATATTAAGTGATTCATAGAAGTACCTTTGGCAAATTGTAAGAAGTTGATATCATAGTTTTGACCATGCAGTTATACTGTGTTTAAAAATGGCAAGTTAAACCGTTCTTACTGGCGTAGATTGAACAGTCAGTTATGCAAAAGTTTAACTTGCTACTTTCCAACAAGTTATGTCCGAATGAACCAAGACGTTCGTACGATATTAAAAAAAAATAATTTCACTTCGGAAATGAAAAGACAGACCAGAAACTATTAACGTCGGTAAAAAAATGTTCAAAGTATTTGACTTTTTCTTTCCTCCCAAAACGTTGTAGGGTAGTCTGTTTTGTTGAAGTCTTATATACATTGTAAATGCCAAACGTATTAATAAGCCTCAGTACCAACAGAAAACTCAATATATGGACTACGGAAAAAGATTGTCCATACTTCAATATTCGTCTCAAAATACCGAGATCAGAGTTAAAATTCAATAGCAGATCTGATATTAGGAACTTCTAAAACATAACTGATTAACAACTAATATGAAGTGAAATTGAAATTTTTAGTAGTATTTTCAACATCCTGAGTGTCTGAAACTTCTGGTATCTTTGTAAGTAGCTTACTAAACCTCAATGAAAGTTTCTAGTTTCTAAAATGTTATTTGCCTGATTATATCAATACATAAGTTTAGTCTGATTAAAATCCCCCGTTTCTCCGAGGAATAAATTTGTAAAATAATGTACAAGCAGGATTTAATCCATTCTGGTTTTCTCTCGCCGTCACATTATGTATAAGAAACCCCAGTATGATAGAGTTAAAACCTCGGTCGACTCATTTTCTTTTGAATTTTACTCATCTGAGGATGTTCGATCATAATCCGACTTATATATATATATATATAAGTATTGTAACACTTATGAGAATCTCCAAATACGGATACCTGAACAGTTTTATATTATTCATAAAAAAATTCACACATGCATTTCCACTTATGGGAAATTCACATCGTTTACAATATAATATAATAAATCTAAAACAAATCTGTACCAAAGTAAATACCGAACATTCAAAGCATCTACAAACCGAAATGAACAAAAATAGGTATTGATAACGGTCTAAGGGAGGTAACTCTTCCCTTGCACAACGTGCAGTAAGTCGATACGTTATTGGACTTGTGTGGTGCAACCCCTGGTATATAAATAGGAATAGCGGGCAAGTCTTGGAGTTGAAGGATATTATCTAGGTCGAGGAAGGAACGCAATAACGTCCCAGAATCCCGCAATCACAAGGTAATTTATTGCATAACCTGACATGATCCAAATATATCTTGGTACTTACATGTACTTATGTTAATTATTAGACATGAAATGTTTAACCTTGTACGTTGGAGGTTACCGACAGAAGAACTCCTATGGCTGAAAATGGCACTGAGAATTTTCTTGTTCATTCTTGTCATTCAAGAGTAAAATACCATTATTGCTTGCAGTGTTTTACCAATTTCGAAGGATCCCAGGAAATTAATTATTGATTTAATGAATAAAATTATACACAACATACTTGGAGATAAATAACAGTGTCATTTTGCGATATTGGTTGCTATAGACACCTTATGAATTTTCAATCGATTAACTCTCAATTATCACAAATTATTTAAGAATATACACGTTTTTCAAGTGAAAAGTGTCACAAAACGATTAAAGCTAAAATTGAGTCTTTTTACATGCTATTTGGTCTTATAACGTGAAATAATAAACATATTTATTTCAATTTATGTCAGAGGATATCTAGACTTTGTAATGGGGCATATATACGAGAATCGACTGGATTTATACTTGTATAAACGGCATTTAATTTTATTTACACTAATCAAGTTGGACTTAAAAGAAACATATTTCCCCAGTTTATTTCTTCAGCCTTTGTAACAAGTTTCCAGTCCAAACGCTGAACAGGCACAATGACATTTGTTAATGTTTTGAATACGACCTTTAGTCAGTCGATAATCGAACTACAATCAATAGGTCTTTGCTGTTTAGGTTCGATAAAGGTAGGCTTTATAAACGTCACGTGACTCCGTTATTTGATATAGGGGCTTTGTCATGCAACCGTGTCTTAGACTTGTAACAGACAATACGTTTGTTTTATAATTTTATACCAAGGTTGTTGACCCAAATTCTAGAAAAGGTGTTTGCATTTTAATTATCATTGTCATCTGCTTTATCTCGCTTGGAGAATTAGAATGTCAGAATAACAAAAGAGTTAAATAAAACATCAAGATGTCAAATTTGTTGATTGATTAAGATTAATTCTTACAAAATCATACATGACAAAATTTGTTCATAAAGTAGCCAACGTTTGTAGGCGACCTTTGACCTTGCATATTTACAATTTCGACTTGTCTCCATCAACCTTTAGACCAACATGCAAGCACGATGCTTTTTGAGGGCTAAATATATATCTGATGTGATTGAACTGTGAATCTTAATAACAATTTAAAACGACCGAGTAGAGAAAGAAAGTCACAATCTGCTTTGTATTAATTAGTGTGTATGCTATTATTTTTCATGCGTGATCTAGAGTTACTAAGTACATGTAAGTCGTAATCGGTCATGTTTCGAGATGAGTATACCTATATTTCAACGGCTCTGTAAACAAGCGTTAAAAATGCGTTTCAAAAGTCTTAACTTTGTTGTCAATTGCACAATTGCTGAGGCAACGCAAGCGCAACCTGCCTCTCCTGTCAATGTAGCTTTAGTGTATTTCTTCATGCAATGATGATTGTGACGTATATTTTGTTGTTGGTAATTTTACCCGTGAAAAGACCTTTAAAACATTTACAGCCATTTACAGTTTTTTGTCCATATTTCTTATGAGTCGATAAGAAAAAAACACCAAAAATAACTTATTTCTGTTTCCGTGAGCATTAGGAATATAATTAGTTCAGAAAATGGAACCAGGTTATTATAAATTATATATATATGACCCCAAAACACAATTTTAGCTCTTGAAAATGATTTGTTTCTGAAGCACCTGTAAAATCTAAAATTCATCTCTTGTAAATCATGCACGATTGTCCGGAGTAATGGAGAATATTTATTAATATAGTGTCTGTGGATTGTGTTCATCAGGCTAACTTCATAATGTTCATAATGAATTAATGAATATCGAACACCCGACATTGCTGATAGTTAAACGATCAGGTTTTGAATTCCGAATCAATTCAAGATCAAGCTTTGTTTTGCAAACAATTCAACTTATTGCATTTTATCAAAAACCGAGTCGTCAACGAATGTAGCAGTCGAAACAAGTGTGAGAAGAAACTGTTATCATTACAATTATCATGCACTTTTTTTGGTCGAACTAGAACGGTCCCGCTTGTAAATTTCAGCGGATAGCACGTGCAGCACGAGAGGCTCATTCAAATGTCAGCGACCTCCAACTGAGTAAACGCATTGTCGTTTTAGCTCATTTTGCCAGAAAGGCCCGATGGGCTTATGGCATGGCATGGTGTCCGGCGTCCGTCCATCCGTCCGTAAACTTTGTGCATTTACGTCTTCTTCTCCAGAAATATAAAGGCCTAGAAAGCTGAAACTTTGTGTACAGACTCCTTTACTAGAGAGGATTATAAATTGAAGCTATTGTGGCGCTTATGGGGCCAAGCCCTTAAAACTTATTTTCATCCTCTTCTCCAGAAGCATAAGGCCTAGAAAACTAAAACTTTGCGTGCAGTCTTCTTTACTAGTGAGGGTTGTGATTTATAGCTTTGGTTACCCTGTGGCCCAACATAAAGACCACACCCTTATAACCTTATTTCATCCTTTTCTCAAGAAGCATCAGGCCAATAAAGCTGAAACTGTGTGTGCAGACTTCTAAGTTAGATAAGGGGGATTCCAAATTGTACATTTGGTGACCCTGTGGCCCAAAGTAAGAGGGGAACCACATTTGCCACACCCTATAGAAAAATTGATATGAAGCCTGATGAGCTACAGAGCCAATGGCTCTATTCATTATAAATTTAAACATTTTGATATTTAGTTGAATGTGTATTGATGTAGTGTTTAGCTTGTGTCAATCTAAATAAATTTAGATCAACAGATTTTTTATTTTGTCATACTTCAACAGTAGGACCAAATATAAAACCTGTTGATCTAAATTTATTTAGATTGAGCTTGTGTGTAAAATAGTTACCGACTTTGGCCTCGGATTCTCGGCCTTGGCGTTCATGATTCACGTGCGCAAGGGTTCCTCCATCTGCCTACGAAGAGCCTAAAAGGCCAGTTTCCAAACTGTCATGTTATGCCTTGCTGCATAACCTTGAATTTTCTGTGCTTGCTCTCTAGTCTGTAGGGGCACTATAGCAGCACAGAAAAGTAAAGTCTCTGCAGCATGGCATAAAATGACAGTTTGGAAACTGGCCTTTTAGGCTCTGCGTAGGAAGATGGGGTTCCTCCAACTTTGACAAGTCGGTTGAGTCTTATCCATAAGAATGTTTCTCATTGTCGATCACATCAACTTCTAGGATGACAATGTAAGACATCGAAAACACAGTTTCTATTTGATTTATTTGTCGTACTGAAACTATTTGTCTTTTTTTCATGATAGTTCATTACATCAACTTCTAGAATGCTAATAAAAATCGAAATGTTTTTTTTAAAAACCGAAATGCGGTATTCAACCATTCTCGATAATCCAGAGTTAACGTTCTGATGATATCTCAGTGGTGATATTATCGAAACATAAACTCTGGATTATCGAGAATGGTATTCAACAAGTCGTAATAAAACTATTATTAACCCTCCCTGTGCCATGTACCAGATGCGCTACGTAGCCGCCTACCTACTGGCTGTGCTGGGAGGGAACGAGAAGCCGACGCCCAAGGATATCAAGGTGATCCTCAACAGCGTGGGAGTTGACGCAGAGGAGGACAGGCTGGCCCTTGTCATCAGTCAACTCAAGGGCAAGGACGTCGAGGAGGTCATCGCCGCAGGTCAGTCATGATTCTGGATAACTTACCCGTAGAGTACAACTAGCGCCGGTCAGTATCCCATCCCCGTGTCAAATCAACCATTTTACCAATCTCCTGGACCTCTTTTCAAAATCCCCCGAAGGTTTTAGTAAGTTCTTTAGATAACCTTAGTCACCCAGTGTCATGTAAAGTGATGGAAGTTAAGGTCAACCTTAGTCGAGGTCACTTTGTGAAGTGAATCCTGCTATGAAAACAGTTTGACGGAATCTCAAATTGGTGCATTGTATCTACCATATAAACTACTTTTATTACTTATGCCAATTCATTAATTTGTAACTGTGTAAAATGTATGTACAGTGAGAGACAAGCAACACGCGTTTCTATGGTTGGAGAGAACATTAAAGTGGTACCTGCCCAATGCATGATGCTTATATTTCGTATCTCGAACACAACCCGGGGTTCTATTTTGTTTATAACATCCTTACCTCCTGGTTCTATTCTATTCGAATCCTTAATGTATTCGAGGAAATATCTCACGCCGTGTTCTTAAAGGGGCAGTCGCACGTTTTGGATAATTTTATATTCTAAAATTTTCACTGATAATTGTACGTCAATGCTAAATATATTATTTTGATAGCGTCAAAAAAGTAATTACAAAAACCAATCATCCATAGTCAGAGATTAAATATAAAGATTGACATAATGTCCATTGGTGTAATTTTGTGTGTGATCATATTATATTAATTAGGTGTAATTACCATTGCTGTCTGAAAGATTAATTCGTATTGTGAAATATTGGCTTAAAGTTATATCTTGTGATGAAAATAGATATATATTTATCATTTATCAATTGTTACTTAAAATATCAACTGATCAACCAACATTTGTTAATTGGGCTTCTTTAGTTAAAAAACTCTTTCTCGACTACGGCTTTGGTTACGTTTGGTTTTCACAACATGTGCCTGATAGGCATAGATTTATATCTGAATTTAGCCAAAGAATAACTGATATACATAAACAAATGTGGGAATCAAGTCTGACCAGTCTTAGTGAAACTAGAAGTTATCTTTATGTCAAGGAATCTCTTTATTTTGAAAAATATTTAAATGTAGTAGATATCACCAAATATAGATTTCGATTAAGTTCACACATGTTCATGATAGAAAGAGGGAGATGGAGTAATATGAAACTACCCTATGACAGACGGTTATGTTGTAGCTGTGGAAACGATATTGAAGATGAATATCATGTGTTATTAGTATGCCCACTCTATGCCTTGTATCGCAAACGCTACTTGCCAAAATATTATTATTCACCTCCTTGTATGATAAAATATACCCAATTGATGAATAATCCATGCCGAGAGATTATTTTGAATTTATCAAAATGTGTTTATCACATCATGAATGTTTATAAACAAAATGTAACTTCTTAATTCTATTGTCATATTGTATACTTAGGCTTCTGTAATATGTAAGAAATTGATGTATCTGAAAACAAACTTGTGTACCCCACCATCCACCCACAAGTGCTGTGTATTGTAATGCTTTATTTGTTTTGGCCTTTGGCCTATGAAATAAAGAACTTGAACTATATTCCCCCTAAAATCGTGCTACTGCCCCTTTAAAGTAGCTTGATGGCTTTATATCGAAAGTGATTTTCAGAATAGATAAGATGCAAACATAGAATTGTATGGTGATTGAAATGATACACCCATTGAGAAACCGGCTCTATTTAAGCTACTCTGAAAGCCTATTCTCGTCTTTGAAGTAATTGACAAAACCAATTTGGCTTTTGGCAGGTAACGAACGTCTGGCCACTGTAACACTGGGAAGTGGCGCTGCTGTAGCTGTAACCACGGCAACAGAGGAGGTGAAGGAGGAGGCGCCAAAAGAAGGTCAGAGCGACAGCGATATCAACTTCTTTTATTAAGCCTTTAGCAACGAAAAAAGTAAAAAGTTCATATTCATAATTACTTCACCTGATGACCATGCAGATGTCAAAGTTTGCGTCAGAAGGGAGGAATTCTTTGTCAAATAAAATTCAAAGCCTATATGATAACAAATGAATTATATTTTACGCATAAATATTTAACTGTAGACTTCTTAAGGAGCTAACCGATTCAAAGGATATATATTTATAAATATATTAAAGAGAGAACATCCTCCTTTTGAATGATTTATAAGATTTATCGTCTAGACGCCCTAATAGAGTTTTATTCATATCAAATTTTCTCTTCGTGATTTCAGCTGCTCCCGGAAGTGACTCTGACTCCGACTCTGATGCAGGAATTATCTCCCTTTTCGACTGAGCGTGTCATTCTTTCATTATTTAGCATCAGTTTGAATGGATGAATGTCAGAATCAACTCGAAATGCGAGAAAACATATATATCTTGCAATACCGAGAGCATAATTCCTAGCTTCAATGAAAATGTGTAGAGAATGTGGTTGAAACAGGAAGGCCCATATTTTAAACAACAAGAATGTCGTATCATAATGACATATGCACGACGCGTTATTTACGAGTCCAACAAGACCTCAAGTGTTATAACGAGTTATTTTCATGACATTTTCAACGAAATTTATCTGTTATATTTTTTAATGCAAATATTCATGACAGTTTAGCTTCCCGGTTATCCGATTAAAACACCAAATTATTGAAATGATCGTATATCCAACACTACAAAGTCATAACGATCAATTAAGAAATCTCAGACATTTTTGTATTTCAAAACCATTCATATCTTCACTTAAAACGAGCAATTTAAATAAGATTGTTTCATTGAAAGCAAACGTCAAATATGAAACGTAATTGTATTCATTGGCAGTTGTCCTGTGCCCACATTCCAACCATCTTGAATGAAACCTGTTTGATAGTTATGTTGATAATATCCATTTTCGTGCATAAGCTTTGCCACAACGAATCTAGATTCTATGCCAAATTGTTGATTTAGACACGATTTGTTTGTGTGTGTTGTGTTTACATCTTGTTTTTACTTAAGTTATTTCATTTTAATACACCTTCGTCGATTTACAAATTCATATAAACCATTTCCAAATTTTATTATACGATTGTGTTTTCATTTTTATGACCAATAGCTTACATTTTGCATTTAGAATTAATAATAGAACCAAATAAGTCTTCTACAGTGAAAATGGTAATTGTTCGGTCGAATATATCGACTTTCACTTCAACAATACACTGCAATTACGTGCTACCAAAAAGTAAATGTACACATTAATTCCTTTTATCTAGCCAAACATAAATATCTTAACATGAAGATAAATCAAAACATTCTGAAAGGAACAGCGGTGTCGAACACAATATATGGTAAACAAATTTCAAGAAGACACAATACCGATCACTGATCGAACTTTTTAATCGAAAAAGAAAGTATGAAACACACTACAAACAACTCAGTTATGAGGATAAACAAAAAAAAATGATATACCTCGTTCAATACTAAATATTCGCTTACAGTTGTTAAATTGAATGTCTAGATGAACTTCAAAGAAAGCAAAGAAAATATATTAAGGTAAAAGTCCAAAACTTACATTCTGTCAATCGATGGTTTAAACGACTACAATGGGACTGCAATATTCTTTTTTTATTTTGTTAAAGTAATTTCCTTGCACTACATTTGCGAAATATGAAATTAATAAGGGTTTTGCAATATCTTCATGAACAAATTGTGTACTAGTAACTTAAAATTCACAATTCAGGCTCACTTGTCAATTGATAAGATACATGTTCACAATGTATTCTTGCTTTTAATTTTAGCAGCCTGCAAAACGTCTGTTAAAAGTGCATTATGTTATAGTTTTTCCAAAAGGGAACCAGAACTTAGAGGACATGTTGATGGGGTTGGGGTTTCGGGGTCATCTTCGATGTCGATCGCCTTTATGGTTGAACACCAGTGTACTTACGCTAATGAAAATGTCATTCATCTTAATTGGTATTCGAGGCCCGTGCTTTATCGAGGAAATACGAACATTTGATACAATGAGTACCTGGACAAACTACGATGGTCCTCACTCAGAAAGTCACATACCGCCTTGAGCGTTTTTGAATGTCTTAACTGTTATTGTAGAGACGATAGAAGATGGTTCAACTTCTTTGTCATTCTGACACCAGTTCCCGAAACCATGGCCGCGCTCATGGCAGCCCAGGACGGATATGACGTCATGACCATTACCCAGAGTGCTTTTTCAAAGTCAACATCCGCTACAGACCCAATAACATCGACCTCATCAATGTCAAGGACGTGAATTTCGTTCTTGGCCGAGTTGAGAAGCACGCCAAAGTGTAGAGCACCCGCCACATCTACCTCGTTGTCAGAAACGGGAACATCCTGGAGGAGTTGGTTGTCATGAACTAGATGCACACAGAGCTGTTGCTTGTGCTGAGGGCAGGACGCCAGCGTTAGACTCAGACCGTTAGGCTTGTTCCAGCTGGTTTCAACAGGGGAATTGGTCAGGGTCATCTCAAACATCATCTTGTTCTCCTGTATCGCCATCTTGTGCCGGTATTTGACCTTGATATGGAACATGGCTTGCTGACCGTTTCGCATAAGGAGAGGCTTGCTTGTCATTACGTGTCGCTCTGCGCCGAGCCGACATCCGGTTGCGGGGAGAGGGACTTCCGGCTTGATATTGCTGACGACGGATCTAGAAGTGGCGAGGGTCCGACTGGCTGTAGTAGTGTCCCATTCCAGGTTCGGACCTGTAACCAAGGGTATAGACAAATTTAAAGGCATTTAGAGCTGGTAAGGTGAACGAAAACCTATCTTTTGGATTCCTGATTTTATATCTCACGACGCTTCTTGACTTTTTTTCATCTCTACAGATGTGATAGTGCCAAGAAGGCGACAAGAAAATTTAAGAGAAGTCAAATAAGTAAGTTGTCATCAGTAAGATTGGTCTCATCGTGAAATCATTATCTACTTGAAAACGATACAACCTTTATATGTGCACTTATTTTTGACGGAATGAATGAGTAGTTTTCAAATCTGAATCAAGAAGCATCAATGTAAGGTTATTAAAGGCTTAGACATAAATTCTTCTTTTAGTCATTTACTTGAGCAAAATCAATGTGTCTATAGTATCAATAAGAATTTCAAATACCATTAGCCATTATTTAATCACCGTGTTCTAACATGTAAATATAAAGAGATGAATTATTCAACTTACAGAAGAGAGTTTTCGTGGCACTTCCTCTCTTCAAAACCACAACTTGATCTCCAAGGGAACCTGCATAGTTCAAACTTAAAAATACATCATCTGTACATAAAAAGCAGAAGCTTTTAAAATGAAGAAGTGTGGATGTGAAGTAACAGCCAATGCATTTAATAATTAAATCCACCATCTTGTTGATAACGTTGTTATTTTTTCTTGGAAAAAATTATTATTTTATATTTTACTTACATGTCTGTTCACTACTGGCCGTAGTGTGTGAAAGAAACCCGACATCTTCGTCAGAAACTGGAAGTACAAGCAAGGATGTGATGGTAGCTTTAATGACCATTACAAATGATTCCTCTTTCAGAGATGGAATCATAAAGGTGAATTTATAAAATACAATATTTTATGAAAGCAAAGCTAGAATATATCTACCATATATTGTAGGTTTTGATTATAAAGAATCAAATACTACGATATTATTATCTTTAGAATACAGGATTTTCACCTTAACCATTACAGCTATTCATTCTTGGGAATAATTAACAATTTATTTTGAATTTACATAACAAGTAACACTTATAACCAACCAGTGGGGAGATAACTAGGTTCCATAGAGATGGCGTTATAGGTGACATTTGCAGGAACAGTTTGAGGTCGACTGGTGCGCGAGTAGGTCACAGACCGGACCAAACCAGTTGTCTGCAGTATGGCATGGATATGCTGTACATTGCAATTCACGAAGGCCACGCCCTTCCGGACGAAGTCAATGTCTTCTGGGTTTTCCTGAACCAATAGGAGGGTGTCAGTTGGTGCGCCCTGTAAATAAAGATTATACATGCATGTCCATTAATATTGCAGGATGAAATGTGTAACGCAAAATGGATTTTTGTTTTCCAAACAAACTGAAAATGACATTGAATGAATTAGACCCTCCGTGTTCCGTTTGCAAACACAGAGTTGAGAGTAGAAGTGAAGTAAGGCTTTTTTAAGCATTGATTAAGCGTTTGGATGTGGAATAATTCAGGATATTCAAGCATATTTTATGTGACTTATAGGGACATGCCGTGGCGACAATGGTGGATTTTAAGTAACATGCAATAACAATCCCATACACAGAATGGGCTTTGTTGATATAAACAACGACACTTGTCAATACAGTTGCACCATTTGGAAGACACATACCTTTCGTCCCCTCGCAATGTTGTTTGCCTGCTTCTTGATCTTCCCGTACAGGTTCTGATGGGCGACCTTAGCTGAAGTCACGATCCTGGCGTCATCATCAACCCTCGATGTCACCTGTCTCAACAACGTCTCCTTCCTGCTCAGCAACATCTTCACTAGCCCGTCAAACGTCTCAGCAATGTCCTCTGTAGCCCTCTTTCTGGACACCGCTATGTTCCTGTAGGCAGCCTCCAGTTCTTCAATCCGGGTCCTGACCTTCTCGCCCTTTTTCTTCAGATGTTCAAGAAGGCTCACGGAGTTTAGGCTCAGGCTACGGGATGCGTGACTCCTTCTTGCAATATGCCGTAGTTTCAGATCTTCGAATGTCGTGACAGTGTGAGATGTTGGTAGAGCACCGAACACATGGGTACTGAGACAAGCTTGGCAAAGCAGGGCGTTGCATTGACGGCATGTCGCTACAGCTTCGTTCTTAGCACGACAATAGTCGCAATGGGGACCGTTTCCGATGGACTCTGCAAAGTCAATGAGTTTCAGAACCAGTTTGTCAACAGGGACCGAAGCCACGGACTTGATACTCTTGTGTTGCTTGTTGCAAAGCGGGCATGTGATGGTACCGTTGTTCTGTCCGGCAGTCAGACACTGGTGACAGAGAGTCTCCGAACAGCAGGGTAGATAGCGGGGTAGACGGGTGGACTCTGTGTACTGGGAACCACAGTGTGGACATTCGGTCAGGTAGTCCAGGCTCTCCGGCTCGTCGGACATCTTCCTTCAGATTGGTCTGAAGAACATCATCATGGTTTGGTATTGTTGTCCTTATTGGAGGGGGTATACACATTGATAGATAATGGATAAACAATGCAAAATATGTTTTCATTCAAATATCTTTAATACTGAAAAACACACGATATACATTTTACATAATGCGGATTTTAACCAAGCATTTAGGTTGAAGTTGAAAGAAACACTTTTGCAAGGATAATATTTCACATGTACAACTTCTGCTATCACTACTTCTTCTTGTACATATATATTTGCTCACCTACTTATCATTACAATTTAGAAAACCTATACAAGTAGGAATGTTTACCTAATCCACATATCATAAGGCTGACCGACTCTACCTTAAAAGATTATCCAGAGATAACCCTGGTACATGCTTAAAGTCATGCAATACAACTTTCTTTTGCGTTGATAAGATACGCCCAAATACGCAATCGTGACACAGTAACCATATAGTCCTCGTGAATACGTCCATCACTAGGGATTTATAAGTCTCTCAAACGAGCTTCAAATGTCATTTCATAACAAAACAGTTTTTGTTTATTTACAATGTAATGTTGTTAGGAACATTTCATCTATCGGTTATGTTGACAAATAACTTGTTTTTGGGCTTCGCTAGTAACAATTAGCAATTACAATTTTGTTGACTGATAACAGAAAAAAAATGATGCAACGTGTGCGATGATTATGCATAACTTTTTAAAGGTATATCCAAATAAATATTAATAAGACAACTTTGGTTGAATTTTGAAATGATGTTGTTCAACTGATATATACTGATGAAGGCCAATCATATATGAGCTGTTATTAATTAACTATCAATGATATGGCACTAATAAAATCTGAACGGCCTACACTATACGATTCGGCAACTGGGCCAATACAGGTAAGCTGGGCCAATACGGGCCAAACTGGGCCAATACGAGCAGACTGGGCCAATACGACTCTGAGCATGCGCATATACACAAATGGCGCAAGTCGCTATCGCTTCAAAACTTTCAACATATATTACAGTTCACCAATCTCTTTTATAATTTTGATTTCAATGAAAATGAACTCTCTAATGTTGTACAAGTTAATCACAAAGAAGTTAATTAATAAAAATGTCATTAATCAAGTTTTTTCCATATTGGCCCAGTTACAGGTCCTCGGTCCGCTGTATTGGCACTTGGCTTCGCCTCGGGCCAATACAGCAGACCTCGGACCTGTAAATAGACCAATAAGGAAAAACATGATTAATAACATTATATTACAGATCACATCATTTTCCAAATTATAATATTATATATATACATACAATAATGAGAACTAAACTTGTAACCGATTTCCGCAAATCCATATCAGCAGGGCTTAAATCTATGTCAGCTTGTGCAGGTAAAACGTTCTATTAACGCAAGCGCCTTAGGCAGATAATTGACAGAGCTTATTTAATTGTTTACGTATCCCCCGTGAATCTGCTCAGCTGTTGACAATTGTCATTGGGAAGAATACCGGAACAGCGCTTTAACATCTCTTGACCATATGGTATATGTATGGATATGGTAGAAGTTTGAAAAAAGGTAGAAACGCCGAAAAAGTTGTACTCATACGATATCAATTATAGAAATTCTGTTCATATATTTGAAACAAATTGTCAGTTTTCCTTTCGACAGTCACATCAACCCTCGACTACCATTTCTGCCCTCTGGAAATAGTTATGTTTCCGTTACATAGACAGAATTTAATATCTTACTATTAAAATACCAAGGACATATCACAACACTTCAAAGAAAACATTTTTATTCATTACAATGAAGTACGAATTATTTCTTTATTGCATTTTATTCAAAGGAAAAATGGAAATATTATATGATTACATGAAACAATTATACTTGCGAGATTAAATTTCAACAAGAATATAAAACACGAAATAAGAAACAATATCTAAAATCTTAAGAATCTTTTTTACCTTTCGTATGGAAGAAGCTCCTCTTTCTTATTCCAATACAAGCATAATTTACGTCGTATCGTGATGGCCTTGGTTGTAACAGTCACGTGATCAATGAAATTCCGTTGTTGTATAAACTATAATGTCACTCAGATATCATGTGTGTAAACTATTTCAGTAGTCTTATCTACAGCAAGCCCTCGCATTGTCGTAACCTTACTCCATCTCAGTCTGTCATCAAGAACCTAAAGCAAAAATATTCAATTGATGACCAAGTCCACTGAAGTATAGCAAGTCAAGATAACTCACTATGATGTTAAAGCATCTTTTTGGGCTCCATTTTGTTATAATGCATGGATTGTTTAAAAATATTTTCAATTTTGAAAAATCCCAATAATTCTGAGACTAAATGTTAGTCTAAGTCCACCCCAGTAGACATGATATCTTTCTGATGAGCAAAATTATTTTGATGTTGTCGAAATGTCAAGCTTCAAAAACCTTTTCCCCAATACTTAATATGGAAAAGTAATAATGAAAGATTACATTGTCAGTCTTAACTTTTTCGAGCGTCATATGCATGAAAGTATAAATCTTATGGGCGGGGCACTTAGCAGTCTAAGTAAACCTAGCCTCAATATTATCCGTTTCACTTCTATACTGAGTCTAGATAGGCTTGGTTGAGAGTCGCGTCAGCCCACGTGACCAAGTTGACCAATCAGAACTGATCTTGCCAAGCCACAATAGTCTGCCTTCGCACGTATAACGTTGGAAGGTCATAGGTCGCAGAAAGGTCGGCTGACGCGACCCTCTATTAGACCTTTTTAGACTCAGTATAGAAGTGAAACGGATAATATTGAGGCTAGGTTTACTTAGACTGGGGCACTTAGCAACATTAGAATGTCACCTGGTTACTATTCTATCTCATAATGCTATTTTCATTTGAAGGTCGGAGATGTTTTACTAGATTTCTAATACGGAAATAGGACAATGGGGCAGACATGAGTCTTTTGAAAGTTCCGTCTGTTTGGCAAGTTGTTCACAAACATCATACAATAGATATATTAATGCTATTTACAAACATCATTACTAACGGAAACTTTGAGAGGACAATTAGTTTAAATCTTGTATAAAATCAAAGAGACTGTACAGCCGATATCCTGTGCTACAGAAAAGATTATGTAGTATCCTTAGAGTGCCCATATTCAAGGTGCAAAAGGTTCAATATTTTTAGTTTTTTTACTGTATTTTTGTGTAATTTTGCAAACTTTTCTACAGCAGTCAGAATGACAGTTGCAAGTTGATGGTGTTTAATAGGTTTTATAACTAGTATTCATGTAAATTTGACGTGTGATTTTGGCTTCCACGAATGTACATGATCGTTATGAGGTTTTCATCGAAGATAAGAGTTTTGTTTAAAAAAGTGTGCAATTTGGGATGAATATGTGAGATGTTTTGAATTTATATCATTAAAATTTCAAACTAAGTTCATTTCAAAGCTAAACAAAATGTGTAAAAATCACGGAGTGGCTCTTTTAATGACAATCGGGCCTTTTTTTATCAAAGACATCATTTATTAATATGCGTATATGTGCCCAAAACAACTCACAGAGAGACTCTTTTACTCTGCACCACCCCCGTGATTAATTTTTCTTATTATCTCATTCTTAAAACATGTATGAAAATATGTTAGAATAGGTTCAGATATGTTGGGCCAAAGCGCTTGGAATGTTTTTGGTAATACACTCATGGCAAAAATTGTTGTCACCCCCTAATATTTAATTAAATTGGAGTTTATATCACATTGTATGCATGGCAATGTTGGTTTTCCATGGAAATGTCATTACAGGCATGAAGTTACATTAACTCACACTTTACAATGAACAGTGTCAGCGGTTTCATGTAGACCACGTGCATTTCATTGAAATGATGGAAATTTGTCTCCTTAGGTTTGTCATTTCCATCGATTACTATAGACCTCTTTCATAAGATACAGCTTCACGACTATAGTTTCTGAAAAGCATAGACCATGCCTGGTCCCACTCCACCAGGAATCAGACATGAAATCATTGGCATGAGTCGTGGTGGCGCTTCGAATCGTGTCATTGCTGCAGCATGTAACGTCAGTGTTAGAACTGTTCAAAGGATTAAAAGACTGCACGCCATACAGGGAAATGTTGTTCCGAATAAGTCTTCAGGCCGTCCCAAGAAAACTACGGTTCGTCAGGATAGAATTCTTCTTCGTTTGACCCGACGTCATAGACGTCTTTCGTCTTTGACTCTTGCACAGAGATGGGGGGCTCATATTAATACGCCCATTTGCCGGAGAACTGTAGTGAACAGGTTGCTCCAGCATGGATATAAGGCAAGAAGACCTGCCATCAAACCATTCTGGACACTGGCCAACCGCAGGGCACGGCTTGCTTGGGCGCAGCAGCACCGCAGAATCCAACTTGGACATTGGCGTCACGTCATATTTACTGACGAGTCTCGTTATCTACTGCATAAGGTGGACAGGAGAATGAGAGTGCGACGTTTACGTGGGGAAAGGCTCAATGACGACTGTCTGCAGCATCAGGTTGCCCACGGTGGCGGTTCTGTACACGTATGGGCAGGAATACACCATAACGGTAAAACGGATCTTGTCGTCCTTCAAGGAAACGTCAACCAGAGGTCGTACAGACGTCTTCTTGAAACCGTTTGCCTCCCACATGCAAGAAGAGTGTATGGCAACAACTTCCTGTTGCAGGACGATAATGCACCAGCCCATCGTGCACGTACAGTGAACGCTTTCATTCAGGCACAAGGAGTAACAAGATTGCCCTGGCCTTCAAAAAGTCCGGATATGAATCCGATAGAACATGCTTGGGATCAGCTTGACCGTGCACTTAGAAGACTGGACCCTGCTCCTGCAAATTTACAGCAATTGCGGGCTGCTCTTGTGAATGAATGGAACAATTTGGCTGTTGCAAACATCAACACACTGATAGACAGTATGCCTGCCCGAATTATCGCCCTTGAAAATTCCAGAGGCGGTGCTACCCGATATTAGGCTTGTAAATATACTCTTACATGACTGCAGAATGAAATAAAACCGACAATTGAACTTGAAAATGTAATTTGTTTTATTGATACCCATCCAATTGATACTATATGGATACTGTAAAAAATTGCCCTTTTTCACAGGGACCATACATATCCTAGTAGAATTTCTTAAATTGGCCAGCACAAGACCAAAATACAAGCTGGTATGTTTTACGAATGTTTTTCCCAATCACACAAATCATTCTGACAGTTATTGCATGTTTGATTATTTGTCAACACTCAGTTAAACTTGACGTAGCGTTCTCAGTCTGGGGGTGACAACCATTTTTGCCATGAGTGTATATACTTGACATACTTATGATCTCAGTCAGAATTCTAGGATTTGTTTGATATGGCTATTATAGGTTGCGGTTGGTGTCAGTGATATTATAAAGACAGCAACAAAGGAACTAATAAGAACACTGTTAAATGATAGATGAAAAGAAATTTTATTTCTTAAAAGATAAAATGTAGCCTGTTAAATTGTTTTATTCAAAAGAAGACGTTCCGGGATTCTTGTCCTCTTTCACAATGATCTCTTTATTCTAATGAAGCCAGCAATTTGTTCATGTCCTTACTGATCCTCAGTTTGGTTCCTGACACCAAGGCTACAGCCGCGTTGGCCCAAGATGGCCACGAGAGAAGCATCATCAGCCATATTGGTCTGTCAACATCAACCTCATTCAGTGTACCAATAACTTTCACATCCTCAACATTCAGCACGTGAATTTCGTTCTTCACGGAGTTCAAGAGGAAACCAATGTGAAGGCCACGTGACATGCCAGCCTCGTTCTGAGCTATTGGGATATCTTCAAGTAGCTGGTTGTTATGAACGATTCGAAGACAGAGTTGTCGTTCGTGGTGGGAGCAACTTGCAATGTTGACGCTGAGGCCGCTAGGCTGGTTCCAGCTTGATTCGATGGGAGAATCAGTCAAAGCTGCTTCAAACAACATCTTGTTCTGTTGCATCATCATCTTCAGGGAATAGCTAATCTTCAGCTGAAACAGGGCCCGCTGTCCGTGTCTCAAGTAGATTGGTCTCGTCGTCATCGCTCGTCGCTCCGCCAAAATTCTACATCCGGTTTTGGGAAGAGGGACTTCCGGTTTGGCGTTAGTCAAGATGGCCTCTGTTGTAGTGATTGATTTGCTTGCTGTGCTAGTGTCCCACTGGAGATAAGGGCCTGTGAAACAGAGATAAGGCATATATAGTCGCTCCCAATGAATTCCATCAAGATTTACACTTAATAGATAGTCAAACAGTTCAATGTACCGTTTGAATTAATGAATCTACAAAAATTCATGTCTTCGTGATTTTTCTTGAATCAGAAACTTGTGCCATAATTAATTTCCCTTTATTTATCGGAAATCTATAACAAATCTATGTATCAGGTTTGTTAGAAAAACATCGTGAATTGCAAATCAAGAACTCAAATGTATGAAGCGTTCAAAAGCAACACTTTGTTTTTAATTGTACTTATTGGTAATATATTTATTATTAAAACAAATGGAGTCAATTTATGTGTTTTATAAAGTCACTTCTTCATATCTACTGATAAAGTAGATGAGTAGTAAAGGGGTTTCTTACAAATAAGAGGCGAATTCCCGCTGTCAACATTCACAAGCTGATCGCCAAGATTACCTGTTTGGAGAAAACATATCATCATGATTTTCTTACAGGGTTTATATGCATATTGTATTAAACTTACAGAATGAGAAAATCCAGTGCGTTTAAAGAGATACACGAGAACGTAATTGCTTGAAAAATGAACAGTTGAACCAATGACCAAATTATTATATCGGATTCATCACAAGATGAACTCATTTTTTTTTCAAACTACACTTGTGACGTCATCCTATTGTTCTCTCGCTCCATTATTTTTAGTAATCGAGCGTTGTATTTTATATCAAGTTTTTCACTTCAAATTTCAATTATTATATTATTTTAAGTTATGTTTTTGAAAAGGCATTTAGTTTAGTGTAATTTAAGTCGGTTAATATCCTCGTACCTCTCCATTCTTAAGAAATAATCATTATTTCTTTGGAATGGCGAGGTACTCGGACATTAACCTATACATTATGAATATTTACAATATCTAGGAACATTAAAAAAACAAATCAAGACAACGACAGTTTTACTCACATGTCTGTTCGTCGTTTTCACAACTGTGCGATACAAAACCGCTTTCATCATCGTTGACTGCAAAGTGTTTACACAAATTTAATGAATAAATGAAATTAAGCAAAACCCGTTCTTAAACATAGCCAAGATTGCCAAAGAATACTTACATTTTTTGGACAATAGTTGAATACATTGGCTTTATTTATAAAATAAAAATCATGTTTTTTCACATTGATGACACCTTTTAAAGCTCTTCATAATAGACTGTTAAATACCCTTTTGATATTGGAATTACATAACAAAGGCGATATAAATTATACCATCTGAATCTTTATTAAGAGTAAGAAAATAAAGGTGAATGAAATATATAATACCATCTGAATCATCAGCTGGGTCCATGGAGATGGAGTTGAACATGACAGCTTCCGGAACACCTTCGGGTTTCTCCGCCGGGGCAAAGGTCACTGATCGCACGAGCCCAGTTGCCCGGATGACGGCAGCAATTTGCTCGCCATTACAAGGTACGAAACTAACAGCCTTTCGGGTGTAGTCGACAGTTTCCGGTTGCTGGGAGAGCAGTTCCCAAGTGTCTGCGCTGGATAAACTCTATAAAATAGAGAATATTCTAGCCTTTTAGAAACAAAAATGTACTGTTATACTTGATTTTGACCTAAAACATAATGGATAATATTGTAAACGAAATAAATGATATAGTGTGCTTTGGATTTAGTGCAAAAAACGAAAACAGATTTATAATGAGTTGATCAAATGATCTAGAGCTGTACAGAATTGATTGGGTATAGAATAAAGGATGCATTTAGGAAATAACAAAAACAGATTCATAACTGTGATAAGTCAATAATCACATTCATCCCGGTCAGAAAAGAAAGATTGAGAGTTCTTGGTTAAATTACTGAAGTCACAGTTTCAAATCAACTACCCAAAAGCACATATATTGGAAACCTAGGATCATCTATTCCAAATTTCCACCTTCCGAGTCCTGGAGCTGGTTGTGAACCTCTTGATCCTGGCACCCATCGTCCTGTGTGAGTCGATAGCCCGGGCCACTTCAGCCGCATCTTCCTCAGCCCTCGACTCTACCTGGGCCAACAGGGCACTCCGGCGATGTCTCATCTCTCTCGCCAGATCCTCAAAGTACTTGTTGATGTCCTCTGTTGCTCTTCGCCTGGAGATGGAGATGTTCCTCTGGATTTCCTCCAGATCCTGCTGAGCAAGCTTCAGAGACTCTCTCTTCTGAATCATCTGACTTAGAAGGTTAATGGATGTTACGCTCAAGGTGCGGGAAAGACTCCCAGGACCGTTGGATCTATGGAAGCGGATCTCCTCGAACATGATGACTCTGTGGCCCTTCAGGAGCTTGTTCTTGGTGTGAGCTTTGAGGCACATCGGGCACATCAAGACGCTGCAATGGCCACATTTTGCTATTGCGAAGTTGTTCTGTGGACAGTAGGTGCACGCAGGGTTGGGAGTTTTGCCCGTCTGTGAGAGGAGTTTGAGGATGAGTTGTTCGACCGGAAGTGACTGGACGCCTTTATATCCGGTGTGGAGCTTGTGGCAAAATGGGCAGGTCAGACGTCCGTTGTTGCAGAGAGGAAGTAGACAGGGTTCACAGACCGGCTCAACGCAACATGGCATCCGTCGGGGCACTCGGGAAGCTTCGTCAAACTGTTTATGACAAAGCTGACACTCCGTTAGAATCTCCTTCATATCCGACACCAGCGATATTTCCGACATGATCAGTTGTCTGAAACATTGTTAATTAGGGTTAAACATTGGAAATCTGACACCCGTAATTTATGAAATTGCATTTTTTGTTGAAATTGTTTGAAAGGAAAAAGGTGGAATGTTTGTGGAAGATGTTGATCTTCACGAACAATACCGATTGTCAGCAAGGACGACATTCACAGAACTTCTGAGGCATACAACTGCAAACCTAAAGTTTGTTCACTTACTGCGTAGCCTAGTGCAAATATAATGTAATTCGGATCCGATAATGTTGAAATTTCATAAAAAATGTAAGGATTCATTTTGCGAAAACATACTCGTATGTCACACCTAACAGTTAAGTGTAACAAGTTTGAGAGGTCATTGATGTGATCAGGGTTCAATTTTAAAAAACCCCACTATTTTGTATGTTTCGCTACATGATTCTTTAAAAGTTGATCAACAGCTTAAGGTCTAAGTTAGATATGTTCCTTTGCACCAAGTGAATGTAATTCTGTTGATTTTTTTCTCCAGGGAGTCTTAATCGATTATTTAAATCGAAATTGAAGTAATACGCAATTTAAAGAATATGGCCCGATCTGTCTTTTAACATTTTCATTTCCAAATTTAAATTACAACTAAACGTATTTACATATATGATAATGAAGAATTGCTTACTCATACCTAAACGTTTTTATTATCTGATACGTTCCTTGGTTGATTGTCTGAGTAATATGTGAGAGAAGGTTATCTCTAACTACAACTCGCCTATGCGTACTGATAACCTACATTCGAGGTACTGTTATCTCTGCCTACATTCATATAGACACAAGGCGAGAAATGCGTTATCTTTCCAAATTCAACTTTACAATTGCGAAATGTCTGACATAGTGACCATGCTATAAATACGCATGTAAATAGTCCAGTTGAAAGTCAAAGTGACCGCGGTCATCTAGATTCGGACCAAGGTAAAGTTATTAAAAGGTCTGAATGGACGTTACAAGAAATCTCTGATCTATTTTTAGAATAGAATTCAGATTAATATTGCCTGTTAATTCATCAAATATGTGACTACAGAAAAATCCATTTTTAAGCACTTTCTTCAAAATTTATGGCTTCATGGCAAGGTTTTTACCGTGCACTTTTGTAAACGAAACCAAGTTATGCTTTTTTTCACTACATGATCGAGTAAGTATATATGGTATGCAGGATAACGTCTGTTATTTAAGTGCAAAAGACAACAAATAAGGGAATTGTGTTAGATAGATATTGTACAAATATATGCAGATTACTGTTAACTGTAAAATACGTTGAAATTCAATACTTTATCATTCCAAACGGTGGCTGATTGAGCAGTCCTTTGATCATAATATGAAGTTTTACATCATTGAGCATGTAGACGCCTTGTGTGCAATCTCAAACAATAACGCCATGTCCATATAAGAGAGGTTTTAAATTCATACAGATTGTTCCATAATAAAACCTTATGAAAATGTTGTGCTTTTATGGTTTTTTTTCACTAAGACGTGTTGTTAATCACTTAAATTAAAAGTAAATAAAAGAACAAACCTGTCATGACAGATGTTTTTTCACAAAGACGAGTTGTTAATCGCGTATATAAAATGAAATAAGAAAAACAAACCTATTATCCATCACGTCTAAAAAGTAAATAAGAATAACAAACCTGTCATGACAGACGTTTTTTCACAAAGACGAGTTGTTAATCGCATAAATAAAATGAAATAAGAATAACAAATCTATTATCAATCGTGTATATAAAAATGAAATAAGAATAACAATTCTATTATCAATCGCGTATATAAAATTGAAATGAAATTAACAAACCTGTCATGATGTATTTTTCAAAGTCGTGTTGTCATGAAGGTGACTTTGACTTAAGTAGATATACGCATTTACATATGTATAGATGTATGTCTCACCTTCAATAACATTAGTTTGATGATTGGTCAAAATCGTGAATAATCCGCACGCACCTAAGTTCAATTTGGACGTCGAATAGTCAATATATGACAATGTGTCAAAACATGTTGCGCAAGTCGATAGAGTTTACACCAAGGGAACGACGCGATTGGATGAAGGCATGTCTGATAATAACTCGTATACAACAACCCTGATAACGATAACTGTTTAAAAAAAGTCTCGTTTATCTTCACAGCTACTGAAGATTGTACTGGGCAAGACGAGATAAATTGGATTCGTTGTAAGTCATTTGTAACTGAACTTTTAAACGTAATTGCATATATGGAAATTGTTAACCCAAAAGATAAATTTATTGAAATCTGGATTGTTAAGTGTTGTACAATTACAGAAGTTTTACGATATAGAAATGCTTGACTCTCAGTTTTGGAGAGAAAAAAACATGGTAAACACCGATATTGCTCCCAAAGATAGAAATATTGAAATCTTGATGGTCAAGTGTTGTACAATTACAGAAGTGAATAAACGATATAGAAATGCTTGACTCGCAGTTTTGGAAACAAAACACATAGTAAACACCGATTTTGCATTCAATGATAAATATATTGAAATCTGATTGGTTAATTGCAATACAATTACCAATGGTGAATAAACGGTATAGAAATGGTTGACTCGTAGACAGACAACGAGTCGAGTCCACCCAGCTGTAAATGGGTACCTCGTAAGGATTGAGAGTGACATTAACGCTGTGCGTCACATGACTGCACGTGTTGTATGCTCCCCCGGGAGTCGAGATGGTAAAAGAAGTGTCGCAACGAGTCTAAGACTGATATCCAATGATCGAGGGAAAGTCAAAGCGCCTTTGAGCAGCACTCTCTGAGCTGGATATTGGCGCTATACAAATGTTTAGTAGTAGTAGTAGTATTTGCCAAAGACGGATTTAATTTTAATGTGTTCTTAACGAAAAACATTTCACAGTTTACATAATTTATCTCTGTTTAAACAGCTGCTACAGCCGAATAAACTGTTGCAACAGTCCTATAGGTTATACAATTATACACTCTCCAAAGCTATCCAACAAACGACAATAAGAGCAGCAAATGATGTGAAATTAAATTTATTTGTCAACTCAAGGTTCCTGTATCTCATGGAAATGAAAACCCCGTTCGAATAACTTGTAGGATCAGTGAATTACCTAAGACTTACAGTCTGTGTTTCCCTGGCATTGAAAGAAGTTTGATGGACATCATGTATTGTATTACTTTTGTCCTTATGTGCAATGTTTTCGGGCTCCAAAAATATTATTGTAATTTGGCATGGTTTCACATGAAAAAAAAACCTATCTTTATATCATTTTCAATGTAGAATGAGAAAATGTAACTTCTTGAAAAACAAGCTAGATCCTTGTGGGAAAAAAATCAATTATTATTTTTTTAAACAGCAACTGTACATTTCTTGCATGGATAACAGGGTAAAACGGGTTCAGATGCATCATTGCTGATAAAAAATAATGCATTCTAGGCACGTTTAAACACCAGTATACTGATAAAATAAATGCTCAAATTGAAATTAACAAGTATCCATAACGTGATGAATATGACTGAAATCACTGATCCCTTAAAGGGGCAGTAGCACGTTTTTTGATAATTTTATATTTTAAATTTTTCACTAATAATTGTAAGTCAATGTTTAATATACTATTTTGACAGTGTCAAAAATCTCATAACACAAGCCAATCATCCATAGTCAGAGGACAAAGTATGAAGATTCACATAAAATCCATTGGCGGCCATTTTTGTGTGAACACCTTTAATTCATTTTGTGTAAGAAAAGGGAATCGCCTGGCTAAACTTTACGTTATATATTTGAATTATTACTGCTCCATTTAGTTTAAATACATTGTCTTTCGATTGGAACCATTAATTATAATTTTCCTGACATCACCTTATATTCCCCCTAAAAACGTGCTACTGCCCCTTTAAACCCAAGAAAGGACACCAACTTTACTTCTGTGGGTCAAGCCGCTAATGGCTGAAATATTGTCCAAACGGCGTAAACCAATAACTCACTCACTCCTGCAGGTCAATTATAAGGCTTGATAAACTGACCGAAAGGGTGCTGCAGTTAGTTTTGCAGCCATCTTGGAATTAACTATTATCCTCTACTGTTTCACTATAATAATAATTTCAATGGATTCCTTGACCCTAGTTAAAGACAAATTCGTCACTCCAGGACAGATTATGGTTGAGTTATATGGTAATTAGGGTGTGGCAGCCATTTTGGACGCCATCTTGAATTACAGACTTCTGCCCAACATAATATAGTAATTTTCACACTCCTATAGGTGCCCTACAAAAGTCAAAATTAGGGGGAATTATTTTTGCACACAGGACCGCCAAATCCCCTCAACTCCATGTAAGGCTTGTATCAATTTTTTACATTCCTGTCAGTAAACCTTTTTGATAGATTCCATGGAATATTTTCTCAAAAGGAATAGTTAACAAAGTAAGAGTGGAACGGTTATCAAAAGTGAATGTGTTAAAAAGATTTAATTTCTTTAGTTTGTGAATTTGTTGTTTTCAAATGCATTACAGACATTCAAAATTTTGAAAAGTTACTAGGAAGATATTTTCATAGGTTCTTTAATAGATAGCAACAAGCATTTCAAAACCAAAACCAGCAAAGCGAGTTATTATTCGAAATTCGTTCCAAATTCTTTTATCAAAACATTTTTTCTGAAAAACAATATTTTATTTCAGAGAATCTTTGAATAACATAGGGAATAGCAGCTGATAGCTTTCATCCCAGCCTCCTTATACAGACATAGAGAAGTAGCCCTTAAAATACAGCTTAAAATGTGGTTGTAGAATTTAAATGTAAATAAAGAGTAAATGAATGTCTTTGAAGCAATGGAGTAACATAATATCATATCTTTACATAAACATGCCGATGGCTGCCATCCAAGCCTTCTAATGTAGACACAGAGAAGTTGCCCTTAAAATACTGATTAAAGTGTGGTTGTAGATTTGAAATGTAAATAAAGAGTAAGTGAATGTCTTTGAAACAATGGAGTAACATAATATCATTTATTACCCACGTGGTACTTCGTAAAGGGGTTTCATAATAATTTGTTATGACACATATGGGTCATAACACTTCAAAGTGATTTGATTGGCTTGCGGTGAACTTTGACATTGTCCGGACTACTTTATTCATTCATAAAACGAACGTGTTTTCATTCACAAATTCGAATGGCACTGAGTGAGTCGGAGTCATTCTCATTCTTCAAACTTTCAGTTAATCTTTTAAATCTTCCTTACCGAATTGTTAAGGAATACATCGGAGGACAATAGAATTACAATAAGACATCTTACTTGATATATCTCAAGGCTCATATAAACACAATTTTAACGGTTTTAATTCAGCACAATTTGATCACCGAATTTCATTAATTTGATCCATGTCGCTCCAAAATGAGTATTGACACAGACAGACATTGCTTGTTATCTATAGAATATAGAGACAACTGAATATTCTTTAGACAACATTTCTTCAAAACGCGTTTGAACAATGATAAGCATCTTAAACTTACTTTGAAGTCGGTTGTTTACACACTTTGACGAAAACATACAGGCAAATGGCGGCCGTCATGACATGTCGTTGATCAAAGAAAGATAACTCTGACTGTTCTCGCGCAGTGAGATTTTATTTTCATGTACGCTTCGTTCATGACCAAAGTGCTTATTACTTACATTTCACCAGAAACTATATGAATTAACGTAGGGTAGAATTTAGAAATGTAAATATTTGACGTCGTAATAGTATAATATTTGAGGCTGTGACGTGGTTTGATATTCATTCGCCGTTTCGTCTCTTTATAGGCATAATAAAAAGTTATTTAAAAAAGCAATAAATCGTCTGAAATGCAAGTTGGTAATAAATAGGATACATAACTCGTTCCCCTTTCATATCAAGTTTATGTCCCTCGTGAAATAATTTTGTTTTGTCACTCGCCAAGGCTCGTGACAAAGCAAAATTATTTCACTAGGGACATAAACTTGATATGAAAGGGGAAGCTCGTTAGATATCCTATAAATCTTTACAGAAACTTGCTGATAACTGTCATCCCAGCATCCTTATGTAGACACAGAGAAGTTAAAATACCGAATAAAGTGTGGTTGTAGATTTGAAATGGAAATAAAGAATCAGTGAATGTGTAAAAAGTACTTTAGTAACACACATCACTACATAAATTTGCTGATAGCTGTTATCCCAGTCTCCTCATACTCCTGTTTAGTGACGCACATCTGTGGGAATGAAGGATCAGACGCCATCTTGGAGCCCCCTAGCCAGGCCAGGATGTTTCTCTCAGGAGGAGCCAGAACGTTTACATCAGCTCCACTCCCGACCAGCAGCCGCAACTCCTTCTGGAGCCTCTCCTTCAGACCAGGGAACATTGTGTTGCCTCCAGACAGGAGGACGTTCCCAAACATTGCCTGACGGTCCCCTTCATCCAATGACATGACCGAGTCGTAGATCACCTGAGGTATAGCTGGACTCGAGATTGAATGAAGGGAAGGCTGAAATAGTAGTTCTGGACCTTTGAAAATATCGCTTCCTGCTGTAACCGTTGTTCCATATACATCAATATCTTTACCTTTGAAAGTGTTTAGTTCATTATAATAATCAATTGCAACATATCCTGTTTTTTCTTTTATTTCACGGGCAGCCTCTTTTTCATGTGAATACATTCTTTCATTTGCCTCAACCAGAATAAACTGTGTAATTTGAGATCCATTAATAAGAGACTTCCGTGTCGAGGATTTTACAACTTTACCATCTTTTATCGGCACCACCCAGGTAGCTTCATGTCCACTTTCGAAAACCAGTCCAGATTTCATACCAGAAGCATTGAGGGATAATTTAGCGGATGGGACAAGACATAAGGAGGGAACTCTGAACTTCTCAAACATGATCTTAGCAATGGTGTTCAATTCCTCCTTTGGAGTCAGTGGGAAAACTGTGATAAGAACAGGGTGGTCTTCGGTGACGATTGAGAACCTTTTGAAGTAATGATCCCATATCATGGACATATCATCCCAGGATGAAATTTTACCAAAGGTGACCGGATACCTCAAATTTAGCAAACCTCTTTTTGTAAGTGCATCGTTTCCGAAAAATATGTTTGCACTCGAGGGGTCCTGAAACAAATCAGATATGCCTTTACCAAGCAAATAATAACATTTTGTAAAATGTTTCTGATTTTCAAACTATGCATGATGATCAATTATATTTTTCCAAATAATAAAGTCATAAAATGAAGTTTGATACCAGGCATGAGGATAATGGCTTGAATAAATGAATAATCAACTAATGGAGTAAAGGACTTTTTGGACTTTTTTCACCTATGCTGCCGGATCAGACAAAAGACCTACAAATCTTCACGAGTTGATAATTTCGAAGATTCGTACCTTAACCATTGTCTTTCAATAGGAACCATTAATTTTCATTTTTACCGTATATTCCCCCTAAAAACGTGCTACTGTCCCATTAAGCGATGCAGATGTCAGTGTTTGTAAAATGTGAAAGACTTAAAATGAGAACAAGAAAATGTTACTTACAAATTTTGGTTTACCAACAACATTTTCCATGATAAAGGGCGATGTTTCTCCAGCTTGTCCTGCCTTGAATAGCAGAGAGCCATTATCGATAACGATCGGGACAGAAGACATTACTGACTGAAAAAAAACCCCGAGATGTTCCTAATTTCAATGTCTGGTTTTTATATATACTGTCTGTAATCATAAAACGGGTTCGTGTTATTATTACATATTAGATCATTAAATTCAAGGTAGAGTGGAGTTGATGATCTATTGTACACGACATACTTATTGAACACATATCATCGAATCATTTATTGCGCAGGCACGACTTACGGATCAACTATACACCATGCGAATATTTATTAGATATATATTGCTGAATGATTCAAGCATACTGTATACATAGACATGACTGCATATAGAAACGGTCATTATGTAAGAAACAAAGCATTATCTAATTCTACTTAATGCACAAAGTAAATATAAAAAATGGTCAATAATTTTATCTTATGGCAAAATAAATGATACACCTTGATATCCATATCAATTTTTCATAATGGACTTCCGGTTGCGCATGGTGAATGCCTGGCGAGTTTTCGCGGGCTCTCGCTATCCCATGGATGAAATCCAAATAATCTACCTCAAAGTAGCTAAATAAAAGCTCACAACAATATTTTGAACAAACTATTTACCATTATCTTGCAATTTTTTACTATAATGAATCTACATAAATGTGGCAGAGTGATATATTTTATAATTGCATGTTTTAAATGTATATATGCATGTTTTAATTCATCATTTTATTCCAGGTATTTTACAATGTAGTCAGACTACAGACTTGAGATGCATGCTTACTAAAACTATAAAGTTAACCAGCACAGATGTTAAAATGCACTGCAATAGTTTGCTGACGTGACACACAAGACAAGACTTCACTTTCTTTGAACAGTCAGTTTGACAAGCTCTCCATTCTCTACACAACAGGTTATTTTACATACTTCTAAGTGTATCATATCATATGTAAGTTATGCATACATATAATTACATAATTGGTTAGGATAATGTGCGTTTGATGTATGAATATTAGTAATTTTAGTGTAAGGTTAGGTGTTAGGTAAGCATTTCATTTAGCACGCCGCCGCTAATGGCTGCAATATTGCCCAAGCGGAGCTAAACAATAACTCACTCATTTAGCACGTGTAATGGTTGTGTCATATTATCCATATGTAGTCAGGCTTGCAGGTCAAGTACATGATCAGTGAATATGTCTATTCTTTACTCTTTACTGCTAGTATATTTGGTATATTATGTCGATAATGTAACAACCCCATCATTACTCAATGTATTGGTAGTCTTCTGTAAATATATCTTATCCTTTTGATAAGAATACTTACTGCAAGAGTGGCGTATGTACTAATGAGTATGTACTACCAAATGATATACAATGTATCACATTTAATGATGTGTTGTATATATTTTAGTAGGCATAAGCATTACTTAATTAATCATATGCTTATAGCTATGGTGTTCAATATGAATCATGCATTATACAGACATAAGTTAACAGTAATTAAGCGTTCCCTTATTCGTTTCCATCAGTATACATACAATAATAAGATATAAATCACTCTGCCATATTTATTTAGATTCAATATAGTAAAAATCCAAGATAAAGGCAAATAATCAATCTGATTAAAATCAAATCATTGATTCGCTCCCTTGTTTATATTATGTCGTTACTGGTCACTCATCTACGATCTGACGGAATCCCGTAGAGGTCCGTGTCCACCGGAAGTAAGATTTCAACCCGTCACGGTTGCGCTTTCAAAGTTGTGAAAGTAGATTAAAGGTTCAAACATCATCGCTTTTCTATGTAACGCGGAAAATGCCGAGGTTTTCTGAATATTTGGATTATCTTCATTAGCTACATCAACATGAAAGCAGTATGTTTGTCAACATCCTTGTCGTCAGAATTATTATAATATGATCAAGTTTCAGATTATCCGAAACTAGATACGATAATTCTGTAAATCTTATGCATATTATACGTGTTGTAAAATTAGTAATCCTATGATACATTACAATCTGGACTAAGATCGAAATCAAAGGATACAAAATTGAGAAAAATTCATGAAATACCAATATTTGTTTCTTTGAAGTACAACCTTAATCTTTAATTAAATTAATTATATTGTTTTCTCAAAACATGTTAGTCACACGTTTTGCGGTGAGATTTGCAGGATATGAAGATTAGTTTAAAAGAAGAGTTTAAATTGAGTTCTTGAAAATACTACTCAAATTCAGGCCCGTAATTATACAAAATTCACCATGGAATGCTGATCATTAGCTGGATCTTGAATTCCATTCTATCTTTTCACGTACCTTATATACTTGATTATCACCAAATTTCCAGATTTTTATAGCTTTGTAAAGAATTCAGAAGCGTTTTGTCAGTGTCAGTGACATATCCGCTTTTAAACATAACATATGTAATAAAACTTTTATGGTTATTACAAAACTCGGTCATAAGTTATCACACGGATTTTTTTCCAAAACAACGGTTCTAGTCGGGTTGCAAATCAAGTAGGCCCCTTGCAATGCCGACGCGCTCATGCAGCCCTCGGTAGCTTACTTCCATGTGTAGACACAGTGATTTACAATGGATAGCCAGACACACCAAAGCCTGTGCACCTATATTTGTAGGTTTTGTTATATGAATTATTACAAAACATCTATAGCGGTGTTAATTATTTTATCGATACGCCGAAATGACGGAGGAAGATATAATCTGATTGGTCGCATCAGGACCGACCCTATAAACTGATTGACTGTCAAATTCGGGGTCATTTCCTGTTCAAAGTTCACCTGGACATGGTTCCCTACGGGATTCCGTAAGTAACAACATAATATGAAACAAGAGAGAGAATCTAAGATTTGATTTCAATGAGATTGGGCAAATAACTTGTTCAAAATATTGTTGTGAGATTATATTTCACTATGTTGATAGTGAAATATAAGTAGCATTCGTTAAAACAAGTCGATTATTTGGATTTCATCCATGGGGTAACGAGGGCCCGCGAAAACACATCAGGCGTTCACCATGCACAACCGGAAGTAAAATATGAAAAAATTGATGTGAATATCAAGGTTTTTAATTTATTTTGTCAAAAGATAAAATTATGGAGTATTTCTTTTATATTTACTTTATGCATAAAGTAGAATTAATTTAATGCTTTGAGGTTAACATAATGGCCGTTTCTATAAAATTGCAAGCATGTCTATGTATACAGTGTGCATTGAATAATGCAATTCGGCATGATATCTAATAACTATTCGCATGGTGTAATGCCTGTGTCATTTTGCAGTAAATGATTCGATGATATGTAACCAAATAAGTATGTCGTGTACAATAGATCATTCACTCCACTCTACCTTGAATTTAATGTTCTAATATGTATTAATAACACGAACCCGTTTTATGATTACAGACACTATATATAAAAACCAGACATTGAACATAGGAACATCTCAGGTTTTTATCCAATCAGTAATGTCTTCTGTCCCGATCGTTATCGATAATGGCTCTCTGCTATTCAAGGCAGGACAAGCTGGAGAAACATCGCCCTTTATCATGGAAAATGTTGTTGGTAAACCAAAATTTGTAAGTTAAATTGTTCTTATTTTGATGGCTTTCACATTATACAAACTCTGGCATTTTTATTATCTGAGTGGTTCATTGATATGCTCGAAAAAAATCCTTCTGTAAATTACATAAATGTTTTTTAAAATTTCATGTTTAAATTTTCTTATAATTTTTTCACACTTAATTATTGATATTATAATAAAAGAATAATATTTTTATCACTATTTTATTCTCATGATATTATGGGAACTCCTGTCATATACATGATACTACTGAATATATAATATGTTGTCAAAATATACTGTCCATTTTAAATGAATCACGGATTGGGTTAGAAAATCCCCTAAAAAATGTGTTCCTCTGCACTAAGTCAGTGTAATTGTAATGATTATTTTCTCAGAGCATCTAAATGGAATATTTTAATTGAAATTTATGAAATTCTGAATTTCATAACTCTAACCCATGTGTCTATTTCCAATGCCAAATTTCAAGATATTCTGCACCACTAACCAGAAGATCGCAAAATATGGTTTGAGAATGGTTATTTAACACATTGACACTTGATGATTCTTTATCAGCGCTGCTGGAGCTGTTTGGTTGATGTACAAACTCATCACAAATAAAGCACTAAGATACACAATCATGTGAACAAACTTATGGTACACAGCTGTATTTTGAACACAAAGAGTTATTGAGGATGATTTTGAGGATACGCTGACGTTTGTATGAATCAAATACGACTTAAATAAAATAAAATTGGAGTTAATTCTAACATCCTCAAGTAATCGAAAATCTTCCTTACCTGCTTTTGATGTACAACTGTATTAGTCACATCTATCATTAATGTGTTGCCGATTTGTGATCGAGTCATGCTTTTAAGAATACTCTAATGAGCATAGAATAACTATGATTTCCTAAGAATAGATTTTGATTCTGTTCTGTCATGTTGGCAGAGATACCAAAACGAATTATTCTATGATACTCTGTAATTCAGACTTTTGTGGACAAAACTTTGAAACATTTAATTCCCACGAAATTCAGGTTGCTCAAGAGTGGCAGAAATGACCTAGAAATTCACACAAAAGAATTAAGTATTCTACAAACTGATTAAGGTAGGAATCTTCGAAATCATCAACTTGTGGTGATTTTTTTTATCTTTTGTCTGGTCTGGCAGCAGAAGAGAAAAAAGTCCAAAAAGTCCTTTCCCCGATTACTTGATTATCTATTCATATTGAAGCCATTATCATCATACCTGGAATTAAACGACATTTATCACTTTATTTTGTTAAAAATACAATTTGATTATACGCATAATTTTGAAAATCAGAAAAATCTTACATTGTTTTACAAAATATTATCATTAGCTTGATCTGATTTGTTTCAGGACCCTTTGAGCAGAAACATATTTTTCGGAAATGATGCAATAGCAACAAGAGGTTTGCTAAGTTTGACGTATCCGGTCACTTTTGGTAAAATTTCATCTTGGGATGATATGTCCATGATATGGGATCATTACTTCAAAAGTTTCTCAATCGTCAACGAAGACCACCCTGTTCTTATTACAGTTGGTACACTGACTCAAAGGGAGGAATTGAACACCATTGCTAAGATCATGTTTGAGAAGTTCAGAGTTCCCTCCTTATGTCTTGTCCCATCCGCTGAATTATCCCTCAATGCTTCTGGTATGAAATCTGGACTGGTTTTCGAAAGTGGACATGAAGCTACCTGGGCAGTGCCGATAAAAGATGGAAAAATTGTAAAATCCTCGACACGGAAGACTCGACTAAATGGTAACACCATAACTCAAAATATGCAATATCTTCGAGGTACCGCTGGCCTGGGCATAGATATAAAGATTCAAAGTATGATAAAAGAGAATACATCATACATTGCACTCGAGTACGATAATGAGTTGGAAATCTTCAAGGAGAGGAATGTTAAGCTTCATGGAATGATGATTAATGTAGGGAGCGAGATTTTCAAAGGTCCAGAACTACTATTTCAGCCTTCTCTATATTCGATCTCGAGTCCAGCTATACCTCAGGTGATCTACGACTCGGTCATGTCATTGGATGAAGGGGACCGTCAGGCAATGTTTGGGAACATCCTCCTGTCTGGAGGCAACACAATGTTCCCTGGTCTGAAGGAGAGGCTCCAGAAGGAGTTGCAGCTGCTGGTCGGGAGTGGAGCTGATGTAAACGTTCTGGCTCCTCCTGAGAGAAACATCCTGGCCTGGCTAGGGGGCTCCAAGATGGCGTCTGATCCTTCATTTCCACAGATGTGCGTCACTAAACAGGAGTATGAGGAGACTGGGATAACAGCTATCAGCAAATTTATGTAGTGATGTGTGTTACTAAAGTACTTTTTACACATTCACTGATTCTTTATTTCCATTTCAAATCTAAAACCGCACTTTATTCGGTATTTTAACTTCTCTGTGTCTACATAAGGATGCTGGGATAACATATATATATTCAGTCGAACTTGTCTATGAAGGCCGACCAAGGGACCGACCAAAAGTGGCCTTTATATAGAGGTGGCCTTTCTATAGAGGTTCGGGTGTGCAGTCATACTGAAAGACAACTAACGAAAATTCAAATATCATATTTTATTCTAATATGAGAGCATATTTCACATACAGAATTAAAAATACAATGTAGTTTTTAAAATCAATAAAGATATAACAGTAATTAAAAGTTTGTTAAATGATGATCTTAAACATTATTTGTTAAAATAATCTCTGATTTTTTATTGTTTTGTGAGCGTAACAGTCATCTCACTCATAGTGTCCTTCAAATGGCCGATACTAACAAGTCTTGCCTTCGTTGGGACTTAATTAGGGTGGCCGCTGGCCGCATCTAACAAGTGGCCGCTCTATAGAGGTAAAATATAACGTAAAATCGCTCGGGGGGACTTTAGGGTGGCCGTAACTAGCAGGTGGCCGCTCTATAGAGGTGGCCGCTAATACAAGTTCGACTGTATATGACAAGTTTATGTAGTAATAGATGGTAATCCATTGCTTCAAAGGCATTCACTGACTTTTATTTTTACATTTCAAATCTACAACCACACTTTAATCGGTATTTTAAGGGCTACTCTGTGTCTAGATAAGAAGGCTTGGTTGACAGATATCAACAAGTTTATGTAATGATAGATATTAATTCATTGCTTGAAATGCATTCACTGTCTAATTTTAACATTTAAATTCTACAAGCTACACTTTAATCGGTATTAAGTGCAACTTCACAGTGTCTTCAGTTGGCAGGGTTATGGAATTATATATATAAATATAGACACTTATCTAAGTTTAATCAAATTAAAATTAATCAAAACATGACTCAATAACCTGATTACTGACTGAATACAAAGAAATACTTGCAGAAACTGAATGTGAATCATTTCTTCTGAAAACATACCAAATTAAAAAATTTTGGATCACGAAAACATTACACAGAAGGACAGAAATAATAAAATACATGATGTCCATCAAACTTCTTTCAATGACTATGTCAAGGAAACACAGACTGTAAGTCTTTGGTAATTCACTTATCCTACCAATTTATTCAAACAGGGTTTTCCTTTCGATGAGATATAGAAAGCTTGAGTTGACAAATAAATATAATTTCACATCATTTGCTGTTCTTGTTGTCGTTTGTTTCATAGCTTTGGAAAAGTATATAATTGTATAACCTATAATGCTGTTACCAGGTTACAACAGTTTATAAACCGTAACAGCTGTTTAAACAGTGATAAACTATTTATACTATTAAAGTTTTTCTTGAAGAACACATTAAATTCAAATTCGTCTTTAACAAATACTTGCTGTATGATCTAACAACAGGAAAACAAGCAAAATAACTCTTCAAAGCCAAACAAACTGTGGGTGTCATGTGTTTTGTTTCAAAAACTACGAGTCAACTATTTCTATACCGATTATTCACATTTGGTATGTGCATTGACGTCACTTGTAAAGAGCTCAGTGCTTGTCGGCCGGAATAGCTCAGTTGGGAGAGCGTTAGACTGAAGATCTAAAGGCCCCCGGTTCAATCCCGGGTTCCGGCACAGAGTGCCTGACTCTGGCGGCTGACCACATTTTTGCACTAGTTTATAACACTCAAAATCTCCCATTCAAAACACCTTGATAACCCTCACCAACATTTGTTAAATAAATTTGGAATTTCAAAACCATGAAAGTGTTTAAAATTCAGCGTCTCTTACCACTTCAACATTTTTATTTCAATCAAACATAACTTTTCCATACTCTATTGAGATAAAACATATACTGCCCCTCCTGTCCAAAACATCACCAGTTACACAGCAGATTACATCGTCTTTTCAGAGCACACAGTCCCGTCCCACGCTGTTGGGGTCACTTGTAAAGAGCTCAGTGCTTGTCGGCCGGAATAGCTCAGTTGGGAGAGCGTTAGACTGAAGATCTAAAGGCCCCCGGTTCAATCCCGGGTTCCGGCACAGAGTGCCTGACTCTGGCGGCTGACCACATTTTTGCACTAGTTTATAACACTCAAAATCTCCCATTCAAAACACCTTGATAACCCTCACCAACATTTGTTAAATAAATTTGGAATTTCAAAACCATGAAAGTGTTTAAAATTCAGCGTCTCTTACCACTTCAACATTTTTATTTCAATCAAACATAACTTTTCCATACTCTATTGAGATAAAACATATACTGCCCCTCCTGTCCAAAACATCACCAGTTACACAGCAGATTACATCGTCTTTTCAGAGCACACAGTCCCGTCCCACGCTGTTGGGGTCACTTGTAAAGAGCTCAGTGCTTGTCGGCCGGAATAGCTCAGTTGGGAGAGCGTTAGACTGAAGATCTAAAGGCCCCCGGTTCAATCCCGGGTTCCGGCACAGAGTGCCTGACTCTGGCGGCTGACCACATTTTTGCACTAGTTTATAACACTCAAAATCTCCCATTCAAAACACCTTGATAACCCTCACCAACATTTGTTAAATAAATTTGGAATTTCAAAACCATGAAAGTGTTTAAAATTCAGCGTCTCTTACCACTTCAACATTTTTATTTCAATCAAACATAACTTTTCCATACTCTATTGAGATAAAACATATACTGCCCCTCCTGTCCAAAACATCACCAGTTACACAGCAGATTACATCGTCTTTTCAGAGCACACAGTCCCGTCCCACGCTGTTGGGGTCACTTGTAAAGAGCTCAGTGCTTGTCGGCCGGAATAGCTCAGTTGGGAGAGCGTTAGACTGAAGATCTAAAGGCCCCCGGTTCAATCCCGGGTTCCGGCACAGAGTGCCTGACTCTGGCGGCTGACCACATTTTTGCACTAGTTTATAACACTCAAAATCTCCCATTCAAAACACCTTGATAACCCTCACCAACATTTGTTAAATAAATTTGGAATTTCAAAACCATGAAAGTGTTTAAAATTCAGCGTCTCTTACCACTTCAATGTGACAGGATATAAATATTTAGTTTACGCTAATATATTTATTTTGTTAGTTTTAACTTATTATCCATAGTATTCTTAGTTTATTTCAACAATATCTTTAAACTTATTATAAATTTACTACAACCTAAAGTTAGGCTTACCAAATCAAATCTTAATGTACTAATGCACTCTTGTTTAGACTAATCAATTAGCTTATGTAATAGGCTTCATTGTTCTGTGCTCAGACCACTCAGGTCACAGCCCTGACTATTGTTCTTGACTGGTCAGCTTCTATGCTTGGCCATGCTTTTCACTCTTTCTCATAGCACTTTTATCTATAAAAGTGGCTACATTTCTCTATTCGCACACATTCTGGCACAGTCACGCACGGGAAGGAATCTTAATTTGGGGTAAGATATATTCTTTAGCCTTTTGTGTATATGTTTATTTTATGGAATAGATTAATCTTTGTCTATTCATATTCTTGAGTATGCGTAAATCATTTATGTATCTATTATACTAGTAGTATACTTAAACTAGTATTGTACCATGTGGTACATTTATATTTCCATGTTCAGTTATTGAACATGAATGAGATTCATTTAAAGTGCATTTCAGTATATCATGGTTGTAATTATATTTCCTGATTTTATCTTATCTAAATATACATAAATATGTTATTATCATATGTGCATTCATTATTATAATACCATAAGTACATATTGGTATTATTTATCATAGGTATCTGTGTGCACGATGGCAATCTCAGCAGCACATGTTTGTTATGCCTGCGTCCCTGAGACGAGGTGAGGGTTCTTTTATAATCATTTTGCCATGTATATTATATGCTATGACTTTGTATGTATTATGTATTCCATAATGTATGCTATTGGTGTATTTTACCACGAGTACTGTAACGCTCTCCGTTTCATAAAGTATTGTATACTTCTATGAATATTAGAAGGTATTCATAATGTATTAATTGTCCACTTTAACAATTAATGTAAAGTAACTGCTGTGTAAACCTCTAACTGTAATTCTTTGTACTATTATCATATACTTTATACATATACTTATATTATTGTCATTCTTATTTTATCAATCAATCAATGAGATGAATAAATCCCTGATCCAACGCAACCTGTTGTGTTTTCCATAACCACATAAGACCTCTGCGACAATGGCATCCCTGGTGGGATCTCATCTCAACACCACGTGACCACGTGACCAACTGACCATCAACGTTTGGAACCCCCTTCGACTGTGCCAGTACATCTCTCTACGATATGTGAGACTGTGTATATATTTTAAGATTCGTTTTAATTGAATTGATTGTGACTTTGAAGTGAAAGAGACACTTATATCCATTATGTCCGTGATTTGCCAAGTGAAAGAGACACTTTACCTGATATATCAGCGCTGATGATAATGATGATGATGATGATTTTGACAATGATGATGATTATAATTATTCTATTGTGATTCAAAAGACTCTTACCATATACATTTATTCTTAATATTGTGAATTGCTGTCTGTGATATATTTTGAATTCATTTATTGATTCAACTGTGATAATCTACATTTACATTTCATATCTTGTAATACTGCTGTGATATTATACATGTAACTTGTATCAGCTGTGATATTATACATGTAACTTGTATCAGCTGTGATATTATACATGTAACTTGTAACTTGTATTATTTACTGCCTCCTGTGATATTCATTTACATTTATTTGTGATCACAACTTGTGTTTAACCATGTAATTTAGTTCATGCGCATTGACGTCACTATTTTACATCTGCATTCTGTTTAGCATACTTTTGTGTGGCCACTTAGTGTTTGTATTTAACATTGCAATGTGTAGCATATATCTATACTTTTATTAGTGGGAAATAAAGTTTTATAGTTTAGGTTATCTTAAACAGGGGTTGTTAGGAATACTGCACTGCACCCTTGCCTTAGCCTTTGCTATCTGCTTTACTTTGCTGTCTACTTTACCCTGCTTACTTTGACCGGTTTAGTTATGTATTAATAAAACATATCACCTTTTGCTTACTAACAATAAAAATGTTAGGTTCATTTATCAAAATAAAGTATAGCAAACATTTAACTTAATTAAGTTAGCTTAATCCAATAAAGCTTATACTTAGTAATTAGGTAATTAAGTGTGTTTATTTATTCATTTGTATTTATCTTGTGTTTGTGTCATTCATTCAGTCACTAATACATACTTCTTTCATTTCAGGTGTTTGAAAATGCTTTGATATTTCAATTGTGTGTTTCTTATTTAAAACATATTTTTGCATTAATTGTGTGTCATATTTCGTCAATTGATATGAAGTATCATTAACATATTTGATATCAATACATCAAAATATATTCATAACATTATCATCTCAATATGCCGCGCCATTGCGTTAATCTAAGCTAGCTTGCGCTGCTGCATTTGTTACGCGCTGCTTGTTTTCTGTTGGCCATTATCACTTATTCACACATTTGTTAATATTTCACATTGTTACAATGGCTGATTTATCAAATGAAGAATTTGATTCAGTCATGGCCTCTCTTGGTAAACTTGGCATAGCTCCAGATGTCAGTTCACCAGCTGAGCTGAAACATTGGATGGCCTCCCAACCCAAAAGAGCTCAGTGCTTGTCGGCCGGAATAGCTCAGTTGGGAGAGCGTTAGACTGAAGATCTAAAGGCCCCCGGTTCAATCCCGGGTTCAGGCACAGAGTGCCTGACTCTGGCGGCTGACCACATTTTTGCACTAGTTTATAACACTCAAAATCTCCCATTCAAAACACCTTGATAACCCTCACCAACATTTGTTAAATAAATTTGGAATTTCAAAACCATGAAAGTGTTTAAAATTCAGCGTCTCTTACCACTTCAACATTTTTATTTCAATCAAACATAACTTTTCCATACTCTATTGAGATAAAACATATACTGCCCCTCCTGTTCAAAACATCACCAGTTACAGAGCAGATTACATCGTCTTTTCAGAGCACACAGTCCCGTCCCACGCTGTTGGGGTCATTTGTAAAGAGCTCAGTGCTTGTCGGCCGGAATAGCTCAGTTGGGAGAGCGTTAGACTGAAGATCTAAAGGCCCCCGGTTCAATCCCGGTTTCCGGCACAGAGTGCCTGACTCTGGCGGCTGACCACATTTTTGCACTAGTTTATAACACTCAAAATCTCCCATTCAAAACACCTTGATAACCCTCACCAACATTTGTTAAATAAATTTGGAATTTCAAAACCATGAAAGTGTTTAAAATTCAGCGTCTCTTACCACTTCAACATGTTTATTTCAATCAAACATAACTTTTCCATACTCTATTGAGATAAAACATATACTGCCCCTCCTGTCCAAAACATCACCAGTTACACAGCAGATTACATCGTCTTTTCAGAGCACACAGTCCCGTCCCACGCTGTTGGGGTCACTTGTAAAGAGCTCAGTGCTTGTCGGCCGGAATAGCTCAGTTGGGAGAGCGTTAGACTGAAGATCTAAAGGCCCCCGGTTCAATCCCGGGTTCCGGCACAGAGTGCCTGACTCTGGCGGCTGACCACATTTTTGCACTAGTTTATAACACTCAAAATCTCCCATTCAAAACACCTTGATAACCCTCACCAACATTTGTTAAATAAATTTGGAATTTCAAAACCATGAAAGTGTTTAAAATTCAGCGTCTCTTACCACTTCAACATTTTTATTTCAATCAAACATAACTTTTCCATACTCTATTGAGATAAAACATATACTGCCCCTCCTGTCCAAAACATCACCAGTTACACAGCAGATTACATCGTCTTTTCAGAGCACACAGTCCCGTCCCACGCTGTTGGGGTCACTTGTAAAGAGCTCAGTGCTTGTCGGCCGGAATAGCTCAGTTGGGAGAGCGTTAGACTGAAGATCTAAAGGCCCCCGGTTCAATCCCGGGTTCCGGCACAGAGTGCCTGACTCTGGCGGCTGACCACATTTTTTCACTAGTTTATAACACTCAAAATCTCCCATTCAAAACACCTTGATAACCCTCACCAACATTTGTTAAATAAATTTGGAATTTCAAAACCATGAAAGTGTTTAAAATTCAGCGTCTCTTACCACTTCAACATTTTTATTTCAATCAAACATAACTTTTCCATACTCTATTGAGATAAAACATATACTGCCCCTCCTGTCCAAAACATCACCAGTTACACAGCAGATTACATCGTCTTTTCAGAGCACACAGTCCCGTCCCACGCTGTTGGGGTCACTTGTAAAGAGCTCAGTGCTTGTCGGCCGGAATAGCTCAGTTGGGAGAGCGTTAGACTGAAGATCTAAAGGCCCCCGGTTCAATCCCGGGTTCCGGCACAGAGTGCCTGACTCTGGCGGCTGACCACATTTTTTCACTAGTTTATAACACTCAAAATCTCCCATTCAAAACACCTTGATAACCCTCACCAACATTTGTTAAATAAATTTGGAATTTCAAAACCATGAAAGTGTTTCAAATTCAGCGTCTCTTACCACTTCAACATTTTTATTTCAATCAAACATAACTTTTCCATACTCTATTGAGATAAAACATATACTGCCCCTCCTGTCCAAAACATCACCAGTTACACAGCAGATTACATCGTCTTTTCAGAGCACACATGTAACAGCATCAAATGTTGTAAATATATATTTTATTATATTTTTAATTTAATTGTGACTGAATACAACATTCAGTCAAGCATATCTTTTAGCCTTATACTTCACACTAAGCTTAACCTAATTTTCACTTCAGCTTTTGCATGAGCATTTCGCACTCACTTAATCACCAGTGCACTATCAAACAATAGCCCAACCCAAGCGCGACCTTTCTGCTTTCTCCAGCTTCATGCTTTTCAGCTTCTGTCTTTCTGGTTATAAGGTTTAGGACTAGTTTTTAATATTACTCCTTAGATTATTATCAGGAGGTGCAGAGACAGTGTCTGTGCATTTGTGGTTTATTTTGGATCTATGTGTATTCATTTGGATCTTTGGATTTGGACTCATAATTTCAAGGTTAGTTATGGTTCATCTTGTGTATTATATTCATGTGTATTTCTAGTATTGTAGAGATATATTCATTTTCTTGGCATTCATATTATGTATGTTTGGTGATTACTGGCTTTTACATTTATGTTCTTGGCGAACACAAAGTACATTGTGTTCAATTGGTATTTTATTCTTTGTGTTTATGGACACATAGTACAGTGTGTCCAGTTGTTGTATTTCTGGCGTATGAACACATTACATGTGTTGTGTATTAATAATTATCTTTCTAACTTAAACATTAATTAAATAATATTAAACCTTAACTCCATCTCTAAAGTTTAGCTAAACAAGTGTGTTGTGTGATGTATGAAAGGTAAGATTGTGGAACATTACGTTACGTGTGTTTGGTTGAATGTATGTGTTTATGCTAAATGCAATGTGTGTTATGGTGAATGATTGAATAGATGAATGAATGAAACAGGGTTTTAATCTTGTAGTATTTTAATAGTGTTTTATTCATCTGCGTCATGTTATTCTGCAAGTTTTGTAAATAGCTATTTTATTTATGCAGATGTTGATGATGATGACGTAATCATGACGTAAACTTCTGGTGTTTGGACAAACCCAAGTCCACACACTTGGTGGGTTTTCCTATTTTATTATCGTAATACTATGCTTCATTAATTGCCTATATTTCATTTATTCTATGCATATGGCATAGATGTGGCACATGTATAAATTGTATTATGATATGCATAACATATATGCATGTGATTGATGTAATATAATATCTGCTATCATGTGGCATGTATTTAAAATCTCTAATCATTGTTTAAGTATATTCATCACATGTCATAATCTTCAATATTTATATCGTACAAATGTATTGGCACATTGTCAATTGTACTGAATCAAACCCTAATTATTGTTATTATTGTTTCAGGGTTTTTATTGTTTTCATAGTTTTGTAATAAACTATTGCTGGCCATATCGAACATCAACCTTCGTCTGTGTTCTTTCCACCTTCACACATTCGACTCGGTTACAATGGAGCCCCCGGTGAGGAAATGGCCTGATCAACACCAGACAGTGACCTAGTCCATGACGTCATCAGTGTGAGATCATCTTGTAATATGACTTCTGTAAATATGTGAACTCTAACTGTAAATATGTGAACTCTATACGAGTTGTGACCTGAATCAGAGACACTTTTTCATTGATGAACATTCCCTGTTATTACTTGCATATATACCATGATTTAAAGTGATTGATGTTTTGAAATGATGACTTTGCCTGTGAATCTTCATGTATTTGCCTTTGATTGTATGATATGTATTACATGTACATGTTGCCTGTGTTCCTACTTGTGTTTATTACATGCATGTATTTTGTGCCATGATGCCTGCGTGCACATGATGTTTGATATGTGGTACCACCTCCTACTTTAATTAGTGAGCGCTCACCAGGTTCTTAGTTTATTTCACCAGGTTCTTAGTTTATTTCACAAGGTTCTTAGTTAATCTCACCAGATTAGTTATTCTTAGTTAATCTCACCAGGTTCTTAGATAATCCCACAATATGATTCTTAGGTAATTTAATTTGTTTTCCTCTTAGTTTAGCTTAATATAACCTAGTAGTTTATTAATCATTAGATACCCTGTGTTTGCATGACATGATGTGATTGCAATTTGTGTCACTTGTGTGAATTAAAATTTGAAATAAACTTAAATCTAATAAAACTGTTAGGATTCAATAAAGCATAACTTAATTAATTATGTAGGGATTGTGTTGTGTTCATAAGGTTTGGTGTTTTGTTCATAGGTTTGTAGTTTGTGTTCACAGGTTATATTGGTTCTTTGTGTCTTGTGTTTGCTTCTTCAGTATGGGTTAGTTTATCTGCTGGTTAAGTTTATCTGCAATAGGTTAATCTTTCTTTATCCTATTCTATTTTCCCCAAGTCCCTGCGCGCGTGCATATAGCATATCACCTTGCATTTGTACACATGCACACACATCTTCTATTCACACTCTAAATAACTAACATTCAGTGTGTGAAGTATATCAATTTCAATCTTAAATTTTAATTCTTCTCAATATTTCAATGTAATTATAATGTAAATTTTCTTTAAAGTTGTTAAAACATCTTTAAAGTTTACCAATCTGCAATTACCTTCTTAAACATACACACATTCATTGTTGTAATGTCATCAATATTAAATTTATCAAATTGTTAGCTACCATTCAATCATGAGTGGACCACCGCCGGACGAGATCAAAAATCTCGTTTCTGCGTTTTCTAAACTAGGTACTTGGCCTACTGTTGATAATCCAGAGGATTTGGTAGCTTGGATGGCAAAATACACCAAGACCAAGTTCAAACCCGATGATTCAACAGAGGATAAGTCTAGTTCTCCCAGTGCCCATGCACCTGTGACTATTTCACAGGCCCCCAAATTGCCTTTCTTTTCAGGTGAGAAGAAGAGTGAGACCTCTTTTGAAGTTTGGCACTACCATGTCAAATGTTTGATGCAGCATGGGTCAATGACGCATGACACTGTTACTACAGCAGTACAGCAGTCATTGCGCGGCAAAGCAGCTACTGTTGCTATGTGCCTGGGACCCGATGCTGACATCAAACTTCTTCTTTCTAAGTTGGCGGCTACCTTTGGTACTGTTGACAGAGGTCAAGCTCTTCTTTCCCATTTCTACTCGGCAAAACAAGAAGACACAGAAGAAGTCTCACAGTGGGCATGCAGGTTGGAGCAGCTACTCCTACAGGCGGACGCACAAGCACCAGTTTCCATGGCAACAAGGGACGAGATGCTCAGGAATCAGTTGTGGTCGGGATCAAGGCCGGAGCTTCGGGACCAGACAGCCCACATCTTTGACACTGGATGTACCTTTGATGACCTCCTCAGAGCCCTGCGTCGAGCTGAAGTGGATCTACAGCAGTGAGGACCTGGATCCAAGAAGAGGATTCCAACTCCTAGCATGCCGGCTGTAGCCACAGAAGACTCTGAGCTGAAGGAGATCAAGGGGATGCTGAAGCGGCTGTCATCAGAAGTTTCCGAGATGAAGAAACAGAGACCACATCCTAACACTGCATCATGGAGCAACCAGGGACCTCCTGTCCCTCAAGGACCTCCGCCATTCCTACAGCCACCCCCTCAGAGCTGGACACCTCCTACCCCTCAACAGTGGTACCCACAGAACACAGGCCACACAGACTACCAGCGACCATCCAAGGATCCCATCACAGGAGAGCCTATATGCTTTAGATGCAAGCAGCCAGGACACTTACAGTATGGATGCCGCGTCAGGATGGACCACAGTCGCTCTTTAAACGTGAAGAAGCCTATGGGCCGGGGCCACTCATAGGCTACAAGAGACAACGCCCCTTTGTCAGGCAACAAGTCGCTCAGCTCGTCGGAGAACCTAACGAAGGAACAGTCTACATCAACAGCATTGAAACTAAAGCTCTCTTTGACACTGGCTCTACCGTTTCTACTGTCTCTAACACCTTTTACCAAACTTTTCTCTCTGATATTCCTCTTAAACCTCTTGATGTGTTCTTGCAGATTGACTGTGCAGATGGCCAAAATCTTCCATATTTTGGGCACATCGAAGTCAATCTAAAAGGCACAGGCTCTATCTCCTCTTTACCCTGCTTACTTTTTGTTGTTCCTGACACAGCTTACAACTTAAAAGTTCCTATCCTTCTGGGTACTAACATCCTTTCAACATGTATGGACTCCTGCAAGGCACAGTACGGAATGCGATTTCTACAACAAGCTGACATCCACACTCCATGGTACATCGCGTTCAGGAACATCATTCAGCAGGACAAGGAACTGACGAGGAACAATTACTCTCTGGGAAAGATCAAAAGTGCAGAGAATGAGCGACTTATCATACCACCCAACACAGAGCGAGTCATAGAAGGATACATCACCAATCCACTTGTGTACAGAGATACAGTTGCCATGGTACAGCCCACCACAGGATCTATTATACCAAGTGACCTTGACATAGCGCCAACTGTAGTAAACTACCGCCACAATGACAAGATCATGGTCCAAGTCCACATCGCCAATGTTACCACCAGGACAGTTGCCATCCCAACACGTGCAGTGTTATGTGAACTTCAGGTCGTCAGTGTTGAAGATCTTCCATCTGAGGTCATCCAAGGTGACGGTCAAGACGTCATCAACCTAATGAACTTTGAGGAAGGAGCTGTGACACCTGAACAGTTGAAGGATGGGATTGACATCATCAAGAAGTATGAAGACATCTTCTCCCATGGCGAGACTGACTTAGGACATGTCCCAAACGTGAAGCATCGGATTGACCTTGAAGATGATCGACCTTTTAAGCAGAGGCACAGACGCATCGCTCCATCTATGTACCAAGAGGTCAAGGAACATCTTCAACAACTACTTGCAAGTGGAGTCATCCGACAGTCTTATAGCCCATGGTCTTCTAACGTTGTCTTGGTAAGGAAGAAGAATGGGAAACTGCGAATGTGCGTTGATTTTCGTCAGCTCAACCGACGGACCATAAAAGACAGCTATTCTCTGCCAAGGATAGAAGAGATGTTTGACGCACTCGCAGGAGCCAAATACTTCAGTACTCTCGATATGAAGTCAGGATACCATCAGGTGGAAATAGAAGAATCACACAAGGAAAGGACAGCCTTCACCGTCGGTCCCTTGGGATTCTTCGAGTACAATCGTATGCCATTCGGTCTCTGCAACAGCCCTGCAACATACCAACGGGTGATGAACGAATGCTTCGACGGCCTCCACTTGAACATATGCCTTATCTACATGGACGACATCATTGTATTCTCTAACACCTATGAGGAACATCTCCAGCGCTTGGATCAAGTCTTGAAAAGAGCAAGGGATACAGGGATGAAACTCAGTCCAGACAAGTGCTCATTCTTCAAGAAAAGGATCAAGTTCCTCGGGCATATTGTATCAGGAGATGGAATAGAGACTGACCCAGACAAGATCCAGAGAGTACTTGATTGGCCAACACCTACAAATCCAGATGACATACGCCGATTCCTTGGATTCGCAGGCTATTACAGAAAGTTTGTGAAAGATTTCTCAAAGATCTCCAAACCACTGTCAGCTTTAATGCCATCCACCAAGACAAAGACAAGAAGGAATCAGTCTACCAAACCAGACAAGCCATGGAAATGGGGACAAGAACATGAATCTGCTTTCAAGACAATCAAGACATGCCTATCAACACCACCAGTCCTTGGGTATGCTGACTACACTCAGCCATTTGAAGTTCATACCGACGCCAGTGGCCAAGGACTCGGAGCTGTCTTATATCAGGACCAGGACGGACACAAGAAGGTCATCAGCTACGCAAGCAGAGGGCTGAGTAAGTCAGAGAGTAGCTATTCAGCACACCGACTTGAGTTCCTTGCTCTCAAGTGGGCTGTAACTGAAAAGTTCAAGGATTACTTATACGGAAATACATTTACTGTATTTACCGATAATAATCCCCTGACATATGTGCTCAGCTCTGCAAAGTTGGATGCTACAGGTCACCGCTGGCTAGCGGCCCTGTCAGCATACAACTTTGACATCATCTACAGACCAGGGCTCAGCAACGCAGATGCGGATGGACTTTCAAGGTTACCAGGGATAGAGGCTCAACAACAGGAAAAGATAACATCAGAGTCGGTCAGAGCTGTGTGCAATCATCTGCAGGAACATCCTTTTGTACACAGTCTTTGCTTCTCAGCCACCCCAAACTTGCAAGACCTTGAGGATCCACCAAACACCCTGGAAGTGATGACCAACAGAGATTGGAGGAAAGCACAAGCGGCAGACATCATCTTGGCACCTTGGATCAATCTTGTCAGAAGAAGCCTCAAGCCAAGAAGACAGGATTATCCCCCTTGCCAAGCAAACACAGCACTGCATCGGAACTTTGACAACCTCCTACTCAAGGAAGGAATCCTCTACAGGAAAATCAACATCAATGGAGAGGACAGATTGCAGCGTGTGTTACCATCAGCTCTAATAGAAGATGTGCTCAGAGGACTTCATGACGATGTAGGACATCCTGAACGAGAGAACACTGTCCCTTCTCCGTGACCGTTTCTTCTGGCCAGGCATGGCCAAGGACGTCGAAGACTGGGTACAAGGATGTGACAGATGTCTGAGGAGGAAGTCCCCTACAAACAGCCGAGCATCTCTAGTGAGCATCACCACCACACAGCCACTGGAACTTGTCTGCCTTGACTTTCTCTCTCTGGAAACATCGAAGGGAGGACACCAGAACATACTAGTAATCACGGACCACTTCACAAGATATGCACAGGCCATTCCAACAAAGAACCAAACTGCAAAGACAACAGCAGAAGCCTTCTACAGGAACTTCATTATGCACTATGGAATACCAAAGAGGATTCACAGTGACCAAGGTGCCAACTTCGAGAGCAAGCTGATGAAGGAACTGTGCAATATCTTAGGAATGGAGAAGAGTCGGACTACTCCTTATCACCCCATGGGCAACGGTATGGTTGAAAGGTTCAACAGGACACTGCTTGACATGCTCGGGACACTCCAGCCAGACAAGAAAGCAGATTGGAAGACATACGTCGCACCACTTGTCCACGCCTACAATAGCATACGGCATGAGTCCACCAACCAGTCTCCATTCTATCTGATGTTTGGTCGTGAACCTCGTCTCCCCATCGACTTGGCCTTTGGGATAGAGCTTAACCGGAACCATCCTTCCCTCTCAGCCTATTCAGAGTCCCTCAGGAAAAAGCTCCAGGAAGCCTACGAGCTCGCATCCAAAGCATCCCAAACAGCCAAGGACAAGCAAAAAGCCAGTTACGACCTGAAGACGAGAGGAGCCACAGTCCAGCCAGGGGACAGAGTTCTGGTGAAAGCCTTAGCCTTTGATGGTAAACACAAGTTGGCGGATCGTTGGGAAGAGGAACCTTATGTGGTTCTCTTGCAACCAAACCAGGAGATTCCTGTGTTTGTTGTGCAGAGAGAATCTGGCGAGGGGAGGAAGAGGACGTTGCACAGGAACCATCTTCTGCCTATTGGAACAGTACCAACGATCCAGGACAAGGAAACAGCACCACCAAACAAGAAGCCAACACCAAAACCAAGGACAAAGAAAACCCCACCGAAGAAGACAATTGAAGAGGACAGCCAGGAGGACAACGAATCACAAGTTGAGGCTCCATTTATCTTCACAGGCATTGCTGAGGATTTATCTATCATCAGTGAAGAGACTGTGGAAGAGAGTGTGGCTACTTCAGAGACAACAGATGACGATCTACAGTCCCTTGGAGTAGCAGGTGAAGCTTCTGGTGGTGACGATCACGGCACTGGAGACAGCAGCACAGAAGCGGATCCGGAAGCAGAAGAACCAGCTGACACAAGAAAGGAGCAAGAGGATTCAGTCGAGGATGAGGAACCACCACCTGCGCCTCCTGATGCTGTACCTCAACCTAAGCCACCTCCGAGAAGATCTACAAGAGAGTCCAAGAAACCACAATGGCAGACCTCTGGAGAATATGTGATGTCTCAAACCACGGATCCGGATTGGCAACAGAAGAGCCGTAGGTTGGAGCAACTTGCGGCATCCGGGATCCTTGGGCACATCAGCACCAGCATCTCCAAGGCACTTCTTTCCCTTGTCGACAAGGAACCAGAATGACGAGGACGTCATTTTTCAAGGGAGGGAAGTATGTAACAGCATCAAATGTTGTAAATATATATTTTATTATATTTTTAATTTAATTGTGACTGAATACAATATTCAGTCAAGCATATCTTTTAGCCTTATACTTCACACTAAGCTTAACCTAATTTTCACTTCAGCTTTTGCATGAGCATTTCGCACTCACTTAATCACCAGTGCACTATCAAACAATAGCCCAACCCAAGCGCGACCTTTCTGCTTTCTCCAGCTTCATGCTTTTCAGCTTCTGTCTTTCTGGTTATAAGGTTTAGGACTAGTTTTTAATATTACTCCTTAGATTATTATCAGGAGGTGCAGAGACAGTGTCTGTGCATTTGTGGTTTATTTTGGATCTATGTGTATTCATTTGGATCTTTGGATTTGGACTCATAATTTCAAGGTTAGTTATGGTTCATCTTGTGTATTATATTCATGTGTATTTCTAGTATTGTAGAGATATATTCATTTTCTTGGCATTCATATTATGTATGTTTGGTGATTACTGGCTTTTACATTTATGTTCTTGGCGAACACAAAGTACATTGTGTTCAATTGGTATTTTATTCTTTGTGTTTATGGACACATAGTACAGTGTGTCCAGTTGTTGTATTTCTGGCGTATGAACACATTACATGTGTTGTGTATTAATAATTATCTTTCTAACTTAAACATTAATTAAATAATATTAAACCTTAACTCCATCTCTAAAGTTTAGCTAAACAAGTGTGTTGTGTGATGTATGAAAGGTAAGATTGTGGAACATTATGTTACGTGTGTTTGGTTGAATGTATGTGTTTATGCTAAATGCAATGTGTGTTATGGTGAATGATTGAATAGATGAATGAATGAAACAGGGTTTTAATCTTGTAGTATTTTAATAGTGTTTTATTCATCTGCGTCATGTTATTCTGCAAGTTTTGTAAATAGCTATTTTATTTATGCAGATGTTGATGATGATGACGTAATCATGACGTAAACTTCTGGTGTTTGGACAAACCCAAGTCCACACACTTGGTGGGTTTTCCTATTTTATTATCGTAATACTATGGTCATGCTTCATTAATTGCCTATATTTCATTTATTCTATGCATATGGCATAGATGTGGCACATGTATAAATTGTATTATGATATGCATAACATATATGCATGTGATTGATGTAATATAATATCTGCTATCATGTGGCATGTATTTAAAATCTCTAATCATTGTTTAAGTATATTCATCACATGTCATAATCTTTCAATATTTATATCGTACAAATGTATTGGCACATTGTCAATTGTACTGAATCAAACCCTAATTATTGTTATTATTGTTTCAGGGTTTTTATTGTTTTCATAGTTTTGTAATAAACTATTGCTGGCCATATCGAACATCAACCTTCGTCTGTGTTCTTTCCACCTTCACACATTCGACTCGGTTACACACAGTCCCGTCCCACGCTGTTGGGGTCACTTGTAAAGAGCTCAGTGCTTGTCGGCCGGAATAGCTCAGTTGGGAGAGCGTTAGACTGAAGATCTAAAGGCCCCCGGTTCAATCCCGGGTTCCGGCACAGAGTGCCTGACTCTGGCGGCTGACCACATTTTTGCACTAGTTTATAACACTCAAAATCTCCCATTCAAAACACCTTGATAACCCTCACCAACATTTGTTAAATAAATTTGGAATTTCAAAACCATGAAAGTGTTTAAAATTCAGCGTCTCTTACCACTTCAACATTTTTATTTCAATCAAACATAACTTTTCCATACTCTATTGAGATAAAACATATACTGCCCCTCCTGTCCAAAACATCACCAGTTACACAGCAGATTACATCGTCTTTTCAGAGCACACAGTCCCGTCCCACGCTGTTGGGGTCACTTGTAAAGAGCTCAGTGCTTGTCGGCCGGAATAGCTCAGTTGGGAGAGCGTTAGACTGAAGATCTAAAGGCCCCCGGTTCAATCCCGGGTTCCGGCACAGAGTGCCTGACTCTGGCGGCTGACCACATTTTTGCACTAGTTTATAACACTCAAAATCTCCCATTCAAAACACCTTGATAACCCTCACCAACATTTGTTAAATAAATTTGGAATTTCAAAACCATGAAAGTGTTTAAAATTCAGCGTCTCTTACCACTTCAACATTTTTATTTCAATCAAACATAACTTTTCCATACTCTATTGAGATAAAACATATACTGCCCCTCCTGTCCAAAACATCACCAGTTACACAGCAGATTACATCGTCTTTTCAGAGCACACAGTCCCGTCCCACGCTGTTGGGGTCACTTGTAAAGAGCTCAGTGCTTGTCGGCCGGAATAGCTCAGTTGGGAGAGCGTTAGACTGAAGATCTAAAGGCCCCCGGTTCAATCCCGGGTTCCGGCACAGAGTGCCTGACTCTGGCGGCTGACCACATTTTTGCACTAGTTTATAACACTCAAAATCTCCCATTCAAAACACCTTGATAACCCTCACCAACATTTGTTAAATAAATTTGGAATTTCAAAACCATGAAAGTGTTTAAAATTCAGCGTCTCTTACCACTTCAATGTGACAGGATATAAATATTTAGTTTACGCTAATATATTTATTTTGTTAGTTTTAACTTATTATCCATAGTATTCTTAGTTTATTTCAACAATATCTTTAAACTTATTATAAATTTACTACAACCTAAAGTTAGGCTTACCAAATCAAATCTTAATGTACTAATGCACTCTTGTTTAGACTAATCAATTAGCTTATGTAATAGGCTTCATTGTTCTGTGCTCAGACCACTCAGGTCACAGCCCTGACTATTGTTCTTGACTGGTCAGCTTCTATGCTTGGCCATGCTTTTCACTCTTTCTCATAGCACTTTTATCTATAAAAGTGGCTACATTTCTCTATTCGCACACATTCTGGCACAGTCACGCACGGGAAGGAATCTTAATTTGGGGTAAGATATATTCTTTAGCCTTTTGTGTATATGTTTATTTTATGGAATAGATTAATCTTTGTCTATTCATATTCTTGAGTATGCGTAAATCATTTATGTATCTATTATACTAGTAGTATACTTAAACTAGTATTGTACCATGTGGTACATTTATATTTCCATGTTCAGTTATTGAACATGAATGAGATTCATTTAAAGTGCATTTCAGTATATCATGGTTGTAATTATATTTCCTGATTTTATCTTATCTAAATATACATAAATATGTTATTATCATATGTGCATTCATTATTATAATACCATAAGTACATATTGGTATTATTTATCATAGGTATCTGTGTGCACGATGGCAATCTCAGCAGCACATGTTTGTTATGCCTGCGTCCCTGAGACGAGGTGAGGGTTCTTTTATAATCATTTTGCCATGTATATTATATGCTATGACTTTGTATGTATTATGTATTCCATAATGTATGCTATTGGTGTATTTTACCACGAGTACTGTAACGCTCTCCGTTTCATAAAGTATTGTATACTTCTATGAATATTAGAAGGTATTCATAATGTATTAATTGTCCACTTTAACAATTAATGTAAAGTAACTGCTGTGTAAACCTCTAACTGTAATTCTTTGTACTATTATCATATACTTTATACATATACTTATATTATTGTCATTCTTATTTTATCAATCAATCAATGAGATGAATAAATCCCTGATCCAACGCAACCTGTTGTGTTTTCCATAACCACATAAGACCTCTGCGACAATGGCATCCCTGGTGGGATCTCATCTCAACACCACGTGACCACGTGACCAACTGACCATCAACGTTTGGAACCCCCTTCGACTGTGCCAGTACATCTCTCTACGATATGTGAGACTGTGTATATATTTTAAGATTCGTTTTAATTGAATTGATTGTGACTTTGAAGTGAAAGAGACACTTATATCCATTATGTCCGTGATTTGCCAAGTGAAAGAGACACTTTACCTGATATATCAGCGCTGATGATAATGATGATGATGATGATTTTGACAATGATGATGATTATAATTATTCTATTGTGATTCAAAAGACTCTTACCATATACATTTATTCTTAATATTGTGAATTGCTGTCTGTGATATATTTTGAATTCATTTATTGATTCAACTGTGATAATCTACATTTACATTTCATATCTTGTAATACTGCTGTGATATTATACATGTAACTTGTATCAGCTGTGATATTATACATGTAACTTGTATCAGCTGTGATATTATACATGTAACTTGTAACTTGTATTATTTACTGCCTCCTGTGATATTCATTTACATTTATTTGTGATCACAACTTGTGTTTAACCATGTAATTTAGTTCATGCGCATTGACGTCACTATTTTACATCTGCATTCTGTTTAGCATACTTTTGTGTGGCCACTTAGTGTTTGTATTTAACATTGCAATGTGTAGCATATATCTATACTTTTATTAGTGGGAAATAAAGTTTTATAGTTTAGGTTATCTTAAACAGGGGTTGTTAGGAATACTGCACTGCACCCTTGCCTTAGCCTTTGCTATCTGCTTTACTTTGCTGTCTACTTTACCCTGCTTACTTTGACCGGTTTAGTTATGTATTAATAAAACATATCACCTTTTGCTTACTAACAATAAAAATGTTAGGTTCATTTATCAAAATAAAGTATAGCAAACATTTAACTTAATTAAGTTAGCTTAATCCAATAAAGCTTATACTTAGTAATTAGGTAATTAAGTGTGTTTATTTATTCATTTGTATTTATCTTGTGTTTGTGTCATTCATTCAGTCACTAATACATACTTCTTTCATTTCAGGTGTTTGAAAATGCTTTGATATTTCAATTGTGTGTTTCTTATTTAAAACATATTTTTGCATTAATTGTGTGTCATATTTCGTCAATTGATATGAAGTATCATTAACATATTTGATATCAATACATCAAAATATATTCATAACATTATCATCTCAATATGCCGCGCCATTGCGTTAATCTAAGCTAGCTTGCGCTGCTGCATTTGTTACGCGCTGCTTGTTTTCTGTTGGCCATTATCACTTATTCACACATTTGTTAATATTTCACATTGTTACAATGGCTGATTTATCAAATGAAGAATTTGATTCAGTCATGGCCTCTCTTGGTAAACTTGGCATAGCTCCAGATGTCAGTTCACCAGCTGAGCTGAAACATTGGATGGCCTCCCAACCCAAAAGAGCTCAGTGCTTGTCGGCCGGAATAGCTCAGTTGGGAGAGCGTTAGACTGAAGATCTAAAGGCCCCCGGTTCAATCCCGGGTTCAGGCACAGAGTGCCTGACTCTGGCGGCTGACCACATTTTTGCACTAGTTTATAACACTCAAAATCTCCCATTCAAAACACCTTGATAACCCTCACCAACATTTGTTAAATAAATTTGGAATTTCAAAACCATGAAAGTGTTTAAAATTCAGCGTCTCTTACCACTTCAACATTTTTATTTCAATCAAACATAACTTTTCCATACTCTATTGAGATAAAACATATACTGCCCCTCCTGTTCAAAACATCACCAGTTACAGAGCAGATTACATCGTCTTTTCAGAGCACACAGTCCCGTCCCACGCTGTTGGGGTCATTTGTAAAGAGCTCAGTGCTTGTCGGCCGGAATAGCTCAGTTGGGAGAGCGTTAGACTGAAGATCTAAAGGCCCCCGGTTCAATCCCGGTTTCCGGCACAGAGTGCCTGACTCTGGCGGCTGACCACATTTTTGCACTAGTTTATAACACTCAAAATCTCCCATTCAAAACACCTTGATAACCCTCACCAACATTTGTTAAATAAATTTGGAATTTCAAAACCATGAAAGTGTTTAAAATTCAGCGTCTCTTACCACTTCAACATGTTTATTTCAATCAAACATAACTTTTCCATACTCTATTGAGATAAAACATATACTGCCCCTCCTGTCCAAAACATCACCAGTTACACAGCAGATTACATCGTCTTTTCAGAGCACACAGTCCCGTCCCACGCTGTTGGGGTCACTTGTAAAGAGCTCAGTGCTTGTCGGCCGGAATAGCTCAGTTGGGAGAGCGTTAGACTGAAGATCTAAAGGCCCCCGGTTCAATCCCGGGTTCCGGCACAGAGTGCCTGACTCTGGCGGCTGACCACATTTTTGCACTAGTTTATAACACTCAAAATCTCCCATTCAAAACACCTTGATAACCCTCACCAACATTTGTTAAATAAATTTGGAATTTCAAAACCATGAAAGTGTTTAAAATTCAGCGTCTCTTACCACTTCAACATTTTTATTTCAATCAAACATAACTTTTCCATACTCTATTGAGATAAAACATATACTGCCCCTCCTGTCCAAAACATCACCAGTTACACAGCAGATTACATCGTCTTTTCAGAGCACACAGTCCCGTCCCACGCTGTTGGGGTCACTTGTAAAGAGCTCAGTGCTTGTCGGCCGGAATAGCTCAGTTGGGAGAGCGTTAGACTGAAGATCTAAAGGCCCCCGGTTCAATCCCGGGTTCCGGCACAGAGTGCCTGACTCTGGCGGCTGACCACATTTTTGCACTAGTTTATAACACTCAAAATCTCCCATTCAAAACACCTTGATAACCCTCACCAACATTTGTTAAATAAATTTGGAATTTCAAAACCATGAAAGTGTTTAAAATTCAGCGTCTCTTACCACTTCAACATTTTTATTTCAATCAAACATAACTTTTCCATACTCTATTGAGATAAAACATATACTGCCCCTCCTGTCCAAAACATCACCAGTTACACAGCAGATTACATCGTCTTTTCAGAGCACACAGTCCCGTCCCACGCTGTTGGGGTCACTTGTAAAGAGCTCAGTGCTTGTCGGCCGGAATAGCTCAGTTGGGAGAGCGTTAGACTGAAGATCTAAAGGCCCCCGGTTCAATCCCGGGTTCCGGCACAGAGTGCCTGACTCTGGCGGCTGACCACATTTTTTCACTAGTTTATAACACTCAAAATCTCCCATTCAAAACACCTTGATAACCCTCACCAACATTTGTTAAATAAATTTGGAATTTCAAAACCATGAAAGTGTTTAAAATTCAGCGTCTCTTACCACTTCAACATTTTTATTTCAATCAAACATAACTTTTCCATACTCTATTGAGATAAAACATATACTGCCCCTCCTGTCCAAAACATCACCAGTTACACAGCAGATTACATCGTCTTTTCAGAGCACACAGTCCCGTCCCACGCTGTTGGGGTCACTTGTAAAGAGCTCAGTGCTTGTCGGCCGGAATAGCTCAGTTGGGAGAGCGTTAGACTGAAGATCTAAAGGCCCCCGGTTCAATCCCGGGTTCCGGCACAGAGTGCCTGACTCTGGCGGCTGACCACATTTTTTCACTAGTTTATAACACTCAAAATCTCCCATTCAAAACACCTTGATAACCCTCACCAACATTTGTTAAATAAATTTGGAATTTCAAAACCATGAAAGTGTTTCAAATTCAGCGTCTCTTACCACTTCAACATTTTTATTTCAATCAAACATAACTTTTCCATACTCTATTGAGATAAAACATATACTGCCCCTCCTGTCCAAAACATCACCAGTTACACAGCAGATTACATCGTCTTTTCAGAGCACACATGTAACAGCATCAAATGTTGTAAATATATATTTTATTATATTTTTAATTTAATTGTGACTGAATACAATATTCAGTCAAGCATATCTTTTAGCCTTATACTTCACACTAAGCTTAACCTAATTTTCACTTCAGCTTTTGCATGAGCATTTCGCACTCACTTAATCACCAGTGCACTATCAAACAATAGCCCAACCCAAGCGCGACCTTTCTGCTTTCTCCAGCTTCATGCTTTTCAGCTTCTGTCTTTCTGGTTATAAGGTTTAGGACTAGTTTTTAATATTACTCCTTAGATTATTATCAGGAGGTGCAGAGACAGTGTCTGTGCATTTGTGGTTTATTTTGGATCTATGTGTATTCATTTGGATCTTTGGATTTGGACTCATAATTTCAAGGTTAGTTATGGTTCATCTTGTGTATTATATTCATGTGTATTTCTAGTATTGTAGAGATATATTCATTTTCTTGGCATTCATATTATGTATGTTTGGTGATTACTGGCTTTTACATTTATGTTCTTGGCGAACACAAAGTACATTGTGTTCAATTGGTATTTTATTCTTTGTGTTTATGGACACATAGTACAGTGTGTCCAGTTGTTGTATTTCTGGCGTATGAACACATTACATGTGTTGTGTATTAATAATTATCTTTCTAACTTAAACATTAATTAAATAATATTAAACCTTAACTCCATCTCTAAAGTTTAGCTAAACAAGTGTGTTGTGTGATGTATGAAAGGTAAGCTTGTGGAACATTACGTTACGTGTGTTTGGTTGAATGTATGTGTTTATGCTAAATGCAATGTGTGTTATGGTGAATGATTGAATAGATGAATGAATGAAACAGGGTTTTAATCTTGTAGTATTTTAATAGTGTTTTATTCATCTGCGTCATGTTATTCTGCAAGTTTTGTAAATAGCTATTTTATTTATGCAGATGTTGATGATGATGACGTAATCATGACGTAAACTTCTGGTGTTTGGACAAACCCAAGTCCACACACTTGGTGGGTTTTCCTATTTTATTATCGTAATACTATGCTTCATTAATTGCCTATATTTCATTTATTCTATGCATATGGCATAGATGTGGCACATGTATAAATTGTATTATGATATGCATAACATATATGCATGTGATTGATGTAATATAATATCTGCTATCATGTGGCATGTATTTAAAATCTCTAATCATTGTTTAAGTATATTCATCACATGTCATAATCTTCAATATTTATATCGTACAAATGTATTGGCACATTGTCAATTGTACTGAATCAAACCCTAATTATTGTTATTATTGTTTCAGGGTTTTTATTGTTTTCATAGTTTTGTAATAAACTATTGCTGGCCATATCGAACATCAACCTTCGTCTGTGTTCTTTCCACCTTCACACATTCGACTCGGTTACAATGGAGCCCCCGGTGAGGAAATGGCCTGATCAACACCAGACAGTGACCTAGTCCATGACGTCATCAGTGTGAGATCATCTTGTAATATGACTTCTGTAAATATGTGAACTCTAACTGTAAATATGTGAACTCTATACGAGTTGTGACCTGAATCAGAGACACTTTTTCATTGATGAACATTCCCTGTTATTACTTGCATATATACCATGATTTAAAGTGATTGATGTTTTGAAATGATGACTTTGCCTGTGAATCTTCATGTATTTGCCTTTGATTGTATGATATGTATTACATGTACATGTTGCCTGTGTTCCTACTTGTGTTTATTACATGCATGTATTTTGTGCCATGATGCCTGCGTGCACATGATGTTTGATATGTGGTACCACCTCCTACTTTAATTAGTGAGCGCTCACCAGGTTCTTAGTTTATTTCACCAGGTTCTTAGTTTATTTCACAAGGTTCTTAGTTAATCTCACCAGATTAGTTATTCTTAGTTAATCTCACCAGGTTCTTAGATAATCCCACAATATGATTCTTAGGTAATTTAATTTGTTTTCCTCTTAGTTTAGCTTAATATAACCTAGTAGTTTATTAATCATTAGATACCCTGTGTTTGCATGACATGATGTGATTGCAATTTGTGTCACTTGTGTGAATTAAAATTTGAAATAAACTTAAATCTAATAAAACTGTTAGGATTCAATAAAGCATAACTTAATTAATTATGTAGGGATTGTGTTGTGTTCATAAGGTTTGGTGTTTTGTTCATAGGTTTGTAGTTTGTGTTCACAGGTTATATTGGTTCTTTGTGTCTTGTGTTTGCTTCTTCAGTATGGGTTAGTTTATCTGCTGGTTAAGTTTATCTGCAATAGGTTAATCTTTCTTTATCCTATTCTATTTTCCCCAAGTCCCTGCGCGCGTGCATATAGCATATCACCTTGCATTTGTACACATGCACACACATCTTCTATTCACACTCTAAATAACTAACATTCAGTGTGTGAAGTATATCAATTTCAATCTTAAATTTTAATTCTTCTCAATATTTCAATGTAATTATAATGTAAATTTTCTTTAAAGTTGTTAAAACATCTTTAAAGTTTACCAATCTGCAATTACCTTCTTAAACATACACACATTCATTGTTGTAATGTCATCAATATTAAATTTATCAAATTGTTAGCTACCATTCAATCATGAGTGGACCACCGCCGGACGAGATCAAAAATCTCGTTTCTGCGTTTTCTAAACTAGGTACTTGGCCTACTGTTGATAATCCAGAGGATTTGGTAGCTTGGATGGCAAAATACACCAAGACCAAGTTCAAACCCGATGATTCAACAGAGGATAAGTCTAGTTCTCCCAGTGCCCATGCACCTGTGACTATTTCACAGGCCCCCAAATTGCCTTTCTTTTCAGGTGAGAAGAAGAGTGAGACCTCTTTTGAAGTTTGGCACTACCATGTCAAATGTTTGATGCAGCATGGGTCAATGACGCATGACACTGTTACTACAGCAGTACAGCAGTCATTGCGCGGCAAAGCAGCTACTGTTGCTATGTGCCTGGGACCCGATGCTGACATCAAACTTCTTCTTTCTAAGTTGGCGGCTACCTTTGGTACTGTTGACAGAGGTCAAGCTCTTCTTTCCCATTTCTACTCGGCAAAACAAGAAGACACAGAAGAAGTCTCACAGTGGGCATGCAGGTTGGAGCAGCTACTCCTACAGGCGGACGCACAAGCACCAGTTTCCATGGCAACAAGGGACGAGATGCTCAGGAATCAGTTGTGGTCGGGATCAAGGCCGGAGCTTCGGGACCAGACAGCCCACATCTTTGACACTGGATGTACCTTTGATGACCTCCTCAGAGCCCTGCGTCGAGCTGAAGTGGATCTACAGCAGTGAGGACCTGGATCCAAGAAGAGGATTCCAACTCCTAGCATGCCGGCTGTAGCCACAGAAGACTCTGAGCTGAAGGAGATCAAGGGGATGCTGAAGCGGCTGTCATCAGAAGTTTCCGAGATGAAGAAACAGAGACCACATCCTAACACTGCATCATGGAGCAACCAGGGACCTCCTGTCCCTCAAGGACCTCCGCCATTCCTACAGCCACCCCCTCAGAGCTGGACACCTCCTACCCCTCAACAGTGGTACCCACAGAACACAGGCCACACAGACTACCAGCGACCATCCAAGGATCCCATCACAGGAGAGCCTATATGCTTTAGATGCAAGCAGCCAGGACACTTACAGTATGGATGCCGCGTCAGGATGGACCACAGTCGCTCTTTAAACGTGAAGAAGCCTATGGGCCGGGGCCACTCATAGGCTACAAGAGACAACGCCCCTTTGTCAGGCAACAAGTCGCTCAGCTCGTCGGAGAACCTAACGAAGGAACAGTCTACATCAACAGCATTGAAACTAAAGCTCTCTTTGACACTGGCTCTACCGTTTCTACTGTCTCTAACACCTTTTACCAAACTTTTCTCTCTGATATTCCTCTTAAACCTCTTGATGTGTTCTTGCAGATTGACTGTGCAGATGGCCAAAATCTTCCATATTTTGGGCACATCGAAGTCAATCTAAAAGGCACAGGCTCTATCTCCTCTTTACCCTGCTTACTTTTTGTTGTTCCTGACACAGCTTACAACTTAAAAGTTCCTATCCTTCTGGGTACTAACATCCTTTCAACATGTATGGACTCCTGCAAGGCACAGTACGGAATGCGATTTCTACAACAAGCTGACATCCACACTCCATGGTACATCGCGTTCAGGAACATCATTCAGCAGGACAAGGAACTGACGAGGAACAATTACTCTCTGGGAAAGATCAAAAGTGCAGAGAATGAGCGACTTATCATACCACCCAACACAGAGCGAGTCATAGAAGGATACATCACCAATCCACTTGTGTACAGAGATACAGTTGCCATGGTACAGCCCACCACAGGATCTATTATACCAAGTGACCTTGACATAGCGCCAACTGTAGTAAACTACCGCCACAATGACAAGATCATGGTCCAAGTCCACATCGCCAATGTTACCACCAGGACAGTTGCCATCCCAACACGTGCAGTGTTATGTGAACTTCAGGTCGTCAGTGTTGAAGATCTTCCATCTGAGGTCATCCAAGGTGACGGTCAAGACGTCATCAACCTAATGAACTTTGAGGAAGGAGCTGTGACACCTGAACAGTTGAAGGATGGGATTGACATCATCAAGAAGTATGAAGACATCTTCTCCCATGGCGAGACTGACTTAGGACATGTCCCAAACGTGAAGCATCGGATTGACCTTGAAGATGATCGACCTTTTAAGCAGAGGCACAGACGCATCGCTCCATCTATGTACCAAGAGGTCAAGGAACATCTTCAACAACTACTTGCAAGTGGAGTCATCCGACAGTCTTATAGCCCATGGTCTTCTAACGTTGTCTTGGTAAGGAAGAAGAATGGGAAACTGCGAATGTGCGTTGATTTTCGTCAGCTCAACCGACGGACCATAAAAGACAGCTATTCTCTGCCAAGGATAGAAGAGATGTTTGACGCACTCGCAGGAGCCAAATACTTCAGTACTCTCGATATGAAGTCAGGATACCATCAGGTGGAAATAGAAGAATCACACAAGGAAAGGACAGCCTTCACCGTCGGTCCCTTGGGATTCTTCGAGTACAATCGTATGCCATTCGGTCTCTGCAACAGCCCTGCAACATACCAACGGGTGATGAACGAATGCTTCGACGGCCTCCACTTGAACATATGCCTTATCTACATGGACGACATCATTGTATTCTCTAACACCTATGAGGAACATCTCCAGCGCTTGGATCAAGTCTTGAAAAGAGCAAGGGATACAGGGATGAAACTCAGTCCAGACAAGTGCTCATTCTTCAAGAAAAGGATCAAGTTCCTCGGGCATATTGTATCAGGAGATGGAATAGAGACTGACCCAGACAAGATCCAGAGAGTACTTGATTGGCCAACACCTACAAATCCAGATGACATACGCCGATTCCTTGGATTCGCAGGCTATTACAGAAAGTTTGTGAAAGATTTCTCAAAGATCTCCAAACCACTGTCAGCTTTAATGCCATCCACCAAGACAAAGACAAGAAGGAATCAGTCTACCAAACCAGACAAGCCATGGAAATGGGGACAAGAACATGAATCTGCTTTCAAGACAATCAAGACATGCCTATCAACACCACCAGTCCTTGGGTATGCTGACTACACTCAGCCATTTGAAGTTCATACCGACGCCAGTGGCCAAGGACTCGGAGCTGTCTTATATCAGGACCAGGACGGACACAAGAAGGTCATCAGCTACGCAAGCAGAGGGCTGAGTAAGTCAGAGAGTAGCTATTCAGCACACCGACTTGAGTTCCTTGCTCTCAAGTGGGCTGTAACTGAAAAGTTCAAGGATTACTTATACGGAAATACATTTACTGTATTTACCGATAATAATCCCCTGACATATGTGCTCAGCTCTGCAAAGTTGGATGCTACAGGTCACCGCTGGCTAGCGGCCCTGTCAGCATACAACTTTGACATCATCTACAGACCAGGGCTCAGCAACGCAGATGCGGATGGACTTTCAAGGTTACCAGGGATAGAGGCTCAACAACAGGAAAAGATAACATCAGAGTCGGTCAGAGCTGTGTGCAATCATCTGCAGGAACATCCTTTTGTACACAGTCTTTGCTTCTCAGCCACCCCAAACTTGCAAGACCTTGAGGATCCACCAAACACCCTGGAAGTGATGACCAACAGAGATTGGAGGAAAGCACAAGCGGCAGACATCATCTTGGCACCTTGGATCAATCTTGTCAGAAGAAGCCTCAAGCCAAGAAGACAGGATTATCCCCCTTGCCAAGCAAACACAGCACTGCATCGGAACTTTGACAACCTCCTACTCAAGGAAGGAATCCTCTACAGGAAAATCAACATCAATGGAGAGGACAGATTGCAGCGTGTGTTACCATCAGCTCTAATAGAAGATGTGCTCAGAGGACTTCATGACGATGTAGGACATCCTGAACGAGAGAACACTGTCCCTTCTCCGTGACCGTTTCTTCTGGCCAGGCATGGCCAAGGACGTCGAAGACTGGGTACAAGGATGTGACAGATGTCTGAGGAGGAAGTCCCCTACAAACAGCCGAGCATCTCTAGTGAGCATCACCACCACACAGCCACTGGAACTTGTCTGCCTTGACTTTCTCTCTCTGGAAACATCGAAGGGAGGACACCAGAACATACTAGTAATCACGGACCACTTCACAAGATATGCACAGGCCATTCCAACAAAGAACCAAACTGCAAAGACAACAGCAGAAGCCTTCTACAGGAACTTCATTATGCACTATGGAATACCAAAGAGGATTCACAGTGACCAAAGTGCCAACTTCGAGAGCAAGCTGATGAAGGAACTGTGCAATATCTTAGGAATGGAGAAGAGTCGGACTACTCCTTATCACCCCATGGGCAACGGTATGGTTGAAAGGTTCAACAGGACACTGCTTGACATGCTCGGGACACTCCAGCCAGACAAGAAAGCAGATTGGAAGACATACGTCGCACCACTTGTCCACGCCTACAATAGCATACGGCATGAGTCCACCAACCAGTCTCCATTCTATCTGATGTTTGGTCGTGAACCTCGTCTCCCCATCGACTTGGCCTTTGGGATAGAGCTTAACCGGAACCATCCTTCCCTCTCAGCCTATTCAGAGTCCCTCAGGAAAAAGCTCCAGGAAGCCTACGAGCTCGCATCCAAAGCATCCCAAACAGCCAAGGACAAGCAAAAAGCCAGTTACGACCTGAAGACGAGAGGAGCCACAGTCCAGCCAGGGGACAGAGTTCTGGTGAAAGCCTTAGCCTTTGATGGTAAACACAAGTTGGCGGATCGTTGGGAAGAGGAACCTTATGTGGTTCTCTTGCAACCAAACCAGGAGATTCCTGTGTTTGTTGTGCAGAGAGAATCTGGCGAGGGGAGGAAGAGGACGTTGCACAGGAACCATCTTCTGCCTATTGGAACAGTACCAACGATCCAGGACAAGGAAACAGCACCACCAAACAAGAAGCCAACACCAAAACCAAGGACAAAGAAAACCCCACCGAAGAAGACAATTGAAGAGGACAGCCAGGAGGACAACGAATCACAAGTTGAGGCTCCATTTATCTTCACAGGCATTGCTGAGGATTTATCTATCATCAGTGAAGAGACTGTGGAAGAGAGTGTGGCTACTTCAGAGACAACAGATGACGATCTACAGTCCCTTGGAGTAGCAGGTGAAGCTTCTGGTGGTGACGATCACGGCACTGGAGACAGCAGCACAGAAGCGGATCCGGAAGCAGAAGAACCAGCTGACACAAGAAAGGAGCAAGAGGATTCAGTCGAGGATGAGGAACCACCACCTGCGCCTCCTGATGCTGTACCTCAACCTAAGCCACCTCCGAGAAGATCTACAAGAGAGTCCAAGAAACCACAATGGCAGACCTCTGGAGAATATGTGATGTCTCAAACCACGGATCCGGATTGGCAACAGAAGAGCCGTAGGTTGGAGCAACTTGCGGCATCCGGGATCCTTGGGCACATCAGCACCAGCATCTCCAAGGCACTTCTTTCCCTTGTCGACAAGGAACCAGAATGACGAGGACGTCATTTTTCAAGGGAGGGAAGTATGTAACAGCATCAAATGTTGTAAATATATATTTTATTATATTTTTAATTTAATTGTGACTGAATACAATATTCAGTCAAGCATATCTTTTAGCCTTATACTTCACACTAAGCTTAACCTAATTTTCACTTCAGCTTTTGCATGAGCATTTCGCACTCACTTAATCACCAGTGCACTATCAAACAATAGCCCAACCCAAGCGCGACCTTTCTGCTTTCTCCAGCTTCATGCTTTTCAGCTTCTGTCTTTCTGGTTATAAGGTTTAGGACTAGTTTTTAATATTACTCCTTAGATTATTATCAGGAGGTGCAGAGACAGTGTCTGTGCATTTGTGGTTTATTTTGGATCTATGTGTATTCATTTGGATCTTTGGATTTGGACTCATAATTTCAAGGTTAGTTATGGTTCATCTTGTGTATTATATTCATGTGTATTTCTAGTATTGTAGAGATATATTCATTTTCTTGGCATTCATATTATGTATGTTTGGTGATTACTGGCTTTTACATTTATGTTCTTGGCGAACACAAAGTACATTGTGTTCAATTGGTATTTTATTCTTTGTGTTTATGGACACATAGTACAGTGTGTCCAGTTGTTGTATTTCTGGCGTATGAACACATTACATGTGTTGTGTATTAATAATTATCTTTCTAACTTAAACATTAATTAAATAATATTAAACCTTAACTCCATCTCTAAAGTTTAGCTAAACAAGTGTGTTGTGTGATGTATGAAAGGTAAGATTGTGGAACATTACGTTACGTGTGTTTGGTTGAATGTATGTGTTTATGCTAAATGCAATGTGTGTTATGGTGAATGATTGAATAGATGAATGAATGAAACAGGGTTTTAATCTTGTAGTATTTTAATAGTGTTTTATTCATCTGCGTCATGTTATTCTGCAAGTTTTGTAAATAGCTATTTTATTTATGCAGATGTTGATGATGATGACGTAATCATGACGTAAACTTCTGGTGTTTGGACAAACCCAAGTCCACACACTTGGTGGGTTTTCCTATTTTATTATCGTAATACTATGCTTCATTAATTGCCTATATTTCATTTATTCTATGCATATGGCATAGATGTGGCACATGTATAAATTGTATTATGATATGCATAACATATATGCATGTGATTGATGTAATATAATATCTGCTATCATGTGGCATGTATTTAAAATCTCTAATCATTGTTTAAGTATATTCATCACATGTCATAATCTTTCAATATTTATATCGTACAAATGTATTGGCACATTGTCAATTGTACTGAATCAAACCCTAATTATTGTTATTATTGTTTCAGGGTTTTTATTGTTTTCATAGTTTTGTAATAAACTATTGCTGGCCATATCGAACATCAACCTTCGTCTGTGTTCTTTCCACCTTCACACATTCGACTCGGTTACACACAGTCCCGTCCCACGCTGTTGGGGTCACTTGTAAAGAGCTCAGTGCTTGTCGGCCGGAATAGCTCAGTTGGGAGAGCGTTAGACTGAAGATCTAAAGGCCCCCGGTTCAATCCCGGGTTCCGGCACAGAGTGCCTGACTCTGGCGGCTGACCACATTTTTGCACTAGTTTATAACACTCAAAATCTCCCATTCATAACACCTTGATAACCCTCACCAACATTTGTTAAATAAATTTGGAATTTCAAAACCATGAAAGTGTTTAAAATTCAGCGTCTCTTACCACTTCAACATTTTTATTTCAATCAAACATAACTTTTCCATACTCTATTGAGATAAAACATATACTGCCCCTCCTGTCCAAAACATCACCAGTTACACAGCAGATTACATCGTCTTTTCAGAGCACACAGTCCCGTCCCACGCTGTTGGGGTCACTTGTAAAGAGCTCAGTGCTTGTCGGCCGGAATAGCTCAGTTGGGAGAGCGTTAGACTGAAGATCTAAAGGCCCCCGGTTCAATCCCGGGTTCCGGCACAGAGTGCCTGACTCTGGCGGCTGACCACATTTTTGCACTAGTTTATAACACTCAAAATCTCCCATTCAAAACACCTTGATAACCCTCACCAACATTTGTTAAATAAATTTGGAATTTCAAAACCATGAAAGTGTTTAAAATTCAGCGTCTCTTACCACTTCAACATTTTTATTTCAATCAAACATAACTTTTCCATACTCTATTGAGATAAAACATATACTGCCCCTCCTGTCCAAAACATCACCAGTTACACAGCAGATTACATCGTCTTTTCAGAGCACACAGTCCCGTCCCACGCTGTTGGGGTCACTTGTAAAGAGCTCAGTGCTTGTCGGCCGGAATAGCTCAGTTGGGAGAGCGTTAGACTGAAGATCTAAAGGCCCCCGGTTCAATCCCGGGTTCCGGCACAGAGTGCCTGACTCTGGCGGCTGACCACATTTTTGCACTAGTTTATAACACTCAAAATCTCCCATTCAAAACACCTTGATAACCCTCACCAACATTTGTTAAATAAATTTGGAATTTCAAAACCATGAAAGTGTTTAAAATTCAGCGTCTCTTACCACTTCAACATTTTTATTTCAATCAAACATAACTTTTCCATACTCTATTGAGATAAAACATATACTGCCCCTCCTGTCCAAAACATCACCAGTTACACAGCAGATTACATCGTCTTTTCAGAGCACACAGTCCCGTCCCACGCTGTTGGGGTCACTTGTAAAGAGCTCAGTGCTTGTCGGCCGGAATAGCTCAGTTGGGAGAGCGTTAGACTGAAGATCTAAAGGCCCCCGGTTCAATCCCGGGTTCCGGCACAGAGTGCCTGACTCTGGCGGCTGACCACATTTTTGCACTAGTTTATAACACTCAAAATCTCCCATTCAAAACACCTTGATAACCCTCACCAACATTTTTTAAATAAATTTGGAATTTCAAAACCATGAAAGTGTTTAAAATTCAGCGTCTCTTACCACTTCAACATTTTTATTTCAATCAAACATAACTTTTCCATACTCTATTGAGATAAAACATATACTGCCCCTCCTGTCCAAAACATCACCAGTTACACAGCAGATTACGTCGTCTTTTCAGAGCACACAGTCCCGTCCCACGCTGTTGGGGTCACTTGTAAAGAGCTCAGTGCTTGTCGGCCGGAATAGCTCAGTTGGGAGAGCGTTAGACTGAAGATCTAAAGGCCCCCGGTTCAATCCCGGGTTCCGGCACAGAGTGCCTGACTCTGGCGGCTGACCACATTTTTGCACTAGTTTATAACACTCAAAATCTCCCATTCAAAACACCTTGATAACCCTCACCAACATTTGTTAAATAAATTTGGAATTTCAAAACCATGAAAGTGTTTAAAATTCAGCGTCTCTTACCACTTCAACATTTTTATTTCAATCAAACATAACTTTTCCATACTCTATTGAGATAAAACATATACTGCCCCTCCTGTCCAAAACATCACCAGTTACACAGCAGATTACATCGTCTTGTTGGGGTCACTTTTTACAAGTGGTCAGCCATAGCGTGCGGACGTGTTGTGCAAGCTCTCCCAGCCTGCCTCAAAATAATATGAACCCTACAGTGTGAGAGAAGATACCTATTGACATTGTGATATTCAAAGGCACTTATACTGTGCAAAACCTAATGGATTTATAACGTTTGGAGCTTTTGGAGTAGCCCCTGAAAGAACTTTGACAACATCATCAAAAAGGTAAAGTCTTGCTTATTTACCTATGTATTGAATCACGCAATGGCTGACTCGCCTACGTATCTTACACAGAGGCCCAAAAGTACAGACTATGATATACTGAATGAACTTGACAATATATTTGGTGAAAGTGACAAACTTTCTTGTGAAAATGAACTTCTACAAAAGTATGTGAATGGTGAGAATCAACTCAATGACATCAGATTTAGCTTGTATGACATAGCTAAACATGATAATGCTGACTTTCCTGAGGGCTCCTTAGCTAGACGTGTTAATAGAGGTGGGCAGAGTCTTTCTCAAAAATATGCCACTGATATCTACACACTGTACAAATATATCAAAGGTTCTCTCCCTGGCCATGTTGTTCAAAATGAAGTGCTTAGCAGACACAAGCAAAATTCCCGCTCTAAGAGTACTGGAGGGGATAATGTCATATCTGATAGTGTGTGCATAGAGCCAAAAGGAAGAGATATACTTTGTGAAATTGTCAGTAAGCTTGTAATTGTCCATGATGATATGAAGGAGAGTATAAAGTGTGTTCATGAAAAGCTTGAAGATTTCCATGGTAAATATGAAAATGATATGCGAAATCTCATACAACTATGGGAAGAGAAGAACCAGGAGGTTAAGAATTGTTCAATTGAAATGCAGAAAATGAAGTCGCAAATTAGAAAGCAACAAACTGAAATTCAAGCATTGAAGCGAGAGGTAACAGACAAAATCTCTGAAAATGTTTTTCTTTAGAATCAGCTCTGTGAAACAATAGGATCTATTAACAAGCAGACAAACACAATTGAGGGTAAGCTTGACTGCATGAACACAAGGGAGAAGCTACTCTACTCGCAAGCGCTGAAGCATTCACCCGAAGCTATCCCGGCGTGTCCTCAGAGAGTGATTACAGCTGAAGTCCATGTCCCAGTGAGTAACCAATCAACTACCCCAAGCCTGCCGAAAGCTCGCAGGTCGTCGTCTGAGAGCAATCAAGGTCACCAATCAGCTCCTCAAAGCGAATCTAATTGTCAAAGCACTCATCATCACACAGCAGCTCCTACTGACCTCAAACATGATATTGACCTCCAGGTAACGGTGAACAACAGCAACAAAGACACAGAGACTGATTGCGAACGAACAGTACAATTCACAAATGAATGGAAAAGAGCATTTTATGGAACATCACGTGTACGAAATAAACGATTGGTTTTGTCCTATGTAAGTGCTAGAAACTCTTTTGATGTTGTCAAAGATGCCATAACTAATTATACAAAAGAGCGGGGGGTTGAAACATCTAGGATTTCACTGCTTAAACACTGGCAAGGATACAATCCAACGTATACCATCTCTCTAACCGTTTCTAAACAATGTGCCAAAATAATACTTGATGATGAAACATTCTGGCCGGAAGATGTTTTCTGTCGCGAATGGGTACCTAAGAAATACTGGTATGCTCAGAGTGAGGTGGCTACGGACCAACGATATAACAACTTTGAATAATGGATAGGAAAAGTATGATAACAAAAATGTTAATACTCCTACTTTTCATTGTTGCTATGGACTACAAAGCATTCGGAACCTGGAACATACGTGGGCTTAACAACTGTGAGCATGATTTAACTTGCAGACTATCTCATTGCGATATTATGTTTGTCTGTGAAACTTGGATGAATTGGCGTGATCAAACCAACCTAAAAACGATCAACCATGACTTTGTAGTATTCAGCAAATGCTCATCTTCAACAGATATACGCCATAGAGGCTCTGGAGGTGTAGCCATGATGGTAAGGAAATATAACGGAACTAAAATAGTTGACCTAGAGACAAATGAGTACGATCGTGTAATGGCTGTTCGGGTTGATGATGGTCACAGTGTGCTCTTCGTGATTGGCACTCATCTACCATCCTCGAACGTCCTGGACTCTGTATACCTGGAAGCTCTGGACTACACTATGTCGTTGTATGATACCTACTCTGCACAGGGCCACGTCATTCTCCTAGGAGACTTCAATGCAGACATAAGAACACACCTATCACATCGGAGACGCGCAGCATATCTTCAGAGAGTGCTCACAGAAAGGAATATCTACTCTGTTGTGCCAATTGACAACCAGTCATTTTATACTTACTCCTCAAAGTGCAACTCATCACGAACTTTGATTGACTACGTCTTTATCCATAGAGATAATCTCTCGAGTGTAAGTGGTTATGTGATTGATAACTCTGTAACCTATTCAGTGTCTGACCACCTCCCAATAATGGTATTTATGAACCTAACTGCCACTCACACACGATCTGAAGGATATAGACTTAACTGGAAAAAGGCCTCTGAAGTAGACCTGATGCTATATCGATATGAAACTGAAAACTATCTCCGAGGTGCCTCCTTCAATATAACAGAATACTCGACTCCAGAAATCTACATTGATGCTTACAATGACTATATTGTTGATAGCCTTCATAAAGCAGCAGCTGATAGCATTCCATGCTCAAGTTTTAGACCCTATTTGAAGCCATACTGGACCAAAGATAAGCTCAAACCCCTCCATGATGAAATGAGATTACGTCGTAATATATGGTGTTCAAAGGGCAAACCACGCAACAAGGATGACGAGAGCTACCTTAAATACAAAGATGCAAAACGTGTATTCAGAAAGCACCACCGTCAGTCAAAACAAAACTCCCTTCAATCAAAGTTTGATGAAATTTCAAAGTCAGCTGAAATTGACATTGGTGAATATTTCAAAGTAACTAAGAGATTAAATCGATCTAACGGAATTACTTCAAGAATAGTTGTGGATGAATGTACTGAAGATACACCAGAAGGCATATGTAATGCTTTCAGTAACCATTTCAAGACACTGGCAACCCCTGCTATGCTTGAACAATTTGACTCAGAATTTGCCTCGTATGCCGCCGAAAAGGTTGTATCTATCAATCATGACACTCTCGACGATACAGGCAACTCACCTGTTAAAGACCCTGTTACAGCAGAAGAGATTTGGTCTGCTGTTAGAATACTAAAAACCGGGAAATCCCCTGGACCTGATCGCCTGACCAATGAACATCTTAAACGTTCAGGACGCTCATTATTTCAACACCTTGCCACAATGTTTAACTTAATGATAGAGTATGAATGTACACCATCATCATACCATATTGGCAAAATACTACCTATCCATAAAGGTCATGGTAAGTCCAAATCTGACCTCAATAATTACAGAGGCATTACACTAACATCTGTTCTGAGCAAGCTGTTTGAGCGTATTCTACTGACCAGAATTGACCACTATGTGAATACAAGATGCGAATTTCCACATCCCCTCCAGTTCGGATTCCGGAAAAATGCCGGCGCAGAGACAGCCTGTTTTAGTCTACTTGAGAATATATCATACTACAATGAAAGAGAATCTGTTGTATACTGTGCGTTTTTGGATAACTCTAAGGCGTTTGATCGCGTATGGTTGAATGGTCTCTTCTTCAAGCTACATGAGATTGGTATTACAGGAAAAACATGGCGTTTACTGCATAATGCATATTTCTCCATGAAATCGTATGTTACATTTGCAGGCTATGAATCTGAGGTTTTTACAATTGGCCAAGGTGTTGGTCAAGGGCGTGTTTTGTCTGCGTGGCTCTTCACTGTGTACATTAATGGACTTATCTATGAACTTTTTTTTTTTTTTTTTTTTTTTTTTTTTTTTTTTATTCCATTTCAATTGATACACATTATATATATGTACATCTTTCACATCATCATAATCTTCTACTAGTTACAACATAGAGAGAGACTGGTATATAAATATATAAGTAGTACTTGCAGGGTTGGACAAGATTGGTACATGGGCAATGAGGTTAAAGTATTTTATGGATGCTTCAATAAAGAACATCAGGTAACTGTTTCCATTTTTTAAAGAAAGTTTCTAACCTATTGTTTTTTTTGGCTATAAATTTTTCAATTGTGCAAGTAATCTTGAGACAATTTACAAATCCCTCAAAAGAAAGAGCATGTTGTTTTATACTTGAGACATAGATAAATCGCTTGGCCAAAAGAATGATATGATTAGTTAATTTATCATTTGAACAGAGTCCAAAAAAAATAGTAAATTTTGTAAGTGCCATATTTGAATGAAGATAGGCATTTAGAAAAAGCTCCAAATCATACCAAAATTTCTTAACAAGTTCACAATCAAAATATACATGAGAAATATCTTCTGAGGTATTTTTACAAAATGTGCACACATCATTGTCAACAAAATTCATATTCATTAATTCTTTTTTGGTATAAATTATTCTATAGATAAATTTGTATTGAAAATCTAACAGTTTACAGTCATTTGTGCATTTCTTATAGAATCTAAACACATCATTCCAAATTATATCCTGTTGAAAGACATTATTCCAATGCTCAAGTACTTTTGGAATAGTGTTGAACTTGACTGCTCTGGATATGGCCTACGTCTACCATGGGGACACTTTCCAGGACAACTCCTAGCTGATGACACAACGATTGCCAGTAACTCGCCATCTGCTCTCCAAAACCTTTTAAACATTGCAAATACATATGCGTGTAAGTGGCAACTTGTGTATAATGTAAACAAAAGCTCTCTATTAGTCTTCTCACGCCGCCCATTGAATGTGCTATGTCCAGATCTCTACTGCGGACAGAATAAACTCCCATACAAATCGACGGTGACCTACGCTGGTATACATCTGTCAAGTAATGGAAAGTCCCTCGGACGCACACTAGCAGCCTGTGAAAAGTTAAAGAGGAACATCAACGTGAACCACAACAATGGAATATTCTATGGAGGGTTAAATCCTGTATCAGCTGTTCGCGTACTGGAACGTGTCATTCTTCCATGCGCACTATATGGTTGTAACACTTGGGGACAACTTTCTCTGAGGGAATATGAGATGCTAGAGGTACCCCAGAGATACTTCAGCAAAAAGGTACAAGGGCTACCTAAGCATACGCCTTCACCTATTGCACTGGACAGCCTACATCTCCTATCAATTCAGTCTTACATTGAGCGCCAATCACTCCTTCTCATGGGTAAGCTCTGCAGAGTGAGCAGCAAATACTTCTTTAAACGTGTTTTCATTGGACGATTTGGTCAATACAAATGTGAAAGTAATAACAATAAACGTTGCTTCTACTCCTGTGCTTTCAACATGTTCAGACTTTCAAAGAAGTACAATCTTGAAAATGAAATAAAACAATACTTTGAATCCTGTAAATCTCTCAGCAAGAGTCAATGGAGCAAGCTGGTCACAGACAGAATTAGAAGCTTTGACATGTCAATCCGAATGGATGCAATTGCCAGTAGACTTGATCTCTCCAGATATATGACTGTACGACTAGACAGGCCAAATAGACTTTGGTTATTATGCAAACAATTTCCACAGAAATTTAAGGATATTTCAAAAGTTCTCCACATTGCATGTAAACCACTGGAATCGAGAGAATGGGTATGTGGGACAACTGTGTATGATCTTGTGAATCATGTATTCATTTCATGTCCCAGGAACATGTCAGAAAGAGACAAACTGTTCAACAAAGTAATTGACTTGATGGATGTTAAATGCTTTGCTGACTTATGGTCAAAAGATGATGAATCAATCATAGTACTTTTCCTTGGTGGATCTCCAGACTGTACAGAGGATCTTCAATTTGACACTTGGTGTCAAATTATGCTCATTGTGGCTGATTTTGTCAGAAACTGTAACTTTCTATTCAAATAACGTTTGAAATACATATATACATTATCTCTTGCCTGTAAATATCTTGATATATCTATGTGTCTGTAATCTTCATTGCTGGAGGAAATAAAGCCAATCTATCTATCTATCTGTCGGCCGGAATAGCTCCCTCCTGTCCAAAACATCACCAGTTACACAGCAGATTACATCGTCTTTTCAGAGCACACAGTCCCGTCCCACGCTGTTGGGGTCACTTGTAAAGAGCTCAGTGCTTGTCGGCCGGAATAGCTCAGTTGGGAGAGCGTTAGACTGAAGATCTAAAGGCCCCCGGTTCAATCCCGGGTTCCGGCACAGAGTGCCTGACTCTGGCGGCTGACCACATTTTTGCACTAGTTTATAACACTCAAAATCTCCCATTCAAAACACCTTGATAACCCTCACCAACATTTGTTAAATAAATTTGGAATTTCAAAACCATGAAAGTGTTTAAAATTCAGCGTCTCTTACCACTTCAACATTTTTATTTCAATCAAACATAACTTTTCCATACTCTATTGAGATAAAACATATACTGCCCCTCCTGTCCAAAACATCACCAGTTACACAGCAGATTACATCGTCTTTTCAGAGCACACAGTCCCGTCCCACGCTGTTGGGGTCACTTGTAAAGAGCTCAGTGCTTGTCGGCCGGAATAGCTCAGTTGGGAGAGCGTTAGACTGAAGATCTAAAGGCCCCCGGTTCAATCCCGGGTTCCGGCACAGAGTGCCTGACTCTGGCGGCTGACCACATTTTTGCACTAGTTTATAACACTCAAAATCTCCCATTCAAAACACCTTGATAACCCTCACCAACATTTGTTAAATAAATTTGGAATTTCAAAACCATGAAAGTGTTTAAAATTCAGCGTCTCTTACCACTTCAACATTTTTATTTCAATCAAACATAACTTTTCCATACTCTATTGAGATAAAACATATACTGCCCCTCCTGTCCAAAACATCACCAGTTACACAGCAGATTACATCGTCTTTTCAGAGCACACAGTCCCGTCCCACGCTGTTGGGGTCACTTGTAAAGAGCTCAGTGCTTGTCGGCCGGAATAGCTCAGTTGGGAGAGCGTTAGACTGAAGATCTAAAGGCCCCCGGTTCAATCCCGGGTTCCGGCACAGAGTGCCTGACTCTGGCGGCTGACCACATTTTTGCACTAGTTTATAACACTCAAAATCTCCCATTCAAAACACCTTGATAACCCTCACCAACATTTGTTAAATAAATTTGGAATTTCAAAACCATGAAAGTGTTTAAAATTCAGCGTCTCTTACCACTTCAACATTTTTATTTCAATCAAACATAACTTTTCCATACTCTATTGAGATAAAACATATACTGCCCCTCCTGTCCAAAACATCACCAGTTACACAGCAGATTACATCGTCTTTTCAGAGCACACAGTCCCGTCCCACGCTGTTGGGGTCACTTGTAAAGAGCTCAGTGCTTGTCGGCCGGAATAGCTCAGTTGGGAGAGCGTTAGACTGAAGATCTAAAGGCCCCCGGTTCAATCCCGGGTTCCGGCACAGAGTGCCTGACTCTGGCGGCTGACCACATTTTTGCACTAGTTTATAACACTCAAAATCTCCCATTCAAAACACCTTGATAACCCTCACCAACATTTGTTAAATAAATTTGGAATTTCAAAACCATGAAAGTGTTTAAAATTCAGCGTCTCTTACCACTTCAACATTTTTATTTCAATCAAACATAACTTTTCCATACTCTATTGAGATAAAACATATACTGCCCCTCCTGTCCAAAACATCACCAGTTACACAGCAGATTACATCGTCTTTTCAGAGCACACAGTCCCGTCCCACGCTGTTGGGGTCACTTGTAAAGAGCTCAGTGCTTGTCGGCCGGAATAGCTCAGTTGGGAGAGCGTTAGACTGAAGATCTAAAGGCCCCCGGTTCAATCCCGGGTTCCGGCACAGAGTGCCTGACTCTGGCGGCTGACCACATTTTTGCACTAGTTTATAACACTCAAAATCTCCCATTCAAAACACCTTGATAACCCTCACCAACATTTGTTAAATAAATTTGGAATTTCAAAACCATGAAAGTGTTTAAAATTCAGCGTCTCTTACCACTTCAACATTTTTATTTCAATCAAACATAACTTTTCCATACTCTATTGAGATAAAACATATACTGCCCCTCCTGTCCAAAACATCACCAGTTACACAGCAGATTACATCGTCTTTTCAGAGCACACAGTCCCGTCCCACGCTGTTGGGGTCACTTGTAAAGAGCTCAGTGCTTGTCGGCCGGAATAGCTCAGTTGGGAGAGCGTTAGACTGAAGATCTAAAGGCCCCCGGTTCAATCCCGGGTTCCGGCACAGAGTGCCTGACTCTGGCGGCTGACCACATTTTTGCACTAGTTTATAACACTCAAAATCTCCCATTCAAAACACCTTGATAACCCTCACCAACATTTGTTAAATAAATTTGGAATTTCAAAACCATGAAAGTGTTTAAAATTCAGCGTCTCTTACCACTTCAACATTTTTATTTCAATCAAACATAACTTTTCCATACTCTATTGAGATAAAACATATACTGCCCCTCCTGTCCAAAACATCACCAGTTACACAGCAGATTACATCGTCTTTTCAGAGCACACAGTCCCGTCCCACGCTGTTGGGGTCACTTGTAAAGAGCTCAGTGCTTGTCGGCCGGAATAGCTCAGTTGGGAGAGCGTTAGACTGAAGATCTAAAGGCCCCCGGTTCAATCCCGGGTTCCGGCACAGAGTGCCTGACTCTGGCGGCTGACCACATTTTTGCACTAGTTTATAACACTCAAAATCTCCCATTCAAAACACCTTGATAACCCTCACCAACATTTGTTAAATAAATTTGGAATTTCAAAACCATGAAAGTGTTTAAAATTCAGCGTCTCTTACCACTTCAACATTTTTATTTCAATCAAACATAACTTTTCCATACTCTATTGAGATAAAACATATACTGCCCCTCCTGTCCAAAACATCACCAGTTACACAGCAGATTACATCGTCTTTTCAGAGCACACAGTCCCGTCCCACGCTGTTGGGGTCACTTGTAAAGAGCTCAGTGCTTGTCGGCCGGAATAGCTCAGTTGGGAGAGCGTTAGACTGAAGATCTAAAGGCCCCCGGTTCAATCACAGAGTGCCTGACTCTGGCGGCTGACCACATTTTTGCACTAGTTTATAACGCTCAAAATCTCCCATTCAAAACACCTTGATAACCCTCACCAACATTTGTTAAATAAATTTGGAATTTCAAAACCATGAAAGTGTTTAAAATTCAGCGTCTCTTACCACTTCAACATTTTTATTTCAATCAAACATAACTTTTCCATACTCTATTGAGATAAAACATATACTGCCCCTCCTGTCCAAAACATCACCAGTTACACAGCAGATTACATCGTCTTTTCAGAGCACACAGTCCCGTCCCACGCTGTTGGGGTCACTTGTAAAGAGCTCAGTGCTTGTCGGCCGGAATAGCTCAGTTGGGAGAGCGTTAGACTGAAGATCTAAAGGCCCCCGGTTCAATCCCGGGTTCCGGCACAGAGTGCCTGACTCTGGCGGCTGACCACATTTTTGCACTAGTTTATAACACTCAAAATCTCCCATTCAAAACACCTTGATAACCCTCACCAACATTTGTTAAATAAATTTGGAATTTCAAAACCATGAAAGTGTTTAAAATTCAGCGTCTCTTACCACTTCAACATTTTTATTTCAATCAAACATAACTTTTCCATACTCTATTGAGATAAAACATATACTGCCCCTCCTGTCCAAAACATCACCAGTTACACAGCAGATTACATCGTCTTTTCAGAGCACACAGTCCCGTCCCACGCTGTTGGGGTCACTTGTAAAGAGCTCAGTGCTTGTCGGCCGGAATAGCTCAGTTGGGAGAGCGTTAGACTGAAGATCTAAAGGCCCCCGGTTCAATCCCGGGTTCCGGCACAGAGTGCCTGACTCTGGCGGCTGACCACATTTTTGCACTAGTTTATAACACTCAAAATCTCCCATTCAAAACACCTTGATAACCCTCACCAACATTTGTTAAATAAATTTGGAATTTCAAAACCATGAAAGTGTTTAAAATTCAGCGTCTCTTACCACTTCAACATTTTTATTTCAATCAAACATAACTTTTCCATACTCTATTGAGATAAAACATATACTGCCCCTCCTGTCCAAAACATCACCAGTTACACAGCAGATTACATCGTCTTTTCAGAGCACACAGTCCCGTCCCACGCTGTTGGGGTCACTTGTAAAGAGCTCAGTGCTTGTCGGCCGGAATAGCTCAGTTGGGAGAGCGTTAGACTGAAGATCTAAAGGCCCCCGGTTCAATCCCGGGTTCCGGCACAGAGTGCCTGACTCTGGCGGCTGACCACATTTTTGCACTAGTTTATAACACTCAAAATCTCCCATTCAAAACACCTTGATAACCCTCACCAACATTTGTTAAATAAATTTGGAATTTCAAAACCATGAAAGTGTTTAAAATTCAGCGTCTCTTACCACTTCAACATTTTTATTTCAATCAAACATAACTTTTCCATACTCTATTGAGATAAAACATATACTGCCCCTCCTGTCCAAAACATCACCAGTTACACAGCAGATTACATCGTCTTTTCAGAGCACACAGTCCCGTCCCACGCTGTTGGGGTCACTTGTAAAGAGCTCAGTGCTTGTCGGCCGGAATAGCTCAGTTGGGAGAGCGTTAGACTGAAGATCTAAAGGCCCCCGGTTCAATCCCGGGTTCCGGCACAGAGTGCCTGACTCTGGCGGCTGACCACATTTTTGCACTAGTTTATAACGCTCAAAATCTCCCATTCAAAACACCTTGATAACCCTCACCAACATTTGTTAAATAAATTTGGAATTTCAAAACCATGAAAGTGTTTAAAATTCAGCGTCTCTTACCACTTCAACATTTTTATTTCAATCAAACATAACTTTTCCATACTCTATTGAGATAAAACATATACTGCCCCTCCTGTCCAAAACATCACCAGTTACACAGCAGATTACATCGTCTTTTCAGAGCACACAGTCCCGTCCCACGCTGTTGGGGTCACTTGTAAAGAGCTCAGTGCTTGTCGGCCGGAATAGCTCAGTTGGGAGAGCGTTAGACTGAAGATCTAAAGGCCCCCGGTTCAATCCCGGGTTCCGGCACAGAGTGCCTGACTCTGGCGGCTGACCACATTTTTGCACTAGTTTATAACACTCAAAATCTCCCATTCAAAACACCTTGATAACCCTCACCAACATTTGTTAAATAAATTTGGAATTTCAAAACCATGAAAGTGTTTAAAATTCAGCGTCTCTTACCACTTCAACATTTTTATTTCAATCAAACATAACTTTTCCATACTCTATTGAGATAAAACATATACTGCCCCTCCTGTCCAAAACATCACCAGTTACACAGCAGATTACATCGTCTTTTCAGAGCACACAGTCCCGTCCCACGCTGTTGGGGTCACTTGTAAAGAGCTCAGTGCTTGTCGGCCGGAATAGCTCAGTTGGGAGAGCGTTAGACTGAAGATCTAAAGGCCCCCGGTTCAATCCCGGGTTCCGGCACAGAGTGCCTGACTCTGGCGGCTGACCACATTTTTGCACTAGTTTATAACACTCAAAATCTCCCATTCAAAACACCTTGATAACCCTCACCAACATTTGTTAAATAAATTTGGAATTTCAAAACCATGAAAGTGTTTAAAATTCAGCGTCTCTTACCACTTCAACATTTTTATTTCAATCAAACATAACTTTTCCATACTCTATTGAGATAAAACATATACTGCCCCTCCTGTCCAAAACATCACCAGTTACACAGCAGATTACATCGTCTTTTCAGAGCACACAGTCCCGTCCCACGCTGTTGGGGTCACTTGTAAAGAGCTCAGTGCTTGTCGGCCGGAATAGCTCAGTTGGGAGAGCGTTAGACTGAAGATCTAAAGGCCCCCGGTTCAATCCCGGGTTCCGGCACAGAGTGCCTGACTCTGGCGGCTGACCACATTTTTGCACTAGTTTATAACGCTCAAAATCTCCCATTCAAAACACCTTGATAACCCTCACCAACATTTGTTAAATAAATTTGGAATTTCAAAACCATGAAAGTGTTTAAAATTCAGCGTCTCTTACCACTTCAACATTTTTATTTCAATCAAACATAACTTTTCCATACTCTATTGAGATAAAACATATACTGCCCCTCCTGTCCAAAACATCACCAGTTACACAGCAGATTACATCGTCTTTTCAGAGCACACAGTCCCGTCCCACGCTGTTGGGGTCACTTGTAAAGAGCTCAGTGCTTGTCGGCCGGAATAGCTCAGTTGGGAGAGCGTTAGACTGAAGATCTAAAGGCCCCCGGTTCAATCCCGGGTTCCGGCACAGAGTGCCTGACTCTGGCGGCTGACCACATTTTTGCACTAGTTTATAACACTCAAAATCTCCCATTCAAAACACCTTGATAACCCTCACCAACATTTGTTAAATAAATTTGGAATTTCAAAACCATGAAAGTGTTTAAAATTCAGCGTCTCTTACCACTTCAACATTTTTATTTCAATCAAACATAACTTTTCCATACTCTATTGAGATAAAACATATACTGCCCCTCCTGTCCAAAACATCACCAGTTACACAGCAGATTACATCGTCTTTTCAGAGCACACAGTCCCGTCCCACGCTGTTGGGGTCACTTGTAAAGAGCTCAGTGCTTGTCGGCCGGAATAGCTCAGTTGGGAGAGCGTTAGACTGAAGATCTAAAGGCCCCCGGTTCAATCCCGGGTTCCGGCACAGAGTGCCTGACTCTGGCGGCTGACCACATTTTTGCACTAGTTTATAACACTCAAAATCTCCCATTCAAAACACCTTGATAACCCTCACCAACATTTGTTAAATAAATTTGGAATTTCAAAACCATGAAAGTGTTTAAAATTCAGCGTCTCTTACCACTTCAACATTTTTATTTCAATCAAACATAACTTTTCCATACTCTATTGAGATAAAACATATACTGCCCCTCCTGTCCAAAACATCACCAGTTACACAGCAGATTACATCGTCTTTTCAGAGCACACAGTCCCGTCCCACGCTGTTGGGGTCACTTGTAAAGAGCTCAGTGCTTGTCGGCCGGAATAGCTCAGTTGGGAGAGCGTTAGACTGAAGATCTAAAGGCCCCCGGTTCAATCCCGGGTTCCGGCACAGAGTGCCTGACTCTGGCGGCTGACCACATTTTTGCACTAGTTTATAACACTCAAAATCTCCCATTCAAAACACCTTGATAACCCTCACCAACATTTGTTAAATAAATTTGGAATTTCAAAACCATGAAAGTGTTTAAAATTCAGCGTCTCTTACCACTTCAACATTTTTATTTCAATCAAACATAACTTTTCCATACTCTATTGAGATAAAACATATACTGCCCCTCCTGTCCAAAACATCACCAGTTACACAGCAGATTACATCGTCTTTTCAGAGCACACAGTCCCGTCCCACGCTGTTGGGGTCACTTGTAAAGAGCTCAGTGCTTGTCGGCCGGAATAGCTCAGTTGGGAGAGCGTTAGACTGAAGATCTAAAGGCCCCCGGTTCAATCCCGGGTTCCGGCACAGAGTGCCTGACTCTGGCGGCTGACCACATTTTTGCACTAGTTTATAACACTCAAAATCTCCCATTCAAAACACCTTGATAACCCTCACCAACATTTGTTAAATAAATTTGGAATTTCAAAACCATGAAAGTGTTTAAAATTCAGCGTCTCTTACCACTTCAACATTTTTATTTCAATCAAACATAACTTTTCCATACTCTATTGAGATAAAACATATACTGCCCCTCCTGTCCAAAACATCACCAGTTACACAGCAGATTACATCGTCTTTTCAGAGCACACAGTCCCGTCCCACGCTGTTGGGGTCACTTGTAAAGAGCTCAGTGCTTGTCGGCCGGAATAGCTCAGTTGGGAGAGCGTTAGACTGAAGATCTAAAGGCCCCCGGTTCAATCCCGGGTTCCGGCACAGAGTGCCTGACTCTGGCGGCTGACCACATTTTTGCACTAGTTTATAACACTCAAAATCTCCCATTCAAAACACCTTGATAACCCTCACCAACATTTGTTAAATAAATTTGGAATTTCAAAACCATGAAAGTGTTTAAAATTCAGCGTCTCTTACCACTTCAACATTTTTATTTCAATCAAACATAACTTTTCCATACTCTATTGAGATAAAACATATACTGCCCCTCCTGTCCAAAACATCACCAGTTACACAGCAGATTACATCGTCTTTTCAGAGCACACAGTCCCGTCCCACGCTGTTGGGGTCACTTGTAAAGAGCTCAGTGCTTGTCGGCCGGAATAGCTCAGTTGGGAGAGCGTTAGACTGAAGATCTAAAGGCCCCCGGTTCAATCCCGGGTTCCGGCACAGAGTGCCTGACTCTGGCGGCTGACCACATTTTTGCACTAGTTTATAACACTCAAAATCTCCCATTCAAAACACCTTGATAACCCTCACCAACATTTGTTAAATAAATTTGGAATTTCAAAACCATGAAAGTGTTTAAAATTCAGCGTCTCTTACCACTTCAACATTTTTATTTCAATCAAACATAACTTTTCCATACTCTATTGAGATAAAACATATACTGCCCCTCCTGTCCAAAACATCACCAGTTACACAGCAGATTACATCGTCTTTTCAGAGCACACAGTCCCGTCCCACGCTGTTGGGGTCACTTGTAAAGAGCTCAGTGCTTGTCGGCCGGAATAGCTCAGTTGGGAGAGCGTTAGACTGAAGATCTAAAGGCCCCCGGTTCAATCCCGGGTTCCGGCACAGAGTGCCTGACTCTGGCGGCTGACCACATTTTTGCACTAGTTTATAACACTCAAAATCTCCCATTCAAAACACCTTGATAACCCTCACCAACATTTGTTAAATAAATTTGGAATTTCAAAACCATGAAAGTGTTTAAAATTCAGCGTCTCTTACCACTTCAACATTTTTATTTCAATCAAACATAACTTTTCCATACTCTATTGAGATAAAACATATACTGCCCCTCCTGTCCAAAACATCACCAGTTACACAGCAGATTACATCGTCTTTTCAGAGCACACAGTCCCGTCCCACGCTGTTGGGGTCACTTGTAAAGAGCTCAGTGCTTGTCGGCCGGAATAGCTCAGTTGGGAGAGCGTTAGACTGAAGATCTAAAGGCCCCCGGTTCAATCCCGGGTTCCGGCACAGAGTGCCTGACTCTGGCGGCTGACCACATTTTTGCACTAGTTTATAACACTCAAAATCTCCCATTCAAAACACCTTGATAACCCTCACCAACATTTGTTAAATAAATTTGGAATTTCAAAACCATGAAAGTGTTTAAAATTCAGCGTCTCTTACCACTTCAACATTTTTATTTCAATCAAACATAACTTTTCCATACTCTATTGAGATAAAACATATACTGCCCCTCCTGTCCAAAACATCACCAGTTACACAGCAGATTACATCGTCTTTTCAGAGCACACAGTCCCGTCCCACGCTGTTGGGGTCACTTGTAAAGAGCTCAGTGCTTGTCGGCCGGAATAGCTCAGTTGGGAGAGCGTTAGACTGAAGATCTAAAGGCCCCCGGTTCAATCCCGGGTTCCGGCACAGAGTGCCTGACTCTGGCGGCTGACCACATTTTTGCACTAGTTTATAACACTCAAAATCTCCCATTCAAAACACCTTGATAACCCTCACCAACATTTGTTAAATAAATTTGGAATTTCAAAACCATGAAAGTGTTTAAAATTCAGCGTCTCTTACCACTTCAACATTTTTATTTCAATCAAACATAACTTTTCCATACTCTATTGAGATAAAACATATACTGCCCCTCCTGTCCAAAACATCACCAGTTACACAGCAGATTACATCGTCTTTTCAGAGCACACAGTCCCGTCCCACGCTGTTGGGGTCACTTGTAAAGAGCTCAGTGCTTGTCGGCCGGAATAGCTCAGTTGGGAGAGCGTTAGACTGAAGATCTAAAGGCCCCCGGTTCAATCCCGGGTTCCGGCACAGAGTGCCTGACTCTGGCGGCTGACCACATTTTTGCACTAGTTTATAACACTCAAAATCTCCCATTCAAAACACCTTGATAACCCTCACCAACATTTGTTAAATAAATTTGGAATTTCAAAACCATGAAAGTGTTTAAAATTCAGCGTCTCTTACCACTTCAACATTTTTATTTCAATCAAACATAACTTTTCCATACTCTATTGAGATAAAACATATACTGCCCCTCCTGTCCAAAACATCACCAGTTACACAGCAGATTACATCGTCTTTTCAGAGCACACAGTCCCGTCCCACGCTGTTGGGGTCACTTGTAAAGAGCTCAGTGCTTGTCGGCCGGAATAGCTCAGTTGGGAGAGCGTTAGACTGAAGATCTAAAGGCCCCCGGTTCAATCCCGGGTTCCGGCACAGAGTGCCTGACTCTGGCGGCTGACCACATTTTTGCACTAGTTTATAACACTCAAAATCTCCCATTCAAAACACCTTGATAACCCTCACCAACATTTGTTAAATAAATTTGGAATTTCAAAACCATGAAAGTGTTTAAAATTCAGCGTCTCTTACCACTTCAACATTTTTATTTCAATCAAACATAACTTTTCCATACTCTATTGAGATAAAACATATACTGCCCCTCCTGTCCAAAACATCACCAGTTACACAGCAGATTACATCGTCTTTTCAGAGCACACAGTCCCGTCCCACGCTGTTGGGGTCACTTGTAAAGAGCTCAGTGCTTGTCGGCCGGAATAGCTCAGTTGGGAGAGCGTTAGACTGAAGATCTAAAGGCCCCCGGTTCAATCCCGGGTTCCGGCACAGAGTGCCTGACTCTGGCGGCTGACCACATTTTTGCACTAGTTTATAACACTCAAAATCTCCCATTCAAAACACCTTGATAACCCTCACCAACATTTGTTAAATAAATTTGGAATTTCAAAACCATGAAAGTGTTTAAAATTCAGCGTCTCTTACCACTTCAACATTTTTATTTCAATCAAACATAACTTTTCCATACTCTATTGAGATAAAACATATACTGCCCCTCCTGTCCAAAACATCACCAGTTACACAGCAGATTACATCGTCTTTTCAGAGCACACAGTCCCGTCCCACGCTGTTGGGGTCACTTGTAAAGAGCTCAGTGCTTGTCGGCCGGAATAGCTCAGTTGGGAGAGCGTTAGACTGAAGATCTAAAGGCCCCCGGTTCAATCCCGGGTTCCGGCACAGAGTGCCTGACTCTGGCGGCTGACCACATTTTTGCACTAGTTTATAACACTCAAAATCTCCCATTCAAAACACCTTGATAACCCTCACCAACATTTGTTAAATAAATTTGGAATTTCAAAACCATGAAAGTGTTTAAAATTCAGCGTCTCTTACCACTTCAACATTTTTATTTCAATCAAACATAACTTTTCCATACTCTATTGAGATAAAACATATACTGCCCCTCCTGTCCAAAACATCACCAGTTACACAGCAGATTACATCGTCTTTTCAGAGCACACAGTCCCGTCCCACGCTGTTGGGGTCACTTGTAAAGAGCTCAGTGCTTGTCGGCCGGAATAGCTCAGTTGGGAGAGCGTTAGACTGAAGATCTAAAGGCCCCCGGTTCAATCCCGGGTTCCGGCACAGAGTGCCTGACTCTGGCGGCTGACCACATTTTTGCACTAGTTTATAACACTCAAAATCTCCCATTCAAAACACCTTGATAACCCTCACCAACATTTGTTAAATAAATTTGGAATTTCAAAACCATGAAAGTGTTTAAAATTCAGCGTCTCTTACCACTTCAACATTTTTATTTCAATCAAACATAACTTTTCCATACTCTATTGAGATAAAACATATACTGCCCCTCCTGTCCAAAACATCACCAGTTACACAGCAGATTACATCGTCTTTTCAGAGCACACAGTCCCGTCCCACGCTGTTGGGGTCACTTGTAAAGAGCTCAGTGCTTGTCGGCCGGAATAGCTCAGTTGGGAGAGCGTTAGACTGAAGATCTAAAGGCCCCCGGTTCAATCCCGGGTTCCGGCACAGAGTGCCTGACTCTGGCGGCTGACCACATTTTTGCACTAGTTTATAACACTCAAAATCTCCCATTCAAAACACCTTGATAACCCTCACCAACATTTGTTAAATAAATTTGGAATTTCAAAACCATGAAAGTGTTTAAAATTCAGCGTCTCTTACCACTTCAACATTTTTATTTCAATCAAACATAACTTTTCCATACTCTATTGAGATAAAACATATACTGCCCCTCCTGTCCAAAACATCACCAGTTACACAGCAGATTACATCGTCTTTTCAGAGCACACAGTCCCGTCCCACGCTGTTGGGGTCACTTGTAAAGAGCTCAGTGCTTGTCGGCCGGAATAGCTCAGTTGGGAGAGCGTTAGACTGAAGATCTAAAGGCCCCCGGTTCAATCCCGGGTTCCGGCACAGAGTGCCTGACTCTGGCGGCTGACCACATTTTTGCACTAGTTTATAACACTCAAAATCTCCCATTCAAAACACCTTGATAACCCTCACCAACATTTGTTAAATAAATTTGGAATTTCAAAACCATGAAAGTGTTTAAAATTCAGCGTCTCTTACCACTTCAACATTTTTATTTCAATCAAACATAACTTTTCCATACTCTATTGAGATAAAACATATACTGCCCCTCCTGTCCAAAACATCACCAGTTACACAGCAGATTACATCGTCTTTTCAGAGCACACAGTCCCGTCCCACGCTGTTGGGGTCACTTGTAAAGAGCTCAGTGCTTGTCGGCCGGAATAGCTCAGTTGGGAGAGCGTTAGACTGAAGATCTAAAGGCCCCCGGTTCAATCCCGGGTTCCGGCACAGAGTGCCTGACTCTGGCGGCTGACCACATTTTTGCACTAGTTTATAACACTCAAAATCTCCCATTCAAAACACCTTGATAACCCTCACCAACATTTGTTAAATAAATTTGGAATTTCAAAACCATGAAAGTGTTTAAAATTCAGCGTCTCTTACCACTTCAACATTTTTATTTCAATCAAACATAACTTTTCCATACTCTATTGAGATAAAACATATACTGCCCCTCCTGTCCAAAACATCACCAGTTACACAGCAGATTACATCGTCTTTTCAGAGCACACAGTCCCGTCCCACGCTGTTGGGGTCACTTGTAAAGAGCTCAGTGCTTGTCGGCCGGAATAGCTCAGTTGGGAGAGCGTTAGACTGAAGATCTAAAGGCCCCCGGTTCAATCCCGGGTTCCGGCACAGAGTGCCTGACTCTGGCGGCTGACCACATTTTTGCACTAGTTTATAACACTCAAAATCTCCCATTCAAAACACCTTGATAACCCTCACCAACATTTGTTAAATAAATTTGGAATTTCAAAACCATGAAAGTGTTTAAAATTCAGCGTCTCTTACCACTTCAACATTTTTATTTCAATCAAACATAACTTTTCCATACTCTATTGAGATAAAACATATACTGCCCCTCCTGTCCAAAACATCACCAGTTACACAGCAGATTACATCGTCTTTTCAGAGCACACAGTCCCGTCCCACGCTGTTGGGGTCACTTGTAAAGAGCTCAGTGCTTGTCGGCCGGAATAGCTCAGTTGGGAGAGCGTTAGACTGAAGATCTAAAGGCCCCCGGTTCAATCCCGGGTTCCGGCACAGAGTGCCTGACTCTGGCGGCTGACCACATTTTTGCACTAGTTTATAACACTCAAAATCTCCCATTCAAAACACCTTGATAACCCTCACCAACATTTGTTAAATAAATTTGGAATTTCAAAACCATGAAAGTGTTTAAAATTCAGCGTCTCTTACCACTTCAACATTTTTATTTCAATCAAACATAACTTTTCCATACTCTATTGAGATAAAACATATACTGCCCCTCCTGTCCAAAACATCACCAGTTACACAGCAGATTACATCGTCTTTTCAGAGCACACAGTCCCGTCCCACGCTGTTGGGGTCACTTGTAAAGAGCTCAGTGCTTGTCGGCCGGAATAGCTCAGTTGGGAGAGCGTTAGACTGAAGATCTAAAGGCCCCCGGTTCAATCCCGGGTTCCGGCACAGAGTGCCTGACTCTGGCGGCTGACCACATTTTTGCACTAGTTTATAACACTCAAAATCTCCCATTCAAAACACCTTGATAACCCTCACCAACATTTGTTAAATAAATTTGGAATTTCAAAACCATGAAAGTGTTTAAAATTCAGCGTCTCTTACCACTTCAACATTTTTATTTCAATCAAACATAACTTTTCCATACTCTATTGAGATAAAACATATACTGCCCCTCCTGTCCAAAACATCACCAGTTACACAGCAGATTACATCGTCTTTTCAGAGCACACAGTCCCGTCCCACGCTGTTGGGGTCACTTGTAAAGAGCTCAGTGCTTGTCGGCCGGAATAGCTCAGTTGGGAGAGCGTTAGACTGAAGATCTAAAGGCCCCCGGTTCAATCCCGGGTTCCGGCACAGAGTGCCTGACTCTGGCGGCTGACCACATTTTTGCACTAGTTTATAACACTCAAAATCTCCCATTCAAAACACCTTGATAACCCTCACCAACATTTGTTAAATAAATTTGGAATTTCAAAACCATGAAAGTGTTTAAAATTCAGCGTCTCTTACCACTTCAACATTTTTATTTCAATCAAACATAACTTTTCCATACTCTATTGAGATAAAACATATACTGCCCCTCCTGTCCAAAACATCACCAGTTACACAGCAGATTACATCGTCTTTTCAGAGCACACAGTCCCGTCCCACGCTGTTGGGGTCACTTGTAAAGAGCTCAGTGCTTGTCGGCCGGAATAGCTCAGTTGGGAGAGCGTTAGACTGAAGATCTAAAGGCCCCCGGTTCAATCCCGGGTTCCGGCACAGAGTACCTGACTCTGGCGGCTGACCACATTTTTGCACTAGTTTATAACACTCAAAATCTCCCATTCAAAACACCTTGATAACCCTCACCAACATTTGTTAAATAAATTTGGAATTTCAAAACCATGAAAGTGTTTAAAATTCAGCGTCTCTTACCACTTCAACATTTTTATTTCAATCAAACATAACTTTTCCATACTCTATTGAGATAAAACATATACTGCCCCTCCTGTCCAAAACATCACCAGTTACACAGCAGATTACATCGTCTTTTCAGAGCACACAGTCCCGTCCCACGCTGTTGGGGTCACTTGTAAAGAGCTCAGTGCTTGTCGGCCGGAATAGCTCAGTTGGGAGAGCGTTAGACTGAAGATCTAAAGGCCCCCGGTTCAATCCCGGGTTCCGGCACAGAGTGCCTGACTCTGGCGGCTGACCACATTTTTGCACTAGTTTATAACACTCAAAATCTCCCATTCAAAACACCTTGATAACCCTCACCAACATTTGTTAAATAAATTTGGAATTTCAAAACCATGAAAGTGTTTAAAATTCAGCGTCTCTTACCACTTCAACATTTTTATTTCAATCAAACATAACTTTTCCATACTCTATTGAGATAAAACATATACTGCCCCTCCTGTCCAAAACATCACCAGTTACACAGCAGATTACATCGTCTTTTCAGAGCACACAGTCCCGTCTCACGCTGTTGGGGTCACTTGTAAAGAGCTCAGTGCTTGTCGGCCGGAATAGCTCAGTTGGGAGAGCGTTAGACTGAAGATCTAAAGGCCCCCGGTTCAATCCCGGGTTCCGACACAGAGTACCTGACTCTGGCGGCTGACCACATTTTTGCACTAGTTTATAACACTCAAAATCTCCCATTCAAAACACCTTGATAACCCTCACCAACATTTGTTAAATAAATTTGGAATTTCAAAACCATGAAAGTGTTTAAAATTCAGCGTCTCTTACCACTTCAACATTTTTATTTCAATCAAACATAACTTTTCCATACTCTATTGAGATAAAACATATACTGCCCCTCCTGTCCAAAACATCACCAGTTACACAGCAGATTACATCGTCTTTTCAGAGCACACAGTCCCGTCCCACGCTGTTGGGGTCACTTGTAAAGAGCTCAGTGCTTGTCGGCCGGAATAGCTCAGTTGGGAGAGCGTTAGACTGAAGATCTAAAGGCCCCCGGTTCAATCCCGGGTTCCGGCACAGAGTGCCTGACTCTGGCGGCTGACCACATTTTTGCACTAGTTTATAACACTCAAAATCTCCCATTCAAAACACCTTGATAACCCTCACCAACATTTGTTAAATAAATTTGGAATTTCAAAACCATGAAAGTGTTTAAAATTCAGCGTCTCTTACCACTTCAACATTTTTATTTCAATCAAACATAACTTTTCCATACTCTATTGAGATAAAACATATACTGCCCCTCCTGTCCAAAACATCACCAGTTACACAGCAGATTACATCGTCTTTTCAGAGCACACAGTCCCGTCCCACGCTGTTGGGGTCACTTGTAAAGAGCTCAGTGCTTGTCGGCCGGAATAGCTCAGTTGGGAGAGCGTTAGACTGAAGATCTAAAGGCCCCCGGTTCAATCCCGGGTTCCGACACAGAGTGCCTGACTCTGGCGGCTGACCACATTTTTGCACTAGTTTATAACACTCAAAATCTCCCATTCAAAACACCTTGATAACCCTCACCAACATTTGTTAAATAAATTTGGAATTTCAAAACCATGAAAGTGTTTAAAATTCAGCGTCTCTTACCACTTCAACATTTTTATTTCAATCAAACATAACTTTTCCATACTCTATTGAGATAAAACATATACTGCCCCTCCTGTCCAAAACATCACCAGTTACACAGCAGATTACATCGTCTTTTCAGAGCACACAGTCCCGTCCCACGCTGTTGGGGTCACTTGTAAAGAGCTCAGTGCTTGTCGGCCGGAATAGCTCAGTTGGGAGAGCGTTAGACTGAAGATCTAAAGGCCCCCGGTTCAATCCCGGGTTCCGGCACAGAGTGCCTGACTCTGGCGGCTGACCACATTTTTGCACTAGTTTATAACACTCAAAATCTCCCATTCAAAACACCTTGATAACCCTCACCAACATTTGTTAAATAAATTTGGAATTTCAAAACCATGAAAGTGTTTAAAATTCAGCGTCTCTTACCACTTCAACATTTTTATTTCAATCAAACATAACTTTTCCATACTCTATTGAGATAAAACATATACTGCCCCTCCTGTCCAAAACATCACCAGTTACACAGCAGATTACATCGTCTTTTCAGAGCACACAGTCCCGTCCCACGCTGTTGGGGTCACTTGTAAAGAGCTCACTGCTTGTCGGCCGGAATAGCTCAGTTGGGAGAGCGTTAGACTGAAGATCTAAAGGCCCCCGGTTCAATCCCGGGTTCCGGCACAGAGTGCCTGACTCTGGCGGCTGACCACATTTTTGCACTAGTTTATAACACTCAAAATCTCCCATTCAAAACACCTTGATAACCCTCACCAACATTTGTTAAATAAATTTGGAATTTCAAAACCATGAAAGTGTTTAAAATTCAGCGTCTCTTACCACTTCAACATTTTTATTTCAATCAAACATAACTTTTCCATACTCTATTGAGATAAAACATATACTGCCCCTCCTGTCCAAAACATCACCAGTTACACAGCAGATTACATCGTCTTTTCAGAGCACACAGTCCCGTCCCACGCTGTTGGGGTCACTTGTAAAGAGCTCACTGCTTGTCGGCCGGAATAGCTCAGTTGGGAGAGCGTTAGACTGAAGATCTAAAGGCCCCCGGTTCAATCCCGGGTTCCGGCACAGAGTGCCTGACTCTGGCGGCTGACCACATTTTTGCACTAGTTTATAACACTCAAAATCTCCCATTCAAAACACCTTGATAACCCTCACCAACATTTGTTAAATAAATTTGGAATTTCAAAACCATGAAAGTGTTTAAAATTCAGCGTCTCTTACCACTTCAACATTTTTATTTCAATCAAACATAACTTTTCCATACTCTATTGAGATAAAACATATACTGCCCCTCCTGTCCAAAACATCACCAGTTACACAGCAGATTACATCGTCTTTTCAGAGCACACAGTCCCGTCCCACGCTGTTGGGGTCACTTGTAAAGAGCTCAGTGCTTGTCGGCCGGAATAGCTCAGTTGGGAGAGCGTTAGACTGAAGATCTAAAGGCCCCCGGTTCAATCCCGGGTTCCGGCACAGAGTGCCTGACTCTGGCGGCTGACCACATTTTTGCACTAGTTTATAACACTCAAAATCTCCCATTCAAAACACCTTGATAACCCTCACCAACATTTGTTAAATAAATTTGGAATTTCAAAACCATGAAAGTGTTTAAAATTCAGCGTCTCTTACCACTTCAACATTTTTATTTCAATCAAACATAACTTTTCCATACTCTATTGAGATAAAACATATACTGCCCCTCCTGTCCAAAACATCACCAGTTACACAGCAGATTACATCGTCTTTTCAGAGCACACAGTCCCGTCCCACGCTGTTGGGGTCACTTGTAAAGAGCTCAGTGCTTGTCGGCCGGAATAGCTCAGTTGGGAGAGCGTTAGACTGAAGATCTAAAGGCCCCCGGTTCAATCCCGGGTTCCGGCACAGAGTGCCTGACTCTGGCGGCTGACCACATTTTTGCACTAGTTTATAACACTCAAAATCTCCCATTCAAAACACCTTGATAACCCTCACCAACATTTGTTAAATAAATTTGGAATTTCAAAACCATGAAAGTGTTTAAAATTCAGCGTCTCTTACCACTTCAACATTTTTATTTCAATCAAACATAACTTTTCCATACTCTATTGAGATAAAACATATACTGCCCCTCCTGTCCAAAACATCACCAGTTACACAGCAGATTACATCGTCTTTTCAGAGCACACAGTCCCGTCCCACGCTGTTGGGGTCACTTGTAAAGAGCTCAGTGCTTGTCGGCCGGAATAGCTCAGTTGGGAGAGCGTTAGACTGAAGATCTAAAGGCCCCCGGTTCAATCCCGGGTTCCGGCACAGAGTGCCTGACTCTGGCGGCTGACCACATTTTTGCACTAGTTTATAACACTCAAAATCTCCCATTCAAAACACCTTGATAACCCTCACCAACATTTGTTAAATAAATTTGGAATTTCAAAACCATGAAAGTGTTTAAAATTCAGCGTCTCTTACCACTTCAACATTTTTATTTCAATCAAACATAACTTTTCCATACTCTATTGAGATAAAACATATACTGCCCCTCCTGTCCAAAACATCACCAGTTACACAGCAGATTACATCGTCTTTTCAGAGCACACAGTCCCGTCCCACGCTGTTGGGGTCACTTGTAAAGAGCTCAGTGCTTGTCGGCCGGAATAGCTCAGTTGGGAGAGCGTTAGACTGAAGATCTAAAGGCCCCCGGTTCAATCCCGGGTTCCGGCACAGAGTGCCTGACTCTGGCGGCTGACCACATTTTTGCACTAGTTTATAACACTCAAAATCTCCCATTCAAAACACCTTGATAACCCTCACCAACATTTGTTAAATAAATTTGGAATTTCAAAACCATGAAAGTGTTTAAAATTCAGCGTCTCTTACCACTTCAACATTTTTATTTCAATCAAACATAACTTTTCCATACTCTATTGAGATAAAACATATACTGCCCCTCCTGTCCAAAACATCACCAGTTACACAGCAGATTACATCGTCTTTTCAGAGCACACAGTCCCGTCCCACGCTGTTGGGGTCACTTGTAAAGAGCTCAGTGCTTGTCGGCCGGAATAGCTCAGTTGGGAGAGCGTTAGACTGAAGATCTAAAGGCCCCCGGTTCAATCCCGGGTTCCGGCACAGAGTGCCTGACTCTGGCGGCTGACCACATTTTTGCACTAGTTTATAACACTCAAAATCTCCCATTCAAAACACCTTGATAACCCTCACCAACATTTGTTAAATAAATTTGGAATTTCAAAACCATGAAAGTGTTTAAAATTCAGCGTCTCTTACCACTTCAACATTTTTATTTCAATCAAACATAACTTTTCCATACTCTATTGAGATAAAACATATACTGCCCCTCCTGTCCAAAACATCACCAGTTACACAGCAGATTACATCGTCTTTTCAGAGCACACAGTCCCGTCCCACGCTGTTGGGGTCACTTGTAAAGAGCACTGAGCTTGTCGGCCGGAATAGCTCAGTTGGGAGAGCGTTAGACTGAAGATCTAAAGGCCCCCGGTTCAATCCCGGGTTCCGGCACAGAGTGCCTGACTCTGGCGGCTGACCACATTTTTGCACTAGTTTATAACACTCAAAATCTCCCATTCAAAACACCTTGATAACCCTCACCAACATTTGTTAAATAAATTTGGAATTTCAAAACCATGAAAGTGTTTAAAATTCAGCGTCTCTTACCACTTCAACATTTTTATTTCAATCAAACATAACTTTTCCATACTCTATTGAGATAAAACATATACTGCCCCTCCTGTCCAAAACATCACCAGTTACACAGCAGATTACATCGTCTTTTCAGAGCACACAGTCCCGTCCCACGCTGTTGGGGTCACTTGTAAAGAGCTCAGTGCTTGTCGGCCGGAATAGCTCAGTTGGGAGAGCGTTAGACTGAAGATCTAAAGGCCCCCGGTTCAATCCCGGGTTCCGGCACAGAGTGCCTGACTCTGGCGGCTGACCACATTTTTGCACTAGTTTATAACACTCAAAATCTCCCATTCAAAACACCTTGATAACCCTCACCAACATTTGTTAAATAAATTTGGAATTTCAAAACCATGAAAGTGTTTAAAATTCAGCGTCTCTTACCACTTCAACATTTTTATTTCAATCAAACATAACTTTTCCATACTCTATTGAGATAAAACATATACTGCCCCTCCTGTCCAAAACATCACCAGTTACACAGCAGATTACATCGTCTTTTCAGAGCACACAGTCCCGTCCCACGCTGTTGGGGTCACTTGTAAAGAGCTCAGTGCTTGTCGGCCGGAATAGCTCAGTTGGGAGAGCGTTAGACTGAAGATCTAAAGGCCCCCGGTTCAATCCCGGGTTCCGGCACAGAGTGCCTGACTCTGGCGGCTGACCACATTTTTGCACTAGTTTATAACACTCAAAATCTCCCATTCAAAACACCTTGATAACCCTCACCAACATTTGTTAAATAAATTTGGAATTTCAAAACCATGAAAGTGTTTAAAATTCAGCGTCTCTTACCACTTCAACATTTTTATTTCAATCAAACATAACTTTTCCATACTCTATTGAGATAAAACATATACTGCCCCTCCTGTCCAAAACATCACCAGTTACACAGCAGATTACATCGTCTTTTCAGAGCACACAGTCCCGTCCCACGCTGTTGGGGTCACTTGTAAAGAGCTCAGTGCTTGTCGGCCGGAATAGCTCAGTTGGGAGAGCGTTAGACTGAAGATCTAAAGGCCCCCGGTTCAATCCCGGGTTCCGGCACAGAGTGCCTGACTCTGGCGGCTGACCACATTTTTGCACTAGTTTATAACACTCAAAATCTCCCATTCAAAACACCTTGATAACCCTCACCAACATTTGTTAAATAAATTTGGAATTTCAAAACCATGAAAGTGTTTAAAATTCAGCGTCTCTTACCACTTCAACATTTTTATTTCAATCAAACATAACTTTTCCATACTCTATTGAGATAAAACATATACTGCCCCTCCTGTCCAAAACATCACCAGTTACACAGCAGATTACATCGTCTTTTCAGAGCACACAGTCCCGTCCCACGCTGTTGGGGTCACTTGTAAAGAGCTCAGTGCTTGTCGGCCGGAATAGCTCAGTTGGGAGAGCGTTAGACTGAAGATCTAAAGGCCCCCGGTTCAATCCCGGGTTCCGGCACAGAGTGCCTGACTCTGGCGGCTGACCACATTTTTGCACTAGTTTATAACACTCAAAATCTCCCATTCAAAACACCTTGATAACCCTCACCAACATTTGTTAAATAAATTTGGAATTTCAAAACCATGAAAGTGTTTAAAATTCAGCGTCTCTTACCACTTCAACATTTTTATTTCAATCAAACATAACTTTTCCATACTCTATTGAGATAAAACATATACTGCCCCTCCTGTCCAAAACATCACCAGTTACACAGCAGATTACATCGTCTTTTCAGAGCACACAGTCCCGTCCCACGCTGTTGGGGTCACTTGTAAAGAGCTCAGTGCTTGTCGGCCGGAATAGCTCAGTTGGGAGAGCGTTAGACTGAAGATCTAAAGGCCCCCGGTTCAATCCCGGGTTCCGGCACAGAGTGCCTGACTCTGGCGGCTGACCACATTTTTGCACTAGTTTATAACACTCAAAATCTCCCATTCAAAACACCTTGATAACCCTCACCAACATTTGTTAAATAAATTTGGAATTTCAAAACCATGAAAGTGTTTAAAATTCAGCGTCTCTTACCACTTCAACATTTTTATTTCAATCAAACATAACTTTTCCATACTCTATTGAGATAAAACATATACTGCCCCTCCTGTCCAAAACATCACCAGTTACACAGCAGATTACATCGTCTTTTCAGAGCACACAGTCCCGTCCCACGCTGTTGGGGTCACTTGTAAAGAGCTCAGTGCTTGTCGGCCGGAATAGCTCAGTTGGGAGAGCGTTAGACTGAAGATCTAAAGGCCCCCGGTTCAATCCCGGGTTCCGGCACAGAGTGCCTGACTCTGGCGGCTGACCACATTTTTGCACTAGTTTATAACACTCAAAATCTCCCATTCAAAACACCTTGATAACCCTCACCAACATTTGTTAAATAAATTTGGAATTTCAAAACCATGAAAGTGTTTAAAATTCAGCGTCTCTTACCACTTCAACATTTTTATTTCAATCAAACATAACTTTTCCATACTCTATTGAGATAAAACATATACTGCCCCTCCTGTCCAAAACATCACCAGTTACACAGCAGATTACATCGTCTTTTCAGAGCACACAGTCCCGTCCCACGCTGTTGGGGTCACTTGTAAAGAGCTCAGTGCTTGTCGGCCGGAATAGCTCAGTTGGGAGAGCGTTAGACTGAAGATCTAAAGGCCCCCGGTTCAATCCCGGGTTCCGGCACAGAGTGCCTGACTCTGGCGGCTGACCACATTTTTGCACTAGTTTATAACACTCAAAATCTCCCATTCAAAACACCTTGATAACCCTCACCAACATTTGTTAAATAAATTTGGAATTTCAAAACCATGAAAGTGTTTAAAATTCAGCGTCTCTTACCACTTCAACATTTTTATTTCAATCAAACATAACTTTTCCATACTCTATTGAGATAAAACATATACTGCCCCTCCTGTCCAAAACATCACCAGTTACACAGCAGATTACATCGTCTTTTCAGAGCACACAGTCCCGTCCCACGCTGTTGGGGTCACTTGTAAAGAGCTCAGTGCTTGTCGGCCGGAATAGCTCAGTTGGGAGAGCGTTAGACTGAAGATCTAAAGGCCCCCGGTTCAATCCCGGGTTCCGGCACAGAGTGCCTGACTCTGGCGGCTGACCACATTTTTGCACTAGTTTATAACACTCAAAATCTCCCATTCAAAACACCTTGATAACCCTCACCAACATTTGTTAAATAAATTTGGAATTTCAAAACCATGAAAGTGTTTAAAATTCAGCGTCTCTTACCACTTCAACATTTTTATTTCAATCAAACATAACTTTTCCATACTCTATTGAGATAAAACATATACTGCCCCTCCTGTCCAAAACATCACCAGTTACACAGCAGATTACATCGTCTTTTCAGAGCACACAGTCCCGTCCCACGCTGTTGGGGTCACTTGTAAAGAGCTCAGTGCTTGTCGGCCGGAATAGCTCAGTTGGGAGAGCGTTAGACTGAAGATCTAAAGGCCCCCGGTTCAATCCCGGGTTCCGGCACAGAGTGCCTGACTCTGGCGGCTGACCACATTTTTGCACTAGTTTATAACACTCAAAATCTCCCATTCAAAACACCTTGATAACCCTCACCAACATTTGTTAAATAAATTTGGAATTTCAAAACCATGAAAGTGTTTAAAATTCAGCGTCTCTTACCACTTCAACATTTTTATTTCAATCAAACATAACTTTTCCATACTCTATTGAGATAAAACATATACTGCCCCTCCTGTCCAAAACATCACCAGTTACACAGCAGATTACATCGTCTTTTCAGAGCACACAGTCCCGTCCCACGCTGTTGGGGTCACTTGTAAAGAGCTCAGTGCTTGTCGGCCGGAATAGCTCAGTTGGGAGAGCGTTAGACTGAAGATCTAAAGGCCCCCGGTTCAATCCCGGGTTCCGGCACAGAGTGCCTGACTCTGGCGGCTGACCACATTTTTGCACTAGTTTATAACACTCAAAATCTCCCATTCAAAACACCTTGATAACCCTCACCAACATTTGTTAAATAAATTTGGAATTTCAAAACCATGAAAGTGTTTAAAATTCAGCGTCTCTTACCACTTCAACATTTTTATTTCAATCAAACATAACTTTTCCATACTCTATTGAGATAAAACATATACTGCCCCTCCTGTCCAAAACATCACCAGTTACACAGCAGATTACATCGTCTTTTCAGAGCACACAGTCCCGTCCCACGCTGTTGGGGTCACTTGTAAAGAGCTCAGTGCTTGTCGGCCGGAATAGCTCAGTTGGGAGAGCGTTAGACTGAAGATCTAAAGGCCCCCGGTTCAATCCCGGGTTCCGGCACAGAGTGCCTGACTCTGGCGGCTGACCACATTTTTGCACTAGTTTATAACACTCAAAATCTCCCATTCAAAACACCTTGATAACCCTCACCAACATTTGTTAAATAAATTTGGAATTTCAAAACCATGAAAGTGTTTAAAATTCAGCGTCTCTTACCACTTCAACATTTTTATTTCAATCAAACATAACTTTTCCATACTCTATTGAGATAAAACATATACTGCCCCTCCTGTCCAAAACATCACCAGTTACACAGCAGATTACATCGTCTTTTCAGAGCACACAGTCCCGTCCCACGCTGTTGGGGTCACTTGTAAAGAGCTCAGTGCTTGTCGGCCGGAATAGCTCAGTTGGGAGAGCGTTAGACTGAAGATCTAAAGGCCCCCGGTTCAATCCCGGGTTCCGGCACAGAGTGCCTGACTCTGGCGGCTGACCACATTTTTGCACTAGTTTATAACACTCAAAATCTCCCATTCAAAACACCTTGATAACCCTCACCAACATTTGTTAAATAAATTTGGAATTTCAAAACCATGAAAGTGTTTAAAATTCAGCGTCTCTTACCACTTCAACATTTTTATTTCAATCAAACATAACTTTTCCATACTCTATTGAGATAAAACATATACTGCCCCTCCTGTCCAAAACATCACCAGTTACACAGCAGATTACATCGTCTTTTCAGAGCACACAGTCCCGTCCCACGCTGTTGGGGTCACTTGTAAAGAGCTCAGTGCTTGTCGGCCGGAATAGCTCAGTTGGGAGAGCGTTAGACTGAAGATCTAAAGGCCCCCGGTTCAATCCCGGGTTCCGGCACAGAGTGCCTGACTCTGGCGGCTGACCACATTTTTGCACTAGTTTATAACACTCAAAATCTCCCATTCAAAACACCTTGATAACCCTCACCAACATTTGTTAAATAAATTTGGAATTTCAAAACCATGAAAGTGTTTAAAATTCAGCGTCTCTTACCACTTCAACATTTTTATTTCAATCAAACATAACTTTTCCATACTCTATTGAGATAAAACATATACTGCCCCTCCTGTCCAAAACATCACCAGTTACACAGCAGATTACATCGTCTTTTCAGAGCACACAGTCCCGTCCCACGCTGTTGGGGTCACTTGTAAAGAGCTCAGTGCTTGTCGGCCGGAATAGCTCAGTTGGGAGAGCGTTAGACTGAAGATCTAAAGGCCCCCGGTTCAATCCCGGGTTCCGGCACAGAGTGCCTGACTCTGGCGGCTGACCACATTTTTGCACTAGTTTATAACACTCAAAATCTCCCATTCAAAACACCTTGATAACCCTCACCAACATTTGTTAAATAAATTTGGAATTTCAAAACCATGAAAGTGTTTAAAATTCAGCGTCTCTTACCACTTCAACATTTTTATTTCAATCAAACATAACTTTTCCATACTCTATTGAGATAAAACATATACTGCCCCTCCTGTCCAAAACATCACCAGTTACACAGCAGATTACATCGTCTTTTCAGAGCACACAGTCCCGTCCCACGCTGTTGGGGTCACTTGTAAAGAGCTCAGTGCTTGTCGGCCGGAATAGCTCAGTTGGGAGAGCGTTAGACTGAAGATCTAAAGGCCCCCGGTTCAATCCCGGGTTCCGGCACAGAGTGCCTGACTCTGGCGGCTGACCACATTTTTGCACTAGTTTATAACACTCAAAATCTCCCATTCAAAACACCTTGATAACCCTCACCAACATTTGTTAAATAAATTTGGAATTTCAAAACCATGAAAGTGTTTAAAATTCAGCGTCTCTTACCACTTCAACATTTTTATTTCAATCAAACATAACTTTTCCATACTCTATTGAGATAAAACATATACTGCCCCTCCTGTCCAAAACATCACCAGTTACACAGCAGATTACATCGTCTTTTCAGAGCACACAGTCCCGTCCCACGCTGTTGGGGTCACTTGTAAAGAGCTCAGTGCTTGTCGGCCGGAATAGCTCAGTTGGGAGAGCGTTAGACTGAAGATCTAAAGGCCCCCGGTTCAATCCCGGGTTCCGGCACAGAGTGCCTGACTCTGGCGGCTGACCACATTTTTGCACTAGTTTATAACACTCAAAATCTCCCATTCAAAACACCTTGATAACCCTCACCAACATTTGTTAAATAAATTTGGAATTTCAAAACCATGAAAGTGTTTAAAATTCAGCGTCTCTTACCACTTCAACATTTTTATTTCAATCAAACATAACTTTTCCATACTCTATTGAGATAAAACATATACTGCCCCTCCTGTCCAAAACATCACCAGTTACACAGCAGATTACATCGTCTTTTCAGAGCACACAGTCCCGTCCCACGCTGTTGGGGTCACTTGTAAAGAGCTCAGTGCTTGTCGGCCGGAATAGCTCAGTTGGGAGAGCGTTAGACTGAAGATCTAAAGGCCCCCGGTTCAATCCCGGGTTCCGGCACAGAGTGCCTGACTCTGGCGGCTGACCACATTTTTGCACTAGTTTATAACACTCAAAATCTCCCATTCAAAACACCTTGATAACCCTCACCAACATTTGTTAAATAAATTTGGAATTTCAAAACCATGAAAGTGTTTAAAATTCAGCGTCTCTTACCACTTCAACATTTTTATTTCAATCAAACATAACTTTTCCATACTCTATTGAGATAAAACATATACTGCCCCTCCTGTCCAAAACATCACCAGTTACACAGCAGATTACATCGTCTTTTCAGAGCACACAGTCCCGTCCCACGCTGTTGGGGTCACTTGTAAAGAGCTCAGTGCTTGTCGGCCGGAATAGCTCAGTTGGGAGAGTGTTAGACTGAAGATCTAAAGGCCCCCGGTTCAATCCCGGGTTCCGGCACAGAGTGCCTGACTCTGGCGGCTGACCACATTTTTGCACTAGTTTATAACACTCAAAATCTCCCATTCAAAACACCTTGATAACCCTCACCAACATTTGTTAAATAAATTTGGAATTTCAAAACCATGAAAGTGTTTAAAATTCAGCGTCTCTTACCACTTCAACATTTTTATTTCAATCAAACATAACTTTTCCATACTCTATTGAGATAAAACATATACTGCCCCTCCTGTCCAAAACATCACCAGTTACACAGCAGATTACATCGTCTTTTCAGAGCACACAGTCCCGTCCCACGCTGTTGGGGTCACTTGTAAAGAGCTCAGTGCTTGTCGGCCGGAATAGCTCAGTTGGGAGAGCGTTAGACTGAAGATCTAAAGGCCCCCGGTTCAATCCCGGGTTCCGGCACAGAGTGCCTGACTCTGGCGGCTGACCACATTTTTGCACTAGTTTATAACACTCAAAATCTCCCATTCAAAACACCTTGATAACCCTCACCAACATTTGTTAAATAAATTTGGAATTTCAAAACCATGAAAGTGTTTAAAATTCAGCGTCTCTTACCACTTCAACATTTTTATTTCAATCAAACATAACTTTTCCATACTCTATTGAGATAAAACATATACTGCCCCTCCTGTCCAAAACATCACCAGTTACACAGCAGATTACATCGTCTTTTCAGAGCACACAGTCCCGTCCCACGCTGTTGGGGTCACTTGTAAAGAGCTCAGTGCTTGTCGGCCGGAATAGCTCAGTTGGGAGAGCGTTAGACTGAAGATCTAAAGGCCCCCGGTTCAATCCCGGGTTCCGGCACAGAGTGCCTGACTCTGGCGGCTGACCACATTTTTGCACTAGTTTATAACACTCAAAATCTCCCATTCAAAACACCTTGATAACCCTCACCAACATTTGTTAAATAAATTTGGAATTTCAAAACCATGAAAGTGTTTAAAATTCAGCGTCTCTTACCACTTCAACATTTTTATTTCAATCAAACATAACTTTTCCATACTCTATTGAGATAAAACATATACTGCCCCTCCTGTCCAAAACATCACCAGTTACACAGCAGATTACATCGTCTTTTCAGAGCACACAGTCCCGTCCCACGCTGTTGGGGTCACTTGTAAAGAGCTCAGTGCTTGTCGGCCGGAATAGCTCAGTTGGGAGAGCGTTAGACTGAAGATCTAAAGGCCCCCGGTTCAATCCCGGGTTCCGGCACAGAGTGCCTGACTCTGGCGGCTGACCACATTTTTGCACTAGTTTATAACACTCAAAATCTCCCATTCAAAACACCTTGATAACCCTCACCAACATTTGTTAAATAAATTTGGAATTTCAAAACCATGAAAGTGTTTAAAATTCAGCGTCTCTTACCACTTCAACATTTTTATTTCAATCAAACATAACTTTTCCATACTCTATTGAGATAAAACATATACTGCCCCTCCTGTCCAAAACATCACCAGTTACACAGCAGATTACATCGTCTTTTCAGAGCACACAGTCCCGTCCCACGCTGTTGGGGTCACTTGTAAAGAGCTCAGTGCTTGTCGGCCGGAATAGCTCAGTTGGGAGAGCGTTAGACTGAAGATCTAAAGGCCCCCGGTTCAATCCCGGGTTCCGGCACAGAGTGCCTGACTCTGGCGGCTGACCACATTTTTGCACTAGTTTATAACACTCAAAATCTCCCATTCAAAACACCTTGATAACCCTCACCAACATTTGTTAAATAAATTTGGAATTTCAAAACCATGAAAGTGTTTAAAATTCAGCGTCTCTTACCACTTCAACATTTTTATTTCAATCAAACATAACTTTTCCATACTCTATTGAGATAAAACATATACTGCCCCTCCTGTCCAAAACATCACCAGTTACACAGCAGATTACATCGTCTTTTCAGAGCACACAGTCCCGTCCCACGCTGTTGGGGTCACTTGTAAAGAGCTCAGTGCTTGTCGGCCGGAATAGCTCAGTTGGGAGAGCGTTAGACTGAAGATCTAAAGGCCCCCGGTTCAATCCCGGGTTCCGGCACAGAGTGCCTGACTCTGGCGGCTGACCACATTTTTGCACTAGTTTATAACACTCAAAATCTCCCATTCAAAACACCTTGATAACCCTCACCAACATTTGTTAAATAAATTTGGAATTTCAAAACCATGAAAGTGTTTAAAATTCAGCGTCTCTTACCACTTCAACATTTTTATTTCAATCAAACATAACTTTTCCATACTCTATTGAGATAAAACATATACTGCCCCTCCTGTCCAAAACATCACCAGTTACACAGCAGATTACATCGTCTTTTCAGAGCACACAGTCCCGTCCCACGCTGTTGGGGTCACTTGTAAAGAGCTCAGTGCTTGTCGGCCGGAATAGCTCAGTTGGGAGAGCGTTAGACTGAAGATCTAAAGGCCCCCGGTTCAATCCCGGGTTCCGGCACAGAGTGCCTGACTCTGGCGGCTGACCACATTTTTGCACTAGTTTATAACACTCAAAATCTCCCATTCAAAACACCTTGATAACCCTCACCAACATTTGTTAAATAAATTTGGAATTTCAAAACCATGAAAGTGTTTAAAATTCAGCGTCTCTTACCACTTCAACATTTTTATTTCAATCAAACATAACTTTTCCATACTCTATTGAGATAAAACATATACTGCCCCTCCTGTCCAAAACATCACCAGTTACACAGCAGATTACATCGTCTTTTCAGAGCACACAGTCCCGTCCCACGCTGTTGGGGTCACTTGTAAAGAGCTCAGTGCTTGTCGGCCGGAATAGCTCAGTTGGGAGAGCGTTAGACTGAAGATCTAAAGGCCCCCGGTTCAATCCCGGGTTCCGGCACAGAGTGCCTGACTCTGGCGGCTGACCACATTTTTGCACTAGTTTATAACACTCAAAATCTCCCATTCAAAACACCTTGATAACCCTCACCAACATTTGTTAAATAAATTTGGAATTTCAAAACCATGAAAGTGTTTAAAATTCAGCGTCTCTTACCACTTCAACATTTTTATTTCAATCAAACATAACTTTTCCATACTCTATTGAGATAAAACATATACTGCCCCTCCTGTCCAAAACATCACCAGTTACACAGCAGATTACATCGTCTTTTCAGAGCACACAGTCCCGTCCCACGCTGTTGGGGTCACTTGTAAAGAGCTCAGTGCTTGTCGGCCGGAATAGCTCAGTTGGGAGAGCGTTAGACTGAAGATCTAAAGGCCCCCGGTTCAATCCCGGGTTCCGGCACAGAGTGCCTGACTCTGGCGGCTGACCACATTTTTGCACTAGTTTATAACACTCAAAATCTCCCATTCAAAACACCTTGATAACCCTCACCAACATTTGTTAAATAAATTTGGAATTTCAAAACCATGAAAGTGTTTAAAATTCAGCGTCTCTTACCACTTCAACATTTTTATTTCAATCAAACATAACTTTTCCATACTCTATTGAGATAAAACATATACTGCCCCTCCTGTCCAAAACATCACCAGTTACACAGCAGATTACATCGTCTTTTCAGAGCACACAGTCCCGTCCCACGCTGTTGGGGTCACTTGTAAAGAGCTCAGTGCTTGTCGGCCGGAATAGCTCAGTTGGGAGAGCGTTAGACTGAAGATCTAAAGGCCCCCGGTTCAATCCCGGGTTCCGGCACAGAGTGCCTGACTCTGGCGGCTGACCACATTTTTGCACTAGTTTATAACACTCAAAATCTCCCATTCAAAACACCTTGATAACCCTCACCAACATTTGTTAAATAAATTTGGAATTTCAAAACCATGAAAGTGTTTAAAATTCAGCGTCTCTTACCACTTCAACATTTTTATTTCAATCAAACATAACTTTTCCATACTCTATTGAGATAAAACATATACTGCCCCTCCTGTCCAAAACATCACCAGTTACACAGCAGATTACATCGTCTTTTCAGAGCACACAGTCCCGTCCCACGCTGTTGGGGTCACTTGTAAAGAGCTCAGTGCTTGTCGGCCGGAATAGCTCAGTTGGGAGAGCGTTAGACTGAAGATCTAAAGGCCCCCGGTTCAATCCCGGGTTCCGGCACAGAGTGCCTGACTCTGGCGGCTGACCACATTTTTGCACTAGTTTATAACACTCAAAATCTCCCATTCAAAACACCTTGATAACCCTCACCAACATTTGTTAAATAAATTTGGAATTTCAAAACCATGAAAGTGTTTAAAATTCAGCGTCTCTTACCACTTCAACATTTTTATTTCAATCAAACATAACTTTTCCATACTCTATTGAGATAAAACATATACTGCCCCTCCTGTCCAAAACATCACCAGTTACACAGCAGATTACATCGTCTTTTCAGAGCACACAGTCCCGTCCCACGCTGTTGGGGTCACTTGTAAAGAGCTCAGTGCTTGTCGGCCGGAATAGCTCAGTTGGGAGAGCGTTAGACTGAAGATCTAAAGGCCCCCGGTTCAATCCCGGGTTCCGGCACAGAGTGCCTGACTCTGGCGGCTGACCACATTTTTGCACTAGTTTATAACACTCAAAATCTCCCATTCAAAACACCTTGATAACCCTCACCAACATTTGTTAAATAAATTTGGAATTTCAAAACCATGAAAGTGTTTAAAATTCAGCGTCTCTTACCACTTCAACATTTTTATTTCAATCAAACATAACTTTTCCATACTCTATTGAGATAAAACATATACTGCCCCTCCTGTCCAAAACATCACCAGTTACACAGCAGATTACATCGTCTTTTCAGAGCACACAGTCCCGTCCCACGCTGTTGGGGTCACTTGTAAAGAGCTCAGTGCTTGTCGGCCGGAATAGCTCAGTTGGGAGAGCGTTAGACTGAAGATCTAAAGGCCCCCGGTTCAATCCCGGGTTCCGGCACAGAGTGCCTGACTCTGGCGGCTGACCACATTTTTGCACTAGTTTATAACACTCAAAATCTCCCATTCAAAACACCTTGATAACCCTCACCAACATTTGTTAAATAAATTTGGAATTTCAAAACCATGAAAGTGTTTAAAATTCAGCGTCTCTTACCACTTCAACATTTTTATTTCAATCAAACATAACTTTTCCATACTCTATTGAGATAAAACATATACTGCCCCTCCTGTCCAAAACATCACCAGTTACACAGCAGATTACATCGTCTTTTCAGAGCACACAGTCCCGTCCCACGCTGTTGGGGTCACTTGTAAAGAGCTCAGTGCTTGTCGGCCGGAATAGCTCAGTTGGGAGAGCGTTAGACTGAAGATCTAAAGGCCCCCGGTTCAATCCCGGGTTCCGGCACAGAGTGCCTGACTCTGGCGGCTGACCACATTTTTGCACTAGTTTATAACACTCAAAATCTCCCATTCAAAACACCTTGATAACCCTCACCAACATTTGTTAAATAAATTTGGAATTTCAAAACCATGAAAGTGTTTAAAATTCAGCGTCTCTTACCACTTCAACATTTTTATTTCAATCAAACATAACTTTTCCATACTCTATTGAGATAAAACATATACTGCCCCTCCTGTCCAAAACATCACCAGTTACACAGCAGATTACATCGTCTTTTCAGAGCACACAGTCCCGTCCCACGCTGTTGGGGTCACTTGTAAAGAGCTCAGTGCTTGTCGGCCGGAATAGCTCAGTTGGGAGAGCGTTAGACTGAAGATCTAAAGGCCCCCGGTTCAATCCCGGGTTCCGGCACAGAGTGCCTGACTCTGGCGGCTGACCACATTTTTGCACTAGTTTATAACACTCAAAATCTCCCATTCAAAACACCTTGATAACCCTCACCAACATTTGTTAAATAAATTTGGAATTTCAAAACCATGAAAGTGTTTAAAATTCAGCGTCTCTTACCACTTCAACATTTTTATTTCAATCAAACATAACTTTTCCATACTCTATTGAGATAAAACATATACTGCCCCTCCTGTCCAAAACATCACCAGTTACACAGCAGATTACATCGTCTTTTCAGAGCACACAGTCCCGTCCCACGCTGTTGGGGTCACTTGTAAAGAGCTCAGTGCTTGTCGGCCGGAATAGCTCAGTTGGGAGAGCGTTAGACTGAAGATCTAAAGGCCCCCGGTTCAATCCCGGGTTCCGGCACAGAGTGCCTGACTCTGGCGGCTGACCACATTTTTGCACTAGTTTATAACACTCAAAATCTCCCATTCAAAACACCTTGATAACCCTCACCAACATTTGTTAAATAAATTTGGAATTTCAAAACCATGAAAGTGTTTAAAATTCAGCGTCTCTTACCACTTCAACATTTTTATTTCAATCAAACATAACTTTTCCATACTCTATTGAGATAAAACATATACTGCCCCTCCTGTCCAAAACATCACCAGTTACACAGCAGATTACATCGTCTTTTCAGAGCACACAGTCCCGTCCCACGCTGTTGGGGTCACTTGTAAAGAGCTCAGTGCTTGTCGGCCGGAATAGCTCAGTTGGGAGAGCGTTAGACTGAAGATCTAAAGGCCCCCGGTTCAATCCCGGGTTCCGGCACAGAGTGCCTGACTCTGGCGGCTGACCACATTTTTGCACTAGTTTATAACACTCAAAATCTCCCATTCAAAACACCTTGATAACCCTCACCAACATTTGTTAAATAAATTTGGAATTTCAAAACCATGAAAGTGTTTAAAATTCAGCGTCTCTTACCACTTCAACATTTTTATTTCAATCAAACATAACTTTTCCATACTCTATTGAGATAAAACATATACTGCCCCTCCTGTCCAAAACATCACCAGTTACACAGCAGATTACATCGTCTTTTCAGAGCACACAGTCCCGTCCCACGCTGTTGGGGTCACTTGTAAAGAGCTCAGTGCTTGTCGGCCGGAATAGCTCAGTTGGGAGAGCGTTAGACTGAAGATCTAAAGGCCCCCGGTTCAATCCCGGGTTCCGGCACAGAGTGCCTGACTCTGGCGGCTGACCACATTTTTGCACTAGTTTATAACACTCAAAATCTCCCATTCAAAACACCTTGATAACCCTCACCAACATTTGTTAAATAAATTTGGAATTTCAAAACCATGAAAGTGTTTAAAATTCAGCGTCTCTTACCACTTCAACATTTTTATTTCAATCAAACATAACTTTTCCATACTCTATTGAGATAAAACATATACTGCCCCTCCTGTCCAAAACATCACCAGTTACACAGCAGATTACATCGTCTTTTCAGAGCACACAGTCCCGTCCCACGCTGTTGGGGTCACTTGTAAAGAGCTCAGTGCTTGTCGGCCGGAATAGCTCAGTTGGGAGAGCGTTAGACTGAAGATCTAAAGGCCCCCGGTTCAATCCCGGGTTCCGGCACAGAGTGCCTGACTCTGGCGGCTGACCACATTTTTGCACTAGTTTATAACACTCAAAATCTCCCATTCAAAACACCTTGATAACCCTCACCAACATTTGTTAAATAAATTTGGAATTTCAAAACCATGAAAGTGTTTAAAATTCAGCGTCTCTTACCACTTCAACATTTTTATTTCAATCAAACATAACTTTTCCATACTCTATTGAGATAAAACATATACTGCCCCTCCTGTCCAAAACATCACCAGTTACACAGCAGATTACATCGTCTTTTCAGAGCACACAGTCCCGTCCCACGCTGTTGGGGTCACTTGTAAAGAGCTCAGTGCTTGTCGGCCGGAATAGCTCAGTTGGGAGAGCGTTAGACTGAAGATCTAAAGGCCCCCGGTTCAATCCCGGGTTCCGGCACAGAGTGCCTGACTCTGGCGGCTGACCACATTTTTGCACTAGTTTATAACACTCAAAATCTCCCATTCAAAACACCTTGATAACCCTCACCAACATTTGTTAAATAAATTTGGAATTTCAAAACCATGAAAGTGTTTAAAATTCAGCGTCTCTTACCACTTCAACATTTTTATTTCAATCAAACATAACTTTTCCATACTCTATTGAGATAAAACATATACTGCCCCTCCTGTCCAAAACATCACCAGTTACACAGCAGATTACATCGTCTTTTCAGAGCACACAGTCCCGTCCCACGCTGTTGGGGTCACTTGTAAAGAGCTCAGTGCTTGTCGGCCGGAATAGCTCAGTTGGGAGAGCGTTAGACTGAAGATCTAAAGGCCCCCGGTTCAATCCCGGGTTCCGGCACAGAGTGCCTGACTCTGGCGGCTGACCACATTTTTGCACTAGTTTATAACACTCAAAATCTCCCATTCAAAACACCTTGATAACCCTCACCAACATTTGTTAAATAAATTTGGAATTTCAAAACCATGAAAGTGTTTAAAATTCAGCGTCTCTTACCACTTCAACATTTTTATTTCAATCAAACATAACTTTTCCATACTCTATTGAGATAAAACATATACTGCCCCTCCTGTCCAAAACATCACCAGTTACACAGCAGATTACATCGTCTTTTCAGAGCACACAGTCCCGTCCCACGCTGTTGGGGTCACTTGTAAAGAGCTCAGTGCTTGTCGGCCGGAATAGCTCAGTTGGGAGAGCGTTAGACTGAAGATCTAAAGGCCCCCGGTTCAATCCCGGGTTCCGGCACAGAGTGCCTGACTCTGGCGGCTGACCACATTTTTGCACTAGTTTATAACACTCAAAATCTCCCATTCAAAACACCTTGATAACCCTCACCAACATTTGTTAAATAAATTTGGAATTTCAAAACCATGAAAGTGTTTAAAATTCAGCGTCTCTTACCACTTCAACATTTTTATTTCAATCAAACATAACTTTTCCATACTCTATTGAGATAAAACATATACTGCCCCTCCTGTCCAAAACATCACCAGTTACACAGCAGATTACATCGTCTTTTCAGAGCACACAGTCCCGTCCCACGCTGTTGGGGTCACTTGTAAAGAGCTCAGTGCTTGTCGGCCGGAATAGCTCAGTTGGGAGAGCGTTAGACTGAAGATCTAAAGGCCCCCGGTTCAATCCCGGGTTCCGGCACAGAGTGCCTGACTCTGGCGGCTGACCACATTTTTGCACTAGTTTATAACACTCAAAATCTCCCATTCAAAACACCTTGATAACCCTCACCAACATTTGTTAAATAAATTTGGAATTTCAAAACCATGAAAGTGTTTAAAATTCAGCGTCTCTTACCACTTCAACATTTTTATTTCAATCAAACATAACTTTTCCATACTCTATTGAGATAAAACATATACTGCCCCTCCTGTCCAAAACATCACCAGTTACACAGCAGATTACATCGTCTTTTCAGAGCACACAGTCCCGTCCCACGCTGTTGGGGTCACTTGTAAAGAGCTCAGTGCTTGTCGGCCGGAATAGCTCAGTTGGGAGAGCGTTAGACTGAAGATCTAAAGGCCCCCGGTTCAATCCCGGGTTCCGGCACAGAGTGCCTGACTCTGGCGGCTGACCACATTTTTGCACTAGTTTATAACACTCAAAATCTCCCATTCAAAACACCTTGATAACCCTCACCAACATTTGTTAAATAAATTTGGAATTTCAAAACCATGAAAGTGTTTAAAATTCAGCGTCTCTTACCACTTCAACATTTTATTTCAATCAAACATAACTTTTCCATACTCTATTGAGATAAAAACATATACTGCCCCTCCTGTCCAAAACATCACCAGTTACACAGCAGATTACATCGTCTTTTCAGAGCACACAGTCCCGTCCCACGCTGTTGGGGTCACTTGTAAAGAGCTCAGTGCTTGTCGGCCGGAATAGCTCAGTTGGGAGAGCGTTAGACTGAAGATCTAAAGGCCCCCGGTTCAATCCCGGGTTCCGGCACAGAGTGCCTGACTCTGGCGGCTGACCACATTTTTGCACTAGTTTATAACACTCAAAATCTCCCATTCAAAACACCTTGATAACCCTCACCAACATTTGTTAAATAAATTTGGAATTTCAAAACCATGAAAGTGTTTAAAATTCAGCGTCTCTTACCACTTCAACATTTTTATTTCAATCAAACATAACTTTTCCATACTCTATTGAGATAAAACATATACTGCCCCTCCTGTCCAAAACATCACCAGTTACACAGCAGATTACATCGTCTTTTCAGAGCACACAGTCCCGTCCCACGCTGTTGGGGTCACTTGTAAAGAGCTCAGTGCTTGTCGGCCGGAATAGCTCAGTTGGGAGAGCGTTAGACTGAAGATCTAAAGGCCCCCGGTTCAATCCCGGGTTCCGGCACAGAGTGCCTGACTCTGGCGGCTGACCACATTTTTGCACTAGTTTATAACACTCAAAATCTCCCATTCAAAACACCTTGATAACCCTCACCAACATTTGTTAAATAAATTTGGAATTTCAAAACCATGAAAGTGTTTAAAATTCAGCGTCTCTTACCACTTCAACATTTTTATTTCAATCAAACATAACTTTTCCATACTCTATTGAGATAAAACATATACTGCCCCTCCTGTCCAAAACATCACCAGTTACACAGCAGATTACATCGTCTTTTCAGAGCACACAGTCCCGTCCCACGCTGTTGGGGTCACTTGTAAAGAGCTCAGTGCTTGTCGGCCGGAATAGCTCAGTTGGGAGAGCGTTAGACTGAAGATCTAAAGGCCCCCGGTTCAATCCCGGGTTCCGGCACAGAGTGCCTGACTCTGGCGGCTGACCACATTTTTGCACTAGTTTATAACACTCAAAATCTCCCATTCAAAACACCTTGATAACCCTCACCAACATTTGTTAAATAAATTTGGAATTTCAAAACCATGAAAGTGTTTAAAATTCAGCGTCCTCTTACCACTTCAACATTTTATTTCAATCAAACATAACTTTTCCATACTCTATTGAGATAAAACATATACTGCCCCTCCTCGTCCAAAACATCACCAGTTACACAGCAGATTACATCGTCTTTTCAGAGCACACAGTCCCGTCCCACGCTGTTGGGGTCACTTGTAAAGAGCTCAGTGCTTGTCGGCCGGAATAGCTCAGTTGGGAGAGCGTTAGACTGAAGATCTAAAGGCCCCCGGTTCAATCCCGGGTTCCGGCACAGAGTGCCTGACTCTGGCGGCTGACCACATTTTTGCACTAGTTTATAACACTCAAAATCTCCCATTCAAAACACCTTGATAACCCTCACCAACATTTGTTAAATAAATTTGGAATTTCAAAACCATGAAAGTGTTTAAAATTCAGCGTCTCTTACCACTTCAACATTTTTATTTCAATCAAACATAACTTTTCCATACTCTATTGAGATAAAACATATACTGCCCCTCCTGTCCAAAACATCACCAGTTACACAGCAGATTACATCGTCTTTTCAGAGCACACAGTCCCGTCCCACGCTGTTGGGGTCACTTGTAAAGAGCTCAGTGCTTGTCGGCCGGAATAGCTCAGTTGGGAGAGCGTTAGACTGAAGATCTAAAGGCCCCGGTTCAATCCCGGGTTCCGGCACAGAGTGCCTGACTCTGGCGGCTGACCACATTTTTGCACTAGTTTATAACACTCAAAATCTCCCATTCAAAACACCTTGATAACCCTCACCAACATTTGTTAAATAAATTTGGAATTTCAAAACCATGAAAGTGTTTAAAATTCAGCGTCTCTTACCACTTCAACATTTTTATTTCAATCAAACATAACTTTTCCATACTCTATTGAGATAAAACATATACTGCCCCTCCTGTCCAAAACATCACCAGTTACACAGCAGATTACATCGTCTTTTCAGAGCACACAGTCCCGTCCCACGCTGTTGGGGTCACTTGTAAAGAGCTCAGTGCTTGTCGGCCGGAATAGCTCAGTTGGGAGAGCGTTAGACTGAAGATCTAAAGGCCCCCGGTTCAATCCCGGGTTCCGGCACAGAGTGCCTGACTCTGGCGGCTGACCACATTTTTGCACTAGTTTATAACACTCAAAATCTCCCATTCAAAACACCTTGATAACCTCACCACATTTGTTAATAAATTTGGAATTTCAAAACCATGAAAGTGTTTAAAATTCAGCGTCTCTTACCACTTCAACATTTTATTTCAATCAAACATACTTTTCCATACTCTATTGAGATAAAACATATACTGCCCCTCCTGTCCAAAACATCACCAGTTACACAGCAGATTACATCGTCTTTTCAGAGCACACAGTCCCGTCCCACGCTGTTGGGGGTCACTGTAAAGAGCTCAGTGCTTGTCGGCCGAAATAGCTCAGTTGGGAGAGCGTAGACTGAAGATCTAAAGGCCCCCGGTTCAATCCCGGGTTCCGGCACAGAGTGCCTGACTCTGGCGCTGACCACATTTTTGCACTAGTTTATACACTCAAAATCTCCCATTCAAAACACCTTGATAACCCTCACCAACTTTGTTAAATAAATTTGGAATTTCAAAACCATGAAAGTGTTTAAATTCAGCGTCTCTTACCACTTCAACTTTTTTATTTCAATCAAACATAACTTTTCCATACTCTATTGAGATAAAACATATACTGCCCTCCTGTCCAAAACATCACCAGTTACACAGCAGATTACATCGTCTTTTCAGAGCACACAGTCCCGTCCCACGCTGTTGGGGTCACTTGTGTAAAGAGCTCAGTGCTTGTCGGCCGGAATAGCTCAGTTGGGAGAGCGTTAGACTGAAGATCTAAAGGCCCCCGGTTCAATCCCGGGTTCCGGCACAGAGTGCCTGACTCTGGCGGCTGACCACATTTTTGCACTAGTTTATAACACTCAAAATCTCCCATTCAAAACACCTTGATAACCCTCACCAACATTTGTTAAATAAATTTGGAATTTCAAAACCATGAAAGTGTTTAAAATTCAGCGTCTCTTACCACTTCAACATTTTTATTTCAATCAAACATAACTTTTCCATACTCTATTGAGATAAAAACATATACTGCCCCTCCTGTCCAAAACATCACCAGTTACACAGCAGATTACATCGTCTTTTCAGAGCACACAGTCCCGTCCCACGCTGTTGGGGTCACTTGTAAAGAGCTCAGTGCTTGTCGGCCGGAATAGCTCAGTTGGGAGAGCGTTAGACTGAAGATCTAAAGGCCCCGGTTCAATCCCGGGTTCCGGCACAGAGTGCCTGACTCTGGCGGCTGACCACATTTTTGCACTAGTTTATAACACTCAAAATCTCCCATTCAAAACACCTTGATAACCCTCACCAACATTTGTTAAATAAATTTGGAATTTCAAAACCATGAAAGTGTTTAAAATTCAGCGTCTCTTACCACTTCAACATTTTTATTTCAATCAAACATAACTTTTCCATACTCTATTGAGATAAAACATATACTGCCCCTCCTGTCCAAAACATCACCAGTTACACAGCAGATTACATCGTCTTTTCAGAGCACACAGTCCCGTCCCACGCTGTTGGGGTCACTTGTAAAGAGCTCAGTGCTTGTCGGCCGGAATAGCTCAGTTGGGAGAGCGTTAGACTGAAGATCTAAAGGCCCCCGGTTCAATCCCGGGTTCCGGCACAGAGTGCCTGACTCTGGCGGCTGACCACATTTTTGCACTAGTTTATAACACTCAAAATCTCCCATTCAAAACACCTTGATAACCCTCACCAACATTTGTTAAATAAATTTGGAATTTCAAAACCATGAAAGTGTTTTGAAATTCAGCGTCTCTTACCACTTCAACATTTTTATTTCAATCAAACATAACTTTTCCATACTCTATTGAGATAAAACATATACTGCCCCTCCTGTCCAAAACATCACCAGTTACACAGCAGATTACATCGTCTTTTCAGAGCACACAGTCCCGTCCCACGCTGTTGGGGTCACTTGTAAAGAGCTCAGTGCTTGTCGGCCGGAATAGCTCAGTTGGGAGAGCGTTAGACTGAAGATCTAAAGGCCCCCGGTTCAATCCCGGGTTCCGGCACAGAGTGCCTGACTCTGGCGGCTGACCACATTTTTGCACTAGTTTATAACACTCAAAATCTCCCATTCAAAACACCTTGATAACCCTCACCAACATTTGTTAAATAAATTTGGAATTTCAAAACCATGAAAGTGTTTAAAATTCAGCGTCTCTTACCACTTCAACATTTTTATTTCAATCAAACATAACTTTTCCATACTCTATTGAGATAAAACATATACTGCCCCTCCTGTCCAAAACATCACCAGTTACACAGCAGATTACATCGTCTTTTCAGAGCACACAGTCCCGTCCCACGCTGTTGGGGTCACTTGTAAAGAGCTCAGTGCTTGTCGGCCGGAATAGCTCAGTTGGGAGAGCGTTAGACTGAAGATCTAAAGGCCCCCGGTTCAATCCCGGGTTCCGGCACAGAGTGCCTGACTCTGGCGGCTGACCACATTTTTGCACTAGTTTATAACACTCAAAATCTCCCATTCAAAACACCTTGATAACCCTCACCAACATTTGTTAAATAAATTTGGAATTTCAAAACCATGAAAGTGTTTAAAATTCAGCGTCTCTTACCACTTCAACATTTTTATTTCAATCAAACATAACTTTTCCATACTCTATTGAGATAAAACATATACTGCCCCTCCTGTCCAAAACATCACCAGTTACACAGCAGATTACATCGTCTTTTCAGAGCACACAGTCCCGTCCCACGCTGTTGGGGTCACTTGTAAAGAGCTCAGTGCTTGTCGGCCGGAATAGCTCAGTTGGGAGAGCGTTAGACTGAAGATCTAAAGGCCCCCGGTTCAATCCCGGGTTCCGGCACAGAGTGCCTGACTCTGGCGGCTGACCACATTTTTGCACTAGTTTATAACACTCAAAATCTCCCATTCAAAACACCTTGATAACCCTCACCAACATTTGTTAAATAAATTTGGAATTTCAAAACCATGAAAGTGTTTAAAATTCAGCGTCTCTTACCACTTCAACATTTTTATTTCAATCAAACATAACTTTTCCATACTCTATTGAGATAAAACATATACTGCCCCTCCTGTCCAAAACATCACCAGTTACACAGCAGATTACATCGTCTTTTCAGAGCACACAGTCCCGTCCCACGCTGTTGGGGTCACTTGTAAAGAGCTCAGTGCTTGTCGGCCGGAATAGCTCAGTTGGGAGAGCGTTAGACTGAAGATCTAAAGGCCCCCGGTTCAATCCCGGGTTCCGGCACAGAGTGCCTGACTCTGGCGGCTGACCACATTTTTGCACTAGTTTATAACACTCAAAATCTCCCATTCAAAACACCTTGATAACCCTCACCAACATTTGTTAAATAAATTTGGAATTTCAAAACCATGAAAGTGTTTAAAATTCAGCGTCTCTTACCACTTCAACATTTTTATTTCAATCAAACATAACTTTTCCATACTCTATTGAGATAAAACATATACTGCCCCTCCTGTCCAAAACATCACCAGTTACACAGCAGATTACATCGTCTTTTCAGAGCACACAGTCCCGTCCCACGCTGTTGGGGTCACTTGTAAAGAGCTCAGTGCTTGTCGGCCGGAATAGCTCAGTTGGGAGAGCGTTAGACTGAAGATCTAAAGGCCCCCGGTTCAATCCCGGGTTCCGGCACAGAGTGCCTGACTCTGGCGGCTGACCACATTTTTGCACTAGTTTATAACACTCAAAATCTCCCATTCAAAACACCTTGATAACCCTCACCAACATTTGTTAAATAAATTTGGAATTTCAAAACCATGAAAGTGTTTAAAATTCAGCGTCTCTTACCACTTCAACATTTTTATTTCAATCAAACATAACTTTTCCATACTCTATTGAGATAAAACATATACTGCCCCTCCTGTCCAAAACATCACCAGTTACACAGCAGATTACATCGTCTTTTCAGAGCACACAGTCCCGTCCCACGCTGTTGGGGTCACTTGTAAAGAGCTCAGTGCTTGTCGGCCGGAATAGCTCAGTTGGGAGAGCGTTAGACTGAAGATCTAAAGGCCCCCGGTTCAATCCCGGGTTCCGGCACAGAGTGCCTGACTCTGGCGGCTGACCACATTTTTGCACTAGTTTATAACACTCAAAATCTCCCATTCAAAACACCTTGATAACCCTCACCAACATTTGTTAAATAAATTTGGAATTTCAAAACCATGAAAGTGTTTTAAAATTCAGCGTCTCTTACCACTTCAACATTTTTATTTCAATCAAACATAACTTTTCCATACTCTATTGAGATAAAACATATACTGCCCCTCCTGTCCAAAACATCACCAGTTACACAGCAGATTACATCGTCTTTTCAGAGCACACAGTCCCGTCCCACGCTGTTGGGGTCACTTG